>JAZGQO010000011.1:61245000-63645000 GCA_036850965.1 Patella caerulea | reverse complement strand
CGATATTAATGAACAAATCTAACTAATAAATCATATATTGTCGTACAACTCCCGCCCATGATTATCTGAAGGGAATTCGGGTCGTTGTCAATGACCCTCCAAATTAATCGATAGAGAATTCCTCGCGAAAAGGACACTGCTTGAGGGAGCAAAAACCATAATTGCTGGTGTACTCTTGCATCGAGTTTCATTCGAAAATTTAAAAAAAATTAATCTCCCTACGCAAGGCTATACATTATCCATAGTCGAATAAACTGTCAGTTTTCTCTATTCCATAATCTTGAGAGCCGTTGGGGCGTTTGGCGTTATTGGTCTTGAGACGACAGATGAGGTGTTTGTATAACATCCCTATACAAACAAATCTGGGTTATTTAGTTTCGGATTTTTTGCAAATAATTGAAAAACATGATACACACGATGATGTCAATTTAAAACAATGTTTGGAAACACTTACATCCAGGACATTATTTTTTAGTTTTTGTACTGATTTACCGTTTATCAATGCCCAAACCGAATTAACTTTAAGATCTGCTTGTATGTGATATTTTGATTTTGTTAACATTTCAAAACTTAAATATTTGGAGCTAACAGACTTTGAGAATGAGAACTAAGTACTCTTTGTTTTAAGGTTAGTTTATTCCCAAAGAAATTGTTAGTAGAACTTTTAAAAGGTTCCCGAAAAACAGAGTTGCTGTAGCCTTATTTCTGAAATATCCCACGACAGATTCAAGTAGTACTCGTAATCCACTAATTAGTGGTATATTGATCTGTTTTTGGTATAAAATCCTTTGAATGTTTAATCCACAAGGGAACCATTATCAACTCATTCGTTGGCTCTGTCGTAGTTATTCACTACAAACATGCAAACCCACACAAAATGTCATAGAAATATGTTATGTTTTTCTGGTAAAATCAACAATATTCAGGCAACAGGAGCTTGAAGTTTATTGGCTATTATTAATATTAATACAGGCTAACACGCTGTATTCACTCACGTGCCAGGTAGAAAGGTGGCCTTCCTATCCCCGTGAATTTTTCTCCGTGAATTTTTGTCACAGGTAAAAAATTGTACCATATGTTAGTCCTAAAATTACCTAGTTAGTGTTAGGTGGACGTTAAACCTCATACCCCTTTCAAATTGATAATTAGTGATGGACTGACAATCAACTCGCCACAAACGGACAATTATGTTTTTAGCATAGCCAAGCTAACCAAATCTTCTTGTCGGGCTACACGTCCGGTTTCACCTAGAGTGATATCGCAGACAAGAGTTAACCAAAAGCGCTGGTAAGGTTTTGATGTTCTGGCTTACCAACCCTGAAATCTGGCCTCAGGCCATCTCTTTCTTTTTTTAAACTATACATGGACCCGGGGCCCTCATCGCAAATTTATAGAAATGTTGGCATGTTTCAGCGGGTCCCCAGATACCAGTGGGCCCTTGGCCAATGGTCCACAATGCATATTTGTAAATCCGGCCTTGTATTTATACCGGTTGTGTTTGGTGGGACAAGCTGAATCTTAATCTTTTATAAAGGA
Source organism: Patella caerulea (assembly GCA_036850965.1). Lineage (NCBI taxonomy): Eukaryota > Metazoa > Mollusca > Gastropoda > Patellidae > Patella > Patella caerulea. Next base: position 63,643,464 of record JAZGQO010000011.1, on the reverse strand, counting down.
TGATAAACGTAACATGTTTTACTGAATCTGTAAATGCCGCATTCTGAACCCTGCGGCATATTCGGTTATCAATGACATATAAAACAAAAGTACATTTAGCCACCAGCCAACTATTAGACGTGTAGACATGATGGGAAAAGATTGTTTTACGACGTTAAAATAGGATGCTTTATTTGTAAACAGACATGTAAACATGGAATACAGTGAATTCGTACGAAAATGAAATGGGGTTTAACGTCCTACTGTTCGTCACCGGTTGGGCGTTCGCAATATTGTATGCCGCGAATTCTGTCAGGGGTTCTTTTATATGCTCGCAAACGTCTACACGGGATCTCAGTTTACCTGTCCCAGAATGGACAAAAAAGGAGTAAACAGCTGTGGTTCAATTCGGACTGTTCACGTATTTCCTCGAACATAATTGATTAGAAATTACAATGAATTTATAAAAATTGAATATTGACCAATTTGTATATACTGTACATGTATATTCATATTACACGTGGTTTTAAACCCATTGACGTCTATTTGAAGGTTCCAATTAAAAGAAAATACAGCCAAACTCCCTTTAATTATCTCTCAACGTTTATTGTTCAATATCTATATATCTTTATTCTACTGTGGCTGTCATTCTTTGTTTGATATAAACGGGAAAATCTCGTCGAAACGTCGCTAGAAATAAACTTTTAAGTACATTTTTATTGTTCCATACTGTGTATGTACAATAATATGTAGTTATATATGGCTGTCATGTTTTGCTTGGTAAAAACAAAAGAACTCTTGCAAGTATCTTCTATTCCATGTGATATAAGGAATACCACTTTAAATTTTCTTTTATGATATAAGTAAGTAATAGAAATGACCGATACATGGTTTAACTAAGACATTATCAGAAGTTTTAGCTGGTAGCGTGCAGACAGATCGTATTTATCTCATTCATTAACCACCGTTATACTATACAATATTAACCGCGTTTATATCATCACCAGACAAACATCTTCTAAATCCGAAAATGTCACTACACCTTGACCGGAAATGACAAATAAATGAAATTCGCCGGTCCTCTTAAGTCATGTAGATTACAGAAGGATTTTATATATTTGTATCTGTTTGTGTACAAGACATACAAACAGTCGAATTGTTGTAACAATGATTTTTAACTTTGGGTGGGTGCCCGGATTGTAATTTAGATCATAAGGTCTTGTTATTGATTCAGATGGAGTGGTTTCGATTCAAGGTATATAGTCGGTTTCCGACTTCCCCGGACAGTGGTGCCACGCTCTACTGTTAAGTGTTCTCTTGCGAGCACGCCAATGTGTACACATGGCCATGACTAGACACTCTCCCGACATCCACCCCCACCCCTACCGTCATGCACCACTTAAATAAGGAACCATTCTTGTACAGACGCACGTATAGGACACAGGACCCCCATGCTAATATATGTGCACGTATGTTGTGACTGGATATTTAAACTTGCACTGCGCAAGAACTGCATCTGCCTAGTGCAGGCCTTTCTTTAGGTTGGACAGGCGACCCTACTCCCTGTCACGAACAAACCGGGGAATCAATACAACACCAGTTAACTCAATGACAGACATTTTGATACAACGTGCACGTGCTTACCATTCGGCCATTCCCCCATTCCATTTAACAGTAGGCCAAATAATCCTTATAACGTAATCCGTTAAACCCTATTTCGTTTCATTTAATTTGATCGACTATATGCATTCCTGGATTTGTGGAGAATGCTAGATCGAAAAAGGTCCTCACTCGGCAAACCTCTGCAGATTCCGGTACTATACATCTAGCCTTAGCTGTATGACGGTAAGTCGTATGTACCTACGTCCTTACATTTGCGATACGGCTTCCGGTTTACTTTGACAGGAAAACTTGCCGCTTTTACAAAGAAGTTCCAAATATGGTGTCTTTTGTAGTATTTTCGTTGCAAATTGTCCTTTGTTTAAAGAAAATCGGATAAACTTGAAAGGCAAACAGCTTAGAACATTGAAAGCCATGCACGATTGTGAAGATGTTATCTCTATTCCTAAAAAAAACACAAAGCACCATGGGAGGAACCATTTTTCACCCGTGCCTTTAAAGTAGTTCCAATATGGCGGATTTCGTCATACAGCCGAGGTTAGATGGTAAGCATTTTTTTCCGTCCACCGGAGCCAGGTCTTATGACATCATATGTGGATTGTGGGTTAGGATAAGGGTTAGGATAAGGGCTGTGGCCTGCAGATTTCGTCACAGTCTCGAGATGTAGACAGGGCTAGCCCTAACCCTAACCCTGGGCCAAACCTAACCCTTATCCTAACCCACAATCCACATATGACGTCATAAGACCAGGCTCCGGTGGACGGTAAAAAACGTTTACCAGGTTAGATTGTACCGGAATCGGCCGAGGTTTGCCGAAAGAGAAGGTCCTACGCTATTAGCACATTTATGACGTCATATTATATATATATAGATTGTGGGTTAGGGTAAGGGTAAGGGTAAGGGCTAGGACCTGTAGCTTACGCCAAAGTCTCGAGATTCAAACCTAACCCTTACCTTAGCCCACAATCCACATATAACGTCATAGATGCGTAGGACTGTGTCCGATCTAGCGTTCTCCTGGATTTGTTTGCATGAGGAGGACTACGTTGCCCTATAGCCTATAATATTTTGAAAACGGCGTGGGCCTGTTGTCAACTATACGTAATTTTTAAATTTAAAAGATTGCGGTCTAGTATAGAATACCACCTTTACACCACAAAGAAATCAAATAACAAGAAGCCATTAAATGTGTACCCATTTTAAATCATTTTGCCTTCGTCACTCATCGAACGGAATTATTACGGAATGATTTAACAAAGCGTGATCTTGATGAATCCGTCAAACTGAAGGTGACTTTCATATGGTTTACGATGTCACGAATTGACCCGAATTCAAACCTTTTCTGATTAGTAGATAATTCGTAGACGGTTCTTTAAGTTCGTGAATGATTCGTACTTGGTATTTGATTTTTATTCTTCTTGGGGCTAAATTTGTTTTCCCGTGGTTTAAAGAAAGGAAAGGTGTATTTGAACGTGTTATATATACCGTCAAGCCAGTGTTCATTTTGCACACAGATAACTATCTACTCTGCTTCGAGAACAGATCTCTGCCCTAAATAGCCGCCATATCCAAATATTAGTATACTAGTATTGTTTTCACATCTGCCATACCCAAAAAGTCTAATTAAACCTTTACAAGATAAATACACGTCAAAATTTTCAACTAAAATTGTCCATTTAGTAGGAGCTAATTGTAGAAAAGAGAGAGAGAGAGAAATGGATTTAACGTCCACTCGACACAAACCAGGTCATTTTGGGACTAACATATGGTTTCAGTTTATTTCAATAATTCGCTTGCGCGTAGGGGTCTTTAGCAGTGGGAGAACACCGGAGGAAACCCACGAGGTTGAAGTAGACAAAGTAAGGTTAGTACGAGCAGTGCTGATCAATAGTAGTGTGTTTCCCGGGGTTGAGGCGCTGGCTCGCTAGCCTGCAGGTCTGGTGTTCGAACCCTGCATTGGCCGAGAAGTTCAACTCGATTTTGCCGGCGTGGTTTCTCCTTGTCAGTGATGCAGAACGGAGGGCCTGGCAAGAACAGCTGTCTGGTCTTCGGTAAAGGAATAGAACAGTAAAATCTCGCTTTATTTCATTTCGGTTTGTAAACCGTTCTCTATTTTTCACTATAAGAGGGGCCACGGTGTTGAATACTAACCTTGTGACATTTTGATTTAAATTTGAGTAGGTATTGACAATTTATCAAGTGATCAATTGGCTTATCAATGACATACAAAGATAACGGGGTAATACATGAATGAATCAAAGAACACACACCCTTAAAAACAATTTTTTAATAAATGAAATGGGCTTTTACGTCCGACAGTTCTGCGCTGACTGGATCAAAAGTCGAGCATTGTACTACATAATGTATGAGGGGGCATTTTACTCGTAGGCCGCGGTTAATTAATTATTTGTTTCTCATGACCCGCCCGTATGTCTATTACTAGCCTACTGATGAACTTTCTCTCGAACATCACCAAGACCAAAAAAAAAAAAAAAAAAGAAAAAAAAAGAGATATGATTTCTTTCGCGTCTTTATTTCTTAACAAGCAGGAAATAGCAAGACTATGTGGATTTGGGCATGCCGTGTACTTCAAACGTCAGATATGGAGTCATGTGCAATGAGATTAGCATGACCCGTCTGATCTGTTTCGCTGACTTGATATATTTACACAAGATTACAAATCATTTTATATATAATTTACAACACGTAAAGTACACATTACTATTTTTTAAATAAATTACGGCATCATATCAATGTCCTTTGATTCCCTGCTTTCCTTTTTAAATTTTGCTTAAAATATGCGAGGAGCGCCTTTTCTCACATAACGCAACGGATAAAACGTCTTATACAAATATACAAATGTTATATTAAAGGTCATTCCTGTATATTCGTAATAGAAGAATAAGGGACACCGTGTTTGTCAATGGTTAGCCTCACTGTATTTCACAATGTATTTTTTTAGTTCATTCTTAGCCTAACCGTAGTCGGGAATGGGGAATTCAATATCTTGTTAGTGGTTGTTACGTCCTATTTGTGTGTATCAAATGATTGTATTAATATCTCATTTCTAGCGGGGTTGGTTGACCGAATGGTTTAATGCATGCGCCTTAGATTGGAAGGTATGTCATTGAGGCAATTGGCGAGGGTTAATTCCCAGTTTGTACGTGTCAAGGAGTCGGTCCCCTAGCTGTGCTACCTCATGGGTTTTCTCTGTATCTTCCAGTTTCGAACCACAGCCCCCTTCTCTCTCCTGTCTCCCGTAACAACCAATCTCTAATGAATCGCCTCTTTATTTGCCAACACCCACGGATAAACGAGGACGAAATAAAATGTCATCTTAAACGTATGTTTTTTTTTTCCCATGAAATTTACAAGAGTTCAGCTTTTGCTTCGTCTAATTCAAATTAAAGAGAAAATGACAGAATAGTCAAAGCCATTTGCGTTATAATTAAGTTTTCTATTCCAATGGTGGCTGCTATGATAATTCTAACACAATCAGTTCTAGAAGAGGTGCTGTGGTTTTTAACAGCTATCGTGTTTTCTTCTATTGTAGTCTAGTAACGTGTAAAAAGATATGCTATATTATATTCAGACTTAGGTGTACTGAATTGATGAGATATTCTTCAAACTGGAATCGACAATAACTTTCGTACAGATTCAGAAAAAATCAACACACACAAACCCGCGTTATTTGACATAAAAAGTGTAGACAACACAAAAGTTTGAAAAATAAGTTTTTATTGTGAATCAAAATTAGTTTTCAAATTATATATAAGTGCAGAATACAACATGAATGTAAGAACTTCCCATATATGCCAGGACAATAATTCTACAATTGAATAAGATAAAATCGAATTTTATATTGAAATTTGTTGAACTTCAGTATTTAGCCCATCAAAATTGAAATATCTACTTAATTTGGATTTTATCTTTAGTTAAGATCTCGTTAGCCGAGAAAGGATCAGTCTTGTTTCCGCTTATCAGTGGTATTCGGTGGAAGGCCTGGTAAGAAAAGAAGAAAAGGCGACCAGATGGCATGAAAAAATTACTTACGTTTCACATGTACCATTGGATGATATGAGTAGGCAAACTGACGCTCCAGCCCCCCCCCCCTCTTTTAGCACACTGATTGGTGTAAACCCGTCCAGGCTGTCAAATTTAAAACTTGGCATCTTCATGATAACTCCTCTTGCCTCATAAATTGTGCCCAGACAGCGGCACTACGACCTACTCTTGTTTCGAATTACAACCGCCAAGGGTTCTTTTACATGTCCGGCAACATGTACACGGAGCCTCGTTTTTTTCCGTCTTATTTAAAGCCCCAATAACACTCTTGTCGTAACTGAATAATATGCCCCAATCTTCATTCTGGTCAACAACTCGCATTATTTTAGAATATTCCAATTAAATGATGACATAAATTTCATCTTAACACACCTATTTTAAAAAATTGGAAAAATTCAACCAATTGATTTGAAAAGTGTAACGTAAACCTTTTCAAATGTGACTTGGATTTTAAAATATTTTCGAACCCTCTGGACAAGTAAAATAGGTTGTAATGGATAATTTACAGGTAGGACACTTAAACATCTAGTACATAGAATAAGGGTATTATTTATTTTCTGGAGCTACCAAGCCAGCAAGAATGTTATTGTCCCTTTAAAGGACTAAATACTTTACTTGCACATATATAATACCGATAAAGTGTGACCACTCCGGAAACATCTAGTACTTAGAATAAGGGTATTATTTATTTTCTGGAGCTACCAAGCCAGCAAGAATGTTATTGTCCCTTTAAAGGACTAAATACTTTTCTTGCACTACTGATAAAGTGTGACCACTCCGGAGAATCGCGAGAAACATTCAAAGGGAGCGATCGGAGACAACCTGATACAACTTATTGCATATACTAATCGAATGTGTACAATTAAAAACTAAAGGAGTATTATTGGAAAGCTAAATCTGCCTACTTCTTTAGGCCTTTTATGTTATTAAATTATTAATTAAACATTTATTAACATGACAAGACCAACTTTCGAAGCCATGGTTTCCGATTTTAACTTAAGTAGATTAGAATGGTTCTCCCATTTAATGATTTGATTTTAAAACGGCGCAGCGAGTGCTCAGCCTCGAATAACCAGCACGACAAAAGCAATCAATGTATACATTTTATCAGAGCTAAAAACATTGATTAGTTTGCTCAGAATAAGGTAATTTGAATGAAATCTTATGTTCTACTTTATCTTTTTCGGAACTATTGTAAGAGCCGTCAGTTCTTTATTTAAATCTTAGATAATGTATCTTTAAAGGTTATTATCGGAATTATTAAATGTTTGAAATACTCGGTATTTCCGCATTGCTTTTAATTTAAAAAAAACACATTGAAGCCTTCTTGGGAATTATCATTTGTTTGACAACATTAAATAGCATGGAAGTTTTGGGGATTAATATTTAATGGCATAAAATTTCTTTTTGTCTAATTTACCCAATAAAAATTAAGTGGGCTTTAGAGACTTTCAGTTTTTATTCGTTTAAATACCTTTTCTTGTATGAGTTGAATGGAAATGTATTTCTTTAACTGTATCATAAAGACGTTATAATCATCAAAGTGTGTTTATGAAAGATAACTAGCCTCTGTTTAGTTATAGTTATAGGACTGTAGATATCAAGGTCTACAATTATGAACAATAAGCAATTATCTTCAAAGTTCGTAATTGGGCCACAAAGGATTTAGAAATCTGTAACATGCTACTTGGCAAGCAAAAATGGCCGTGTAATGAAAGATGTTTAGTGCCACTTTCTTTCTGTTTGTTGAATGTCATGGCATATATTTCTATGGTAAAATACCCCAATGATTGGCATTTAAGTTTACTTATTTTATCTAAATCGGATTAATATTTCAGCTTACTGATAAGCCTGTATCATTTTTTTTTAAATAAACGACATATTTCTAATGGTATGACCAATTTTGACTAAGAAGGCGTGTAAGTTCTTTTAAAATCATTTGCAAAATAACTACATCAATTAATGTTTAAAATGTGGGCCCACATAAAAATTATTGATTGCTTTTACAACAGGGGATTTATTGACGTATTATTATAATTACTTGCCATTTTCGTGTTTTTTAATAAGTATTTGAAAAAATCCCGTTACCAATTAGTATTAATAAGTGCCAGAAAGATAATTACAGAATTGATCTGTCATTTTGTCAATGTATGGTGTCAAATAACATTAATGTTGATACCATACTGAGATATTCGGTATACTGTAACAATTAACCTTATTGTAATATTGCTGTCTTTGGCTGGTCATTTTTTATTGGTTTTAAAGTTGACCATAATATCAAGTCAAGTGTTATAAACTATTGTCGTGATATGATGTATGTAGTAATTAAGTCGAGTCAAGTTTATAAAGGTGATTTTTATAGAGAGAGAATGTAATGAGATTTTTCCTTAATATGTGTGGGTCTTTGTAAGAAAAGAGGATTATGATAAGTCAATAACCAGTTCTGTTTCAAGACGTATTAGTAGTATATGTATTATACGGATTGGGATTGGTCATGTAGACATTTCTACCGGGTAAATAAGAACTTATTAAACCACGCGCGTGTTATTACTATATATCGATAGCCATCATTATCACTGCGCTAACCATCATGAAGTCAGTTTTTTTGTTACCTATTCAATATTTCTATAATAGCTGATTGTATGGACATCAATATACTACTATACTACAAACATACTGAATTTACTCTATCTACAATAAGCTCCGAGAACAGACATGACTTTAATTGACCGACATTTTAATTTCATTTCGACGATATTAGTGGAAACCACTTACTATATTTCAAGTATTCATCCCCGCTTCCATTTTCATATGACGTACATGAATGAAACAGATTAAATCTGCAAAAAAAAAAAAAGTACACCAATTTTTCAATATGGCGGTCTTTCTGAACAGAGATCTATTCTTAAAGAAGAGGTGTCCCTGTGTGCAAAATGGGCCACAAAATCACTACAGCTGCCAAACCTTGCATTTTGTTGAGAGATATAGTTAAACCCTATTACATTTTGTTGAAACATTATGTCGTCCTGCCAACACCAAGGACGTCAAACCACGTGTATATGGGTGGGATGGGATGTTTGTTTCGATGCCTGGCAACCTATTTATGTTATTGTAAGATCTACCAATGGCCCTTTTTCGTAGAAATTAATATTTTTGTTTTTAGTTTCTTTAATAAAGGGGCAACGATATTGATTATAGCCAAACAAATATGACGATTTAGCTCCAGATATGATGTTTATCTATGTTGTTAGCAACTTCTGTGATTGCAATACTAAACTTAGGTAATAAGTCAAACTATTCTTATAATACCCAATACATCGGTACGTCATCAACTATTTCTGAATGAAACCTTTGGTTAACTAGAATTTGCTTTGATTTAAAGTGTTATTCTTCTTAAATGTGACATGTGTAACGCTGACAGGATATAAATGATGTGAGTGAAAAACCAGGATTAAATATCGAACTCTGAATCCCCCGTGGATATCCCAGTTTCAGTACTTCCACCCAAAACAATACCAATAATAGACGATGCTTAGTAATAAGTCTCTTGTTTAATCATCATTTGCCTCGAAAGATTGGTGTCTAGTTATTCGAATGGGACGATAAACTAAGGTACCGTGGTGGAAAGGCCACGAGAAACATTTCGCTTAAAGCACACGGCCCGTATGCCGTTTCACTAGCCCAATGGTTGCAGAACAGTAGGACGTTAAATCCCATTTCATTTAATCATTATTTAAACAGGCTCTGGGTAATAGCTAAATCTGTCTATTGCAGGTATTTCTTCAAATGTTGCCTAAATTATTAATTAGATATTAATCAACTTTCATTCATGATTTAATCATGGAATGGATAATCAAAACTTATGTTTTTATCGTAACGACTTTAGCGAAAATCTCAGTTGTTAACTATAATAGTCAGAACTGCCATCTCTTTATCTAATATCACATAATGTATCTCCACACATTCCAATCACCCTCGACATATAATAAAGTGGTCACAGTTTGGTGATTGATTTTTAATAAGTAAACAAACTTTGTTTTTCGGGAACCATGTGAACCCGTGAACCTGTGAACCCGAGACTTTTTCTATAATTAGTACTCGGACAACATATCTTGCAAGAAGGTTATTCGAGTGTAGATTTTATAACATGGGAAATTTGTGGATTGGTTAACCACATTTCTGGTCCTATTATGTATAAGATAATATTGACGTGGTTTGTGGTTGCCAAATCATGTGTGTATAATCATACTCCTCATAAATACCTTTACACATATCTATCTATATTACTTGATCATGAATTATTAAATTATAAAATGACGTGCCAATAACATTTTTGTCTGACGCATGTTTATCACGTTATGGGAATCTGTAAACAAAATGAGCCTGTAAATTGTTCGATTGTTTGAAATTGGTCATGCATTCATGTGTATCTTAGATTTGATAGGCAACGCAAGGTTTCCCGAGTGTGATGTTGTTGTTATTCAAAACTTGTGTGGTTGTTCTGTTAAGATTCGTGGTGAAGACAGTGCGAATTTAGAAATTTTATTCGAAATATATATGATCGTTCTATTAAGACGAGGAGAATTGCTTTCTTTGGAGTGAATCATCTATTCTGGGGCAAAGATGAAATCCAAATTTGATTGGATAATATTAGATTGATTTTAATGCTTAGTCAATAAAGCTATAAGTATCTACTAAGATTTGGATTTTTTCTTAGTTAAAATTTTTTGAAACAGGCTCCTGATGACACAATACATTGCAGTATTAACTGTTGAGTTAAGATTAGAACGTAGCGCCGTTGTCTGGGCACAATTTCCAGCATGACACACTGCATGGTGTATTCTCGTCTTCCCGAACCCTGTAGGATGTTAAACCTCATATCATTTGTCGTCTTCCCACATTTGCTTTTTTCAAGGTGATGGTTCATTCAGCACATTGAAACCAAACTGACATCTGCCCACATGTAATCCTAATGGCTGCTGTCTTGGGAAGTTGAATTTTTTGATCGGTTTTTGATATTCGCATGGGAATAATGTGTGCTTCTTGACATGCTTATCTATTTTTTAAGAGGTGCAAGTTAGACGTCAGGCAATATTTCGCGAAACGAAACAAGAAACTGACAAGAAATCGCAATTTTTCTCGAAGTTGCATTAACGATGTTTTGTTGCCCAATAATCCCACGACCGTTTATTAAAGATACACTGCGTAAGAGCTGAATCGTGGTATTTTTGACTTAAAATGCTATATAAACTATTATTTAGGCATTCATTAATAAACATGGCAAGCTCATGAACAACTCTCTAGATCATCGAATGGTCATCATTTAGGTGGTTTAGGCCACATAGGAGATTTACAATTTTACAATTTAACGATGAAATGAATAATAGAGATTTAGGATACCTATGATACTTTAATAAACAAAATGTCCCCTACATCTTCGAATAGACCTAACTTCGCTCACAATAAAGTACTTTGAATGAAATTACTTTATTATGTTAAGTGTTACCCGGAAATGAAATGAAATGGGTTTTAACGTCTTACTGTTCAGCATCGTCTGGGCTAATGAAGATTGGTATTTGCCCTACAGCGTGCTATGAGAGAAGAAATCTTGCCCAGGCAGTGGCGCTACGGTCTACTGTTATATTGATTTCCAACTAATGCGCTGGGTAACTAGATGTATAAGATTTAATTGTGGTATGTATCCGATGTTTCAACGCCTTGCTGTTTTTCAATGACACTATTTGTTTGGTTGAAAGGTTCAAACCGATCGAATGTAATTTGTATAGTGCTTGACGTTTCACCCAATTTTGATCGTGGTATAAAGAATGGCGTTTCGCTATTGGTCATGTAAAGAACACCTACGCCTAAACTACGATTGTAAAGACCTTGTCTATTTATTTGCTCATATAGATTTAGGGGATAAATAATAAAATATACTGTATGGTTTGCATTCAATAAAAAAACCCATAATATTATAGGTAATATATTGCTGTACTTCTTTCTTGTAAACAATTCTATATGAATTAAAAGATGTTTATAGTCGACAAGGTGTGTCGTTGCCGTGTGCCATATTTCATTCGTTTTAATTATATTTTATTGAATTTCTGTTCAGTGCTTTCATTTAAGAAATGTTAAAATTAATTGTTAAATGAACTGAAATGAAATGGGGTTTATCGTCCTACTGCTCTGCTTTGAACTGGGCTAATGAAGACGGTCATACTTCGTGCTATGAGGGAATTTTTACCCGGACGGCGGTACTACGGTCTACTCTTCTATCGGATTTCAACTTTCAAGAGATCTTTTACGTGCACGCCAATGTGTACACGGGGCCTCGGTTTTCGTCCCGTCAGGCTGGCTTCCCGCCCTGCATCACTGACAAAGCGGAACCACGCCGGAAAATCTGGATGAACTTTCTCGGCCAATGCAGGGATCGAACATGGCGACCTCCGACGTAGCGACAGCGTTTTACCCACTTAGCCACCGTGACCCCAGAAATGAAGACATTGGTAAGAAATTATCATCCACCAGATTTGTCGGTCTTGGAGTGTAGATTTGGAAAGAACTTCTCCGTTTTTATAAAAATTCCAAATTTGATGAGATTATTGAGATCTATCGAGTTAATTTTTTTAATAATCAATGTTTTGCCGACATTTAATACAGCCATATTCAACCAGTCTTAAAATATCACAAAGAAAACGCTTGTCCATTTTGTTTTAAAGAATAGGTCGACAAGGCGGCAAAATTAATATATTTGATGATTTTAATGAAAAAACTGTAGTTAGTCTGATGTAGGATTTAGTGTCAATGACTTTGAAGAACTGGTGATGACATTTTGGCCGACCTTTAATACAGCCATATTCAACCAGTTTTAAAAAACCACAAAAAAAGCGCTTGTCCATTTTGTTTTAAAGAATACACTGAAAGGGTGGCAAAATTAATATATATTGGATAATTATAATTGCCCCCCCCCCCCAAAAAAAAAAAAAAAAAAAAATAAACCCCGTTAGTTAGTCTTATGTAGGATTTAGTGTTAATAACTGGAGTTGGCATTTCTTGCGCATTCTTCTGCAAATTATATTATTTCTGACAGGGATATGGTTTTCTTCGATCAATCGAAGGTGACGTTGTCTGACGTTTTTATATAAAGACGCATTGCTTTTATATAAATTTAACACAGTAACAAAAACAACATTTTCTCTCGATTTGAATTGTCTACACGTCTCCTTGTTGCAAAAAAATTAATGCGGTTTGTCATAATATTGATTGAAAAAAAAAAAAAAAACAACACATGATCTTTGTGACATTTTAAAGAATTAGTTTGATAACGTCGAACTTGGGATTACATAAATATGTAAATGACTGTTCACATATAACTCTCAGATTTACAAAACACCTTATGGTCTTACTCCAATCATTTAAGAATTATACCAACTGATCAATTAATTGATCAAATGCTAATAACTGCATCAAATCAAATGCATTTATTAAAATACATTTGTCGCCTTCTTGTCGTCTTCTTGTCGAGCTTAGGGACCTGCGGTAGTTCGGTGAGTAAGGTGTTGAATCGCTTACCAGGAAGTCTCGGGTTCGTTCCAGATGTTGGTCGAGAAAGTTCTTCAATTAGGCGGTCGTGGCGAAAGGAATAAATTCTTGACAGACGGAATTCGAAATAAATGTAGGACATAACCCTGCTGTCTGGTCAAAAGTTATACCATAGCAAACTGTAATAACCTAGTCAGTACAGAAAAGTAGAACGCTGTACCCATTTCGTTTCATCTTCACGGTGGCGCCTACCCCTGTTATGTTTTACTTTGCTGTTTTAAATGCTGGTAGTTGATGTCAAAGCTTACTCTGCCCGACACTCAGTTGTCTGACGCAGATTAGACTGGACGTATTGATCCGGCGGGTAGCGGTCAGCGGTTGATTGGTTCCACTTTATTCCTCTTACTCGGAGTAACAATCTACACACCATCTTGGCAATTCATCCAAACCGTTGACACCTTAATCATCATCGTCGTCAATGATGATGATCTTGTTGGTTTGTTGGCATATCCGAAACAACTAATGTCAAAGTCGCTAACTTCGGCAGTATCATTATTAACAAACAATATCAACATTGACATTATATTTATCGATGATGATGGTGACGATGATTTATGCCAGTCTTCGTTAGCAGAAAAATAGAACGTTAAGCCCCATGTCGTTTCCTTCTTTTTTTATGGTAATTTTGTAATTCTGTATAAGAAAGTGTTAAAAAATATATAATCGTACGTGCACAAGATGATTTGATTTTAATGAAATAAAAGCTTTTATTCATGTCGCGGAAAATATACCTAATACATCACAATGTTAATGGTTCATAAGAAAAACATGGCAGTATATTCGTTTCTAGTGTGTAAAAACAAACGAATTTAATTATTAGGTTTTCCGGGGTCTTGTCCAATAAATAACTCACCCAATTCCTGTCTGTGTGCGATGTTTTGTTAAAATTTTTAAACTTAAAGGGGCATAATGGGAGAGTAAATAAAGACCTTGCAGTTCTCACTGTAATAGTTGAAAACTATATATTATATGGGAATTAGTGTCACCAAGTAGTTTTTGCTTTTAAATTATTTTTTTGTGACGAAATTGGAGGCAGCAGTTTTAGGTGTTCCAAAGAACAAAATTCAAATTCGAGCTCTAGCTGACCCGTCTAGAGCAGGGCGATATACCTAGAAATATCACGATATTTTATAAAAGGTCAATACTTTCAGTTTATCACTTTTTAAATGTATATAAACATGCATAAAAAGTTGGAAATACCCCTCAATATTATATTTTATAAAAAGCCAATACTTTCAGTTTATCACTTTTTAGGGGGGTTGGGATGGCCTAGTGGTCTAGAGTGCCGCGCTTCGACCTCTAGCTGGCCGGTCACCTCTGACTTGCGGCTGTAGTTTCGAGCCGTGATGTGAGCGTATGGGGCATGGAGATAGGGGCGCCTTCTCAACATCGTGGGTTTCCTCCGGGCACTCCGGTTTCCTCCCACTGCTAAAGACTCCTACGCGCAAGCGAATTATTGAAATAAAATTAAACTATATGTTAGTCCCGAAATGACCTAGTTTGTGTTGAGTGGACGTTAAACCCCATTTCTCTCTCTCTCTCTTATCACTTTTTAAATGTAAATATACATGCATAAAACGTTGGAAATACCCCTCAATATTATTGTTTCTAATCAATATTATTTTTTGCATACAATACCAATTTCAAATTAACAAAACATTAATTCGAGCTGGTTCAAACACAGATCTATAGTCATGAAAACTTGCTAAAGTTGTTCTTTATTACAATTTTGATATTCAAAATATCAATTATATTTTATTAAAATTGAAAATATTTCGAATGAAGGAGGCCCAAACAACATCTTTCCCATTCAAGAGTATACCTTCTTGAAAATGCATAATTAAACAATACAAGGATACTAAATTAAACTATAAAACATAAGTACTATGCCAAAAAGTGACCACTGATTTCGTTTAAAAGATGAACTATTGTATAACGAGCTGTGAAATTGCTCAATTGACGATTCATCTAAAAGCACAAACTACAAAAAAGATCCGAGAACTTCGTAATTATGGTATTGCCCTATACATTCACCTTTCTTACAATATGGTTGACATTTGACTTGAAGGTGGATTTGTGTAAACAAAGGTACAAGCTTTACAGAAATATGATATGATCAATTAAGATTAAACTATATACTTTTTACATAGAAGAATTGAGGAGTGGTTAGGTATAATAGATATATTTGTTAAGGAGGAATGTATTATGTCAGTTTATTATACCTATTTAGTACACTCGTACTAAGACCTATCATAGAGACTTGACATTCCTTTAATCATTTTTGAAAGAGTCCTTAACACAGTGCTATAATCTTTATCCCCAATCTTTTCAAACTACTATGATTACGTTTAAAGATGTATCTTTTGACTTATATAAAATTTAAATATATGTAGTTATTTTTAATCCATGTCCGCCTACTACATGTTGATTATAGATGGAATATAATTATTTTTAAAGAACATATCATAATATTACTTAACAAAAATACTTGTTTCAATGCCACAATAATTTGAATTTCTGTTATTTTGCCTTTATTTTCTTCGGAAAAAGAATTGATTTGAAACAAAAAGTGCTCTTTTGAAAATCTTTTCGTTCTAATGATGTTAGATTGCGCTATATCATAAGGCCTGTCATTGACTAAACTTGCGTGGTTTCTGTTCCACTGTTGTACGTGACAAGGGTTAAGGTCGCCTGTCCTACCTCGTGGGTTTTCTCCGGGTCCTCCTGTTTCCACGCACTGCTAAAGTCAACTACGCGCAAGTGAATAAAATTGAACCCGAAATAATTTAGCTCTCTCTCTCTCTCTTTCTCTCTCTCTCTCTCTCAATTTTTGAATAAAATATTTAAAAATATATAGTTGTATATATATGGGGGCGTGCAATCTGATTAAACACAGATTCTATTGCGTTTCGTTTATAATAGTTCAAAATTTCGTTTTTGTTGCCTATAGATCTGTATTTTAATCAGATTGGTGGGCATGTGTCTCATCGCGCATAGAGTCGCGTGGGTGTAAAATGCTTTAACCCATGTTCATCCTTGTAGCTTACCCACAGTTGTCTGTACTATATTATCTTCTTCCATGAATACCACACACGGGTTAAAGTTACCACATTCATCCTTTACTTTTTTTTCATACTGGGTTGGGTTTTTTTTTTTTGGTGAATGTGGCAATTTTACCCCCATATCGATAAGGCCACAACAATTTGATTCTCTATTTTTCGGGAAAACCCGTAAAAAGTTTGGTTCTTATTTCGTCTGGAAAAAGCCTCATTTTAAAAACAAAGAGTATCTGGTTAAAATTGCGCTGGTTAAAATTGAGATCTCTGTTCAAGAAACCGAAGAACTTTAAAAACTTGTACGGTTTGTTCATTTGTATATGGGGGGGGGGGGGTCGAATGGTTAGCGCGTGCGCGCTGTAAAATAAAGTCTCTCATTGAGTCAACTAGCGTGGTCCCGATTCCCCGGTTGTACATGGCAAAGAAAGAGTAGGGTCGCCTATCCAACCTAGTGGGTTTTCTCTGGGTCGTCCAGGTCTCCTGCCACTACTAAAAATACCCCCGCGCAAGCGAATTATTGCAATGAAATTGAACCATATGGTACTCTCTCTCTCTCTCTCTCTGTCTCTTGGTTGTATATAAAATCAGACTGATTGACAATTTAGTGAATCTGAGAACATTGAAAATTTGGTGAATATCTGAGAACATGAACAATGTCCACACTACTTTCTTCCCGTTTACCAGCTTTTAATTTTAAAAAAAACCCTTTGATTTATAGGCGTATGATTTAAAAAAGTATTTATTCAGAATTCTTATATGCAATGATAGAGGGATTTATAGGCAGGCGTATGTTATCTTGCATTTATTTTAACAGAGGGTGTTTTGAGCATCTCTTTTGTACACTTTCCTTTATTGATAAACCCTCATAGTGATTCATATTATTGAACATTTAAAGCGTCTTCTTCTAAAGATAACCGTTCAATTACTGTATATGTGAAATTAAACATGCTCGTAGTTAATTCTTTGATGAAGCTCATTACCGTAGTAAGTGCAGGGGGACTGCGCCATACACAATTTACACAGAAAAATACACAATACACCAAAATCACAAACAAACGAACATTTCAAATGGATACGGGGCTATCTATAGGAGTCCACTGCGCGGTACAGTACCGGGCCTGTAGTGATACACACGTTATCAAAGATATGTTGAATTGAAATGTCACTAATCTATGCTGCTGGTTATGTAATATGCCCGCGCCATGCATGTTGTTGTGGACTTACATAATTGGTAGGTCGGTTTTAAATCCGATTGAATCTAGTGGTGATATTTTAATTTTGTTTTCTTAAAAATACATTATGGGAGATTAGATAAAGAGCTAACAGTTCGCACTATACTAGTTAAAAACTAGATAATGTAAAAGAATTTGATGAAAATTTCAGTCAAGTTGATCTACTCTGCATCGAGAATTTAGCTATTAAATTTTCGGTGTAGTCTTGATGGTCATTACTAAAGTCGGTACAATAAAAATAAGACATAGTCGCGATTATCCATTTCAGGATTAAATCAGGAATGATTGTTGAGGAGCAAATCGGATCCTCATCCAGTATATATGGCAGGCTAGCGATGCCATCGAAAGTTTATTATGATCTAGATAAGTTGATTAATGTCTAATTAATAATTTAGATAACATTTCCGGACCAGAGAAAAACTACAATTGGCAGATTTAGTCTTTGCATAATGTATGGTTAATTAAAAGTTAAATAACTACCCCAGTACACAGTATTGTCGATTAAGCCGTTAGAGGTTTGATATTTTAGCTAAAAATTCCAGTGATGTACTGCTCCTTTAATTTAATTTATTGCTGAATCATAACAGGTACAGTTCATTTACTCTTCCCTCTGTCTGGAAATTATTAGACTTATATACACCCAGGGGCCGTATCACGGTTAATTCTTTGTGCATGTCTTTATCTAATATTAGAAGGGTTTTATCGATATCCTCGTCAGAGCCTCAATCAACAAGGGAATGGATCTGATTATATTCGCTTCTTTTATTTCAGGGTGACACGAGTCTGTCTTTGATTATAAACATTTTAACAATTGGTAGGAATAGTAGATTCTTTCGTAGCGATAAGGCCAGATCAATTTAAATTTTAGTTCATCGGGATCTTGTCCAATGAATAACCTACTCAATCCGATACTCTGTTAAAATTTCAATACTTAAATATTTGTCGCTAAAAGTTCTTTTGTATTTTTTGTTCTGAAATTGGTTTGTTCCTTGAAGAAATTGAAGGCAGGATTTTTAATAGGTGTTCTCTAAGAACAGAAATTCGTAATGGTGTGGTCAAAACATTTACTTGGTATGGCGACTGTACTCACATCGCGTTGCAATTCGTGTTCAGAATAATTATGAGAGAGAAAGAGCATTTGGCCTTTAACGTCCACTCGATACCTACTAGATCATTTCGGGACTTACATATGGTTCAATTTTATTTCAATAATTCGCTTGAACGTAGGGATCTTTAGCAATGGGAACATAACGGAGAATCGTGAGGTTGTCACATACAACCTGGGAATTAAAACCACGCCAGTTGACTCAATGACAGACCTTATGATATAACACGCACGCGCTAACCATTCGACCACCCAACCCTCCTTCGGGATTAAAAGAACTGATTTAAAACAAAAAGTAGTTAGGTGCTGTTCTTAAAAAGCACATAAAAATGATATTGGGAAGTAGATGAAGAGGCAGAACGTCCGATAGGGGTTAATGCCCACTCATCACAAACTAGGTCATTTCGGGATGAACATATCTTTATTTCGCTTACGCATAGAGCTCTTTAGAAATGGGAAGAACTGGAGGACCCACGATGTTAGACAGCTGATCCTTATCACAGTGTATTATCAAAACCACGCCACTTTACCCAATGACAGACCTCATGATCTAAAGTGCACTGGGCCATACCATCCCATTCAAACCCTTAAAGACTCGTACATTGGGGAATAGAACCACACCGGTTGACTCGATTACATCACCGTGCTTAAAGGAGAATAAACATAATTTCGCGACGTCAGTAAAGCCGATTTGGAAAAAATAGAACGTCATTAATGATTCCGTGGAAGAAATCAATATATCAATTGTTATTATATGTCCACGTGACAGAATCTCTTGGCATATATTGAATTAAAACAATTACAACCTCAACAACTATTTATCTGCATGAGAAATATAATATAATGTATATAATGTATGTGATGGTTCAATATAGTGTCAAGTATGTAGAATAAAAACCATTAACAATCATAATGTCGAATCTCAGCAATAGTTTATCTGCATGAGGTCAAACACGATGCCTGGTCAATATAAAACACGTTGTCCAATATATCGAATTAAGATAATTACAACCATAATGTCGAAACTCAACAACGGTTTATCTGCATGGGGTAAAATAATAATATCAGTGTGATTTGTAAAACGCATTTGAATATTGGTGTGCATTAGTATCGCGAGCTATATACCCAATTCCGATCATGGTTACCCATAGAACTCATATCGAGCACAAATTTTATAAACTTGAATTAAATACAATAAGTTGTGAAGAAGTGAGACACTGGCTCGCTACCCAGGTCTCGTGTTGAACAAGAAAGGTCCCCAGTATTTCCGGTGCAGTTTCCCCTTTATCAGTGGCGCAGGACTTTGAGTCTGACAAGGAACACTTTCTTTGACATGTATGCCAAAGTTGCAATTCGAAATAAAATGGGCCGTAGTTTCGGGCAGAATTTCTCTCCTAACACAACGATGACGTTAGCCCGTCTTCATTATCCCAGTCGCTGCAAAAAGATAGGACATTAAATCCCATTTCATTTGATTAACGGTGGTTAAGTTAGTAAGACGCTGGCTTGCTAGCCTGAAGATCGTCGATTCGCTCCTGGTGTTTTCCGGCGCGATTTCGCATTGTCAGTGGTTCAGGAAGGCCTGATAAGGACAGCTGTCTAGTCGTTCGGATCGTACAGAAATCCGAGATCCCCTGTACACATTGGCGTGCACGTCAAAGACCCCTTGGCAGTTGGAATTCGATATAAGAGTAAGCCGTTTCCCTCTTAACACAACGATGACGTTAGCCCGTCTTTATTATAGCCCAGTCGGTGCAAAATGGTAGTGCGTTAAATTTATTTTATATACTGAGCCACTGTGAGTAAATGAGTAAGAAGCTGGCTCGTTAGTTTGAAGGTCGCAGATTCGCTCCTGGTTTTGGTCGAGGAAGTTCATCGGGGTTTTCCGGTGTGGGTTTTCTCCATGCCAATGGTGCAGGACATCTGTCTAGTCGTTTGTATGGGGCAAAACCATTGGCGTGCTCGTAAAAGATGGAATTCAATATAAGAGTAAGCCGGTTCCCTCTTAACAAAACGATGACGTTAGTCCTTCTTGACTGACCAAGTCGTTGCAAAAGATATACGTTAAATCCCATTCCATTATTCGTTTGTTCGTTGGTTTCTGAGTTTTTTCACCCAATTCCTCCAAGTGTGATTTCGTAGACAATTTCATGTACTGTGTGTTGGTTGACTATAAAGCATATTGTCCAGTATTGGAATGGTATCGAATCTCTAACACGTTATTAATAGAGTGTGATTAGTATGCGAGCGTGTGTAAGCTTCATTACCCACTAATAGAATGTTGTCAAGAAAAGATCCCGATAAATAGCTGTTTCAACGAATTGTATTTGTTTAATACTTGACATATGATGTGCTTGACGAGGAAAGAGGGTTAACATGATTGTTTCAGCTGAAGAACTCGCTTTCAGACTAGTTATTTGGTTAACTTTAATTAGATCGTACACACAATTACATGATATCAATGTCATCAGCCCACCCTCTGTCTAATTGAATAATAACATTCACATTTCTACCATTATACACCCCGTTCCTAAATCGTCTAGTATAAAGCTCAGAGGATGAAATCATTTTCTAGTCTAACAGTTTGATTCCAGAACAATAAAACGTTTCTCGCAATTTTACTTACATAATCCACTCGGCTCTCCTCGATCCTTGAACACGCCTCTGCTATATTCTTCTACAAAAAAAACTTGTATCTAGTTTAGTTATTGCCCATGTAAACGTTGTACAAACCAGTTTCTGAACACGCCTCTGCTATATTCTTCTACAAAAAAAACTTGTATCTAGTTTAGTTATTGTCCATGTAAACGCTGTACAAACCAGTTTCTGATAAAATTGCTAGAATCGTTTAACTTGCCACACTTATCAAGCCAGGGTCGCAATGCGAAGCCCTTAGTCATTGTAAACTTCAAGTCACACTTATCAGGTTAGGGTTATATTTATGAACGTCTGGCTATACGAAGCTCAATTCAACAATTGATTTAACTTTAAAGCTCTAGGGTTTTATGGCATGCTTTATCTCGTTAAAATCGTCGTCATCTTGCGCCGGTGTTTTCCGCTGCCACCAAAGCAGCGCATTCGGTGTACGCCGCCGCAGAACTTTTGTCGACTTCCGGTCAGTCGGTTGGACTATGCGCTGGTTTGGACAAATCAAGCCGGACGTTTGTTTTTGCATTCTTTTTGACTGGGTTAGGAAGAGGCAAACTGGCTGCGATTGTTGAGGAAGAAAATCCTTTGTCGAAAGCTATTGTGCCTAGATTGGTTTAGAGAAGGAACGTTTTTAAAAATTTAAATATAGTTCCTTTTTGTCGAAAAGTTTTAAACATTGCACATGACACCCTTTGGGAATGTATATTTACAACATACTTGTCCCATGGTCCTGTGTGAGCGTATGGTCTATACCGGTCAGATTTATATATTAATTACTATAGTATTACATGAATGTGTGGGATTATGTGTTGGTGACATAGTTAGGTCTAGGTTACGGGTTGAAGCTAGGTGAAATGAAATGAAATGAAATGGGGTTTAATGTCCAGTGCCAATGCCGGGAAAGGGTAAATGCCGGGAACTCCCAATGGATCTTTGGCTAATAACACAGTGATTGAACCCGGGACCTGGTTAGTGAGGAGAACGCTAGATCGGAGACGGTCCTTCACATATGACGCCATGTATGGATAGTGGTGAAGGGTAGGCCTATAGGCAGGTGCTAACCCAAACCCAGAATCCACATATGACGTCATATGTGCAAGGCCGTCTCCGATCCAGCGTTCTCTGGTTTATGAGCCAGCACCTTATCCACTGTACCTCTGTTTGTATAAAGCCATGAACATAGAAGAATTACATTACATCACACGCGGTAGCGGATCTAGAAACCATGAATAGGGGAAGCGGTTCCAAATCTAGGGTGCTATCCACAACCCCACCCCACAATGACATGACCTTGCAGTACAACTGGTCAGATCTTCGTGTGGTGTTGGCAATCGAAAGTATAAAAAAAAAACGAAACGAAATAAAGATCTGAATTTTAATCCGGTTGTTAAATATATAATCTCTCAGGGATTGACCCACCCTAATAGATCAAAATAGTAACGCTAGATAACCATTGGATTCGATCGGATTTAAAAAAAAAAGATGTATCACTTATGGCGATGGGCTTATTTCACTTCTATTCAATCAATATCTTTATAAATACTGGACTGGACATTCACGTTTCACAATATTGTAGGTTACGAGGGATTCCTATTGTGCTAAAATGACACAATGAGACTTCAAAAATATTATATTTTACTCCAATTCCTGGAAGTACATGTATACAGAAATTGTCCTCTTAATTAAAACGTCGCTTATGTCGCTGATCTATTTTCTATAGTGATATTTTAGAATTTTTTAAGAGCATAATTGGCACAGAAGACAGATTTGAACAACTTTTGACATAAACTTGTAACAAATTGTGAAAGTTGTGATATACACAAGTGGAGTGTAGAGATCAACTGTAGACAAACAAATAAAAGATAAGATGAAACACCCACGTTGTAAAAAGGGAATTCTTGATGCCAGTCGAGAGTCTGACAGATTCATTAGCTTATATTTACATGATAATTATTTTATATGACACAATCTCTCCATTTAAGATGTCTTTATTACTATTGACACTTAAATATACTCCTTAACACACTACCTACTGACGTTATCTTTTAAGCCCTACTTCCACTTAGGTGTAATCCAGTTATCTCCAATAGATCTCGGTTCTTTTTGATATTGGCATGTATTTGATCGAAAAAACTTAGATTATGGTCCCTGATTATGCGATTAATCACGTTTTTAACTTGTGGACACTATACAGGTCATAATATTTATCCGATTTAAATGAAACTTGAAATGCATGTTTATAACCCAATGATCTCGGTTCCTGGTCGCTCCTTGTACGCAAATAGTGTAAAAGTATGTAATACCTAGGTTGTTGAGGTGAGAATGTTCTTCTGATTTTGACGAAACTTGAAATATATGTTTATATCCTAGAGATTTAGATTCATCATGATATTTGCGCATATCGGACGATAACGCCATGGATTCTGACTCCTGATGGTAAGAACAGTCGCCTTTCTTCTAACTTGTTTTCTGTCCACCTTTTGCTGCAACCGCTTGTTTTACAAAGCACCGGGGCAATTTGTTTCAGCAAAGGGACATACCCCAAATACTCACTATAACACAATGCTCTGAATATTAGGTAGGGATTGTTACAAGTTTTTTTCTTCAAAGTTTGTTTTTATTATTTCAGTGTATGCGCTGTGGGCCTGGTAATAGTGGTCAGTGTGTTGGTCCAAAAATATGTTGTGGTGAAAGTTTTGGTTGTTATATGGGTACCGAGGAAACTAGTGTATGTGGTCAGGAAAATGACAGTACGACGCCGTGTACAGTTCGGGGTGAACCGTGTGGATCACGTCAACTAGGAACCTGTGTAGCCAACGGTTTTTGTTGTGATTCAGGTAAGATAGGTCGAAAATTATGGCCGGCTCGCTAACCGGGTGGACGTCAGTTCGCCCCCCCCCCTTACTGACCCAGGAAGTGATTTTCTTGCATGGTTAAACCCTGTCGGTGATGCAGGACGTAGGGTTGGACAACGAAAAGTGTCTAGTTCCGATAGTATGAACACATTGCCCAAATGTCCAACATGTCCTTATGTTATTCCTGATTGTTTTCAACTTTGAGAGAAGTCTGTATCACTACAAGATCGGGACTATACAGCGCAGTGGACACTTACGACTAGCCCCCGGATCCATTCACTTATTTTGATGTGTACGTCTGTTTGTGATTTCTGCGTATTGTGTCTTGTCCGCAGATTTGTTTTTGTGCAAATTATTAAAGGTGCAGCCCACCCCACCCCTGCATTTACTAATTTCATACTATATGGCGTATATTTGTCTTTATTTATGATCAGTAGTAGAATACCGCGTTTTATCAGTTAAATAAAAGCGTTATTCCACTGGCTAGCAAAGTAGTCCATGTTGTTTTGCCTAAAATGATTGTAAAATCATAAAATAAATAAAACATTTGTCGTTTTATAGTGATTGTAAAATCATAAAATAAATAAAACATTTGTCGTTTTATAGTGAATAACATATTTTATTTCATCTCTAAGCAAGAAAACGTTTATATTTTCACTCATGCGTAGCATTCGTGAAAATATAAGTGTTCTTGCTTCTCGTTGAAATAAAATATGTTATTCACTCTAAAACGACAAATATCCTCTATATATTTGGCTATATTCAGTGCAGAAAAGTAGGACGTTTAATCTCATTTCATTTCTCTTTGGGCCTTTTTTCGATTACATTAACAGTTACTTCTTTTTATATTTGCAGAAGCGTGCTCCAGCAATTCTAGATGTATGGCCATGCAAGAAAGTAAAAAATCCCAATCCTCTAAAGAAGAATTGTTAAACCTCATACAAAGGCTTCTTAAATCTAAAAACTATGACTGAACCGACCTGATCATGTGATTAATGGTGGATATCACGTGACTTGTAACTACTGCCAATTTTAAAACACGTCTCTCCTCAAATTCTCGTCTGTCATGGAACTGATCATGGGGTATAAATGGTTTATACCCTTGGATCTGATAATTCTCTTTGCCTATTAGACTGTGCTGATTATTAATTATGGAGGCCAGGTTTTACAGGGGCGGATCCAGGATTCTTTTGCAGGAAAGGGGTTTTCCAGGTTCATGTTAATGAAATCTGTCATCGTCGTCTCTAAATTACATAGGCATACCTACACATTGAGTCTTTTAAAGAGAAAAATCATTTTTGTAATGATGTAGGATCTCATTGTGATTTAATTTCATTGATGCAAGGCATTCACTTTTTTTATGTAGCTTAGCAGGGTGGTGTTTGGACCTCCCGAATCCCTTCTCGATCCGCCCCTGTTTTAGTGGGTTAAAAAGTCCACAAAAGATCTATTATATTACATGCTTCAATTTATGATTGTCTGTTTAAATAATTGAATGGTGATATCTGCTGTAATATCATATGAGATAATTATAAACAGTTATTATAATTAGTATTAATTATATATTTCTAATTAATAAATTTGTATACGAAGCTTAAAATTATATTTTTCTATAAGTATCTTTAGAGTCAATGACAAAAGTTCAGAAATTGGCTGAAGATTTTTTCTTGTTATTTATTATGTAATTCTGGTTGTATTAATATATAATTTTAACACACATTGGTATTACAGCAGATATAAATATTTATATATATGAAACGCCTGATATATGAATTCGAGAATGTTTTTTTTTAGCGAAATGAGTCTCCACTCAGTGCGGATTCAATACAGATTTGGTGCGGATTCAAGGCCGTGCACCCAATACTAAAACATGTATGTTAGTGTCCTAACACCGAGTAAGGGAAGCAATGTGCTGTCTGAAATGTATTCCTCGTTCTGAGGGTTCATCGGGACGTTGTTTAGCGAATTCAGGGATTGTCCGTAATAAATACCAATCCCCACACCGTGTTTCGGCCCGGACTTAAGTCCCCCTCTCCCCTTCGTCTTGTCTGGGTCCGTACTAAATCCTCACATCATGTCTGGGTCCGTACTTAATGCCCACCCCGACAACGTGTCTGGATCCGGACAAAATCTCCACCCCAACACCGTGTCAGGATCCCTACTAAATCCCATCTCCCGACACGGTACCTGAATCCGCACCAAAACCACAACCCACACCATGTCTGATAAAAGATGTGAAAGAAGTTGATTCGGTGCTTGTTTTTTCACCTTGTGTATTGCTGTTCAATGGTGACATCAACGCAAGTTGAACAAACTATTGTTAAATATTGAAACGATAATTAGTTAATTATTCAGTTATCTTACTAATAAACCAAGAAATACCATCAATTGTTCAAGACAAACAAAATGGTCCCCAAGTAAAACAACCGAACAGTCAACAATTTATTGATCAACTTCATTTTTATTTTTGCATTAAAGACGCTTTTATTTCTTAATATTTCCATATGCCATTGTCGTCAATCTGTGCGCTAACTGAAGCACAAATTATGAACACATTAGTTATTCTGTGTCCCTCGGGAATACCGGAGAAATATCCATTGTTTTATGAACACGGCGGATCAACAGACATTGAAAATAGTTACAGTCTAATATTCTATATAATGTTCTCTATTCACTCGGTATCCCCAGGCAAGGTTGCTCGAATCACGGTCGAGTGTCGGGTGTTTTATGCCTGGCATCTATGATCCAGGAATTCATTCTTTACATTGATAAAACAAAACTAAATAAAAATCTTCTCCCTATTCATAGCGAACTTGATGGTATGAATTTAACAGAAAGCCATTTGCCTCGTGTTCTAAAGCATGTTTTGTTTTTATGCGTGTTTGCTTATTTTACATCAAACAGAAAACAATTTGTAAGAACGAATTCTTTTCTGTTTGTATATTTGCTTGATTTATTTTATAATACAAAATTTCATAATTTATTTATAACGTAATTTTGATTTATTTTAAGATACGGTATGTTCATTTGTTAGTATGAAAGCATTTTAGTACCTAACCTATCCTGCTTTAGGGAATTTTTTTTGTTATAATTGAATTCCATTATTTTAACATTTCTTGTGGCATTGTTTTGATTTCGATTTATTGTTTTCTATTTGTATAATCGATATAATTTAAACCATCTTTTACGTCAAAATGAAATAAATTAATTTAATATAAAGAATAGTCAGAAAATAATTCACATTTTTCTATCTACAAATTAAACGTGTATAATAAAATCAAGATCGGTGCTCCAGATATACATGAATGAATGAATGGATGAATGGGGTTTGGCGTCCTACTGTTAAGTAGTGCTTCAGACTCCAGATAATGGAAGGGGGCAAGCGGATATTGACCCAATTATATGCAATGAGGAAGTATCACTCAGTAGCAATATTGGTATTGATTTAATACTAACAACGCCATTTCTGTGCATGTATTTATGGGGGTGGAGGGTTTACACGTGCACGTTAGATCATGAAGTCTGTGGTTGCCAATCCCTACTTGTACTATACCAGGAGTAAAGTCGCCTGTCCAGTCAGGGTCTATCGGTTTCTTCGAAGTGCTAAAGACCCTTACCCTCAAGATAATTAATGAAATAAAATTGAACCATGCTATTCCCGAAGTGACGTAGTTTGTGCTGAGTGGCCGTTAAACCCCATTTCTCTCCCTTTCTCTGTCTCAAGGTGATTGTGACTTCACAGAAGAAATGCTATCAGGGGCACTGCTCAATGCTTTAATCTCACAGTACAAGTATCCACACTTCTAAATCATTTGTGAACGCTGGACAAGTTTAAGAATATCATCCCTTTAGTATGTCGAAGTCAATTCTGAAGAAATAGGGCAATAGCAAAATCGCGTTTGATAATTATTAAAAATGTAAGTCACATTGGACGGCTAAATTTAAATAGCCTATTTATTTATGTTATATTAATTATTGCAAAATACTGAAAACACCCCTCTCTATATTAATCAAACGTTGATTTAAAAGTTCTTGGTACAAAACCTTGTCAATGCGATCAAAAGAAATGAAATAAAATGGGGTACGTTCTGCTTACACGATTGAGTACAGATCAATATTTCGTTTCGTTTTACTTATACGAAATTTTGAACTATAAAAAACGAAACGAACTACGATCTGTGCTTGAATCAGATTGATACTTTGTTTATTAAATTTTATTTTATGCAGATGAAATTTTATTAGAATTTCTTCATAATAGATTGGTCAATTAAAAGTAAGAGTTTTGATAATATGTCGTTTCTTTTTAAAGAAAAGTATTGTAATGTCGCCCTTTCTTTGAAATATCTCTAACTTATTTGCGACTTCCATTTCCATTATTCTTTTGTTTTATTTGATAGATTTATTATACTCAAAAATGCTTGCCAATCTTAAATATATGTATTAACTAATCTTTATCTCTTCGTGATAATCTAATCAATTCTTAGCTGATTCAAACCTTACTCTGAAATAAACCATTTTGTTGTTTATAAGAATTTGTGTTATTCTTTATTATCGATTAAATTTAACTGAAATTTGAATTGAAATTGCGCATCATCATTTGAAATAGCACATCATCAATTGAAACTACGCATCATCAATTGAAATTGCACATCATCAATTGAAACTGCGCATTATAAATTGAAACTACACATCGTCAATTGAAACAGGCAATGGTCTGGACTTACAAAAGAGGTGAAATTTTTTTTGAAAAAGCAGTTTGATCATTTATAAATGAAATGAAATGATGTTTAATATCCTATTATTCTGCTATATATCGCAGACAGGCATACATGCAGTGTGCTATGAGGTAAATTTTGCCCGTACAGCGTCTCTACAGCCTGCTCCTAGCCTGCTCCTAGTCCTTCACCACTTTGGAAATCCCCGGGGAACTTTCCCTCGGCCAACACTGGGATCGAACCACGGATCCAGGATTTTGTCGGGGGGGGGGCATACATTGGAGCAAGGGGTAATACGTTGCAACCTTAGGAATTGCTTGGGCAGAGACAATGCGAGAATCATGTTATATCATCTATTAAAGAGCAGATATGTGAACTACAACAATAACAAAGCAAACGAAAATGAAAATCAACTAAATGTATGTCACTGGGGCTGAGGCCGTGCACCATGCCCCCCTCCCCCGGATCCGCGCCTGCGGGGCTTCCCGGTTAGAGAGCCAACAACCTTATCACTGAGTCAAAACTGTATTGAAGACGGTTTGCAATTCTTAACGGTAATGATTGAAATCTGTCGAAAATAACGTCTTATCAACAACATTAACGTGACTATTTTGAGTCGTATCAAATCTGGTTGACTTACAAGTGAAAGGTTTTAAAATCCACTTAATAATAACAGATCTATTTACCTTGGTATTTAACGTGTTCGGCCGCTAAATGTAGATTACAAGCAACGCATATCTGAGCTAAATAACTTTAGTAATCTGGACAGCACACCCACTCTGTTATTTCGTAACAAAATGACTAATTTTTCATACGCCCATATTTCATTCGGGGTATATTTTGTCCGTCAGCAATTAGCTTTGGCTCGTAAACGCAATAGGCTAGTTTTTAACGGAATCTTATCATCATTCTGTAGTGATTTTCCGTTCCAGGGATTTCCTCCTAGGAGCCTTGTGAATACAATAGTGGTTAAAGTTTATAACGGATCGGGGTGTTGGGTGGCCGAATGGTTAGCACATGCGCGCTGTATCATAATGTCTGGCATTGATTCAACAGGGGTGGTTTCGATTCCCGGTTTTACGTGACGAGGAGTAATGTCATCTATTCAACTTCGTGGGTTCTCTCCGGTCCTCCTCAAGCGAATTAATGTAAAAAAAAATTGAACCACATGAAGAGTCCAGGGGAAGAAGGATCTAAGTCACATTTTTGTCTTTTCGCATGAAAGGCAAAACAAACTTTTGGACGAGAATGATTGACGCAAACAGAACAACAAGTGGGTTTAATTGCAACTTAAAACTGATGTTAAATACGAATCATAATACCAGTACAACAACTGAATTCAACTTTTCAGTCAAATTAAGGTCAAATAAAGAGATGGACGTATTTTGTCCGGTGGATCATTTTAGAAGGGCCTGAGTTCGATGTGACTCCGATCGTTTTTACCCAAAATTGATTGTTCCACAAAAAGCTTAACACAGTTTGCTACCAGATGACGCCATTAACTGGGGTTCATTGAAAAAGTGACTTAGATCGTTTTTCCCCCGTGCTCTTCATACGTTAGTCCAGATTTGACCTAGTTTGTGTCGAGAGGGCGTTAAACCCCATTTCTCTCTCTTTCTAACGGATCCCTCTCATATTTGGTAAATACGATAGTGGCTACAGTTTCTAACGGATTCTTTTCAAATTTGGTGCAAAGCACTTAGAGGGCCCTCTTTCGCGGGGCTGGCGGTGTTGATTGACGATTTTCATACAAGTGGAATGACTGCATTCTCATTCAGTAGTGGATTCGACAGAAACAGTGTATAAAAAAACGGTTGACTCGGTCTGTGGCGGGGGGGGGGGGGCTTTCCCTTGGCCATGGCCAGAGTGGCCCTTTTGTCAGACGTGGGACCCTTTCGTCTGCCTTTAGGGCCCTTCCTACCTTGGGTACATTTTCATTTGGTTTTAGCATTTTGCTGCAGTTTTATATTTTCAAGTTCTTCGATTTTTTTTCGCCAGGAGACTGGCACCCACAGTGCCTCAACTATTAAACGCTTTTGAAAGCACTGTGTCGATTTTCAGTTCCAGCATTACCCCTCTTTGACAGAATATCAAATGTGTTTGACATCCAAGCTGTTAAGACATTGTCGTTTTGGGTTACCCTTTTGGGTAAGCTGGTGTCAAGACATTTTCGCCGTGTCGGCGTATTTCCACATTTTGCGTGATAATCATTTGGTTTTGGAATACATCCCTGGGCATAATTTGTTCTCAATAGCCCAACAGTAGTAGTAAACTCTCTGAACTTCCGTAAAAAGCCGAAGGATTGGGCCATACTGAAGTCTAAGTATTTCAAGGCTAGTGCGTAGAAAATGTTGCTTAAGGCCTGTATGACAATTCATAATGAAATGGTTATAAGCCTGTTTCAATTATACGGATAAACCGAGCTGCGTAGAGAATTCTGCGTTTTTATGTAACTCTTAGTCCATTGCGTAAATATACATTCATCAGGTTAAAATAGATCATTATATCTTTTACGATAAAATGGAAATTGCCTTTTCCCCAACGCAACACATTCGGCTGAACTTATGACGGTAGGTGGGGAGTTGGTGGTGGGGCGGGGGCAAAAAGGGGAACTTCGTCGGAGAATCACCGTAGAAATTTCTCGACCAACGCAGGGATCAAACACTGGACCCGCTGCTTAGCGAGTCAACGTCCCCCCCCTACTCACTGAACCACCGTGGCTCTCTCAGTGCGCTTGCTCACGAACATGGATGTTCCGTGCTCGATCCCGTTATTAGCCGAGAAACATTCCCGGGATTTTTCGGTGTCGTTCCGCTTGAGGATTTGCCAGGACAGGGCCTAGTCGTCGGTACGACAAAAGGATGCCTCGTTTGCGTGAACGTAAAAGATCCACTGACATTTGGAATCAATTGTTGTACGAGTAAATTTACCCTCATATCACTCAACACTGTATTGGTCTATGCCCGTACCAATTGTCCATACATTTTTTTTTCCATAATTCTTTTCTTCCCTCAACCTACAATTTTTTGTTGACCTTTGGGTGTAGAATTGGAGAAAAGCGATCAAATTTGCAATTTCATAGCAGTTTTAGGTAATACTGACGATATAACAGAGCAATCGTTGTTTTGGAAGTGAGATTTTGACCCCGGTCAACATCGAATCCCAGTAGCAAAAAATCTAAACGGTCAACTTTCTACAAAAATATGATGTGCATATAAAGATTGGATCCAACGGGATATTGAGCAAAAAGCTACAGCCAGTAATGTTCAGTCATTAGGTAAATAATTGCTAGTCTTAGATAAAAAGTCGGAAGGCGATTAAAGGGAGGTAATACGATTCTTTATATCTAACCTCCACAACTACATATTTCTAGACTAATAATAAAGAGATTGGGAAAAACACGGTTTAACGTCCACTCGATGCAGACAAGGTCATTTCGGGACGAACATACGTATATACCCGTATTCATTAGCCCAGTCGGAACAAAACAATAGGACGTTAAACTCAATCTCATTTATTTCGTTCAGTTGCTTTCTATTGGTGAGGCAGGGTGGGTGTTGGCCAAATGGTTTAACTCATGCTTTTTAGATCCCAAGGACTGTGATTGACTTGTGTTGCGCTGTTTCCATTCCCCGCTTGTGTGTGACAAAGAATAGGGTCTTTTTCAAGGTCCCCGGTTTTCTCCGCGCCCTCATATTCCCCCTAATTCTAAAGACCCCTACGAACAATACGTTATAGAAACACCCATGAACCATATGTTAGTCCCGAAATCACCCCGTATGTATTTAGTGAACGTTAAACCCCATAATGAAGGAAAAATAAATTTTGTTCAATATTTTATTTTTAACAAAAATATATTATGATATAATTTGTTGTTATACACTATACACCGGGAGATCTTTGTTTTCAATTCTTCTCATTATTTAGAACCACACTGAAAAGATAAAAACATAGAATGTATGTAGCCGCGGGAATAGCAAGAAATTGTGATAAATTATAAACATTATGCAAAAGTTTTCGCGTTATCACAATCCGCTGTATGGACAAGAGCATAGTTTGATAATAATTATAATACAATAAACAATAACGGTAAAGTCTATATCTAATATCGAAATCAAAAACAAAATGGATCAAAATCTATAAATGAAAGAAAATTTAATACAACTTACTTCCAGCTCCTAATGGACCCATCAGACCCATACCTCCCATCATACCAAATCTACCGAATCCTCCTAATCCAAATCCACCAAATGGTCCCATACCGAATGGTCCCATACCGAAAGGACCTAGTCCGAAGGGAGGGATGGCACCGAATGGAGGAAGCATACCTATTGGGGGAATACCACCGAGGAATGGTGCTGGAACAATGCCAGCTGTTGCTACAGCAATCAAACAGGCAACGGCAAGAATAACTTTATTCATTTTGATGGCTGAAAAATACGATTATATACATTTAAAGGTATGCGTATCTCGGTTCTTGAAAATGAAATGGGGTTTAACGTCCCACTCTTTTGCATCTATAACCTGGGCTAATGAAGACGGGCATACACCATACAGTGTACTATGAGGGAAATTTTGACCGGGCAGCGGCGCTACGGCCTACTCTTATATCGAATTCCAACTGCCAAGGGATCTTTTACGTGCACTCCAATGTGTACACGGGACCTCGGTATTTCGTCCCATCCGATCGACTAGGCAGCTATCCTTGCCAGGCCCTCCTTCTGCATCACCGACAGGGGGAAATCACGCCGGAAAATCGAGATGAACTTTCCACTTAGCCACCGTGACCCATCGGTTTTTGAAAAACTTCAGAAATTCGTCATACGATATAATGAAATGAAATGGGATTTAGCGTCCTACTTTCTTCACTGGCTGGGGTAATCAAGACGGGATTATAAGGGACCTTATCTTTATGGAATAAATTCCAACAAGCAAACATTCTTTACATACACGGTACCTCGGTTTTTTGTTCCATCCGAACTGCTAGTCGCACTATCCGTGTCAAGCCATATTGCTGCACTACTCACAAAGGGAAACCACGTTCGAAAGTTCCGTCGAACTTTCTCAGTCAATCGGCCTACCCGGATCCAACAGCTTGAAAGTGATACGAGGACGTTTCGCTACTTGTATAGTCAACAGATAGCCGCAGTGAGTTAGTCAGTAAGACACTGCAGTGGTCTCATTTCGTTCTACTCCACTATACCCTTCATTAGTTCAGACGGAACAGAACAGTAGGACGTTAAACCCATTTCATTTCTGTATAACCTACAAGGAATTGCATTTTATGTAAATGGTATTTGCAATTTTACCAGAATATCCATAGTCATAGACAAAATAAGAAACTTACCTTTGTTTAATGTAAGACGATGTGTTACTGTAGAAAGACAGAAGATGTTTTGACGATGAGTAGAATAAAGTCAGTATTTATATTAACTTGAAATCATCAATCATTGTACGAGTATAATCTTATGTTATAATCTTATATCATTATTTCACTGACAGACATCTTGTACATTACAAATTACACTACAACAAAGCTTTGTAAGGAAGCCATTTGTTAAATGAGTTACAAATATATCATTCACTTTGTCAGCAGTTCTTATGTAATATAATAACTATTCATTATATACACCATGTTTGGCACAATGGAACATTTCATGCAATTTAAATTGAATCCTTTTATAATAAACCAGTTTGATATTATTAGTATATTTTATGTTTTAGTATTATTTTTTTTATGCTATTAGCATATTTTATGTTTTAGTATTATTCTTTATGTTATTAATCTATTTATGATATCATTAAGTCTATTTTGATGTTATTAGTATATGTTTTATGTTTTAGTCTAATTAGAATATTTTGTATTTTAGTCTTATCAGTATATTTTATGTTTTAGTCTATTTTATGCTTTAGTCTATTTTCATGTTATTTGCATATATTTTATATTTTAGTCTATTTTGATTAGTATATTTTTATGTTTTAGTCTATTTCATATTATTTGTATATTTTATGCTTTAGTCTATTTCAAATTATTTGTATATTTTATGTTTAGTCTATGTTGATATAATTAATATATTTTATGTTTAAGTCTTTTTTTTTATATTATTAGCATATTTTATGTTATAATCTATTTTGATATTATTTGTATATTTTATGTTTAGTCTATTTATATATCATTAGTATATTTTTTGTTTTAGTCTATTTTGATATTATTAGCATATTTTATGTTTTAATCTATTTTGATATTATTAGCATATATTTTATGTTGAGTATTTTCATATTAATAGTATATTATATGTTTTAGTCTATTTTAATATTATTAGTATATTTTACATTTATTTTATTGGAAATAATTAATATATCTTATGTCTTGGTATTACTTTGATACCATCATCATATTTTAGTATATTAGTATATTTCATTTTTTACTATTAATTGGATAATATCATGCCCATGTAGGCATGGCATATTTTTGTTATTTATTTTGCGGAGTATGTTGTTCTTCTATACTGCTTTTTGTATAGGAGGGTGATGGGAGTAAAGGATGTCTCCCTACGGCTCGAAATTTTTTTTGAATTTTCTGCAACCAGAGGTGAATTTAGGAATGTGAAATGAAAATTGTTTAATAGCACATCACTATCACCTAAAAATACGGAATGGTTACAACGTGCGTGCTGTGTCATAAGGCCTCCCATTGAGTCAGGTGGCGTCGTTTCGATTCCCTGGCTGACGTGACAAGAAGTAGGGTTGTCTGTCTAAACTCGTGGGTTTTATCCGGGTCTTCTGGTTTCCTCCCACTTCCAAAGTTTAATCTTTTAGATGCCGGACGTGGGGTCTGACAAGGACAGGCGTCTAGTCGTTCGGGTGGGACGAAAAACAGAGGACCGGTGTACTCATTGGCTGTTGGAATTCGATATAAGAGTGGGTCGTAGCGTCGCCCCCCGGACAAAATTTCCGTCAAAGGACACTGTATGGCGAATGCCTGTCTTCATTAGCCCAGTTTAGGAGCAGGACTGTTGGACGTTAATCTCCGTTTCATTTAATCATTTTTAACCTCAAATTCGTGCGTTTCAATCCTTGCAGAGAAATTTCTATAAATTTGTTCCATTAACATAGTCTCATCCTCCACCACACACCCTTTCTTTAGCACGATACTTGACGATTTAATTGAACTTTTGTAACCCTAAAGTAGCAGTAATTCGATAACGTGCTTTGATTATAAACGCCAAAACGAACATTTTATTTTGCACCAAGAAATAGTTACTCTTAAGATTTGATAGACTTTGTTTTTGACCAAGCTTAGAATTCCAAGACAATTCTTTCCAATAAGTCTACACCTAAATATGATATTTTGTATCTGATGTTTTTTTGCTTGATGGTCGGTATCTTGGTGATTTTATATTAATGTGGCATCCTTTTATAGTGTGTATTTTATCATAACTGCTTTCTACCTCTTCCTTTTATCAGGAAAATGATTTTAAGATTAGAACAATGAGCTACGAGGGAAATTTGGCCAGGACCGCGGCAGTAAGGCATATTGTTATATTGAAATCGAATTGTCAAGGGTTATTTTGCGACTATCTACTGTTTCTTGCAAGGCCCCCGCGTCGAGCACCACTGAAAAGGGACAACCACGCCGGATAAACTTGCACGGTCAATACCCGGATGGAACATGGGACCTCCAGGTTAGCAAACCAATGTCTTATTTACCAAGACACCGTGGCTCCAGCATTGGTTCTCTCAGGCTGGTCTAATGTGCGTGCTCTAGATCTTAAGGTCTGCAGGGGCGGATCCAGGAGTTTTTGCAGGAGGGGATTTGCCAGGTTCCTGTTAAGGAAATTTGCCACCATCGTCTCTAAATTACATAGGCATAGCAGGGTGGGGTTTGCCCCCCCCCCCGCCCTCTGGATTCGCACCTGGTCTGTTATTGGCGTAGTTTTGACGTTATTTTCAGATCCTCAGGTTTCCTCCCAATGCAAAAGTCCAAGCATAAGCGAATTATTGATAAAAATATTGAACCGTATGTGGCAAAAGGGCGCAGCCCTCCCCTCCCCCATCTTCTTCATTTCACACAACAGAGGTATCATTGAAATTACAAAATTTTATTTCAACAATTCGCTTGAGCTTAGGGGTCTTTAGCAGTTGGAGGAAACCGGATTACCCGGAGAAAACCCACGAGATTTGACAGGCGACCCCACTCCTTGCCAAGTACAACGGGGGATTTGAAACCACGCCAGTTGACTTAATGGCAGGCCATATGATACAGCGCGCGCTAACCATTCGACCATCCACAGGAGCCCGTAGCTAGCTCATAAAGTTGGGGGGGGGGGGGGGGCTACGAAATGTTTTTTTTTGAGGGGGGGGGCTACAGAATGTTTTGAAGGGGCTGAGGATGTGGCCGGCTAAGCACACTGCTAAGAAATCATTATTTTTGGCGAAATATTTGGGGGGCTAATTCGATTTTTTTTTGGGGGGGGGGCTAAGCCTTGGGGGGGGGGGGGGGCTAAGCCCCCCCCTCCCCCATAGCCCCCCCCACCGTCGCTACGGGCCCGCACCCCCACCCCCACCCCCAGAAGAGTAGGAGGCTGTACCCTATTTCAGTTCATTCTATATATAACTTCACCCTAGTCCACTACGTAATAAATTCAATAGAAACATCAACATCCATTGTTACAAGATTTTATTTGACAGAAAAAAAATATATATATAATATTATGTAATTTGTGAAATTGGGATTTTAATATAAACATTTAATATTTAATAATAACACTGAAAATAATAAATAATTTATTTTTACATTCAAAATTTCCTGTACACTGTGACACATTCCCGCTTTATTAGCCCAGGGGTCATGGTGGGGAAAGTTGCCTCAGACGTTCATCGGGATATTCTAGAATGGTGTCCCCTTGTCAGTGATGCAGGACAGACGGCCTGACAAGGACAGCTGCCCAGGCCCATGGACACATTGGCGTGCACGTTGAAGTGTTCGTGACAGGTGAAATTCAAAAGTAGGCTTTGGTAAAGCTGTTTGGTCAAAATTTCCCTCATAGCACACTGTATGACGTATGTCCGTTTTCATTAGCCCAGTCGGTGCAGAACAGTAGGAAGTTAAACGCCATTTTATTTTCATTTCATAAAACTTAGGTTTATTACATTTACTCTACCACTCAATACTGCAATATAAGCATTCAATGAAAGGAAATGAAATGAAGTTTAAGACGGGCATACGCCATAATGTGTGCTATGAGGGAAAATTTGCCCAGGCAGCGGTGCTACGGTCTACTCTTTTACCGAATTCCAACTGCCAAGGGATCTTTTACGTGCACACCAATGTGTACACGGGACCTCGACTAGACAGCTGTCATTGTCAGACCATCTGTTCTACATCACTGACAATGGGAAATTACGCCAGAAAATCGAGATGAACTTTCTCGGCCAATGGAGGTATCGAACACCCGACCTCCAGGCTAGCGAGCCAGCGCCTTACCCACTTAGCATTCAATGGATCAATCTGATTAAAACACAGATCATATTTCGTTTCGCTTTTATAGTTCAAAATTTCGTTTTACTTGTTTTTACAACTTGATGTAGTTTAGGTCATCGAAAGTATAAAAAAATAAAACGAAACGAAATATATATCTCTATTTTAATCAGACTGTCAATGGAACTGTACAGTTACTGGGATATATAATCTATTATGTACATTAATATACAATACTATGATATACTTAATCCTTAACGGGGCATCACCGGAGAATAGATAACGTGCCCAGAAAAGTAATAGAAGCATTCAATGGAAGGCCTATCAGGCCCGGATCCAGGATTTTGTCGAGGGGGGGGGGGGGGGACATTGGAGAAAAGCGTAATATGTTACAAAGTTGGATTATTTTTGGGCGGAGACAATGCTAAAATCATGTTTATATCATCTATTAAAGAGCAGATATGTGAACTACAACAGTAACAAAGCAAACGGAAATGAAAATTAACAATGTCACTGGGGCTTAGGGAGGAGGGAGCCCCCCCCCCCCTGGATCCGCGCCTGCCTATGTACATTTAAAATGATATATATATATATATACAATCTACAATACCGATACTATGATTAAAATTTCAGTTCCTTAAAGGGCGCTACGAGAGATTAGATAAATAGTTCTCGCTATAATACTTATATAATAGATAACTTAAAGAGAATATGCTGAAAACTTCAGTCAAATTATTCTTCTCTGAACCGGGATATTAGCTTTTTAATTTTGGCCTACTAGCCTCGATCATCATTGCTAAAGTTGGTACAATAAAAAAACTAAGTCTCGATTATCCAATTTTACGTTTAATTATTCTAAAAAAATGAATTCCTTAAATATCGCAGACTGGCGATGGCATCCAGAATTGATTATGGTCTGGTTAAGTTAATTAATATTTAATTAATAATTTAGATAACATTTCAGGCCTATAGAAAGACCTGCAATGGACAGATTTAGCTCTTGCATAACGTATGTTTAATATTTCTTAAAATATCTTGGGATTTAGATTTTTTTGTGATATTGTCGTATAAATCATTCCATCACCATAGGCCGGTAACACGGGAGGACCTGTCTGCAAATGGAACGAATATTGACTGGCTGTTTTGAAAGGAGGAACATCGCTAACTCAATATAACAGTCTTCGACATTGAAAACACCAATTATTTGTCAATTTAAATCAACATTGATGGGCTTCCGACATCCAATATTTAAGACAAAGTGAAATATTTAAAATTTGCATACGAAGCGCGTTTCGAATGAGTTTATATACATTTATTTTACATTATTATATGCGTTGCGACTCATCTGTGTCCATTTCTAGATGCAAAAAAATAGCGATTTAGCTCCTGTAAGTTACTATAGAGATCTTATTAAATTTTAGAACCTCCATACACGCCCAAACCAAATCTATTAAATCTTCTAAACTGTAAACCAAATTTGTTGACTCCTGGAATTCTACCCATACCAAATCTATTCATGCCTCCAAATCCACCCATACCGAATCTGCCGAATCCTCCAAATCCGCCCATTCCGAATCTTCCAAATCCTCCACGACGGCCCATTCCTAATCTACCAAATGGTCCCATACCCATTCGACCGAAGCCACCGAGGAAGGGTGCTGGAACAATGCCCGCTGATGCTACAGCAACCAAACAGATAACAGCAACAATAATTTTCATCATCTTGATAGCTGAAAATACAATGGAAAGATACAATGGAAATAGCTATGTCTATAGCCAGTGGTACACACACGCACTAACATAAAGTTCAATTATATTTCAATAATTCGCTTGCACTTAGGGCCTTTGGTAGTGGTTGGAAATCGGTGAACCCGTAGGAAAACCAAGAGGTTGGACAGTTGACCCTACTCCTTTTCACGCACAACCGGGGAATCGAAACCCTGTCAGTTGTCTGAATAACACAGGGATACAAGTCGAAGGGGAAAGCGAGAGAGAGAGAGAGAGAGAGAGAGAGAGGGGGAGAGAGAGAGAGAGAGAGAGAGAGAAATTGGGGTTTAACGTCCACTCGACACAAACTAGGTCATTTCGGGACTAACATATGTTTTTAAAAAAAATATTTCAATAATTCGCTTGCGCGTAGGGGTCTTTAGCAGTGGGAGGAAACTGGAGTACCAGGAGGAAACCCACGAGGTTGAGAAGGCCATATACGCTCACACAAAGGATCGAAACCACAGCCACAAGCCAGAGGTGACCGGCCAGCTAGAGGTCGAAGAGCGACACTCGAGACCACTAGGCCATATCAACCCCCACAAGTTGAAAGGCCTCGCAGGGAACATTATTTAGTCATGTCACGTATACACATTGGCGTGCACGTAAAAGACCCTTTTAAATGTACAGTTTGAATATAAAATGAGGAGTAGACCGAAGCGCCACCATCTGGCATCATTAGCCGAACCTTATGACGTTAATTTTATTTCTGCCTAGGTCTATGATTTTTTTTTAAAGGACAGCTGTCTAGTCGTTCGGATGGAATGAAAACCGAAGTCTCGTGTACGCATTGACGTGCACGTAAAAGATCCATTGGCAGTTGGAATTTGATATAAGAACAGGCCATAACGCCACTGCCGAGTCCAAATTTCCCCACAGCACACTGTATTGCGTATGTCCGTCTTCATTATTCCAGCCCGAGCAAATCGTAGGACGTTAAACGCTATTTCCTTTCATTAAAAAAAAAACAACCCAGAAACAAAAAACGCCGCCACCCCAATAAAAACCCTTAAAACAGTTTTTAGTCAGGCATAAAAATAAGAATAAGTTAACTTACCTTTGTGTAATGTAAGACGATGTGTTACTGTAGAAAGACAGACGAGGTGTTGACTAGCAGTATTTATAATAAATTTAAACGACCTATCATCGTATCTAACATCTAATGTCATAACCATTTACAGCCAGACACGTGCAGTCAATGTAAATTACTAGTGCCCTGTTAACCTCTTAATTTTAACAATAAATTCATTTGTTTCTGTCAGACAAATCATTTATCACACTCAACGTTATAATATGTTTATTATTTATATGACGTAAACGATTTAATTGGGGTCATTTGGGCAGTTAGGGGTGCATGGAATAACAGGATTAAACAGTCAGAACCATATTCCCGAAGCAATCGCACTCTGGATATGGGGACTGTTTCACGAAATTTTAACTAAGATAAAATTCTAATTTTAATTATTTGATTGGATGATATTAAATTGATTTTAGTGCTTAGCCGATCAAAATTGAAGTATCTATACTGAAATTTGGATTTTATCTTTGCATAAGGTTTCGCGAAACAGGGCCCAAGAACGTGACGGAGCCGTGCACCAGCAGCTTATTGAGTTCGACACAAGCTCGCTAACTTGTTCTCGAGTCTGCTCGTGGGGTTCGCAGAGAAAGTTAATCGATATTTTCCGACGCGGCCTCTCCTCGAAAATGTGTATCGGATTGGGGACCTGGCAAGCTATTTTTTTCGGGTGAGAATGCCGTAGTGGCTCACTGAGTCAGCTCGTGGTGTTGACCGAGAGAGTCACGAGTGATTTTCCGGGTCGGCTACCTCATGGATGGACCTGCAAAGATGACTTTATGGGGCGAGGGAGCCGCAGTGGTTTATTGAGTACGGCGCTGGCTCGCTAACCAAGTTTCGATTCACCTCGTGGTGTGGGCCGAGCGAGTCACGCGCGATTTTCCAGCGTTACTTCTCTTGCAAGTGAATGTGAGGCGGAAGACCGTGTTTTTTCTTGCATTTGAATCACGCTAGGTGTCGGGATGTTTTACGTTTTATAACAGGAGTCTCAGAAAATGGAAAAAAGGTCCCGGCTAGGCTGATTAAGACGGGCTTACCCCATACAGAGTGCTATGAGACAATTTTCCCGGTCAAGCGATACTACTGTCTAATCTTAACCTAACTGTCAGTAGTTATTTTACATGTACGCCAATGAGTGCACGGATCCTTGGATTATCCGTTCCACCCTAACGACTATACGTTGTTCCGTGTCAGGCCCTCCCGTTCCGCACCACTGACAAGGTGGTGTCACGCCAAAAATCACGATAAACTTTTTGCGCTTTAGATGAAAAGGTCTGTAACTGAGTAAGGAGCGTGGTTTTGAATCCCCACCAGTCCAAGCACGTGGGGTTTCCCCGGTTACAATGTTTTCTCCCAACTGCTGAAGACCCCGATGCAATGGAATAAAATTGAACCATATGTTAGTCCCGAAATGACTGTTTCTGTCGACTAGAAGTCCTCCGGTTTACTCCCACTGCTAAAGACCCCTACGTGCACGCAAATTATTGAAATAAAATGAAACCATATGTTAGTCCCGAAATGACCTAGTTTGTGTCGAGGAGACGTTAATCTCCATCCCTCTATTTCTTTCTGCTGCCATTAAATGTTATATAGATTATTAATTAGACATTTATATTCACATGGCAAGCACATAATCACCTCTCTAGATCATCAGATGGCAGAGATTATTTATGAATTGAAACAAAATCACCATTTAATAGTTTAATTTAAGAATGAATAATGATGACTGTGTTTATTATTCATAGCAATGAAAATCGAGACTACGATTTTCTTTTGTCCAACTTTAAAGTAATAACTTCGCACGGAATAAAGTAATTTGACAGAAATTTTCAATATATTATTAATGTTTCATTTTCTATTTTCAAACTATAGCATGAACTGTCAGCTCTTAATCTAAACCTCACTTAATGTACCTTTAACTGATCCCGATCGTTGTCAGTCAATCGATCAAACACACTAATCTATCAATAAGCAAGATATAATTGTCGAGAACGAGACATTAAGAGAGTAATGAGGACGTTAATCCCACACCTGTATTTTAAACGTATATAAACGTTTCTATCACAAATGGAAATTCTGCACCTCAACACCATCGTTCCGCAATTTGGCTTGGTCCATCCCTTTAAAAACCTTTTCTGTAGTTGGCTGTTGGCTACTGCATTTTTTTTGAAAATTAACCACAATAATACAGGTATTTACCGTATTTGGTATATGGACACAGATCACTAGATATTTCTACACCGTCACGAATATAGGGCGAAAGTTATTTCTCTCCTTTTTCCTCCCCCCCCCCTTTTGCATGTCGATTTTTGTTGACCTTTTGGTTTAGAATCGAAGAAAGGGGTTTAAAAATACATATTCTGCCAGGTTTTGGTGAATATTCAAGATTTTGAGGCGGAAGGATACAAGAGTTGTGAGGTTGGTTGCATTGAAAGGGAGGGGCGAAAATGGCATGTTTAGCTGTCTCTACTTCCAGCTTGTGTATCTCAAGTTTTTCATGGTGAACCCCTTACATGCCTTTGTGCAATAGTTTGCCACATGTTGCTCAATCTGTGGCAGAAAGCGTTCTACCCAACGAATATTTGGGAAAAAATTACAGCCGGTCTAAGAGACGAGAACTACCATTAAAGTCAATGGGGAAATAATAAGTGATCTGTGGCCATATTGTAATACCCAACAAAATCATGTTTTTAGTAAATCCTGTTCAGGGTATTTTGTCTCTTCTTTTGGTCTGCCTGCATATTTTTAGTGTGAAATCATAAAGTCGATATCTTTATTTTAACCCGGTTCTCTGCCATTTTCCTACAATATTTCTTAAAGCTAGTTATTTAAAACATATCTTTGTGAATTATCTGAATCTCGCATGGGTTCGATTTTGGCACGTAAATTCGTCGATTATTGAGCCCTGATTGTTTAAACGTCATCTTAAGATGTGGGATTAGTTCCACGCTTATGTGCATCAGACTACAACGTCTTGGGTTATGGCCCTGTCTTTTACGTAAATGTACGACGTTTGAGGATCCTCTACAATTCTTATCCTATTTTGATTGAATCGACTGTGACGCACACCGCAACGTAACATTCTGAATTATTGCTCCTGATTGTTTAAAAAAATGTAGTCACAAATTTTATTTGATATTGATTAACGTTCAGATAATACAACAATCACAGATGAGTTCAATTTTCGTGGAAATTTGACCGTAACCTACCATAAGAATTTAACCTCACCTTTACGCAAATCATAGCAACGAATTTCATACGAATACCCCATCCTGTTGCGGAGCATATAGAGAAGAGCATAGGAGAGGGTCCATACATTTCAAAGAGTAAACTGTCATCAAAAATGGCCTCAGATTCAAGGAAACAGGTTTCAAACTTTCAACATTATCTGGAGGAGACCCCGCCCCACGCTACCTTATTCACCTCTGTGGTCAGTCATGCCGAAACAGAGACCCGGGTCACACACACCCCCAACGATCATTTTTCTGCAAACGCCCCTAAAACTTAACATATTTGTCAAGAATCAGAAGGTTTTGGGTTATGGTCCATATTTTGCAACCAACATTTACGATCAACATTCCGCGATCTTCTGTTACACCCCTTTCGGAAAACCTTGAGGCTATAGATTTTAACAGATTTTTA
The DNA here is from genome assembly GCA_036850965.1 of Patella caerulea. Classification (NCBI taxonomy): domain Eukaryota; kingdom Metazoa; phylum Mollusca; class Gastropoda; family Patellidae; genus Patella; species Patella caerulea. The sequence continues at coordinate 63,598,621 of JAZGQO010000011.1, read as the reverse complement.
TTCTCTAAATTTGGAATGAAGCATTAAGGTTATGGGAGGACACACCCTATGATTAATATTCAACATCGAGTGACTCCCACCCCATCCCCTTTCCGAAAACCTTGTGAATGTGACAGATGCCACAGTATCGACGTAAAGCATTTGGACAATTAGAGATTGAGACACATTATGGATATTCCATGCTCTCCGTCCATCTCTTGCATGGCAACGACATGTTTAAAGTAGCAAAACTGGCTGGATGTGATTGGGCCAATATGAAATCTCTACGTTTTATCCATAGATTCTTGTATCTAACACGGGAACCGTGTTTTAGCTGCTAAAAGCCTCGTACTATTTGTTAGGTGAGAACTGCTCTGTCTGATTCTGGAAAACCCCACTCCCACAGAAGAACCATAAACATAAATTGTCAAACGAAATAATTTATTATTTTTTAAAAAATATATCTGTATACACCGGGATTTTTATGTCAGCATTTCCTTGATTTTAAAACCACACTGAAAAAAATAAAATAAAACAATTTAAAAAGAATTCAAATCTTTTTTAAAAAAAATCTATTTCATTTCATGAACACAGTCACAGAGAAATGGGGATAAGTGGCAAAGGGTGGTTACTCTGCTAAAAGGCCGTTCTAAAAACAGGATACAGCACACTTATAGACATAAATAGTTTTGCAACAAATACTAAATAGGGTCTTTGTCAACAGCCTAATCTCAAAATAACCTTACGGAGACCTTATTGTAAATTTTACGTAGTTTACGCACAATACTAATGCATTTAATATGGAAATTGAAAACAAATGGATCAAAGTCTTTAGCTTTCTATAAATGAAAGAAAATTTAATACAACTTACTTCCAGCTCCTAATGGACCCATCAGACCCATACCTCCCATCATACCAAATCTACCGAATCCTCCTAATCCAAATCCACCAAATGGTCCCATACCGAATGGTCCCATACCGAAAGGACCTAGTCCGAATGGAGGGATGGCACCGAATGGAGGAAGCATACCCATTGGAGGAATACCACCGATGAATGGTGCTGGAACAATGCCAGCTGAGGCTACAGCGACCAAACAGGCAACGGCAAGAATAACTTTCATCATTTTTATGGCTGAAATAGATACAATACATTTATCAAATCATAAAAATGATACGGATAATACAAAAGAAAAATTAAGAATCCTAAGAACAAATACTCGGGCTACATTTTATATATAAATGTATTATATAAGATCTAGAAAAAGAGTTGACCTTTCATGCCATAATTATAATTGATGAAAAATGTAGTTTATACAAAATGAATATATTTAGCAAAGTTATGAGTGCTTTAAGTTTTAACAAGATAGTCAAGATTCTCGCGTGCCATTCTAAAATATTGAAGTCGCCGATATGTAGTTATTAAGGTTTATTGATAATTCATCACAGAATTAAGAAAAACAAAACCTCACTATAAAAGGTAGTTAATCCCATTGCTTGAATTCAACCAGATTAAGACGCTTATCATATCTACCCAAAATGTAACGGTGACTTTGGCTTTGTAGAGAATACCAAAGTAAACTGCACAAACCTTTGTAGAAAAAACAGGACGTTAAACCCTATTTTCTTACATTCTATTTATGCTACAGAAATTATCATAGCTAATATTGAAAATCTGTAATTCTATAAAAATAAGAATAAGTTAACTTACATTTGTTTAATTTAAGGCGATGTGTTACTGTAGAAAGACAGAAGATGTTATGACTAGCAGTAGAATAAAGCCAGTATTTATAATAACTTGAAATCATCAATCATTGTATACTGTAGTATACGAGTATTATCTTATGTTATAATCTTACATCAGTATTTGATTGACAGACATCTTGTACATTACATTCTGTCTAATCTGTGATTTCTGTATAAACCTATTTGTTATTTATTTATTTATTTAAAATCCCCATATATCAATGTTAATTAAAACAAGCAAATAGAGGGAAATTTAATGGTTTTGATTTATTTTGAAAGCATTTTGTCGTATAATGTTTAAATGTATTAGGTCCAATCTTATCCCTGGAATTTAACCCATTAACTTGCGATTTTTCTATGATGTGTGTTTATTTTGAACAACCCATTTGACTTAAATGGTTTGGATTCGTTTTCATAGTTTTCATTATAATATTTGATTTTTTAAAAAATAAAATTAAAGGTTTTAGTCCTATTCTATTCCATTCCTATATTTTGAGAAACACATATGACATTAATGGTTTAGATTCGTTTTCATACTTTTCAGTCATTACGTTATAATATTTAACTCTTTTGAAATAAAATCAAACGAAGACCACAGTGGAAAAACTGGCAATGTCCACATTTACGCTTTTGTTTGATTACTTCCCCTGATTTTACCCCTTGGTCTTTTCTTTCTTCGCAATAGATATTATATGGAACAACTGGACTTGTCACTCTCTACAGAGGTTTTTTTTGAAAGGCATACAAGGGAAAAACTGGTGGTGTCCAAACCATGGTCAGTCAAATTAAATGCCCATAATACATCACAGAAATGCTATGTTAGTGTGCACCAACTTATATGTTCTCACTAAATGCATCATTCTTCATAGAAACTTGCAATATTTAAAAAAAAACTCTTTCAAACTGAAGAAATGAGTGTTTAAACTAAAAATTTCCATTTACTCAAAAGTCATCAGTTTTTCCCCTGGAGTCTTCAAATGTTATAGTCCTATTCTATTCTTTTGCGTTTTTCACATTATATTGGATATGGTTATATATTGCTTTGGGTAATTTACATGCTCTAATATTTGTGAAAAAAGCAATATTCTGAATGGAGCTAGTATGATGTCCCGAGTCGAGAAGAAACGGGTGAACTTTATATTTTATGTTTAGTCTGATCTTTTGTTCAGAATTTATTTTCGTCTACCTATATGAATAACATTTTAAAATGCATGGTATGGTAACATAGCGATGAAATGAAATGAAATAAAATGGGGTTTAACGTCCTAATGTTCTGCTCCTAAATGGGCTAATGAAGACGGACATACACCATACAGTGAAATTTTGCCCGGACAGCGGCACCACGGCCTACTTTTGTATCAAAGGATCTTTTACGTGCACGCCGATGTGTACACGGGTCCTAATATTGAGATGAATGGGGAGGTTATGTTGTAAGTGAGATCGCCGGGGTAAAATCAATATCTTATTAGGCGGTGAGGGGGGGATGTAAGGTAATAACAGTTATTTATTAAATGCTGGGATAGGGAGGGGGTGGAATAGCCATATACGATAAGGTGGTGAGAGGGGATGGTGGTGGAGGAGGTGGGGTTGAATAACATTATTTGTTTAGGAGAAGACATGACGCCTTAAATAACAACGTTTTACTCAATAAAGAACCAGATCGAGGGACCGACAAATCCATTTTAATCAAATTTTACTCAATTAAGCAAACTATTTTTGAGATAAACCTTTACTTTTGCGCAAATAAAAGGAAGAGCGGGGAATGTTTATTACAAAATCTCATAGATTACATCCATAGATTACGTGAAACGTCCGAGAGAGAGAGAGAGAGAGAGAGAGAGAGAGTCCTGTCAACAATGGGTGCCTGTCTTGATTAGCCGACTAGGACGTTAACCCCATTCATTTATTCCATTGTGATATGAGTTGGTATGTCAGTGATATTTAATTGTTGATGTTGATATATTAGATAGGTGTAAAAGATGGTTATTATATAACATGATGTGTTTATAGTTGATTAATGGCTTTACTTACTTTATCTACTAGTATATATAAAGGGGGTAGATATTTCTAGTCAATATCACCTCATATAAACTCTAATATACTAGTATATATCAATTCTAACGTAAGTACATTATAATCTGTATTCAGAAGCCACTCAAGTGAATGTTCACGTCTGACCACTTAAAGGGACTTTCCACGTTATAAAATCTCAGTATTGGATAGTGCTAATATCCAGTAAATATTTTGCTATAAATTCAATTTACTTGACCGTTTCTTCTTTAGAATTCTTGACTTTTCTTTTGTATTATCGGTATCATTTTTATGGTTTAATAAATTTATATAATCGTATTTTTCAGCCAACAAAATGAATAAAGTTATTCTTGCCGTCGCCTGTTTGATTGCTGTAGCATCAGCTGGCATTGTTCCAGCACCATTCCTCGGTGGTATTCCTCCAATAGGTATGCTTCCTCCATTCGGTGCCATCCCTCCCTTCGGACTAGGTCCTTTTGGTATGGGACCATTCGGTATGGGACCATTTGGTGGATTTGGATTAGGAGGATTCGGAAGATTTGGTATGATGGGAGGTATGGGTATGATGGGCCCATTAGGAGCTGGAAGTAAGTTTTTAAATTATATTTCAATTCTAGATTTTGATCCATTTTGTTTTTGTTTTCCATATTAAATATAGACTTTACCGTTATTGTAGTATAATTATGATCATAATATTCTCTCGTCTAACAATATTATTGTTTATTGTAGTATTTAATTATCATATTATTCTCTTGTCCAACTCTCCAACATCGTGGGATTTTTCCGGGTTCTCCAGTTTCCTTCCTCTGCTAAAGACCCCTACGGGCAAGAGAATTATAGAAATAAAATTGAAGCATGTTTAAGTCCCGAAATGATCTAGTTTGTGTCGAGTGGACGTTAATCCCCATTTTAGTTGCTCTCTCTTATCTTACTATATTCTGTGTTTGTGTCATTTGGATCTTTGTTTTATTATCTTGCTATAATCTTGTCTAACTATATTCTATGTTTGTATATTTTCAGTGTGGTTCTAAATGTTGACAAGTAGTTAAAGAAAGAAATGTTGACAAGTAGTTAAAGAAAGAAATCTCTGGTGTATTTTATAGACTCGTATATTTTTCTAAGAAAATAAATTGTTAAATTTTTACTTTAAATATTGTCATTTTTTTGTTTGTTGGGATAAATAATAACATCTGAGAAATTTAAAATCAAGAAGAATACATGCTGCTATGTATTGACTGCTCATAGGTCCCCTGGGGTGGGGGCACTGGCACCAAAACAGTTTGAGAATCAAACTACGAAGCGGATCCACGAGATAATTTTGCTCCATACCAATAAATGAAATGAAATGGGGTTTAATGGCCTACTGTTCTGTTCCGAACTTGGCTAATGGAGACAGGCATACGACCTACTCTTTGATCGAATTCGTACTGCCAGGGGATCTTTTACGTGCACGCCAATAAGTACACGAGACTTAGGTTTTTTTGTCCCACCCGAACGATTAGACAGCTGTCCTTGCCAGGCCCTCCGTCCTGCTTCACTGGCAAGGGGAAACCAAGCTGGGAAATCAGGATGAACTTTCTCAGCCAATGCAGGGATAAAACACCCGACCTCTAGGCTAGCGTGCCAGCGTCTTACCCACTTAGCCACCGTGACCCCCCTCCATACCAAGTTGATACTAGTGTCACTATACTCTATTGCAATGACGCAAGATAATGACTCTAAGGGGTGGGGGTGGCACAGAAATCGAAACTGAACAAATATATCAGCGCATGCTAAAACTAGTCATGTAGATAGCAGAAATATTTAAAAACACAACCCAATTGACAGCATCATAAACAATTTAATGATAGTGGTAATATTAGATATTGTCAGAGACTGCATTCATCTGGTATCTTCAAAAAATCTAATGGAACTCAAGAAAACACGGTAACGAATATCTGTAACAAAAGAAAAAAAAAGAAGAAAAACCGACCCAAAAAAACAAACATAAACAAACATGAAAGCAGCAAATTGACCCTAGTTCACGAAGTTTTTCCAACTTTCAGTCACTGTTTATGAGAAATATCTTATCCAGAAACACAAAACTTTACATATAGTTTCTTATTGATGTATTTGATACATTAAAACAACAACAGAAAAGGGGTATACTTATGTTAAGCCGACCTAATTTCAGAATGCTCTGTTAACTCAAGGCTTTTTATTCAGCTTTTTTCCACTGGGTATCGTGACGTCATTTAACATTCTATTTACCAGACCCTTTCTTCTACATGCCAAATTACCATTCTCCACGCAAGTCTCGCTCTATCAAGCATTCGAACTGCAAGGGAAGACAACTCTGTTTGGGAGATTGCCAAATTACAAGAAAAATATGTACTGGATAACGTGAAATCTCCATTGTGACGACATAATGACATGACGTCATAGCTATACCCAATTTCTGGAAATAAGCTGTGTATCACAAATATTACTATAAAACTTCAATTTTTTCCTGATTTAAATTAGAAAACAGTGATTATATTCTCAGGTAAGTTGAAAATATTCACTATTTACAAAATTTAAAACATATTTTACAATTATGACGAAATATTTGCAATAAAAATAGATTAAAAACCGATTCAAAGTATGCGTATACTTGACTTTCATGTTAAGGTATGCCTATACTTCAAGTTAAAGTATGGCTATTGCACGTTACAACTATTTATTGTATATTTTACAGTAAAAGTTAGATACAACAACACCAAGCATGAGATTATCTTTAAGGGAAGAAGTTATGAATCAGCGTAAAGGTAATTATCATTCCATTCCTTAATAAATTAAATACAGCGTTAGGAAATTAGTCGTCGTTTACATTCTCAACAATTTTCTACCAAGAATTATTTGTGTATAAAGTAGAAAATTTTTAAATTGCCAATTTACAGTTCATGACATTTTATTTTATTTTCTGTCAAAATTAATTGAAAACAACGAATGAAAACATATATTTATGTATAATCCAGTTTTATCTAATGAATTCACTACAGATCTAATCACGATATTCGACTATTTCTTGTTACAGTACACGAAATGTCAGAGCTTCTTCTTGACGCTGTCTTTGGAACGCTCGATGAAAATGATAAACTGCAATCGTTATTACACGAAATGGAGAGTTACCTAACTCAGCAGACTGAAATCTCCGAAAACCATTGTAACATTGAAATGAAAGATAGTTCTGTAAAAAAAAGTTCGAGTTTGGAACTAGAAACAGAAACGATTGAAGCGATTTCCAACATGGTCGATGAATTAGAAGATGGACTAGAGAGATGGAAAGAACAATTATTAGACGTAGAAGAAGAAACTGAAAAAGAAAAGGTGATTTCAAAAATGATCGATGAATTAGAAGCAGAACTAGAAAGACGACAAGAACCAGAACTTGACAGAAAAGATGAAATATTCAGGACTGAAGGGCTGTTTGAAAGTTTAAACATGACAAAGGAAACAGATGGAGTTTATTGTAATTTATTTGGTGGATCTGATGATGTCGACTATAAACCGATTATAATCAAAAATCGTCAAACAGAAACTTGTGATTACCATTTATATGAAGATCCATTAATGGAATTTTATAATTTATTTAACTATAACCACAGTAAAACTGTTCTAGAAATCAACCATATATCTACAAATAGTATAGTACATGGAACTGATATTGATGAAGGTGTGAATAATTTTATTAGCGACAAACAGGACAGCACTTTTAATGGTAAGTAAAGCGCCCAAGTAAGATGTCATCAAATTATAGCCCTACATGGCATACTGTTTAACAAATTTACAGGGACCACAAACCAGATCTAATGTATAACACTATTCGGGCCTTACTTCAGTTTAATTCAAATAATAACAAATTCTATTGCCCACCTCAAACGTTTATGAGAATGTCGGCTTTTCGTGAAATATCTGTTATTTGGGTGGAATGGGGATATTGCATGTTATCATTGACTCGACTTTCTAGCAGTTTTGAAGATATTTTTATCTATTGTAATAACATTTCTATAATTATACAGATTCCATTAATCGAGATTATATTTTCTTCATTTTTTAGACAAAAAGAAAAGCCCAAGAAGATCGTTTCGAAAAAGACTGCTGGCATTTTTCTGCTGTGGAAAAACAAACGAATAGATGAATTTTATTATAATGTCTTACTTTATAACATTACAAAACACAACTGCTTGTCATTCATTCATTCATTCATTCATTCATTCATTCATTCATTCGTTCATTTATTCATTCATTCATTCATTTATTTATTTATTTTTGTATTAAATAATAATTGAAGATGCATAATGTAAGAATTATTTAAAGAGATGATTCTTCTTGCTAGCATAGTTCAAAAATAGATATTGAAAAATGAATATAATGAAAATTTCAATCCAGTTACTTTTGACTAAATGTAGTCTAGGTTGTTTATTATCTTGGCATAGGTACTTCACTATCGATTTTCTTTTTTATCGTTAATTTAAAATTAAAATGGAAACCATCCGATGATCTAGAGAGTTGATTATAAACTTGTCATGTTAATAAATGTATAACATTGGAAACCAATAGACAGATTTAATTCTTACATAATGCATCTCTAATTGATAAATAAAAATAATTTATGAATCAAGTATAATATAATAAACTGACTTTTTTATACGACATCCGTCCATCCTTTCGTCTGTTGAATTAAGTATATATTTTATTTTCTAAACATGCTGGTAATTTAACTTTAAAAGACAGAAAAACATTGAATGTTTGTATATAGGCATTTTGATTGAATATTGCTTTGATGTCATTAAATGATATATTTTTTCTCATGGAAACTGCATACATACAATTTATTTAATTTAAAACACAAATGTGGAATAAAAATAAGAATAAGTTTAGAAAAAAGTTTTATTTGTTTTTTAAAATATGTAATTACTTATGGTGGTTGGTGCTACGGTGGCTACATGGGTACGATCTGGTTCCCTCTTGTCAGTGATGATGGACGGGGGTCATGTGTACGTTAAAGATCCATTGGCAGTTAGAATTAGCTAAATTAGTAGGCCATAGTGCTGCTGCTCCTGGTAAAATTTCCTTCATAGCTCACCGTATGAGAGAAGAATAGTAGGACGTTAAACTCCATTTTATTTTCATTTCTAGTAAGGAGGGGGTGGCAGTGGCAGTACAGTGGTGGGATTGGGTTTGTGGTGTTTTGATATTTTATAATGATGTAAGGGAGATAACTATATATTATATTATTATAGGATGCAGACCACCATTAAATCTCAAATGTCATTACCCACAAATTGTAGTTCGTCTGTTTATAGCAGTTCTCTCCCTGTCTCTTTTCTCCCTTTTGCATGCCCATTTTTGTTGATTGTTTTGGTCTAGAATGGACGAAGAGAGTTTGAATTAATATTTTCTGCCAGGTTTTGGTAAATATTCGTGATTTTGAGGCGTTATGGGGTTGGCTACGGTGATGTGTACGGCAACAAGATACATGTTTTGAGTATGCTTCTTCAAGCTTCAAGTTCGTGTATCTCAAAATTTTGGTGGTCAACCTCATACAAATTTTAGTGCAAAGACATGGCCATTTGTAGTGAAAAGAATTTCGCCCAACAAAAATTTGGGGAAAAGTTGGAGGTGGGCAGAGTCCAGAATTAATATTGAAGTCAATGGTGAAATTAATGGTAGTCTGCTTCCATTAGTGACTATTCCACTATTCCAGGTGTGACGTAACAGAGATAGTGTGTGTGTGTGTGAGAAATGGATATTAACGTCCACTCGATAAGAACTTGGTCATTTCGGGACGCATGGTTCAATTTTATTTCATTAATTCGCTTGCTCGTATAATTATGTCTTTAGCAGTGGGAGGAAACCGGAGAAACCCACGAGGTTGGACACGTGACTGTCCAATGGACAGGCGAGCCCACAACCGGGGAATTGAAACCACTTCATTTGACTCAATGTTCACTTTTCATACTGATCCGGTCTTTTACCATCCTCTGTATTCTCGGTGGCCTCGTTCCGTGCCACTGTGGAATTTTCGAGACTGTGGCGACGAAGAGAGACTCAAATAGAACGAGAACGGACCGTGGCTGCATGTAGGTGGCTTATAGTTTTTAATTCACCAACTTTCTAAAAAAACGTCGAACTGATGGAATTCGATTTTAATCCTAACGACGGTGCCCACATTCAAAAAAGTTTTCCTTTACCCCGCGGGGCTCTCTTTACTCCGGGCGGAGAGTATTTTAAAACATTGATTGATGTCATCATTAATATTTTCCCGCCAGTTTCTATTTATTTTGCTTCTTACATGCTAAAGAATGTTGGTCTGTGTGTAATGAAATTCCCAACAAGTTCCGACAAATCTGGGTTAAGCAAAAGTTAAGACGGCACTCTAGTCTAATTCCGATATCCTTACAGACATTATTAGGCTTCCAACCAATGTGACAACATTTCCCGCTTTCTTTTTTTTCGGAAGAATAGAACCCACCTAGCTTAAAGGGTATATGGCTCTAAATTGTGGGATCTTAAAATAGATAAAAAAAATGGCTCTAAAAGCACACATCAATGTTATATCAATGTATGTAAAGTGATTTTGATTCAATTTTTGAACAGTTCAAATTAAACGTCAGCCGTTTACGCCTGCTTAAAGCGTTCTACACGTTTTTAAAAATGTTATTATGTCGTTTGTGAATCAGCCTTTACTAATCTCTTCCACATTGTGTTGTAGGATATGTTTTTATTTGTTTAAAATGGCACACGAAACCACAGGGCACACGACTCGTGTACTGATTATAATATGCTAATTGTGTCTTAAATATTGGATATTAGGATCCTGTAGTTTCACGACAAGATAACAACACCAATATTGATTAAAATTGAATTCTAATATTGAATTTCGAGTATTATGAAAAATATTGAGTTAGAGACGTAGCTCCTTATTGATTTCCTCTGTTTAGAGAAGCAATATCATGGAACAACTTAACAGATGAGACGTATAAGGACATGATTAAACCAATGGTTAACGATTCTATTGATATGATTTTTATTGGGGTAAAATCTATTGATTTCGAACAACAATACTATCGATCACAAATCTTTAGATGGGTGTTTTATACACAAATACCCACACGCACCAACGTCGTACTGGAAGTTAATTTATGACAATAAACACTGTCGTTTTCCATTTTATATTTTATAGAGGAAGTTAATATATATCACACAAAAGAAAATATTGCTAAAGGAAAAACTTTCTACTAATATTTCGTCACTGCTACTATAAAATGGGGTGTCGAGTTTATAATTTGCATTTATGCATTGAACTGTTATGCTAGATTTTATGATGTCGTTCTCAGGTAAAAACGTAGTTTTTTTTCTTCAAATTATATACTTGGCGATTTTGATTTTTTTTTAAAGGACTAATCATATGGTTCAATTTAACAGTGGGAGGAAATCGGAGACCCGGAGAAAACTCACGCAGTAGGAAGAGGGACCCAACTCCTTGTTACGAAACCCCACCACTTGACAAACCCTGTATTATCACGCGCACGTGTTAAACCACCAGCCGTGTAATGTAAACGACGATATATGTTTATACCCAGTCTTTTAAATGCATATGTGATCAAATTCCTTCATTTTTCCAGGAATTTTCACCACAGCCTTTCTCATGTCATGGCTACTGGTAGTTACATCTGAACGTTCAAGGAATGAGCAAGGTGGTTGCAGAGAACCAGATACAGCCGAGCTTCTTCGTTCTATCAAGACACCCGACCCTGAAATACTACATCCAAGCTTTCTCATGATGCCAAATTTTAGGAAAATGGCAGTGAACATCGACCATAACAGCTCCGAACATGCCAAAACACTACCATTCAGAGGTGAACAGGGATGCCATGATGCTAAAAGAATCGTTCGCAGACATGGCGGGAATATTTGTCCGTCTTATCAAGTGATTGATTATGATCCCGACCGTGTTCCGTCAACCATTATCCAGTCAAAATGTTCGTGTGGACATTGCCAAAGACAAGACGAACGGGAGCGACGACATTATGGTTGTGAGAGGGTCTTCACATATAGTCGTGTTCTAAGACGAGCCGGTTGCAGCAGACATCCTGTTACAGGGGAATCCGTGATGCAGTATAATAAAGTTTGGGAACCAATTAGTATTGGATGTTCCTGTAAATACCAGGGTCTAAGATAACAATGATTTGTAGGATACATTAAACACATTATTTCTATGGTTTACCCTGCAAGACGTTTTTATTATCAAATGTTCATTATTACCTTTGTCAGTTAAACACACATTATGCTAGCTACGAGAACGTAACTAAAAACGTTGAAATAATACTGATGTGCTTGTTTTTTTTAGCTACGATTGGATGCCTTACTCAATTTCTTTATCAATGCATGCACCATCTTTAAAATAAGTTAATTTTGTACTATTTGTACTTATTTCACATACGCAAGCCAGTCTACTGAAACAGCAATCATTTATCAGCAAATATTGACAATAAAGTAAATCAAGCTTTGTTTTTATGTGTTAACGACGTTTAATTTAAAATATCGGAAAAAGCAATCTACTATAGCTATGATTTAAAAAGGGGGGATTTGTATCCGTGTCTGGGGATTCTCTGCTTTGAATGTGACAGAATTGTTATAAATAACAATAATCAATCGTTGGTTTGATGAAAAATATTGTCAATTTTGCTTACTTACCGTGAGTGTCATTCGGGTTCGGCTTTGCTTCGTGGAACTAAATATGACCATCTCTTATCTCGAAATACGGAGGGTGGAGAGATGAGTTTTTTTTTTTATCTAACATTGAGCAAGAGCTAAACCTGCCTATTGCAAGCCTTTCTTTAGGTCTGAAATGTTATGTAGATTATTAATTAGACATTAATTAACTTATCCAGACCGTAATGAACTCTCAGTGTCAACGCTAGCTTGTGATATTTACTGGATTAAAATTCGATCTGCTACTCAACGGTCATTGGTTAAATACTTTTTATTGTACCGACATCAGTAGAGGTGAGCGAGGTTTGACCTAAAATTCAATCGCTAAATTCTCGGTTCAGAGAGAGAGAGAGAAATGGGGTTTAACGTCCACTCGACACAAACTAGGTTATTTTGGGACTAACATATGGTTCCATTGCGCGTAGGGGTCTTTAGCAGTGGGAGGAAACCAGAATGCCAGGAGGAAACCCACGAGGTTGAGAAGGCGCCTTTATCTCCATGCCACATACGCTCACACCATGGATCGAAACCACAGCCGCAAGCCAGAGGTGACCGACCAGCTAGAGATCGAAGCGCGGCACTCTAGACCACTAGGCCATCCCCCCCCCCCTTCTCGGTTCAGACTTGATCCATGTGACTGAAATTTTCAGTAAATTCCCTTCGCGTTATCTAGTATTTAACTCTGTTACAGTGAGAACTGCGAGCTCTTTATGTAATCTCCCATATGGGAAACTTCATAAAAAGACAGCAAACGACCTTTAAATACAAATTGTTGAAACCCACTCCATATCCCCACATGCGATCGCCTATGCCGCACTCTGGTTATGCAAGTGTTATGGTTTATTAACATAGTCCTCGCAAAGATGCCTGTTGGTGGATGGGGTACGGGCAGAATTTGTCTATCGGTGGCGTACTTAACAGACCCCATATTTGGTGTTTATTGTACCGAGCAATTACACTGCTGAACGAGAATTTACGGTGATCTTAGTTTATAAACACCTGTGACCTTAGGCGTAGTATATATGTCCCCTCAATTTATTTATTTCTTAGGATCGCAAGTTTAGCCTGGCTAAATGGGTAAGACTAGCCTGGAGGTCGGGCGTTAGATCCCTGCATTGACCGAGAAAGTTTATCCAGATGTCGCGGCGTGGTTCCCTCTTGTCAGTGATGCATGACGGAGGGCCTTTCAAGGACAGCTGTCTAGTCGTTCAGATAGGACGAAAAAGTGAAGTACCGTGTACACATTGGAGTGCACGTAAAAGAACCCTGAGCGTAGACCATAGCGCTGCTGTCCGGGCAAACTTTCCCACAAAGCAAACTAGCCAAGTCGGTGCAGAACATTAGGACGTTAAACCCCATTTAATTTCATATTTTTTCTTGTGACTAAAAGCTTCGTTGATGTCGTGATAAAATATGATTTGACAACTTCTTGACAAAACACATCGAGTCTTTGTATTTCGGTGCGCGTTACAACATGCGGTCTGTCATCGAGTCAAGTGGCGTGGTTTCAATGCCCCGCTTGTACGTTACAAGGAGAAGGGTCTCCTATCTTTCAACCTAGTGGGTTTTTGTCCGCGTCCTCGGGTTTTATCCTAATACGATAGATAACTATGCGCAAACGAATTATTGAAATAAAATTGAACCATATTAGTCCCGAAATGACCTAGTTTGTATAGATTGGACTTTCGATGGTTCAGTTTTGAATACAGGGGAATAACTCTTAATAAACCGTTCGTGTGTGTTCGGCTAATATCTGTTGTAATATACTTGTTTTAATTAGATCACGTTTGGAAAAACAACAACAATAAACATGTTTTAAATTTTATGAAGTAATAAAAAAATGTACATCAACAATTCCATAATTAAAACATAACAAAGCACGGATGTGACGATGTGAAAAGGGAAATATTAAATGCATCAGTGTTATAAACAAAAAAGAATTAATGCATTGCAAGTGCATTTCATTAATCGTTGTTATATCAATAATTATTAAATGAACAATAAGTAAAATTATTATATTAAATTACGATGTATATACATGTATATATATTATTGACAATATCACGTGCAGCAGTGTTAAACACCCGAACAAGGTTGTATTCCATTTCCGATAAAATTCCCCCGAGATTCTCTAAACAGATAATCTACTTGTTTTGTTAATTTAGAGTTATCTCTTAAAGATTTAATACAATGTCGAGTTGTGTGATTAAAAAAATTCAAAGAGTTGTCTTTATTAAGTAGGTAGAAAGCTAATACTTTAAAAATCACAACGAATACCGTAATTGTGCAGAGTTGTCCCAGTTCCATAGATTCTGGATAATATCTGAAAGAACTGAGTGGCAACAGTTAATAAATGTATATAAAGCAGGACTTGAATCACACGGTCATCGTTAGTGTATCCACTTGATAAGAAATCTCCTGAGCTCACTACGTGTACAAGCTAAAGCTCCTGAGCCAATGGGTAACAGACTCTCTTCCAAAATACAATTATCCATACCGTAGGACAACTGCATAGTAGTTGTATTAAGGCAAATCCTGTAGGCACTGGGTTTGTAATTGGGGAAGTATATTGTAATTATATATAATAATTATCATACCAGACAGTGGTACACAATAAGGGTGGAATACTGATCGTTCTCCGAAAACCAAAAACAAACGCCGCACACCATAAATAAAGTTTACATCTAGTTCTGTCATTCATTACCAAACATTCAAAACGTAAAAATCGTCAACTCGTTCTCTGAAAACCATTGAACAATAGAAGCACTTATTTAATAATGTGTTGAATACCATCGTTTGTATAATCACTGAAGACCGTCAACAATATACCAGTAATCATTCTTATCACATAATGTCACAATCTAATTAAAAATACAGATCTATATTTCGTTTCGTTTTTTATTCTTTCAATGGCCTACATTGTGTGACGATCTGACAAGTTTTACTGGAAGGGCGTGTAAGGGGTCGAACGAACAGCTTTTGACCCTATGACGTCAGACACTGATTAAGCAATCAGCGTTCGGGTTTCTAGTGGTTTACCCACAGTTGCTTGCATGGCAAGCCAAGAAGTCGCCGTAACAAACCGATTCATTGGCTAATCCCTCATTTCAACCAAGTGTAGTAAAAATAAGTAAAACGAAATTTTGAAATATAGTAAAACGAAACGAAATACGATCTGTGTTTTAATCAGATTGAATATGTCAGGAATCCAGTCGTCCTTCTCCATTACAGCAATCGTTTTGAGGATTCAGCGGTTCCCTTTTTTGTGAATCCAGTCATCAGAGCAACATGTCAGATATGTTTGTGATTCAGTGGTTCCTTTAAATAACAATAACATTTATGAATCCAGTCGTCATTTTCCATAACAATAATATATAAATCATTTTGAGGATTCAGCAGTTCCTTATTATAACAATAACATTTTTTATCCAGTCTTTCCCATCCCTATTTTTGGGATTCAGCAATTACTTTACATAATGATACCACATTGCAATAATCATCAGCAGTTATAATCCACAATTAGAATCACTAAGATATTTTCCATCCATCCTCAAGATATCACCAGCATGATCATCACCACCAAGACCAACACCACCATGACCATCATCACAAGTCGTCAGCATCATGTTTAACTAAAGGTGCCCTGGAATTTTCGTTTGGTGAGGGGGTACTGCGTGAAACACTTATATCAGGAGTCCGTTTTAAGTACGGACTTGCCGTTGTTAATGTGCTTGTGTTAGTCACTGAGGATGCCCTCTGTAAAATGATTTGAAAAAAGGATTTAATTGATCAACTGATTTTTTTAATGGTATTAGTAATTCGACATGAAATACACAGAAAACAAGTATGTGGTTATTAACAGTTCAATACTATATATAAACGATTAAAGAATCCATATCGAAATTTTGTTAAAGGAGGCATAACTCTAACTCAATATTATCTACAGTCTTCGAAATTGCAGACATGACTTACATTTATGAAAATCTGAATCAACATTGTGAAAAGGCGGACCGCTTATATCCAATATTTAAAGATAGATTATGGGAGATAAGATAAAGAGATGGCAGTTCTCAGTTTTCTCACTATAATAGTTAAAAACTAGAAAGTGTATAGGTAATTTGCTGAAAATTTTAGTAACATTGCAGGCGCGGATCCAGGATTTTTTGCAGGGGGGGGGGTCTAGGTTTGATAATTGCGGTGGGCGTCAGAGCCGAAAGCGCTTAACTAATTAACGGGGGGTTTCGGGGCCCTCTCCCCGAAAAATTTGGTAAATTAGATTCAATTTGGTGCATTCTGACGTATTTCCGGAAGGTAAATTTCAAAATTACAGGTCTAAAAATCACCAATGAAATCACATAAAAATTTTTCAAGTCTGAGCAGGGGGGGGGGGGTCTGGACCCCCTGGACCCCCCCTCTGGATCCGCGCCTGCATTGATCCACTATTAGCCGAGAACGAAGCGAGTGAAATTTTCACATAGACTTGGTCATCATTACTAAAATCATTAATATAAACAGCATAGTCTCAATTATCCACTTGATTGATTTAATTATCAATGGCCGTTAACAACATCGAAGGCTAGCCTTGACATCAAGAGTTTATTATGGCCTGGATAAGTTAATTAATGTCTAATTGATTATTTAGATAACATTTCAGGCCTATAGAAAGACCTGTAATAAGCAGATTTTGCTCACGGCAATGGACATTTTATAATTTGGACGTGTATCACGTGTTAGAAAGCTTTCGAGTGCCATTTGTAGTGAAGCGACTACACGAACTAGGCTAAACATGCTTCAGGGAAGAAAACCAATGGCGACATTGGAGAATACTACCGGCGTAGCCCTTTCTCTAAATCTTTATTAAAATGTCTCTTTAAATAATCAACAAAAAAAAAACACCATTCCCAACTTACTTTTACTTACTTTATTAGGCCTTGAATTAGGCCCCTTTTGGTTGACTTCTTCTTTTGGTGGTTCTTTATACGTGCACCACAGTCCACAGAAAATTACAAATAATACAACAGCTATACACAGCAGCACTAATCCCGCTTTCCCCGCCTGAGATAATCCACATATGTCTGATTCATCACCACAATTGTCAACTCCATCACATAATAATACTTTATTCATACATCGCCCATTGTCACATTTAAACTCCGATGAATTACACCGCCCTAAAAAGGTATGATAATTCAGTAATATGTTATAGTTTTAATACAATTACGCAATTCGTCCCCCCCCCCTAAAAAAAATGGCCGCTATCTTAGAAATATCTTCATGGCGTGATGACAAAAAAATATACATTTGAAATATAGTCATGACTCCTGCTGATATTTAAGGCGCAATACCACCCTTGTTATAACTGAATAATATGTCCCAATCTTTATTCTCGTCAACAAATTGTATTATTTTACAATATTCCAGTTTTAAAAAATGGAAAAATTCAACTAAGTGATTTGAAAAGTCTAACGTAAACCTTTTCAAATGTGACTTGGATTTTAAAATATTTTCGAACCCTCTGGACAAGTAAAATAGGATGTAATGGATAATTTACACAACAGGTAGGACACTTAAACATCTAGTACATAGAGAAGGGCCAGCAAGAGGGTCATTGTCCCTTAAATACAGTGCCAAATCACATTTGACATGTCCATAACATTATAAAGAAGTTGAAAATAAATAAGTCATTGAGACAACTGGCGTGTTTTCGATTTACCAACCTCGTGGGTTTTCTCCGGGTCCTTCTGTTAACCCCCCTCCCCCTGCCAAGACCCTAACGCGCAAGCGAATTATTTAATTAAAATTGAACCATATGTTAGTCCCAAAATGACCTATTTTGTGTCGAGTGGTTAAACATCATTTGACAGTTACGATTCAGTTGTGGCCGTCTTTGGTTCATTCAATTAATTCAGTTTGTCAGAACAAAGGAGAGCGGACTAGTGCCAATAGCGGGTAATTGCTTCTAGTGTGTCGTATAAGAGTGGACGTTAAACTCTCTCTCTCTCTCTCTCTCTCTCTCTCTCTCTCTCTCCCTCTCTCTCTCTCATTTGAAAAGAGTTATTCCCCTTGAAGCTTGATATTTACAAAGGAATTGGGAGGATAATGATTTTGAATTTCGAAAAGTCCGGTAAAATTATGGTAATTTATATTACGAAAAACGAAAACAAGTATATACTTCCACAGTGGGTTATATGTCCTAATCCAAAATTATGTATACGGTCAATGAAACGACCTTTGTGTGTCTTATTTATTAGAATTAAAGATCCATTATGAGAGATTAGATAAAGAGATGTCAATTTTAATTGTAATAGTTAAAAACTAAACAATGTACCGTTTATTTGCTGAAAATATCAGTCAAATTGATCCACTCTGAACCGAGAATTTAGCGATTGAATTTTCGGCCTTGCCTTGATCACCATTACTACAGGAGGTACGATAAAAACATATCCTCGATGAACTAGTTCGTGGTTAAATCATGAATGAAAGTTGAGCAGCAAATCGGATCCTATTTCATTAAATATCACTGGTTAGCCATGACATCGAGAGTAGATTATAATCTACTTAAATTAATTAATGTCTAATTATTCCACCAATATCATGAGTTCCAAACAAAGAATGAAATCTCTTTAATTCTTTAATTTGATTTGATGATGGAATAAAACGTTAAAAATTCTCAAATTATATTTGAAGAGTGCATTATATAAAGTAATTTGAATTATTCATCGTCGGTTTTAATTAAATTTCAGAAAATACACACAAAGACATTGTGATAGGAAATAATTTTAAAAAATAAGTATCAGCTTACACAATAAAAGTTAAGCTTCCCCAGAGATGTTATCATTGCATGAAATGATTGAATGTTTTATAGGAATGCCCACAAATTTTAACCCCAAGTTCATTTATCAATTGTCTCTTCCCACACAGAGAATTACAATATAACTTCTTCTTCCAGGGGAGCTTTCTTAAGATATAAAGTCAATTAAAATGGCTATTAGTGTCTAGACTAATTTGGGAAAGAAATATTTAAAAATTTGTTCTGTATATCTGCTGGGATCGTGGTAATTTCCAGCAACGTTCCATATCGATTGGAGTCTAGTGTGCCATTATTACTATTTTTACAGGAATTAAATACGATATTAAAGGACAATATTGGTGTCAGTCATTATCATATGTGATAGAACTGGTTAAACACTTTCCACATGTAACTTTAACACACAGATCATTGCTAGGATAGATGAGTAATAAAGGTTTCATGAATCGGAAGTGACGAACGTAAAGGAAAACACGAGTTATATAGAGGGATAACTCTGGCGTTCGTCACTTCCGATTCATGAAACCTTTATTACTCATCTACAGTAGGAATGATCTCTGTGTTAGAATTATAATTGAAATGTGTTTAACCAGTTCTTACATATGTAATAATGCCTGACACCAATATTGTCCTTTGAAGGCGAGAGAGAGAGAGAGAGAGAGAGAGAGAGAGAGAGAGAGAGAGTGTGTGTGTGTGTGTGAGAGAGAGAGAGAGAGAGAGAGTTTGGGGTTTAAAGTCCACTTGACACAAAAACAGGCCATTTCGGGTCTAACATATGGTTCTATTTTAGAGATTGGGTTTAACGTCCACTCGATACAAACTAGGTCATTTCAGGACAAACATCTGGTTTAATCTTATTTCAATAATTCTCTTGCGCGTAGGGGTCTTTAGCAGTGGGAGAAAACCGGAGGACACGGAGGTTGGACAAGCGACCCTACTCATTGTCGCGTACAGACGGGGATACGAAACCACGCCAGTTGACTCAATGGCAGACCTTATGACACAGCGCGCACGTGCTAACCATTCGGTTATCCAATCCCCAAAACAGCAGATCTCGGCGATAAGTAAACATAAAGTCGTCTGAGACGGAAGCTCTTATACGACACACTTTAAAGCAATCCATCCTCCTTTCTCACAACTTTCAAAGGTTCTTTTACGTGCTCACACCCACGTGTACACGGGACCTCGATGTTTAGACGTCTTTTCTTGCCAGTCCCCCCATTCTAGACCAAGAACCGGATCGAATACTGTTTACTGAACTAGCGCCTTACTCACTGAGTCTCCACGGCTCCACTTCCGACAAATTAGAGCTGAACTAGAAAGTGCAATCATCTCACCCCACATAAATTCAAACGCCAAGCTTATTTTGTAGTCGTGATCGAAAGAAATATCTATACTATCATCTTCTTACAAACCGCGTCCATTTAATCAATAATTATCTAAGACTAAAACAACGTCAATCAAAAATCACCTGTATGAAACGCCGAGAAAATGAGACGAAATCCTGTTTCCTGCATAGACAGATCACTATAGAAACGAACTGTTACTGTATTACCACGTGACGTCAGTTCCTCCTTTGGAAGTTTTTTACCACAAAGGCGATCGTTCAAAGGCATGCCTGTAAATTAAAGAAAATCTTGATACAAAATTAGCCAGACATTGGTAGTTGATATAATCGTTTTAAGTTTATCTGATTGCTTACCTGAAGAAATAGATTGGATGGATTACTTGAAGTTTACAAAATAATGTTTTATTTACTGGAATAAAATGGTTTAATGTCCTACTTTTTCGAACTAACAAAGGTAATAAGACTGCAGTGAACTAAAAGAGAGAGAGAGAGAGTATGATACAGCGCGCGCACGCTAACCATTCGGCCACCCAACCCCAGATGGGGGGGGGGAACCTACAACTTACTACAAGGTTGACGATAAAAGTGGGAAATGGAAACTACGTCAATTGACTCAACGTTTGACCTTATGATTTAACCCCCCCCCCCCAAAAAAAAAAGAAGAAAATAACAGAGACGGAACTAAAACTACAAATCCAGTCATCGTCATATGAAAGTTGAATTTCTGGAGAAATATCAGTCTAAAAACGATTAGGCAGACCTTATAAACTTGGATGTAATCTGTTGATGGATCTCAGTGTCATCCGTTTGAATTCAACATGAACGATTATCCATGGTATTTTGTCTCCTAATTAAATATTACATAATTAATTTGAGAACGCGTAGAGTACGTCTTGAAACAGCTGCGATAGTCCGAAAGGGTTCATTCCCATATAGCCGACTCGCCGAGTTTTGGGGAAAACAATTTTGTCGATCCAATCGGCCACTTCAAATGAATTTGCACTAAACACCATTACGTATGTGTGTATTTGGTTAAACAGCTCGTTGATTTATTAACTAATTCTTAATTTCCCAAATGATATTTAGCTTGGAACGCGAAATTGATTTTGACTCATTTTTAATTCAGAAATTTAACAAAGAGAGATCTATAGGTTAATGTCCGCTGGGCACAAACTGTGTCATTTCTGTAGTAACATGATGTTCAACTGTAGCGGTTTTTAGGACTGAGAGGAAACCGGAGGCCACAAGAAAACCCATGAGATTGGAGATACGACCTTACTCCTTGTCACGCACAAGCTGGACCCCACCACCACCATCCGTTTATAACAAAACCATAAGAATTTAAACGCAAAGATCGCGTGCCAGCTTTAGACCCTTATAATAACCTTTTCATTAAGCAATACGTTATTTTCAGAGAAAACTTAAACCTACATAAATATATATTGCCAAGATTCCTTCACACGAAATCAAACGGAACATTTCAGACAACGATATCACAATGTAAGCAAATGTTCGTTTAGCAAATATTGAAACGCGAGTCTACTCAAAAAATTGAAATTAACCACTTAAGCAATTCTCCGATCCCCGACACTCCCCGGAACTAGTATTTAATGAATGGCACACGGGGTTTGTCAATAGCGTAAATTTTGTATACTGTCTAGCCGCGGTTTATTTTGTCAACATATGAATTAGGTTTCATTGTAACCGTTCCCCTTAAATAGACCGTATTAAAAGTTATCAGCACGATTACCAGATAGATTTATCATTGGGCTATATACATTACATGATTATGGGTCCTCACTGAAATGAAATGGATTAGGGATTAACGTGTTACTTTTACTGCTCGATCTGGGCTTATGACGACAGAAGGGGGGGGGGGTCTCACTGAACTGAAATCAATTGATATCCCGGTTGCTCAAAGCAACCGGGAGGGGGGGGGGGGAGAAGTGTTCCCAGGGGGGCTGTAAAATTGACGGACATTGTATATCTATTGTTTTTTATGATCGACAATTTTTTAACAGGGGCGGGGGGTCTTTTCGCAGAGGATGTCCCCTCCTCTCCTACAGTTAGCTAATTGCCTGTTTGACCGAGAAACTTCATTGGGATTTTACGGTGTGGTTACCCAATGTCAGTGGTACCGGACGGAGGAAATCACAAGGATAGTTGTCTAGTCGTTCGGATGGGACGACAACCCGATGTCCCATGCATACTTTGGCGTATACCTAATAGATCTTTTGGCAGTTGGATTCGACACAAGAGTAGACCTCTTGACGTATATTCTAACGAACGACACGGTCCCTGCCCTTACAAGACCCCGTGCCCTATAACACTGACACGGAGTGGTGGGGACAGAGATAGGAAAAGGAAAAGGACGAGGAATTTTCTCGCCCAACAGAGGACTTGAGTCAGGGACCTCGCTCACTGAGTTCAACCATACTAAACTTATGCTGCCTTTTTACAGTTAGCTCCACTTGAGAACGGACACTCAGCTAGTTGACCGACATTGTAAATCCTAAATAGGCAATTTTAGTAGAAATCACTAAACATACTTCGAGATTTTCGAGAAGTATTTATTCTGTTTCCATTTAATGGAATTAAATAGGCTTATACACTCTTTATGTATGCCAGATGTGTAACGGATAGAACCCTATTACAAGACAATATACTAATTTTTGGATAATATGGAGACAGAGATATTTATACTCGAGGTATGAATTAGATAGATCTCTGTGTATGAAATGAAATGAAATGGGGTTTAACGTCCTACTAATCTGCACCTATTCTGGGCTAATGGAAGACGGGCATACGCCATACAGTGTGTTATGGTGGACATTTTGCCCAGACAGCGGCGCTTCGGCCTACTCTTATGTCGAATTTCAATTGCTAAGGGATCGTTTACGTGTACGCCAATGTCTTACCCGAACGACTAGACAGCTCTCCTTGTCAGGCCCTCCGTTCTGTATCACTGACAAGAGGAAACCACGCCGGAAAATCGAGATGTACTTTCTCGGCCAATGCAGGGATCGAAACCCGACCTCCAGACTAGCGAACCCGCGTCTTACCCACTTAACCACATGATCCCCGATCTCTGTGTGTAGAATTGAGCCCAACTAGATACACACACGGACATAAATAGGAACTTTGGACACTTTTCGATTTTACACAAATTGAAAAAAAAGGAGAAATAGGACAATAAGTTTACCTCTGATGGAAATTGAGCGAATAGAAGCGCCATCTAGAAGCTGTATATAATCACCATGACAATATTTGCTGCTGCCTGCTAAATCCATGAGCTCAAACTGGATAGCCAAGTTAAATCCCGGTGGTGCCACCAAAACCATACGACAGTCCATGAGTACAGAATATAATGGAGTATTAGTAAGTTGCAGACGTCCAGAAAATATTCCCAAATCCTGCATCTTTAGTAAACCCTGAGGACAACGTTCTGCCATGTAATCTGAAAATAATAATAATAAAAAAAAATTAACCAACTTTAAACTAATAGTCTATCCGATTCATTGTGACAAGGATCTGCGGTGGCTCAGTGACTAGTCGTAGGTGGGAGCTGGGGTGGCTCAGTGAATAGTCGTAGGTGGGAGCTGCGGTGGCTCAGTGAATAGTCGTAGGTGGGAGCTGCGGTGGCTCAGTGAATAGTCGTAGGTGGGAGCTGCGGTGGCTCAGTGACTAGTCGTAGGTGGGAGCTGCGGTGGCTCAAGGAATAGTCGTAGGTGGGAGCTGCGGTGACTCAGTGACTAGTCGTAGGGGGGAGCTGCGGTGGCTCAGTGAGTAGTCGTAGGTGTGCAAGTAAAATGACTGACAGCTGTAATTCTACCAGATTGATCGCGACAAGGAACTGCGATGCCTCATTGAGTAAGGTGGGATTTTCCAGTCGTTCGGATGGGATAAATAAAAAAGATAGGGGGGCCACAAGATGAGGGCACTGGCCGCGGAGACGGGGCACGCCGTTGAGAGGGGTTTTGGGGGGGGGGAGGCAAGAAAATTATACGTCATTTCCTTGCATCTGTAGCAATTCCATGAGCTATCTGGTTGATATTTTCGTCTAAGAAAACGTTCGGAACGGACAAATTTGGGTCTGAGAAAAGGAACTTTCAGCAGTAAAAAGGGCACTGTCGAAAAAAACCGAATACTTAATTATATATCTGCCCAGTTCTCATTTTGTGTTATAGCTTCCGATGTTTTCTTTTTTGGGGCTGCCAAATATACTTTGCAATATGAGAATGGTAACAAATCGTCCATAACCAAGAAAGCACCACGTGTGACCATATATTTAATGTCATGTCATCCTGCCTTCTTCTTCTGATGAAACGGGTTATTCAAGGCCGTTGTCGTGAATTGAATCTAATTTCATGTTTCTAGAAATCGTACAGAGAATCAAATATCACAACGTCAAACATTCTTGACTGACGGTTGAAATGCATACTTCTACATGCATGTGAAATTTGTTAGAATTTTATCCTGTTCGTTATTCGTCACTAGAAGTGTTGAATATACGGTTCCATTGATTTCCTTTCAACTGGGCAAGTTAAATTAACCTCTAGTTTCACTATGTGGCATTTACAAGAGACAAGATTATCCCCTGAGTTTGACACGCGAGTTTATTTTAGCGAAGTAGAGGGTGCTTTATCGGTTTGAAATAAAGTGGGGGGGGGGGGGGTGACGTGGTTTTTTTTTCGAGTTTATGTTTGTGATAATGATTTAAATCGCCTGTCCTTCCTCGTTAGTTTTCTCCTGATTTCATCCAACAGCTGAAGACCTCTATGCGTTATCTCGGTTAAGGTATTGGGATATGGATTGATCAACATAATATTATTAGCCATTGATGTGAGCTATTGTAATAAGATGAATTTCGACCAATAGTAAACGTTTTATACGTCGTGCAAATCCGCACATTTAGTTAATTAAATGAACTATATGGTAATGGATCTTAATCTGCCTGGGGTGTTGGGATGGCCTAGTGGTCTAGAGAGCCGTGCTTCGACCTCTAGCTGGCCGGTCACCTCTGGCTTGCGGCTGTGGTTTCGAGCCCTGGTTTGAGCGTATGTGGCATGGGGATGGGGGCGCCTTCTCTACCTCGTGGGTTTCCTCCGGGCACTCCGGTTTCCTCTCACTGCTAAAGACCTCTACGCGCAAGCGAATTATTGAAATAAAATTAAAACCATATGTTAGTCCCGAAATGACCTAGTTTCTGTTGAGTGGACGCTAAACCCCATTTCTCTCTCTCTCTCTCTCTTAATCTGCCTTAATTACTCGGCATCTCCGCCAATTTAAAAGTGACGCCTTCGTGTCATATGCTGTAGATTTTATATTTTTTGTTCCTTGAATCAAATTAGATTTACAAATGAAGTGAGCGGGCGGGGGGGGGGGGGGGTGCCGAATTGTCATTTTGATGTAAAATAGTTACATGTATATTTAGCTAATCGTTGGTAAATTAGTTTTCATCTGGGTTTGGCTTTTTTCTTTGCGGTTGGTATAAATGATACAGAACTCCATTTTGGATATCGTACTGCTGGGCTTTGGCAGATAAACCTTTCTCGTAGGTACGCCCACAATACACACACACACACACACACATACTCTCTCTCTATCTCTCTCTCTCTCTCTCTCTCTCTCTCTCTCTCTCTCTTAAATATCATTTCATTTATAACTCAGTACGTGCATTTTCTTGTCTGTGTGTTTGTCTTCTGTGTTTCTGATTAATTGTGATGTGTGGTCCTCCTGTATTTATTATTAGACAACCTCGACAAACAAGCAGGGTGTTGGAGTAGGCGAAGTTGCCTTATAAAATATGTTTGCAATACATTTTGAGTTCCACAGAAGCTCTTGACATTTCAACACCTAAATGAGAATCTACTGACATGGCCTTTGATGAAAATTTGATGGCCATTTTCTATCGGCAGCAAATATTAATAGCATAACCAATCAATAGTCGTAATGACAACGTCATGTTTTAAGCAAATGGTGACCAATTATTATTTATGTAAGTACGAAGTATTTTTCAGAAATGTGACTATAAATTAACTTAAAGGTACATTGTGCAAGAGCTAAATCTGCCTAATGAAGGTTTTTATATATTAATTAGGCATTTATTAACGTGCCAAGACCATGATCAACTCTCGATGCCAACGGATACTCCTCGAGATTTAATGATATAATTCAAAAATGGGGAAGTAAGGGTAAGCCTCGATTATACCAGTGCCGTGGTTAAGATGCACAATCAATACACACATATCTCGTTGCTCAGGATAACGTAATTTGAATGAATATTTTAGTGTATCCATGTCGCATTTATCTATTTTAGAACTATTATAGCTAGAACACCCAGCTCTTTATCTAAATCGTACTATTGTATCTTTAAATTATACGTTCTCTTATATTCTTCGACTTCCATTTTTACAAAATGCCAATATATATGTAGATATCTCCTACAAATATTGTGTAATAAGTTACAACAACATAACACAATATTCTTAATTGCTTCCATGTTCTTTTCTTTTCACTGCGAATTGAATGAAATCTATGGACGCTTACCACAGACACTATGATGCATTCACTTGATTTGATACTTCCGCTTTCGTTCGCCTGGTCCCTGGGCTTTGTGCAGCAATTAAAATTGTTATCATCACTTAGTATGAAATAACCGTGGGCGGGAGTTTCGGTAGGAAATAAAGGGCAATCTACCATGTTATTCTATGAGCTTTCTCATTCGAGAGATTGTATAGGAATCTCACATCTGGCAAGAGATTTAAAGGACCATTTTAACTTCTCTTCAGTGACAATATCGATATTAATCATTACCGGTTCTTATTTTGACATTAATATCAATCATCTATTCCACCCATCCACATTAAAATGAAATGGGGTTTAACGTCTTACTGCTCTGCCCCGAACTTGGCTTGTGAAGATGGACAAACGCCATACAGGGTGCTTTGGGAGAAAATTTGCACGGACTGGTGCACTGCTGCCTACTTTTCTATCAATTTCAAACTGTCAAGGGATCTTTTACGTGCACGCCAATGTGTACATTGGACCTCGGTTTTTCGTCCCATCCGAACGTCTCTTGTACGTCAATAAATAATGTTTTGTTTCTGTATAAGTAAGTTGTTTTTAGATATGGATCTGTGCCTAAATAAACATGTTTTTATAGATCTGTTTCTAAATCTACAGGCTGGTTTTGTATATGAATCTGTTTCTGACAGATAGATTACCAACAATTATATTTTTTTATTGTGAATAGCTTAACAAAACTACCGTCTACGTTCTTTTGTTAAAATGATATTTGAATCATCTCAGTTTACTTAAGCTTCCAGCTGATTTGAAGCCGAACAAAAGCAAACGATAGAGCTTACAAAAATGATATTGTCTTGAATCTGAAACATACAATCAACTTTACGTGGAGCTATGAATATATGAAATAGTATTTCCTTATGGGCACAATGACATAAGTTGTTTATTGCCGAGGGAATATTACTGAGAAATAGTCTAATATTGATTCAGTGAGATCAGAATTTCGATTTCTAATAACATAACTAATTTGATAGATCCATATACATTAAATCTGGTTATTGACTAGATGTTTAGACAAAACACGTAGATTAACAGTGTGCCAGTGAATGCGCGGAATAACAACAATATTCTAAACGCGTTCTGGGGACCTCAGGGCGGATCGTCCTCAACCGATAGGTTATAAAGCTACGGCTTCCCTTTGTGTGGGAAGAGCGTCTTTAAAGTAGAGAGAGAGAGAGGGGGGAGAGAGAGAGATGGGGTTTAACGTCCACTCGACACAAACTAGGTCATTTCGGGACTAACATATGGTTTTCAATTGTATTTCAATAATTCGCTTGCGCGTAGGGACTTTAGCAGTGGGAGTACCCGGAGAAAACCCACGAGGTTGGACAGGAGATCCTACTCCTTGCCATGTACAACCGGGGATTTGAAACCACGCCAGTTGACTCAATGGCAGGCCGTATGATACAGCGCGCACTCACTAACTATTCGCTCCCCCCCTCCCCCCGAAAAAGGAAAGGCGGTCTTGTCGTTCAGATGTTTCAAAAGACTGAGGTCGACCAGTAGAGGTATAGTTGCTATCACGCACGTAAACATACCTCTTACATCTGCCCGTTCACTAACCAAGGGCTTAAATTCGCTGGGGACCCTATTTCTCCTCGAACATCAAAATCGTCCAGGGCCCTAAGTCGCCCAGAGCCCAAATTCGCCTGGGGCCCAAATTCGATAGCCTAAAACAGTCACGGGACCATACTGCTTAATTTGATAACATATATGGGTGGATCACGACGACAAAGCGTAATGGGCGAACCTACACCCACACACCCACACACCCACCCACCAGTACCCACACGATTTTATTTATATAGATCTGTGATCGGTTTCTAACTGATTAAATTTTCATTAACGACATCGGCGCAATCATCACCAATAGGTATTGTCAATACAAACGGTGGAAGTCGAGACCACCATTTGTTTATTTTGAGTGTTGATGGCGACGAATTATCAGTAATAAATATATAATGTGTCTAGTTTAGTGTTTCCAGACTATTGAACAAGAAGTATAATAAATTATGCATGGAGCTATTCTCTAGCAGTGGTTTTCAACAACCACCAGTCCCCAGAAATTTCGTGTATGTCCGCCAAACAAGCCACCTGCCAATGAATAAGGAACATGGAGATATTTCCCTCTCAAAATGTCTGGACGTCCGATTTCTGACATTATTTCATTCTATAATACTACATTTCTAGACCTAATACACAATATTATATAAATAACACTCTTCATTTCTGCTTATTGTTCCTCGAAACACTATACAAGGGCCTTACTAAAAACCAAAAAGGGGGTGTTTTTGTTAATATCATTTGAATTATCCACAAATTTGTCAAATTTGTTTCAGAATTAATTTAAATTTGGGATATGCTGTGTAGAATATGCATATCTATAAAATATCTTTCATTTTTGCAATAATTTGGGCGCCAATGACAAAAAGCCGCTCTTGTCGGTGATCAGTAATATCGTGTTTTT
Source organism: Patella caerulea (assembly GCA_036850965.1). Classification (NCBI taxonomy): domain Eukaryota; kingdom Metazoa; phylum Mollusca; class Gastropoda; family Patellidae; genus Patella; species Patella caerulea. The sequence goes on along the minus strand of JAZGQO010000011.1, from coordinate 63,568,921 downwards.
GTCAAAATTTCAATTATCCATTTTCTAAATTAATTCTTTTATGAAAATATTTAAACTTTGGATATGATGTGTGGCATATTTATGAAATGAAATGGGGTTTAACGTCCTACTCTTTTGCACCTAACCTGGGCTAATGGAAGACGGGTGGCATATTTATAATATATTTTTCCTTGGCGGTCACTTTTGGATAACTTTGGGAACTATTAACAAAAGAAACGCCCTTGTCGATGATTAATGGAACCATTATATATATATAGACATTCATTTTGGGACTAACACATGCTTCAATTTTTTTTCTATAATAAGCTTGCCCGTCGGACGAAACGGGGGTGGGGGGGGGGCAGGGAAATCAACGAGATTGGACTGGCGTGGACTGGCGACTCTACTCCTTGTCGGGTACAACCGGGAAATCGAAACCACGCTATTTGACTCAATGACAGCCCTATGATACAGCGCGTACGTGCTAACCTACTATATAAATGTTGGTTTTCACATTTCTGCTTTATATGTCCTCTAATTCCCAGTCCCCGAGAAAATAGACTGAAAATTGTTTACAGTACAGTAATGAGGTTATTCGATGAAGATCGTTGTCTATATGAGTCCTTTGTGACATTACTGGTACTGAATCTTTGTCATAAAATCGAAGGATAATCCCTTGTCAGTGATATAAAGCAGATACCAGAGCTGATGACCAAGTACTTGACCTTAATACCAGCTGATACCTTCAACAGGAAGAGAAATTCTAGCTCATGTTTAGCACTTTTATAGCTATAATAATCGCGGAAAGACCAGAAATATGCTATAGAGATTCCCTATATCGTTTGTTTAAACTGGTCCTCTTTTCGTCACATTGCTGTTCCAAACCATGGAAACAAATAACAGGGGCGGTTCCACGAATATTTGCAAGAGGGGGTTTGTCATTCTGATGTTAAGAACATTTGAAGACCTCTTTTTTTAAAGAAGGGAATCCAATTAATACGATCATATTGTTATTCACTTTCAATGATTCAAAGCTGTGATAGCACACATGATGTCTATATCATTATTTCGCGCTTTCAATGCCAATCCCATCCCGCCATCTGGTGATACATTTAAATAATAATGCACACGGCCGTTACACTATTCTCTTAAAGTGTTGTTTTAAAATCGCCTCTACCTAATCTACAAGAAAAGATTCCGTTGAATATTTAAGATTCGTGGTTAGAAATTACCCAGATTCAAAATAACCAGTCGTTGTTGAAATATTGTTTAATAGATGCAATATCAATTTTGTTCTATTTCGCAGTTCAAGTTAATCAATTCTAATACCACGCATGGACGAGAGACAAATCAATGTCGGTGCATTGGTTTAGCAAATATTATTCTTTATAATTCAATTTCTGTGTTAAAAGCTGGGATTTGTTATGAACGATAACATTTGATATTTACGAAATAAACTCTCCAAACTACTCCCAAGTTGCAGCCTAAATTTAATTATACGGAAGACTTGTTGAGGAGAATTCGATTGGTGTGGAAACAACACCTATGGCATTGACATTTCAAGGAACAAATTTCCCGCGAGTTATCCCTAATGATTCAAAGAAGAAGCAAAGAGTGGAAGCTACATTTTTTTTCCACCATCGTGAACAGTTGAACATCAATGTAAACAGATTTCTGCGGGCTGTGTTCACTGTTCCTAACTTAGCATCGTATTTTATTATATAAATATCACAAGTCAAATTGTAGTATCAAGCTTAGAGGCAGATTTCAAAGAAATAGTTTACTGATAATTTCTGAGTTCAAATAGCTTAAAGAGAGAGCGAGAAATGGGGTTTTAAAATTCATTCGATATAAACTGGGCCCAACCTTATTTCAATAGTTTGCTCGCACACGCGGGTCTATAACAGTGAGACGAAACCGGAGGACCTAGAGAAAACCCACGAGGTTGGATAGGCGACCCTACTCCTTGTCACGTATAACCGGGGAATCGAAACCACGTTAGCTGACTCATTGACAGACATCACGAAACAGCGCGCACACGCTAACCATTCGCCCAAATCTGATATAGCTTAAATATGTGTAATGCAAGAACTAAATATGCCTATTGCAGGTTTTTCTTAAGGCCTTAAATATTATATAAATTATTAATTAGACATTTATTACCATGCAAAGACCAAGTAGTATGAGGGCCTGTTGAGGGACGCACGTGCGCGCATGCGCGTGCGTGCATGTGCGTGCACGTGACCCTTGCACGTGCGTGACCTAGATGACCCCTGGCACGTGCGTGACCCCTTGCACGTGCGTGACCCCTTGCGTGACCCCTTGCGTGACCCCTGGCACGTGCGTGACCTTGCACGTGCGTGACCTTGCACGTGAGATTGCACGTACGGAGAGAAAGAGGGCGCGCGCGGGAAAAGAGAGAGAGAGAGAGAGAGAGAGAGAGAAGAAGAAGGAGAAGAAGAAGAAGGGGGAAGAGGAGAAGCAGGGAGGGTGAAGAAGAAGGGGGAACAACTCTTTTACATTGATTAAGTTGGCCCTGAAAAGGGCCGTTGGTCCACACTCGAATGCGAGCACTAGAATGTGAGGGTACGACGCACTTTATGTCGGTTGCGTCTAATGGCCTCCACTAATTCGGGAGGAGGTCTTTTCCTGGGAGGTGTTTTTAATACCTCGTCAGGTAAGACAAAGATATCGTCAGGGGTAATCACAGCAAGCGTGTGACCCCTGAGATACACGAGAGTATCCGTGCTGTGGTTGTCTTCGATGCGTAACACCGGAGCATCCATTCTGATACTGATAGAGAGACAGATGTTGTGTCGTTTTAAGACCGTAAGGACGAGTCCATTTCATATGACGTCACGGACGAGTCCATTCATGGAGTGACGTCACAATACTGAGCATCACGTTATGCATCGTCGGTTGAACGTTGTGGGCTAAATATAGACGTGATGCAACGCCATGCGTACGTTGGAGGCTAAATATAGACGCGATGTAGCGTTATACAGCGCATGTGTGTACGTTTGTTGCTAAAAATAGACGTATGGAAAATCCAGTATTACACAACCGCATGTAACCTGACGTTAAGTATTGCACATGTGTAATGGCATGGATATGACGTCACGGACGAGTCCATTTGAAGGATATGACGTCATGGACGAGTCCATTCATGGGTGACGGGAATAAAAAGGCCGAGAAGCGACAGCTTCGAACATTGATATCAGCGAGCGAAGCAAGATGAGTTATTCTTTACGACCCGTGGATAGACGATACAGCCGATTGTTTAGAACCGAATCACTGTGTGTGGAGATAGACTTTTTGGAAGATTGGTCCCACGTTCCAGCCAACGATGTACCACAACAACTACACGACACCTTTGAGGCCATCATCGAGGAAATTCGTCGAACCTTGGACGCCAGAGAAAGTGACTATGTTAGAATCGCCATCAGTCACCCAGGACTCAAAACACCTATTTGGTTACCCTTCCGTGAACATCGTTTGTTAAAAGCCGAAGACGTGTTGCAGAAAGTGGCTGCCGTATTACAGAGTAACGAAGAATTTAGACTAGATCAAAGAATGTCCATGAGTATCTGTCACGTGTCCCCTCCCGATGGTAGAGGTAGCGGAACAAACACGAAGAAGAGACACTGCGCAAATTTCGACGAATATTTGAAGAGAAAGCAATGTTTGGTCACCATTAAGAATGCCGACGACTTATGTTTTCAGCGAGCTATTGTCGTCGCTCGTCACTTTGCCAACAAAAAAGACACGCCTGAATGGGAAAGAGAACGGAACAGACTACAGAGGAGGGCAGGACCCCACTCGTGGCAGACGAAGAAAACGGAAGCACTTATCGATGCCGTCGATGGAGCCAGGCAAGCCTGCACGGGGATGGAAACCTGGGAATTGTACGCCAAGTATTTAGGAGAGCAAGGTTACCAACTCAACGTTTTCTCTCGGGCCATCTTTGGGAAGGCGATCTATCGGGGAACAAAACACGTCACAGGCACACCAAAACATCTGAACCTGTATTTACACGACAGACATTATGACGTCATTACCTCCATGCCCGCTTTTGTAGAAAGGTCGTATTTTTGTGAGACCTGTCAGGTTGGATACAATGCTGCAGAGAATCATTCGTGTCACGTGATGTGTCAAGGATGTAAGACAATGGGTCCACCCTGTCCACCTGATCCCAACACAAAGACGTGTTACCGATGTCATCGTGTGTTTGTGAGCCGCCAGTGTTTCGACAACCATCTCGCCACCCGTTCCAGAGCCAAGTGCAGTGTATGTCATCGATGGAAGAAATGTGAGAAATGTCAAAAAGAGTGGGACGTCATCAAGGCCAAGCGTAATTTGGAAGAACACCGATGCGGAGAATACGAATGTTCCATCTGCCGAGAGTGGCACACGGCCGAGAAACAGTTTTGTTACATCCAACCACTAAAATCACCCATCGACATGAATAAAGACCGAAAGACCCAAATCGACAAACTACAGAAATCAACGTTGATCCGCTTCGTCTTCTTTGACTTTGAATGCCAGCAAGATACCGGTGAACACATTCCCAACCTATGTGTCCTGCAAACCTGCTGTCACTTTTGCATCGACAACCAAGATCCCTGCGAGCACTGCGACACGTACTGGAATCACCAACGGGAAATTGTGTTTAAAGGCCCAGACACGCTGGACGATGTGGGAAAATGGTTTCTACAACTCGCTGCTCACGGTACGGTGATAGATGGTCGAAAACATGACAGTCACGAATCGAGTCCCGTGATTGCCGTGGCTCACAACTTTAAAGGTTACGACGGACTGCTGATTTTACAGACGCTGCACAAACATTCCGTGGCGCAACCCGAAGTGATTATGAATGGTGGTAAAGCGATGACAATCACTGTCGGTACGGTAAAATTCATCGATTCCCTCAACTTTCTACCAATGGCTTTACGGGACATGCCCAAGACCTTTGGCCTGCAAGAACTCAAGAAAGGTTATTTCCCTCACCACTTCAACAGACCGGAGAATGAAGATTACGTGGGCGCCTATCCTCCCGACACCGATTACGATCCGGATGGCATGAGTGTGACTGAACGAGAAAAATTTCACGAGTGGTACCAACAACACAGTCACGACGTCTTTGATTTTCGCCAGGAAATTCTCGCCTACTGTAAAAGTGACGTCGATGTCCTCCGTCGATGCTGTGGCGTGTTTCGCGAGATATTTCTCATGGACACGGGAATCGATCCCTTCGAAAAAAGCTTGACCCTGGCCTCTGCCTGCAGTCGCGTGTTACGCACGCACTACCTCAAGAAAGACACCCTCGTCGTCATTCCACGAGCCCTGATGCAAGAGCCGAAACCTGGTAAGGACTGGCACCGCTTCCAGCCTCGACAACAGTCCAACAAAGCCCTTCGATGGTTGGAATGGGAACAACATCAACAGACCATGGCTGCATTCCGAAACCAGACCCCACTACCCAACATTCGACACGCCCGCAACGGTAGTGAATGCCGAGTTGGCCCTTATAGTTTAGATGGCATGGACAAGACCACGGGTACGGTGTACGAGTTTCACGGGTGTGCCTTTCACGGTTGTCCCAAATGTTATCCGGGCCCCGTCCAAGACCTTCAGCATAAACATCCCTACGATCCATCTCGCAGTATGAGGGACTTGTACCAGAAGACCCAAGAACGTCACCGTCGACTCCAGGAGCAGTACGGTATGAAGACCATCCGCGTCATGTGGGAGTGTGAGATGGAGGAAGAACGACGCCACGATCCCGAGATGGACGAATTTTTACAAGGCTTGGAAGATCAGCAATGGCCCGCTCCCGAACCTCTGATGCCCCGCAACGCTTTCTTCGGCGGAAGAACCAATGCCATCCAACTGTTGGTGAACGAGTCGGTGGAAGACATGCGCTACATCGACGTGGTGTCCTTGTACCCTTACATCTGCAAGTACGGTACCTTTCCCATCAAGGAACCCACGATCGTCACACAACCCGATCAAGACCAGTGGCAGCAGTACGAAGGGTTGATCCAGTGTTCCGTCTTGCCGCCCCGTGGCCTGTACCATCCAGTGCTCCCGTTTCGGCGCAAACAGAAATTGGTGTTTGCCCTGTGTCGAAGCTGCGTCGACGAACACATGCAACAAGGGGAGATTGCCGAATACCAACCGTGTGAGCACACCGACGAACAGCGAGCCTGGGTGGGTACGTTTGTCACCCTGGAACTCAAGAAAGCGGTGGCCCTAGGATACCAAGTACTGAAAGTCTACGAAGTCTGGCACTGGAAAGAATTCAGCACTTACGATCCCGAGGCCAAAACGGGCGGTCTGTTTACTGGGTACATTAATCACTACCTGAAGAAGAAGATGGAAAGCAGCGGTTATCCCGACACCTGCCACACCGAAGAAGACAAGACCCGCTTCGTCAACGACGTGTACGACACGGAAGGTATTCGTCTGGATCCCGCGTCGATAAAACCCAACAAAGGAATGCGGGCGTTTAGCAAGTTACAATTGAACACGGCATGGGGTAAATTCGGACAGAGAGACAACTTTCCCAAAACAGAATACATCACGGAGCCCAGCGTCTACTTTGAAAAAATGTTGGACGTGACCCAGACCGTACGAGATGTGCAGTTAGTCAACGATGACATGGTCTTGATGGAAACGCTGAAAAAAGAAGAACACGTCGCACCCTGCCCCATCACCAACGTGGTTATCGCCGCCTTTGTCACTGCCCAGGCCCGTTTGAAACTCTATTCCGTCTTGGAAAAGTTGGGAGAAAGGGTATGCTATTTTGACACCGACAGCGTCATCTACCAATACCACACCACGTCATGGAATCCCCCGGAAGGTTCGAGTTTGGGCCAGTGGAAGAACGAGTTGCCCGAAGATGTCACCATTCGAGAATTTGTTAGCGGAGGGCCAAAGAATTACGCGTACCGCCAGAGCGATGGAAAAACTGTATGTAAAGTCCGGGGATTCACCTTGAATTACCGTGCCTCCCAGCAGCTGAATTACGCCATCATGAAGGAGAATGTACGGCACGTCAATCAAAACGAGCCTCTGGTCATAGCCAATCCGTTCAAGATTACCAGATCACGTGACCGCCGTCTTTGGACACGCCCCGAGAGCAAAAGATATAAAATCGTGTATGACAAGCGGTTTGTTCAATTCAATGACGATGGCCAACCGAGCAACACTTACCCCTATGGATACTGACTTTCGGGTCTCGGGAACATGGCGATCAAACAAAGAAGAGGACGAACCGGCAGAAAATATGATCGAGAAACTTAGACAACGATGGCTCAACTTTCGAGTGTTGAAATGTTTCCTGCCCATTATAGAAGAAAGGCAACACGAAGAGTGTATCGGCTGCAAGTACGAACATACCAGTCAGAGATACCACTCGTGTCTGGGACTAGGCGTTTCTTCCATAACGGGTCAACCCTCACACCCCGTGGACGATTACAATCACTACCTCTGGGTGGACGAGCCGAAACTGCAAGACATCGATAACGTGCTAGGCAGTATGATGGACGATCCACGGGATCAAGTCAAGACGTGGGAGGACGAACAACGATGGCGAGAAGACGTCGAGAAAGCCTTGAAAAGGTTCTGGACGGTGGTACCGGGCTTTAAGACCGCGTTGATCAAACGCAAAGACGAGTTTGTCGAACAGAAAGAAGACCCCATACGCCAGTGGATGGACGGTTTGCCGAAGAAAAAGAAACGATGGTCTCTGGATCAAATGGATATCAATGTCATGTCCGGCAACATGGGAGAAGACTGGGAATGTATTGGCAGACATCTGGGGATCAGAGAAGCGCGAATCAGTCAAGCCAAGATGAGTCATCCCAACAACGCGCGCATGCAAATCTTCACCGTGTTCAATCAATGGCGACAAAAGCACGGTAATCGAGCCGACCTGATGACGTTGTTGGAAGCCTGTCACGTGAGTGAAGCCTTGATCGATTGGGACAAAGTGAAAAAGTACGTGGACAGCCTGGAAATCATAGACTAAACAACGAACCAATCAAAACGAAGGAAAAGAAAGAACCAATCAAAAGCGAGTGACGTCACGACCAAGACTATAAGAAGCGAAGTGTCACACTGAAATTTCATTCTGCTCTCGATGGCTAGTCAAGCTTGTTTCTCCTGTAACAATGTCGGCCACTGGTATAGAGACTGCCCTGCTCGTTCCCAACAACAGCAACGAAAACCAAGACAAGACAGACCAGCCTACGGTTCCTATGGAAGTTGTTACCTCTGCGGAGAACCAGGACACTGGGCACCCCAGTGTGGAAAACGAACAGAAGCCCAAAAAGCGAAGAGTGATGAAGAAAGAAAAGAAACTGTCAAAAGAAAGTGTTACGGAATCAAGAGACCCACCGACGAAAATCACAAGTGCCTCAACTGTGGACAGCTCGGACACGGCCTGCTCGAGTGCCAAGAAGAAATCCAAACAGAAAACAACTTTGAAGCCGTTGCCAGTCGCATGTTCGACAACAACATCGACATGCCCAGAGACAACACCCGCAGTCAGCGATACTGGTACTGGTGCGGAGAAGCGTTCGAGCTCTACAGACGATACAAAGAAAAAAAGAAAACAGCCGACGAAGCTTTCCATCCCATCTCCTATTCTCCCAACTACCAGTGAAAACGGTGAAACTTCGAACGGTGAAATCCCGAAGCCGGCTGTCCTCTTGTTGGCAGAGAAGGAAGCAGAAAGTTTTTCCCGAGCACTCATCCAATATGCGGGTCCGAGAGATATGACCGAAGTCTTGTCGTATCCCCCTTGTTTCGATATGAGTGAATGGATACCCGTCGTCGTCACGTTTGCTGAAGTGGAAGACTGGCACCCACACGACACGATGCAGAAGCTTTTGGGACATGTGTATTGGATTCCTCGCGTCCTGAGAAATGTACCCTGGGTGAGACAAGAGATCCTGAAGAGAGAACGCGATAACTAATTTTTTCTTTTCCTTTGTATGATATGTTTTTTGGAATTGTTGTATTGAATGTTCTTTTTGTATTTTTTGTAAAATAAATTGTGTTCTAATTTCATTCCATGTCTGTTGTTCTGTCGCGAAGGTATAAAAGGCGGGGGAAAAGGGAATGGGGGAAAACAGTGCAAGATGGATGTGACGTTCAAACATCCCTTTACCATGTTAGTCAGTGGTCCAACGGGTGTTGGGAAAACGGTCTTTGTGCAGAAATTTCTTCAAGCGTCCCTGTTCGACGTCCCTCCTCAACGTATCGTGTGGGCTTATGGCGAATGGCAAGAGAGTTACGATCGCTTTCCCTACACTTATGTCAAAGGCTTGACGGCTATTGACGACGTGATGGGTCAAGTCAAAGGTCCACAAGTCTTAGTCGTGGATGATTTGATGGGAGAAGACACGGAGATATTGCAAAAGTGGTTCACGAAAAAGAGTCATCACCACGACACGAGTGTCATTTACATTGTGCAAAACTTGTTTGACAAGCAACAGCGTACCATCAGTCTGAATGCCCATTACCTGGTCTTGTTCAAAAATCCCCGAGACGCCTCGCAAATTGGTGTGTTGGCCCGTCAGATGTACCCTTCCCGTTCCAAGTATATGCAAGAAGCTTATGAAGATGCGACGAGTACCCCTCGCAGTTACTTACTCGTTGATTTGAAGCCCGACACTCCCGAAACATTGCGACTGAGATCCAACATTTTACCCCAAGAGGAACCACCCATCGTCTACGTCCAAAAAGTATAAAAGGGGGACCTGTACCTCGAATTGACTCTTGTTTGTCACGATGGCTCGTACGAAGAATACGCAGAGGAAACACCCACCTCCCACCCTTCCCAGGGCGACGTTCCCGACGTTGGCACCGGACCTCCGTGATCCTACGGTACGAAGTCAGACTCGCCCGAGAATGAGGGCCCCCAGAACACAGTGGTCACCTCCCTCGTTGACACCACCCACGAGTCCCATGTCTCCCTTACCGGCCACACCACCACGTTTTACCTTACCGGTCACACCTCCACGTCCCACGTCACCACCTTCCCCTGCTCGGTCTCTCTCCCCGATCTTTCGCAGACCACGAAGAGAAAAGAAGAGTTCAATGAAAGGACTCAAGTCCTTCATTCGCAAGTTACAACATCTGACTCCCGATATGGCTTATGGGCAGTTGGTCAAGAATACGGGCCGGGCACGTATTGGATTGTTGCAGTGGTTCAAGTTGGCGGCCAACCATTTGCTGAAGGGTAACATTCAGCCACTGCACGCTCAACACAAGAAATGGGTGGATCGAAATCGACAAGTGCTGACCCAACTGACGGAGAGAAACATGTCGACGACCGAAAAACTCTCCCTGATCATGAAACCTGGGGGACGTGGATTTTTTGGGGGTGTGTTGATTCGTATCTTGCTGCGATGGAAGGAAAGGCTGCAAGAGGAAAGAAACAAGAAACGAAATCAATTCGTTCGACGGACCGCACAGCGCGGAAGGGGACAGAGTACCGAAGAATTGAACAAACATCGAGCGTTGCTTCGCAAACTGAGTAATGTTCCACCCGACGTCAAACGGCGACTTGTCGATCAACAGGGTGGTGCCATCGGGGCATTGCTGGCCATGGCCCTCCCGGCTTTGGCCCCCTTGGTATCTAATCTATTGGGTGGACAAAAGGGTGGTAAACATCCCTTCCTTAGAAGGCACGATAGAGCGAACGCTATGGCTGCCGAGCTATCTAAACTATTTGGTGGATAACCCAGAGAACAGAAAGGTATAAAAAGGGGACCGGAGAACGACCCCGAGCTCAGTCATGGAGACACTGCGGTATCTCTTGAACACTGCACCGAAAGACCGTCCCCTTTTACTCGAGACCCAACCCATTGTCGACGGTGTGTGTGAGTGTATTGGAAACCTGATTCACGGCAACGTTCCTGTGACCGACAAAGAAGTCAAGCGCTTGAAAAAGGACGCCCCCTTGTTACGACGTTTGGGCACGTCTAAAACACCTTGGAAGACCCGTCGGCGACTTTTGAAGCAACAGAAAGGGGGATTCTACACTCGATTGTTTCGGTCCTTTCCCAAAGATGAAATTCGCCAAGAAAATGAAACTGGTACCCTTCGAGGGACTCCCCGACGTCAAACCCGTCGAAGTCAGGCCAGTCGAACCCGTGTACGATCGAGATCCACTGCAGCAGGCCGTCGAAAATGTCCACCAAGACATGCAACACGTGCTAAACGATCCCACCCTAACCGACGAAAATAAAATGCAACGGTACGGACAGTTGTTACATCGTTATCAAACGATGCAAAGGAAAAGAAAACAGGTTGTTCCCTTGTTGGACGACAACATACCCGAGCCAAAAGAAGAAACTTCGGAGGCACCCATCCTGGAGTCGGTCCCTCGACCTTATCAACATCGAGCTCGCCTTTTGTTGAAACACATGAAAGAAAAGACACCTTGGTCGTGGAACGAGAAGTTGGAATTGGTTCGGAATGGGGTACCCGTACCCAACACTAATGCCATTGACATTGTGAACGATTTGGTTCGTCGGCGAAAGAATACCCAGGCTCCCGTGGGATGGTTTGGCGTGATGCAAAGTTTGAAGGCCACGAACGTACCGCGAGAAGCCATCGGGAATCAAGAACGATGGAACGTGTTGTCCACACCACCGACACGAACTCCGCCGCGACGCCCGAGAAAGAAGAAAATCTCCAGTACGGATACGCCTAGTACATCTACCAGAAGATGGCTCTCCTTGCAAAAACTATAAATAGCCTGTTCATAGGGACACCTGCTGAAACATGGAACGAAAGCTGAAGAAAGTGTATTACGACCCGAACCACCCGGCCGCTTTCGGTGGCGCTCTGGGTCTTCACAAAGCCACCGGCGTGTCCTTGGACAAAGTCAAGGCATGGTTGAAACAACAAAGGGCGTATACCTTGCACAAACCATTGAAAAAGAAATTCTCGCGGTCTCCCACGGTGGTGGCCGGCATAGATCATCAGTGGCAAGCCGACTTGAGCGATATGTCGGCCTTGGCCAAACAGAATGAGGGATACAGGTATTTGCTGTGCGTCATCGATGTGTTTTCCAAGTACGCTTGGGTGTTGCCCCTCAAAAACAAGACGGGGGACAGTTTGGTGGAGGCCTTTCGTCAAATCTTTCAAAGTCGACAACCCCTGCGACTTCAAACGGACAAAGGTACCGAATTCCTCAATCGAAAAATGCAAGCGTACCTGAAGAAGAAAAAGATTCATTTTTTCGTGACACACAACGTCGAAACCAAAGCCAGTGTGGTCGAACGATTTCAACGGACCCTGAAAGAACGCATGTGGCGATACTTTACTCATCGACAAACACAACGGTACATCGACGTGCTAGACGACCTGGTTCGGGCTTACAATGCTAGACGACATCGGACCATAGGTATGGCGCCTAAAGACGTTCGCCCCGAACACGAATGGATGTTGACAACACCTCCCCCACGTCCCCCGAAAAAGAAAAAATCAATGGACATTGGTACGACCGTACGTTTGGCTTTACCGAAACATGGTGCCTTCGACAAAGGTTACTGGCCCAACTGGACTCTGGAAACGTTCAACGTCGCACCCAACGTCGGTCCCGGTTACAAACTGTTGGACGAAAGGGGCGAACCCATACAGGGCACCTTCTATCCCGAAGAATTGCAAGCGGTTCAAGTCAACGACGACGAGATCTTTCCCATCGAAAGAGTACTCGAAAGAAAAAAAGACAAAGTATTGGTGAAATGGTTGGGCTATCCGGCAAGTTTTAATTCGTGGATCGACAGGACCAGTCTCCAAAACGTATAAATAGGAGCGAGAGACGCCGACATCAGTCAACATGCAAGACGAAACCACGTCTACGTCCGCGAGTGCCCACAATTGGTCGCTCTTGGGAAAACGTGTGCCACAAGCGGAAATCGTCTTTTTCTGTCAAGTGATTTTAGTGTACGTCGTGGCGGGAGTTTCTTTGTCCCAACTGGCTTTCAAACCCGACGGATCGCAGACCACGTTGTGGACGGCCTTGCTCTCCAGTACCTTGGGTTACCTGTTACCTTCTCCAACCTTGAAAACCAAACATAATGAACAACGACCGGCCCTTTTACCTCACGCTCCCTAGTGACAGTTCCATGTCGTGGTATCCCGACAACAAAGTCTCCACGTATCATACACATCTGGACCCGCCACTTCTCGTCGATCACCGGGAATGGGAAGTGGGTCTGTCCATGATCACGTTACCTGACCAATGGCAAAACATCGATCACCGAGACAACACGATCGGCTTACGCATTCATCCATGGTCGCCTCCGAGCGACGAACCCGAAGTAAAGATATGCCAGGACTTCTACAGTGCCCACAAGATCGACCCGTCGCATTGTTTCAAAGGTGTAAAGGGTGATGAGATCAAGGGATCTATCGAAATGGAAACGCACATCAAGAGTGGCGACTACGAGTCGCTGAGGCATATCCTGGATGTCCTAAACAAACACTTGAAGGTGTTGTGGTACCTGCCTCCCATCTACAACCATTTGGCCCATAAACCCGTTCGTTTGGATCCCAATAACAAGGAAATGACCGACCATGAGAAGCAAGAGCAGGACGAGTACGAAACTCGAGAAGCGATGCGCCAAGCGGCCGCACAAAAAGGTTCCTTTGTGTCTTTCAAGAAAGACGGCACCAACGACAAAGTGTATCTGAAGATCAATCACGTGCAAGCGCTTTTGTATTTTGACGTGTTGCCAAAAATCGAACTTCGTCTGTGTGGACCCATCGTGTCCATGTTGGGATGGCCTGGAAACGAACTGTTGGTTGCCCTGCAGTCAATCGATATGACCGGCGACGATGGCCAAAGTCTACGGTATTTCTACGCCCACCACACCCCAAATCTTCAAATCCAGTACGATCTGTTTTACATCTACACGGACATTATCGAACCCCAGACCGTGGGTGACGTGAAGGCTACCTTGTTGGACGTGATTCCCAGTCGACGATTGTATCACCGCCCCGCCAGGATTCACTACTTACCTCTGAAGTACAGTCGACTAAGCTCCATTGGTCTCTATATAAGGAACGGAATGGGGAAAGCCGTGCCATTTCTCGACGGTAAGGTGGTGACCCAACTTCATTTTCGCCGCCGATGATGATTCGAGTGTACAAAGGTGGAGTGCTCAGACAACGAGGGGCTGGCAATGGTCTGGTGGTGTACAGGGGAGGAATTCTGAGACAACAGGGTGCCGGTCGATGGTCCGGGTTATTGAATGCCGTCAAATCGGCCGGGAAGACCTTGTGGTCGGCCGGTAAAGCTGCCGTGAAAAAGAATGTGGCCCAAGTGTTACCCAAAGTGGGGCAAAGCGTGCTCGACGCTGTCAGTGGTCGTGAAAAATGGAACTGGAAGAAAGTCGCCCAGGACACGCTTCGCCCCGCGGTGTCAAACACGATGTCCGACACACTCAAGAACGTGGTCGCCCACCTGGAACCTATAAAAGACCCCTCACGAACCCCGTCCACTTCACATCGTCCGAAGAGGAAGAAGAAGACACAGGTCACCTCTCACAAGCGACGTAAACTAGATATCTTCGACCATGGCTACGCAGGTAATGCGCAATGATTCCTGTCCCTGCGCGCGAGACGAATTGCAGGATTTGTTCAGTGTACCCGACACGCAGACGGCCATAAACAAGGTGACGAAAATCAGAAAGTATCCACTGACGCCCGACTTGAACCACGACGGACCCATCGAATTTTATATTTCCAATGCCACCACCGATTTCATCGATCTGGCCAACATGACACTGCACGTGGCCCTGAAGGTGACCAAGAACAACGGGGATGACCTGGACGCGGATAGTCAAGTCGCACCCATTAACAACTTGTTTCATTCGTTGTTTAAAGACGTCAAATTACGCCTGGGAAAGGATGCCGAAACTTTGGTCACCACCTCTCTGCCCACCTATCCCTACCGGGCTTACTTGGAGAATTTGCTGAGTTTCGGTAAGGGAGCCAAGAACGACCACCTGTCGAAACAAGTCCTGTGGGAAAAAGATACCGCCGGGCAGTTCAATTCCACGAAATCTGTCGCCACCGCCGGGGATGGTGGACGACAGGCTCCGAATAACAAAGGATTGGAACAACGCCAGAAAACCATTGCTGCCAGTCGCACCTTTGAATTGCAGTCGCGTCTACACTTGGACATGTGTTTACAAGATCGGTATCTGCTGGACGGTGTGGACCTGCGGTTGAAATTGGAAAAGCAATCCCCGAAATTTTTTCTGATGTACGGCGAAGGCAACGATGCCGAAGACTACAAAGTCGAGTTCACCAAAGCCTACCTGGATATCCCGTTCGTCACTCTAGCTCCCAGTACCTACACACGGGTGGCCGCGCAACTTCAATCGTCCAACGCCAAGTATCCCCTGAAACGCGTGGTGGTCCGCGACATGGTCATTCCCGACAATCGTACCAGTCACGTCCTAGACAACCTATTTGTCAACGAAAGCCTGCCCAAGAGATTAATCGTGGGTATGGTACGTAACACGGCCTACGACGGAAGAAAAAACAGAAATCCCTTCCAATTCGAACACAATCAATTGGAAAACATCAAATTGACCAAGAACGGGGAAATTGTGGACGAATACGACGTCAACTTTCCCCAGCGACAAGCCATCGCACCTTACCTGGATTTGATGAAACGGGTGGCCGTCTTAAACACCCGAGAAGACCTGGACCTCCCTTTCAACGATTATATCAATGGGTACACTTTGTATTGTTTCGATTTGACCAACGACCACGGAGCCGACGGTAACTACTTTCATCCCAAAGCGGCGGGTAACCTGTCTTTGGAACTCAAGTTCGGTGCAGCCCCGACCAATCACCTCAGTCTTGTTCTGTTTGCCGAATACGACAATGTCTTGGAAATCGACGCCAACCGACAAGTCATCACAGATTGGTGAGGCTCTCTCCAATCGACAACTGACACGGGCTTTAGAAAAACACCTCCCCTCTAACGTGTTCGGAGGCGTGTGGGCTCGTAATCATCTGGATATACTGCGCCCGACCTCGTACCCCAAAGCCTACGTCATCAACACGGACGACGAAGACCAACCCGGTAGACACTGGACCGTGTTTGTGTGCGAAGGACCAGATCACATTACCTTCTTTGATTCCTACGGGTGTCCCCCTGATGTTTACGGAGAAGCCTTTCGACGTTTCGTCCAAGATCTACAACTCCACTACCAACCCCGATGGATTCAGGGACTCGAGAGTGTCGTCTGCGGCCATTATTGTTTGTATTATTTGTGTCATCGGTTTCACGTTCCCTCCCCGCACGCCCTTTCGGTGTTCGGGCACGTGTATCGTGTGAACGATATACTCGTCGAACAATGGGCTAGGGATCATTTTCCCGACTTGCAAAAAGACCAGAAGAAGGGACAACGATGTCGATGCTTTTTTGCTCTGTAAATATGTTTTTTGTGTTCAATTAAATTTGTGTTCAAGTTCAATTTTGTGTTGAATAAAATGCTTTGTAAATATGTTCAATAAAATGTCGACAACATATCACGTGTCTGTTGTTTGTGACGTCATGTGACGTCATGCTATTCTGATTGGTTGGAAAATGGTATCGTCCCAACACCTTAGACTCGTCCCGTCCCGAGCTATAAATAGGAGTGTCGAAGCCCAAAGAAGTCACATTCGAAATGGATCGAAAAGATAAAAGATTTTGTCAGACTTGTGGAGGGTATCACCCCATGTTTAAGGGTAATCGGCCCGATGCCGATTACTTGGTCTGCTTCTGGTGTGGGGTAGATGTATCGAACACCGACCATAGACGACACAAGCATCTTGTCAAATGCTCGAAGAGACCGAATCGGTGGGAGCAGCCGAAGTGCTCCTGCTAACCCACACATTGTGAGGACCAACGGCCCTTTTCAGGGCCAACTTAATCAATGGAAAAGAGTTGTTTCCCCTTCCCTCCTCCTCCTCCTCCTCTCTTCCCCCTTCTTCTTCTTCTTCTCCTTCTTCTTCTCTCTCTCTCTCTCTCTCTCTCTCTCTCTCTCTTTTCCCGCGCGCGCCCTCTTTCTCTCCGTACGTGCAATCTCACGTGCAAGGTCACGCACGTGCAAGGTCACGCACGTGCCAGGGGTCACGCAAGGGGTCACGCAAGGGGTCACGCACGTGCAAGGGGTCACGCACGTGCCAGGGGTCATCTAGGTCACGCACGTGCAAGGGTCACGTGCACGCACATGCACGCACGCGCATGCGCGCACGTGCGTCCCTCAACAGGCCCTCATACTACTGACCAAAATAAACTCTCTTCTCCATGTCATCGGATGCTTTTAATTTTCAACGGATTTAAACACGATTGGTAGCTAATGATTTAATTAAATAAAGGTCAACCGAGACTTTGTTTACTATTGTAACACCAATAGCAATGACAATCGAGACGTCATTATTCTTCAAACAACCTTAACGTCGCTCAGAATAAAGTAAATTGACTGATATTGCCCAGATATTCCCTTTTCATCAATTACATGTATCATAGCGAGAACTGTCAGCTCGTTACATACTAGAAGCCACGATGGCTCAGTGGGCCAGATCCTGGCTCGCTATCCTGGTGGTCGAGTGTTCGATCGCTGCACTGACCGAGAAGGTTCACCGGGAATTTCCAAGTGGTTTCCCCTTGTCAGTGGTGCAGGACGGAGGACCTGACAAGGACAGCTGTTTAGCCATACAAACTTTCAGTTTTCGTGTTATAGTCCACAGGATTTTATATTAAAATCCCCTGGCAAACAAAAAGGCAGAGCCACGATGGCACCCAGATACACAACCAGCCAGAATATCCAGACGGTTGCACTCCGGCGTTATTACAAAATTGACCATTTTTGTTACTTTTGGGATCTGAAACGCATTCTTAAAGGATTTGGTAGCAATCTGATTAAAACACAGATCCTATTTCGTTTCGTATTTTTATAGTTCTTTACTTCGCTAAGATCTGGAAGAGCTGTTATCATTGGCGTGTTCTGGATGACAACAACGCTGATAGGTTAATCAAATGTCTGACGTCATAGGTTCAAAGGATGCTCGTATGACCTCTGATGTGATCTCCCAAAACATCTGGTCAAATCTTTATGCAGTGTAGGTCATCGAAAATATGAAAAAAATCCAAAACGAAATATAGGGCTGTATTTAAATAGACTGATTTTGGTATCGACGGATACAATATATATTCCTTTAATTATTCAATTATTTGTTGAGGCACGCGGTTACACCGTTACAGTACTAAAAGTGTTAAGTTTTATTGACTTAACACGATTTGAATATCAGCTAACTAAGTATAATCCTAGGGGCGGATTGGGTAGAATAATGATGAACAAAAACCCGAAACCAGCTTGATTTTTCTTTCCTGTACCCCACTCACAGATCATTTTATTCTTCGGATTTATTCCGTTATATTTTTCAATCGATGGGATGTTAAATTTTAATTATTTTGTGTTGTTTGTATTAATTTGTTTTCCACCCGGGACCGCTGGGCGCCTCGCCTTTACAATTCCAAGACCCTTCATCGTTTTAAAATAAAGTATTTGCTATTTTCTGTTCTATGACAATCATTTCTCCACCCAATTGTTTAATTTGTTTAATTAGTAGCTTTAAAGTGTCACCCTATTTCTTCAATTAGTAGCGTTAAAGCGTCGCCCAATTTCTTTAGTTAGTAGCGTTAAAGCGAGACACGCATTTCTTCAGTTAACGGTAAAGCGTCACATTTATTGGTCATAGATTTCATCCCTGACATCACACGTCTCATAGTCAAAAACATACGTCGTTGTGATTGCTTTTGGATACAGTTGCCCTTTAATTGTCAACTTCTAGTCGCAGTCTCGCTTCGTGTTATACTATTGCTTATAGATTAAGGTCATGTCACACTGGACATTGAGACAAAATGACATTATACGCAGATGGTAGACGGATAATCACGTAATGGTGGACATTTATAACACTCTGGTGATTTATAAAAATCAATTTATAAAAGAGTACCGTTTGTCCATTTCTTTAAAGTTGTAATTTCATATTTTTAAGTTATATTTTTAAAATGTATTAAATAAATCCCTAAAATAGATTATATCTATTAACAGTCGTACCTTGTTAAAGAATATCCTATTAATCCTATAATTCACTATTGCCAGTTGAGAAATTGAAAAAAATATCATTTTCAAATTCAAATTCAAACGTTTGAACATAGCCATTCCATAGGGATGAATGGAAAAACAAGGGAGGTAATTGTGTTATCATTTCCTGTCTCATTGATTTTTATGCCTGTGAAATAACGCCCAGGATCCTATAATAGTGAGTTGACAAACTTTTGAGCAAAAGACATAAACATAATTATGTTTTGATTTTCTTAGTAAACATGAAAATCCCACTTTAAACTGTTCAGTATACCTAATACAGTACGAACCCGACCCTAAAAACTAATCCGTCTAAAACCAACTACAATTATAATCCGTCAAAATATAATCACTTATAATAACCGAGGGTTTAGGTCGTCAAATTGTCTAACGCCTGCGATTTAGATCATAAGCAGTGTCTTTATGGGGGGGGGGGAGGCTAGTGATCCAGAGTGCCATGCTTCGACCTCTAGCTTACCGGTCACTTCTGGCTTGTGGCTGTGGTTTCGATCCTTGGTGTTAATGTATGTGGCATGTAGATAGGGGCGCAGGTAAAAGAACGAACCGTTAACGTTTGTAATTCGGTGAAGAATTGGGCAGAAACTCCTTAGCACACTGCATTTTGTATGCTGGTCTTCATCGCCCCATAGGGGGGGGGGGGGGTGGCCTAGTGGTCTAGAGTGGCGCGCTTCGTCCTCTAGCTGGCCGGTCACCTCTGGCTTGCGGCTGTGGTTTCGATCCCTGGTGTGAACGTATGTGGCATGTAGATAGGGGCGCCTTCTCAAATCTCATGGATTTCCTCCGGGCACTCCGGTTTATTCCCACTATTAAAGACCCCTACGCGCAAGCGAATTATTGAAATAAAATTAAACTCTATGTTAGTCCCGAAATGAATGGACATTAAACCCAATTTCTCCCTCTGTCTCTGCACCACACGTCTCCTGGGAACCGCACTACGTATAATTACGGAACTCTAATAAACAGCAAGACGCCGTCTGCTATTCTATAACTCTACGAGGCACAATAAATAATCCGGATTAAATACGACGGAAGACGAGAGTGTAATACCTTTGCATGTATTAAGGTTAAACCCCGCTCATCTCGATCTTGTATTTAAAGTAGCTAAGTCTCTAACCCAATATCATCCAGTCTTCCGACATTGAAAACACGAATTTAAATTAACAATGATGTTGTGATTTTACAGGGTAAAGGTGGGCTTCTGGTATCCAATATTTCAGACAAAATTTTACCATTTGGTACAGTACCATACTGCGTTTTAGCGCCATTTGTAACAAGGGATTCGAAAAACGAGACTAGACACATTCCACTTGTCATGTAAAACGGTGACTCATATTCTTGAAGAAGTACAATTACAATAAACACTATTGATGTAGATTGGAATAACCAGACTTCTGGCGTATTTAGTCGAACATAACTGATTTGAATTCAGAGTAAAAACGGAAACGATTGTAAATGTTTATATATATTTATATTACATTATTATATGCGTTGTGATCCAGTTGTCTCGCTTACTAGGTCTCACACATTAGCGGTTTAGCGCCTTTAAAGTTAATACATGACAGGCGAGAATGGGGATATTACTAACACAAAGCTTCGCTCGGGATCTTTAAATAAAGAGAAATGTTTCACCTATATAAGAGAAGAAACCGCGAAACACATTAACAGAGTATGACAGAAGACACAAATGGTCGAGGATGGAAAGACAGTCCAAGAAAGACTTCAATGTACGTCATAGATGAAATGAAAATTTACGATACACTTGTCCAAACAAGTAAACACAAATAACAACAGAAGACTCGCCATGTATCTATAGGATAACCCAAGACATACGTTGTTAGTTGATAAATTTGTACTAAGAGTAGTTAACTGTTGCTTAGAGTAGCTAACTGTAGCAAAGAATAGCTAACTTTTGCTAAGAGTAGCTAACTATTGCTAAAAGTAGCTAATTGTTGCTAGAAGTAGCTAACAAGTGCGAAAAGTAGTTAACACGCGCTAAAAGTAGCTATCAAGTCCTAAAAGTAGGTTACTGATGCTAAGAAGAGCTAACTTGCGCTAAAAGTAGCTATCATCAAAATCGTGTTTATCCGTTTCGTCGGAAATTTATCATGAGAAGAGGCAGCTAAGGTAGCAGTTTTTGCTTTATTTTGAACTATATGACGGGGATAGATTTCGTGTGGGAGTGAGAGTTCCATTTTATCATCAATATATCATCACTATCCTGGAGGTCGAACATGTTCGATCCCTGCATTGGCCAAGACAGCTGCTCAAGATTTTCCGGCGTGGTTCCCCCTTATCAGTGATGCAGGACGGAGGTCCTGTGCAGGGACAGCTGTCAAGTCGTTTCGATGGGACGAAAAACCCAAGAACCGTATATACATCGGCGTGAACAAAAAAGATCTCTCAACAGTTGTATATATAAGCAGTAGGCTGTAGTGCCGCTGCCAGGGCAAAATCTGCCCCATGCCCGTCTTCATTAGCTTAGTTCGGAGCAGACTAGTAGGGCGTTAACACCTATTTCATTTTATTTCAACAATATATCGGAAGGTACAATGTATAAACATTTAACCACTTTATAACCAGTTTGTCTTTTAAGTTCCCGAAAGCAAAATTCATATTTATATACATAAATATTTGTTATCAATGGGGTAGGGTCAGTGCCCATTGAAACGTCAATCATTTGCTGTATATCATCAAATCAAAAAAACGCTTAGTCAATAACAAAATGCATTATTCGTTGGAAAGTATATTTTGTCAAAAGTAAAAGTCGATATTCCTAGATTTTATTGTCTATTTATTTCATAATGAATTTAATAATAATTTCACTGTTGGAACGCCTGTAAAAAGTTTGCTTTGAAATAATCAAATATCGTGTTACACCTATTTTATTTGCCACATAATGAGTTTAATAATAATTTCACCGTTGAAACCCCTCTCAAAACCTTGTTTGAAATAATCAAATATCGTGTTACACCGATTTTGTTTGCCCCATATTTTTATTAAAAATAAATCTTGCATTTTTTTTTTTATATCAATTCGTGCGAAACATTCAATATTCTTGAAATGCCAGACTATCATTGTTCTATTATCCTTGAATTCTAACTTAAAAGTGATTTGACCGTTTCTTACAGACATCATTATAATGAACCGGATTTAGATTTCGTGCTCCACAGTGATTGCTTTCAATAGTAATATAAATAAGCTACTGAAATGGGGTTTAACATCCACTTGAAACCAACTAGGTCAATCATATGATTCAATTTTATTTGAATGATGATCGCCTGTAGAATATGGGGATACTCCATTCACAATTCCAGAATTGAATTCCAAAACTGGTGTCAATCGAGTGAAAGGAGAATTTCGGAGTATAACGCATGTCTCGACTGTATAAAAAATATCTCAACCAATCATGACAGCTGAAACATATTTTTACCTAGGAATACGTCACGATTCTACTCACTCCACCTCAGCTGTCGGGACTGGCAGAACTGTGAGAGGACTGAATTCCGCGTCACTCGATTGTAATTCTGTCGATTCTGGTCGTTATAGACTGTGAATCGAGCATTCCCATTATTTACTGGGTTGATAACGGCAGGCAGACAGATAGGCCTGTTCTACTCATACGACAGGACCCTCCGTATTTGCCCCACCAACAAGGGGAAACCATAGTAAAGGCGTCGTGCAATATTCCGGGGAATTATCTCACATAGCTGGCACTGTATGTTGTGCTTTTTCATTGTGCAGTGTCTTAACATACATGCTATGTCTGAAAAGAGAGAGAGAGAGAGAGAGAGAGAGATGGGAGAGGAAGAGAGAGGGGGCGATGGAGAGAGTGAGGGAGAGGGAAAGAGAGACTGTAGTGGTCTTTAGCTGAAGAAGGAAACCGGAGAACAGGTTGGACAGGCGATTGTACCCATTGTCACGTACAAGCGGGCAATCGAAACCACTGTAGTTGACTCAATGACAGACGGGTAGACACTATAATCACCAGCCATATCTTACAACACCGCCTGGTCTGTCTATGTCTCTCTCTCGCTCTCCCTGTCTGCCTGTCTGTCTGTATGTCTCTCTCTCTCTCCTTAGTCCGGTTGGTGCAGACTAGTAAAACGGTTCATTTCATTCTTTTTCATGGCATTTGACTCCCATCAATAATGCAATCCAGCAAAATTACTACACCACCAAATCATTTTAAAGGAAATAAAAATAAATCCAAAAGTCGATATGACATGTCATAGACTTTCATAATCTATTAACCTTATAAATTGTTCACTTGTTTGGCTCTCTCTGATCTAAACACAGCCGGTCGATTCTACATCGTTCCAGAAGTCTTTGAAATTCTGATTGTAAATACAAGCTGTGGTATTACCGACAGATTTCGTTATGAATCACACGATATCATGTTAAGGCAAACTAGGAATCAACTGTCTCTTTATCGCAAAAACACAAAATTCTCTTTGTTGCAATCTCAAGACATCAAAGAAATGAATTTAATACACGGCCATTTGCTTTTTACATAACATGTATTATTGGCTGTACAACAATCGTGTGTGATGACGTCATCAAAAAGTGTGCATGACTGTTAATAGTGAGGTTTAATCTGTGAGGGAACATCACAGATTACAAGGTTTCAAGTGTATTATTATTATTATCGCCCTTTAATAAAACTTTCGAGCATGTGAACTCGTTACAGATAAGATCGTTTCCTTCGACACCAACGGATTCACTGGCGATAAGTAACAACACCCTTTCCTTTTGTACACCCTTTCCTGTTTGTACTTATATATTTTACATATAACTATAGGTAAAATTTTCTAACATTCATAATAACGCATTAATCATTAATAAATTGGGGGTTTAGTGGCCAAATAGTCAACGTGTGAGCGTTGGATCACAAGGTCTATCATAAAGTCAAGTGGTGTGGTTTAGATTCCCGCTTGCGCGTGGCAAGGATTAGGGTCGCCTGTCCAACCGCGTAGGTTTTCTCCGGGTTCTTAGGTTTCCTCCCACACCTATAGACCCCCGTGCGTAAGCAAATTACTGAAATAAAACATTGAACCATATTTTAGTCCCGAAATTACCTAGTTGTATCGAGTGGATTTTAAACCCCATTTCTCTTTCATTGATCAATTTTCAGATTCATGCTTCAATTCTGCTGTAAGCAACACCATTAAATTTCTAATACAGTCTTGTTTTTTAAGTTCAACAGCTTGGTTTGCTGTAGAGAAATAAAAACTAGATATTTTCTTTCTTCTGCTTTCTCCCTAGCGGATAACCCAGCACGGGTTGTGTCCGTAACTCCGAAACCGGAAGTGGTAGGGCAACGCCACCTAGCTATACACTAAATTTTCGCCTTGGGCCAGCCCTAAAGTAACCGCCAAACAGACAGACAGACAAACGACAGTAACAAAAATAAATTAGTATAGATTTTGGGACATCATGGCAATAAAACCTGTTTTGTATTGAGTGTTTGAGAAAGGCAGTCATGGACATGGAATGTTAAACTTCCGCTCAAACTAAAACGATCTGCGATGTTCGTACACGAAATATGTAGTCCCGTCATTGTCCACACAGTTGATAAATCTAGACACCTTACGAAAATTTAGCCTCGGTCATTGTCGATGCAGTTGATAAATCTAGACACCGTGGAATAAACATAAATAGCGTGTAAGAATTTTGGGTCCAAGTTGCAGTCATTACTGATGTACATTTTAATTAACAACCATTTCCTATTTGGAAGTTTTAAATATCACGGAAACTAAAAATATATATTCCGTTTCTAATTAAAAGCTTTCGATAAGAAAACATTTAAAGGGCGTAAAGCATAAACTTGTTAGTATTCATAGTCTTCGACATTACAAATTAGTTTATTCTGATCAATAGTGATGTTGTTATCTTACCTGCTATCCAATATTTAAGACATAGTAAGCATTTTAAATTCCGTCCTAGACGGCGTGTACTATATTATGCTTTCGAGCGCCGTTTGTAATAAATCAGCTTGATGAAAGTGAAATGTCAAAGCGTACTGCCTAGGTAGACTGGACTAACCAGGAACAGGGGACTGTCATTTAATTTGGACTGCTTTTCGATGAAAATAACGGATTAGAAATGACAGTAAAATCTTAAAGAAAAAATAAATGTAAATCCGTTTGCATACTTCATAGTGTACATTAAAATAATTTTGCCTTTTGACTCATTCGTCCATCTATAAGTTTCCAAAAGATTCTCAAACTCAACATTTACTCAAAACATGTTCACCGTATTTAACTAAAATATAGCCCTTTATAAAACAAATACATGAATAAGAAACTATGGGCATTTATTTTGTGTTACTGGATCAAAAGTTGGACAAATTCTTAATTTTAGGTCTGGGAATGTTTTTTGAACTTTGGGCCAGATTTATCTCCTTTGCGCTAACTGCACTAGTGTCTGTTTTCTTACCACACACGACATTTCAATAACTAAATAATTAAAATACATTGATGAAAATCTCGTCAACATATTTTCCTAACATAATAAATTCCCACACATTGAATTTTGTTTTCAATTATTCACACAACGTATTTAGAAATGAAGTGGGTTTTAAGCATTCTGCAAACAGTGAACTATCTACGTCGATAATATATCTCTGTCCTAAATGACCGCCATTTTGTAATGCTGTCATGCACTCAGAGACTAATTAATCATTTTCAATTTTATTAAATTGAAGCAGATTAAATACTTCTCAAATTTCTTGCAATGTTTTCGGCTAAAATCGCCGATTTACAACTTAAAAAATGTAGGCAAACTAACTTAGTAGTGTCTGTTTTCAAGCATGTCTAATTTATATGCGCCAACCGGGATAACGAAGACTTACAGTGTGATATTAGAGAATGTTTTGTCTGACAGCGAGGATACGGGTTCTTTTACGCGCCGGCCACCAGTACCCGGCCTACTATTAATTCTATGTCTTCAAGTTTTCGTTCCGCCCGAACGACTAGATGCCTTTCATGCACAGTGGGAAACAAAATTGGAGAATTCCCTTAACACCGGTAACGAACATCGGATCTACTTGATAGTGAGCCAATATCATATATCCCAGAGCAACCGTGTACACATTACATGACAGAAAAGAAGTGCTTACCGTTTCATCAGTTTATTATGAGAAAAACATGATCGGTTCTTTTCGTTAGTCATGTGTGGAACTATTGTAACTTTAATTTTAATGGTGCCGAGTACGTATAAAATAAAGGGCTCGGGTCGGAAAGCGGCATTTGAGTCTATTTTTCACTGAATTCCAACTACAATGGATTATGTGGACGGTCATAGGTTTATGCTCGGATTAATGGTATTAGGGATGCTATCGTTCAAAGAAAGGACGACCACGTTCTTTAAATTAAAGGAGCAAAGTCTGTATTCTTTGGAACATAGAAATAGACACAAATGGGTCGCAACACATAAAATGTTGTAGTCTAATTAGTTATTTTCGGCGACATTCGCGACGAGTCCAACCTAAATGGCACTCTTTGGCGTCTGGTTATTCCAGTCTACGTCGGTAGTAAAATCATGTGAGATATGTTTAACCGCGTTTATTGAGTTGCTTCATTACAAATGGCGCTCGAAAGCATTGGTGAACGTGATCCGTGTGCCAATTTTAAAATGTTCATTTGGTCTTAAATATTGGATATCAGAAGCCCAACGTTTTAGGGTAAGATAACAACATCAATGTTGATTTAAAAGTGGCCAATAATTTCCAATGTCGAAGATTGTGGATAATACTGAATTAGAGACTTGCCTCCTTTAACGGTACAGAGGGCAATATAATTTAACGTACGTAAGTTTCAAAGTGAAAAACCATGTCCAATTTTGCTACCACGGTAATTGCAGGCTGCGTTGCATATTGAGTTACTCGTCATCCAAGTGGTTCTTACCCCTAAGAGATTCGTCTAGACAAACACACTCCCATTGGACCCCTATGCCGATCAAACCGAAGTATTGTTATTTTCCCACTGAAACCAGTGCGAGAGAGAAATGGGGTTTAACGTCCACTTGACACAAACTAGGTCATTTTGGGACTAACACATGGTTTAATTTTATTTCAATAATTCGCTTGCGCTTAGGGGTCTTTAGTAGTGGGAGGAAATCGGAGTACCCAGAGAAAACCCACGAGGGTCGACAGGCGACCCTACTCCTTGCCACGTACAACCGGGGATTCGAAACCACACGCTGAAACTATATACGTGGCATGTCATAATATTACTCATAATAAGGACATGCCGACGAGTCAGCATTTAGTCACAGTTATTCTATAAGAGAGAGAGAGAGAGAGAGAAAGAGAGAGAGAGAGAGAGGTTTTGCATTGCTTAAATGGCGACGTGTTGAACAACGCATGATGTAAATAAAGTAAAAATTCGCCTGAAAAGACATGCCGCGTTATGCAACCCACGTCTTGATAGAGTAATCACAAAACCTCCCTCGTATATCGACTATGTACTTACATGTCTGTATAGAATAAACCGATTCTAGTAACATCAATAACACCACTCCAATATCCATCTTCCGATTCCTAAATCCAGTGTAAGGTTAGAATTCAACAAATACTACAAAATATATGATAATTCCATTCACATGGCTCGAGGTTTGATTAACCTTTTTTTATGCTACACACGGATTAATCACCGCCACTGGTCGTTTTATCGCAAGGTCTTCAGAGCAATCTCTTCAAAAAAGGAAACGTTAATGTTGCTATATATTGTGACGGGTTTCATCAGGCGTATTACTTCGTCTACGTTCTGTCAATAATAACACACACAAGCGTGTTGCTAGAACGACGTTCATTGAAAAAAGTAAAAAAAAAAAGCCCCAAAAACTAAAGTAATTTCTTCTGAAGTTCAATTCCCATTCGGCTCATTTTTTTCCGTTGATGAACTTCGATAAATTCACGTGATGAGCCCAAGAGATGCGACAAAACCCTTCAAGACGAATCATGCCTCTTAATTAACAGCGAGACGAAAGTCGCTACTAGCTAGAGATCTTAAGCATAGTGAGGAGATTTTAATTGGCCCTTTTCACAAGCAGGCCATTTACTTACAATACTGCGTAAAGATGTTTCAAAGTCTTAACACAATTACAGTGACGATTTTCTCTTAGATGCCAGTCTAACCATTGGGGACAAATCGGTCTTTAATGATGGCAGCGACCACAATGAGAATACAACTAGTTTTCGTTGCGTCGTGTTGTTATATTACATCTAATGTTGAGCTCACTAAATGATTAAATAAATATGCCAGGAACGACTTTTTGAATATTTGTTTGTAGCGATCGTTTTTTTAAAAGTCGGAATCGAATTACTGTTCAATTAAGACATCGTGGCGGTAAAATTCCATCAAATCTTTATTATGTGTTCACCAAATAACGACGATTTACTTTCCGTTTTAAACTACCATGTTCACAATGACTAAATGACCACTCTTAACACTTATTGAGCCGATATCCACACTATTACCCATGTTCTTTAAAGCAAGCGTAATACCAAACACCCCGTATACAAAATGAAATGGGGTTTAACTAGCTACTGCTCTGCACCGTTTGGGCTAATGAAGACTGGAACTCCTTTCACCCCAAGACCTTTACTGTTGAATACAAATGACAGCTGGGGTTAGAAATCCGACAGTCGACAACCGTTTTTATATCTTATTATCAAACACCATACTCACAGTCAGTCAACACTGTATGCGCTTTAATACCATACGTAGAAGATTTATTCAGAGGTAAACACAATCAACAACAGCTGCTTCGTGCATGTGAATAGAAAAATTCTGAGTTTTTCCACTTGTTCATTCAGTTATGTTCTGTAACCAGCTTATTACCTTTCTTTCATGGTTTCACAAAGCACAGTTTTGTCACGCATGTTTAAGACATACGATGTGTCTGGGTGAATTCAACTTTCTTATTGTCGATAACAGCTCAGTAAAGAATTTAAATTTGTATTGTATTCCGTACTGAATAAACTTGCTTCGTGAATTAAAATAAAATTACCAGAATTCGATCGAATAATTAAATCTATTGTGAACTCTCTTCACGAATTCAACAGCGCTAGGAAATATTGTCCACGGTCGTAGGTAGTTTCATCACCGTGCTCTGATATTACATCGCGGTCACAGCCTTAGAGGTAAAAGTTAGTGTATACATTCACTAAATGTTTTGAAACTGTTCACCAGTGCTGTTATATTTTCATGTTATCCTTTAAGCACAACAGTTTGACACAGTATTCAATCACTATAAATGCCAACTGTGATCTATACATGTAGATCAAGCGACATAACTGACTTTCTCGGGAGAATATTATGGAGTTGTCTGAATCCTTCGTGCATAATTCATCCAATGGTAAATTACTTTAATCACCCGCTCATACGACAAACTGTTGGAATGATTACTTGCACGGAAAGACTCGGCGCTAAAGCCCCACTTGTCATGGAGGGCAATGGTTCCCTTCGCACCATACTATTAATGTGTTATTTAGAAATGAAGCAGCTTGCCAGTGATTAGGTTCCGTCAACGAACAATGTTTATATATCCTGTGGTTTTAAAGATAAACATTGGTCGATAATGGAACCCGTGGCGATCGATACTGCTGTAGAGTACTATTCGATCTTAAACATTCACCTATTCGTCCTTTAACTTCTTTTTATTGTCGTCTTAAACTGGGAAGTAAAGCGCTTTCACCCAAGCGTTCAAACGGTCTTTGATGTTAAAGAGCATCCATGAATTCTATTTTCAATTTGACGTTTAATATATTGGTTACGGGATCTTCAATTATTAATTCTTTTATATATTATGTTATCGTTATTTATAACCGCAGTGTTTACAAATACATATTACTGCCAAACCATCCCCCCACAAAAAATAATAAAGAAAATAACCCCACAATTTACAATTATTGCATAAACATAGTGTTTACGAATACAAATTACTGCATAACCGCATTGTTTAGAAATACAGATTACTACATAACCACGGTGTTTACAAATAAAGTGTAACGAATACAGTGTTTACGAATACTGCACAACCACAGCGTTTACGAATAAAGTGTTTACGAATACCGATTACTGTTTAACCACGGTGTTTACGAATAAAGTGTTTACGAATACAGTGTTTACGAATACAGATTACTATATAACCACGGTGTTTACGAATAAAGTGTTTACGAATACAGTGTTTACGAATACAGATTACTGTATAACCACGGTGTTACGAATAAAGTGTTTACGAATACGGTGTTTACGAATACAGATTACTGCATAAACACGGTGTTTTCGAACACAAATTACTTCGTAAATACTGTATTTATGAGTTATAATTACCTCATAATTGTTTTGTTCCCGGTGTTGTCCGAGATAGTACCTCGGGTTTTCCAGGATGGATTCCCTTTGCCAGTAATGTAGAACAGATGGACCAGCATGGCAGAGGTACCTGGTCTTTCGGATATAAAGTACACGCGAGGCCCTGGTTACACGATTTAAGGCATATTAAAAATTACCCAGCGGTTGGAAAACGAAAAACAGAGATCCACTATGCAGGTCTTGGAAGGTCAATGAAGTGTAAGCAGAAACATTGCTCTCCTGGCAAAAGGTCCCCCATAACTCACAACAATGGCACCGTCTTCATTTGTTCAACTCTGAATGTAGGTTTCGCAGTAAAAGGTTGCCCAGTAAAATTGATTGGGAAGCTAACATTTTTCGACAAGGATTCAATAGCACGGTCCCTTAACGTACAGGGCAAGTGTATGAGACTTAAGTCCAAAGCTGAATTACGTCTTAACTTGCTCTGTCGGGTTTCGACATTACATTATTGATTACATTATTACTACATGTATTTCACCAATAATATGGTCCACCATTAAATGCACCTTCAAAATAGGGGATCACGGTGGCTAAGTGGGTATGACGTTGGTTCTCTAGCCTGGAGTTCGGATGTTCGATCCCTTGACAGCCAGAGATACAGGACGGAGAGCCTAACAAGGACCGCTGTATTGTCGTTTGGATGGGACGAAAAACTGAGGTCCCGTGTTCACATTGGCATGCACATTTTATTTCCTTCAAAATAGCTGAAATCCATTCTTGAATTATTGGACATAGCCCGGAACGAATGATCTGCAAATGACAAAACAGCAAAAACAGGTATTTTATTTCATTTCTTTTTAAGAAACAAACAGGACTGAATGAACTTAGTTTATCAAATAGTCTTTTAATCCACCGATGTCATTGAGAGTTAACTACTGGCTGTCAAGAACGACATGTTCACGGAACCAACTGCCCGAGTCAGACACGGAAGCCAAACTCCTCGAATTAAAAACAATCGAACTGCAGTCAATAAAGGTACAGAAATAATTGGAGACAAAACGACCAGCTAAAGTTTATAGATTCCAGAACACTGGTCTAAAATATTAGACAGAAATTCAATAATATCTTTAGTTAGTTCGTGTGTTGCTTCGATACACTCTGGAATTAACACGTTAGCACCCAGATTGCCCGTGCATGATTGACACGAGTGATGAAATCATGAAGAGAAATCTATGACAATGGCACGTGTTTGAGACAAATACTCTTTGTTCTTGTTTAAACAACCATCTTGAGACAATTAATACCACACGTCAAGATATCTTTAAGAGAGATTGCCCTATGATATTCCTCCCAAAACCCAATTACACTATATTTGTTCACCAGACGAATCTTATTCCTTTTTTTATGATATTATGTTACCTTCATCCATGTTGAGGATATCTAGACGTGGATTCAATCGCCGATTGATTCGTAATTGGCCAAAGGGCATGCTGTCTTGGGAAAACCTAACACCGCTTCATTTATTGCCAACCTTCTCTGGTAAAATGTTTCAAGTAGACATCTTGGTTCAGCTAATTTTCTCGTTAAGATTGCCGAACTGTTCTTTTGTCTTAGTCCACGTTGCTTATCGACTTGTAGCCGAGAGTTTTTCAAATCTAAGCAAATATTAGTGCTAAAAAAGATGGTTGACATGTCGATCTAGCATGGCGGGTGGTAGTCTGGCGCTAACCAGTCACAAGTCTTTTTTAACAAGAGGAGATTTAATGGTGACAAATGAAATACAAGAATGATTTATTGGAAAATCTCTCTGTGCACGGATCCACATCTGGCTTACTTACCAGGATGTCTGGGGTTAGACTTAGGCGTTGACAGAGAACGGGATTAAATAGGATTCAGCTACCTGCTTTTCTGCACTAAATGATCTGATGAGAGGCGGTGGGGTTTAACGTCCACTCGACACAAACCAGGTCATTTCGGGACTAACACATGGTTAAGTATTTTAGGGGTCTATAGAAGTTGGAAGACACCGGAGAATTTGTAGAAAAACCGACGAGGCTTGACAGGCAACCCTTCTCCTATGACTTGACGAAGACCAGCATACACAATGCAGTGTGCTATAATGAGGGTAATTTTGCCGGAACTAATGAGATTTCGCCCAATTCTTCATCGAATTACAATTGTTAATACCTCTTTTACCTGCACGCTTTCGGCAATCCTATTTATTATCCGAACAACAAGACGCTCTATCCTGTATCACTGACAAGAGTAAACCGGGTTGAAACTAAATTTACAGGATAAAAGGATAGAATATTTTCTACAATCATTAAAGACTATACTGACATAAAATGAATTTGTCTGTATAGATTTGTTTTATAAGTAATACGAGTATCTGTCGTTGAGTTACGTCCCCTGGGAGATATAGTATTACTAAAGCTGTACAGACGTATCGAGGGAGGTGTTACCATTATTTTATTATAGCTGATTGACTTTATTTCGAGAAATAAATAAATTCATTGTCTCTTCTCAAGAATTTAAATGACAGTAGAAAAAATACGAAAGAAAGATTTGATCAGAAAGTCAATACTTCGGCCATTTTGAGATCAGCATAATAAAATGATAATTTTTATAATTTGTTTTGCTTCGTTTGTATAGGCGTGTACGGACAGCGCATTTCGACCTATATCTAATCTTCCAATTTTCAGAGGTTTTATCTTACCTACAATGACAATACTTGAATCCTCCACTAACTGTAATGTTGATTCTCGCCTGTACTTTTGGGCAGCTCTAACTCTATTATTCTTCTGCTCCGGAATCACGAATATAAAACAAAAGTGCATCAAGAGTAAAAAATTTTGGTAACTTTATGAAGGCTTAAGACATTGTCTTGGCGAAAATAATTACGATGGTAAGATGGAAAATCACTTCTTTATTTGTTAATGACATGTCCATAAAGATTCTCGCCTGTACTTTTGGGCAGCTCTAACTCTATTATTCTTCTGCTCCAGAATCACGAATATAAAACAAAAGTGCATCAAGAGTAAAAAATTTTGGTAACTTTATGAAGGCTTAAGACATTGTCTTGGCGAAAATAATTACGATGGTAAGATGGAAAATCACTTCTTTATTTGTTAATGACATGTCCATAAAGATACATTTACATGCTTTTTGAAACTTAAGTTTAAACTGTACAGGTAGCTTCATCGGCTGATAAGTTCACACCATCTGGGCAGGCGCAGGTGTGTGACCTATCAGAAGATTGAAGACTCGGAAGACAGAAATGGGAGCATCCACCATTATTCGTTCCACACAGATTGGGGCCTGAAAAGTAGAAATATGTAATAGACTAGAAATCTAGTAGTAAATAATGTCTGTTCGGAACACGGCTAAAATAACATAACGTTTCACCATTGAGGTTATGGGCTCAGCGTGTTAAATAGGTGCTAACATGAGCTAACTGATGCTGGGCGAACTGGTGCTTACATGGGTTAACTAGTGCTGGGCTAACCGGTGCTTACATGGGCTAACTGGTGCTGGGCTAACCGGTGCTTACATGGGCTAACTGATGCTGGGCGAACTGGTGCTTACATGGGCAAACTAGTGCTGTGTTAACCGGTGCTTTCACGGGTCGGGGGGTTGGGATGGCCTAGTGGTCTAGAGTGCCGCGCTTCGACCTCTAGCTGGCCGGTCACCTCTGGCTTGCGGCTGTGGTTTCGAACCCTGGTGTGAGCGTATGTAGCATGGAGATAGGGGCGCCTTCTCAACCTCGTGGGTTTCCTCCGAGCACTCCGGTTTCCTCCCACTGCTAAAGACCCCTACGCGCAAGCGAATTATTGAAATAAAATTGAACCATATGTTAGCCCTGAAATGACCTAGTTTGTGTCGCGTAGACGTTAAACCCAATTTCTCTCTCCCTCTCTCTTTTATCGGTGGCTAAAACCGATGACAAGACACATTATATAAGTTTATAAGAAGAAATGGAAGACGTATATTCCTATATCCGTATGAAATTATGACATTTTGTGATCGCGATGTAGAGAACAAATCCCTTGTGGAAATCTTATACGTCTACTTTTATTGTGGTAATGGGCTTGTTCGGCGTCGTAAACCAAGACCGCGAATACATTGGACCATTATGAAACTTGGGTAGATTGTTCCATTAGGTAAAAGGAAGAACCCTATTGATTTGTGACGAATTCCAGCGATAACTTGTGGACTTATATCGTTTGTTTACGAAACCTGCATGATTAACAATCCAATATCAATATTATTATTGAATTATTATGAAAGAAGGCTACTATAGATTTCCGATAATTTCTGATATTAACTTCCGTAGTTATGCTTGTTTTTTTTTTTGTATTAAACAAAAATTGTGAACACTCTAGAGACTACATGTATCATTGTATCTTTATGAAATTTAGATAAGAAAAAAGAAGTTAAGAAGGTTTTGTTGTGTTTTTTTTACAAAACTTTGTGAACACTCTAGAGACTACAAATATCATCGTATCGTTGTGGAATTTAGTATAGTAAAAGGAGAAGTTCATTGATTCTCAAAACAATGTTAGAACAATGTCTAGCAGAGTTACGTCATGAACAAATTGGCAGAGAACAAAAGGGTATATTATTATGGTATCTGTCTCCCAAGGCCTTAAATTGCTTATTGTTTATATTGTTTTTGTTTTTTTATCAAGTTGGGGGTGGGATGGGGTGGAGAATGGTTAGCACGTGAGCACTGTATCATAAGGTCTGTCATTGAGTCATCTGACGTGATATCGAATCCTCGATTGTACGTGACAAGGCGTAGGTTCGCATGAACAACCTCGAGGGTTTTCTTCGGGTCCCTCGGTGTCCTCCCATTGCTAAAAGACCAATACGACCCCGACGCGCAAGCAATTGATTTAAATAAAATTAAATCATATGTTAGTCCCTAAATGACCGGGTTTGTGTCGAGATGACGTTTACCCTCTCTTTCTCTCCCTACCCCTCTCTCTGTCTTTCTCTCAAATAGTGTATCGATTTCCGCAATTATTGTGACGTGCTGTGAGCCATACTTTAAGGTAATTTGTGGCTAAGGGTCTCTATTAGTGGAGAAGACCGAACGAGGTGGAACAGACGAACTTGCGATCGACAATACTTATTAAAAGCGAAACATGCATGATGTTAAAGAGATAGATATTGGAATTCCCCTTTTTCTTGGTACATGTATTTGTACACTAGTATACATTTGAAATATACTTACTGTCTGTCTGTTTTCGCGGATCAATAGCACAAATTCCCATAAAAGAATGTTTCCTCATATTCCAACGGCCATAGTTTTCTAGGCTCACATATCGAGTAATTTCGTTGTTACCATGTTTTGCTACACGAAGGAGTTTTCTCATGTTTTCCACCCAATACACGTAATCCTAAAATATAACAATAATATAAATAACAAGGAAACTTCTTTCTAGAGTAGAGTTATCGAGAGAGAGAGATAGATAGAGAGAGAGAGAGGAGGTTTAGCGCCCACTCGATGTTTCGGGGCGCCATTCGCTTGTGGATAGGGGTCTTTGGCAATGGGAGGAAACAGGTAGATCCCCGAGTTTGCACAGGAAACTCCATTCCTTTGAGGAATCGAAACCACACAACATCTCTCGTCTCAATGACAGATCTTACGTTATAAATCACACGCGTTTACCCTGGGGGGTTGGGATGGCCTAGTGGACTAGAGTGCCGCGCTTCGACCTCTAGCTGGCCTGTCACCTCTGGCTTGCGGCTGTGGTTTCGAGTCCTGGTGTGAGCGTATGTGGCATGGAGATAGGGCGCCTTCTCAACCTCGTGGGTTTCCCCCGGGCACTCCGGTTTCCTCCCACTGCTAAAGACCCCTACGCACAAGCGAATTGTTGAAATAAAATTAAAAACCATATGTTAGTCCCGAAATGACCTAGTTTGTGTTGAGTGGACGTTAAACCCCATTTCTCCCTCTCCCTCCCACGCCCCCTACGAAATTTAGAACATCACATATTATATGTTACTGTGATATTGTATATATTACAACTAAAATTTGTTATTACAAATATATCATTAGACAACTTCGCGGTGTCAATGGTAATTTGCAGCGTATATCTGGTGCTATGGTGAGAAGCTTGCCAACCCTCATCCCCCAACCAACAAAAAACTCAAACAGATTAGTAAGTGAATTTTTTACAATGTGGTGAGTTTAAGTTAACTACCATCACCATCCCAATCGTTAACATACCAAAGTCCAGAAGGCAATAATAGGAGAGTTTAATGCTTGACATTAAGGACTACACACCAGACGCCAATAATAGGATAGTTTAATGCTTGACATTAAAGTCTACCGTTATTAAAATACATCTGAGGCTAAATGTTACCATTTGAAATTAATTTGACATTACACATCAAAAGAAAGAATTCATAATTTCATGTAGTATTATTATGTCATTATTATTTTAAGCCGATTGTGAAACTTACCCCGGATATGGTGATGTGTATTGGTGTATAGTCCCATGAAGAATATGGTGGTGTATAAACAGTGGTCGGGTTTTCTCCATTAACGCCAATACTTTTAATCATGTTAAATGTACCTTCAGTCCAATACAACCTCTGTTCGTCATAATCTACAAAAATAATAACAACAATAATACAACCACTGTTAGTCACATCTATACAACAATTGCAACAACAATACAACCTATCTTCTTCATAATCTACAAAAATAACAATAACAACAGCCGTGATACAACCTCAGTAAGTCATATCTGCTCGGTTCGGAAAGTTTCAAAAACCTCTCCTCTGAAATGATACCTAATCAACACTGACAAAAACACAGTCTTACAACCATACTTCATTGCTACACACAGGGGCGGATTGGGCCATCGGGCGGTCGGGCCGCCACGCCATCACTGGAGTCTTGAATGACAATATGATTATTTCACAGGTTGGTGGTTGTAAATTACTTGCAGGTCTGAGTTTTGGCTTAAATCAATCGATTTATGAGATAATATTATTTGACAAAGATTATAATCAGATATGACACTAAATCGCATATTTGGGGCTACGCGGTCTGTAAAAGGGGCCGTTCCGACACGGGAGCCAGGGCTGGGTCACGGTTCAATCCGCCCCTGGCTACACACCTTCCAAGGGAACTTTTATCGGACCTGGGCTTTTAGAAACCATCCGATCTACAAGCAACGCTTCCAGAACAGTCTCTTATGACCCCGTCCAAAATAAATGAAATCAGACTTAAAAAGTTCGAAGTTTCATCTCGGGCTACACAGGAAGTTGTTTCATCCAAATTGGTTATTTATTACTAACCTAATGCTAATTTCATTGGATAATCTAGTTGGTTAGTTATCAGCTCATGGAACCTTCCATCTAAAGAACTCTTCATCAATCTCGCTGTTTCTTCATCACCAGTAATCCAATATAACCATCTAAATCATCCACATTTGAACATAAACGTGCATAGTTAATCAATGACAGCTTAATCTGCACAAATATATGATTAAATTCTTACGACATGTTTACTAAAATTGCCCCCGTAAACTGTCCGTAGTAGCACGTACGACGGTTGTGAGCTAGGCTCAAAACTTCATTCCATTGCTCACTGACTGACCGTCATGTAAGCGCGGATTTATCCGAGATAAATTTGATATTTTAGCGAAAAAAGCAAATCACCGATCGCTACATTTAACATACATTATGCAAGAGCCGAATCTCTGACAATTGCAGGTCTTTCTTAAGGTCTGGAATGTTATCTAAATTATAATTTGGACATTAATAAACTGATCCAGACCATAATCAATTCTGAGTGTCATCACTAGCCTGCGATCTTTACTGAATTAGAAACCCGGTTTGCTGCTACTGAATAAATCATGAAAATGATAATCGAGAATATGTTTTTATCGTATTGACTCTAGTAATGATGATCGAGGCTAGGTCCATAATTCAATCGCTAAATTCTCGATTCAGGGTGGATCAATTTGACTGACATTTTCAGCATATCCCCTTTACATTATCAGGTAAGAACTGCCAACTCTTTATCTAATCTCCCATAATGTATCTTTAAGTGAAACATGATTGTATGTGTAATTTAATTCCCTTACCCAGTTCTCGGGTCCACTTCTATGTCTCTTGGGTAGTCAATATCTGTTAATAACGTTTTCCTCGCCCCTGTTTCTGGGTTGATTACAAGGATATTATTTTGCATCCGATCACTAATATATAAATTATTGTGTATCCAGTCATAGGCCAGGCCTTCAGGTTTATCCAGGTCACCTCCTAGTATAACTTGCTGTTCTTGATCACCACCACCAACTCGTAGACTGGCAAGATACAAAAAAGGTTAAATTTATTTATTTCCACGGATATCAAATAGTGTGTTAGGACCTATTTTAGGGATTATTGACGAAGCACGGTTTGCGAAGATAAAGGGTTTTCTGATGGATCCCCCCCCCCACCTTGGGTTTCGAAAAAAATTTCCAAAACATGACTCACGATATCCCACACAGAACCTGATTTAGCTTTCATCACTTTTATAAGCTCTATTGTGCCAGAATAAAGCCAGGCTGACACTTGCACGACTTCTGGCCACGATTTTGTCGTGCCGATCAGTGTCCACATTGACACGAACTGGCACGACAAGTTCACGCATAGTTTGCGCAAATCGGACGGTGTCGTGTCGACTCGAGTGGTGCCAGTGCGTGCCACGGAATCGTGCAAGTGTAAGCCTTGCTTAACCCTTCTGAAAGGTCAGGTTTCCTCTGTCGTGAGTTGCGTTACGATTGTATTGTCCCTATCGAGTCCACGATCTGACACATGCGGGTGCGTTCTGATACGTTTCGGTACGGTCAACAGGAATGCTACGACTGGCTTCAATATATTATAAGACAGGATCATGACGATTAAAAAACACGATTTTAATCGTAAAATGGACCTAGCATAACCAAACAAAACACGCGGTTGCCATACACAATACGCGGAGATTTTGAAAGAGATACTAGGAAAATCGATAGGACCCACCCTCTTATTGTCCCAATGCCTCGGTACCGAATATAAACTTTGGTCCCATATCGCGTTCACAAGGTTTGCTAACTTGAGAATTGAAGGTCACGAACGCTGAATATCTATGGGGTTTGTAGTCTCATGACCCCAATGCTTCACACCAAATTTGAAAAAAAAAACATGCACCTCTATCGCTTCTACAAGGTTTTCAAAATGGCGTAACTAAAACTGAAGGTCGCGGAATGCTGATTACCGACAGGATTCGTGTTTCCATGTTCCCAATCCATCACATTATAAAGCTCACAATCTATGTAACGGTTTGTGTATGTAAGCCCATAACCTAATCAGTTGCACAAAAATCGCATTCATCCAAGATCTTTTGAACCTCAACATCTACAAATTAATGTGAAACTGTGGCCGTATAAAAATTTACATAATTTTCAGATTTGTATTTTAGCTGCGTATCTTTTTGTTTGCGTCATCAACAGCTTTATTTTAAGACATTTACATACAAAACACGAAATTTAAACGAAGCCATACGCAGTGATTGATGATCTTAACGATTGCTAATGGCACACTTGCTAAATTTCCTCATGCAATCTTTTCTGATTAAAATACAGATCTATATTTCGTTTCGTTTTTTTAATACTTTCGATGGCCTACACTACATGAAGATCTGACCGGTTGTAGCGATAGGTCATACGAGCGGCTTTTGACAATATGACGTCAGACATTTGATTAACCAATCAGCATTGATTATCCACAGTTCCGTGCACCACAAGCGTCAGCTCGCCGTAACAGACCGTTTCATTGGCTAATCCCTCACATTATCCAGAACACGCCAATAATAACAACTCTTCCAGATCCTAGTGTAGTAAAGACAAGTAAAACGAAATTTTGAACTATAAAAAAACGAAACGAAATAGGCTCGATCTTGAACAAAACAAAATAGACTCGATCTTCAGGAACAGAATACATGGAGAATTATATCAATCCTTAGATATTGGTATTGGAGGGACAGAATTGGACTTTGTTACTTTGATAGATTCATACACAATTGTGTAATTAATTTTCAAATCGTGTTAGTAGTTGCCGAGGCAAAGGCCTTTTTATACAATGGTATTTCACTATTATGTTAAGGCACTTATATTCTGACCCAGAGAGCTTTAACAAGATTATGAGGACAAGGGTAATAACTGCTGCACGACCCTGAATTTCCATAAGGTTCACCAGTCTGCATCTGAACAATATCCGAAGGTTGGAAATAAAATCTTAGCAGTACCTATCCAGTAATTGATGCACGATAGGGTTTCCCATCTTTGTTAGCCTAGTCGGACGTTACAACCCCGTTTCACAGAGTTTTATCATTGTAACAATCACGACAATTTAGAAAAAATTCAATAAAATACGGATCCGCATAGAGCATTATAAGGGCAATCGACAGTGAATTCGACACGGATAATTTTAATGAGTATTTAGACAGACGCAGCAAGTTAAGAAAACAATATCAAAATCTTAGACAAGTGATGTGATTGGAATGAGCTGGACTTACCAATGGACACACGATACTATTAGTATACTATCATATTGACACGTGGACCTTTAAGAGAGAGAGAGAGAGAGAGAGAGAGAGAGAGAGAGAGAGAGAACGAGGTTTAACGTCCACTCGACACAAACTAGGTCATTTCGGGGCTAACATATGGTTTAATTTTATTTCAATATTTCGCTTGTGAGTAGGGATCTTTAGCAGTGGCAGGAAACCGGAGTACCCGGGGAAAACCCACGAGGTTGGACAGGCGATTCTACTCTTGCCACGTACAACCAGGGATTTGAAACCACGTCGGTTGACTCAATAGCAAGCCACCTGGGCCTTTAAAAAGGACTATAAGAATACCGACTTACCTATACACCTTGTGAGCAGCGACATCTGTCCAGTAGATTAGGTCTCCATTATAATTAAAATCAATAGCAGAAGACGCACCAC
Source organism: Patella caerulea (assembly GCA_036850965.1). Lineage (NCBI taxonomy): Eukaryota > Metazoa > Mollusca > Gastropoda > Patellidae > Patella > Patella caerulea. The sequence goes on along the minus strand of JAZGQO010000011.1, from coordinate 63,527,441 downwards.
GCCCTCTACTCATCAATCCTATGCTTTCCAAAACAGGCGTGTGGTTTCCGCCGACTGGGTTAATGAAGCTAACCTTTTTATCCTTATCCAGAATGGCAATAAGTGGGTCTTCGCCTGAAATGTTTGTACATTTGCTATTAAGAGTACAATTTCGATTATATTACTTCATCGTTGACTTAAAAGATGTTAATTTTGATACGATGGATTAAAAAGTTGTCGAATGGGTGTGGTAAATGTAAATCTTTCAAAAGTAATTATAAATTTAGTTTTAATAAAGTTAAAGGTATGCACACGCCTATAATTTCAGTTTGCAAATAGCTTAGCTTCGACAAAGTAAAGTTCAACGCGAACAGAGAGAGAGAGAGAGAGAGAGAGAGAGAGAGAGAGGGGATTCTACTGGGGCTTAACGCCCACTCAATGTTTCGTGACCACCACTCGCTTTTGTTTAGGGTTCTTAAGCAATTGGAGGAGACCAATGGACCCACGAGGCTAGAAGGTAACCCTTCTCCTTGGGGGACGAAACTACGCGTTAAACATTTAGCCCCTGGCCCCTCGCCGAGAGAGAGAGAGAGAGAGAGAGAGAGAGAGAGAGCGAGATGGTTTAACGTCCACTCGACACAAACTAGGTCATTTAGGGACTAACACATGGTTCAATTTTATTTCAATAATTCGCTTGGGCATAGTGGTCTTTAGCAGTGAGAGGAAACCAGAGGACCCGGAGAAAACTAACGAGGTTGGACAGGTGTCACGTACAACCCGGGAATGGAAACCACCCCAGCTGACTCAATGACAAACCTTATGAAACAGCGCACACGTGCTAACCATTCGCCCATCCCTCACAAAAACAGTAAAAGAAGGTGATATAAATGTTATTTACCCTGAGATGGAAATACAACAGATCGTGTATATACAGGTAACAAAACCAACACCACACACAATAATGTCTTCATTTTGCACTTTAGTATAAACTAACTCTGTTCTCTCAAATATGTACATATATAGCTATACTAATATAATTAACATCCTTGACATTCAGTATAATCATTGTAATAGCTCTGATATTTTAAACTAATATTTAAAAATAAGAGAAGTAAGGTCAATCTAGTCACAATTTGTAATAATATAGACGTGTGACGCCATCTTTAGTTAGTGGTGCGATGGAGGGTGGTGATGGTATTGTATATTTTGGAAAATCCTCTGTTTGGAATAAAAATAAGTTTGTATATGTTACTGGTAATACTGGTAAACATATCTGTTCTTTTGGCAATGGGAAGCTGACGTGCCATGAAACAACATTTCATTTTGGCAATGGACATATGCCAGGCTGTAACATAAGGTCCTAATTATTGCCAGCAAACACGCTTCTACTGGTGAAATTCAAAATGGCAACCAAACGACATACCGCCATTACACCATTTGGATACCAATGAAGCTCGAAAGTTTATTTTTAGACTTTCTTTTCCTTTCCCCTTTGGTGTAGAAAAGAGTTTGAAAATACATTGTCTGTCAGGTTTTGATGAATATTCATGATTTTGTGGCGGAAAGATACGAGAGTTGAGAGGTTGCTTAGGTTGAAATGTAAGCCGAAAAATTGTATATTTATTGGTCTTTACTTCCCGGTTGTGTATCTCAAGTTTTCCATGGTGAACCTCATACCTGCTTCCGGACAGGAGGTTGTCAAATGTTGCTTATGTGCGGTAGAAAGCTTTCTACCCAACGAAAATTTGGGAAAATGTTAGAGCCGATCTAAGAGACGAGAATTAACGTTAAAGTCAATGAGGAATTCATAGTGATGTGTGGACATATCTGCTTGTAAACAGGAAAATCTCTTTCAAATAGCACATTATCCTGGAATAAGTATTAGTACGCCCAGGTGGTCTGGTAGTAAAACAATCCTGTTGGTATTTAGCCTGGACCTAATGACTCTTAACTGGATTGTCGAAACATTCGATTGCTTGGTTAGAAGGGGGTTGGATGGCTGAATGTCAAGCACGCTGTATCATAAAGCCTGTCATTAATTCAACTGGCATGGTTTCGAACCCACGGTTGTACGCAACAATAAGCAGGGTCGGCTTTCCAACCTCATGGGCTTTCTCCGGGTCCTCCAGTTTTCTCCCACTGCTAAAGACCCGTACGCACAAGCGAATTATTGAAATAAAATCAAACATGTTAGTCCCGAAATGACCTAGTTTGTGTCGAGTGGACGTTAAACACTATCTCTCTCTCTCTCTCACTCGGTTAGAACTGGATACAGAATTCCGATATGTATTTGGGAACTGTAAGCTTTAGTGGGGGGGGGGGGGTATTTTGAAATATCGCTTCGCTACGCCAACAACTGTAACACGTCTAAATATCCACAATGTAATGCAATTTCAGACAACTGCGCGCTTGATTTATTGAAGTTTCGATTAAGTTTTGAAATGCAATTTTAAAAAAAAATTTTTGTGGAATTCTTCAACGAATACTGTTTATTTATGTGTACTTTTCTGTTGTGACATGAAAAATTTGTCAGAATCAATGAAGTCACATGACTTTATTTCTTACTATCCAAGTCACCTGATACACTCCATCAAGACTTACGGGTGGACACTAATACACGAAGCATCACGGAACATGATTGATATGGCTTTTGTAATATGCATGTCCCACATTAAAGCCCTCACCCAAATCCATGTTATAAATCTTACACAAAATCACCCATCTCACACCAAATTTTACACAAAATTACCGTTTTACACAAAATTACCATTTTACACAATATTACCATCTTACACAAATTGGAATCGTACACAAAACCATCCAACTTATACAAAATCGTCCAAATACCCATCTTACACAAATCCATCATTTAACCATGACCAATCTTTAACAAAAACACCCAACTTAAACAAAATCGCACATCTTAAATAAAACAACCATCTTACACAAAATATTGAAATCAATACGCTTATGTTAAAGATACTAGTTTCAGAAGAGCATGTATCGGGTGGTCATATCCAATAAAATTTGGAATTAATATATGGAAAGTATAGACACCCAATATTACTAGAAAAATGCTGGATTACAGGAAAACCGCCCACTGGGCAAACGCTGGGCAAAATTGCCAGTTTATTGTGTGTCAGCTTAGGTGAGGGAGCGGTTGTTATATCTTGATCTAATGGTTAGACGGTTTTGGAAACATTGAAGGGTGGGAATCTGCAATTAATCGCCGGAAAAAGAAGTTAACAAAAATAATTAACAATTTACTCAGACCTCAATATGTATGGTAAATGTACAGTAAGTAATGATAAATACATTCTGAAAAATGCCCCCCCCCCCCAACAATGAAGCTAAGTTGACAGACATTGCGTCTAACAACAGGTTTTTAATATACAAATTTTTAAGAATGAATTGACGCAAATTTGTGATAGATTGGTTACTTTAAATATGTTTTCCATCAAAATATATCATCAAATCACAAAATTTCTCCCCGGGAATGTATCTTTAAACCCACAATCCGAAAAGGTCAGGTCATTTCAAATCGTGCTGCCTTCAAAATGGTGCAAGATCGTACTTAACGTTACAGTAATCAATACTCGTGACATTAAAATGCCCTAAATGAAATGTTAATTTCCTATCTAAAAAGTCGATTAAGAATGCTACATACTGGAAGGAAATTCACCTTTACAAGTAGTTGTGGGGTTCGTATAGCCCACTATTTAGAGTCAAATGCAGCAATTTGACAAACTGCTCATGATGCATTTGTTACAATTGCAGTGCTGCATTTGCTGCGCTGAATGCATTTCATTTGTGTGTCCGGGGATCTTATTATGATGACATCAACACTTACCTACAAGCCCATGACTGGTACCCAGATCCATTCAGAGGCGGATCAAGGTTCTGATGGGCCCTAGACAGCTCGACCAGCGGAACAGGTTTGCCGTAGTAAAACAAAGACCACTGTAAGAGAAACGAGGATACACTGATAAAAAATGTGAAGCACTACAACTTAGTCAAACATTACCCTGTCCTTCTTCCAGTGGCAATCATTTGATGCAGAGCAACAGTCAATTGCTGGATAAAATGAAAACCAAACTTAATTTAGTATTGCTTAAAAGAAGAGAAATATATTTTGTAATTCACTTTCACACATCTGAATTCACTTAAAATGTAACACGTCAAATATTAAAAGGTCGTCCAAAATCGTATGGGCCCATATTTTGATAGTAATTTCGTTGTTATAACATTGTTTGTCATGTCAATGTGTTATGTCTTTGTCTTCTTGTGTTCTGTCTGTTTGTGTGTGTGGTGTGGTTCTTCTGGACTTACTATTATAATGTCAGTTTTAATATCACGATCTCTCCTGGCTGGTAAGCGTGTGATCGCTCCAGGGCTTTTAAGGACCGAGAGAGTACTATAATATTATAGTAACTCAGCTTTAACATCATGATCACTCCAGGACTGACACGGGGTGTGTTCCTTACGTGGCCAAGTCAGATCGAGATCCACCAGCCCAGATTCAGTGGAGAACACGTAAAATAACCCTTGTTAGTTTGAATTCGAAAAAAAGTAGGTGGGAACGCCATGGTTTGGAAATTACGGTCCACATGGGCTCACTGTTTGGGTCATAAAGTTAGAATTCGAAAACGCAGCTGCCATTGCAAACTCCCCCTCCCAATCCAAAGTGACGTTAAACCCGCATCCATTCTCATTAATACCTGAGAAAATAGAGTAGACGAATAAAACTTTTTTAAAAAAAGATGCGGCGTCAGTCTTTGATGTCGGCGAACAATTATTTCAAATAAATTCACGGGCAACTTGCCAATCCTGCATTATTTATACTGGATGAAATATTGGACTCGCGTGACGAATTCATTGAAATACACGTGCATGATTGTGTCTGTGTTTTAAGTTGTTTAAGTGTCTCGAGCAAAACATAGCATAATATATTGATACAACACTCTGACTATCATCCTCGTGCAATATCGATATATTACTTAATGTCTCGCCCTCGCCCACTAAACCACACATATTCACAAGCTGAAACTGTTTCATTTATAGACTTCTATATGTGAAACTAACTTAAGTGTTTGAATACATTACAGGGATAAAATAGGTATGATCGATTTGCTATTCATTATTTCTACACCAGTGGTAAGAACAAAATAGGATTTCCGTAAGGAATATTTTAACTAACGGAAATATGAATAAATTATTGTTTGGTGAATAAATTTCTTCGCTTTATTGTTTGAGTGTCCAGAAGACGATTATTTTATAGAATTGTTGGGTAAATAGGGTTATTTAGAAATATATAATGCTATGGTCTATTACTCTTTGATAATAGTATTTTCCTTACAGACAAAACAAAAGATTTTTGCTGCTCACTTAGCGTTGTAGTTCTTGGTGTGCACTAACCTGACATAGCTGATGCGTAGGGTGACTGCAACATGGCGCCACCCCTTCATCACCGGAATGGGGGTTTTGGCCAGTTCATTTTTGGTCATGGTCGCTGAGATGTAAATAAGGTTAAGGGACGTGATTGTTAGTGCGATTGTAGGTTAGAGTTCGGGTAAGAATCAGGATTAGGGTTGCGATTAGCGCTAGCCCTTTTTACTTCTCGTGACCTTTGACCAAACTGGAAGTTAGCCTTATTCATTAGATCTAACCCTTAAAAGATTAGACAAATCTAACGCATGTCTGATCTTATAGCACTGTGTTATTAGTAGAAATATAGATATTTATATATATTTATGGTCTTACTATTTACGTCACCTATGCGATAACCCCGATTTTTGCAAATACTAAATATTTTTTTAAAAAAACCCCAAAACTACGCAGCTTTTGAAACACCGCTGCGACATCTTTATGCCACCCAAATACGGACATATTTACATCACATAACTACCGACATCTTTACGTCACCCGTCAAGTACCGACAGACGCTTAGTGCTACCTTGGTCTCACACGGTGCGCATGCCTACGCTAGATGGCACCAGGGGTTACGAAAAATAGTGACGCCGTGTGAGGCTCAGGCTTAAAAAAATATTACTTGCCAGTCTGATTTTGTTTCTGTTTTAAAAATCTAAACGTTAACACCGTCACTTATAATGGTAATGGCCAGACTCGGGATTATGCTTGAGGAGGAACTGTTGGAAAGTTCAGCTAAATATAACGAGACGTTAACTCCATCCAGACACTGGATTGACACTCAAGATGAAATGAAATGAAATGGGGTTTAACGTCCTACTGTTCAGCTTCGGCTGGGCTACTGAAGACGGATATACGCCATACAGTGGGCTACTCTTATATCCAATTCCTACCGACAAGAGATCGTTTACGCGCACACAAATTTGTACACGGAACCAAGGGTTTTCGTCCCACCGTAGTCCCTTGTCAGACCCATTGTCCTGCACCAGTAAGATGGGACCACGCCGGAAAATTCCGATGAACTTTCTTGGCCTACGCCGACATAGCTTATTTATTTTACGTTATTAAGAAAGAAAATGAAATGGAGTTTAACATCCTACTTTTCTGCCTCAACTAGGCTAATGGAGACGATATTACGTTAAGGAAATGATGTTTGAAAGGTATAGCAAAAGAAATATTACTTATTAATTTATTACTTATTAATTTATTATTTAATAACAAAATGATGCGACGGTGTTTGTAATAATAACGACAAGCTCTGGTTTGATTTGATGGATGAGGGGAGTATAGCTTGTATTAATATCTATCTCGGGAAGACCGAGTGCAATGCCAAAGGTCATGGGATATTGATCAGTTATTCATATCGCTAATTATACAAACTAAATCTGTATATTTATAGATTATGGTATAACCTCTGTCTGGTAGTGGTCACCATGATACATTAATCTGGACATCATGTAACCTTATAGTTCAAATAGCGGACACTCGGGAATATTCGCCATTAACCTTCGTTATGTATAGTGGCGTGGCTAGAATTGGTACCGGGAGCCACGGTGACTCAGTGAGAAAGATGTTGGAGGTCTCGTGTGCTGGCCGAGAAAGTTCCATCGGGATTTTTCGCCGTGGTTCCCCATTGTCAGTGGCACAGGATGGGAGACATGGGAGGGGTCCCGAATACACATTAGCGTGCACGTAAAAGACCCCTTGACAAAGATGTCCGTCTTCATTATCCGAGGCGGAATAGATCAATTCTATGAAACGGGGTCCAGTAAATATTTATTTAAAGATACATTATGAGAGATTAGATAAAGAGCTGATAAATCTCATCATAGTGGTTAAACACTAGATACTGCAAAGGGAATTTACCGAAATTTTCAGTCAAATTGATCCACTATGAACCGAGATTTTAGCGATTGAATCTTGGGGCTAGTCTCGATCATCATTACTAAAGTCGGTAAGATAAAAAACATAGTTCAGATTATCCATTTTTAGATTTAATTATCAATGCAAGGCGAACAGCAAATCGGAACGTAATCCAATAAATATCACAGACTAGCGTTGACATCGATTGTCGATTATGGTCTTGATAAGTTAACTAATGTCTAATTAATAATTAAGATGACATTTCAGACCAAATGAAAGACCTGCAATAGACAGATTTAGATTTTCCATAATGTATGTTTAAATGCATAGCTAATTGAATAATGCGCCGAATCACGTACTGCAATGCAATTATAAGAGAATGTTAACTACGGTAGCTCGTGAAGTTAAATATTATTCAATAGAAAGATTAATGTAACTAAGTCTCTAATTCAATATCATCACGTTGAAAACACGAATTATTTGTCAATTTAAATCAACATTGATGTTGTTATCTTAGCGTGAAAAGATGGTCATCTGATATCCAATATTGAAGACGAAATGGAAATGTTAAAATTGGCGCCAGGATCGAGTGTCATAATGCTTTCGAGCGTCATTTGTATTGAGGCGACTCGATGAACATGGCTAAACATACTCCACAGGAGAATACAACCGGTGTAGACTGGAACTACTGATTTGAAATTAGAGTAAAAATAGAAACGATTGGATGTTAAATCAGTCTATATACATTCATATTACACTATTAAATGCGTTACTACCCATTTGTGTCCATTTCTAGGTGCCATGTATTAAAGAATTCGCTTCTTTAAGTAAACCATCTCTGGTAAATTGGCTTTTAAACAGAGAAATCGACTTGTTTCTTTTTTCAGTATCAGACTGGCGACTTTACCACCTAAGTCTGTGAAGCAGGACTGCGAATCTTGCAAATGTCACTTTACCGAGTGAGATGGCGGGTTTTCGTGATGTGCTCCAACATGATTATTTTTCCAGTCTATTAACTAGTTTGCAAGACACATCGATTAGCGGATGAATTATACAGTAAGACATACCTTGCTTATACAAACTCAATAAATATTTAATGGGAAGCAAAGGGTTAATAAGTACGCATTGGATCATGTGTTATTCAATTATAACATATTTGTCTACAGCGCTGAACTTTTGAATACCTAGACAAGCGAATAACGCTAGTTATGATCTTGTTTCAGACTGCTCAATAGCGTTCCATTACTTGGACTTAAACGCATTGACCCAGGATTTTGCTTTGCGGGGAGTAAAGGGTTGGGTGATATTGGGGTGGTTGTAGGAGAGGAGAGGAAAGGGGAGTGAGAGAATGAGTGAGAGAGAAATAGGTTTAACACCCACTCGACACAAACTAGGGCATTTTCAGACTAACATATGTTTCAATTTTATTTCACTAATTCGCTTGCGCATAAGGGGTCTTTGGAAGGAAACTGGCGGGCCCGAAGAAAACGACACCAATCCCTGTCACGTACAGGCGTGGCATCGAAACCACGTCACTTAACACAATGCAGACCTAACAGTTTCACGCGCACGTGTTAAACCATTAGACCCCCCAGCTACTCGCCCAACACATAGGATTTGTTGTGATAGAGTGGTTGTGGTAGTAGAGGGGTTTGGGGCGTCATTTATAGATTATTATTTATACATACCTTGAGTCAATTTGTTCACACACGAATTCAGATGTGTCATACCTACTCGCGTGGCCCCATTATTCAGCTTTGATAGAACATTCGGGTGAGATTATATTAAACAGCCCATAATGATGGTTTTGCGAGATCACTTGACACATTCTGAAATTTGTTACAGTGCATCATGCGTTTGTTGAGATTGTGTGAAAAAACAAACAATGGGTTTTGTCATTTTGGGATTTCAGGACGTTGAAGGTCAGTGAAAACATTCTGAAATGTGTTATGTGCAACTTTACCTTGTGAAAAAAAAAAACAGGAATAGAGTTTATTCATTTTTTAAGCTCCATGAAGTCCGTCGAAGCTCAATGAATACAATCCGTAATCTTGACATTTTGAAGTGTATCGAAAATATACTGATTAAATTGAAACTTCACGATTCTGATAACAAATGTAGCCGCGGTTATAATGACAGTTATAGACACGATTAATATCCATTTAGTTATAAGTTAAAGCCGTATTAAGCTAGCTGGAGGGTTGAAGTATAATCATGTCACATCAAATTATACATGGATAACGAAACAAACAGTAAAACGTTTATCATAGTGACACAAATCAATAGCTCTCTCTCTCTTTCCATGAAAATTTATATTAACTAAGATAGCCCCATGAGGCGGTAAAGGAACTAGATCTTGTTTGCAGATTTAGTGTAAAGCTCCCGAGATAGATGCTTCACTAGCCAAATACGGAGTAACTCGCGCTTATCCCATTAGAAAATCGCTTCACAGTTTTCTGATTACTATCACAGAATATTAGCTTCGTATTATTAACGGCATATCTTCATTTCCAATCGTATTCAGTCACGTTACAGATAGTTTCGTACTTTTTTTCTGAAATGTTTTCGTATTTTATTTAAAAAAGATTTTGCTAAAAATTCTCAGAGCAAGATTCAAACAAATCACAACGAAAATCTCATAGAGACGAAATGGGGTTTAACGACCTACTGGGCTAATAAAGCGGAAATACGCCATGCAGTGAATTCTTGGGGAATTTTTTTACCCGGGTAGCGGCTCTACGACGTTATAATTTTATTTCCATTTCCATCTGTGATGAAATCATTTGAATGCATGACAGCACGGACTAAAGACCACTCGGACCAAGATAGTCCCGTACGGCTTCCATAAATTAAATAGTTTAAACTGTTCTTTTATTTTGGTGAGGTTTCAGTTTCCAAAGTGTTTGCAGTGGTATACCCGGAACCTCCTTTTCCGCCCTGACGATCTATAGGTCAGGTACCCGAACCCCCTTGTCAGTGTGCCAGCGCCTAGCTCACTGAACCACTTTAGCGCCAAGAAATCTAACAGAGAATGGAGGATAACTCCATTACAACAGCAAATGTCACAAAACAAATGGACACAGCTCACCAAATAGTTTTACGACGAATGTATGGCGAAAGTTATTTTTAGTCTTCTTCTTTCTTTTAGTTTCAACCCCTTTACATGGCGGTTGACTTTTCGGTGTAGAATCGAAGAAACTGGTTTTGAAATACATTTCAGCCAGGTTTTGGTATACATTCATGGATTTGAGGCGGAAGGATACATGAGTTGAGAGGTTGGTCAGGTTGAAATGTAGGACCAAAAATTGCATGTTTATTTGTCTCTACTTCCAGCTTGTGTATCTCAAGTTTTTCATGGTAAACTTCATACATGCTTTTGAGCAAGAGATTGCCACATGTTGTTCCGTTAGTGGCAGAAAGCTTTCTACCCAACGAAAAATTGGGAAAAGGTTAAAGCCGGTCTAAGTAACGAGAATTAACATTACAGTCAATGGGGAAATCATACTGATCTGTGGCCAAATGATACAGTAGCGACAATACAATAACAATTTCTTGTATATTGTCAGCAGTCTCTTTGAATTATTTATCCTTTTTTCTATTATTGATCTATTATATACAATTTGAAAAGGGCAGCTTTAATATTAAATGAATTACTTGGTTAACTGGAAGCCACCTTACTGTTTTAATCAAGGATATTCGAATTATTAATCACGACTAGCTGGATGTTGAAAGGCCAGTCTAAGAGAATACTTAGATCAAGCTGATCATTGCTGGCATTTTAATCTGAGCGAGGCAGTTGAGTATTTCATCAATTTCAATGAAGCCTCTAACTATTCATATTCAGATCTGACATTTAATCTTCCACAACCACAAAACGCACATCACTAGATAAATACTCTGCAAATTAAAGATACATCACAGAGAGGGCCACGGTGGCTGTGTAGGTAGGACTTTGGCTCGCTAACCTGGGTGTGGCAGGTTCGATTCCTGCTCTGGCCGTGAAGTTCAACGGGAATCTCCGACGTGTTTCCTCTTGTCAGTGGTGAGAGCCGGAAGGCCTGGCAAGGGATAATGTATCGTCGTTTGCACATTGGCGTGCACGTAAAGATCTCTTGGCAGTTGGAATTCGATATAAGAGTAGCCCGTACCGCCGCTGCCCAGGTAGAACTTCCCTCATTATCACACTGTATGGCGTATGCCCGTCTTCATTAGCGCAGGTTATGGTCAGAAGAGTAGGACGTTAAACCGCATTTCATTTCATTTGTCAGTTAATTAGAAATTATATGGATGCAGAGAGAGAGGGGGTAAATTCGGGACTAACATATGGTTTAATTTTATTTCAATAATTCGCTTCGCGTAAGGGTCTTTAACAGTGGGAGGAAACCGGAGTACCCGGAAAAAACCCACGAGGTTGGACAGACGACCCTACTCCTTGCCACGTACAACCAGGGATTGAAACCACGCCGTATGATACAGCGCGCGCACGCTAACCATTCGGCCAAACACCCACTTCCTCCATACCCATATACGATACCCTTCATAACTTTTAAAGATGTTATAGTAAGTGCAAAACAAAATCTACAAGGTAAACCCGTGGACGAGATAGAAAATAAACAAATATCAAATCAAGTGAATGGATCCGTTATGAGGCATCACTTAAAATGAAAACAGCAATGATTTACAAAAAAGATGCAAGTCGTTATTGATCAGTTTTAAATTATAAACGAATGACAACGGTACAAAGATAAACTGTTTATAAAAACGAATTAAAAATACGATTTCCTGGAGTTAAAATCCATTAGAGTAGAGTCTGTATTTAGCCAGGAATCATAATAAACCATTAACTCTTTGACGACAATATATATTAGATTGATTTATTTTAACGAAGTACTTGTCTTAATAATAGGTTGGCGTTAACAGGTTTCTACCTATGCCATTTAAAGATAACGCCATTAATTTATCACACAACTATAGCTAGCCAATGTCCAGGTTTAACGATGTGTAGTACCGTGTGTTCTAAAGGCCGTGTTACACGATCCTACTTTTGTTCAAGAACATCATTCAACATATGTGTCAAAGGTCACGGGGTGTCCATTTTGCTTGAGTTACAAGTGACCACGTGACTCACAGTTGCATTCTCATTGGTTCAAGTCATATAACACTGTCCCGCAAAGTTCAATTTTTTGTGAATGCTTCAAAAATCATCCTTGTTCAAGCTTGTTCGTTGTTGTTCAAATTCCCATACACACGAAATGACGTTTTCCTACGAACACCATCCTACAAATGCTGGATGATGTTTTTGAACAAAACTAGGATGGTGTAAAATGGCCTTTGAACATGGGCTAGTTGTTTCATAGCACTAGTGCCACGTTTCTCAACCTTTTCTCACCGCTCACCTCTAAATGAATTCTCAACCAACCCATTTACCCCCAGAGTTTTGAGGAGTTTACTGACGGCGGAGCCGTGGCCGTCGAAATGAATGTGATTTCCAGCCATTCCAGGCACTCTTCAGGCGTTTCATAGGAACTTGAAAATGGCCTTTTTCTGTAGAAGCCATTGTAACACTACAGATAACAGACCATCAGCATAGGTTGTAGATCTTTTATTGAGAACATGGAATAGACATAGATCGGAAGGAGCTCTATTCAAGTCTGACTTACTGTCAGTTAATTCTGGCTTTATAAAGCATACAGCCATTAAGAATAATGATACATGACAGATTAACTTATTTGGAATTGAGAGTATAGTTTCTATAACTGCACTGCATCTTCCCTTTAATGTCGCGAAGTTCTGCCGAGTGTTAAACACATAGATCATGTGTAGGTTATAAATAACATCTAAATAAATAAGATATTTAATGAGATCGTGCCTTTTGTCAAAACGAGCAGAGGTCATTCGTGTGTTGCCTGTAAATAACATATTGAACAGATAAGCAGAAGTTGTATATAGTTGAAAACGTCAAATATAATATAATGTCAAATCTAGCAAAGTTCTATGTAAAAATAACTTTGTCACATTCCTTCATCACCCATGAGTTATGTACCAAAAGGACATAACAAACACAATTGAAAACGTCCAATATAATATAATGTCAAATCTAGCAAAGTTCCATATCACTTTGTCACATTCCTTCATCACCCATGAGTTATGTACCAAAAGGACATAACAAACACCATTTTCACAGGTGGGACACTGTTTCCATTTGTATACATTGATGTTTCGCACAATAAAATTACATTACACACGAATTAGGAAGAGCACACGCGATATAACACAGCAAACCTGATATAACAACAGTACGCATGAAATAATAAAAGTACATATGATAAACTTAAAACACACGCGATTATATATATATATATATTTATATTACAAGTCCGGAACAACCTTGGTCCTAGAAGTTTTTGTAGGACGATACCATTCTAAGTGTACACTTCCTGTTACCATTAAATTTGGTACTGACATCATAATATTTAATTTTCCACTGGCATCCTTCTTGATAAACTTATGACAAAGTTAATGTCACAGGATTATGTCGTAGTGCTGGTGTGGAATCATCTGTTCCAGCGAACGTATTTCCGTCCTCGGTCTCCACCGACACCATCTCCTTATGAGCAGCATACGTTGCCCTGACTCTGTCATTTTCGAATTTCTTGGCTAATTTTCCTTGACGAATTTGAAAGTATCGTACCAAAAGATAAGTAACGACACTAATAGTTAAAATGAGCCCAATAATACTTAATACAGAATTTGTGTGAGGCCATGGCTTGTCTACAACTTTAAGAGGTGTGAGTTCTTTGATAAATTTCTTAATAGGTATTTCTTTCACATCTTTTAGGGTAGGGGGAAGTTCAGGAATTTCAAGATTTGGAAATGCTACAGATAAAGGTTTCCACAAGGCAAGACTTGCAATATTAAAATGAGTATTAATGTTTTGAAAGGTATTTTGGATATGAAAAGTGCTTTCTCGATTATAAATTGGTAAAAGAGAAATATATTCATTTGATGCCGAACAAGACATATTTAACTTTAGGATATCAATAGGTGGCTTTGCAGTAATGGATAACGTTGAGGTTGAATATTTTTTTTGATTACAAACAAGTGAAAAACGTAATAAATTTTGAGTGGATACGGCCCAATAACCATCGGTTAGATATTCAGCTAAAGGCAAAATTATTGTAGGTTGAACATTTACGGTACACACGTCTTTACTCAATTTTGTGTTTTGCACAAACAAAGCGATTACACATAATTTACTTAAATTAATGGGATACAGTGGACTTTTGATAGAACAAGTTTTTACAAGCCGATTGGTACAGACTTCAACTTCGGATTCGGTGAGAAGTACATATTGTGTTCTTTCCGAATTAACTGCAAACATTTGACTTTCTAGTTGATACTTCGCTACTAATCCGGAAGTATGGGGTGTTTTGGCATGAACGTATTTGGTTTGCATAGGTGCAGGTAAATTATGAGCATAAAATATTTCAAGTTTTTTAGTTGAATCCAAAAGTGGAATGGTTAAAATGACGTAAATTTTGTCCACATCTAATTTAGTAGAACACGTTAAAAATTTATAATAATGCCAAAGTTTCAATGAGGGATCCGCCGAAAGGTGTACTGTACTTGGCAGTTGAGATCGAATCTCAAGGAGTAACGATTTAAGATCAGCCGGTTTAAGTACACTTGGAGAGATGTGACCTAACGATAACATATTGAGTTGATCATTGAACTACTCTACATATCTTAAACATTGTAAAGTTAAATGTTTTAATTCATCTAAAATGAACTTAAGTTTGTAGTCAAGCGAAAGAAAATTTTTAATTAATGTAACTTCGTTTGTTAAATTGGCCACTAAACCTTGGAATTGTAATTCAAATTGTTTTAAATTTAAAATTAGCGAGTTAATAGATGCCCTATTTTTGGAAATTTCAATACGAGAAACATTTAATATTGATAAGCTTTGATCTACCACATGGATAATACTTTCCTGATTTTTATATAATTTTTTAACATTATGTTTGATAGTATTAAATTCTGATTGGGAAACAGTGCCAAATAAATAACTCAAAGCTTTGCCTACTATTGGTAAAATTGCGCGACGAGGCCTTGTACTTGCTATCAGCTTATATTCACCTGCTTTTGTTCTAAGTTCTGTATATAAAGATTGTATATCCTGAATATCTTGCAAACGATTAGCAAATAAACTAGCATAGTCCATATTGGTTTGTTGCTTAATATATTTAGAAATTATCTGATGGGCAGTAGCAATTCCCTTCTTTTTATCTCGACTTAACGAGGAAATAAATGTATTATAAGGCTTTAAATCAATAACAAAAGAGACAAGCCAACGAGATCTCGATGTACTAAATTCACTTATTTGTCGAAAGACAACATTTTCACGAATAAGGAAAGAATTAATACCGCCAAGAAAAATGAAAATGAGTGAGAGTTTCATCTTAATCCTTCAAATAAAAAATACCGCAAAATAAAATATAAAAAAAAATTCTAATATATATACAAGGAAAACATTTGAAGCTTACTTAATCATGCCAAGTATACTCGTAAGTAATTGTTTTAAATTAGCATTAGGATCATTATGGGTATTCGAATTAGTTATCGCAATATCAACAGCATCAACGTCCATGCTTTCTTGAACGTAATTATCAACACATGGCTCGAGCTTATCATCACGGCACGTTTCTAATTGATCATCAATGTATGTTTCGGATTTCTCATCAGACGTGTGAGGCACATATGTTTTAGATGCAATCCGATCTTTGTTTCGAAGGCGTTTGGCTAATTCCATGAGCGGAATATCGTCCTCGTCAGAGGAATCGTCACGTTCACGTCTATATTGGTCAGTGATATCAAAGGGTGTAGGGTCAAGATCGTTTACATGGTCCATATCGTCATCTGAAGAATCGTCAGGTGGAACAACATAATTAGCTTGCCTTAACTTTGGAATATTATCAGTTGGGATGTCCCAGTTATCTAAATTGGCTAGACGCAAATGTTCAGCATGTGATTTTGTTGTTGAGCCATCTAATTGATTTTTAACAATGAAAGACAGAGGACCTGTTTTTGTGATAATTCTATAAAAAGGTTTCCATTTGGATTGAAGTTTACTTTTACGTAAATGATTTTTGATATAAACGGGGTCTCCAACCTCAAAAGCAATGGCTTTACTATTTTTATCCGCATAGTGAGCCTGGCGACGTTTAGCTTTTTTAAGGTTTTTATGGACTAACAAAAATGCTTTATGCTGATTTTCAAGAGCAATTTGATGGAATTCTTCACCTAAATATTTCCGTCGTGGTTTCAGCAAATTATCAATAGGCAAAACTACATCTCTTGTATATAATAAATAAAATGGTGAAAATTTTGAAGATTCACAAATATTAAACCTAATAGCTGCCAATGTTTGGTTTAAATATAAATCCCATGTATTTAAATTATCTTCTAACTTTTTTGAAAGGACGCTAACCATCGTTTGATGGAATCTTTCAACACGGCTGTTCGATTGGGGCCGGTAATATGATGTTGTTATATGGTGAATATTTAAAGCAGTTAATGTTTGATGCATAGTGCGATTTTCATTTTCGCTCCCATTATCCGTAACTAATTGTAACGGTGTGCCATATCTAGGAAAGATTTCGTCAATTAATAAATGAGCTACGTTATCAGCACTTTTATCCTTGACCGCATATGCCTCGGGCCACCCACTATACCAGTCAACAAATGATATGATGTATTTATTACCCGAGAGTGATAATGGGTATGGTCCAGACAAATCAAGTGAAACTTTAGCAAAGGGGTATGGTGGGATATCGGTTTCTTGTAATGGAGGTTTAATTTTCTTTGATGAACGCTTTTGACATGTTACGCATCTGGACACATACTGATAAATGTGTTTATATAAATTAGGCCAATAATACTTTTCTTTGATAAAACTGTAAGTTTTATCTATACCTAAATGAAACATGTCATGATATTCCTTAATTACATCAGATCGTAAATGATCTGGTACAAATAACCTCGGAGTCGGTTCATCATTAGGATCAGAAATGTAATGTAAGACATCCTGCATTAATAAGTATTTATTATTACTTGCACATGGTTTACTACTTCTTAACTGTGCAATAATATTGACAATATCCTTATCTTTAACCTGTTCTTCAATCATGTTATAACCCTCTAAAGGAGGTGGTTTAACGGTATTATCGTTAATACCTAAATCGACCGTGCACTTTGCAAATTCCCGTGGTTCAAACTGATTCGAATTTATGGCGTTGATTTCTAGTGTATTATCGTTTACTTCTGAATTAAGCAGTTCTTCCTCCTGAAATTGAGTCGGCATTCGACTAAGAAAATCAGCGATAACATTTTGTTTACCCGATAAATATTCAATCTTACAGTTATAAGCACTTATTGTTAAAGACCACATTTCAAGTTTTTTATTATTCATCGGTGAATCAAGTAAATATTTTAAAGGTTTGTGATCAGTACGTATAATAAATTCTGCGTCATGTAAATAGAAATCTAACTTTTGTAATGCATAATGGATAGCATAACATTCTTTTTCAATAGTTGACCAACGACTTTGTGTATTACTAAGTGTATGAGACAGCATATAAACTGGCAATTCTTCTTCTATGCCTTTAGAATTACGTTTAGTTTGACAAAGATAAGCCCCCACGGAGAAATTACTCGCGTCCGTATACAGAATATACGGTTTGTTTGGATTAGGGTACGATAACATTGGTATTTGAACTAATGTTTGTTTTAAGGCATGAAATGAATTTTCACATGGAAGAGTCCATTCGAAGTTTGCATTCTTGCGGGTTAAAGCAATCAATGGTTCAGCAAGTTTGGAAAAATTAGAAAAATAACGACGATAATAAGAACACATGCCAATGATAGATCGAACTTGTTTTACAGTTTGGGGCTGACTTATATTTTTGATCACACTGACTTTCTGAGGGTCGGGTTTAATGCCATTGGGCGTGATAACAAAACCTAGATAAGTTGTCTCAGTTTGGAGAAAACTACATTTCTTTAATTTCAATTTGAGCTTATGAACACGAATCCTGTCAAAAACTAAATTAATATGCTTAAAATGATCCTCTAAGGATGAAGAGAATATTAAAATATCATCTAAATATGCAATAGCAAATGTTTGCATATCACGAAGAACAATAGCCATTAATCCTTGAAAAAGTCCTGGGGCGTTGGCGATCCCAAAAGGCATAGTATTGAACTCGTAAAGCCCGCGATGACATGAAAATGCTGTTTTTTCTCTATCAGCTTTGTCCATTAACACTTGCCAATAGCCCGATTTCATATCCAATTTTGAAAAATACTGTTTGTCGTGCAATTGAGCTAAAATGTCGTCCACCAGGGGGAGGGGATATGATGAGAATTTAGTGATTTTATTTAATTTCCGGAAATCGACACAGAACCGTTTCGAACCATCTTTCTTGGAAACGATGACTATAGGAAATGACCAAGGGGAACACGAAGGCCGAATAATATTGGCCTTAAGCATATCATCAATTGCTTGATCAACTACAGGTCGCTTATTAAGAGGTGTCCTATACGGCGGAAGTTTAATTGGGGGGTGTGATCCAGTATTAATCGTCATTTTAACTGTGTCAGTTTGACTAAGATCTAAATCTGTGGCTGCAAATAGGTCATTATTACTGGAGATAAGATTATGTAATCGGTCTTTAAATTGTGCGGGTACATCAACATCATTGAGATTAACTGCCGGCGGCGTTTGGGCCGTATTTGTTTGAGAAATTTCAGTGAAAGCTATTAGTTTGCCTGAGGCAATATTTTCAATCCTACCAACAATACATCCCCTTTTAAGTTTAAACGTACGATTAGTGCTATTTGTTATCATAAGGGGAAATCTACGTCGCTTAGTCGCATTACTGACCCCATTACTAATTAACAACCCGGGTTGATTACTAATGAAGCCAAAATCCACAGGCGAAATGATAACAGAATCGTCATGCATTAAATTAGCAACTGGTTTGGCGTTGACGAAACATAAATGAGACGTTTGAGGTTTAATAATTACCTGGTTAGCTATTCGCACTAAAGAAGATAGATTTAAATCTTCAACCAAAGGTATATATTCATCCTTAACTTTTAAGCACCCTAAATCATAATATAATCTAACGCCATTATTAATTAACCAATCGCGCCCTAATATAAAATTCCGATTGATATTTGATACCACATAAAATTTATGTGTCATCTTAGTTTTGCCTATTGTAAAGGGTAATTCGACATAGCCATGAATAATTAGCGACTCTCCATTGACCGATTGTAAATTAACCTTGTCGGGGATTAAATTAGGTTTATATTGTAATTTTTGGTATATGCGATTATTAATTATGCTTACTTCAGCTCCGCTGTCAATTAACGATCGGAAGTTTTGAGATCCTAATGCTAGTAAAGAAGAACTTGGATTATTAGAAATATTTAAATTAAATAAAGGCAATTTTTGTGAGCTCTTTCCATTAGCTTCAACATGAAAAGAGCGTTTTAGTTTAAATGGGGATGTCGCCGGGAACCATTAAACCTAGGTGGATGGGGAGGGCGATGAACATACCTATTATGCTCGCAATTTCGACTGATGTGTCCCTGTTTATTGCAATTCCAACAAATAATATGTGGATTTCGCCGGAAAGGCGGTCGGTGTGTGAAATTTGACCTATGTGGAGAAAAGGGGGGTTTATTTATAAAATTAGACCTACTGGAATAAAAAGGTGGTTTAGTATCCTGAACACTATTAATGGCAGGTGGTAAACTAATTATGGACCGACACTCATTAGTACGATGGCCGTAATTATAACATTTTTGACATTTTTGCATGGGCCGAAGATGATCAATTTCCATTGGCTCATGATTATTGGTAAATCGAGGGGTAGAACGCTGATTTAGACGTAACGCAAATCGAGCTTGCAAATTTTGTTCTGTCATAGCCGAAAAAGTGGCTTTTTGAAGAGTTTTAGGATTGTCGCGAATTAATTTTAGCTTTAACCGATCATCTAACAATCCCGTTATGAAATATCCTACTAATTGTCGCTGAACGGGTTCTAAAAGAATTTCAGCAGAATTATAAGCCTTATTTGCCAAAGAAAGTAAACGTTCAGCATAGATTTGTACATTTTCAGAAATATATTGTTTTGCTTGTTGTAAGATGACTAACGCATGTTGCGGGTCAACAATAGTGTCATATCGTGTGGCCAATTCCTTTTTTACAACTTCCCAAGTACAATTCGGGTGTTCCGTTAAATATCTATTCAAAAAATCGCTCACCGTACCTTTACTGGATTGATAAGCCACATATTTAACCTTATCTGTAGCAATTTCTGCCAAAAAGGAATATTTTTCAATACTTTTTATCCAGGGTTCAAAAGTTTTAGGGTCCCCCGAAAAAGACTCAACTAAATTAGAAATGCCATGATGCTTTAAAGTTGTAGACAGCCCACTTAATTCCCCAGTTAAATTCTGAAATAAAGTTGCAACTTCAGGATGTTCAGCCATAATCGAAAATTAACAAAGACAAAAGCTAACGTACCTTTTCAATGTGGAGATTACATGTAACTGGAGAATTCTGGCGTCTACAAGATGGCCTACGGCTACATATGAGGACTGGTTCACGTTGTTTCTGGTTCACTGGATCACGAGCACCATTTCTTATATCTGTAACACTACAGATAACAGACCATCAGCATAGGTTGTAGATCTTTTATTGAGAACATGGAATAGACATAGATCGGAAGGAGCTCTATTCAAGTCTGACTTACTGTCAGTTAATTCTGGCTTTATAAAGCATACAGCCATTAAGAATAATGATACATGACAGATTAACTTATTTGGAATTGAGAGTATAGTTTCTATAACTGCACTGCATCTTCCCTTTAATGTCGCGAAGTTCTGCCGAGTGTTAAACACATAGATCATGTGTAGGTTATAAATAACATCTAAATAAATAAGATATTTAATGAGATCGTGCCTTTTGTCAAAACGAGCAGAGGTCATTCGTGTGTTGCCTGTAAATAACATATTGAACAGATAAGCAGAAGTTGTATATAGTTGAAAACGTCAAATATAATATAATGTCAAATCTAGCAAAGTTCTATGTAAAAATAACTTTGTCACACCATCCGACATGAACCGCGGATCATTGCACGGGCCTGCAACCCCTGACCACATTGACATTGAATATGGAATGAATACGGATCGAAGGTGAGATTCAGTAATCACCAAATTTATATTTTAATGAAAATACGTTGTTTCCAGTTCAGTGCGAAATTTGCTCCTGGTGATTGTCACAAACGATTTTTTTTTTATTCTCGGGACAGTGTTTGAAAGTGCTAATCTCAACTGCACAACCTTTATATGATCATTTTTGAAGTTATTGGGAGTGTGGTCATTCACCCTCTGGACGCCAGCCATTCCTGGTGATTGTCACTAACCCCAGGTTGAGAAACGCGGCACTAGTGTAACATTATGTTAACTCAACCTCGGACCCCGTTTCATTCTGCACACACAGAGCCACTTACTTCATTCTCCGAGAATAGATCTCTGCTCTAAATGACCGCCATTTCCAAGAATGAGTACATGTACTATTTTGTAATGCGGGTCTACTTTGTTTATGGGTCATACACAGAGGCGGATTCAATGAGGGGCGGACCCCCCCCCCCAAGTCATAAAACACTGTCCCGCAAAGTTCAATTTTCGACAGTGTCCTTTTTTACTGCTGAAAGTGCGTTTTCTCAGACCCAAATATGTCCGTTCCGAACGATTACTTAGACGAAAATATCAGCCAAATAGCTCTTGTAATGGCTACAGATGACGGATTAACCCTCTCTCAGTTGCGTGCCCTGTCTCCGCGGTCAGTGCCCTCATTTTGCGGCGCGCCCCCTTTTCAAAATTCCTAGATCACCCCCTGATACATACAAAGACTAAATAACTTTAAGCTACCCAAAGGCTAAGCAACTAACTCAATATTCGTGATTCGTTCTCAAACAACTGGTCTTCATCTGGAAATGGAGACTGGTGTCCCATGTTGTATTATACGGTGTTTGGATAAACCAGCCTTTTATTATAATGTGTAGGTGAAATTTACCTTTCGTTACCAAGTACAATACATGGGCCATGCATTTTATATACCTTTAAAGGAACGGCTATAGCTTATCAGGCCAACCAACGAAAACATTTGCCCGTAATCTTAAAAGGGTTACGTGTCCGGATAAGCGGTTTTGATATTCTTATGAGTCTGTATGCGTTTCAGGGTTCACGTTACCGCCTGTAAGTGTTGTAGGGTTCACTTTACCACCTATGAATGTTTCAGGGCTCACTTTACCGCCTGTAAGTGTTTCAGGGTTCACTTTACCACCTGTAGGTGTTTCATGGTTCACTTTACCGCCTGTAAGTGTTTCAGGGTTCACTTTACCACCTATGAGTGTTTCAGGGCTCACTTTACCGCCTGTAAGTGTTTCAGGGTTCACTTTACCACCTATGAGTGTTTCAGGGCTCACTTTACCGCCTGTAAGTGTTTCAGGGTTCACTTTACCACCGGTAGGTGTTTCACGGTTCACTTTACCGCCTGTAAGTGTTTCGGGGTTCACTTTACCGCCACACACCTGGGTAATAATTTCTTACTTTCGGAAAATTAATGAAATCAGAATTGTCGTTCATTAAAGGTCTCGACAATCGGCTAGCTTAACTTTCACTATCTTACAGATTGGCAAGGGATTACTGACATAGACAAACATAGGTTAATTAGTGTATGGAGAATTCTTCTTATTGGCTTCTGGTCATGTGGGTGATCATTAAGGCAGGGACACCCATTTACCAGAGGGTCACAATAGCTGTATTTTGTTATTCCTAATTTTTGATATCCATACGTATCTAAAGGTATAGTTTATTTTTGTCAATCGTTTTTCAGATATATACGAATCATAAATGTTACATGAATTTGCGCAGTGTCTTTGTATTCTAAATTCCACGCCCCTTTACAAAGTCTTACGTAAATGGGAGGGGGCGCGAATGGTTAGCGTGTGCATGCTGTATCATAATACGGCAAGGAATAGGGTCGCCTGTCCACCTGTCCAATCTCGTGGGTTTTCTCCGGGTACCCCGGTTTTCCCCCACTGCTAAAGACCCCTACGCGCAAGCGAATAATTGAAATAAAATTAAACCATATGTTAGTCCCGAAATGACCTTGTTTGTGTCGATTGGACGTTAAACCCTATTTCTTTCTCTCTCTCTTACGTAATGATTAGCTTCTGGTTTATTGGAAATTTTAAAGATGCATCATACAAGATTATGATAAATCGATGGACCTTCTGGCAATAATACTTTGGGTGAATATTCGAGATATTGAGGTGCGCGTTAAACCCTTCACTCACCCAACCCCCTAACAATTTTGGTCCTAACAATGTCCGATAAATGTAAATAACAATCGACGAATTTTAGGGAGGGTCATTATCTTGTACATTGTCGTCTGCAACTCGTATATTTCTATGTAACTGTTCTAATCTAGACAAACTGATTTAAAGAACAGCGCAGACGTCTTCTTGTATATGATCCATTCCGGACAAATCCATCGAGCGGACCCACTATCTGATAAACAAATGTCTATGTAAAACAAAGGCACGGTCACGTACTCAATAATAAAGTTGGTTTTCTTTAATGAACGTGTTTATTCCAGACATAAATGTAGATAACACGTATGGTTTTACTCGGGGACAACCAGACACTCGCATAGTTAATTCACCGAACGTTAGTCTATATTGATTGGAGAAAAAACGATAGACGCTAAATCAAAAGAAGTACACTGCTTCAGAAATACAAGTAGCTCGGTTGATGCCAAACCCCAGAATGCTTGACCCAAATATCGATTTGTCAGAAATATTGAGCTTCAAGGAGCAAGTATGGCCGGCTTTTTTGCTCAAGCGGCGCCTTCTGGATCATGATATCTTTGTTGGGGGTTTGGATGGCCTACTGTTCTAGCGTTCCGCGCTTCCACCGCTAGCTAACCGGTCACGTCTGGTTTGCCGTTGGGAGTGTATGTGGCTTGGAGACAGGGGCGCCTTCTGAACTTCGTGGATTTACTTTGGGTAAACTTGTCAGAGGCAAATAGCGCATTGGTGTGCACGTAAAAGAACCCTTGACCGTCGGAATTGGATATAAGAGTAAGGTGTAGTGCCATTGCCAGGGCTAAATTTCCCTCATAGCACTCTGTATAGCGTATGCCTGTTTTCATTAGCCCAGCCAATGTAAAACAATAGGACGTTAAACCCCATTTCATTTCATAATTATAACTGATTGACGTATCATGTGTAACTGACTGTAAACATTAAGCTGTAGTCGCTAACCAGGAGGTGTTGGTCTAGAAAGTTCCTCGTTATTTTCCGCCGCGGTTTCCCCTTGCCAGTGTAAAAGGGTCTGTTAAGTCGTTCGGATTGGACGAAAGACCGGAGCTGTAATTCGAAATAAGAGTAAGACACGACAACACTTCCATTGCGAACCTTAACCCCAGACAAGTGTTGAAACCTTTTCGCATTCTATTCAAGAGTCGAATGTCAAAGAGTGTGTGTGTGAGAGAGAGAGAGAGAGAGAGAGAGGGAGGGAGAGAGAGAGAACCAGACGAAAATCACGGTAATTTAGGGGCCTTTAGAAGTGTGAGGAAACCGGAGGGCCCGGAGAAAACCCACGAGGTTTGTCACGTACAACCGAGGAATCGAAACCACGTCAGTTGATTTAATGACAGACCTTATGATGCCACGCCAACGTGCTAACCACTGGGCCATCCAACCCCTAAATTGCCTAATAAGTACACACATGTGTGTGTAGCCACTTCGGAAGCTGCTAAGCACTCTCAGAAAGACACTTTTTACAACATCTAGTTCATTCTGGGAAATAGACCATGTGCGTGCAACGATTAATTGGTTTATAAGTTCCTAATTACTTCACCATTGTTCAGTGTAAAAAGTTGATTAAGGAAAACTTAATGCCATTCAGCCAGGGGCTTTTTAACATTCTTGCAAATTGTCTGCACTTTTAAGGGTTGTCGTAAATATATGAATTGGTTCAATTAGTAAAGCGCTGGCTCGCTGACCGTGAGAACTGATGTTCGATCCCGGTTTCACCTTGTCAATGGTGCTAGTAGGAGGCCCGGCAAGGAAGAATATTTAGTGTAGTAGAACACCCAAGTCAGCTGGCATTTGATGAAATGTAGGAGGAAATGAAATGGGGTTTAACGTCCTAGTGTTCTGCTCCTAACCTGGGCTAATGAAGACGGGCATATGCAATGCAGTGTGCTAAGAGAGGAGTTTTGCCCGCAGCGGCGCTACGGCCTACTCTTATATCGAATTCCAACTGCAACGGGCATCTTTTACGTTCACACAAATGTATACACGGGACATCGGTTTTTCGTCCCATCCGAAGAACTAGACCGTTGTTCTTACCAGGCCCTCCGTCCTACATCACTGACAAGGGGAAACCACGCCGGAAAATCTGGATGAACTTTCTCGGCAAATGCAAGGAACGAACACCCGACCTCCGGGCTAGCGAGTCAGTGTCTTACCCACTTAGTCACGTGATAATACAAGAGTAGGCGGAAACGCAGGTGCCTGGGCAAATTGTCACTCATAACTCACTACATGTATATTAACCTTAAAATGATGCATATTTTTTTATTAAACAACCCAACACATAATGAATCGTCATTTACAATTTTGTGAAATGAAATAAAATGGAGTTGAACGTCCTACCGTTGTACTCTGAACTGGGCTTATGACGACGGGAATACGCCATACAGGGTGCTATGAGGGTAGTTTTGCCTGGATCGCGGCGCTACGGCCTACTCTTGTATTCTATTCCAACTGCCAAGGGATCTCTTACGTGCACGCCAATGTGTACATGTGATTTCGGTTTTTCGTACCATCCGAACGACTAGACAGTTACCCTTGTCAGGTCCTCCGTTCTACATTACTGACAAGAGGAAACCACGCCGGAAAATCCGGATGAACCTTTTCGGCAAATGCAAGGATCGAACACCCGACTTCCAGGCTACCTAGCCAGTGTCTTAACCGCTGTGGCCCCCTTACAATTTTGTATTTCTAAAACATTTTGAATGAAAGGAACAGAAAAGGAGTGGGTGTGTGTGTGGCGGGGGGGGGGGGGCAAACTAGTAGCACGATCGGGTTGGGCCGAGAAGGGAGGATGGGTTGGTTTCCCGTAACCGTCCATTGTCTGAAAGGGGCTTTTAGCAGTGGGAATACACCGGAGGACCTAGAAAAACCCTACAAGGACGTTGGAAATGGAAGGTTGTGACTGAACTAATGTCAAATGTATTATAATGGATGAAAGATAAAAACACAACCTCTTGTTGTCTTGATTCTCCGTAATACTTATATAAACATTAAAGCCCCAATAACACTCTTGTTGTAACTGAAAAATATGTCCCAATCTTCATTCTGGTCAACAAATCGTATTATTTTAGAATATTTCAATTAATTGATGATATAAATCTCATCTTAACACACCTAAATTAAAAAATTGGAAAAATTCAACCGATTGATTTGAAAAGTCTAATGTAAACCTTTTCAAATGTGACTTGGATTTTAAAATATTTTCGAACCCTCTGGACAAATAAAATAGGTTGTAATGGATAATTTACACAACAGGTAGGACATTTAAACATCTAGTACTTAGAATAAGGGTATTATTTATTTTCTGGAGCTACCAAGCCAGCAAGAATGCTATTGTCCCTTTAATAAAGTTTGATATTTACATACATATATCATTTTCAAACTGTCTAGTTATCTCCGGTTTCTTAACTTGATCGGATTATAAAATTTTCAACAGACAATAAAACAGGAGGGTTCAAACCAAACAAGTGTCAGGTAAATACATAGGGCTGTAAAGCAAAATGACCAGGGCTTGCGTCATAAAAACTGCATTATGTCGAGAGAGCGAGACATTAAATTGATACTACACGAGTGTTGTTTCAACATAATTAATATTACGCAATGTGTTTAGCTGGCGACTATTAAACAACTTAAAATACAAATAATCTAGTTCTCATCTTTGCAAAAAGAAAAACAAAAAAAACTATATCTTTTTAGACAGGAAATACGTCATTATCGCACTGAATATTTGTATTTATAAAAAATCCCTTTGACTGGCAAACCAAACAAGTGACAGGTTAATACAGAATAATCAGAGCTTCCGTCTTAAACACTACATTACAGGTACGTTTTTGGTGCACTGACTTGAACATATTTTGGACACAGTCTTATGATATCGTTTGGTTGAATATAGTTTTAAATAGTAAGCTCATGATCGTCGCACCGCACTAAACAATTATAAAAGACAAGCGTAAAGACAGGGCACGGACATTTCAAATAAAGCCGAAAGCGTATAGCATCGGGCCTGACGTGATGCTGAGTTCATTCAAAATGAAAATCTGCTCCCCTAAAAGTTACTATTCTGCTGGGGTTTTTTAATTTGTTTTAGTTACTTAAAGTGCTATTAGGTACGATTATGTAAAGAGCCGGCATCTCTCGCTATAATAGTTAAAACATAGATAATAAAAAGAGAATATGACAAAAATTTCAGTCAAATTACTTCACTCTGAACCACACTATTGGCGATACAATTACGGTTATTTCATCAACCACAAAACGTATACAAATCTACTAAATATCGGAGACACCCGATGTTATCGAGAGTTGATTATGATCAATATTTAAATTAATAATCTATATAACATTTCAGGCCCAAAGAAAGACCTACAAATCTACTAAATATCGGAGACACCCGATGTTATCGAGAGTTGATTCTGATCTTGGTAAGTTAATTAATTAATGTCCAATTAATAATTAAGATAAAATTTCAGGCCCAAAAAGACCTACAATAGACAGATTTAGCTCTTGCATAGTGTATGTTTAAAGTATTATTAATAACACTGTGACAATATCAACAAAATTAAAAGTCCATAAAGCATTGGTCTTTCTTACAAGAATAGGCAGATTTAGTTCTTACTTTAACTATTTAAAACAGGCCCTGGTGAAATTATCGAAGGCCTAGTAATTATCTAATATAGGTCCTGTGATTATGTAATATAGGCACTGTGATTATCTTATATAGGCCCTGTGAATATATAATATAGGCCCAGTGATTATCTAATATAGGCCCTGTGATTATCTAATATAGGCCCTGTGATTATCAGGTGGATAATATATTTCATCTTGCTCTAGATCACGGATATAGAGAGTATTATCACTCGTCGACTTCTTTAAAGCGGATTTCTTCGGCACTTTTTCCTTTTCAGATTTAAAAGATGCGCCACTAACGTAGGCGTGTCTGGGTTCATAGATTCCGGTATCTTCAATCGTGTTTGTAGAGCGTGCTTTCTTCATACCATCAACATTGTCATGGTGAGTCGAAGTGTGATAAGGGAAGCCATGATCCGGATGATATAAGGCATAGTCTCCTTTCGGAACGGGTGAGGGGTAGGATCGGAAACTTATAATATATGGATCGGCTCTTTGGAAAGTATTTGTCGCGTAGTCATACACCATTCCTTGTCTGTTAGCTGTCGTGGCAGGATTTGAATATGGTATTCGATAAGGATCACCGCGTCTATTTAAGGATTGCGTATAAGGATATTGTCCATTTAGATCACTTCGACCTAGATAAGGATTATCTTCATTTCTAAATTCGTTGTGTTGGTGAGTCAAATCGGGACGACGAGGATAGTTGTCGATTTGGATCATGTTCTTGCCATTAGTGTCATCCTTGGGTAAGCTGTAATACGCTGCATAATTGTAATGTCCCGAAGGATGCTCATTTGGTAGTAATGTGGGTTGATCGCCAACCACAACTCTGTTTGAGGGCATCCCAAATTGTGAAATGTCATTATATTCGTTAGTTAGTGCCGCCGGATCAAGAAGACGCACATTGTGAGAATCAGTCCGATGTACAGACCTTGTTGGCTGGTGAGATTTGGTGGAAGCAGTGCGTGAAAAAGAATCAATTCCCTTGGGAGAGTCTTTGTGTCGGAAGGAACTGTAGAAATCGACCGGTTCCTGAAACAAAGGAGAATACTGTATTTCATTCATTTATGTCTCCTGTTTCAACTTTACAATAATTGAACTTATTGTTTCTAATAACTCATCGATTTTTAAATATTTTATGAGCTGAGTATTACCCTTTTTACATTATAATCCAATTGTTTTGGGTCTGTTGGTGCGTGGGTTTTTTTTTTTTCGCCGAGAGTAAAATAATATATAGTTTTCAAAACAATTTATGATTCATCAATATTGATATGATAAAACTAATCCCCAAGAAATAAAAATGGCAATACTGTAGTTTTACTCCAGGGTGCGTTTCTCGAGCTATACTATAGCCCTTCATCAACCAACGCCTTCATCAACTTATACCAGTCTTGTCCCGCATCTTCATCAACTGATACCAAATGTTGTCTGGTCTCCAACAACTGGTATTAACGGCTAGCAGTCTTATCTAGTTTGTTGATCGGAAATGAATTTTAAAATTAACGTCCTCTCGACACAAACTACGTCATTTTGAGACTAACATGTGGTTCAATTTATTTGAATAACTCGCTCACACGTAATGGTGTTTAGCACCTGAGCGGTAGAAAGAAACTAGAGGACTCGGAGAAAACCAACGAGGTTGGACATGCGACCCTACTCCTTGTCACGCACAACCGCGCCAGTTGACTCAATGACAGACCTGATGATAAAGCGCACATGTGAACCCCCTAGTTACAGCGGCACAATACTGTTTTATCAGATATCGGTTGAATTAGTTATTACTTATAAATTAAAATCAATAGGTACGTCAATTCTTTCTGTGCGCAGCGATTTATTGGTGTTCATACACTTCAGAACAGAACGGATAGTCGGGAAATGTACATTAATGTATCATGATGAAAACCATCTTTAATATATCTGCTTTTAATAAAATACCCAAGGGAGACATGGATCAGCAGGTATTTAAATAGCAATGAAATGAATGCTTAAATTCCAACTTTGCTGCATGCACCAATCGAGAATTATAATCCTACGCCATGTCGATTGCTATTGAAACTATTTGTCCCGGGCACAGAGGTCCATTTACTTCACACTTTGAAAATAGAAGTCTGACCGCCATGTGCAAAAATTGGTATACTCTTTTGTAATGCTGTTCTATTCTGTTTCAAATATGTCGTAAACACAAAGCCTAAATAAACTTTTTCAATTTTATTAAATGGAAGAAGAATAATATTCTCTTAATATACTTAGTGTTTGCAACTAAAATTGTCGATTTAGGACATACAATGTCGGTCAACTAGTTTTTGTGTGTTCTAAAGCGGAACTAACTGTTGACAGACATCATTAGTTTAGTATGCGTATAAACGAGGGAGCCTCAAGATTTCGTCTCATCCTATATTCTACGCGCGTTTTCCTTGTCGCGTCGTCCGTCCCACACTAGTGACTCGCTGGCTTGAAACACACGAGGAACACCTGTAGGGAATCGGTGGAAAACAACAAGGTGAGGTCTAAATACCAATGCCGCCTACAGATTTCGTCAAGGTCGTGTGATGAAAATAGGATATATTAGGGGACACGATTATTGGCGAGATTGTGGGTTAGGGTTAAGGTTAAGGCTAGTGCTAGGCCTGTTTAAATCTCGTGACCTTGACGAAATCTACAGATGAGCTTAATATTTAGACCTAACCACTAAAAAGTCCCATTGATTCCTCAAATATTCATAGAAAGATGACGATTTGATAATTGATGTTGGGAGCGGTCTTTTAGTAAAGTTAAGTTATCTCGCACACGTGTCATATAAAGTAAAAAAATGAGTGAAATGGGGTTTAACGTCCTACTTTTCTTCTGGAAGTGGACTAATGAAGTCGGGTATACGCCATGATATATATGACCGAAAGTTTTCACAGACAGAAATTTAAACTGACAAAGGTTCTTTTACATTTTCTTTTACATGTACACGAGGCGTCATATTGTTCGTCTCATCCGAGCGGCTAGACACTGTTCCTTGTCACATCTAACACCCTACACGCCCGGTCACTTGTTTTGTAATGACAAACACGATACTGTAAAATTCATCGTGTATTTCAAGGACGAATCTTATTCACGCTACCCGATATAGCTGCGACCCTTTTAGCCCTCTCTCGATGCGATAAAAGGTTTCTCGCTTTCACTCAGTTAGATTAAATATATTACTAAATAATTCATTTTAAACATTTACTTTTTCCCAAATAAAATGAAATTTATTAAAGATGCATGTCTTTTTCATAGCTTCAAATAAATTATTATTTAGATATTTATTCACTTTGCAAGCCCATAATCCATTCATTAGACCTTCCGATGTCCGTGACACTGGGGGGATTAAAACGCCTTTTCAATTTAACAATTACAATGGATAATCGAGACTTTATTAATTATCGTAACAATCTGCCAGAATAAAGTAATTTGAATGAAATGTTCAGTATATTCATTTGCCATTGAACTATTAAATAGCGAGCATGACAAACTCTTTATCTAATTCTCACATAAAGGGTCTTTAAAAGTGGAAATATCACAGTATGCGACATACTTGGCTCTCAGATTTTTAATTACAAAACATAAATTAGACGTTGGACACAAAATTCAAAGTTCAATTAGCAATTAAGAACGGTTCTGAGGCTTATATCGGTATTATTGTTAACCAATTGAGTATACAGAGAGAGAGAGAGAGAGAGAGAGAGAGAGAGAGAGAGAGAGAGAGAAGAGAGAGAGAGAGAGATTGATGGGGTTTAACGCCCACTCGACACAAACTAGGTCATTTCGGAACAAACATGTGGTTTAATTTTATTTCAATAATTCGCTTGCACGTAGGGGTCTTTAGAAGTGGAAGAAAACCGGAGTTCCCAGAGAAAACCCACGAGGTTGGACAGGAGACCCTACTCCTTGCCACGTACAACCTTGGATTCGAAACCATGCCATTTGACTCAATAGCAGGCCGTATGATACAGCGCGCGCACGCTTACCATTCGGTCACACAGCCCCGAAAATTGAGTATACTTCCATGCAGTCAACCTTACAATGAGTAAGGTCGCCTGCCCATCTCTCTCTCTCCCTCTCTCTCTCTCTCTCTCTCTCGCTCCATACCGTTAGATAAAGATGATATTAATGTATCTTACTGTATCTTACGTACCATTTCGTACAGACGCGATGAAATATATATTAAAGTTGTATATTTTATTGATCACGGATGTGTTGTTAAGCAAGACGAATAAGCTGGTTTTATCGACTGGTGTATTTCAGCAGCGTCATCAATTTTTCTAATATGATCTATAGCTGCACGTCGATAAGGACTCCACCGAGGATTTCAACCACCGATTACTCTAATACGTAAAGAAATATAATATGCCACAGAAATAGATGTGTTATTTTTTAAAATCATCTATACGTATTGATCTATAGTTCTTTGCTCCTACAAATACCATTATTTAAAACGATTTGTTTTGTATAAGTACTCGTTATTCATTGTCGATTGTTACTAATGGAATTAAACAGAACAAGTGCTCTTACAAGTATTGTTATTAGGCTTTCAGACTTTCGTCTGAAAGCCTATTGAGATTACTAAAATTATTATTATTATTATTATTATTATTATTAGGCTTTCAGACTTTCGTCTGAAAGCCTATTGAGATTACTAAAATTATTAGGCTTTCAGACTTTCGTCTGAAAGCCTATTGAGATTACTAAAATTATTATTAGGCTTTCAGACTTTCGTCTGAAAGCCTATTGAGATTACTAAAATTATTATTAGGGTTTCACACTGCGTAGCTTGTGTGAAACACTATTGTTTTTGTTAAAATTATTATTCTTATTATTATTATTAGGCTTTCAGACTTTCGTCTGAAAGCCTATTGTGATTACTAAAATTATTATTTATTATTATTATTTTATTTTTCGGGGGAGCCTATTTCTCAGTGTCTGTAACAGATACAGATCTGGGACATAATTTTCTATCAGGAAACCATATGGTGGCTATCCCTTCCACTGTATTTGAAACTTCTGCGCAGACCGGAAGTGGCCGAATTTCGTGCGGTGCCAAATATTTAAAAAACGGCCGTAGATTCGTCAATTCTGTATCTATTTTCATACAAATTACATTTTTGGAAACCCTGAGTCTTTTCTCGGACGATAGCAGTTGAAAATTTTGCAATTTCGAAACTTCGCCGCTGACTTCTAGCGTTCGAAAAATGAAAATATGTTGTTTAAGACACATTTTTTGTTATTTTTCAAAATTTTAAAATTTGACCTACATTTTTGGATACCTGAAGGCAATCCGGTTCCAGTAATATAAGTTTCATTCAGAGTTATCGCCCTTTATTTTTCGATTTTTTTCGAATTTTCTTCACATTTTGTGAGCTTAAGTTTCGTTTTACGGCCAGATCGACGCTTCTGAAATTCCTGGAACATAAAGTAATATGGTCAAACCACCGTTTAAAGCAATTTCAACAACAATCCGTAAACCGGAAGTAGTCGAAATAATATGCGATATTTTGAAAAAAAAGTGAAAAATGGGTGTTTTGGGTAAAAACACGATTTCTCCGTCCGATATCAACGGATTAAACGAATTAAGGTATCATTTGGTCGGGCGCTGATTGGACCACTGAATGATACCCAATTCGTAAGGATACGATTAGCAGGAAGCAAAATATGGCACGCTGAAAATCAAGTATTTTCTGATTTTTAGCATTTTTGGACGCCTGTATCTCGAAAACTTAACCGCAACTTTTTTTTAAATTTTTTCTATCGAGAGTCCTTTCGGAGGTTTTTTGCATGAAGCCATCCAATAAGACTTTGAAATATCTGGAATAGGTGAAATAACGGACTGAAAATCGAAAAAAAGTCGAAAAATCGTGAAATTTTGGAAAATGCTCTACTTTTTTTTTATTTTAAGAGATTTTCAAAAAAAGATTGTATATTCAGATAGCTGACCTAATTACGATTCTAACGATGTATAATATGTATGTAGTTTTTGAAATTTAATTTTCGATATTTTAATTTTTTTGCATTTTTGGCACTTTTGAACATAGGATTTCTCAGGGGCATTTTATCTGATCAGATAATGTAATATGTCATTACAGAGCCCTGTGGCTATTTTAGTGCCCAAACCGCCTATTAAAACTATTCCGACAATAATAGCCATACCGGAAGTATTCAAAAAATGAAAAAATAATGTTAAAAACATTGTCGCACTTGCGAAAAACTTGATTTCTCCCTTAGGTAATAGCGGACCAAAAGAACTAAAGTGTCGCTGGATAGCCCTATTAATGGACCAGCATATGGTGTCTAAATAATACGATTTCGATGATTAGTAAATAAATTATTGTATGCCAAAAATCTAGTATTTTCCGATTTTTTAACATTCTGAGACGCCCTTTTCTCGAAAATAACGCCGCAGATTTTTCTTAAACTTTTCTTACTCAAAGTCCTATCGGTTGTCTATATAGTGAATCCAAAATGAAAAGCATTGAAATAATATAAGAGGTCCAAAAATGGCCTCAAACTTTGAAAAAAATTGAAAAATCGTTAAATTTTTGGAAACGCTCTTTAATTTATCTCTTTTTCCAAAACTACTCAATGGATGTTTCTGACACTTCTGGTACAGAAAGTTAAGTATCCAAAGAACTTCGTAAAGCTGTCACGACAATGATCGTAAAACCGGAAGTAGTCGAAAAAATGTCCGATATTTTGAAAATTGTTTTTTTTTTTTTTTTTTTTGCGAAAACCTTTTTTATTTATGAATATTTTTTGATGGTATTTTACACAGGGTTAAAATATCATCCTACTTGAGCAGAAATGATAAAAAAAAATGTCTCGGTAATTTGCGTTAGCCGCCATCGGCTCATTTAGTTTTTCGTAACCAGAAAAACTATTTATTGTTCGATTTGTATAAAACAAAGTTCATATGCTCCGTGGTCCCAATTGCAATTTTTTTTGTTACGGTGAAATTTTTCTGTCGGCAACGGAAGTGACGTAATATTAACAAAAACTACAATTTTGACAGTTCGGTACCACTTTTTGAAAGCAAATATTTTTTTTTTAAAACTGATATAACTAAAAGGATACACCCTGCAAAGGTGTATAAAATTTTTAGCTCAGATTTTTTAAATTTCAATTTCATTTTCGGGCAATTTCGAATAAAATGTAAAATAAAGTGTAAAATTCAATTATTTACAATTCATTCAGCGTCTTCATATTTTGAAATATTTATTTGTGATTTTCATAAACTCGTAGCAATAATCTAGACGAAGATAATGTATGCGAAAATTAGTTTGAAATATGAGCAGTTGCCGAGAAATATGCAATTTTGCATGCATCACTATTCACGTTATTTTGCCTATAAAAGAGTGAATTATTAATCGATTTGCAATATTTTTTTTTCCATTTGATGCCTAATGTCAATGTGGACTAGTTCAAGCCAATTTTACATTTTCACTGTGACCGGAAATGACGTCATTTCTGCAAAAACTGTATTTTAAACCTAAAAAACAAATATTTTATTCAAATGAGTCTGCCTTATAATATTTTTAAAATTATGATATTTGATTACCATCAACGAATAGAATGAAACCATACGACCACCACAAAATGGTTTCTAACTTGTACGGTTACAGAGAAATAGGCGATCTTCTATAACTCACATTTCAAGGTTTTTGGTCTATAAAAGTGTCGGGGGGTTGGGATGGCCTAGTGGTCTAGAGTGCCGCGCTTCGCCCTCTAGCTGGCCGGTCACCTCTGGCTTGCGGCTGTGGTTTCGAGCCCTGGTGCGAGCGTATGTGGCATGGAGATGGGGGCGCCTTCTCAACCTCGTGGGTTTCCTCCGGGCACTCCGGTTTCCTCCCACTGCTAAAGACCCCTACGCGCAAGCGAATTATTGAAATAAAACTGAAACCATATGTTAGTCCCAAAATGACCTAGTTTGTGTCGAGTGGACGTTAAACCCCATTTCTCTCCCTCTCTCTCTCTATAAAAGTGTCAATATTATTATTCGATTTTTATCTTTTTTTTACCATTTGATGCCTATCAACTAAGTTAACATTTTCAATATCATCGGAAGTAATGTAATTTTTGCAAAAAACGTATTTTTAGCCTTCAAAACAAACATTTTTTTGAAGGGATTTATATTTATTATTTGTTTAACTTTATAACGTCTGACTCTAATGGGCAGTAAGATTGAATCAATACCATCATATTGATATCAAGAAAAGGCTTCTAAAAGGGTCACTTTTAATTATTTTACCTTCTTAATTTCAGTTTATGGGTTATAGGTTAATTTTCCATTGCCCGATATGTATTAAACAAATTTTGTATGTTGCAAATTTTCGACTTATTTTTCACCTATAAAAATTTCTTTCGGCACCGGAAGTGACGTAATTTTGCCATAATTTACAATTTTGACCGCTCTTTTCGCCAGCAAATATTACTTTTACATATGGTAGAGGGTGTCACTGAAGCAAAACAACTAAAGTTTAGTTCGGTAGCTCAATGGGTTGGCTATGGTATAATAAACTTCCTGTATGATTCCTGAAAGCCGGTTCAGTGCTGCTTGCAGGTCTAGTTATTATTATTATTATTATTATTCAGATTCCAATTTGAATAGATCTCAGCAACTACGTGTCGCATCGTTACGATTTCTTCGGTTTTACTGGGAAAGTGGGTGTGACTTAGAGGATAAAGCTATTTTGAACGTTCTGCGACATTGCGAAATGTCCGAAATCACCGAAGTTATCGTTTTTAAAAATATTGCAGTAATTTTAACAATAATCATTGGATTTTAACTTTCGATACATTTTGGCATAGCCTGAGACAGGGCACATAGCTACGCTACTTTCGATTTTTGATTTTCGGCAAATCTTCGAAGATATTAGGCGCCAAATTTCGAAAATTTAAAATTTTACAAAAAACTTTTTTATTTATGAATATTTTTTAGTCGTATTGTGCACAGAATTAAAGGGTCATCTGACTAGTGCAAAAATGTTAAAAAATTTTGTCTCAGTAATTTACCTTGGCCGATATTGGCTAATTCAGTTTTTCAGTCCTAGATTAATTTTTTATTGTTCGATTTGTATAAAACAAAGTTCATATGCTTCGTTGTATCAATTGTCGTTTTTTTTATTACCGAAAGTGTTATCTGTCGGCACCGGAAGTGGCATAATTTTACCAAAAACTACAATTTTGACAGTTATTTACGATCTTCATAAACAAATATTATTTTTTTGAAAAATTATATGACTCAAAGAGTGTGCCCTTTCAAGGCGCAAAAAATGTAGGAAGCAGTTTTTTTAATTTCGATTTCATTTTCGAGCAAATTCGATTAAGAGGCTAAAAATGGTGTAAAATTGTCCTATTTACAACCTATTCAGGCTTTTCAGATTTTAAAATATTTCTTCGTAACTTTTATAAACTTGTAGCTATAATCCATACGAAGAAAATGTATGTTAAAATTCGTTTGTAATATAAGCAGTTGCCAAGAAATGGGCAGTTCTGCATAAGTCACTGTTTTCGTTATTTTGCCTGTAAAATAGTCAATTATTATTGGATTTTTATAAAAGTGACATCATTTGATTCAAAAAGCACGTAGCGTCATATCAAGTTGATTACAATTTAAAATTGACACCGGAAGTGACATCATTTGGTCAAAAAATGCATTTTACACTTTTTTAAATCAATGTTTTATTCAACCAAGAATAACTTAATATGTATTAATAATTTTAACTTTTGGTTTAAATTCACATATAAACAAAACTCATATGGTCATATAGATATCATAAAATGGTTTCTAACTTGTTCGGTTGCCGAGAAATAGACGGTTTTCTACAGGTCACTTTTGAAGGTTTCGGGGCCATAAAAGGGTCAATTATTATTCGATTTTCATAAACGTCACACCATGTTATACCTAATGCCATTTGGGATTTCATACAAGTAATTTAAGATTTTCATTATCACCGGAAGTAACGTCATTTTGGCAAAAACTGTATTTTTAGCCTCCAAAACAGATATTTTATTCAAATGAGTCTGTTTTGAAATCTTTTTCAAATTATGGTATTTGATGCCAATCAACAAATAGAATGAACCCATACGATCATACAGATACCACAAAATGGTTTCTAACTTGTACGGTTGCCGAGAAATAGCCGATTTTCTACAAGTCACTTTTCAAGTTTTTTGGTCTTTAAAAGTGGCAATTATTATTCGATTTAACGTTTTTATTTATAAATATTATTTAGTCGTGTTGTGCACAGAATTAAAGAGTCATCTGACTAGCGCAAAAATGTTAAAAAAATTTGTCTCAGTAATTTTCCTTGGCCGCCATTAGCTAATTCAGTTTTTCAGTCCTAGATTAATTTTTTATTGTTCGATTTGTATAAAACAAAGTTCATATGCTTCGTTGTCCCAATTGTTATTTTTTTTATTACCAAAAGTGTTATCTAGCAAATTGGATTAAGGGGTGAAAAAGGCGTAAAATTGACCTATTTACAACCCATTCAGGCTTTTCAGATTTTAAAATTTTTTTACTTAACTTTTATAAACCTGTCACTATAATCCATACGAAGAGAATGTATGTTAAAATTAGTTTCTAATATAAGCAGTTGCCGAGAAATGGGCAGTTTTGCATAAGTCACTGTTTTCGTAATGTTGCCTGTAAAATAGTCAATTATTAATGGATATTCACAAAAGTGACACCATTTGATTCAAAAAGCAAGTGTGCGTCATATCATGTTGATTACTATTTAAAATTGACACCGGAAGTGACGTCATTTAGTCAAAAACTCAATTTTTAACTTTTAAAATCGATCTTTTTTTCAACCAAGAATTATGTCACATGTAATAATAAAATTAACTTTTGGTTTAAATTCACATATTAACAAAACTCATACGGTCAAATAGATATCATAAAATTGTTTCTAACTTGTTCGGTTGTCGAGATATAGGCGATTTTCTGAAAGTCACTTTTGAAGGTTTTTGGCCCATAAAAGTGTCAATTATTATTTGATTTTTATAAAATTTTCACCCTTTGAAGCCTAATGTCATAGACGATGTTATAAAACTAATTTAACGTTTTCATTATCACCGGAAGTAGCGTCATTTTGGCAAAAACTGTATTTTAAGCCTTCAAAACCGATATTTTATTCAAATGAGTCTGATTTGTAATGTTTATACAATTATGATATTTGATTCCAATCAACAAATAGATTAAACCCATACGGTCATATAAATACCAAAAAATGGTTTCTAACTTGTACGGTTGCCGAGAAATAGACGATTTTCTACACGTCACTTTTCAAGGTTTTTGGTCTATAAAAGTGGAAATTATTATTCGATTTACATAAAATTTTCACCATATGATGCCTTATGCCATTTCTGATTTCATAAGACTAAGGGAACATTTACATTATCACCGGAAGTACTGTTATTTTGTCAGGATCAATTACATGTAACAAATGTATAAAATAAAATTGCTGGATTTGTTTGATTCTGTTTCCATTTTATTTGATGTGTGCAATGCTTATGTGGAAACCTGTATATTGGTTTCATTGGTACCGGAAAGGACATATGTTCAAGGGTAACGTAGCACCAAAAGTGACACAAGTTCAAGTTCAAAGGTAACATGGCAAAAGTGAAACCCGTCATTCCTGCATGCAGGTCTAGTTATTATTATTATTTACCGCGAGGGCCTAGATCTCTATGATCGAAACAGATATCGATCTGGAATTAGATTTTCTATTGGGAAACCATGTGGTGGCTACTTGATAAAATATTTTCGAAATTTCTGCGCATACCGGAAGTGACCGAACTTTGTACGTTGTCTAAAAATTGAAAATTGGCCATAGTTTCGCCAATTCTTTATCCATTTTCAAACAAATTACATTTTTGGAATCCCTGAATCTTTTCTGAGACAATGGCTATCTCACATTTTTCAATTTCGAACATTTGTCTATGACTTTTATCGTTTGAAAATTGAAAAGATGTTGTTTACGAGACGATTTTTGTTATTTTTAAAAATTTTCAAATTTGACCTACATTTTTGGATACCTGAAGTCCATCCGATTCCAGTAATATAAGTTTCATTCAGAGTTATCGCCCTTTATTTTTCGAATTTTTTCGAATTTTCTTCCCATTTTGTGAGCTCGGGTTTCGGTTTATGGCAGAATTGACGTTTCTGAAACTTCTGGAACATGAAGTTATAGTCCAATACCAACTTATAAAGCAATTTCGACAAGAATCCTTAAACCGGAAGTGGTCGAAATAATGGGCAATATTTTGAAAAAAATGCAAAAAATGGATATTTTGGGGAAAAACGCGATTTCTCCGCCCGATATCAATGGATTAAAGAAATTAGGGTACCATTGGACTGCACTAGGATTGTACTATCGTATGATACCCAATTCATACGGATTCTATGATCAGGCAGCAAAATATGGCACGCTGAAAATCAAGTATTTTCTGATTTGGAGCGTTTTTGGACGCCTGTATCTCGAAAACTTAACCTACAATTTTTTTAAATTTTTTTCTATCGTGAGTCCTTTTGGAAGTCTTTTGCATGAAGCCATCCAATAAGCCTTTGAAATGTCTGGAATAGGATAAAAAAGGGACTGAAAATCGAAAAAAGTCGAAAAATCGTGAAATTTTGGAAAATGCTCTACTATTTTTTTATTTTAAGAGATTTTTAAAAAAAGGTTGTATATTCAGATAGCTGACCTAATTACGATTCTAACGGTGTATAATATGTATGTAATTATTGAAATTTAATTTTCGATATTTTACATTTTTTGCATTTTTGGCACTTTTGAACGTAGGATTTCTCAGGGGCATTTTATCTGATCAGATAATGTAATATATCATTACAGAGCCCTGTGGCTATTTTAGTGCCCAAACTGGCTATTAAAACTATTCCGAAAATAATAACCATACCGGAAGTATTCAAAAAATAAAAAAAAAAGTTAAAAATATTGTCGCACTTGCGAAAAACATGATTTCTCCCTTAGGTAATAGCGGACCAAAAGAACTAAAGTGTCGCTGGATAGAACTATTAATGGACCATCATATGGTATCTCAATAATATGATTTCCATTGTAAGGAAATAAATTATTGCATGCCAAAAATCTAGTATTTTCCGATTTTTTAACATTCTGAGACGCCCTTTTCTCGAAAACGACGCCTACGATTTTTCTTAAACTTTTCTTACTCAAAGTCCTATCGGTTGTCTATATAGTGAATCCAAAATGAAAACCATTGAAATAAAATAGGTGGTCCAAAAATGGCATCAAACTTTGAAAAAAATTGAAAAATCGTTAAATTTTTGTAAACGTTCTTTAATTTATCTTTTTTTCCAAAACTACTTAATGGATGTTTCTGACACTTCTGGTACAGAAAGTTAAGTATCCAAAGAAGTTAATAAAGCTATCACGACAACGATCGTTAAACCGGAAGTAGTCGAAAACATGTCCGATATTTTGAAAATAATTTATCTCTTTACGAAAACCTTTTTTATTTATGAATATTTTTTGATGGTATTTTACACAGGGTTAAAATATCATCCTACTTGAGCAAAAATGAGAAAAAAAATTGTCTCGGTAATTTGCGTTAGCCGCCATCGGCTAATATAGTTTTTCGTACCCAGAAAAATTATTTATTGTTTGATTTGTATAAAACAAAGTTCATATGCTCCGTGGTCCCAATGGTAATTTTTTTTGTTACGGTGAAATTTTTCTGTCGGCAACGGAAGTGACGTAATATTAACAAAAACTACAATTTTGCGGTTCGGTACCACTTTTTGAAAGCAAATATTTTTTTTTTTCAAAACTGATATAACTAAAAGGATGCACCCTGCAAAGATGCACAAAATCCTTAGCTCAGATTTTTTAATTTCAATTTCATTTTCGGGCAATTTCGAATAAAATGTAAAATAAAGTGTAAAATTCAGTTATTTACAATTCATTCAGCGTCTTCATATTTTGAAATATTTATTTGTAATTTTCATAAACTCGTAGCAATAATCCAGACGAAGAGAATGTATGCGAAAATTAGTTTGTAATATGAGCAGTTGCCGAGAAATATGCAATTTTGCATGCATCACTTTTCACGTTATTTTGCCTATAAAAGAGTGAATTATCATTCGATTTGCAATATTTTTTTTCCATTTGATGCCTAATGCCAATTTGGACTAGGTCAAGCCAATTTTACATTTTCACTGTGACCGAAAATGACGTCATTTGGGCAAAAACTGTATTTTTAACCCAAAAAACAAATATTTTATTCAAATGAGTCTGCCTTATAATATTTTTAAAATTATGATATTTGATTCCCATCAACGAATAGAATGAAGCCATACGACCATACAGATACCACAAAATGGTTTCTAACTTGTATGGTTACAGAGAAATAGGCGATCTTCTATAAGTCACTTTTCAAGGTTTTTGGTCTATAAAAGTGTCAATTATTATTCGATTTTTATAATTTTTTTACCATTTGATGCATTATGCCATTTATGGCTTCTATGAACTAAGTTAACATTTTCAATATCACCGGAAGTAATGTAATTTTTGCAAAAAACGTATTTTTAGCCTTCAAAACAAACATTTTTTTGAAGGGATTTATATTTATTATTCGTTTAACTTTATAACGTCTGACTCTAATGGGCAGTAAGATTAAATCAATACCATCATATTGATATCAAGAAAAGGCTTCTAGCATGTTCCCTTGTCGAATAATAGCCAATTTTCTCAGGGTCACTTTTAAGTTTTATACCTTCTTAATTTCAGTTTGTGGGTTATAGGGTAATTATTTATTGCCCAATATGTATAAAACAAAGTTTGTATTTTGTGTGTTGCGAATTTTCGACCTATAAAAATTTCTTTCGGTACCGGAAGTGACGTAATTTTGCCATAATTTACAATTTTGACCGGTCTTTTCGCCAGCAAATATTACTTTTACATATGATAGAGGGTGTCACTGAAGCAAAACAACTAAAGTATAGTTTGGTAGCTCAATGGATCGGCTATGGTATAAGAAACTTCCTGTATGATTCCTGAAAGCCGGTTCAGTGCTGCTTGCAGGTCTAGTTAGGCTTTCAGACTTTCGTCTGAAAGCCTATTGAGATTACTAAAATTATTATTATTATTATTATTATTATTATTATTATTATTATTATTTACCGCGGGGGCCTAGATCTCCATGATCGAAAACAGATATCGATCTGGAATTAGATTTTCTATTGGGAAACCATGTGGTGGCTACTTGATAAAATATTTTTGAAATTTCTGCGCATACCGGAAGTGACCGAACTTTGCACGTTGTCTAAAAATTGAAAATCGGCCATAGTTTCGTCAATTCGTTATCCATTTTCAAACATATTACATTTTTGGAATCCCTGAATCTTTTCTGAGACAATGGCTATCTCACATTTTTCAATTTCGAACATTCGTCTATGACTTTTATCGTTCGAAAATTGAAAACATGTTGTTTACGAGACCATTTTTGTCATTTTTCAAAATTTTTAAATTTGACCTACATTTTTGGATACCTGAAGTCCATCCGATTCCAGTAATATAAGTTTCATTCAGAGTTATCGCCCTTTATTTTTCGATTTTTTTCGAATTTTCTTCCCATTTTGTCAGCTCGGGTTTCGTTTTATGGTAGAATTGACGTTTCTGAAACTTCTAGAACATGAAGTTATAGTCCAATACCAACGTATAAAGCAATTTCGACAAGAATCCTTAAACCGGAAGTGGTCGAAATAATGTGCAATATTTTGAAAAAAATGCAAAAAATGGATATTTTGGGGAAAAACGCGAATTCGCCGCCCGATATCAATGGATTAAAGAAATTAGGGTACCATTGGACTGCACTAGGATTGTGCTATCGTATGATACCCAACTCGTACGGATACGATGAGCAGGCAGCAAAATATGGCACGCTGAAAATCAAGTATTTTCTGATTTGGAGCGTTTTTGGACGCCTGTATCTCGAAAACTTAACCGCAACTTTTTTTGTAATTTTTTCTATCGAGAGTCCTTTTGGAGGTATTTTGCATGAAGCCATCCAATAAGACTTTGAAATATCTGGAATAGGTGAAATAACGGACTGAAAATCGAAAAAAGTCGAAAAATCGTGAAATTTTGGAAAATGCTCTGCTATTTTTTTATTTTCAAAGATTTCCAAAAAACGATTGTATATTCAGATAGCTGACCTAATTACGATTCTAACGATGTATAATATGTATGTAGTTATTGAAATTTAATTTTCGATATTTTAAATTTTTTGCATTTTTGGCACTTTTGAACCTAGGATTTCTCAGGGGCATTTTATCTGATCAGATAATGTAATATATCATTACAGAGCACTGTGGCTATTTTAGTGCCCAAACCGGTTATTAAAACTATACCGACAATAATAACCATACCGGAAGTATTCAAAAAATGAAAAAAAAGGTTAAAAACAT
Source organism: Patella caerulea (assembly GCA_036850965.1). Classification (NCBI taxonomy): domain Eukaryota; kingdom Metazoa; phylum Mollusca; class Gastropoda; family Patellidae; genus Patella; species Patella caerulea. The sequence goes on along the minus strand of JAZGQO010000011.1, from coordinate 63,482,612 downwards.
TGTCGCACTTGCGAAAAACTTGATTTCTCCCTTAGGTAATAGCGGACCAAAAGAACTAAAGTGTCGTTGGATAGCCCTATTAATGGACCATCATATGGTATCTAAATAATACGATATCGATGGTAAGGAAATAAATTATTGTATGCCAAAAATCTAGTATTTTCCGATTTTTTAACATTCTGAGACGCCCTTTTCTCGAAAACGACGCCGCAGATTTTTCTTAAACTTTTCTAACTCAAAGTCCCATCGGTTGTCTATATAGTGAATCCAAAATGAAAAGCATTGAAATAATATAGGTGGTCCAAAAATGGCATCAAACTTTGAAAAAAATTGAAAAATCGTTAAATTTTTGTAAACGCTCTTTTATTTATCTTTTTTTCCAAAACTGCTCAATGGATGTTACTGACACTTCTGGTACAGAAAGTTAAGTATCCAAAGAACTTCGTAAAGCTATCACAACAACGATCGTAAAACTGGAAGTAGTCGAAAAAATGTCCGATATTTTGAAAAAAAATATTTTTTTTACGAAAATCTTTTTTATTTATGAATATTTTTTGGTGATATTTTACACTGGGTTAAAATATCATCGTACTTGAGCAGAAATGAGAAAAAAAATTGTCTGGGTAATTTGCGTTAGCCGCCATCGGCGAATTTAGTTTTTCGTACCCAGAAAAATTATTTATTGTTTGATTTGTATAAAACAAAGTTCATATGCTACGTGGTCCCAATTGTTATTTTTTATGTTACGGTGAAATTTTTCTGTCGGCAACGGAAGTGACGTAATATTAACAAAAACTACAATTTTGACAGTTCGGTACCACTTTTTGAAAGCAAATATTATTTTTTTTCAAAACTGATATAACTAAAAGGATGCACCCTGCGAAGGTGCACAAAATCCTTAGCTCATATTTTTTAATTTCAATTTCATCTTCGGGCAATTTCGAATAAAATGTAAAATAAAGTGTAAAATTCAGCTATTTACAATTCATTCAGCGTCTTCATATTTTTAAATATTTATTTGTAATTTTCATAAACTCGTAGCAATAATCCAGACGAAGAGAATGTATGCGAAAATTAGTTTGTAATATGAGCAGTTGTCGAGAAATATGCAATTTTGCATGCATCACTTTTCACGTTATTTTGCCTATACAAGAGTGAATTATTATTCGATTTGCAATATTTTTTTCCATTTGATGTCTAATGCCAATTTGGACTAGGTCAAGCCAATTTTACATTTTCACTGTGACCGGAAATGACGTCATTTGGGCAAAAACTGTATTTTTAACCTAAAAAACTAATATTTTATTCAAATCAGTCTCCCTTATAATATTTTTAAAATTATGATATTTTATTCCCATCAACGAATAGAATGAAGCCATACGACCATACAGATACCACAAAATGGTTTCTAACTTGTACGGTTACAGAGAAATAGGCGATCTTCTATAAGTCACTTTTCAAGGTTTTTGGTCTATAAAAGTGTCAATTATTATTCGATTTTTATAATTTTTTTAACATTTGATGCCTTATGCCATTTATGACTTCTATGAACCAAGTTAACATTTTCAATATCACCGGAAGTAATGTAATTTTTGCAAAAAACGTATTTTTAGCCTTCAAAACAAACATTTTTTTTGAAGTGATTTATATTCATTATTCGTTTAACTTTATAACGTCTGGCTCTAATGGGCAGTAAGATTGAATCAATACCATCATATTGGTATCAAGAAAAGGCTTCTAGCATGTTCCCTTGTCGAATAATAACCAATTTTCCCAGGGTCACTTTTAAGTTTTTTACCTTCTTAATTTCAGTTTATGGGTTATAGGTTAATTATTTATTGCCCGATATGTATAAAACAAAGTTTGTATTTTGTGTGTTGCGAATTTTCGACTTATTTTTCACCTATAAAAATTTCTTTCGGTACCGGAAGTGACGTAATTTTGCCATAATTTACAATTTTGACCGGTCTTTTCGCCAGCAAATATTACTTTTACATATGATAGAGGGTGTCACTGAAGCAAAACAACTAAAGTATACTTTGGTAGCTCAATGGATTGGCTATGGTATAATAAACTTCCTGTATGATTCCTGAAAGCCGGTTCAGTGCTGCTTGCAGGTCTAGTTATTATTATTATTATTATTATTATTATTATTATTATTATTATTTACCGCGGGGGCCTAGATCTCCATGATCGAAAACAGATATCGATCTGAAATTAGATTTTCTATTGGGAAACCATGTGGTGGCTACTTGATAAAATATTTTTGAAATTTCTGCGCATACCGGAAGTGACCGAACTTTGCACGTTGTCTAAAAATTGAAAATCGGCCATAGTTTCGTCAATTCGTTATCCATTTTCAAACAAATTACATTTTTGGAATCCCTGAATCTTTTCTGAGACAATGGCTATCTCACATTTTTCAATTTCGAACATTCGTCTATGACTTTTATCGTTCGAAAATTGAAAACATGTTGTTTACGAGACCATTTTTGTCATTTTTCAAAATTTTCAAATTTGACCTACATTTTTGGATACCTGAAGTCCATCCGATTCCAGTAATATAAGTTTCATTCAGAGTTATCGCCCTTTATTTTTCGATTTTTTTCGAATTTTCTTCCCATTTTGTCAGCTCGGGTTTCGTTTTATGGTAGAATTGACGTTTCTGAAACTTCTAGAACATGAAGTTATAGTCCAATACCAACGTATAAAGCAATTTCGACAAGAATCCTTAAACCGGAAGTGGTCGAAATAATGTGCAATATTTTGAAAAAAATGCAAAAAATGGATATTTTGGGGAAAAACGCGAATTCTCCGCCCGATATCAATGGATTAAAGAAATTAGGGTACCATTGGACTGCACTAGGATTGTGCTATCGTATGATACCCAACTCGTACGGATACGATGAGCAGGCAGCAAAATATGGCACGCTGAAAATCAAGTATTTTCTGATTTGGAGCGTTTTTGGACGCCTGTATCTCGAAAACTTAACCGCAACTTTTTTTGTAATTTTTTCTATCGAGAGACCTTTCGGAGGTACTTTGCATGAAGCCATCCAATAAGACTTTGAAATATCTGGAATAGGTGAAATAACGGACTGAAAATCGAAAAAAGTCGAAAAATCGTGAAATTTTGGAAAATGCTCTGCTATTTTTTTATTTTCAAAGATTTCCAAAAAACGATTGTATATTCAGATAGCTGACCTAATTACGATTCTAACGATGTATAATATGTATGTAGTTATTGAAATTTAATTTTCGATATTTTAAATTTTTTGCATTTTTGGCACTTTTGAACCTAGGATTTCTCAGGGGCATTTTATCTGATCAGATAATGTAATATATCATTACAGAGCACTGTGGCTATTTTAGTGCCCAAACCGGTTATTAAAACTATACCGACAATAATAACCATACCGGAAGTATTCAAAAAATGAAAAAAAAGGTTAAAAACATTGTCGCACTTGCGAAAAACTTGATTTCTGCCTTAGGTAATAGCGGACCAAAAGAACTAAAGTGTCGTTGGATAGCCCTATTAATGGACCATCATATGGTATCTAAATAATACGATATCGATGGTAAGGAAATAAATTATTGTATGCCAAAAATCTAGTATTTTCCGATTTTTTAACATTCTGAGACGCCCTTTTCTCGAAAACGACGCCGCAGATTTTTCTTAAACTTTTCTAACTCAAAGTCCCATCGGTTGTCTATATAGTGAATCCAAAATGAAAAGCATTGAAATAATATAGGTGGTCCAAAAATGGCATCAAACTTTGAAAAAAATTGAAAAATCGTTAAATTTTTGTAAACGCTCTTTTATTTATCTTTTTTTCCAAAACTGCTCAATGGATGTTTCTGACACTTCTGGTACAGAAAGTTAAGTATCCAAAGAACTTCGTAAAGCTATCACAACAACGATCGTAAAACTAGAAGTAGTCGAAAAAATGTCCGATATTTTGAAAAAAATTATTTTTTTTACGAAAATCTTTTTTATTTATGAATATTTTTTGGTGATATTTTACACTGGGTTAAAATATCATCGTACTTGAGCAGAAATGAGAAAAAAAAATTGTCTGGGTAATTTGCGTTAGCCGCCATCGGCGAATTTAGTTTTTCGTACCCAGAAAAATTATTTATTGTTCGATTTGTATAAAACAAAGTTCATATGCTCCGTGGTCCCAATTGTTATTTTTTATGTTACGGTGAAATTTTTCTGTCGCCAACGGAAGTGACGTAATATTAACAAAAACTACAATTTTGACAGTTCGGTACCACTTTTTGAAAGAAAATATTATTTTTTTTCAAAACTGATATAACTAAAAGGATGCACCCTGCGAAGGTGCACAAAATCCTTAGCTCATATTTTTAAATTTCAATTTCATTTTCGGGCAATTTCGAATAAAATGTAAAATAAAGTGTAAAATTCAGCTATTTACAATTCATTCAGCGTCTTCATATTTTTAAATATTTATTTGTAATTTTCATAAACTCGTAGCAATAATCCAGACGAAGAGAATGTATGCGAAAATTAGTTTGTAATATGAGCAGTTGTCGAGAAATATGCAATTTTGCATGCATCACTTTTCACGTTATTTTGCCTTTACGGGAGTGAATTATTATTCGATTTGCAATATTTTTTTTCCATTTGATGTCTAATGCCAATTTGGACTAGGTCAAGCCAATTTTACATTTTCACTGTGACCGGAAATGACGTCATTTGGGCAAAAACTGTATTTTTAACCTAAAAAACTAATATTTTATTCAAATCAGTCTCCCTTATAATATTTTTAAAATTATGATATTTTATTCCCATCAACGAATAGAATGAAGCCATACGACCATACAGATACCACAAAATGGTTTCTAACTTGTACGGTTACAGAGAAATAGGCGATCTTCTATAAGTCACTTTTCAAGGTTTTTGGTCTATAAAAGTGTCAATTATTATTCGATTTTTATAATTTTTTTACCATTTGATGCCTTATGCCATTTATGACTTCTATGAACCAAGTTAATATTTTCAATATCACCGGAAATAATGTAATTTTTGCAAAAAACGTATTTTTAGCCTTCAAAACAAACATTTTTTTGAAGTGATTTATATTCATTATTCGTTTAACTTTATAACGTCTGGCTCTAATGGGCAGTAAGATTGAATCAATACCATCATATTGATATCAAGAAAAGGCTTCTAGCATGTTCCCTTGTCGAATAATAACCAATTTTCCCAGGGTCACTTTTAAGTTTTTTACCTTCTTAATTTCAGTTTATGGGTTATAGGTTAATTATTTATTGCCCGATATGTATAAAACAAAGTTTGTATTTTGTGTGTTGCGAATTTTCGACTTATTTTTCACCTATAAAGAATTTTTTCGGTACCGGAAGTGACGTAATTTTGCCATAATTTACAATTTTGACCTGTCTTTTCGCCAGCAAATATTACTTTTACATATGATAGAGGGTGTCACTGAAGCAAAACAACTAAAGTATACTTTGGTAGCTCAATGGATCGGCTATGGTATAATAAACTTCCTGTATGATTCCTGAAAGCCGGTTCAGTGCTGCTTGCAGGTCTAGTTATTATTATTAGGCTTTCAGACTTTCGTCTGAAAGCCTATTGAGATTACTAAAATTATTATTATTAGGCTTTCAGACTTTCGTCTGAAAGCCTATTGAGATTACTAAAATTATTATTATTATTATTATTATTATTATTATTTACCGCGGGGGCCTAGATCTCCATGATCGAAAACAGATATCGATCTGAAATTAGATTTTCTATTGGGAAACCACGTGGTGGCTACTTGATAAAATATTTTTGAAATTTCTGCGCATACCGGAAGTGACCGAACTTTGCACGTTGTCTAAAAATTGAAAATCGGCCATAGTTTCGTCAATTCTTTATCCATTTTCAAACAAATTACATTTTTGGAATCCCTGAATCTTTTCTGAGACAATGGCTATCTCACATTTTTCAATTTCGAACATTCGTCTATGACTTTTATCGTTCGAAAATTGAAAACATGTTGTTTACGAGACAATTTTTGTCATTTTTGAAAATTTTCAAATTTGACCTACATTTTTGGATACCTGAAGTCCATCCGATTCCAGTAATATAAGTTTCATTCAGAGTTATCGCCCTTTATTTTTCGATTTTTATCGAATTTTCTTCCCATTTTGCGAGCTCGGGTTTCGTTTTATGGTAGAATTGACGTTTCTGAAACTTCTGGAACATGAAGTTATAGTCCAATACCAACTGATAAAGCAATTTCGACACGGATCTTTAAACCGGAAGTGGTCGAAATAATGTTCAATATTTTGAAAAAAATGCAAAAAATGGATATTTTGGGGAAAAACGCGATTTCTCCGCCCGATATCAACGGATTAAAGAAATTAGGGTACCATTGGACTGCACTAGGATCGTACTATCGCATGATACCCAATTCATACGGATACGATGAGCAGGAAGCAAAATATGACACGCTGAAAATCAAGTATTTTCTGATTTGGAGCGTTTTTGGACGCCTGTATCTCGAAAACTTAACCGCAACTTTTTTTTTAACTTTCTCTATCGAGAGTCCATTCGATAGTCTTGTGAATTATGCCACCCAATAAGACTTTGAAATGTCTGGAATAGGTGAAATAACGGACTGAAAATCGAAAAAATTCGAAAAATCGTGAAATTTTGGAAAAGGCTCTACTATTTTTTTATTTTGAGAGATTTTCAAAAAAAGATTGTATATTCAGATAGCTGACCTAATTACGATTCTAACGATGTATAATATGTATGTAGTTATTGAAATTTAATTTTCGATATTTTAAATTTTTTGCATTTTTGGCACTTTTCAACATAGGATTTCTCAGGGGCATTTTATCTGATCAGATAATGCAATATATCATTACAGAGCCCTGTGGCTATTTTAGTGCCCAAACCGGCTATTAAAATTATTCCGAAAATAATAACCATACCGGAAGTATTCAAAAAATGAAAAAAAAAGGTTAAAAACATTGTCGCACTTGCGAAAAACTTGATTTCTCCCTTAGGTAATAGCGGACCAAAAGAACTAAAGGGTCGTTGGAAAGCCCTATTAATGGACCATCATATGGTATCTAAATAATACGATTTCGATGGTAGGGAAATAAATTATTGTATGCCAAAAATCTAGTATTTTCCAATTTTTTAACATTCTGAGACGCCTTTTTCTCGAAAACGACGCCTACGATTTTTCTTAAACTTTTCTTACTCAAAGTCCTATCGGTTGTCTATATAGTGAATCCAAAATGAAAAGCATTGAAATAATATAGGTGGTCCAAAAATGGCATCAAACTTTGAAAAAAATTGAAAAATCATTAAATTTTTGTAAACGCTCTTTAATTTATCTTTTTTTCCAAAACTACTCAATGGATGTTTCTGACACTTCTGGTACAGAAAGTTAAGTATCGAAAGAACTTCGTAAAGCTATCGCGACAATGATCGTAAAACCGGAAGTAGTCGAACAAATGTCCGATATTTTGAAAAAAAATAATTTTTTTACGAATACCTTTTTTATTTATGAATATATTTTGATGGTATTTTACACAGGGTTAAAATATCATCGTACTTGAGCAGAAATGAGAAAAAAAATTGTCAGGGTAATTTGCGTTAGCCGCCATCGGCTAATTTAGTTTTTCGTACCCAGAAAAATTATTTATTGTTCGATTTGTATAAAACAAAGTTCATATGCTCCGTGGTCCCAATTGTAATTTTTTTTGTTACGGTAAAATTTTTCTGTCGGCAACGAAAGTGACGTAATATTAACAAAAACTACAATTTTGACAGTTCGGTACCACTTTTTGAAAGCAAATATTTTTTTTTTCAAAACTGATATAACTAAAAGGATGCACCCTGCAAAGATGCACAAAATCCTTAGCTCAGATTTTTTAATTTCAATTTCATTTTCGGGCAATTTCGAATAAAATGTAAAATAAAGTGTAAAATTCAGTTATTTACAATTCATTCAGCGTCTTCATATTTTGAAATATTTATTTGTAATTTTCATAAACTCGTAGCAATAATCCAGACGAAGAGAATGTATGCGAAAATTAGTTTGTAATATGAGCAGTTGCCGAGAAATATGCAATTTTGCATGCATCACTTTTCACGTTATTTTGCCTATAAAAGAGAGAATTATCATTCGATTTGCAATATTTTTTTTCCATTTGATGTCTAATGCCAATTTGGACTAGGTCAAGTCAATTTTACATTTTCACTGTGACCGGAAATGACGTCATTTGGGCAAAAACTGTATTTTTAACCCAAAAAACAAATATTTTATTCAAATGAGTCTGCCTTATAATATTTTTAAAATTATGATATTTGATTCCCATCAACGAATAGAATGAAGCCATACGACCATACAGATACCACAAAATGGTTTCTAACTTGTTTGGTTACAGAGAAATAGGCGATCTTCTATAAGTCACTTTTCAAGGTTTTTGGTCTATAAAAGTCTCAATTATTATTCGATTTTTAAAATTTTTTTACCATTTGATGCCTTATGCCATTTATGGCTTCTATGAACTAAGTTAACATTTTCAATATCACCGGAAGTAATGTAATTTTTGCAAAAAACGTATTTTTAGCCTTCAAAACAAACATTTTTTTGAAGGGATTTATATTTATTATTCGTTTAAATTGATAACGTCTGACTCTAATGGGCAGTAAGATTGAATCAATACCATCATATTGATATCAAAAAAAGCCTTCTAGCATGTTCCCTTGTCGAATAATAGCCAATTTTCCCAGGGTCACTTTTAAGTTTTTTACCTTCTTAATTTCAGTTTATGGGTTATAGGGTAATTATTTATTGCCCAATATGTATAAAACAAAGTTTGTATTTTGTGTGTTGCGAATTTTCGACTTATTTTTCACCTATAAAAATATCTTTCGGTACCGGAAGTGACGTAATTTTGCCATAATTTACAATTTTGACCGGTCTTTTCGTCAGCAAATATTACTTTTACATATGATAGAGGGTGTCACTGAAGCAAAACAACTAAAGTATAGTTTGGTAGCTCAATGGATCGGCTATGGTATAAGAAACTTCCTGTATGATTCCTGAAAGCCGGTTCAGTGCTGCTTGCAGGTCTAGTTATTATTATTATTTACCGCGAGGGCCTAGATCTCTATGATCGAAACAGATATCGATCTGGAATTAGATTTTCTATTGGGAAACCATGTGGTGGCTACTTGATAAAATATTTTCGAAATTTCTGCGCATACCGGAAGTGACCGAACTTTGTACGTTGTCTAAAAATTGAAAATTGGCCATAGTTTCGGCAATTCTTTATCCATTTTCAAACAAATTACATTTTTGGAATCCCTTAATCTTTTCTGAGACAATGGCTATCTCACATTTTTCAATTTCGAACATTCGTCTATGACTTTTATCGTTTGAAAATTGAAAACATGTTGTTTACGAGACAATTTTTGTTATTTTTAAAAATTTTCAAATTTGACCTACATTTTTGGATACCTGAAGTCCATCCGATTCCAGTAATATAAGTTTCATTCAGAGTTATCGCCCTTTATTTTTCGATTTTTTTCGAATTTTCTTCCCATTTTGTGAGCTCGGGTTTCGGTTTATGGCAGAATTGACGTTTCTGAAACTTCTGGAACATGAAGTTATAGTCCAATACCAACTTATAAAGCAATTTCGACAAGAATCCTTAAACCGGAAGTGGTCGAAATAATGGGCAATATTTTGAAAAAAATGCAAAAAATGGATATTTTGGGGAAAAACGCGATTTCTCCGCCCGATATCAATGGATTAAAGAAATTAGGGTACCATTGGACTGCACTAGGATTGTACTATCGTATGATACCCAATTCATACGGATTCTATGATCAGGCAGCAAAATATGGCACGCTGAAAATCAAGTATTTTCTGATTTGGAGCGTTTTTGGACGCCTGTATCTCGAAAACTTAACCTACAATTTTTTTCAAATTTTTTCTATCGAGAGTCCTTTTGGAAGTCTTTTGCATGAAGCCATCCAATAAGCCTTTGAAATGTCTGGAATAGGATAAAAAAGGGACTGAAAATCGAAAAAAGTCGAAAAATCGTGAAATTTTGGAAAATGCTCTACTATTTTTTTATTTTAAGAGATTTTTAAAAAAAGGTTGTATATTCAGATAGCTGACCTAATTACGATTCTAACAGTGTATAATATGTATGTAATTATTGAAATTTAATTTTCGATATTTTAAATTTTTTGCATTTTTGGCACTTTTGAACGTAGGATTTCTCAGGGGCATTTTATCTGATCAGATAATGTAATATATCATTACAGAGCCCTATGACTATTTTAGTGCCCAAACTGGCTATTAAAACTATTCCGAAAATAATAACCATACCGGAAGTATTCAAAAAATAAAAAAAAGAGTTAAAAATATTGTCGCTCTTGCGAAAAACATGATTTCTCCCTTAGGTAATAGCGGACCAAAAGAACTAAAGTGTCGCTGGATAGAACTATTAATGGACCATCATATGGTATCTCAATAATATGATTTCCATGGTAAGGAAATAAATTATTGCATGCCAAAAATCTAGTATTTTCCGATTTTTTAACATTCTGAGACGCCCTTTTCTCGAAAACGACGCCTACGATTTTTCTTAAACTTTTCTTACTCAAAGTCCTATCGGTTGTCTATATAGTGAATCCAAAATGAAAACCATTGAAATGAAATAGGTGGTCCAAAAATGGCATCAAACTTTGAAAAAAAATTGAAAAATCGTTAAATTTTTGTAAACGCTCTTTAATTTATCTTTTTTTCAAAAACTGCTCAATGGATGTTTCTGACACTTCTGGTACAGAAAGTTAAGTATCCAAAGAACCTCGTAAAGCTATCGCGACAATTATCGTAAAACCGGAAGTAGTCGAAAAAATGTCCGATATTTTGAAAAAAAATAATTTTTTTACGAAAACCTTTTTTATTTATGAATATTTTTTGATGATATTTTACACAGGGTTAAAATATCATCGTACTTGAGCATAAATGAGAAAAAAAAATGTCTCGGTAATTTGCGTTAGCCGCCATCGGCTAATTTAGCTTTTCGTGCCCAGAAAAATTATTTATTGTTCGATTTGTATAAAACAAAGTTCATATGCTCCGTGGTCCCAATTGTAATTTTTTTTTGTTACGGTGAAATTTTTCTGTCGGCAACGGAAGTGACGTAATATTAACAAAAACTACAATTTTGACAGTTCGGTACCACTTTTTGAAAGCAAATATTATTTTTTTCCAAAACTGATATAACTAAAAGGATGCACCCTGCAAAGGTGCACAAAATCCTTAGCTCATATTTTTAAATTTCAATTTCATTTTCGGGCAATTTCGAATAAAATGTAAAATAAAGTGTAAAATTCAGTTATTTACAATTCATTCAGCGTCTTCATATTTTGAAATATTTATTTGTAATTTTCATAAACTCGTAGCAATAATCCAGACGAAGAGAATGTATGCGAAAATTAGTTTATAATATGAGCAGTTGCCGAGAAATATGCAATTTTGCATGCATCACTTTTCACGTTATTTTGCCTATACAAAAGTGAATTATTATTCGATTTGCAATATTTTTTTTTCCATTTGATGCCTAATGCCAATTTGGACTAGGTCAAGCCAATTTTACATTTTCACTGTGACCGGAAATGACGTCATTTGGGCAAAAACTGTATTTTTAACCTAAAAAACTAAAATTGTATTCAAATGAGTCTGCCTTATAATATTTTTAAAATTATGATATTTGATTCCCATCAACGAATAGAATGAAGCCATACGACCATACAGATACCACAAAATGGTTTCTAACTTGTACGGTTTCAGAGAAATAGGCGATCTTCTATAAGTCACTTTTCAAGGTTTTTGGTCTATAAAAGTGTCAATTATTATTCGATTTTTATAATCTTTTTACCATTTGATGCCTTATGCCATTTATGACTTCTATGAACCAAGTTAACATTTTCAATATCACCGGAAGTAATGTAATTTTTGCAAAAAAACGTATTTTTAGCCTTCAAAACAAACATTTTTTTGAAGTGATTTATATTCATTATTCGTTTAACTTTATAACGTCTGACTCTAATGGGCAGTAAGATTGAATCAATACCATCATATTGATATCAAGAAAAGGCTTCTAGCATGTTCCCTTGTCGAATAATAACTAATTTTCCCAGGGTCACTTTTAAGTTTTTTACCTTCTTAATTTCAGTTTATGGGTTATAGGTTAATTATTTATTGCCCGATATGTATAAAACAAAGTTTGTATTTTGTATGTTGCGAATTTTCGACTTATTTTTCACCTATAAAAATTTCTTTCGGTACCGGAAGTGACGTAATTTTGCCTTAATTTACAATTTTGACCGGTCTTTTCGCCAGCAAATATTACTTTTACATATGATAGAGGGTGTCGCTGAAGCAAAACAACTAAAGTATAGTTTGGTAGCTCAATGGATCGGCTATGGTATAATAAACTTCCTGTATGATTCCTGAAAGCCGGTTCAGTGCTGCTTGCAGGTCTAGTTATTATTATTATTATTAGGCTTTCAGACTTTCGTCTGAAAGCCTATTGAGATTACTAAAATTATTATTATTATTATTATTTACCGCGGGGGCCAAGTTCTCCATGATCGAAAGCAGATATCGATCTGAAATCAACTTTTCTTTCGGGAAACCATGTGGTGGCTACTTGATAAAGTATTTTCGAAAATTCTGCGCATACCGGAAGTGGCAGATCTTTGTACGTTGTCAAAAAATTGAAAATTGGCCATAGTTTCGTCAATTATTTACCCATTTTCAAACAAATGACATTTTCGGAAACCCTGAATCTTTTCCGAGTCAATAGCAATCTAAGATTTTGTAATTTCGAAACTTCGTCGCTGACTTCTAGCGTTCGAAAATTAAAAAAATTTGTTTAAGAGACAATTTTTTTCATTTTTCAAAATTTTCAAATTTGACTTATAATTTTGGATACCTTAAGTCCATCCGATTCCAGTAATATAAGTTTCATTCAGAGTTATCGCCCTTTATTTTTCGATTTTTTTCGAATTTTCTACCTATTTTGTGAGCTCGGGTTTCGTTATATGGCTGAATTGGCGAATCTGAAACTTCTAAGGCATGAAGCCAAATGACCATTGCAAGGAATAAAGCAATTTCAACAATGATCCGTAGACCGGAAGTAGTCGAAATAATGTGCAATATTTTGAAAAAATGCAAAAAATGGATAGTTTTGGGGAAAACGCGATTTCTCCGTTCGATGTCAACGGATTAAACAAATTAGGGTACCATTGGACTGCACTAGGATTGTACTATCGTATGATACCCAATTCATACGGATATTATGATCAGGCAGCAAAATATGGCACGCTGAAAATCAAGTATTTTCTGATTTGGAGCGTTTTTGGACGCCTATATCTCGAAAACTTAACCATAACTTTTTCTTAAATTTTTTCTATCGAGAGTCCTTTCGGAGTTAATTTGCATTAAACCACCCAATAAGCCTTTGAAATATCTGGAATGGGTGAAATAACGGACTGAAAATCGAAAAAAGTCGAAAAATCGTGAAATTTTGGAAAATGCTCTATTATTTTTTTATTTGAAGAGATTTTTTAAAAAAGGTTGTATATTCAGATAGCTGACCTAATTAAGAATCTAACGATGTATAATATGTATGTAGTTATTGAAATTTAATTTTCGATATTTTAAATTTTTTTCATTTTTAGCACTTTTGAACACAGGATTTCTCAGGGGCATTTTATCTGATCAGATAATGTAATATATCATTACAGAGCCCTGTGGCTATTTTAGTGCCCAAACCGGCTTTTAAAAATATTCCGACAATGATAACCATACCGGAAGTATTCAAAAAATGAAAAAAAAAGGTTAAAAACATTGTCTCACTTGCGAAAAACTTGATTGCTCCCTTAGGTAATAGCGGACCAAAAGAACTAAAGTGTCGTTGGATAGCCCTATTAATGGACCATCATATGGTATCTAAATAATACGATTTCAATGGTAAGGAAATAAATTATTGTATGCCAAAAATCAAGTATTTTCCGCTTTTTTAACATTCCGAGACGCCCTTTTCTCGAAAACGACGCCTACGATTTTTCTTAAACTTTTCTTACTCAACGTCCTATCGGTTGTCTGTATAGTGAATCCAAAATGAAAAGCATTGAAATAATATAGGTGGTCCAAAAGTGGCCTCAAACTTTGAAAAAAATTGAAAAATCGTTAAAGTTTTGGAAACGCTCTTTAATTTATCTTTTTTTCCAAAACTACTCAATGGATGTTTCTGACACTTCTGGTACAGAAAGTTAAGTATCCAAAGAACTTCGTAAAGCTATCACGACAATGATCGTAAAACCGGAAGTAGTCGAAAAAATGTCCGATATTTTGAAAAAAAAAATTTTTTTTACGAAAACCTTTTTCATTTATGAATATTTTTGGATGGTATTTTACACAGGGTTAAAATATTATCCTACTTGAACAGAAATGAGAAAAAAAATTGTCTCGGTAATTTGCGTTAGCCGCCATCGGCTAATTTAGTTTTTCGTACCCAGAACAATTATTTATTGTTCGATTTGTATAAAACAAAGTTCATATGCTCCGTGGTCCCAATTGTAATATTTTATGTTACTGTGAAATTTTTCTGTCGGCTACGGAAGTGACGTAATATTAACAAAAACTACAATTTTGACAGTTCTGTACCACTTTTTGAAAGCAAATGTTATTTTTTTCAAAACTGATATAACTAAAATGATGCACCCTGCAAAGGTGCACAAAATCTTTAGCTCAGATTTTTTAATTCCAATTTCATTTTCGGGCAATTTCGAATAAAATGTAAAATAAAGTGTAAAATTCAGTTATTTACAATTCATTCAGCGTCTTCATATTTTGAAATATTTATTTGTTATTTTCATAAACTCGTAGCATTAATCCAGACAAAGAGAATGTATGGGAAAATTAGTTTGTAATATGAGCAGTTGCTGAGAAATATGCAATTTTGCATGCATCACTTTTCACGTTATTTTGCCTATACAGGAGGGAATTATTATTCGATTTGCAATATTTTTTTTCCATTTGATGCCTAATGCCATTTTGGACTAGGTCAAGCCAATTTTACATTTTCACTGTGACCGGAAATGACGTCTTTGGGGCAAAAGCTGTATTTTTAACCTAAAAAACAAATATTTTATTAAAATGAGTCTGCCTTAAAATATTTTTAGAATTGTGATATTTGATTCCCATCAACGAATAGAATGAAGCCATACGACCATACAGATACCACAAAATGGTTTCTAACTTGTACGGTTACAGAGAAATAGGCGATCTTCTATAAGTCACTTTTCAAGGGTTTTCGTCTATAAAAGTGTCAATTATTATACGATTTTAATAATTTTTTTACCATTTGATGCCTTATGCCATTTATGACTTCTATGAACTAAATTAACATTTTCAATATCACCGGAAGTAATGTAATTTTTGCAAAAAACGTATTTTTAGCCTTCAAAACAAACATTTTTTTGAAGGGATTTATATTTATCATTCGTTTAACTTTATAATGTTTGATTCCAATAGGCAGTAAGATTGAATCAATACCATCATATTGATATCAAGAAAAGGCTTCTAGCATGTTCCCTTGTCGAATAATAGCCAATTTTCCCAGGGTCACTTTTAAGTTTTTTACCTTCTTAATTTCAGTTTATGGATTATAGGTTAATTATTTATTGCCCGATATGATAAAACAAAGTTTGTATTTTGTATGTTGCGAATTTTCGACTTATTTTTCACCTATAAAAATGTCTTTCGGCACCGGAAGTGACGTATTTTGCCATAATTTACCATTTTGACCGGTCTTTTCGCCAGCAAATATTACTTTAACATATGGTAGAGGGTGTCACTGAAGCAAAACAACTAAAGTATAGTTTGGTAGCTCAATGGATCGGCTATGGTATAATAAACTTTCTGTATGATTCCTGAAAGCCGGTTCAGTGCTGCTTGCAGGTCTAGTTATTATTATTATTATTATTTACCGCGGGGGCCTAGATCTCCATGATCGAAAACAGATATCGATCTGGAATTAGATTTTCTATTGGGAAACCATGTGGTGGCTACTTGATAAAATATTTTTGAAATTTCTGCGCATACCGGAAGTGACCGAACTTTGCACGTTGTCTAAAAATTGAAAATCGGCCATAGTTTCGTCAATTCGTTATCCATTTTCAAACAAATTACATTTTTGGAATCCCTGAATCTTTTCTGAGACAATGGCTATCTCACATTTTTCAATTTCGAACATTCGTCTATGACTTTTATCGTTCGAAAATTGAAAACATGTTGTTTACGAGACCATTTTTGTCATTTTTCAAAATTTTCAAATTTGACCTACATTTTTGGATACCTGAAGTCCATCCGATTCCAGTAATATAAGTTTCATTCAGAGTTATCGCCCTTTATTTTTCGATTTTTTTCGAATTTTCTTCCCATTTTGTCAGCTCGGGTTTCGTTTTATGGTAGAATTGACGTTTCTGAAACTTCTAGAACATGAAGTTATAGTCCAATACCAACGTATAAAGCAATTTCGACAAGAATCCTTAAACCGGAAGTGGTCGAAATAATGTGCAATATTTTGAAAAAAATGCAAAAAATGGATATTTTGGGGAAAAACGCGAATTCTCCGCCCGATATCAATGGATTAAAGAAATTAGGGTACCATTGGACTGCACTAGGATTGTGCTATCGTATGATACCCAACTCGTACGGATACGATGAGCAGGCAGCAAAATATGGCACGCTGAAAATCAAGTATTTTCTGATTTGGAGCGTTTTTGGACGCCTGTATCTCGAAAACTTAACCGCAACTTTTTTTGTAATTTTTTCTATCGAGAGTCCTTTCGGAGGTATTTTGCATGAAGCCATCCAATAAGACTTTGAAATATCAGGAATAGGTGAAATAACGGACTGAAAATCGAAAAAAGTCGAAAAATCGTGAAATTTTGGAAAATGCTCTGCTATTTTTTTATTTTCAAAGATTTCCAAAAAACGATTGTATATTCAGATAGCTGACCTAATTACGATTCTAGCGATGTATAATATGTATGTAGTTATTGAAATTTAATTTTCGATATTTTAAATTTTTTGCATTTTTGGCACTTTTGAACCTAGGATTTCTCAGGGGCATTTTATCTGATCAGATAATGTAATATATCATTACAGAGCACTGTGGCTATTTTAGTGCCCAAACCGGTTATTAAAACTATACCGACAATAATAACCATACCGGAAGTATTCAAAAAAATGAAAAAAAAGGTTAAAAACATTGTCGCACTTGCGAAAAACTTGATTTCTCCCTTAGGTAATAGCGGACCAAAAGAACTAAAGTGTCGTTGGATAGCCCTATTAATGGACCATCATATGGTATCTAAATAATACGATATCGATGGTAAGGAAATAAATTATTGTATGCCAAAAATCTAGTATTTTCCGATTTTTTAACATTCTGAGACGCCCTTTTCTCGAAAACGACGCCGCAGATTTTTCTTAAACTTTTCTAACTCAAAGTCCCATCGGTTGTCTATATAGTGAATCCAAAATGAAAAGCATTGAAATAATATAGTTGGTCGAAAAATGGCCTCAAACTTTGAAAAAAATTGAAAAATCGTTAAATTTTTGTAAACGCTCTTTTATTTATCTTTTTTTCCAAAACTGCTCAATGGATGTTTCTGACACTTCTGGTACAGAAAGTTAAGTATCCAAAGAACTTCGTAAAGCTATCACAACAACGATCGTAAAACTGGAAGTAGTCGAAAAAATGTCCGATATTTTGAAAAAAATTATTTTTTTTACGAAAATCTTTTTTATTTATGAATATTTTTTGGTGATATTTTACACTGGGTTAAAATATCATCGTACTTGAGCAGAAATGAGAAAAAAAATTGTCTGGGTAATTTGCGTTAGCCGCCATCGGCGAATTTAGTTTTTCGTACCCAGAAAAATTATTTATTGTTCGATTTGTATAAAACAAAGTTCATATGCTCCGTGGTCCCAATTGTTATTTTTTATGTTACGGTGAAATTTTTCTGTCGGCAACGGAAGTGACGTAATATTAACAAAAACTACAATTTTGACAGTTCGGTACCACTTTTTGAAAGAAAATATTGTTTTTTTTCAAAACTGATATAACTAAAAGGATGCACCCTGCGAAGGTGCACAAAATCCTTAGCTCATATTTTTAAATTTCAATTTCATTTTCGGGCAATTTCGAATAAAATGTAAAATAAAGTGTAAAATTCAGCTATTTACAATTCATTCAGCGTCTTCATATTTTTAAATATTTATTTGTAATTTTCATAAACTCGTAGCAATAATCCAGACGAAGAGCATGTATGCGAAAATTAGTTTGTAATATGAGCAGTTATCGAGAAATATGCAATTTTGCATGCATCACTTTTCAGGTTATTTTGCCTATACAAGAGTGAATTATTATTCGATTTGCAATATTTTTTTTCCATTTGATGTCTAATGCCAATTTGGACTAGGTCAAGCCAATTTTACATTTTCACTGTGACCGGAAATGACGTCATTTGGGCAAAAACTGTATTTTTAATCTAAAAAACTAATATTTTATTCAAATCAGTCTCCCTTATAATATTTTTAAAATTATGATATTTTATTCCCATCAACGAATAGAATGAAGCCATACGACCATACAGATACCACAAAATGGTTTCTAACTTGTACGGTTACAGAGAAATAGGCGATCTTCTATAAGTCACTTTTCAAGGTTTTTGGTCTATAAAAGTGTCAATTATTATTCGATTTTTATAATTTTTTTACCATTTGATGCCTTATGCCATTTATGACTTCTATGAACCAAGTTAACATTTTCAATATCACCGGAAGTAATGTAATTTTTGCAAAAAAACGTATTTTTAGCCTTCAAAACAAACATTTTTTTGAAGTGATTTATATTCATTATTCGTTTAACTTTATAACGTCTGGCTCTAATGGGCAGTAAGATTGAATCAATACCATCATATTGATATCAAGAAAAGGCTTCTAGCATGTTCCCTTGTCGAATAATAACCAATTTTCCCAGGGTCACTTTTAAGTTTTTTACCTTCTTAATTTCAGTTTATGGGTTATAGGTTAATTATTTATTGCCCGATATGTATAAAACAAAGTTTGTATTTTGTGTGTTGCGAATTTTCGACTTATTTTTCACCTATAAAAATTTCTTTCGGTACCGGAAGTGACGTAATTTTGTCATAATTCACAATTTTGACCGGTCTTTTCGCCAGCAAATATTACTTTTACATATGATAGAGGGTGTCACTGAAGCAAAACAACTAAAGTATACTTTGGTAGCTCAATGGATCGGCTATGGTATAATAAACTTCCTGTATGATTCCTGAAAGCCGGTTCAGTGCTGCTTGCAGGTCTAGTTATTATTATTATTAGGCTTTCAGACTTTCGTCTGAAAGCCTATTGAGATTACTAAAATTATTATTAGGCTTTCAGACTTTCGTCTGAAAGCCTATTGTGATTACTAAAATTATTATTTATTATTATTATTTTTTTTTTCGCCGGAGCCTATTTCTCAGTGCCTGTAACAGATACCGATCTGGGACCTAATTCTCTATCGGTAAACCATGTGTTGGCTACTTGATAAACTATATTTGAAACTTCTGCGCAGACCGGAAGTGGTCGAATTTCGTGCGGTGTCAAAAAATCAAAAAACGGCCGTAGATTCGTCAATTCTGTACCTATTTTCATACAAATGACATTTTCGGAAACCCTGAGTCTTTTCTCGGACGATAGCAGTTGAAAATTTCGATATTTCGAAACTTCATCGCTGACTTCTTGCGATCGAAAAGTGAAAAATGTTGTTTGAGAGACAATTTTTGTTATTTTTCAAAATTTTGAAATTTGACCTGCATTTTTGGATACCTGAAGTCCATCCGATTCCAGTAATATAAGTTTCATTCAGAGTTATCGCCCTTTATTTTTCGATTTTTTTCGAATTTTCTACCCATTTTGTGAGCTCGGGTTTCGTTTTATGGCCGAATTGACGTTTCTGAAATTTCTGAGGCATGAAGCCAAATGACCATTGCAAGGAATAAAGCAATTTCAACAATAATCTGTACACCGGAAGTGGTCGAAATAATGTCCGATATTTTGAAAAAAATGCAAAAAATGGGTATTTTGGGGAAAAACGCGACTTCTCCGTCCGATATCAATGAATTAAACAAATTAGGGTACCATTGGACTGCACTAGTATTGTGCTATCGTATGATACCCAATTTGTACGGATACGACGAGCAGGAAGCAAAATATGGCACGCTGAAAATCAAGTATTTTCTGATTTGGAGCGTTTTTGGACGCCTGTATCTCGAAAACTTAACCGCAACTTTTTTTTTAACTTTCTCTATCGAGAGTCCATTCGATAGTCTTGTGAATTATGCCATCCAATAAGACTTTGAAATGTCTGGAATATGATAAAAAAGGGACTGAAAATCAAAAAAAGTCGAAAAATCGTGAAATTTTGGAAAATGCTCTACTATTTTTTTATTTTAAGAGATTTTCAAAAAAAGGTTGTATATTCAGATAGTTGACCTAATTACGATTCTAATGATGTATAATATGTATGTAGTTATTGAAATTTAATTTTCGATATTTTAATTTTTTTGCATTTTTGGCACTTTTGAACATAGGATTTCTCAGAGGCATTTTATCTGATCAGATAATGTAATATATCATTACAGAGCCCCGTGGCTATTTTAGTGCCCCAATCGGCTATTAAAACTATTCCGACAATAATAACCATACCGGAAGTATTCAAAAAATGAAAAAAAAGGTTAAAACCATTGTCGCAGTTGCGAGAAACTTGATTTCTCCCTTAGTTAATAGCGGACCAAAAGATCTAAAGTGTTGCTGGATAGCCCTATTAATGGACCATCATATGGTATCTAAATAATACGATTTCGATGGTAAGGAAATAAATTATTGTATGCCAAATATATATTATTTTCCGATTTTTTAACATTCTGGGACGCCCTTTTCTCGAAAACGACGCCGCAGATTTTTCTCAAACTTTTCTTACTCAAAGTCCTATCGGTTGTCTATATAGTGAATCCAAAATGAAATGCATTGAAATAATATAAATGGTCCAAAAATGGCCTCAAACTTTGAAAAAAATTGAAAAATCGTTAAATTTTTGGAAACGCTCTTTAATTTATCTTTTTTTCCAAAACTACTCAATCGATGTTTCTGACGCTTCTGGTACAGAAAGTTAATTATCCAAAGAACTTCGTAAAGCTATCACGACAACGATCGTAAAACCGGAAGTAGTCGAAAAAATGTCCGATATTTTGAAAAAAATTAATTTTTTTACGAAAACCTTTTTTATTTATGAATATGTTTTGATGATATTTTACACAGGGTTAAAAATATCATCCTACTTGAGCAGAAATGAGAAAAAAAATTGTCTCGGTAATTTGCGTTAGCCGCCATCGGCTAATTTAGTTTTTCGTACCCAGAAAAATTATATATTATTCGATTTGTATAAAACAAAGTTCATACGCTCCGTGGTCCCAATTGTAATTTTGTTACGGTGAAATTTTTCTGTCGGCAACGGAAGTGACGTAATATTAACAAAAACTACAATTTTGACCGTTCAGTACCACTTTTTGAAAGCAAATATTATTTTTTTTCAAAACTGATATAACTAAAAGGATGCACCCTGCAAAGGTGCACAAAATCCTTAGCGCAGATGTTTTAATTTCAATTTCTTTTTCGGGCAATTTCGAATAAAATGTAAAATAAAGTGTAAAATTCAGTTATTTACAATTCATTCAGCGTCTTCATATTTTGAAATATTTATTTGTAATTTTTATAAACTCGTAGCAATAATCCAGACGAAGAGAATGTATGCGCAAATTAGTTTGTAATATGAGCAGTTGCCGAGAAATATGCAATTTTGCATGCATCACTTTTCACGTTATTTTGCCTATAAAAGAGTGAATTATTATTCGATTTGCAATATTTTTTTTCCATTTGATGCTTAATGCCAATTTGGACTAGGTCAAGCCAATTTTACATTTACACTGTGACCGGAAATGACGTCATTTTGGCAAAAACTGTATTTTTAACTTAAAAAAAAAGATTTTATTCAAATGAGTCCCATCAACGAATAGAATTAAGCCATACGACCATACGGATACCACAAAATGGTTTCTAACTTGTACGGTTACAGAGAAATAGGCGATCTTTTATAAGTCACTTTTCAAGGTTTTTGGTCTATAAAAGTGTCAATTATTATTCGATTTTTATCATTTTTTTACCATTTGATGCCTTATGCCATTTATGACTTCTATGAACTAAATTAACATTTTCAATATCTCCGAAAGTAATGTAATTTTTGCAAAAAAACGTATTTTTAGCCTTCAAAACAAACATTTTTTTGGAGGGATTTATATTTATTATTCGTTTAACTTTATAACGTCTGACTCTAATGGGCAGTAAGATTGAATCAATACCATCATATTGATATCAAGAAAAGGCTTCTAGCATGTTCCCTTGTCGAATAATAGCCAATTTTCCCAGGGTCACTTTTAAGTTTTATACCTTCTTAATTTCAGTTTATGGGCTATAGGTTGATTATTTATTGCCCGATATGTATAAAACAAAGTTTGTATTTTGTATGTTGCGAATTTTCGACTTATTTTTCACCTATAAAAATTTCTTTCGGCACCGGAAGTGACGTAATTTTGCCATAATTTACAATTTTGACCGGTCTTTTCGCCAGCAAAAATTACTTTTACATATGATAGAAGGTGTCACTGAAGCAAAACAATTAAAGTATAGTTTGGTAGCTCAATGGATCGGCTATGGTATAATGAACTTCCTGTATGATTCCTGAAAGCCGGTTCAGTGCTGCTTGCAGGTCTAGTTAGGCTTTCAGACTTTCGTCTGAAAGCCTATTGTGATTACTAAAATTATTATTTATTATTATTATTTTATTTTTCGGGGGAGCCTATTTCTCAGTGTCTGTAACAGATACAGATCTGGGACGTAATTTTCTATCAGGAAACCATATAGTGGCCATCCCTTCCACTGTATTTGAAACTTCTGCGCAGACCGGAAGTGGCCGAATTTTGTGCGGTGCCAAAAAATTAAAAAACGGCCGTAGATTCGTCAATTCTGTACCTATTTTCATACAAATTACATTTTTGGAAACCCTGAGTCTTTTCTCGGACGATAGCAGTTGAAAATTTTGCCATTTAGAAACTTCGCCGCTGACTTCTAGCATTCGAAAAATGAAAATATGTTGTTTAAGACACATTTTTTGTTATTTTTCAAAATTTTCAAATTTGACCTACATTTTTGGATACCTGAAGGCAATACGGTTCCAGTAATATAAGTTTCATTCAGAGTCATCGCCCTTTATTTTTCGATTTTTTTCGAATTTTCTTCACATTTTGTGAGCTTAAGTTTCGTTTTACGGCCGGATCGACGTTTCTGAAATTCCTGGAACATGAAGTAATATGGTCAAACCACCGTTTAAAGCAATTTCAACAACAATCCGTAAACCGGAAGTAGTCGAAATACTATGCGATATTTTGAAAAAAACGTGAAAAATTGGTGTTTTGGGTAAAAACACGATTTTTCCGTCCGATATCAACGGATTAAACAAATTAAGGTATCATTTGGTCGGGCGGTAATTGGACCACTGAATGATACCCAATTCGTACGGACACGATCAGCAGGAAGCAAAATATGGCTCGCTGAAAATCAAGTATTTTCTGATTTGGAGCGTTTTTAGATGCCTGTATCTCGAAAACTGCTCCACAGTTTTTTATGAAACTTTCTCTATCGAGAGACCTTGCAGTAGTCTTGTGTACGAAACATTCCATTACGACTTTGAAATATCTGGAAAAGGTGAAATAACGGACTGAAAATCGAAAAAAGTCGAAAAATCGTGAAATTTTGGAAAATGCTCTGCTATTTTTTTATTTTAAGAGATTTTCAAAAAAAAATTGTATATTCAGATAGCTGACCTAATTACGATTCTATCGATGTATAATATGTATGTAGTTATTGAAATTTAATTTTCGATATTTTAAATTTTTTGCATTTTTGGCACTTTTGAACGTAGGATTTCTCAGGGGCATTTTATCTGATCAGATAATGTAATATATCATTACAGAGCCCTGTGGCTATTTTAGTGCCTAAACCGGTTATCAAAACTATATCGACAATAATAACCATACCAGAAGTATTCAAAAAATGTAAAAAAAGGTTAAAAACTATGTCGCACTTGCAAAAAACTTGATTTCTCCCTTAGGTAATAGCGGACCAAAAGAACTAAAGTGTCGTTGGATAGCCCTATTAATGGACCATCATATGGTATCTAAATAATACGATATCGATGGTAAGGAAATAAATTATTGTGTGCCAAAAATCTAGTATTTTCCGATTTTTTAACATTCTGAGACGTCCTTTTCTCGAAAACGACGCCGCAGATTTTTCTTAAACTTTTCTTACTCAAAGTCCTATCGGTTGTCTATATAGTGAATCAAAAATGAAAAGCATTGAAATAATATAGGTGGTCCAAAAATGGCATCAAACTTTGAAAAAATTGAAAAATCGTTAAATTTTTGTAAACGCTCTTTAGTTTATCTTTTTTTTTTCAAAACTGCTCAATGGATGTTTCTGACATTTCTGGTACAGAAAGTTAAGTATCCAAAGAACTTCGTAAAGCTATCACAACAACGATCGTAAAACCGGAAGTAGTCGAAAAAATGTCTGATATTTTGAAAAAAAATATTTTTTTTACGAAAATCTTTTTTATTTATGAATATTTTTTGATGATATTTTACACGGGGTTAAACTGTCATCCTACTTGAGCAGAAATGAGAAAAAAAAATTGTCTCGGTAATTTGTGTTAGCCACCATCGGCTAATTTAGTTTTTCGTACCCAGAAAAATTATTTATTGTTCGATTTGTATAAAACAAAGTTCATATGCTCCGTGGTCCCAATTGTAATTTTTTTTGTTACGGTGAAATTTTTCTGTCGGCAACGGAAGTGACGTAATATTAACAAAAACTACAATTTTGACAGTTCGGTACCACTTTTTGAAAGCAAATATTATTTTTTTTCAAAACTGATATAACTAAATGGATGCACCCTGCAAAGGTGCACAAAATCCTTAGCTCATATTTTTAAATTTTAATTCCATTTTCGGGCAATTTCGAATAAAATGTAAAATAAAGTGTAAAATTCAGTTATTTACAATTCATTCAGCGTCTTCATATTTTGAAATATTTATTTGTAATTTCCATAAACTCGTAGCACTAATCCAGACGAAGAGAATGTATGCGAAAATTAGTTTGTAATATGAGCAGTTGCCGAGAAATATGCAATTTTGCATGCATCACTTTTCACGTTATTTTGCCTATGCAAGAGTGAATTATTATTCGATTTGCAATATCTTTTTCCCATTTGATGCCTAATGCCAATTTGGACTAGGTCAAGCCAATTTTAAAATTTCACTGTGACCGGAAATGACGTCATTTGGGCAAAAACTGTATTTTTAACCTAAAAAACTAAAATTTTATTCAAATCAGTCTCCCTTATAATATTTTTAAAATTATGATATTTGATTCTCATCAACGAATAGAATGAAGCCATAAGACCATACAGATACCACAAAATGGTTTCTAACTTGTACGTTTACAGAGAAATAGGCGATCTTCTATAAGTCACTTTTCAAGGTTTTTGGTATATAAAAGTGTCAATTATTATTCGATTTTTATAATTTTTTTACCATTTGATACCTTATGCAATTTATGACTTCTATGAACCAAGTTAACATTTTCAATATCACCGGAAGTAATGTAATTTTTGCAAAAAAACGTATTTTTAGCCTTCAAAACAAACATTTTTTAGAAGTGATTTATATTCATTATTCGTTTAACTTTATAACGCCTGACTCTAATGGGCAGTAAGAGTGAATCAATACCATCATATTGATATCAAGAAAAGGCTTCTAGCATGTTCCCTTGTCGAATAATAACCAATTTTCCCAGGGTCACTTTTAAGTTTTTTACCTTCTTAATTTCAGTTTATGGGTTATAGGTTAATTATTTATTGCCCGAAATGTATAAAACAACGTTTGGATTTTGTATGTTGCGAATTTTCTACTTACTTTTCACCTATAAAAATTTCTTTCGGCACCGGAAGTGACTTAATTTTACCATAATTTACAATTTTGACTGGTCTTTTCGCCAGCAAATATTACTTTTACATATGATAGAGGGTGTCACTAAAGCAAAACAACCTAAAGTATAGTTTGGTAGCTCAATGGATCGGCTATGGTATAATAAACTTCCTGTATGATTCCTGAAAGCCGGTTCAGTGCTGCTTGCAGGTCTAGTTAGGCTTTCAGACTTTCGTCTGAAAGCCTATTGAGATTACTAAAATTATTATTATTATTATTATTATTATTATTATTATTATTATTTACCGCGAGGGCCTAGATCTCCATGATCGAAAACAGATATCGATCTGGAATTAGCTTTTCTATTGGGAAACCATGTGGTGGCTACTTGATAAAATATTTTTGAAATTTCTGCGCATACCGGAAGTGACCGAACTTTGTACTTTCTCTAAAAATTGAAAATCGGCTATAGTTTCGTCAATTCTTTATCCATTTTCAAACAAATTACATTTTTGGAATCCCTGGATCTTTTCTGAGAAAATGGCTATCTCACATTTTTCAATTTCGAACATTCGTCTATGACTTTTATAGTTCGAAAATTGAACACATGTTGTTTACGAGACAATTTTTGTTATTTTTCAAAATTTTCAAATTTGACCTACATTTTTGGATACCTGAAGTCCATCCGATTCCAGTAATATAAGTTTCATTCAGAGTTATCGCCCTTTATTTTTCGATTTTTTTCGAATTTTCTTCCCATTTTGTGAGCTCGGGTTTCGTTTTATGGCAGAATTGACGTTTCTGAAACTTCTGGAACATGAAGTTAAAGTCCAATATCAACAGGTAAAGCAATTTCGACAAGACTCCTTAAACCGGAAGTGGTCGAAATAATGTGCAAAATTTGCAAAAAAACGAAAAAAATGGGTGGTTTTGGGAAAAACGTGATTTCTTAGGCCGATATCAACGGATTAAAGGGATTAAGGTATCGTTGGGTTGCATGAAGAATGGACTATCGTATGATACCCAAATCATACAGATACTATGAAAAGGTAGCAAAATATGGCACGCTGAAAATCAAGTATTTTCTGATTTGGAGCGTTTTTGGATGCCTGTATCTCGAAAACTTAACCTACAATTTTTTTTATTTTTTTTCTATCGAGAGTCCTTTTGGAGGTATTTGACATGAAGCCATCCAATAGGACTTTGAAATGTCTGGAATAGGATAAAAAAGGGACTGAAAATCGAAAAAAGTCGAAAAATCGTGAAATTTTGGAAAATGCTCTACTATTTTTTTATTTTAAGAGATTTTTAAAAAAAGGTTGTATATTCAGATAGCTGACCTAATTACGATTCTAACGATGTATAATATGTATGTAATTATTAAAATTTAATTTTCGATATTTTAAATTTTTTGCATTTTTGGCACTTTTGAACATAGGATTTCTCAGGGGCATTTTATCTGATCAGATAATGTAATATATCATTACAGAGCCCTGTGGCTATTTTAGTGCCCAAACCGGCTATTAGAACTATTCCGACAATAATAACCATACCGGAAGTATTCAAAAAATGAAAAAAAAGAGTAAAAACATTGTCGCACTTGCGAAAAACTTGATTTCTCCCTTAGGTAATAGCGGACCAAAAGAACTAAAGTGTCGCTGGATAGCCCTATTAATGGACCATCATATGGTATCTAAATAATACGATTTCGATGGTAAGGAAATAAATTATTGTATGCCAAAAATCTAGTATTTTCCAATTTTTTAACATTCTGAGACGCCCTTTTCTCGAAAACGACGCCTACGATTTTTCTTAAACTTTTCTTACTCAAAGTCCTGTTAGTTGTCTATATAGGGAATCCAAAATGAAAAGCATTGAAATAATATAAGTGGTCGAAAAATGGCCTCAAACTTTGAAAAAAATTGAAAAATCGTTAAATTTTTTGAAACGCTCTTTAATTTATCTTTTTTTCTAAAACTACTCAATGGATGTTTCTGACACTTTTGGTACAGAAAGTTAAGTATCCAAAGGACTTCGTAAAGCTATCACAACAACGATCGTAAAACCGGAAGTAGTCGAAAAAATGTCCGATATTTCGAAAAAAAATAATTTTTTTACGAAAACCTTTTTTATTTATGAATATTTTTTGATGATATTTTACACAGGGTTAAAATATCATCGTACTTGAGCAGAAATGAGAAAAAAAATTGTCTCGGTAATTTGCGTTAGCCGCCATCGGCTAATTTAGTTTTTCGTACCCAGAAAAATTATTTATTGTTCGATTTGTATAAAACAAAGTTCATATGCACCATGGTCCCAATTGTAATTTTTTTTGTTACGGTGAAATTTTTCTGTCGGCAACGGAAGTGACGTAATATTAACAAAAACTACAATTTTGACAGTTCGGTACCACTTTTTGAAAGCAAATATTATTTTTTTTCAAAACTGATATAACTAAAAGGATGCACCCTGCAAAGGTGCACAAAAACCTTAGCTCATATTTTTTAATTTCAACTTCATTTTCGGGCAATTTCGAATAAAATGTAAAATAAAGTGTAAAATTCAGTTATTTACAATTCATTCAGCGTCTTCATATTTTGAAATATTTATTTGTAATTTTCATAAACTCGTAGCAATAATCCAGACGAAGAGAATGTATGCGAAAATTAGTTTGTAATATGAGCAGTTGCCGAGAAATATGCAATTTTGCATGCATCACTTTTCACGTTATTTTGCCTATAAAAGAGTTAATTATTATTCGATTTGCAATATTTTTTTTCCATTTGATGCCTAATGCCAATTTGGACTAGGTCAAGCCAATTTTACATTTTCACTGTGACCGGAAATGACGTCATTTGGGCAAAAACTGTATTTTTAACCTAAAAAAATAAATATTTTATTCAAATGAGTCTGCCTTATAATATTTTTAAAATTATGATATTTGATTCCCATCAACGAATAAAATGAAGCCATACGACCATACAGATACCACAAAGTGGTTTCTAACTTGTACGGTTACAGAGAAATAGGCGATCTTCTATAAGTCACTTTTCAAGGTTTTTGGTCTGTAAAACTGTCAATTATTATTCGATTTTTACAATTTATTTACCATTTCATGCCTTATGCTATTTATGACTTCTGTGAACCAAGTTAAAATATTCAATATCACCGGAAGTAATGTAATTTTTGCAAAAAACGTATTTTTAGCCTTTAAAACAAACATTTTTTTGAAGGGATTTATATTTATTATTCGTATAACTTTATAACGTCTGACTCTAATGGGCAGTAAGACTGAATCAATACCATCATATTGATATCAAGAAAAATCTTCTAGCATGTTGCCTTGCCGAATAATAACCAATTTTCCGAGGGTCACTTTTCAGTTTTTTACCTTCTTAATTTCAGTTTATGGGTTATAGGTTAATTATTTATTGTCCGATATTTATAAAAAAAAGTTTGTATTTTGTATGTTGCGAATTTTCGACTTATTTTTCATCTATAAAAATTTCTTTCGGCACCGGAAGTGACATACTTTTGCCATAATTTACAATTTTGACCGGTCTTTTAGCCAGCAAATATTACTTTTACATATGATAGAGGGTGTCACTGAAGCAAAACAACTAAAGTATAGTTTGGTAGCTCAATGGATCGGCTATGGTATAATAAACTTCCTGTATGATTCCTGAAAGCCGGTTCAGTGCTGCTTGCAGGTCTAGTTATTATTATTATTATTATTTACCGCGAGGGCCTAGATCTCCATGATCGAAAACAGATATCGATCTGGAATTAGCTTTTCTATTGGGAAACCATGTGGTGGCTACTTGATAAAATATTTTTGAAATTTCTGCGCATACCGGAAGTGACCGAACTTTGTACTTTCTCTAAAAATTGAAAATCGGCTATAGTTTCGTCAATTCTTTATCCATTTTCAAACAAATTACATTTTTGGAATCCCTGGATCTTTTCTGAGAAAATGGCTATCTCACATTTTTCAATTTCGAACATTCGTCTATGACTTTTATAGTTCGAAAATTGAACACATGTTGTTTACGAGACAATTTTTGTTATTTTTCAAAATTTTCAAATTTGACCTACATTTTTGGATACCTGAAGTCCATCCGATTCCAGTAATATAAGTTTCATTCAGAGTTATCGCCCTTTATTTTTCGATTTTTTTCGAATTTTCTTCCCATTTTGTGAGCTCGGGTTTCGTTTTATGGCAGAATTGACGTTTCTGAAACTTCTGGAACATGAAGTTAAAGTCCAATATCAACAGGTAAAGCAATTTCGACAAGACTCCTTAAACCGGAAGTGGTCGAAATAATGTGCAAAATTTGCAAAAAAACGAAAAAAATGGGTGGTTTTGGGAAAAACGTGATTTCTTCGCCCGATATCAACGGATTAAAGGGATTAAGGTATCGTTGGGTTGCATGAAGAATGGACTATCGTATGATACCCAAATCATACAGATACTATGAAAAGGTAGCAAAATATGGCACGCTGAAAATCAAGTATTTTCTGATTTGGAGCGTTTTTGGATGCCTGTATCTCGAAAACTTAACCTACAATTTTTTTTTTTTTTTTTCTATCGAGAGTCCTTTTGGAGGTATTTGGCATGAAGCCATCCAATAGGACTTTGAAATGTCTGGAATAGGATAAAAAAGGGACTGAAAATCGAAAAAAGTCGAAAAATCTTGAAATTTTGGAAAATGCTCTACTATTTTTTTATTTTAAGAGATTTTTAAAAAAAGGTTGTATATTCAGATAGCTGACCTAATTACGATTCTAACGATGTATAATATGTATGTAATTATTAAAATTTAATTTTCGATATTTTAAATTTTTTGCATTTTTGGCACTTTTGAACATAGGATTTCTCAGGGGCATTTTATCTGATCAGATAATGTAATATATCATTACAGAGCCCTGTGGCTATTTTAGTGCCCAAACCGGCTATTAGAACTATTCCGACAATAATAACCATACCGGAAGTATTCAAAAAATGAAAAAAAAGAGTAAAAACATTGTCGCACTTGCGAAAAACTTGATTTCTCCCTTAGGTAATAGCGGACCAAAAGAACTAAAGTGTCGCTGGATAGCCCTATTAATGGACCATCATATGGTATCTAAATAATACGATTTCGATGGTAAGGAAATAAATTATTGTATGCCAAAAATCTAGTATTTTCCAATTTTTTAACATTCTGAGACGCCCTTTTCTCGAAAACGACGCCTACGATTTTTCTTAAACTTTTCTTACTCAAAGTCCTGTTAGTTGTCTATATAGGGAATCCAAAATGAAAAGCATTGAAATAATATAAGTGGTCGAAAAATGGCCTCAAACTTTGAAAAAAATTGAAAAAATCGTTAAATTTTTTGAAACGCTCTTTAATTTATCTTTTTTTCTAAAACTACTCAATGGATGTTTCTGACACTTTTGGTACAGAAAGTTAAGTATCCAAAGGACTTCGTAAAGCTATCACAACAACGATCGTAAAACCGGAAGTAGTCGAAAGAATGTCCGATATTTCGAAAAAAAATAATTTTTTTACGAAAACCTTTTATATTTATGAATATTTTTTGATGATATTTTACACAGGGTTAAAATATCATCGTACTTGAGCAGAAATGAGAAAAAAAATTGTCTCGGTAATTTGCGTTAGCCGCCATCGGCTAATTTAGTTTTTCGTACCCAGAAAAATTATTTATTGTTCGATTTGTATAAAACAAAGTTCATATGCACCATGGTCCCAATTGTAATTTTTTTTGTTACGGTGAAATTTTTCTGTCGGCAACGGAAGTGACGTAATATTAACAAAAACTACAATTTTGACAGTTCGGTACCACTTTTTGAAAGCAAATATTATTTTTTTTCAAAACTGATATAACTAAAAGGATGCACCCTGCAAAGGTGCACAAAAACCTTAGCTCATATTTTTTAATTTCAACTTCATTTTCGGGCAATTTCGAATAAAATGTAAAATAAAGTGTAAAATTCAGTTATTTACAATTCATTCAGCGTCTTCATATTTTGAAATATTTATTTGTAATTTTCATAAACTCGTAGCAATAATCCAGACGAAGAGAATGTATGCGAAAATTAGTTTGTAATATGAGCAGTTGCCGAGAAATATGCAATTTTGCATGCATCACTTTTCACGTTATTTTGCCTATAAAAGAGTTAATTATTATTCGATTTGCAATATTTTTTTTCCATTTGATGCCTAATGCCAATTTGGACTAGGTCAAGCCAATTTTACATTTTCACTGTGACCGGAAATGACGTCATTTGGGCAAAAACTGTATTTTTAACCTAAAAAACAAATATTTTATTCAAATGAGTCTGCCTTATAATATTTTTAAAATTATGATATTTGATTCCCATCAACGAATAAAATGAAGCCATACGACCATACAGATACCACAAAATGGTTTCTAACTTGTACGGTTACAGAGAAATAGGCGATCTTCTATAAGTCACTTTTCAAGGTTTTTGGTCTGTAAAACTGTCAATTATTATTCGATTTTTACAATTTATTTACCATTTCATGCCTTATGCTATTTATGACTTCTATGAACCAAGTTAAAATTTTCAATATCACCGGAAGTAATGTAATTTTTGCAAAAAACGTATTTTTAGCCTTTAAAACAAACATTTTTTTGAAGGGATTTATATTTATTATTCGTATAACTTTATAACGTCTGACTCTAATGGGCAGTAAGACTGAATCAATACCATCATATTGATATCAAAAAAAATCTTCTAGCATGTTCCCTTGCCGAATAATAACCAATTTTCCGAGGGTCACTTTTCAGTTTTTTACCTTCTTAATTTCAGTTTATGGGTTATAGGTTAATTATTTATTGTCCGATATTTATAAAAAAAAGTTTGTATTTTGTATGTTGCGAATTTTCGACTTATTTTTCATCTATAAAAATTTCTTTCGGCACCGGAAGTGACATACTTTTGCCATAATTTACAATTTTGACCGGTCTTTTAGCCAGCAAATATTACTTTTACATATGATAGAGGGTGTCACTGAAGCAAAACAACTAAAGTATAGTTTGGTAGCTCAATGGATCGGCTATGGTATAATAAACTTCCTGTATGATTCCTGAAAGCCGGTTCAGTGCTGCTTGCAGGTCTAGTTATTATTATTATTATTATTATTATTATTTACCGCGGGGGCCTAGATCTCCATGATCGAAAACAGATATCGATCTGGAATTAGATTTTCTATTGGGAAACCATGTGGTGGCTACTTGATAAAATATTTTTGAAATTTCTGCGCATACCGGAAGTGACCGAACTTTGCACGTTGTCTAAAAATTGAAAATCGGCCATAGTTTCGTCAATTCGTTATCCATTTTCAAACAAATTACATTTTTGGAATCCCTGAATCTTTTCTGAGACAATGGCTATCTCACATTTTTCAATTTCGAACATTCGTCTATGACTTTTATCGTTCGAAAATTGAAAACATGTTGTTTACGAGACCATTTTTGTCATTTTTCAAAATTTTTAAATTTGACCTACATTTTTGGATACCTGAAGTCCATCCGATTCCAGTAATATAAGTTTCATTCAGAGTTATCGCCCTTTATTTTTCGATTTTTTTCGAATTTTCTTCCCATTTTGTCAGCTCGGGTTTCGTTTTATGGTAGAATTGACGTTTCTGAAACTTCTAGAACATGAAGTTATAGTCCAATACCAACGTATAAAGCAATTTCGACAAGAATCCTTAAACCGGAAGTGGTCGAAATAATGTGCAATATTTTGAAAAAAATGCAAAAAATGGATATTTTGGGGAAAAACGCGAATTCTCCGCCCGATATCAATGGATTAAAGAAATTATGGTACCATTGGACTGCACTAGGATTGTGCTATCTTATGATACCCAACTCGTACGGATACGATGAGCAGGCAGCAAAATATGGCACGCTGAAAATCAAGTATTTTCTGATTTGGAGCGTTTTTGGACGCCTGTATCTCGAAAACTTAACCGCAACTTTTTTTGTAATTTTTTCTATCGAGAGTCCTTTCGGAGGTATTTTGCATGAAGCCATCCAATAAGACTTTGAAATATCTGGAATAGGTGAAATAACGGACTGAAAATCGAAAAAAGTCGAAAAATCGTGAAATTTTGGAAAATGCTCTGCTATTTTTTTATTTTCAAAGATTTCCAAAAAACGATTGTATATTCAGATAGCTGACCTAATTACGATTCTAACGATGTATAATATGTATGTAGTTATTGAAATTTAATTTTCGATATTTTAAATTTTTTGCATTTTTGGCACTTTTGAACCTAGGATTTCTCAGGGGCATTTTATCTGATCAGATAATGTAATATATCATTACAGAGCACTGTGGCTATTTTAGTGCCCAAACCGGTTATTAAAACTATACCGACAATAATAACCATACCGGAAGTATTCAAAAAATGAAAAAAAAGGTTAAAAACATTGTCGCACTTGCGAAAAACTTGATTTCTCCCTTAGGTAATAGCGGACCAAAAGAACTAAAGTGTCGTTGGATAGCCCTATTAATGGACCATCATATGGTATCTAAATAATACGATATCGATGGTAAGGAAATAAATTATTGTATGCCAAAAATCTAGTATTTTCCGATTTTTTAACATTCTGAGACGCCCTTTTCTCGAAAACGACGCCGCAGATTTTTCTTAAACTTTTCTAACTCAAAGTCCCATCGGTTGTCTATATAGTGAATCCAAAATGAAAAGCATTGAAATAATATAGGTGGTCCAAAAATGGCATCAAACTTTGAAAAAAATTGAAAAATCGTTAAATTTTTGTGAAAGCTCTTTAATTTATCTTTTTTTCCAAAACTGCTCAATGGATGTTTCTGACACTTCTGGTACAGAAAGTTAAGTATCCAAAGAACTTCGTAAAGTTATCACAACAACGATCGTAAAACTGGAAGTAGTCGAAAAAATGTCCGATATTTTGAAAAAAATTATTTTTTTTACGAAAATCTTTTTTATTTATGAATATTTTTTGGTGATATTTTACACTGGGTTAAAATATCATCGTACTTGAGCAGAAATGAGAAAAAAAATTGTCTGGGTAATTTGCGTTAGCCGCCATCGGCGAATTTAGTTTTTCGTACCCAGAAAAATTATTTATTGTTCGATTTGTATAAAACAAAGTTCATATGCTCCGTGGTCCCAATTGTTATTTTTTATATTACGGTGAAATTTTTCTGTCGGCAACGGAAGTGACGTAATATTAACAAAAACTACAATTTTGACAGTTCGGTACCACTTTTTGAAAGCAAATATTATTTTTTTTCAAAACTGATATAACTAAAAGGATGCACCCTGCGAAGGTGCACAAAATCCTTAGCTCATATTTTTAAATTTCAATTTCATTTTCGGGCAATTTCGAATAAAATGTAAAATAAAGTGTAAAATTCAGCTATTTACAATTCATTCAGCGTCTTCATATTTTTAAATATTTATTTGTAATTTTCATAAACTCGTAGCAATAATCCAGACGAAGAGAATGTATGCGAAAATTAGTTTGTAATATGAGCAGTTGTCGAGAAATATGCAATTTTGCATGCATCACTTTTCACGTTATTTTGCCTATACAAGAGTGAATTATTATTCGATTTGCAATATTTTTTTTCCATTTGATGTCTAATGCCAATTTGGACTAGGTCAAGCCAATTTTACATTTTCACTGTGACCGGAAATGACGTCATTTGGGCAAAAACTGTATTTTTAACCTAAAAAACTAATATTTTATTCAAATCAGTCTCCCTTATAATATTTTTAAAATTATGATATTTTATTCCCATCAACGAATAGAATGAAGCCATACGACCATACAGATACCACAAAATGGTTTCTAACTTGTACGGTTACAGAGAAATAGGCGATCTTCTATAAGTCACTTTTCAAGGTTTTTGGTCTATAAAAGTGTCAATTATTATTCGATTTTTATAATTTTTTTACCATTTGATGCCTTATGCCATTTATGACTTCTATGAACCAAGTTAACATTTTCAATATCACCGGAAGTAATGTAATTTTTGCAAAAAACGTATTTTTAGCCTTCAAAACAAACATTTGTTTGAAGTGATTTATATTCATTATTCGTTAAACTTTATAACGTCTGGCTCTAATGGGCAGTAAGCTTGAATCAATACCATCATATTGATATCAAAAAAAGCCTTCTAGCATGTTCCCTTGTCGAATAATAACCAATTTTCCCAGGGTCACTTTTAAGTTTTTTACCTTCTTAATTTCAGTTTATGGGTTATAGGTTAATTATCTATTGCCCGATATGTATAAAACAAAGTTTGTATTTTGTGTGTTGCGAATTTTCGACTTATTTTTCACCTATAAAAATTTCTTTCGGTACCGGAAGTGACGTAATTTTGCCATAATTTACAATTTTGACCGGTCTTTTCGCCAGCAAATATTACTTTTACATATGATAGAGGGTGTCACTGAAGCAAAACAACTAAAGTATACTTTGGTAGCTCAATGGATCGGCTATGGTATAATAAACTTCCTGTATGATTCCTGAAAGCCGGTTCAGTGCTGCTTGCAGGTCTAGTTATTATTATTATTAGGCTTTCAGACTTTCGTCTGAAAGCCTATTGTGATTACTAAAATTATTATTAGGCTTTCAGACTTTCGTCTGAAAGCCTATTGTGATTACTAAAATTATTATTTATTAGGCTTTCAGACTTTCGTCTGAAAGCCTATTGAGATTACTAAAATTATTATTATTATTATTATTATTATTATTATTTACCGCGAGGGCCTAGATCTCCATGATCGAAAACAGATATCGATCGAGAATTAGCTTTTCTATAGGAAAACCATGTGGTGGCTACTTGATAAAATATTTTTGAAATTTCTGCGCATACCGGAAGTGACCGAACTTTTTACTTTCTCTAAAAATTGAAAATCGGCTATAGTTTCGTCAATTCTTTATCCATTTTCAAACAAATTACATTTTTGGAATCCCTGAATCTTTTCTGAGACAATGGCTATCTCACATTTTTCAATTTCGAACATTCGTCTATGACTTTTATCGTTCGAAAATTGAAAACATGTTGTTTACGAGACAATTTTTGTTATTTTTCAAAATTTTCAAATTTGACCTACATTTTTGGATACTTGAAGTCAATCCGATTCCAGTAATATAAGTTTCATTCAGAGTTATCGCCCTTTATTTTTCGATTTTTTTCGAATTTTCTTCCCATTTTGCGAGCTCGGGTTTCGTTTTATGGTAGAATTGACGTTTCTGAAACTTCTGGAACATGAAGTTATAGTCCAATACCAACTGATAAAGCAATTTCGACACGGATCTTTAAACCGGAAGTGGTCGAAATAATGTTCAATATTTTGAAAAAAATGCAAAAAATGGATATTTTTGGGAAAAACGCGATTTCTCCGCCCGATATCAATGGATTAAACAAATTAGGGTACCATTGGACTGCACTAGGATTGTACTATCGTATGATACCCATTTCATACGGATATTATGATCAGGCTGCAAAATATGGCACGCTGAAAATCAAGTATTTTCTGATTTTTAGCATTTTTGGACGCCTGTATCTCGAAAACTTAACCGCAACTTTTTTTTTAACTTTCTCTATCGAGAGTCCATTTGATAGTCTTGTGAATTATGCCACCCAATAAGACTTTGAAATGTCTGGAATAGGTGAAATAACGGACTGAAAATCGAAAAAAGTCGAAAAATCGTGAAATTTTGGAAAATGCTCTACTATTTTTTTATTTTAAGAGATTTTCAAAAAAAGATTGTACATTCAGATAGCTGACCTAATTACGATTCTAACGATGTATAATATGTATGTAGTTATTGAAATTTAATTTTCGATATTTTAAATTTTTTGCATTTTTGGCACTTTTCAACATAGGATTTCTCAGGTGCATTTTATCTGATCAGATAATGCAATATATCATTACAGAGCCCTGTGGCTATTTTAGTGCCCAAACCGGCTATTAAGACTATTCCGAAAATAATAACCATACCGGAAGTATTCAAAAAATGAAAAAAAAGGTTAAAAACATTGTCGCACTTGCGAAAAACTTGATTTCTCCCTTATGTAATAGCGGACCAAAATAACTAAAGTGTCGTTGGAAAGCCCTATTAATGGACCATCATATGGTATCTAAATAATACGATTTCGATGGTAGGGAAATAAATTATTGTATGCCAAAAATCTAGTATTTTCCGATTTTTTAACATTCTGAGACGCCCTGTTCTCGAAAACGACGCCGCAGATTTTTCTTAAACTTTTCTTACTCAAAGTCCTATCGGTTGTCTATATAGTGAATCCAAAATGAAAAGCATTGAAATAATATAGGTGGTCCAAAAATGGCATCAAACTTTGAAAAAAATTAAAAAATCATTAAATTTTTGTAAACGCTCTTTAATTTATCTTTTTTTCCAAAACTACTCAATGGATGTTTCTGACACTTCTGGTACAGAAAGTTAAGTATCGAAAAAACTTCGTAAAGCTATCGCGACAATGATCGTAAAACCGGAAGTAGTCGAAAAAATGTCCGATATTTTGAAAAAAAATAATTTTTTTACGAATACCTTTTTTATTTATGAATATTTTTTGATGGTATTTTACACAGGGTTAAAATATCATCGTACTTGAGCAGAAATGAGAAAAAAAATTGTCTCGGTAATTTGCGTTAGCCGCCATCGGCTAATTTAGTTTTTCGTACCCAGAAAAATTATTTATTGTTCGATTTGTATAAAACAAAGTTCATATGCTCCGTGGTCCCAATTGTAATTTTTTTTGTTACGGTGAAATTTTTCTGTCGGCAACGGAAGTGACGTAATATTAACTAAAACTACAATTTTGACAGTTCGGTACCACTTTTTGAAAGCAAATATTTTTTTTTTCAAAACTGATATAACTAAAAGGATGCACCCTGCAAAGATGCAGAAAATCCTTAGCTCAGATTTTTTAATTTCAATTTCATTTTCGGGCAATTTCGAATAAAATGTAAAATAAAGTGTAAAATTCAGTTATTTACAATTCATTCAGCGTCTTCATATTTTGAAATATTTATTTGTAATTTTCATAAACTCGTAGCAACCTTCCAGACGAAGAGAATGTATGCGAAAATTAGTTTGTAATATGAGCAGTTGCCGAGAAATATGCAATTTTGCATGCATCACTTTTCACGTTATTTTGCCTATAAAAGAGTGAATTATCATTCGATTTGCAATATTTTTTTCCCATTTGATGCCTAATGCCAATTTGGACTAGGTCAAGCCAATTT
This sequence comes from Patella caerulea, assembly GCA_036850965.1. NCBI lineage: Eukaryota > Metazoa > Mollusca > Gastropoda > Patellidae > Patella > Patella caerulea. The sequence continues at coordinate 63,443,042 of JAZGQO010000011.1, read as the reverse complement.
TACATTTTCGTTGTGACCGGAAATGACGTCATTTGGGCAAAAACTGTATTTTTAACCCAAAAAACAAATATTTTATTCAAATGAGTCTGCCTTATAATATTTTTAAAATTATGATATTTGATTCCCATCAACGAATAGAATGAAGCCATACGACCATACAGATACCACAAAATGGTTTCTAACTTGTATGGTTACAGAGAAATAGGCGATCTTCCATAAGTCACTTTTCAAGGTTTTTGGTCTATAAAAGTGTCAATTATTATTCGATTTTTATAATTTTTTTACCATTCGATGCCTTATGCCATTTATGACTTCTATGAACTAAGTTAACATTTTCAATATCACCGGAAGTAATGTAATTTTTGCAAAAAAACGTATTTTTAGCCTTCAAAACAAACATTTTTTTGAACGGATTTATATTTATTATTCGTTTAACTTGATAACGTCTGACTCTAATGGGCAGTAAGATTGAATCAATACCATCATATTGATATCAAGAAAAGGCTTCTAGCATGTTCCCTTGTCGAATAATAGCCAATTTTCCCAGGGTCACTTTTAAGTTTTTTACCTTCTTAATTTCAGTTTATGGGTTATAGGGTAATTATTTATTGCCCGATATGTATAAAACAAAGTTTGTATTTTGTGTGTTGCGAATTTTCGACTTATTTTTCACCTATAAAAATTTCTTTCCGTACCGTAAGTGACGTAATTTTGCTATAATTTACAATTTTGACCGGTCTTTTCGCAGCAAATATTACTTTTACATATGATAGAGGGTGTCACTGAAGCAAAACAACTAAAGTATAGTTTGGTAGCTCAATGGATCGGCTATGGTATAATAAACTTCCTGTATGATTCCTGAAAGCCGGTTCAGTGCTGCTTGCAGGTCTATTTATTATTATTATTATTATTTTTTACCGCGGGGGCCTAGATCTCCATGATCGAAAACAGATATCGATCTGGAATTAGATTTTCTATTGGGAAACCATGTGGTGGCTACTTGATAAAATATTTTTGAAATTTCTGCGCATACCGGAAGTGACCGAACTGTGCACGTTGTCTAAAAATTGAAAATCGGCCATAGTTTCGTCAATTCTTTATCCATTTTCAAACAAATTACATTTTTGGAATCCCTGAATCTTTTCTTAGACAATGGCTATCTCACATTTTTCGATTTCGAACATTCGTCTATGACTTTTATCGTTCGAAAATTGAAAACATGTTGTTTACGAGACCATTTTTGTCATTTTTCAAAATTTTCAAATTTGACCTACATTTTTGGATACCTGAAGTCCATCCGATTCCAGTAATATAAGTTTCATTCAGAGTTATCGCCCTTTATTTTTCGATTTTTTTCGAATTTTCTTCCCATTTTGTGAGCTCGGGTTTCGTTTTATGGCAGAATTGACGTTTCTGAAACTTCTGGAACATGAAGTTAAAGTCCAATATCAACAGGTAAAGCAATTTCGACAAGACTCCTTAAACCGGAAGTGGTCGAAATAATGTGCAAAATTTGCAAAAAAACGAAAAAAATGGGTGGTTTTGGGAAAAACGTGATTTCTTAGGCCGATATCAACGGATTAAAGGGATTAAGGTATCGTTGGGTTGCATGAAGAATGGACTATCGTATGATACCCAAATCATACAGATACTATGAAAAGGTAGCAAAATATGGCACGCTGAAAATCAAGTATTTTCTGATTTGGAGCGTTTTTGGATGCCTGTATCTCGAAAACTTAACCTACAATTTTTTTTATTTTTTTTCTATCGAGAGTCCTTTTTTTCGATTTTTTTCGAATTTTCTTCCCATTTTGTCAGCTCGGGTTTCGTTTTATGGTAGAATTGACGTTTCTGAAACTTCTAGAACATGAAGTTATAGTCCAATACCAACGTATAAAGCAATTTCGACAAGAATCCTTAAACCGGAAGTGGTCGAAATAATGTGCAATATTTTGAAAAAAATGCAAAAAATGGATATTTTGGGGAAAAACGCGAATTCTCCGCCCGATATCAATGGATTAAAGAAATTAGGGTACCATTGGACTGTACTAGGATTGTGCTATCGTATGATACCCAACTCGTACGGATACGATGAGCAGGAAGCAAAATATGGCACGCTGAAAATCAAGTATTTTCTGATTTGGAGCGTTTTTGGACGCCTGTATCTCGAAAACTTAACCGCAACTTTTTTTGTATTTTTTTCTATCGAGAGTCCTTTCGGAGGTATTTTGCATGAAGCCATCCAATAAGACTTTGAAATATCTGGAATAGGTGAAATAACGGACTGAAAATCGAAAAAAGTCGAAAAATCGTGAAATTTTGGAAAATGCTCTGCTATTTTTTTATTTTCAAAGATTTCCAAAAAACGATTGTATATTCAGATAGCTGACCTAATTACGATTCTAACGATGTATAATATGTATGTAGTTATTGAAATTTAATTTTCGATATTTTAAATTTTTTGCATTTTTGGCACTTTTGAACCTAGGATTTCTCAGGGGCATTTTATCTGATCAGATAATGTAATATATCATTACAGAGCACTGTGGCTATTTTAGTGCCCAAACCGGTTATTAAAACTATGCCGACAATAATAACCTTACCGGAAGTATTCAAAAAATGAAAAAAAAGGTTAAAAACATTGTCGCACTTGCGAAAAACTTGATTTCTCCCTTAGGTAATAGCGGACCAAAAGAACTAAAGTGTCGTTGGATAGCCCTATTAATGGACCATCATATGGTATCTAAATAATACGATATCGATGGTAAGGAAATAAATTATTGTATGCCAAAAATCTAGTATTTTCCGATTTTTTAACATTCTGAGACGCCCTTTTCTCGAAAACGACGCCGCAGATTTTTCTTAAACTTTTCTAACTCAAAGTCCCATCGGTTGTCTATATAGTGAATCCAAAATGAAAAGCATTGAAATAATATAGGTGGTCCAAAAATGGCATCAAACTTTGAAAAAAATTGAAAAATCGTTAAATTTTTGTAAACGCTCTTTTATTTATCTTTTTTTCCAAAACTGCGCAATGGATGTTTCTGACACTTCTGGTACAGAAAGTTAAGTATCAAAAGAACTTCGTAAAGCTATCACAACAACGATCGTAAAACTGGAAGTAGTCCAAAAAATGTCCGATATTTTGAAAAAAATTATTTTTTTTACGAAAATCTTTTTTATTTATGAATATTTTTTGGTGATATTTTACACTGGGTTAAAATATCATCGTACTTGAGCAGAAATGAGAAAAAAAATTGTCTGGGTAATTTGCGTTAGCCGCCATCGGCGAATTTAGTTTTTCGTACCCAGAAAAATTATTTATTGTTCGATTTGTATAAAACAAAGTTCATATGCTCCGTGGTCCCAATTGTTATTTTTTATGTTACGGTGAAATTTTTCTGTCGGCAACGGAAGTGACGTAATATTAACAAAAACTACAATTTTGACAGTTCGGTACCACTTTTTGAAAGAAAATATTATTTTTTTTCAAAACTGATATAACTAAAAGGATGCACCCTGCGAAGGTGCACAAAATCCTTAGCTCATATTTTTAAATTTCAATTTCATTTTCGGGCAATTTCGAATAAAATGTAAAATAAAGTGTAAAATTCAGCTATTTACAATTCATTCAGCGTCTTCATATTTTTAAATATTTATTTGTAATTTTCATAAACTCGTAGCAATAATCCAGACGAAGAGAATGTATGCGAAAATTAGTTTGTAATATGAGCAGTTGTCGAGAAATATGCAATTTTGCATGCATCACTTTTCACGTTATTTTGTCTATACAAGAGTGAATTATTATTCGATTTGCAATATTTTTTTTCCATTTGATGTCTAATGCCAATTTGGACTAGGTCAAGCCAATTTTACATTTTCACTGTGACCGGAAATGACGTCATTTGGGCAAAAACTGTATTTTTAACCTAAAAAACTAATATTTTATTCAAATCAGTCTCCCTTATAATATTTTTAAAATTATGATATTTTATTCCCATCAACGAATAGAATGAAGCCATACGACCATACAGATACCACAAAATGGTTTCTAACTTGTACGGTTACAGAGAAATAGGCGATCTTCTATAAGTCACTTTTCAAGGTTTTTGGTCTATAAAAGTGTCAATTATTATTCGATTTTTATAATTTTTTTACCATTTGATGCCTTATGCCATTTATGACTTCTATGAACCAAGTTAACATTTTCAATATCACCGGAAGTAATGTAATTTTTGCAAAAAACGTATTTTTAGCCTTCAAAACAAACATTTTTTTGAAGTGATTTATATTCATTATTCGTTTAACTTTATAACGTCTGGCTCTAATGGGCAGTAAGATTGAATCAATACCATCATATTGATATCAAGAAAAGGCTTCTAGCATGTTCCCTTGTCGAATAATAACCAATTTTCCCAGGGTCACTTTTAAGTTTTTTACCTTCTTAATTTCAGTTTATGGGTTATAGGTTAATTATTTATTGCCCGATATGTATAAAACAAAGTTTGTTTTTTGTGTGTTGCGCATTTTCGACTTATTTTTCACCTATAAAAATTTCTTTCGGTACCGGAAGTGACGTAATTTTGCCATAATTTACAATTTTGACCGGTCTTTTTGCCAGCAAATATTACTTTTACATATGATAGAGGGTGTCACTGAAGCAAAACAACTAAAGTATACTTTGGTAGCTCAATGGATCGGCTATGGTATAATAAACTTCCTGTATGATTCCTGAAAGCCGGTTCAGTGCTGCTTGCAGGTCTAGTTATTATTATTTTTTTTTTCGCCGGAGCCTATTTCTCAGTGCCTGTAACAGATACCGATCTGGGACCTAATTCTCTATCGGGAAACCATGTGTTGGCTACTTGATAAACTATATTTGAAACTTCTGCGCAGATCGGAAGTGGTCGAATTTCGTGCGGTGTCAAAAAATCAAAAAACGGCCGTAGATTCGTCAATTCTGTACCTATTTTCATACAAATGACATTTTCGGAAACCCTGAGTCTTTTCTCGGACGATAGCAGTTGAAAATTTTGATATTTCGAAACTTCATCGCTGACTTCTTGCGATCGAAAAATGAAAAATGTTGTTTGAGAGACAATTTTTGTTATTTTTCAAAATTTTGAAATTTGACCTACATTTTTGGATACCTGAAGTCCATCCAATTCCAGTAATATAAGTTTCATTCAGAGTTATCGCCCTTTATTTTTCGATTTTTTTCGAATTTTCTACCCATTTTGCGAGCTCGGGTTTCGTTTTATGGCCGAATTGACGTTTCTGAAATTTCTGAGGCATGAAGCCAAATGACCATTGCAAGGAATAAAGCAATTTCAACAATAATCTGTACACCGGAAGTGGTCGAAATAATGTCCGATATTTTGAAAAAAATGCAAAAAATGGGTATTTTGGGGAAAAACGCGACTTCTCCGTCCGATATCAATGGATTAAACAAATTAGGGTACCATTGGACTGCACTAGTATTGTGCTATCGTATGATACCCAATTTGTACGGATACGACGAGTAGGAAGCAAAATATGGCACGCTGAAAATCAAGTATTTTCTGATTTGGAGCGTTTTTGGACGCCTGTATCTCGAAAACTTAACCGCAACTTTTTTTTTAACTTTCTCTATCGAGAGTCCATTCGATAGTCTTGTGAATTATGCCAACCAATAAGACTTTGAAATGTCTGGAATATGATAAAAAAGGGACTGAAAATCAAAAAAAGTCGAAAAATCGTGAAATTTTGGAAAATGCTCTACTATTTTTTTATTTTAAGAGATCTTCAAAAAAAGGTTGTATATTCAGATAGCTGACCTAATTACGATTCTAATGGTGTATAATATGTATGTAGTTATTGAAATTTAATTTTCGATATTTTAATTTTTTTGCATTTTTGGCACTTTTGAACATAGGATTTCTCAGAGGCATTTTATCTGATCAGATAATGTAATATATCATTACAGAGCCCCGTGGCTATTTTAGTGCCCAAACCGGCTATTAAAACTATTCCGACAATAATAACAATACCAGAAGTATTCAAAAAATGAAAAAAAAAAGGTTAAAACCATTGTCGCAGTTGCGAGAAACTTGATTTCTCCCTTAGGTAATAGCGGACCAAAAGAACTAAAGTGTCGCTGGATAGCCCTATTAATGGACCATCATATGGTATCTAAATAATACGATTTCGATGGTAAGGAAATAAATTATTGTATGCCAAAAATATATCATTTTCCGATTTTTTAACATTCTGGGACGCCCTTTTCTCGAAAACGACGCCGCAGATTTTTCTCAAACTTTTCTTACTCAAAGTCCTATCGGTTGTCTATATAGTGAATCCAAAATGAAATGCATTGAAATAATATAAATGGTCCAAAAATGGCCTCAAACTTTGAAAAAAATTGAAAAATCGTTAAATTTTTGGAAACGCTCTTTAATTTATCTTTTTTTCCAAAACTACTCAATGGATGTTTCTGACACTTCTGGTACAGAAAGTTAATTATCCAAAGAACTTCGTAAAGCTATCACTACAACGATCGTAAAACCGGAAGTAGTCGAAAAAATGTCCGATATTTTGAAAAAAATTATTTTTTTTACGAAAACCTTTTTTATTTATGAATATGTTTTGATGATATTTTACACAGGGTTAAAAATATCATCCTACTTGAGCAGAAATGAGAAAAAAAATTGTCTCGGTAATTTGCGTTAGCCGCCATCGGCTAATTTAGTTTTTCGTACCCAGAAAAATTATTTATTATTAGATTTATATAAAACAAAGTTCATACGCTCCGTGGTCCCAATTGTATTTTTTTTTTGTTACGTTGAAATTTTTCTGTCGGCAACGGAAGTGACGTAATATTAACAAAAACTACAATTTTGATCGTTCAGTACCACTTTTTAAAAGCAAATATTATTTTTTTTCAAAACTGATATAACTAAAAGGATGCACCCTGCAAAGGTGCACAAAATCCTTAGCTCAGATTTTTTAATTTCAGTTTCATTTTCGGGCAATTTCGAATAAAATGTAAAATAAAGTGTAAAATTCAGTTATTTACAATTCATTCAGCGTCTTCATATTTTGAAATATTTATTTGTAATTTTCATAAACTCGTTGCAATAATCCAGACGAAGAGAATGTATGCGCAAATTAGTTTGTAATATGAGCAGTTGCCGAGAAATATGCAATTTTGCATGCATCACTTTTCACGTTATTTTGCCTATAAAAGAGTGAATTATTATTCGATTTGCAATATTTTTTTTCCATTTGATGCTTAATGCCAATTTGGACTAGGTCAAGCCAATTTTACATTTACACTGTGACCGGAAATGACGTCATTTGGGCAAAAACTGTATTTTTAACTTTAAATATTTTATTCAAATGAGTCTGCCTTATAATATTTTTAAAATTATGATATTTGATTCCCATCAACGAATAGAATTAAGCCATACGACCATACGGATACCACAAAATGGTTTCTAACTTGTACGGTTACAGAGAAATAGGCGATCTTTTATAAGTCACTTTTCAAGGTTTTTGGTCTATAAAAGTGTCAATTATTATTCGATTTTTATCATTTTTTTACCATTTGATGCCTTATGCCATTTATGACTTCTATGAACTAAATTAACATTTTCAATATCTCCGAAAGTAATGTAATTTTTGCAAAAAACGTATTTTTAGCCTTCAAAACAAACATTTTTTTGAAGGGATTTATATTTATTATTCGTTTAACTTTATAACGTCTGACTCTAATGGGCAGTAAGATTGAATCAATACCATCATATTGATATCAAGAAAAGGCTTCTAGCATGTTCCCTTGTCGAATAATAGCCAATTTTCCCAGGGTCACTTTTAAGTTTTATACCTTCTTAATTTCAGTTTAAGGGTTATAGGTTGATTATTTATTGCCCGATATGTATAAAACAAAGTTTGTATTTTGTATGTTGCGAATTTTCGACTTATTTTTCACCTATAAAAATTTCTTTCGGCACCGGAAATGACGTAATTTTGCCATAATTTACAATTTTGATCGGTCTTTTCGCCAGCAAATATTACTTTTACATATGATAGAAGGTGTCACTGAAGCAAAACAATTAAAGTATAGTTTGGTAGCTCAATGGATCGGCTATGGCATAATGAACTTTCTGTATGATTCCTGAAAGCCGGTTCAGTGCTGCTTGCAGGTCTAGTTATTATTATTATTATTATTTACCGCGAGGGCCTAGATCTCCATGATCGAAAACAGATATCGATCTGGAATTAGCTTTTCTATCGGGAAACCATGTGGTGGCTACTTGATAAAATATTTTTGAAATTTCTGCGCATACCGGAAGTGACCGAACTTTGTACTTTCTCTAAAAATTGAAAATCGGCCATAGTTTCGTCAATTCTTTATCCATTTTCAAACAAATTACATTTTTGGAATCCCTGAATCTTTTCTGAGACAATGGCTATCTCACATTTTTCAATTTCGAACATTCGTCTATGACTTTTATCGTTCGAAAATTGAAAACATGTTGTTTACGAGACAATTTTTGTTATTTTTCAAAATTTTCAAATTTGACCTACATTTTTGGATACCTGAAGTCCATCCGATTCCAGTAATATAAGTTTTATTCAGAGTTATCGCCCTTTATTTTCCGATTTTTTTCGAATTTTCTTCCCATTTTGCGAGCTCGGGTTTCGTTTTATGGTAGAATTGACGTTTATGAAACTTCTGGAACATGAAGTTATAGTCCAATACCAACTGATAAAGCAATTTCGACACGGATCTTCAAACCGGAAGTGGTCGAAATAATGTTCAATATTTTGAAAAAAATGCAAAAAATGGATATTTTGGGGGAAAACGCTATTTCTCTGTCCGATATCAATGGATTAAACGAATGAAGGTACCGTTTGATGGCACGATTGTTGGACTATCATATGATACCCCATTCATACGGATACTATGAACAGACAGCAAAATATGGCACGCTGAAAATCAAGTATTTTCTGATTTGGAGCGTTTTTGGACGCCTGTATCTCGAAAACTTAACCTGCAATATTTTTTAAATTTTTTCTATCGAGAGTCCTTTGGGAGGTATTTGACATGAAGCCATCCAATAGGACTTTGAAATGTCTGGAATAGGATAAAAAAGGGACTGAAAATCGAAAAAAGTCGAAAAATCGTGAAATTTTGGAAAATGCTCTACTATTTTTTTATTTTAAGAGATTTTTTAAAAAAGGTTGTATATTCAGATAGCTGACCTAATTACGATTCTAACGATGTATAATATGTATGTAATTATTAAAATTTAATTTTCTATATTTTAAATTTTTTGCATTTTTGGCACTTTTGAACATAGGATTTCTCAGGGGCATTTTATCTGATCAGATAATGTAATATATCATTACAGAGCCCTGTGGCTATTTTAGTGCCCAAACCGGCTATTAGAACTATTCCGACAATAATAACCATACCGGAAGTATTCAAAAAGTGAAAAAAAAGAGTAAAAACATTGTCGCACTTGCGAAAAACTTGATTTCTTCCTTAGGTAATAGCGGACCAAAAGAACTAAAGTGTCGCTGGATAGCCCTATTAATGGACCATCATATGGTGTCTAAATAATACGATTTCGATGGTAAGGAAATAAATTATTGTATGCCAAAAATCTAGTATTTTCCAATTTTTTAACATTCTGAGACGCCCTTTTCTCGAAAACGACGCCTACGATTTTTCTTAAACGTTTCTTACTCAAAGTCCTGTCAGTTGTCTATATAGGGAATCCAAAATGAAAAGCATTGAAATAATATAAGTGGTCGAAAAATGGCCTCAAACTTTGAAAAAAATTGAAAAATCGTTAAATTTTTTGAAACGCTCTTTAATTTATCTTTTTTTCCAAAACTGCTCAATGGATGTTTCTGACACTTCTGGTACGTACAGTTAAGTATCCAAAGGACTTCGTAAAGCTATCACAACAACGATCGTAAAACCGGAAGTAGTCGAAAAAATGTCCGATATTTCGAAAAAAATTATTTTTTTTACGAAAACCTTTTTTATTTATGAATATTTTTTGATGATATTTTACACAGGGTTAAAATATCATCGTACTTGAGCAGAAATGAGAAAAAAAATTGTCTCGGTAATTTGCGTTAGCCACCATCGGCTAATTTAGTTAAATTTTTTGAAACGCTCTTTAATTTATCTTTTTTTCCAAAACTGCTCAATGGATGTTTCTGACACTTCTGGTACGTACAGTTAAGTATCCAAAGGACTTCGTAAAGCTATCACAACAACGATCGTAAAACCGGAAGTAGTCGAAAAAATGTCCGATATTTCGAAAAAAATTATTTTTTTTACGAAAACCTTTTTTATTTATGAATATTTTTTGATGATATTTTACACAGGGTTAAAATATCATCGTACTTGAGCAGAAATGAGAAAAAAAATTGTCTCGGTAATTTGCGTTAGCCACCATCGGCTAATTTAGTTTTTCGTACCCAGAAAAATTATTTATTGTTCGATTTGTATAAAACAAAGTTCATATGCACCATGGTCCCAATTGTAATTTTTTTTGTTACGGTGAAATTTTTCTGTCGGCAACGGAAGTGACGTAATATTAACAAAAACTACAATTTTGACAGTTCGGTACCACTTTTTGAAAGCAAATATTATTTTTTTTCAAAACTGATATGACTAAAAGGATGCACCCTGCAAAGGTGCACAAAAACCTTAGCTCATATTTTTTAATTTCAACTTCATTTTCGGGCAATTTCGAATAAAATGTAAAATAAAGTGTAAAATTCAGTTATTTACAATTCATTCAGCGTCTTCATATTTTGAAATATTTATTTGTAATTTTCATAAACTCGTAGCAATAATCCAGACGAAGAGAATGTATGCGAAAATTAGTTTGTAATATGAGCAGTTGCCGAGAAATATGCAATTTTGCATGCATCACTTTTCACGTTATTTTGCCTATAAAAGAGTTAATTATTATTCAATTTGCAATATTTTTTTCCATTTGATGCCTAATGCCAATTTGGACTAGGTCAAGCCAATTTTACATTTTCACTGTGACCGGAAATGACGTCATTTGGGCAAAAACTGTATTTTTAACCTAAAAAATAAATATTTTATTCAAATGAGTCTGCCTTATAATATTTTTAAAATTATGATATTTGATTCCCATCAACGAATAAAATGAAGCCATACGACCATACAGATACCACAAAATGGTTTCTAACTTGTACGGTTACAGAGAAATAGGCGATCTTCTATAAGTCACTTTTCAAGGTTTTTGGTCTGTAAAACTGTCAATTATTATTCGATTTTTACAATTTATTTACCATTTCATGCCTTATGCTATTTATGACTTCTATGAACCAAGTTAAAATTTTCAATATCACCGGAAGTAATGTAATTTTTGCAAAAAACGTATTTTTAGCCTTTAAAACAAACATTTTTTTGAAGGGATTTATATTTATTATTCGTTTAACTTTATAACGTCTGACTCTAATGGGCAGTAAGACTGAATCAATACCATCATATTGATATCAAGAAAAATCTTCTAGCATGTTCCCTTGTCGAATAATAACCAATTTTCCGAGGGTCACTTTTCAGTTTTTTACCTTCTTAATTTCAGTTTATGGGTTATAGGTTAATTATTTATTGTCCGATATTTATAAAAAAAAGTTTGTATTTTGTATGTTGCGAATTTTCGACTTATTTTTCATCTATGAAAATTTCTTTCGGCACCGGAAGTGACATACTTTTGCCATAATTTACAATTTTGACCGGTCTTTTAGCCAGCAAATATTACTTTTAGATATGATAGAGGGTGTCACTGAAGCAAAACAACTAAAGTATAGTTTGGTAGCTCAATGGATCGGCTATGGTATAATAAACTTCCTGTATGATTCCTGAAAGCCGGTTCAGTGCTGCTTGCAGGTCTAGTTATTAGGCTTTCAGACTTTCGTCTGAAAGCCTATTGTGATTACTAAAATTATTATTTATTAGGCTTTCAGACTTTCGTCTGAAAGCCTATTGTGATTACTAAAATTATTATTTATTATTATTATTTTTTTTTTCGCCGGAGCCTATTTCTCGGTGCCTGTAACAGATACCGATCTGGGACCTGATTCTCTATCGGGAAACCATGTGCTGGCTACTTGATAAACTATATTTGAAACTTCTGCGCAGACCGGAAGTGGTCGAATTTCGTGCGGTGTCAAAAAATCAAAAAACGGCCGTAGATTCGTCAATTCTGTACCTATTTTCATACAAATGACATTTTCGGAAACCCTGAGTCTTTTCTCGGACGATAGCAGTTGAAAATTTCGATATTTCGAAACTTCATCGCTGACTTCTTGCGATCGAAAAATGAAAAATGTTGTTTGAGAGACAATTTTTGTTATTTTTCAAAATTTTGAAATTTGACCTACATTTTTGGATACCTGAAGTCCATCCGATTCCAGTAATATAAGTTTCATTCAGAGTTATCGCCCTTTATTTTTCGATTTTTTTCGAATTTTCTACCCATTTTGCGAGCTCGGGTTTCGTTTTATGGCCGAATTGACGTTTCTGAAATTTCTGAGGCATGAAGCCAAATGACCATTGCAAGGAATAAAGCAATTTCAACAATAATCTGTACACCGGAAGTGGTCGAAATAATGTCCGATATTTTGAAAAAAATGCAAAAAATGGGTATTTTGGGGAAAAACGCGACTTCTCCGTCCGATATCAATGGATTAAACAAATTAGGGTACCATTGGACTGCACTAGTATTGTGCTATCGTATGATACCCAATTTGTACGGATACGACGAGCAGGAAGCAAAATATGGCACGCTGAAAATCAAGTATTTTCTGATTTGGAGCGTTTTTGGACGCCTGTATCTCGAAAACTTAACCGCAACTTTTTTTTTAACTTTCTCTATCGAGAGTCCATTCGATAGTCTTGTGAATTATGCCATCCAATAAGACTTTGAAATGTCTGGAATATGATAAAAAAGGGACTGAAAATCAAAAAAAGTCGAAAAATCGTGAAATTTTGGAAAATGCTCTACTATTTTTTTATTTTAAGAGATTTTCAAAAAAAGGTTGTATATTCAGATAGCTGACCTAATTACGATTCTAATGATGTATAATATGTATGTAGTTATTGAAATTTAATTTTCGATATTTTAATTTTTTTGCATTTTTTGCACTTTTGAACATAGGATTTCTCAGAGGCATTTTATCTGATCAGATAATGTAATATATCATTACAGAGCCCTGTGGCTATTTTAGTGCCCAAACCGGCTATTAAAACTATTCCGACAATAATAACCATACCGGAAGTATTCAAAAAATGAAAAAAAAAAAGGTTAAAACCATTGTCGCAGTTGCGAGAAACTTGATTTCTCCCTTAGGTAATAGCGGACCAAAAGAACTAAAGTGTCGCTGGATAGCCCTATTAATGGACCATCATATGGTATCTAAATAATACGATTTCGATGGTAAGGAAATAAATTATTGTATGCCAAAAATATATTATTTTCCTATTTTTTAACATTCTGGGACGCCCTTTTCTCGAAAACGACGCCGCAGATTTTTCTCAAACTTTTCTTACTCAAAGTCCTATCGGTTGTCTATATAGTGAATCCAAAATGAAATGCATTGAAATAATATAAATGGTCCAAAAATGGCCTCAAACTTTGAAAAAAATTGAAAAATCGTTAAATTTTTGGAAACGGTCTTTAATTTATCTTTTTTTCCAAAACTACTCAATGGATGTTTCTGACACTTCTGGTACAGAAAGTTAATTATCCAAAGAACTTCGTAAAGCTATCACTACAACGATCGTAAAACCGGAAGTAGTCGAAAAAATGTCCGATATTTTGAAAAAAAATAATTTTTTTACGAAAACCTTTTTTATTTATGAATATGTTTTGATGATATTTTACACAGGGTTAAAAATATCATCCTACTTGAGCAGAAATGAGAAAAAAAATTGTCTCGGTAATTTGCGTTAGCCGCCATCGGCTAATTTAGTTTTTCGTACCCAGAAAAATTATTTATTATTCGATTTGTATAAAACAAAGTTCATACGCTCCGTGGTCCCAATTGTAATTTTTGTTGTTACGGTGAAATTTTTCTGTCGGCAACGGAAGTGACGTAATATTAACAAAAACTACAATTTTGATCGTTCAGTACCACTTTTTAAAAGCAAATATTATTTTTTTTCAAAACTGATATAACTAAAAGGATGCACCCTGCAAAGGTGCACAAAATCCTTAGCTCAGATTTTTTAATTTCAATTTCATTTTCGGGCAATTTCGAATAAAATGTAAAATAAAGTGTAAAATTCAGTTATTTACAATTCATTCAGCGTCTTCATATTTTGAAATATTTATTTGTAATTTTCATAAACTCGTAGCAATAATCCAGACGAAGAGAATGTATGCGCAAATTAGTTTGTAATATGAGCAGTTGCCGAGAAATATGCAATTTTGCATGCATCACTTTTCACGTTATTTTGCCTATAAAAGAGTGAATTATTATTCGATTTGCAATATTTTTTTTCCATTTGATGCTTAATGCCAATTTGGACTAGGTCAAGCCAATTTTACATTTACACTGTGACCGGAAATGACGTCATTTTGGGCAAAAACTGTATTTTTAACTTAAAAAAAAAATATTTTATTCAAATGAGTCTGCCTTATAATATTTTTAAAATTATGATATTTGATTCCCATCAACGAATAGAATTAAGCCATACGACCATACGGATACCACAATATGGTTTCTAACTTGTACGGTTACAGAGAAATAGGCGATCTGTTATAAGTCACTTTTCAAGGTTTTTGGTCTATAAAAGTGTCAATTATTATTCGATTTTTATCATTTTTTTACCATTTGATGCCTTATGCCATTTATGACTTCTATGAACTAAATTAACATTTTCAATATCTCCGAAAGTAATGTAATTTTTGCAAAAAACGTATTTTTAGCCTTCAAAACAAACATTTTTTTGAAGGGATTTATATTTATTATTCGTTTAACTTTATAACGTCTGACTCTAATGGGCAGTAAGATTGAATCAATACCATCATATTGATATCAAGAAAAGGCTTCTAGCATGTTCCCTTGTCGAATAATAGCCAATTTTCCCAGGGTCACTTTTAAGTTTTATACCTTCTTAATTTCAGTTTATGGGTTATAGGTTGATTATTTATTGCCCGATATGTATAAAACAAAGTTTGTATTTTGTATGTTGCGCATTTTCGACTTATTTTTCACCTATAAAAATTTCTTTCGGCACCGGAAGTGATGTAATTTTGCCATAATTTACAATTTTGACCGGTCTTTTCGCCAGCAAATATTACTTTTACATATGATAGAAGGTGTCACTGAAGCAAAACAATTAAAGTATAGTTTGGTAGCTCAATGGATCGGCTATGGTATAATGAACTTCCTGTATGATTCCTGAAAGCCGGTTCAGTGCTGCTTGCAGGTCTAGTTATTATTATTTTTTTTTTCGCCGGAGCCTATTTCTCAGTGCCTGTAACAGATACCGATCTGGGACCTAATTCTCTATCGGGAAACTATGTGTTGGCTACTTGATAAACTATATTTGAAACTTCTGCGCAGACCGGAAGTGGTCGAATTTCGTGCGGTGTCAAAAAATCAAAAAACGGCCATAGATTCGTCAATTCTGTACCTATTTTCATACAAATGACATTTTCGGAAACCCTGAGTCTTTTCTCGGACGATAGCAGTTGAAAATTTCGATATTTCGAAACTTCATCGCTGACTTCTTGCGATCGAAAAATGAAAAATTTTGTTTGAGAGACAATTTTTGTTATTTTTCAAAATTTTGAAATTTGACCTACATTTTTGGATACCTGAAGTCCATCCGATTCCAGTAATATAAGTTTCATTCAGAGTTATCGCCCTTTATTTTTCGATTTTTTTTTAATTTTCTACCCATTTTGCGAGCTCGGGTTTCGTTTTATGGCCGAATTGACGTTTCTGAAATTTCTGAGGAATGAAGCCAAATGACCATTGCAAGGAATAAAGCAATTTCAACAATAATCTGTACACCGGAAGTGGTCGAAATAATGTCCGATATTTTGAAAAAAATGCAAAAAATGGGTATTTTGGGGAAAAACGCGACTTCTCCGTCCGATATCAATGGATTAAACAAATTAGGGTACCATTGGACTGCACTAGTATTGTGCTATCATATGATACCCAATTTGTACGGATACGACGAGCAGGAAGCAAAATATGGCACGCTGAAAATCAAGTATTTTCTGATTTGGAGCGTTTTTGGACGCCTGTATCTCGAAAACTTAACCGCAACTTTTTTTTTAACTTTCTCTATCGAGAGTCCATTCGATAGTCTTGTGAATTATGCCATCCAATAAGACTTTGAAATTTCTGGAATATGATAAAAAAGGGACTGAAAATCAAAAAAAGTCGAAAAATCGTGAAATTTTGGAAAATGCTCTACTATTTTTTTATTTTAAGAGATTTTCAAAAAAAGGTTGTATATTCAGATAGCTGACCTAATTACGATTCTAATGATGTATAATATGTATGTAGTTATTGAAATTTAATTTTCGATATTTTAATTTTTTTGCATTTTTGGCACTTTTGAACATAGGATTTCTCAGAGGCATTTTATCTGATCAGATAATGTAATATATCATTACAGAGCCCCGTGGCTATTTTAGTGCCCAAACCGGCTATTAAAACTATTCCGACAATAATAACCATACCGGAAGTATTCAAAAAATGAAAAAAAAGGTTAAAACCATTGTCGCAGTTGCGAGAAACTTGATTTCTCCCTTAGGTAATAGCGGACCAAAAGAACTAAAGTGTCGCTGGTTAGCCCTATTAATGGACCATCATATGGTATCTAAATAATACGATTTCGATGGTAAGGAAATAAATTATTGTATGCCAAAAATATAATTTTTTCCGATTTTTTAACATTCTGGGACGCCCTTTTCTCGAAAACGACGCCGCAGATTTTTCTCAAACTTTTCTTACTCAAAGTCCTATCGGTTGTCTATATAGTGAATCCAAAATGAAATGCATTGAAATAATATAAATGGTCCAAAAATGGCCTCAAACTTTGAAAAAAATTGAAAAATCGTTAAATTTTTGGAAACGCTCTTTAATTTATCTTTTTTTCCAAAACTACTCAATGGATGTTTCTGACACTTCTGGTACAGAAAGTTAATTATCCAAAGAACTTCGTAAAGCTATCACCACAACGATCGTAAAACCGGAAGTAGTCGAAAAAATGTCCGATATTTTGAAAAAAATTAATTTTTTTACGAAAACCTTTTTTATTTATGAATATGTTTTGATGATATTTTACACAGGGTTAAAAATATCATCCTACTTGAGCAGAAATGAGAAAAAAAATTGTCTCGGTAATTTGCGTTAGCCGCCATCGGCTAATTTAGTTTTTCGTACCCAGAAAAATTATTTATTATTCGATTTGTATAAAACAAAGTTCATACGCTCCGTGGTCCCAATTGTAATTTTTTTTGTTACGGTGAAATTTTTCTGTCGGCAACGGAAGTGACGTAATATTAACAAAAACTACAATTTTGATCGTTCAGTACCACTTTTTAAAAGCAAATATTATTTTTTTTCAAAACTGATATAACTAAAAGGATGCACCCTGCAAAGGTGCACAAAATCCTTAGCTCAGATTTTTTAATTTCAATTTCATTTTCGGGCAATTTCGAATAAAATGTAAAATAAAGTGTAAAATTCAGTTATTTACAATTCATTCAGCGTCTTCATATTTTGAAATATTTATTTGTAATTTTCATAAACTCGTAGCAATAATCCAGACGAAGAGAATGTATGCGCAAATTAGTTTGTAATATGAGCAGTTGCCGAGAAATATGCAATTTTGCATGCATCACTTTTCACGTTATTTTGCCTATAAAAGAGTGAATTATTATTCGATTTGCAATATTTTTTTTCCATTTGATGCTTAATGCCAATTTGGACTAGGTCAAGCCAATTTTACATTTACACTGTGACCGGAAATGACGTCATTTGGGCAAAAACTGTATTTTTAACTTAAAAAAAAATATTTTATTTAAATGAGTCTGCCTTATAATATTTTTAAAATTATGATATTTGATTCCCATCAACGAATAGAATTAAGCCATACGACCATACGGATACCACAAAATGGTTTCTAACTTGTACGGTTACAGAGAAATAGGCGATCTTTTATAAGTCAATTTTCAAGGTTTTTGGTCTATAAAAGTGTCAATTATTATTCGATTTTTATCATTTTTTTACCATTTGATGCCTTATGCCATTTATGACTTCTATGAACTAAATTAACATTTTCAATATCTCCGAAAGTAATGTAATTTTTGCAAAAAACGTATTTTTAGCCTTCAAAACAAACATTTATTTGAAGGGATTTATATTTATTATTCGTTTAACTTTATAACGTCTGGCTCTAATGGGCAGTAAGATTGAATCAATACCATCATATTGATATCAAGAAAAGGCTTCTAGCATGTTTCCTTGTCGAATAATAGCCAATTTTCCCAGGGTCACTTTTAAGTTTTATACCTTCTTAATTTCAGTTTATGGGTTATAGGTTGATTATTTATTGCCCGATATGTATAAAACAAAGTTTGTATTTTGTATGTTGCGAATTTTCGACTTATTTTTCACCTATAAAAATTTCTTTCGGCACCGGAAGTGACGTAATTTTGCCATAATTTACAATTTTGACCGGTCTTTTCGCCAGCAAATATTACTTTTACATATGATAGAAGGTGTCACTGAAGCAAAACAATTAAAGTATAGTTTGGTAGCTCAATGGATCGGCTATGGTATAATGAACTTCCTGTATGATTCCTGAAAGCCGGTTCAGTGCTGCTTGCAGGTCTAGTTTATTATTATTATTTTATTTTTCGGGGGAGCCTATTTCTCAGTGTCTGTAACAGATACAGATCTGGGACGTAATTTTCTATCAGGAAACCATATAGTGGCCATCCCTTCCACTGTATTTGAAACTTCTGCGCAGACCGGAAGTGGCCGAATTTTGTGCGGTGCCAAAAAATTAAAAAACGGCCGTAGATTCATCAATTCTGTACCTATTTTCATACAAATTACATTTTTGGAACCCTGAGTCTTTTCTCGGACGATAGCAGTTGAAAATTTTGCAATTTAGAAACTTCGCCGCTGACTTCTAGCATTCGAAAAATGAAAATATGTTGTTTAAGACACATTTTTTGTTATTTTTCAAAATTTTCAAATTTGACCTACATTTTTGGATACCTGAAGGCAATACGGTTCCAGTAATATAAGTTTCATTCAGAGTCATCGCCCTTTATTTTTCGATTTTTTTCGAATTTTCTTCACATTTTGTGAGCTTAAGTTTCGTTTTACGGCCGGATCGACGTTTCTGAAATTCCTGGAACATGAAGTAATATGGTCAAACCACCGTTTAAAGCAATTTCAACAACAATCCGTAAACCGGAAGTAGTCGAAATACTATGCGATATTTTGAAAAAACGTGAAAAATTGGTGTTTTGGGTAAAAACACGATTTTTCCGTCCGATATCAACGGATTAAACAAATTAAGGTATCATTTGGTCGGGCGGTAATTGGACCACTGAATGATACCCAATTCGTACGGACACGATCAGCAGGAAGCAAAATATGGCTCGCTGAAAATCAAGTATTTTCTGATTTGGAGCGTTTTTAGATGCCTGTATCTCGAAAACTAATCCACAGTTTTTTATGAAACTTTCTCTATCGAGAGACCTTGCAGTAGTCTTGTGTACGAAACATTCCATTACGACTTTGAAATATCTGGAAAAGGTGAAATAACGGACTGAAAATCGAAAAAAGTCGAAAAATCGTGAAATTTTGGAAAATGCTCTGCTATTTTTTTATTTTAAGAGATTTTCAAAAAAAAATTGTATATTCAGATAGCTGGCCTAATTACGATTCTATCGATGTATAATATGTATGTAGTTATTGAAATTTAATTTTCGATATTTTAAATTTTTTGCATTTTTGGCACTTTTGAACCTAGGATTTCTCAGGGGCATTTTATCTGATCAGATAATGTAATATATCATTACAGAGCCCTGTGGCTATTTTAGTGCCTAAACCGGTTATCAAAACTATATCGACAATAATAACCATACCGGAAGTATTCAAAAAATGTAAAAAAAGGTTAAAAACTATGTCGCACTTGCAAAAAACTTGATTTCTCCCTTAGGTAATAGCGGACCAAAAGAACTAAAGTGTCGTTGGATAGCCCTATTAATGGACCATCATATGGTATCTAAATAATACGATATCGATGGTAAGGAAATAAATTATTGTGTGCCAAAAATCTAGTATTTTCCGATTTTTTAACATTCTGAGACGTCCTTTTCTCGAAAACGACGCCGCAGATTTTTCTTAAACTTTTCTTACTCAAAGTCCTATCGGTTGTCTATATAGTGAATCAAAAATGAAAAGCATTGAAATAATATAGGTGGTCCAAAAATGGCATCAAAATTTAAAAAAAATTGAAAAATCGTTAATTTTTTGTAAACGCTCTTTAGTTTATCTTTTTTTTTCAAAACTGCTCAATGGATGTTTCTGACATTTCTGGAACAGAAAGTTAAGTATCCAAAGAACTTCGTAAAGCTATCACAACAACGATCGTAAAACCGGAAGTAGTCGAAAAAATGTCCGATATTTTGAAAAAAATTATTTTTTTTACGAAAATCTTTTTTATTTATGAATATTTTTTGATGATATTTTACACGGGGTTAAACTATCATCCTACTTGAGCAGAAATGAGAAAAAAAAATTGTCTCGGTAATTTGTGTTAGCCGCCATCGGCTAATTTAGTTTTTCGTACCCAGAAAAATTATTTATTGTTCGATTTGTATAAAACAAAGTTCATATGCTCCGTGGTCCCAATTGTATTTTTTTTTGTTACGGTGAAATTTTTCTGTCGGCAACGGAAGTGACGTAATATTAACAAAAACTACAATTTTGACAGTTCGGTACCACTTTTTGAAAGCAAATATTATTTTTTTTCAAAACTGATATAACTAAATGGATGCACCCTGCAAAGGTGCACAAAATCCTTAGCTCATATTTTTAAATTTCAATTCCATTTTCGGGCAATTTCGAATAAAATGTAAAATAAAGTGTAAAATTCAGTTATTTACAATTCATTCAGCGTCTTCATATTTTGAAATATTTATTTGTAATTTCCATAAACTCGTAGCACTAATCCAGACGAAAAGAATGTATGCGAAAATTAGTTTGTAATATGAGCAGTTGCCGAGAAATATGCAATTTTGCATGCATCACTTTTCACGTTATTTTGCCTATGCAAGAGTGAATTATTATTCGATTTGCAATATTTTTTTCCCATTTGATGCCTAATGCCAATTTGGACTAGGTCAAGCCAATTTACATTTTCACTGTGACCGGAAATGACGTCATTTGGGCAAAAACTGTATTTTTAACCTAAAAAACTAAAATTTTATTCAAATCAGTCTCCCTTATAATATTTTTAAAATTATGATATTTGATTCTCATCAACGAATAGAATGAAGCCATAAGACCATACAGATACCACAAAATGGTTTCTAACTTGTACGTTTACAGAGAAATAGGCGATCTTCTATAAGTCACTTTTCAAGGTTTTTGGTATATAAAAGTGTCAATTTTTATTCGATTTTTATAATTTTTTTACCATTTGATACCTTATGCAATTTATGACTTCTATGAACCAAGTTAACATTTTCAATATCACCGGAAGTAATGTAATTTTTGCAAAAAAAACGTATTTTTAGCCTTCAAAACAAACATTTTTTTGAAGTGATTTATATTCATTATTCGTTTAACTTTATAACGCCTGACTCTAATGGGCAGTAAGAGTGAATCAATACCATCATATTGATATCAAGAAAAGGCTTCTAGCATGTTCCCTTGTCGAATAATAACCAATTTTCCCAGGGTCACTTTTAAGTTTTTTACCTTCTTAATTTCAGTTTATGGGTTATAGGTTAATTATTTATTGCCCGAAATGTATAAAACAACGTTTGGATTTTGTATGTTGCGAATTTTCGACTTATTTTTCACCTATAGAAATTTCTTTCGGCACCGGAAGTGACTTAATTTTGCCATAATTTACAATTTTGACTGGTCTTTTCGCCAGCAAATATTACTTTTACATATGATAGAGGGTGTCACTAAAGCAAAACAACCTAAAGTATAGTTTGGTAGCTCAATGGATCGGCTATGGTATAATAAACTTCCTGTATGATTCCTGAAAGCCGGTTCAGTGCTGCTTGCAGGTCTAGTTATTAGGCTTTCAGACTTTCGTCTGAAAGCCTATTGAGATTACTAAAATTATTATTTTTTTTTTTATTATTATTATTTACCGCCGGAGCCTATTTCTCTATGATCGAAAAGAGATACCGATCTGCGGTTCATCTTTCTATTGGGAAACCATGTGGTGGCTACTCAATAAAGCAATTTTTGAACTTCTGCGCACACCGGAAGTGGTCGAATTTTGAACGTTGGTAAAAAATAAAAAATAGGCCGTGGTTTCGTCAATTCTCTACCTATATTCAAACAAATCACATTTTTGGAAAGCCTGTGACTTTTCCAAGACAATAGCAATCTCACATTTCGCAATTTCGAAACTTCGTCGCTGACTTCTATCGTTCGAAAATTCAAAACACGTCGCCTACGAGACAATTTTTGTTATTTTTCAAAATTTCCAAATTTGACCTACATTTTTGGATACCTGACGTCAATCCGATTCCAGTAATATAAGTTTCATTCAGAGTTATCGCCCTTTATTTTTCGATTTTTTTCGAATTTTCTTCCCATTTTGTGAGCTCGGGTTTCGTTTTATGGTAGAATTGACGTTTCTGAAACTTCTGGAACATGAAGTTATAGTCCAATACCAACTGATAAAGCAATTTCGACACGGATCTTTAAACCGGAAGTGGTCGAAATAATGTTCAATATTTTGAAAAAAATGCAAAAAATGGATATTTTGGGGAAAAACGCGATTTCTCCGCCCGATATCAACGGATTAAAGAAATTAGGGTACCATTGGACTGCACTAGGATTGTACTATCGTATGATACCCAATTCATACGGATACGATGAGCAGGAAGCAAAATATGGCACGCTGAAAATCAAGTATTTTCTGATTTGGAGCGTTTTTGGACGCCTGTATCTCGAAAACTTAACCGCAACTTTTTTTTTAACTTTCTCTATCGAGACTCCATTCGATAGTCTTGTGAATTATGCCACCCAATAAGACTTTGAAATGTCTGGAATATGTGAAATAACGGACTGAAAATCGAAAAAAGTCGAAAAATCGTGAAATTTTGGAAAATGCTCTACTATTTTTTTATTTTGAGAGATTTTCAAAAAAAGATTGTATATTCAGATAGCTGACCTAATTACGATTCTAACGATGTATAATATGTATGTAGTTATTGAAATTTAATTTTCGATATTTCAAATTTTTTGCATTTTTGGCACTTTTCAATATAGGATTTCTCAGGGGCATTTTATCTGATCAGATAATGCAATATATCATTACAGAGCCCTGTGGCTATTTTAGTGCCCAAACCGGCTATTAAAACTATTCCGAAAATAATAACCATACCGGAAGTATTCAAAAAATGAAAAAAAAGGTTAAAAACATTGTCGCACTTGCGAAAAACTTGATTTCTCCCTTAGGTAATAGCGGACCAAAAGAACTAAAGGGTCGTTGGAAAGCCCTATTAATGGACCATCATATGGTATCTAAATAATACGATTTCGATGGTAGGGAAATAAATTATTGTATGCCAAAATCTAGTATTTTCCGATTTTTTAACATTCTGAGACGCCCTTTTCTCGAAAACGACGCCGCAGATTTTTCTTAAACTTTTCTTACTCAAAGTCCTATCGGTTGTCTATATAGTGAATCCAAAATGAAAAGCATTGAAATAATATAGGTGGTCCAAAAATGGCATCAAACTTTGAAAAAAATTGAAAAATCATTAAATTTTTGTAAACGCTCTTTAATATATTTTTTTTTCCAAAACTACTCAATGGATGTTTCTGACACTTCTGGTACAGAAAGTTAAGTATCGAAAGAACTTCGTAAAGCTATCGCGACAATGATCGTAAAACCGGAAGTAGTCGAACAAATGTCCGATATTTTGAAAAAAATTTTTTTTTTTACGAATACCTTTTTTATTTATGAATATATTTTGATGGTATTTTACACAGGGTTAAAATATCATCGTACTTGAGAAGAAATGAGAAAAAAATTGTCAGGGTAATTTGCGTTAGCCGCCATCGGCTAATTTAGTTTTTCGTACCCAGAAAAATTATTTATTGTTCGATTTGTATAAAACAAAGTTCATATGCTCCGTGGTCCCAATTGTAATTTTTTTTGTTACGGTAAAATTTTTCTGTCGGCAACGAAAGTGACGTAATATTAACAAAAACTACAATTTTGACAGTTCGGTACCACTTTTTGAAAGCAAATATTTTTTTTTTTCAAAACTGGTATAACTAAAAGGATGCACCCTGCAAAGATGCACAAAATCCTTAGCTCAGATTTTTTAATTTCAATTTCATTTTCGGGCAATTTCGAATAAAATGTAAAATAAAGTGTAAAATTCAGTTATTTACAATTCATTCAGCGTCTTCATATTTTGAAATATTTATTTGTAATTTTCATAAACTCGTAGCAATAATCCAGACGAAGAGAATGTATGCGAAAATTAGTTTGTAATATGAGCAGTTGCCGAGAAATATGCAATTTTGCATGCATCACTTTTCACGTTATTTTGCCTATAAAAGAGTGAATTATCATTCGATTTGCAATATTTTTTTTCCATTTGATGCCTTATGCCAATTTGGACTAGGTCAAGTCAATTTTACATTTTCACTGTGACCGGAAATGACGTCATTTGGGCAAAAACTGTATTTTTAACCAAAAAAAAAAAATATTTTATTCAAATGAGTCTGCCTTATAATATTTTTAAAATTATGATATTTGATCCCCATCAACGAATAGAATGAAGCCATACGACCATACAGATACCACAAAATGGTTTCTAACTTATATGGTTACAGAGAAATAGGCGATCCTCTATAAGTCACTTTTCAAGGTTTTTGGTCTATAAAAGTCTCAATTATTATTCGATTTTTATAATTTTTTTACCATTTGATGCCTTATGCCATTTATGGCTTCTATGAACTAAGTTAACATTTTCAATATCACCGGAAGTAATGTAATTTTTGCAAAAAACGTATTTTTAGCCTTCAAAACAAACATTTTTTTGAAGGGATTTATATTTATTATTCGTTTAACTTGATAACGTCTGACTCTAATGGGCAGTAAGATTGAATCAATACCATCATATTGATATCAAAAAAAAGCCTTCTAGCATGTTCCCTTGTCGAATAATAGCCAATTTTCCCAGGGTCACTTTTAAGTTTTTTACCTTCTTAATTTCAGTTTATGGGTTATAGGGTAATTATTTATTGCCCAATATGTATAAAAGAAAGTTTGTATTTTGTATGTTGCGAATTTTCGACTTATTTTTCAACTATAAAAATTTCTTTCGGCACCTGAAATGACGTAATTTTGCCATAATTTACAATTTTGACCGGTCTTTTCGCCAGCAAATATTACTTTTACAGATGATAGAGGGTGTCACTGAAGCAAAACAATTAAAGTATAGTTTGGTAGCTCTATGGATCGGCTATGGTATAATAAACTTCCTGTATGATTCCTGAAAGCCGGTTCAGTGCTGCTTGCAGGTCTAGTTAGGCTTTCAGACTTTCGTCTGAAAGCCTATTGTGATTACTAAAATTATTATTTATTATTATTATTTTTTTTTTCGCCGGAGCCTATTTCTCAGTGCCTGTAACAGATACCGATCTGGGACCTGATTCTCTATCGGGAAACCATGTGCTGGCTACTTGATAAACTATATTTGAAACTTCTGCGCAGACCGGAAGTGGTCGAATTTCATGCGGTGTCAAAAAATAAAAAAACGGCCGTAGATTCGTCAATTCTGTACCTGTTTTCATACAAATGACATTTTCGGAAACCCTGAGTCTTTTCTCGGACGATAGCAGTTGAAAATTTCGATATTTCGAAACTTCATCGCTGACTTCTTGCGATCGAAAAATGAAAAATGTTGTTTGAGAGACAATTTTTGTTATTTTTCAAAATTTTGAAATTTGACCTACATTTTTGGATACCTGAAGTCCATCCGATTCCAGTAATATAAGTTTCATTCAGAGTTATCGCCCTTTATTTTTCGATTTTTTTCGAATTTTCTACCCATTTTGCGAGCTCGGGTTTCGTTTTATGGCCGAATTGACGTTTCTGAAATTTCTGAGGCATGAAGCCAAATGACCATTGCAAGGAATAAAGCAATTTCAACAATAATCTGTACACCGGAAGTGGTCGAAATAATGTCCGATATTTTGAAAAAAATGCAAAAAATGGGTATTTTGGGGAAAAACGCGACTTCTCCGTCCGATATCAATGGATTAAACAAATTAGGGTACCATTGGACTGCACTAGTATTGTGCTATCGTATGATACCCAATTTGTACGGATTCGACGAGCAGGAAGCAAAATATGGCACGCTGAAAATCAAGTATTTTCTGATTTGGAGCGTTTTTGGACGCCTGTATCTCGAAAACTTAACCGCAACTTTTTTTTTAACTTTCTCTATCGAGAGTCCCTTCGATAGTCTTGTGAATTATGCCATCCAATAAGACTTTGAAATGTCTGGAATATGATAAAAAAGGGACTGAAAATCAAAAAAAGTCGAAAAATCGTGAAATTTTGGAAAATGCTCTACTATTTTTTTATTTTAAGAGATTTTCAAAAAAAGGTTGTATATTCAGATAGCTGACCTAATTACGATTCTAATGATGTATAATATGTATGTAGTTATTGAAATTTAATTTTCGATATTTTAATTTTTTTGCATTTTTGGCACTTTTGAACATAGGATTTCTCAGAGGCATTTTATCTGATCAGATAATGTAATATATCATTACAGAGCCCCGTGGCTATTTTAGTGCCCAAACCGGCTATTAAAACTATTCCGACAATAATAACCATACCGGAAGTATTCAAAAAATGAAAAAAAAAGGTTAAAACCATTGTCGCAGTTGCGAGAAACTTGATTTCTCCCTTAGGTAATAGTGGACCAAAAGAACTAAAGTGTCGATGGATAGCCCTATTAATGGACCATCATATGGTATCTAAATAATACGATTTCGATGGTAAGGAAATAAATTATTGTATGCCAAAAATATATTATTTTCCGATTTTTTAACATTCTGGGACGCCCTTTTCTCGAAAACGACGCCGCAGATTTTTCTCAAACTTTTCTTACTCAAAGTCCTAACGGTTGTCTATATAGTGAATCCAAAATGAAATGCATTGAAATAATATAAATGGTCCAAAAATGGCCTCAAACTTTGAAAAAAATTGAAAAATCGTTAAATTTTTGGAAACGCTAGTTAATATTTCTTTTTTTCCAAAACTACTCAATGGATGTTTCTGACACTTCTGGTACAGAAAGTTAATTATCCAAAGAACTTCGTAAAGCTATCACTACAACGATCGTAAAACCGGAAGTAGTCGAAAAAATGTCCGATATTTTGAAAAAAATTAATTTTTTTACGAAAACCTTTTTTATTTATGAATATGTTTTGATGATATTTTACACAGGGTTAAAAATATCATCCTACTTGAGCAGAAATGAGAAAAAAAATTGTCTCGGTAATTTGCGTTAGCCGCCATCGGCTAATTTAGTTTTTCGTACCCAGAAAAATTATTTATTATTCGATTTGTATAAAACAAAGTTCATACGCTCCGTGGTCCCAATTGTAATTTTTTTTGTTACGGTGAAATTTTTCTGTCGGCAACGGAAGTGACGTAATATTAAAAAAAACTACAATTTTGATCGTTCAGTACCACTTTTTAAAAGCAAATATTATTTTTTTTCAAAACTGATATAACTAAAAGGATGCACCCTGCAAAGGTGCACAAAATCCTTAGCTCAGATTTTTTAATTTCAATTTCATTTTCGGGCAATTTCGAATAAAATGTAAAATAAAGTGTAAAATTCAGTTATTTACAATTCATTCAGCGTCTTCATATTTTGAAATATTTTTTTGTAATTTTCATAAACTCGTAGCAATAATCCAGACGAAGAGAATGTATGCGCAAATTAGTTTGTAATATGAGCAGTTGCCGAGAAATATGCAATTTTGCATGCATCACTTTTCACGTTATTTTGCCTATAAAAGAGTGAATTATTATTCGATTTGCAATATTTTTTTTCCATTTGATGCTTAATGCCAATTTGGACTAGGTCAAGCCAATTTTACATTTACACTGTGACCGGAAATGACGTCATTTGGGCAAAAACTGTATTTTTAACTTTAAAAAAAAAATATTTTATTCAAATGAGTCTGCCTTATAATATTTTTAAAATTATGATATTTGATTCCCATCAACGAATAGAATTAAGCCATACGACCATACGGATACCACAAAATGGTTTCTAACTTGTACGGTTACAGAGAAATGGGCGATCTTTTATAAGTCACTTTTCAAGGTTTTTGGTCTATAAAAGTGTCAATTATTATTCGATTTTTATCATTTTTTTACCATTTGATGCCATATGCCATTTATGACTTCTATGAACTAAATTAATATTTTCAATATCTCCGAAAGTAATGTAATTTTTGCAAAAAACGTATTTTTAGCCTTCAAAACAAACATTTTTTTGAAGGGATTTATATTTATTATTCGTTTAACTTTATAACGTCTGACTCTAATGGGCAGTAAGATTGAATCAATACCATCATATTGATATCAAGAAAAGGCTTCTAGCATGTTCCCTTGTCGAATAATAGCCAATTTTCCCAGGGTCACTTTTAAGTTTTATACCTTCTTAATTTCAGTTTATGGGTTATAGGTTGATTATTTATTGCCCGATATGTATAAAACAAAGTTTGTATTTTGTATGTTGCGAATTTTCGACTTATTTTTCACCTATAAAAATTTCTTTCGGCACCGGAAGTAACGTAATTTTGCCATAATTTACAATTTTGACCGGTCTTTTCGCCAGCAAATATTACTTTTACATATGATAGAAGGTGTCACTGAAGCAAAACAATTAAAGTATAGTTTGGTAGCTCAATGGATCGGCTATGGTATAATGAACTTCCTGTATGATTACTGAAAGCCGGTTCAGTGCTGCTTGCAGGTCTAGTTAGGCTTTCAGACTTTCGTCTGAAAGCCTATTGTGATTACTAAAATTATTATTTATTATTATTATTTTTTTTTTCGCCGGAGCCTATTTCTCAGTGCCTGTAACAGATACCGATCTGGGACCTAATTCTCTATCGGGAAACCATGTGTTGGCTACTTGATAAACTATATTTGAAACTTCTGCGCAGACCGGAAGTGGTCGAATTTCGTGCGGTGTCAAAAAATCAAAAAACGGCCGTAGATTCGTCAATTCTGTACCTATTTTCATACAAATGACATTTTCGGAAACCCTGAGTCTTTTCTCGGACGATAGCAGTTGAAAATTTCGATATTTCGAAACTTCATCGCTGACTTCTTGCGATCGAAAAATGAAAAATGTTGTTTGAGAGACAATTTTTGTTATTTTTCAAAATTTTGAAATTTGACCTACATTTTTGGATACCTGAAGTCCATCCGATTCCAGTAATATAAGTTTCATTCAGAGTTATCGCCCTTTATTTTTCGATTTTTTTCGAATTTTCTACCCATTTTGCGAGCTCGGGTTTCGTTTTATGGCCGAATTGACGTTTCTGAAATTTCTGAGGCATGAAGCCAAATGACCATTGCAAGGAATAAAGCAATTTCAACAATAATCTGTACACCGGAAGTGGTCGAAATAATGTCCGATATTTTGAAAAAAATGCAAAAAATGGGTATTTTGGGGAAAAACGCGACTTCTCCGTCCGATATCTACGGATTAAACAAATTAGGGTACCATTGGACTGCACTAGTATTGTGCTATCGTATGATACCCAATTTGTACGGAAACGACGAGTAGGAAGCAAAATATGGCACGCTGAAAATCAAGTATTTTCTGATTTGGAGCGTTTTTGGACGCCTGTATCTCGAAAACTTAACCGCAACTTTTTTTTTAACTTTCTCTATCGAGAGTCCATTCGATAGTCTTGTGAATTATGCCATCCAATAAGACTTTGAAATGTCTGGAATATGATAAAAAAGGGACTGAAAATCAAAAAAAGTCGAAAAATCGTGAAATTTTGGAAAATGCTCTACTATTTTTTTATTTTAAG
Organism: Patella caerulea; assembly: GCA_036850965.1. Taxonomy (NCBI): domain Eukaryota; kingdom Metazoa; phylum Mollusca; class Gastropoda; family Patellidae; genus Patella; species Patella caerulea. Next base: position 63,412,658 of record JAZGQO010000011.1, on the reverse strand, counting down.
AGATTTTCAAAAAAAGGTTGTATATTCAGATAGCTGACCTAATTACGATTCTAATGATGTATAATATGTATGTAGTTATTGAAATTTAATTTTCGATATTTTAATTTTTTTGCATTTTTGGCACTTTTGAACATAGGATTTCTCAGAGGCATTTTATCTGATCAGATCATGTAATATATCATTACAGAGCCCCGTGGCTATTTTAGTGCCCAAACCGGCTATTAAAACTATTCCGACAATAATAACCATACCGGAAGTATTCAAAAAATGAAAAAAAAAGGTTAAAACCATTGTCGCAGTTGCGAGAAACTTGATTTCTCCCTTAGGTAATAGCGGACCAAAAGAACTAAAGTGTCGCTGGATAGCCCTATTAATGGACCATCATATGGTATCTAAATAATACGATTTCGATGGTAAGGAAATAAATTATTGTATGCCAAAAATATATTATTTTCCGATTTTTTAACATTCTGGGACGCCCTTTTCTCGAAAACGACGCCGCAGATTTTTCTCAAACTTTTCTTACTCAAAGTCCTATCGGTTGTCTATATAGTGAATCCAAAATGAAATGCATTGAAATAATATAAATGGTCCAAAAATGGCCTCAAACTTTGAAAAAAATTGAAAAATCGTTAAATTTTTGGAAACGCTCTTTAATTTATCTTTTTTTCCAAAACTACTCAATGGATGTTTCTGACACTTCTGGTACAGAAAGTTAATTATCCAAAGAACTTCGTAAAGCTATCACTACAACGATCGTAAAACCGGAAGTAGTCGAAAAAATGTCCGATATTTTGAAAAAAATTAATTTTTTTACGAAAACCTTTTTTATTTATGAATATGTTTTGATGATATTTTACACAGGGTTAAAAATATCATCCTACTTGAGCAGAAATGAGAAAAAAAATTGTCTCGGTAATTTGCGTTAGCCGTCATCGGCTAATTTAGTTTTTCGTACCCAGAAAAATTATTTATTATTCGATTTGTATAAAACAAAGTTCATACGCTCCGTGGTCCCAATTGTAATTTTTTTTGTTACGGTGAAATTTTTCTGTCGGCAACGGAAGTGACGTAATATTAACAAAAACTACAATTTTGATCGTTCAGTACCACTTTTTAAAAGCAAATATTATTTTTTTTCAAAACTGATATAACTAAAAGGATGCACCCTGCAAAGGTGCACAAAATCCTTAGCTCAGATTTTTTAAATTCAATTTCATTTTCGGGCAATTTCGAATAAAATGTAAAATAAAGTGTAAAATTCAGTTATTTACAATTCATTCAGCGTCTTCATATTTTGAAATATTTATTTGTAATTTTCATAAACTCGTAGCAATAATCCAGACGAAGAGAATGTATGCGCAAATTAGTTTGTAATATGAGCAGTTGCCGAGAAATATGCAATTTTGCATGCATCACTTTTCACGTTATTTTGCCTATAAAAGAGTGAATTATTATTCGATTTGCAATATTTTTTTTCCATTTGATGCTTAATGCCAATTTGGACTAGGTCAAGCCAATTTTACATTTACACTGTGACCGGAAATGACGTCATTTGGGCAAAAACTGTATTTTTAACTTAAAAAAAAATATTTTATTCAAATGAGTCTGCCTTATAATATTTTTAAAATTATGATATTTGATTCCCATCAACGAATAGAATTAAGCCATACGACCATACGGATACCACAAAATGGTTTCTAACTTGTACGGTTACAGAGAAATAGGCGATCTTTTATAAGTCAATTTTCAAGGTTTTTGGTCTATAAAAGTGTCAATTATTATTCGATTTTTATCATTTTTTTTACCATTTGATGCCTTATGCCATTTATGACTTCTATGAACTAAATTAACATTTTCAATATCTCCGAAAGTAATGTAATTTTTGCAAAAAATTGTATTTTTAGCCTTCAAAACAAACATTTTTTTGAAGGGATTTATATTTATTATTCGTTTAACTTTACAACGTCTGACTCTACTGGGCAGTAAGATTGAATCAATACCATCATATTGATATCAAGAAAAGGCTTCTAGCATGTTTCCTTGTCGATTAATAGCCAATTTTCCCAGGGTCACTTTTAAGTTTTATACCTTCTTAATTTCAGTTTATGGGTTATAGGTTGATTATTTATTGCCCGATATGTATAAAACAAAGTTTGTATTTTGTATGTTGCGAATTTTCGACTTATTTTTCACCTATAAAAATTTCTTTCGGAACCGGAAGTGACGTAATTTTGCCATAATTTACAATTTTGACCGGTCTTTTCGCCAGCAAATATTACTTTTACATATGATAGAGGGTGTCACTGAAGCAAAACAATTAAAGTATAGTTTGGTAGCTCAATGGATCGGCTATGGTATAATGAACTTCCTGTATGATTCCTGAAAGCCGGTTCAGTGCTGCTTGCAGGTCTAGTTATTATTATTATTATTATTTACCGCGGGGGCCTAGATCTCTATGATCGAAAACAGATATCGATCTGGAATTAGATTTTCTATTGGGAAACCATGTGGTGGCTACTTGATAAAATATTTTTGAAATTTCTGCGCATACCGGAAGTGACCGAACTTTGCTCGTTGTCTAAAAATTGAAAATCGGCCATAGTTTCGTCAATTCTTTATCCATTTTCAAACAAATTACATTTTTGGAATCCCTGAATCTTTTCTGAGACAATGGCTATCTCACATTTTTCAATTTCGAACATTCGTCTATGACTTTTATCGTTCGAAAATTGAAAACATGTTGTTTACGAGACAATTTTTGTCATTTTTCAAAATTTTCAAATTTGACCTACATTTTTGGATACCTGAAGTCCATCCGATTCCAGTAATATAAGTTTCATTCCGAGTTATCGCCCTTTATTTTTCGATTTTTTTCGAATTTTCTTCCCATTTTGTGAGCTCGGGTTTCGTTTTATGGTAGAATTGACGTTTCCGAAACTTCTGGAACATGAAGTTATAGTCCAATACCAACGTATAAAGCAATTTCGACAAGAATCCTTAAACCGGAAGTGGTCAAAATAATGTGCAATATTTTGAAAAAAATGCAAAAAATGGATATTTTGGGGAAAAACGCGATTTCTCCGCCCGATATCAATGGATTAAAGAAATTAGGGTACCATTGGAATGCACTAGGATTGTGCTATCGTATGATACCCAACTCGTACGGATACGATGAGCAGGCAGCAAAATATGGCACGCTGAAAATCAAGTATTTTCTGATTTGGGGCGTTTTTGGACGCCTGTATCTCGAAAACTTAACCGCAACTTTTTTTGTAATTTTTTCTATCGAGAGTCCTTTCGTAGGTATTTTGCATGAAGCCATCCAATAAGACTTTGAAATATCTGGAATAGGTGAAATAACGGACTGAAAATCGAAAAAAGTCGAAAAATCGTGAAATTTTGGAAAATGCTCTGCTATATTTTTATTTTAAGAGATTTTCAAAAAAAGATTGTATATTCAGATAGCTGACCTAATTACGATTCTAACAATGTATAACATGTATGTAGTTATTGAAATTTAATTTTCGATATTTTAAATTTTTTGCATTTTTGGCACTTTTGAACCTAGGATTTCTCAGGGGCATTTTATCTGATCAGATAATGTAATATATCATTACAGAGCCCTGTGACTATTTTAGTGCCCAAACCGGTTATCAAAACTATACCGACAATAATAACCATACCGGAAGTATTCAAAAAATGAAAAAAAAGGTTAAAAACATTGTCGCACTTGCGAAAAACTTGATTTCTCCCTTAGGTAATGGCGGACCAAAAGAACTAAAGTGACGTTGGATAGCCCTATTAATGGACCATCATATGGTATCTAAATAATACGATATCGATGGTAAGGAAATAAATTATTGTATGCCAAAAATCTAGTATTTTCCGATTTTTTAACATTCTGAGACGCCCTTTTCTCGAAAACGACGCCGCAAATTTTTCTTAAACTTTTCTTACTCAAAGTCCTATCGGTTATCTATATAGTGAATGCAAAATGAAAAGCATTGAAATAATATAGGTGGTCCAAAAAATGGCATCAAACTTTGAAAAAAATTGAAAAATCGTTAAATTTTTGTAAACGCTCTTTAATTTATCTTTTTTTCCAAAACTGCTCAATGGATGTTTCTGACACTTCTGGTACAGAAAGTTAAGTATCCAAAGAACTTCGTAAAGCTATCACAACAACGATCGTAAAACCAGAAGTAGTCGAAAAAATGTCCGATATTTTGAAAAAAAATATTTTTTTTACGAAAACCTTTTTTATTTATGAATATTTTTTGATGATATTTTACACAGGGTTAAAATATCATCGTACTTGAGCAGAAATGAGAAAAAAAATTGTCTCGGTAATTTGCGTTAGCCGCCATCGCCTAATTTAGTTTTTCGTACCCAGAAAAATTATTTATTGTTCGATTTGTATAAAACAAAGTTCATATGCTCCGTGGTCCCAATTGTAATTTTTTTTGTTACGGTGAAATTTTTCTGTCGGCAACGGAAGTGACGTAATATTAACAAAAACTACAATTTTGACAGTTCGGTACCACTTTTTGAAAGCAAATATTATTTTTTTTCAAAACTGATATAACCAAAAGGATGAACTCTGCAAAGGTGCACAAAATTCTAAGCTCATATTTTTAAATTTCAATTTCATTTTCGGGCAATTTCGAAGAAAATGTAAACTAAAGTGTAAAATTCAGTTATTTACAATTCATTCAGCGTCTTCATATTTTGAAATATTTATTTGTAATTTTCATAAACTCGTAGCAATAATCCAGACGAAGAGAATGTATGCGAAAATTAGTTCGTAATATGAGCAGTTGCCGAGAAATATGCAATTTTGCATGCATCACTTTTCACGTTATTTTGCCTATAAAAGAGTGAATTATTATTCGATTAGCAATATTTTTTTTCCATTTGATGCCTAATGCCAATTTGGACTAGGTCAAGCCAATTTTACATTTTCACTGTGACCGGAAATGACGTCATTTGGGCAAAAACTGTATTTTTAACCTAAAAAACTAATATTTTATTCAAATGAGTCTGTCTTATAATATTTTTAAAATTATGATATTTGATTCCCATCAACGAATAGAATGAAGCCATACGACCATACAGATACCACGAAATGGTTTCTAACTTGTACGGTTACAGAGAAATAGGCGATCTTCTATAAGTCACTTTTCAAGGTTTTTGGTCTATAAAAGTGTCAATTATTATTCGATTTTTATAATTTATTTACCATTTGATGCCTTATGCCATTTACGACTTCTATGAACCAAGTTAACATTTTCAATATCACCGGAAGTAATGTAATTTTTGCAAAAAACGTATTTTTAGCCTTCAAAACAAACATTTTTTTGAAGGGATTTATATTTATTACTCGTTTAACTTGATAACGTCTGACTCTAATGGGCAGTAAGATTGAATCAATACCATCATATTGATATCAAGAAAAGGCTTCTAGCATGTTCCCTTGTCGAATAATAGCCAATTTTCCCAGAGTCATTTTTTAAGTTTTTTACCTTCTTAATTTCAGTTTATGGGTTATAGGGTAATTATTTATTGCCCGATATGTATAAAACAAAGTTTGTATTTTGTGTGTTGCGAATTTGCGACTTATTTTTCACCTATAAAAATTTCTTTCGGTTCCGGAAGTGACGTAATTTTGCCATAATTTACAATTTTGACCGGTCTTTTCGCCAGCAAATATTACTTTTACCTATGATAGAGGGTGTCACTGAAGCAAAACAACTAAAGTATAGTTTGGTAGCTCAATGGATCGGCTATGGTATAATAAACTTCCTGTATGATTCCTGAAAGCCGGTTCAGTGCTGCTTGCAGGTCTAGTTAGGCTTTCAGACTTTCGTCTGAAAGCCTATTGTGATTACTAAAATTATTATTTATTATTATTATTTTTTTTTTCGCCGGAGCCTATTTCTCAGTGCCTGTAACAGATACCGATCTGGGACCTAATTCTCTATCGGGAAACCATGTGTTGGCTACTTGATAAACTATATTTGAAACTTCGAATTTCGTGCGGTGTCAAAAAATCAAAAATCGGCCATAGATTCGTCAATTCTGTACCTATTTTCATACAAATGACATTTTCGGAAACCCTGAGTCTTTTCTCGGACGATAGCAGTTGAAAATTTCGATATTTCGAAACTTCATCGCTGACTTCTTGCGATCGAAAAATGAAAAATTTTGTTTGAGAGACAATTTTTGTTATTTTTCAAAATTTTGAAATTTGACCTACATTTTTGGATACCTGAAGTCCATCCGATTCCAGTAATATAAGTTTCATTCAGAGTTATCGCCCTTTATTTTTCGATTTTTTTCGAATTTTCTACCCATTTTGCGAGCTCGGGTTTCGTTTTATGGCCGAATTGACGTTTCTGAAATTTCTGAGGAATGAAGCCAAATGACCATTGCAAGGAATAAAGCAATTTCAACAATAATCTGTACACCGGAAGTGGTCGAAATAATGTCCGATATTTTGAAAAAAATGCAAAAAATGGGTATTTTGGGGAAAAACGCGACTTCTCCGTCCGATATCAATGGATTAAACAAATTAGGGTACCATTGGACTGCACTAGTATTGTGCTATCATATGATACCCAATTTGTACGGATACGACGAGCAGGAAGCAAAATATGGCACGCTGAAAATCAAGTATTTTCTGATTTGGAGCGTTTTTGGACGCCTGTATCTCGAAAACTTAACCGCAACTTTTTTTTTAACTTTCTCTATCGAGAGTCCATTCGATAGTCTTGTGAATTATGCCATCCAATAAGACTTTGAAATTTCTGGAATATGATAAAAAAGGGACTGAAAATCAAAAAAAGTCGAAAAATCGTGAAATTTTGGAAAATGCTCTACTATTTTTTTATTTTAAGAGATTTTCAAAAAAAGGTTGTATATTCAGATAGCTGACCTAATTACGATTCTAATGATGTATAATATGTATGTAGTTATTGAAATTTAATTTTCGATATTTTAATTTTTTTGCATTTTTGGCACTTTTGAACATAGGATTTCTCAGAGGCATTTTATCTGATCAGATAATGTAATATATCATTACAGAGCCCCGTGGCTATTTTAGTGCCCAAACCGGCTATTAAAACTATTCCGACAATAATAACCATACCGGAAGTATTCAAAAAATGAAAAAAAAAGGTTAAAACCATTGTCGCAGTTGCGAGAAACTTGATTTCTCCCTTAGGTAATAGCGGACCAAAAGAACTAAAGTGTCGCTGGTTAGCCCTATTAATGGACCATCATATGGTATCTAAATAATACGATTTCGATGGTAAGGAAATAAATTATTGTATGCCAAAAATATATTATTTTCCGATTTTTTAACATTCTGGGACGCCCTTTTCTCGAAAACGACGCCGCAGATTTTTCTCAAACTTTTCTTACTCAAAGTCCTATCGGTTGTCTATATAGTGAATCCAAAATGAAATGCATTGAAATAATATAAATGGTCCAAAAATGGCCTCAAACTTTGAAAAAAATTGAAAAATCGTTAAATTTTTGGAAACGCTCTTTAATTTATCTTTTTTTCCAAAACTACTCAATGGATGTTTCTGACACTTCTGGTACAGAAAGTTAATTATCCAAAGAACTTCGTAAAGCTATCACTACAACGATCGTAAAACCGGAAGTAGTCGAAAAAATGTCCGATATTTTGAAAAAAATTAATTTTTTTACGAAAACCTTTTTTATTTATGAATATGTTTTGATGATATTTTACACAGGGTTAAAAATATCATCCTACTTGAGCAGAAATGAGAAAAAAAATTGTCTCGGTAATTTGCGTTAGCCGCCATCGGCTAATTTAGTTTTTCGTACCCAGAAAAATTATTTATTATTCGATTTGTATAAAACAAAGTTCATAAGCTCCGTGGTCCCAATTGTAATTTTTTTTGTTACGGTGAAATTTTTCTGTCGGCCACGGAAGTGACGTAATATTAATAAAAACTACAATTTTGATCGTTCAGTACCACTTTTTAAAAGCAAATATTATTTTTTTTCAAAACTGATATAACTAAAAGGATGCACCCTGCAAAGGTGCACAAAATCCTTAGCTCAGACTTTTTAATTTCAATTTTATTTTCGGGCAATTTCGAATAAAATGTAAGATAAAGTGTAAAATTCAGTTGTTTGCAATTCATTCAGCTCTTCATATTTTGAAATATTTATTTGTAATTTTCATAAACTCGTAGCAATAATCCAGACGAAGAGAATGCATGCGAAAATTAGTTTGTAATGTGAACAGTTGCCGAGAAATATGCAATTTTGCATGCATCACTTTTCACGTTATTTTGCCTATAAAAGAATGAATTATTATTCGATTTGCAATTTTTTTCCCCCATTTTATGCTTAATGCCATTTTGGACTAGGTCAAGCCAATTTTACATTTTCATTGTGACCGGAAATGACGTCATTTGGGCAAAAACTGTATTTTTAACCTAAAAACAAATATTTTATTCAAATGAGTCTGCCTTATAATATTTTTAGAATTATGATATTTGATTCCCATCAACGAATAGAATCAAGCCATACGACCATACAGATGCCACAAAATGGTTTCTAACTTGTACGGTTACAGAGAAATAGGCGATCTTCTATAAGTCACTTTTCAAGGTTTTTGGTCTATAAAAGTGCCAATTATTATTCGATTTTTATAATATTTTTACCATTTGATGCCTTATGCCATTTATGACTTCAATGAACTAAGTTAACATTTTCAATATCACCGGAAGTAATGTAATTTTTGCAAAAAACGTATTTTTAGCCTTCAAAACAAACATTTATTTGAAGGGATTTATATTTATTATTCGTTTAACTTTATAACGTCTGACTCTAATGGGCAGTAAGATTGAATCAATACCATCATATTGATATCAAGAAAAGGCTTCTAGCATGTTTCCTTGTCGAATAATAGCCAATTTTCCCAGGGTCACTTTTAAGTTTCATACCTTCTTAATTTCAGTTTATGGGTTATAGGTTGATTATTTATTGCCCGATATGTATAAAACAAAGTTTGTATTTTGTATGTTGCGAATTTTCGACTTATTTTTCACCTATAAAAATTTCTTTCGGCACCGGAAGTGACGTATTTTTGCCATAATTTACAATTTTGACCGGTCTTTTCGCCAGCAAATATTACTTTTACATATGATAGAAGGTGTCACTGAAGCAAAACAATTAAAGTATAGTTTGGTAGCTCAATGGATCGGCTATGGTATAATGAACTTCCTGTATGATTCCTGAAAGCCGGTTCAGTGCTGCTTGCAGGTCTAGTTATTATTATTATTTACCGCGGGGGCCTAGATCTCCATGATCGAAAACAGATATCGATCTGGAATTAGATTTTCTATTGGGAAACCATGTGGTGGCTACTTGATAAAATATTTTTGAAATTTCTGCGCATACCGGAAGTGACTAAACTTTGCAAGTTGTCTAAAAATTGAAAATCGGCCATAGTTTCGTCAATTCGTTATCCATTTTCAAACAAATTACATTTTTAGAATCCCTGAATCTTTTCCGAGACAATGGCTATCTCACATTTTTCAATTTCGAACATTCGTCTATGACTTTTATCGTTCGAAAATTGAAAACATGTTGTTTACGAGACCATTTTTGTCATTTTTCAAAATTTTCAAATTTGACCTACATTTTTGGATACCTGAAGTCCATCCGATTCCAGTAATATAAGTTTCATTCCGAGTTATCGCCCTTTATTTTTCGATTTTTTTCGAATTTTCTTCCCATTTTGTCAGCTCGGGTTTCGTTTTATGGTAGAATTGACGTTTCTGAAACTTCTAGAACATGAAGTTATAGTCCAATACCAACGTATAAAGCAATTTCGACAAGAATCCTTAAACCGGAAGTGGTCGAAATAATGTGCAATATTTTGAAAAAAATGCAAAAAATGGATATTTTGGGGAAAAACGCGATTTCTCTGCCCGATATCTATGGATTAAAGAAATTAGGGTACCATTCGACTGCACTAGGATTGTGCTATCGTATGATACCCAACTCGTACGGATACGATGAGCAGGCAGCAAAATATGGCACGCTGAAAATCAAGTATTTTCTGATTTGGAGCGTTTTTGGACGCCTGTATCTCGAAAACTTAACCGCAACTTTTTTTGTAATTTTTTCTATCGAGAGTCCTTTCGGGGGTATTTTGCATGAAGCCATCCAATAAGACTTTGAAATATCTGGAATAGGTGAAATAACGGACTGAAAATCGAAAAAAGTCGAAAAATCGTGAAATTTTGGAAAATGCTCTGCTATTTTTTTATTTTCAAAGATTTCCAAAAAAAAATTGTATATTCAGATAGCTGACCTAATTACGATTCTAACGATGTATAATATGTATGTAGTTATTGAAATTTAATTTTCGATATTTTAAATTTTTTGCATTTTTGGCACTTTTGAACCTAGGATTTCTCAGGGGCATTTTATCTGATCAGATAATGTAATATATCATTACAGAGCACTGTGGCTATTTTAGTGCCCAAACCGGTTATTAAAACTATACCGACAATAATAACCATACCGGAAGTATTCAAAAAATGAAAAAAAAGGTTAAAAACATTGTCGCACTTGCGAAAAACTTGATTTCTCCCTTAGGTAATAGCGGACCAAAAGAACTAAAGTGTCGTTGGATAGCCCTATTAATGGACCATCATATGGTATCTAAATAATACGATATCGATGGTAAGGAAATAAATTATTGTATGCCAAAAATCTAGTATTTTCCGATTTTTTAACATTCTGAGACGCCCTTTTCTCGAAAACGACGCCGCAGATTTTTCTTAAACTTTTCTAACTCAAAGTCCCATCGGTTGTCTATATAGTGAATCCAACATGAAAAGCATTGAAATAATATAGGTGGTCCAAAAATGGCATCAAACTTTGAAAAAAATTGAAAAATCGTTAAATTTTTGTAAATGCTCTTTTATTTATCTTTTTTTCCAAAACTGCTCAATGGATGTTTCTGACACTTCTGGTACAGAAAGTTAAGTATCCAAAGAACTTCGTAAAGCTATCACAACAACGATCGTAAAACTGGAAGTAGTCGGAAAAATGTCCGATATTTTGAAAAAAATTATTTTTTTTACGAAAATCTTTTTTATTTATGAATATCTTTTGGTGATATTTTACACTGGGTTAAAATATCATCGTACTTGAGCAGAAATGAGAAAAAAAATTGTCTGGGTAATTTGCGTTAGCCGCCATCGGCGAATTTAGTTTTTCGTACCCAGAAAAATTATTTATTGTTCGATTTGTATAAAACAAAGTTCATATGCTCCGTGGTCCCAATTGTTATTTTTTATGTTACGGTGAAATTTTTCTGTCGGCAACGGAAGTGACATAATATTAACAAAAACTACAATTTTGACAGTTCGGTACCACTTTTTGAAAGAAAATATTTTTTTTTTTCAAAACTGATATAACTAAAAGGATGCACCCTGCGAAGGTGCACAAAATCCTTAGCTCATATTTTTAAATTTCAATTTCATTTTCGGGCAATTTCGAATAAAATGTAAAATAAAGTGTAAAATTCAGCTATTTACAATTCATTCAGCGTCTTCATATTTTTAAATATTTATTTGTAATTTTCATAAACTCGTAGCAATAATCCAGACGAAGAGAATGTATACGAAAATTAGTTTGTAATATGAGCAGTTGTCGAGAAATATGCAATTTTGCATGCATCACTTTTCACGTTATTTTGCCTATACAAGAGTGAATTATTATTCGATTTGCAATATTTTTTTTCCATTTGATGTCTAATGCCAATTTGGTCTAGGTCAAGCCAATTTTACATTTTCACTGTGACCGGAAATGACGTCATTTGGGCAAAAACTGTATTTTTAACCTAAAAAACTAATATTTTATTCAAATCAGTCTCCCTTATAATATTTTTTAAATTATGATATTTTATTCCCATCAACGAATAGAATGAAGCCATACGACCATACAGATACCACAAAATGGTTTCTAACCTGTACGGTTACAGGGAAATAGGCGATCTTCTATAAGTCACTTTTCAAGGTTTTTGGTCTATAAAAGTGTCAATTATTATTCGATTTTTATAATTTTTTTACCATTTGATGCCTTATGCCATTTATGACTTCTATGAACCAAGTTAACATTTTCAATATCACCGGAAGTAATGTAATTTTTGCAAAAAACGTATTTTTAGCCTTCAAAACAAACATTTTTTTGAAGTGATTTATATTCATTATTCGTTTAACTTTATAACGTCTGGCTCTAATGGGCAGTAAGATTGAATCAATACCATCATATTGATATCAAGAAAAGGCTTGTAGCATGTTCCCTTGTCGAATAATAACCAATTTTCCGAGGGTCACTTTTAAGATTTTTACCTTCTTATTTTCAGTTTATGGGTTATAGGTTAATTATTTATTGCCCGATATGTATAAAACAAAGTTTGTATTGTGTGTGTTGCGAATTTTCGACTTATTTTTCACCTATAAAAATTTCTTTCGGTACCGGAAGTGACGTAATTTTGCCATAATTTACAATTTTGACCGGTCTTTTCGCCAGCAAATATTACTTTTACATATGATAGAGGGTGTCACTGAAGCAAAACAACTAAAGTATAGTTTGGTAGCTCAATGGATCGGCTATGGTATAATAAACTTCCTGTATGATTCCTGAAAGCCGGTTCAGTGCTGCTTGCAGGTCTAGTTTCAACTGTTTTTAGAATAAGTAATTTCTATTAAAGGGCTAATCCCGATAACTTTTGGGGGAATAAAGATGCTTAATTTTGTGTTAAAATCCTTTAAAATCCGTAACCCAAGGCCCACCTACTAACCCGATATTTGTGATACGCTTGTAAATAACTTAAACCTGACAGTCCTCATCTGGAAATGGAGACCGTTGTATTATACAGTATCTGGATAAAACCAGACTTTTTTCTATAAAAAATAATATGTGGGTGAAATTTACCTTTTGTTATCAAGTACAGTGAATGTGTCATTCACTGTATAAACCTCTCAAGAAACGTTAATCGATTATCAGGTCACCCAATGAAAAAATTGACCCGAAATCTTAAAAGGGTTACGTGTCCGGATAAGCAGTGTTGAAACGACTCAATATTTGAAGCTGGAATTTTGAGACAAGGTAAATACACCATGCCACTATATTTTGGTTCATAAATTTCATAAATACTCGGACTTGAATTTTTGAGACTCTGTTCTTATCGGGATTGTCCCTTTAAATAATGTTAATTGAAACTAATGGAATTTAACAGTCAGTGCTCTTACACGTATTATTATCTGAACTATTTTTAGTATAAGTAATCTTTATTTACTACCAGTTGAAACTAGTGCAATTTATTTTTAAGTGCTACTGCTCTATCATTGTCAATGGACACTAATGGAATTTGATCTGTTTTTGTTGGGGTTTTTTCTTTTGTCTCTAACGAAATATTTACATAGTTAGCGTAATTCACTGAAATCTACTAATGATCTGACGAAAACCACAATGATTCGAAGAAATTAGTTTCCCGAAGTCGACCAATGCTAAAATTTGGCAATTTCAATCAAATCGAATTAGTTTTATAATGTCAATATCTTGATCTTGCCCATTTAAAATTGGTTTGGATGTATTTTGTGTGTTGGGTGGGGGCGAATGGTCTAAATCGTGCGCTTTAGATCATAAAGTAGGTCATTTAATAACATCGAGTGGTTTTCATCTCCAGCTTTTATGTGGAGTAGGGTCGCCTGTCCAACCTCGTGGGTTTTCACTGGGTCCCGCTCCTACTGTTGAAGAAATGGCCTATAGTTACCGACCCCCCCCCTCTCTCTCTCGTTCGCTTTAGATAATAAAGTCTCTCATTTAATGACATGCAGTGGATTCCATCCCCAGCTTCTGCGTGACAAGGAGTAGGGTCGCCTGTCCAACCTCGTGGGTTTTCACTGGGTCCTACTTCCACTTTTAAAGAAATGGCCTATAGTTAGTGTCGAGTGGACGTTACCCACCCCGCTCTCTCTCCCTCTTTCTATCTCTCTTTCTCTCGGTGTTTCCAATTCGCTGTCTATACGATCCTGCTGTGGGCCCACTATGAACATCTAAATGTTAGTCGCTTGTCTGTGCCGCAGTCTGGCCATATCAATATCCTAGCTGGAATTTAATTGAAACTGAAACAAGTTCTGTTCTTAATTTCCGTTAGTGAAACAGTTTTTAATTAATGATACTAATGGCTCCTGGAATTTCTAAATATCTACAGACGCCCTATAGTATCCGAATTATTATACCGTATTCAAGTCTTCAACCATGATCGTGCATTTGGTTTTTACAAAATCTAATTTTTCACGACTTCGGTAAAATGTACTTCATCGTGAGATAATCTCCCGATATGGCTTTAATCGGATAAACAAATGTCAAATGTTTGAATTTTTTTTAGTTCATCATATCTTTGTAGATACATAACGGAATTGGACCATTTTTGTATTGATATTCCTATTAATTTTTCAAATTTATCATTAATGTACTTTGCAAGCGATTCAAAGTCCCCCAAATAACAACCAGTAGCTTTAAATCTATGTTGGTGTCAAATAGAAGATCCAGACAGAACATAGCTTATAATACAGTCTCTTTCGTATCGATTGTTAAATGTTTGCAACCCATGTTCTGAATGCACTTCTGGTGTTGTCAGTTGCAACCGGAAATAGAAAATTAAAACTGGTACTTGACGCCATACATTCCGTTTCTGGTACCCGATATATGCAGAACTACTGTTTGCTTTCACTGACATTCACTATTTTATATTTATTTTGTTCCAATTTTGAAGTTAACCGCGGTTGCTCAGTGAGTAAGACACTGGCTCACTAACCAGGGGGTCTCGGGTTCGCTCCCAATGTGCACCGGTGCGGTATCCCCTTGTTAGCGGTGCAAGTCGGAGGGCCTTGAAAAGACAGTGTCTAAACGTTCGGATGCCCCGTGTACTCATTGGCGTGCGTGTACAAAAAACCCTTATCCGGGCAAAACGTTTCCTCGTAGCACACTGTATGGCGTATGCCCGTCTTTATTAGTCCAGTCGGTGCAGAACAGTAGGACGTTAAACCCCATTTCTAATTTTAATCTATAAAAATTAAAGACTCTGTAATATATCTGCGGTTTCATGAGAATTTTTCAACTGAAGATTAGGCTGAAAACTTTGCACACCCACGCACTAATTTGGTTGAATATCCATTACCTAAGAGAAAAATTATTCTTCCATATATAATACTATTTCACAATGAACGTATTGCTCCGAATTGTTTTTATCTGACGCGAAGGTCAAGGTTTAATCATGTATGCGATGAGCTTTTCACAACGAAAACGCGAGGGAATACCCGGCGACATATCACTATTACGTGAGAAAAACAAGCGCTTGATGTCAAACTAAATTGATGTTTTTTTTCAGGTTCTTCTGCTATCTAATTTCTGGAATATCGGTAAAAATCTATTGGAAATGGAAATGAGCTGGAACAAGTCTCATTTAGGATGATATGTCGTGCAAGTGTGCCATGGGAGACGCCATCAAATACGTCACGTCATCCCTGTCCGGTATCCATTTTTGTTAGATTTCTCGTCATGGAAATAAAAAATATAAAATCACAGACAAGTCTGAATGAAACCTAACATCTCTTATCAATTGGATATAGTTCTGCTAGTTTTATGGAGCCGCGGTGGATCAGTGAGGAATTGACTTGCTCACGAAACAGAAGATCCTGGGGATCGAGAAAGTTTCCTGGGATTTTTTCGAGCCCAATTTCTCCTCATCAGTGGTTTAGGATGGAAAGAGTGGCATATATTTAGTTAAGCGAATAGAACGATATACGTTTTATACATTTTAAACTCCCGTGGGCTGAGAAATCTGATCAATTTTGGTGAAACCCGGCCTCACATTTGCATACGTCTGTGAATTTGGGTGGAATAAGTGGGCTGACCCTAATTATATATATTACAACCCAGTTTATGGTTACATTATTACCATATCTAATTATATATCTTACAACCCAGTTTATGATTACATTATTACCAATCTAATTACATATCTTACATCCCAGTTTATCATTACATTATTACCATATCTAATTATGTATCTTGCAACCCAATTTTTGATTACATTATTACCTCATCTAATTACATATCTTACAACCCAGTTTATCATTACATAATTACATATCTAATTATACATCTTACAACCCAGTTGTACATTATTACCACATCTAATTATATATCTTGCAAGATAATATATCTTGATTATATTATTACCACATCTAATTATATATATTACAAGATTATATCCTGATTACATTATTACCACATGTCTTGCTGTTCTGCACCAACCGGGCTTGTGAAGACGGACATACACTATCCAGTGTGCTATGAGGGACATTTTGCCAAGGCAGCGTTTCAGCCTAACTAGTAATAGACACCGTTTTAAACACTTATCTAATATAATTAAGTACGGAGCATTGATAATAAATTGATCTTTAAATAAAATAATAAAATCCTTGATATCGACAGTCAACATTGAAAAACGTAGAATTCTAATCAACGATTGAAACATATCGTGATTTTAGCTTGAAACTTTAATCAAAATATAATTATTTGAGTGATATTCGAAACCTATTTCGTGACCGTGTCAATCTTTCATGTCAATAGGCCTTGAGCCGATGGATGGATCTAAGATTTGGTGGCAGACTTTCCTTTACTCTCACGCACGCTTCATTTTATGCTCTTGTAACTAATGAACTGTTCATTAGCTCTCCGTGAATGTCACATGAACAAGAAATAATAACAGAAATGTGCGTGAATCTGTCAAGAACAAAAAGAACGTAATGTTGATTAAAACTTTGTGTGCCGCAAAAAATGGAAATTATGTCAGGCCTCGTCACAATTGTAATGAGAGGACATAACGCGTAGAATTCTATACTTGCAATGACCTTTCAAGGAGAGGAATTAAAACAAAGTTTGCAAACAGAGTTATCTCCCATTATAGATTTACTGGAAGGAAACCGAAAATTCTGCTCCTACTGGGAAAATGAAGACGTGCATACGTTATGCAGTGGCTATTAGAAATAGTTTTGCCCAGATAGCAGCTTTACGACTTACCCTTGATTTGAATTCCATCTATCAGGGGTTATTTTACATGCACGTCAATGTGTATATGAACTCGGTTTTTGGTCCCATCTGAACGACTATACGTTGTCCCTTGCCTGGCCATCCGTACACAACAGACAAGGGTGCCGGACAATCCATATAAATTTTCGCATGTCGACCTAAAGAAGCTAAAAATCTATTCTTTGGCAACTAAAAATTGACACAAATATAAATAATTTGTATACACTAATTTGCATTCAGTCATTTCTGCTTTTACTGTGATTTCTTATCAGTTATGTTCGGCGAAATACGCGAAGAGTCCAAATTAAATGCCAGACTTTGGCGCTGATAATTTCAATCTATACTTGTAGTATTCTCCTGGGGGATATTTGAACTTCTTTCATTGAGTCCAAATTAAATGTCAGACTTTGGCGCCTGATAATTTCAATCTATAATGGAGGTATTCTTCTGTGGTATATGTGAGCTTCGTTCATCGAGTCGCTTCATTACAAATGGCGCTTGAAAGCATTCTGGCGTACGATTCGTGTGCCAATTCCAAAATTTTAATTTTGTCTTAAATATTGGATATCAAAGACCCATATTTTCACGGCAAGATCACAACATCGATCAATGTTGATTTGAATTAACCAATAAGTCGTGTTTGCAATGTCGAAGACTATTAATGGGATACCTTGTCGCCAGACGCAAATACAAAACCAATTTTCCTGGCTTACGTCAGATGAACATTTAAAACTAATCTGAAAATAATGTTCAGTAAACGTATCCTGTAACGTTTGTAAAAACGTCAACGTTACGACAACAAAACTTTCCTGGGTCACGTGCCACAAACATTCACAGGGAACGTTAAATAACGCAAAAATAATGTTTTGAAAACGTTCTGAAAACTAAATTTTGTTAACTTGCCTCATTTAAGTCGTACTTACGTGGGGCTAATATATAGGCCTATGGACAGACGTTCACCTAGACTACGATTGGCATCTAGCTTTTTGAAATATATCACGGTCGGTTTTTTTTTTTGTTTTTTTTTTATTGTTACAGTTTTTTGTCTGTAATACAATTTGAAACAAACAATATCAGTCGTGTGCGCAATGTCGAATAATGTGGATGATAATAAGTCAGCGGATTGTCTCCTTTAAGGTCTCCTCTGCTCTCATGCATCAACAAAACACACCTTTTATTCATTTTATTATAAAAAGAGACTTTCAACATGCATAAAACATAAAGAACAAACAGAGTGACATGCAGTGTATATTTACAATAACAAATAGTCATGCAGATTGGAGATAAAGGGACATAATGTAGAGTTGCGTGATTATTCGGATTGTATTAAATTTCTAATAAATTTTAAAAGTTAGCTTTAGAAATGGAAATTTCGTAGATTAAGATAGCTGAATTAATAGATTTTTTAAATTGCGCAAGTAATTCACAACTTGTGCTCCTGTATGGATTTGACCTAATTTCCCATTGCGTTCGTAAATAGATTCGCGTGATATCTTAGTTTTTCCTTTCTCGTTTAATTTCCAAGCGATTTTTTTATCAGTAAATATAATACTATATAATACTATGGAATGATATCAATACGGGGAAAAACCGAACATAGAAATTTAGCATTATGTCCCTTTAAAGTAGTAGAGACCACCAGCATTCATTCATATATAAAATCAGAGAGAGAGAGAAATAGAGAGAGGGGTATGTCTGAGAGAGAGCGAGAGAAAGAAAGAGAGAGAAAGAGAGAGAGAAAGATAGAGAGAGAGAGAGAGAGAGAGAGATGTATAATTAACTTACTAAAATTCTGGTCAAGTAATCCTCCTTAAAGAAACAGTCAATTAAAATATAAACACAAACTTCAAAACAACAAATTAAATTGATAACATACAGTCGGATTAGAATACAGATCTAGATTTCGTTTCGTTTTTTTATACTTTCGGTGCGGTGATCTGATAATTTGTACTCAAAGGTCGTGTCAGGAGTCGTGCGAGCAGCTTTTGACCCTATAACGTCAAATATTGATTAATCAATCAGCGTTGACGTTTCTAGTGGTTTGCCAACAGTTCCGTGCATGGCATGTCAAGAAGTCGCCGTTACAGACCGTTTCATTGGCTAATCTTTCACTTCAACCAAAACGCCGGTAACCTAACAACTGTTCCAGACCCTAGTGTAATAAAGACAAGTAAAACGAAATTTGAACTATATAAAACGAAGCGAAATAGGATCTGTATTTTATTCAAATTGAACAAACATGAATGCATTACTTAATTTTTTTTAGCGGCAAAATACAAACGAAACGAAATGATAATATGTACAATGATCGATATATTAATAAAAAAATATTTAAAACGGTGACTCGTTATTTATCCTTATAGAAAAACGTGCAAGATCACAATTTCTGGGGGATTATAATTGATTCGGTGTTGAATGGAAACGGTCCAATCAGAGGGCTCGTTGTAAATTGTCTTTGACACCAGTAAAAAGCGAAACTAACTTCGATAAGTAGACATATCTCTAATCTTAAAGAAAAAAAAAACAAAAGCAAAATAAAGCGTGATTTAAAAAGAAAAAAAAAAACACTCCCTCAAGCACACAAAACTTTGCCATATCGAGTTAACGTAAGAAATCCGGAATAGTTTTATATTTCTGATAATCAGTTAACCAATCAACTTTCGGAATTTCGGTTATTTGAATTTCCCGCCAAATAGTCAATAAACTCGGCTTGCGGTAATTAAAATATTGTCAACAGAATCCATTCGTTAACCTTCATAATCTCGTCTCGCAAGAATGTTAAGCAGCATAATCCCGTCTCACAATAATAAAGTAGAGCATGCCCCCGAGGATTTAAAGTCGTCCAGATACCTGTGAATTATTATGTTTTCGTCGTCTGTACCAGAGGAAAGCGACGACTACAGCAATAAGGAGTAGGATAATAACAGCAGCTAGAACTATTCCCACCACACCACCTGTTGATAGTAAACAATAGTCCGATCCATCTCCACAGTTATCAAAATCGTTACAATGTAAATCTTGATGAATACATCGTCCATTGCTGCAACCAAATTCATTACCACTGCAAGCACCTGCAAAATAAGAAAATGAAAGGGGGTTTAACGTCCTTCTGTTCTGCACCTAAACTAGGATAATAAGGACGGGCATACGCCATACAGTGTGCTATGAGGGAAATTTTGCCAGGGCAGTGGCGCTACGGGCTACTCTTATATCGAATTCCAACTGCCAAAGGATCTTTTACGTGCACGCTAATGTGTACACGGGACCTCGAGGCTAAGTCACGAATAACAAGTACCGTTGTTACGATAATAAACTATGTAAGGCACCCCCGACGGTGATATTTCAAATCCCCATTTAACACCAGAGTCTAATCTCTTTGAGTTAGTTCCAAACATAGTAACAGAACACAATTTTTATGGGAAACAATCACTGGTTTTATTCTAATATCACGACGTTTCGACAAGTATTTTCTTTTTTCTGCATTATCAACGCAAGAACGTCCAGCTCTTCATCTATATCTTACATAATGCAACTTTAAGTGTTAATGTATTATATATTATATACCTCTATGATAAGCCGTGAAGGTAAGATCAAATTGATCATGGTAAAATTGGACATATCTAGAGAAAGCTATTAAAGCCTGGTTCCCTGCTGTTGTAAAATCTGTCATGGGCGGTAAACTGTCACAATGTTTTCCTGAAATATAAAGAAGGGATTAACTTTAATGGAAAACGAAATATCTCAAGTCTAAAATAATCGAAACGCAGTAATTTAACGGCATAATATTTGATTTCGTAGATTACGTTTCTTTAAATGTATAGACCGTGCGTAATCTTTGATAGAATTGTGTTAAGCGTCAACCGGAATAGGGACTCAATAAGGAGGTTGCTTTCATATTTAATTATAAAAATTAAACGAAACGAAAAATAAATTGAATTGAAATTAAATACCTATAAGTGATCGACTGTTATTGGTATATCCTTCAAAAAATTCAATATAGTCTCGATCACACCCGAAAGGGGTCTCAATTTGTATCCCTAGAAATTTGAAAACCAATTGCTTCCCATTTGGAGACTTGATTATGAGGGCGCAGTTTTGATTTCTAAGTCCATTAGCTTCTGGACGTCTCAGCAGAAGACGGCCACTTTCTATCTGTTTGCTGCGCATGTCAATGGTCTGTCCACACATCTCATCCATAAAATCTGAAAAAAATCCCCATTTAACACCAGAGTCTAATCTCTTTGAGTTAGTTCCAAACATAGTAACAGAACACAATTTTTATGGGAAACAATCACTGGTTTTATTCTAATATCACGACGTTTCGACAAGTATCCTCTTATCGTGCTTTGTGCTTGATAACGATAAGAGGATACTTGTCGAAACGTCGTGATATTAGAATAAAACCAGTGATTGTTTCCCATATAAATTGTGTTCTGTTCTGTTATTGTGTTCTCCAATCACTAAATGCCACTTAAAGATTATGTCCAAACATAGTCTTGTGTTGAATTGACCTGGCCCCGAGTTTACAAAGCAGTCTTAAATTTTCATTTCGAAAGTGGGCGTATTTTTAATTTCTAATTTCAGTTCCGTGTTTTTACTTTATCTTAGTTGCGAGTTTTGATTTCTGTTCTGACAAAATTGAAGTCGTTTATAGAAATGAAATGAAATGGGGTGTAACGTTCTACTGTTCCGCTCCGAAATTGGCTAGAAGACGAGCATACGTCATTCAGTGTGCTGTAAGGGAAATCTTGACCGGGCACTGGTGCTACGGCCTACTCTTGTATCGAATTGCAACTACCAAGTAATGTGTGCACGTGACTTCGGTTTTTCGTCAGGTTCTGTACTTGTCAGACCCACTGCACTGCATTACTGATAAGAGAGAATCACACCGGAAAATCTGGATGCACTTTCTCGGCCAATGCAGGGATCCAACACCCGACCTCTAAGCTAGGGAGCCAGCGTCTTACCCACTTAGCCACCGTGACCCCAAAGTCGGTTACACTCAGGTTCGCTCACGGTTTACCTCGGGAATTTCCGGTGCGGATGGGCAGGAAGATATGCTTGGCAAGGACAGTTGCGTTTGGATGTGACGAAAAAACCGATGTCTTGTGTACGCGTTGGCGTAAACGCTAAAGAACCCTTGACAGTTGGAGTTCGAAATTAGATTAGACGGACACGCCGTTGCCCCTGATGGCACTCTGCATACAGTGCAGACAAGTAGCGATAATAAAATAAAACCAAGTGCGGGTCAGGGGCGGATCCAGGATTTTCAGAAAGGGCGGGCGTACTGCATCCACTTGGGAGTGCGAAGCCCGGCCCATGATTTTTGCGTGGACTAAAATGCCCACAAGGATTAATGTCATACGAGTACTGTAAATTACGATTTCCAAAATAAACTATTTTTATTCTGCTGTCCCGCGAGAATATATGGAGCTAAAAATTGTTCGCCACCGCAAAAAAAAAAAAAAAAAAAAAAATAGAGGGGGCATGCGCCGGTTGCGCCCCCCTCTGTATCCGCACCTGCGGGTCCAGGATTTTGTCGAGGGGGGTGGGGGTCACATTGGAACAAAGGGTAATACGTTGCAACCTTGGATTGCTTGGGCGGAGACAATGCGAAAATCATGTGTACATGTATATCATCTATTAAAGAGCAGATATGTGAACTACAACAGTAACAAAGCAAACGAAAATGAAAATCAACTATGTCACTGGGGGCACGGCACCCCCCCCCCCCCCCCACACACACACACACACACCCGGATCCGCGCCCGCAATTCAAAGCATTAAACATAATTCGAAGTCCTAAAAAACGTTATAGGCAAAATAGTGCAATTTGCAAATGGACTGTTCACCGTGTACCAAATACACGACGAACAGTTAAACCCTATTTGAATTTATACAGTAATTAATAATAAACATTTAGAAGGACCACACATCATTATGGATGTTGTCTGTAAAACTAAATAATAGAAGCGGCTCTCTGGAAAAATCTAAACTCTGTCAATAATAGGAATTTATTGTATTCCAGACGTTAAATAAGTATGCTTTGTGTATTTTATACATGAAAAGAAGAAGTATGTCTGGAAGGATAGCAAGATCTTCTGTAACCAATAACATGAATTATGATTCAAATGTGCGTGCGGTCTGACATAAATTTCGTCTTAACCAATCAAATACTGGAGAGAGAGAGAGAGAGGGAGAGAGAGAGAGAGAGAGAGAGAGAGAGGGAGAGAGAGAGAGAAAGAGTTTACTCGACACAAATTAGGTCATTTCAGGACTAACAT
Organism: Patella caerulea; assembly: GCA_036850965.1. Classification (NCBI taxonomy): domain Eukaryota; kingdom Metazoa; phylum Mollusca; class Gastropoda; family Patellidae; genus Patella; species Patella caerulea. The sequence goes on along the minus strand of JAZGQO010000011.1, from coordinate 63,389,208 downwards.
GTGGTTCAATTTATTTCAATAATTCGCTTGTGCGTAAGGTCTTGAGCCCTTTGGGGGGGGGGGGCGTCTCACAACTAACAATATAAATAATTTCTGGACAAACATTTATGGTATATGTTTCCGCTTGTCCGCGATGCAGTCCCTGACAAGGGCAACTGTCAAGTCGTTCGGATGGGGCGAAAAACCGAGGTCCCATGTACACGATATAAAGAGTAGACCGTCGCACAGCTTCCCGAGCAAAATTTCCCTCATTGCACAATGTATGGCGTATGCCAATCTTCTTTAGTCCAGGTTAGTTGCAGAAAGTAGGACGTTAAACCCCATTTCAGATCCGTCTTAATTTCCCCAGTTCGGAGCAGAACAGTAGGACGTTGAACACCATTTCATTTCGTTTTCATTTCTAACTCAAAACAAAACTTGACGTTATGATGGTGTTATATCACGCATGTTAAACAACTGGGTAACCGATGCTACCAAGTTAATCACATGCACCCAGACACATAAATTCAGCTTAATTATTTGGTTCATATAATATTGACGCAAATAGTGTCCCTATTATGTCGGAAATTATTATAGACACATTAGGTATAAACCATGGACATTAATTATATCAAAATAGGTGAACATGGTTTTAATGGGTGTATGGTTAATAAGCATGTCTCTAAATACACGATTTTAATGGGTGTATGGCTAATAAGCATGTCCGTATGAACATACATTAATATTGTCGTTTTAACACCCGTTAATCATTGACATCTAATTAATTCATTAAGAAAATTTCAATTAATATGTCAATAATCGGGTTGTGGTCGATGACAGGTTTTCCTCGGGGCGTTTCTCCATATCTTATCGTTTCATAGGAAGCCTCGGGCTCAACTATAATCGGTAGACTATGTAAAATATTTGTTGATTAAAGTCGTCATTAAAATGGATTTTGAATCTCTAACCGACTACAATATTTGAATCTCCGAATAGTAATCCGAAAACTGTTCATAGTCGTTGAGTATTTACTATAAGATACGACGAATAGAAACATATATTCATTTTAATCTATTTATAATCTATTTGTGTATGTTTTAGTATGGATTAAACCCCGAGAAAAAATAATATATTGTCCCATTGACGATCCAGGGCTTAATCCACACAGAGATCCACGTACTTCCTACTTCCAGAATAAATCTCTGCCCTTAAATGACCGCCATATCCAAAAATTGGTATACTAATAAACTTTTTCAGTTTTACCAAATGAAAGCCGAATAAATACTCAACAAAATTCTGGAAGTTTACTTTGTGTTTTCGACTAAATTAATGTCGATTTATGTCTTAAATTAATGTCGGTTAACTAGCTAAGTATCTGTGCTCAAGCAGAGGTACACAGACAGGCAGCCTAAGTTTACCGTTCGTGTGTGTGGTTCTTTTCCACCTTTCTGTCTTCTCTTATTTTTTTGGAGGTGGGTGTGGGAGCGGGGGCGTTGGCTGGGGTAGACAGGGCAGAAGACGACCCAATGAGTATCGAATAAGTTCATTGTAGGAGGTCCGAGTTCGGGATGAATAGTATCATTTGTTTTGTGGATATTGTTTCCTAAACAGAAAATGAAAAAACAGGTATTTGGTTTAATAATTAATGACGCACTGAGAAGGTTCTTGTTAGGTTTTCTGTACTCAACAACTGGTAAATAACACTGTGCCAGATTCATGGTCGTGAAGGAAGCAAAACAATATACAAACAATATGAACGACCCCCAACGAGGCCATGATGGGGTGGGGTGGGGTGCGAGGTACAGTATAATGATCATGTCCTATAGTAATCTAAAACCATTTTAAAAACACTATTTATGATTCGCGATATGAAAGTTTAAATGTGTACACACCTTCAATAGTGCAGTCTAGGAAACCAATAAAGTTCAGGCTTATTGTTTAGAAGGGATGTCATAAACTGTGTTTACAGTAATAACTTGTCGGTCAGTCATAAACAAAATATATTTCAGATAGTCATAAATAAACCCGAACATCTTGTTTATATATTATTAGCCTACAAACACACGCTTAACACGTTTTAAGAAAATGACCTTCAAAATCGCGAGAAGAGATATCGTGTCTCTTTTAAATATCGTGTCTCAATGCCATAAGTAGATTAGAGCGGTTCGGCCATTTTATGAGTTAATTTATAAATGGAGAAGCAAAGCTAAGACTCGAAGGCCAGTACAGTTGTTACGATAAATACTATAGCGAGAACGACCAGCCTGTTAACAAAAATTTACATCTGATGCCGCTTCAACTATTGATTTTAAGAAATGATAGAAAGCTTGGCTTCAGTTCATAAAATCTGCCATTCTGTCATTGACTATACGGCCTGCCATAGAGTCAACTGGCGTGGTTTCAAATCTACGGTTGTACGTGACAAGGTGTATGTCGCCTGTCCAACCTCGTGGGTTTTCTCCGGGTACTCCGGTTTCCCCCCACAGTTAAAAATCCCTACACGCAAGCGAATTAATGAAATAAATTCAAACCACATGTTAATCCCCAAATGACCTAGTTTTGTGTCGAGTGGACGTTAAACCCCATTTGTCACTCTCTGTGTCATTAAGTCTAGTGGCGGGGTTTCGAGCCCATATTAATTGAACGTGATCAAGGCTATATCGCTTGCCTTACCTCGTGTGATTTCTCTGGGTCCTCCGAACCCAGAAAGCGCACCATATTGAAGAAAAAGTCTACAGATTAATTATACACACGAAGAATAAATATGAAAATGGAAGCGAAATAAATTCTCAAAATTCTCGCAGTTTACTAATATCAGTTTTGTCGATTAAAATCGTCGAAATGGGAATATATATGTCGGTCAACTAGTTCCGTGTCTATTCTCAATGTTAAATATGTCTTCATTAAAAATTATCATGTAAGACAATGAATGAAATGTGGGTTTATGGTACGTCAGCACCAACCGGGCTATATTGCGTCAAATCATGCATAGACAAAGGGCAAAGGGGTATATTATAGCTGCTAAGCAATCCTTTGGCGGTTGGGGGGCAGTCCAATTATACATAATTTATTTTAAATAATTTGAAAAAGACACAAACGTTTGTTTTGAAATTAATAATGCATCTTAAATTTGAATTAGAATTATTTAACATATTCTACAGTTTCAATAAAACCTATTTATAATTTATATATAACTTTATACATAAATTGTAATTATTTCAAGTATGCTATATTTCATAAGCCAATATTATTATAATTATGCATATGTTTTATTTATATATTTTGAAACAGAAACCAATATTTGTTTTAAAATTAAGTTAAAAATTAAAAAGGAATTAAATCAAATATCATATACATGTATTTTATAATGAATAAAGATCATATGTTTATAATTTCTTTTTAAATACATATCAATATTTGTTTTAAAATTCATTTAAATTTCTATTGGAACTTCTTCATATATGTTATATTTTGTATTAAACATACATTGAGCATGAGCGGGTCTTTCTTTAGGCCTGAAATGTTATCTAAATTATTAATTAGACATTAATTAACTTATACAGACCATACTCAACTCTCGATGTCATCTTTACTCTGCGATATTAGGTGGATTAGAACCCGGTCTACTGCTACTGATTAAATCAAAAAATGGATAATCGAGAATATGTTTTTATCGTACCAACTTTCGTAATGATGATCAAGGCTACGCCCAAAATATAATCAATAAATTCTCGGTTCAAGGTTTATCAATTTGACCGAAAATTTCAGCAAATTCCCTTTACGTTTATAAAGTTAGAACTGACAGCTCTTTATCTAATCTCCCATTATGTATCTTTAAATAAAGTCTATAAAATTATAATTAGATTTTGAATATAACCAACTTACATGTAGGTAAGGATGAGACATAGTTAACGAGTATGATAAATATAAATAGGAACTTTTTCAAATATTTTATTTTAGTGATAAAAAAGTTCATAAAATAATATTACCAACGTACATTTAGGTAAGGGGTGGCACTTAGTTAACGAGTGTGACAATATAGATAGGAACTTTTTCAAACATTTTATAATTGGTATTAATTAAAGTCCCTAAAATTATAATTCAATTTTAAATATAACCAACTTACATGTAGGTAAGGATGAGACATAGTTAACGAGTATGATAATATAAATAGGTAGAACACTCATACTACACGTCTTCATACTTCCAGGATAATAATTCGTCTGTGATTTCTGTCTTAATTCCTGTCCATCAATATCCTACCTGATGATCTATCACCTGTCATTGATATAGATGTATGCTATCTATATGATTATATCTCTAATACCTTTTACCGCCCCTCATCTGTTCCGCATGACGGCTTCCAGGTAACGTCGCGTGTCCCGGTGATCTGTATGCCATCTTTAAGAATGTTACATCTTCTAGATTGGTCTGTTGGTGTGTATCTTGACCGCTAGTCAAATTAAAGGGATGTATCACCAAATGAGTTTTTAAGATTTCCGAAGGATTTGGAGAGGGGTTGATCATTTGGAGATTCTGGAATATGTAGAGTCGGTTGTGACTGGATAGGAGGGTTTACGCAATGCTTGGGTCATATTGAGACCAAGATATGGTTACTTCGTTTAGCACATTAACAATATTTATGTATTAACAATTACTGGTTTATTAACATGCAACGTTTCGACGATGATACTCTCTTACCATTTGCTTCATAAAGACGAGAGTATCATCGTCGAAACGTTGCATGTTATAAAATCAGTTGTTAATCCATAAATAGTGTTAGTGTGTTACTGTTCAATTACTAAATGCCACTTGGTTTAGGCCATTCTTGGGTTAAACCTTTGACCGGACAATGGCATTTTCACTTATTGTCAATGAATTTCAAGTATCGAGGTTTGATTTACGTGTACGTCGATGTAACTTGTCAGTGACGAAGACATTAAACCATACCGGGGACAGATTGAAAAATAAGGAAACTTATTCTCGGCCTTCAAGTGTCAAAGATTGTCTATTGGATGCGGCCTGTTCTCCAGGCCACTTTCTAAAAATAAACATATTGCCCTATTCTCAGCATTCAAATGTAAAAGGGGATCGAATGCATTAAACTATAACACATACTTATGGAAGAACAATTACTTATTTATTTAGGCGACGTTTCCAAGAGTATTCTCTCAACGTTTTCAAGCAAGTGCAGTAACAAATGTGTATGGCAATTATATATAGACAAGCAATAACAACAATTCTGAAACCATGCATGACAACAACAAGATCAAAGACATAAGGGGTCTAATGCATTTTCTGAGGATAAAATTATTGCCACGAGAAATAAAAATGAAATGTATCTTTAAGTGATTTATTGAACTTATTTACCTCTCAATAACCTGACCCTCTTACTTGTATTATGTTAATATACTAATCACTGACTTATAATACCCAGGATGGAGATGTTATACTCTTAATCTGAACTCTTAATCAACCTCTCAAAATTAACACACACCCTCCCCATCCGCCTTCTTATGATCAATTAATACATTGTTATGAAATGAAATGGGGTAAACGTCCTACTTTTTTTTTGCTCCGGTGGGGTAATGAAGAAGGGCATACGCCATACTGTGTGCTATGAGGGAAATTTTGAACGGGCAGCGGCTCTATGGTCTACTTTTATATCGAATTCCAACTGACAAGGGATATTTTGACCTCGGGATTGTCCGGCGTGGTTTCGCCTTGTCATTGATGCGGGATCAAGGGTCTCACAATATAACTGTCCAGTCGGTCGGATTGGACGAAAAATCAAGGTCCCGTGTATATATTGGCGAGTGCGTAAAAGATCCGTTGGCAGTTGGAATTCGATATAAGAGTAGGCCGCAGCGCCGCTCCCCGGACAAAATTCCCCCCATAGCACACTGTATGGCGTACGTCCATCTTAATTAATCCATTTTAACGTGACTACAATAGTTGATTGAATATCCTTCTTTTGATTGATCTATCAATTATATCTATTTTTGTTACGTATGATTATGACGTATATCATGTGGGTGTTACAAATTCTCAATGGATGAACACAAGGTTATACGCACTTTTAAATAGCTAACTATGGACTGTTTCATAACCTGACTCGCGCTCATTCAATTGGTATGTCGCCCATAGGACTATATGCTCCTAGCTATAACGATAATTAATATGTTTTTCTTTCGCACGTTTACGGATTTGAAATTTGTAACTATTGTTTCATCTACCTCGTAATCAGATTGGTATGTCATCTAAATATTTCCAGAAAATAAAAAATGAAAAATACATGTAATAAAATTTATATGAGTAATTAGGGTTTTAATTGAAGAATTTTTATTGAAAATATTCATTAATCGGTTGTTTTTAATAACTGTATTTTTGACTTTAAAATGTTGATATCAAACCAACAGTAAGACTAATCACAAAAGCAGTGTTTATTGGAATAAAATTGAACCATATGTTAGTCCTGATAAGACCTAGTTTGTGTCCATTGGACGTTAACCCTCTCTCTTTCTCCCTCTCTCTCTCGACCTTGACCTCGACTAGATACTGTTACTTGCCAGGCCAACCGTTGTGCATTATTGAGAAGGGGTATCCAGGCATCCCGAGGAACTTTCAGTCAACATATTATGCTGATACCCTTGCCTCTAATACCTTCGAAAACACCACACATTGAATTCCAATCATAGTAACGATTAAAAGTGACGTCGTGTCATTATTCTACGTAATATAATAGAATGACGTCATCACAATTAGATTTACTGTGTATATCACTACTGGAAAGTCGCAAATCGCATTTTCTGCAAATATAATTGCTATTATCGCACGAATCACTTCGAATTGACCTTAAAATGTCTTCATCAATTTCTGTAAGGTAAGCGACAACAAATTCTGTCATTTTCTAGATTAAAATTTAGGAGTTTTTTTTTTCAGATTTAGATTATAAAATCATAAAAGTGTAATCGAAACAAAAGATTTAGATCTAAGCCCTCGCACTGGATGATTTAAAAAAAAAAACTACGTTATAATAAAGATCGAATTAACAAGAAATGAAATGGAGTTTTATTTTCTGCATTGGTTGGACAATAAATGAAGATGTGTAGGCCTATACGCCATTTTGACCAGTCTTATTTCAAATTCCGACTCAAATGGCATGCATTCGTTTACGTGCACGTCATTGTGTACACAGAACCTCTGTTTTTTCGTCCCAACCAAAAGACACGGTATATTCCAGGCCCTCCGTCCTGCCCTTCAGAAACGGGGAATTGGAATAAGAAAATCCCGAGAAAAATTCTCGGTTCTCGGCCAATATCAGGGGCTATAACCCTATACCTCCTGGTTAGAGAGCCAGCGTCTTACACACTGTGGCACAGCCGTTCCCTGAATTAATAAGAAAATAAACTCTAAAAACCCACAATAAGCGCTATGATGAGAAAAACAATTACTTTACGTTCATTAGCCCAGCAGAACAATAGGACGTTAAACCCCATTTCATAGCTGGAATACTTCACCAAAACCTGGTACCTAACAGACGATTATCTATTTATTTATTTATTCCAGAAATAAAATGGAGGATATTAAGAAATCGCAGGAAGAACTCGAGGAAGTAAGAACTAGCAGATCTAAAGCTCGATCAAAACCTCGACAAAAAGGTTTGGTGATATTATAATAGTCTTATTTGTGTAATAAAGCTTTCTTTTTCTCCGCTTTACCAAGGTGATATCGTCAGACTACATGTATATCTGTCTTCATTGGATCTTCAGCATATAAACAACCCTTCATCTGTCCAACCTCGTGGGTTTTCTCCTGGTACCCCGGTTTTGCCCCACTGCTAAAGACCCCTACTCACAAACGAATTATTGAAATAAAATTAAACCATATGTTAGTCCCGAAATGACCTAGTTTGTGTTGAGTGGACGTTAAACCCCATCTCTCTCTCTCTCTCTCTCTCTCTCTCTCTCTCTCTCTCTTTCTCTCTAATTCAATGAAACGCCGTCTCATCAAAGAGTGAGAGAAAGAGGGCGATAGAGATGTTGTCCGCCTCCATTAGCCCCATAGCTCGATTAGTAATATGAAGATGCGTTATGTAAGGTTTGGATAAAGATGGAAGCCAGAATAAAAACATGTAATGGGCAGATTTATCTCGAACATGATGTATCTTTAAATCTTGTTCATTTCTTTGCTATTATTGATATAATATAATATTTCATTTTCATTTTTCAGGATTTCATCCAAAATCTTGTCGTCCTATAATCCGATTTAAATTGGTTGACTTAGACTTCAGCCTGAAACTAGGTGATATCCAGGACATCAAAACACGACCTCTGTTTTTCAGCATCATAAACAAATCCGATGCTACGAGTCGCAGGAATGATAGACAAACATGCGACATCTTGTCAAAAGCTAATTATAAGACCACAGCTGAGAGCGGTGATGGTGCCAGCAAAATTATTCCAGAAGATCTTACGACAAAGATGCTTGGTGCGATAGTTGCTGATTGGTTGTCTGCAGCTGAAACTCGTCAGGGAAACCCGAAAGTTGCAAAACAGAGAGAAAATGTGGAAATCAAATTTGGTGATGGTGATAGCAAAGTTATTCTTCGAGATCTCGAGACAAAGATGCCACGTACTCTTAGATCGTCTGCAGCTAGGAACCTTTACAAAAACTTTGTTCCTAGAGATGTAACGACAAAGATGCAAAAGATGGAAGATGGAGCAGTTGCTACATATTTCACTCCATGTACCCTTAGATGTTCCGCAGTCGAGACCCTTTACAAAAACTTGAATCCTGGAGATGTAAAGACCAAGATGCTAGGTGGAACTGTTGAGCCATATTTCATCCCATGGACCCTTAGATGGTCTGCAGCTGAGACCCATTACAGAATTTTGAATATTGTAAGACAGACAGGAAATCAAGGAATCGAAGATGGAAATATCTATGAAAGGATAACTTATAAAAATGGTGCCATAAATATGGTTGACTAAACGAAAGCTGAAAACGTCATCTCTGCAACTCAAATTAAAACGACTTCAAGTGGAACCATCCCTGAGATTGAACCCTCACACAGAATTAAAAATCATCAGTGCCAAGATACCGAAGATATTGTTGATGTAAACACCTCCAATTCCACAGTTCCATCAGCCATGACAGAACTTCAACCTATGTCCGATACAGGAGAACAGGAAACAGCTAGATCCCAGAAAAGGCAGAATTTTCTTAAAGTAAGTTTTTTTTTAAACGCATTGTCATGGTAACCATGTAGCAAAATATTGTTTCTGTGTTATACAATAATTTCAATGGTTATTGTCATTTCCATTCCAAAATTAAATGCGATTGTTTAATTTTAAAGAGTTATAAAGATCCATTTACAAATTTTGATAGAGAGAAATTATATTTTATCATTTTCAGAAATTCTGGAAAAGAATCACACGCAAATCAAAGAACAAGACAGAAAGTAAAATAGGTCAGTTTGCCATTTATACCGGTACATCGTGAATCATCTCACAAAAAAGGGAGAGTCGCGGTGGCTCAGTAAGGAAGACGCTAGCTCACTGGCCAGGAGATCCGGGATTTTCCATCGTGGTTTCTCCTTGTCAATGCTGCAGGACTGTGGGCCTGGCAAGAGCAATGTCTAGTTGTTCGGATGGGACCACAGGTCCAGTTTAGATATTGCCATGCAAGTAAAAGAAGCCTAAATAGTTGAAATTTGAATAAGAGTAGGTCGTAGCGCCGTTGACGAGCTAGATTTCCACCATATCATAGTGTATGGCGTATGCCCGTCTTCATTAGCACTTCCGACGCGAAAAAGTAGGATGTTAAACCCCATTTCATTTCATACCTGGATCTCATTCAATGATTTTTGAGAAAAAAAAAAATGTAATTTCTTAAATATTTCAGATGGACGGGTTAAACAGGCGAACCAAACATTGAAGGAATCGTCCAAGCTGACATCTTGGATATGTTTATGCCAACCAAAGACCTTGGACTAAAAGTGAACATGAATGTTAATTGCTTCTATAATTAATTGCCTCTATAGAAGATCGTATCACTCTTAATTTGTAGATTTACATTAAAAAGAAAAAAAACCCAGAAATTTAATTCCAAAAACCATGCCTTAATTCAGCTCATAAACTGTCTATAATTTTTTAAAATTTGATATAAAATTAATTTTATTTCCAAAATACAAACAACCACGCCCAAATTCAACACATCAACTCCCAGCAATGTATTTCTATAAATTTATGAAATTTGATATAAAATTATTTTTTATTTGAAATTGTGTTGAGCAAGAAGTGTGTAAACACCAGATTTCATGTCTAATGCTCATTACTTAGAAATCAACTGGAGAATCACGGGTAACGTCTAGTTGAAACTTTGGTCATGTTTTCGAGAAATGGGCCTTTGTCCATTTCAAATAGAAGTTATTTCCAAATCCCTAATATCGTATCCTTGTTGTTGTGAGTACGTCTTACTCAGAACAGGGGAGATAAATAATAATTTATATGGGTGCAGCCCACCATTTATTTCTATATTGATCCAAAGTTTGAATGAGGTTGACCTGTGAAAGTTGGAGCAACACGGTAAACATATAACTTTCTGCTGCACATATCACAATAACCAGCCTCTTAGCTCTGATATTCTTCCATGTCTAAACCCTTGGTATGTACCAAAAACCTAACAGAAAATGTCAATTCATACTTCCTTCTTCGATTGTAGACCAAAATGTCAACAAAAATCGTCACGCAAAGGGGTAGAAAGGGTGCAGAGATGGGTGGGGAAAATGGTGGTCTGTCTCCATGCAGACAATAAATCCGATGGCTATTTCGAGACAAAAGTCAACAGCATCGTAATCTTGGCTTTATCGGGGAGTAGTGAATTATAATGTTTTCATGGACGAGGGATAATTAACTTTATAAAATCAATCTACTATGGCTTGAATTGGCAATAGTTCAACTCAAACTTCGGGGAAAATTAAGATATGAAGAGCTACAAGATTCGATAAAGAAAACAATTTCATTAAAAAAAAATCTTTAATAGTATAAAATACGTATTGATGTATAATTGTAAAAAAATGGAATAAAAGAAATACAGCTGGCAAGATAATATAATATGATTTAAAATCATCAATAATAATTGTCACGATATACGATAAAATATAATACATATGAGAGTGGTGTGATGACGTCGGTCACTGTGAATCGGTTAGATTTGGTTCTGTTTGTTTTCTTCAATCAAAGAGAGATGGTTTAGCGTCCACTCGACACAATCTAGGCCATTTCGGGACTAACATATGGTTCAATTTATTTCATTTATTCACTTGCGCATATGGATCTTTAGCAGTGGGGGGGGGGAATCCGGTAACCCAGAGAAAACTCACGAGGTTGGACAGGCGACCTTACCCCTTGCTACGTAAAACCGGGGATTCGAAACCACGCCAGTTGACTCAATGACAGGCCGTATGACACAGCGCGCCCACGCTAATCATTCGGCGCCCCCTCCCCCCTCCCGGAAATCGATACAACGCGAGAATATCGGGCTCTACGCGGGCACGCGATTGGAATACTTTAATCGACCGAATAGTTGAAATAACAATCAAATGACAAGGAAATGAATCATGTGACTGTCTCTCGAATAACAGGTGTGGTGTGAACAGAAGGTTTCAGGTATCGTGAATTAAGAAAGAAAACAGAAGAGATGATATGGAATGTCCACCTAAAGTATCCATTTGAAAAATTTCCAGAAAATGCGTTTCGAGTTCAGAATATTACAACGACGCCGTTTCTGATCGACAGAATACCAAAACTAACCGATTAAACAGCAATCCAAATTACATGTATTTGAATCAGATGACGTATAGATATATGAATATATATAGATATGAATAATTTACTGATTATAAAGGTATTTTTTTACATTTTAATGGCACAGGCATTCACTCATTTATTACATATAAATATATTATGACTAGAAAATATACTATATATACAATATACACCATTCTATTATGAATTAATTGAATAAATATTGAATAATGTGGATTTTTATTCATTAGTGCCTAGACTTGCTGTCAATCTGACTCAATTTCGTTTCGTTTTTTTATAGCTCAAAATTGTGTTTTACATGTCTACACTACAGTGGTATTATAATTCACTCGGCAAATCTCGAAAGATTCCGGAACGTTCCGGAACCTACTCTCGGCTGTATGACAGTAAGTGATATGTACCTACGCCCATACATTTGCGATGCGGCTACCGTTTTACATTAACAGGAACACTTGACGCTATTACAAACAAACAAGACCCCATGGGCGCAGCCATGTTTCATCCGGGACCTTTAAAGTAGTTCCAAGACACCATGTGAGCAGCCAAGTTTCATCCGGGACCTTTAAAGTAGTTCCAATATGGCGGAATTTGTCGTACAGCCGAGACTAGGAGGATGCTCGATTCACAGTCCAGAACGTCCCGAATCGACAGAATTACAATCGAGTGGCGCGGAATTGAGTCCTGTCTCAATTCTGCCAGTCCCGACAGCTGAGATGGAGTGAGTAGAATCGTGACGTATTCCTAGGTAACAAAATATGTTTCAGCTGTCATGATTGGTTGAGATATTTTTTATACAGTCGACACATGCGTTGTACTCCGAAATTCCCCTTTTCACTCGATTGACACCAGTTTTGGAATTCAATTACGGAACTGTGAATCGAGCATCCCCAACATGGAGGTTCCGAAATCTATCGAGGATTGCCGAGTGATTATAGTGTAGAGGCTATCAAAAGTATATAAAACGAAACGAAATACGGGTCTGTATTTTAATCAGACTGTGTAATTCGCCATGTTGAATTACATTTCTCTTCGCACGCTCATTCTCCCGTTATTTTCAGCACTTGTCACTCATATTTGAGGTCATTATATCCCATTCTACAGGTATGGTCCTTATAATTTCACAATTATGGAAAACTGAACCATAACACGTTCCAGTGGTTGTGTCCATTTTGTAGTTAGGGTACTTGAATTTGAATTCCTTTCAAGTGCGATGTTACTAAGTTTACTCCTAAAAGATGAGAAGAACGTCATTAGAAACGTTGAATTTCTAAATTGCGGTTACAAATACGGTCCGTTTCCATAAACCATCTTTTTTAACATTCTTTGAGCACCCATTGATAAAGTCGTGACGACTAAGGAACACCCCTAAATCGATCCTTAAAATTCCGAGTAACAGTTTTCTGGTTTCTGTATAACAATGTGTATAATACTGACGTAATTAGCACTGTTCATGTAAGGCCATGGTTGAGATAATCCCTCATATCTGGTTCACCGGGATAGGGGGGTGGTTGTATCGGGGTGATGGATATACGGAGTTGTGGGAATATGGTAAATACATCCCTTCTATTGGAACTTGTGTTTGTAGATGGCGGAATGGCGGGAAGATGCGTGTAACGTTGTTCTGGTACAGCCATAGATGATACTGGTGGTCGAGATGATCTTCTCTGAAAAAAGATAAATGATAGATAAGCATGGTGGTGTGAGTTCGAAGACAATTTAATTCTGCTATGAGCCTTGCAAGGTAGTGTACGTTGCGGGTTATATACCTGGCACAATTTCGTGGATCAACTCCATGTTCCTGGAAAACTGACACGATATTGGATCTCGTCCGATCTGGAAAATATCTGTCCAGGTTTATACCCACAATTGTAACCCTAACACTTCAGAATAGTTTTGCCCACGTTTGACATGTAAATTGTAAACTCCGTCGTTTTTTACAGCTTCAATTGGTACGTTTGACACGCAAATTGTAAATCCATACCTAACCCTAACCCTAGAAATATATTTTTCGGATCGGCCATGAACTAGTATTAAGTGGAGAACTGGTTGTAGCTATTGGTGGTGGTGGTTGGTGTCGTGCACGGGACAGGATGTACACACTCTTTCTTGAACACTCGATACCCTTTCACAAATAGACGCTATTTCTTACGGATTGGTTATAGAGAACGTTATTTGTTTTGACTGATGCGGTACACGGGGTAGGGTATGCATACTGTTTCTAATTACCTCTTATCACTTATTGTTGTAATTTGTATCTGATATTTAACTCACCGACTGTCTTTGCCGTCGTTGTCTTCGCCAAGTAAAAGCGTACCATAAAAATACCATGCATACCCACAGAGTCAATAGAGCCACAAAACAGGCGATAACAATGCCACCTATTACAGGGGCTGATAATCCACACCAGTCTGAATAATCACCACAATTATCATAACCATTACATACAAGTGTATCTGATATACATCGTTTATTATCACAACTGTATTCATCTTTCCCACATGTACCTACAAATATATAAATAACATAACCATGAATATGAGATAGAGAGAGAGAGAGAGTGAGAGAGAGAGAGAGAGAGAGAGAGAGAGAGAGAGAGAGCGTCCATTCGACACAAACTAGGTCATTTGGGGATTAACATATGGTTCCATCTATCTAAATTATTCGCTATCGCGCACAGGGAACTTTAGCAGTTGGAGGAAACCGGAGAACCCGGACAAAACCCACGAGGTTGGACAGAGCTACGTAAACAAGCCACAGGACACACCTTTAATTGATAGAAAGACATAAATTTCAGAGCTGCTAATTGTCTGAGAAATTATTATGAAATTTTATATGCAGGATATGGACCAACATATTTGACTGATTGGTGCGCAATTGTGGAGGTAGACCACCATTAAATTTCGCCATTTCGGTTCCACAAATTGTAGTTCGTCAATTTATAGCAACTCTCTCTCTCTCTGTCTCTTTTCTTCCTTTTTGCATGCCCATTTCTGTTGTCTTTGGGTCTACAGTGGACGAAGGGGGTTTAAATTAACTTTTTTATGTCAGGTTTAGGTAAATATTCATGATTCTGTGACGGAAGGATAACGGTGTGATCAGGTTGGCAACGGTGGTATACACGGCAACCAGTTACATGTTTTTAGTACTCTTCTTCAAGTTAGTGTATCTCAAAATTTTGGTGGTCAACCTCATACATTTTCAAAGGCATGGCCATTTCTCCCTCTGTCTGTAGTAAAAAGCATTCAGCACAACGAAATGGTGGTCTGCCGCTTAGTGATTAATCACCAGTTGCTTCCCCCCATTACACCCTAATTAATATCATTTTCGAAAATCTTGATGGTCTGAATCCAATTAAAGTTTGGATTGTCTCCCCTGGACCATAACAAGTATAATCGGAAAAAAAAACGTTACCAAAAAAACAAAAGACCCCCCTCCCCAAAAAAAAAAAAAAACAACCACAAAAAAAAAACAAAAAAAAAACAAAACACAAAAAAAAACAAACAAACAAAAAACGCTGCCATCGATTGGGTTTGTATTTCGGTATGTTGAAAATTCTAACCTAAAGAACTTACCATTGTGGAAGGATGTTACAAGGATTTCAAAACCTTGACCGAAGAATTCGTGATCACTGACAAATCTAAAGGTGAAATAATTCTCGTTAGAGGTATAACTAGCTCTTGGTGCATCGTCGCCACAAAACTTTGTTGCGGGATCTGTAAAATTAGAAATTGTAATGCCCTTTAAAGAATATATTTTAAAATGGTCGGTGTTCGGTTTTGATATATTTAAAAGACAGTATGTCACGCGTGCCTTTAAGACGGGAATATTCTGGCATTAAGTCAAATTGGGTATTTGTGATTGTGATTACAAACTGTCAAGTATTAAGGTCAAATGCCTAAGCTGGCGCGCTATCCTGGGGATCGGGTGTTCGATCCCTACATTGGCCTAGAAAGTCCATCCAGATTTTCCGGCGTCGTTTCTCTTTGGCAGAGATGCAGCACGGAGGGCCTGACAAGGACAGTTGTCTAGTCGTTCGGATGGGAGGAAAAACAGGTCCCGTGTACACATTGGCGTGCACGTAAAAGATCCCTTGGCAGTTGGAATTCGATATAAGAGTAAGCCGTAGCAGACAGTATGGCGTATGCCTGTCTTCATTAGCCCAGGTTAGGAGCAGAACAGTAGGACGTTAAACCCCATTTCATTTCCGTCTTCATTAACTTTATTGGTTCAGAAAAGTAAGATGTTATACCCCATATAACGCCATTCCATAGCACACTGAAGGGTGAAATTAAAATAAAATGAAATTGCGTTTAACGTCCTACTTTTCTGCTCCGGCCGGGCATACGCCATGCAGTGTGCTGTGGGGAAATTGCGCGCTACGGTCCAATTCTTATATCTAATTCCAACTGCCAAGGGATCTTTTCGTGCCCACTAATGTGTACACGGGACCTCCAGGTTACTCACTGAGCCACCATGGACTCTTCACCGATTGGTTTAGGAAAGGTGGACGTTAAACCCCATTTCTTTTCATTATGTAATTCCAATGTGCATCTGGAAATTCAAACCCATTTTATACTATATTTATACCACGCTCTTTTTCTGTTATTAAAACATACCTTGGGCGGTTTTATTACTAAGTTGATATATGCCATCATACATTGCTAAATAGTCTCCTGGACAATCTTGATAGCTTTGAATATCCAGATTTACATATTTCACCATTAACTGTCTATTGTCTTTAGTTTTGACAATTGTGACACAATTCATTGTACTACTGTATTCCTTGTTCCTGGTTAATTTCACCACTGCTGACTCGAGTCCTATTGCAGCTAAATCTAATGTTTTCCCACATAATTCTTCCATAAAATCTGAAATTGACGAGAAGATGCCTAATTAAACATCAATCAACAGCTTCTACAGAAGAGGGAGGCGGGGCACACCACATCTTTAAAATTTAAAATGTCTGTGCGATTATTTTTTTTATTGGGACAATGACCCAATATTTTGTATCGTTTGCAAGGAATGAAACAAGATAACAGACCGCCCAAAGTAGTTCTAAAAATAATTGCATTCAATATAGTTTATTATGCTGTATATGTTAATGCCAAATAATCCATCTATCTACCTAGTCGTTCGGACGGGACGAAAAAACGAGGTCCTATGTACACATTGGCGTGAACTTAAAAGATCCCTTGGAAAGTTGGAGTTCGATATGAGAGTAGGCCGTATAGCACACGGTATGGTGTATGTCCATCTTCATTTGTCCCGACGGAGCAGAACAGTAGGACGTTAAACCCCATTTCCTTTCATTTAATCTGATGTGAGTTACGGACAATGACCAAAATGTTTTAGCCAGTAAGGGACAAGGTTTTGGGGGTTTGTTTTTTCACCGACATGTCTGCACATATTGATAAATCTAATATAATTTAAACTCAAAGAATTAGACAAAGGCGATTTTATTTTATTTATATTTTATTGCAATATTACAACAGCTGTGTAGGTCGTGAAAGCTGTTAATATAATTCGAATCTAAACAGAAAACGATGTGGTATCGACAATTTTGATAGTGAACAAATAGAGAGAGAGAGAGAGAGAGAGAGAGAGAGAGAGGGGCAGAGAAATGGGAGAGAGAGAGAGGGAGAGAGAGAGAGGGGGGGGTAATGTCTACTCGTCAGAAACTAGCTCATATGGTGCCATTTTAATAATACGCTTGCGAGTAGGGTTTTAGCAGTGGGGAGGGGAACAGGAGGACACGTAGAAAACACACTAAGCTGGACAGACGACACTAATCCCTGGCATATGTATAAGTGGTCGCAACCACGCCACTTTACTCAATCAATGACAGACTTTCTTATCCAACAGACACGCGTTAATCATTCGGACACCCAGCATGGGATCTGGTGTCCGTCTCGTCGAGATCAAAATAAAAGCTCTGGAAACCAGATGTACCGCTCGCCGTCTTACAAACCATCCAATTAGTGCAGACTAGCTGGACTTTCCCCTTTCCTAGATTACCGCCCCGCCCCCACCTTCCATTTAAAAAATAGTGCTACCCTGGCTACATCCCACCCTCTTCCTAGCTACTTGTTAGACAGTAATTATGATAACACATGTTTATTACACAGTCAACAAGTCAACATCATGTTTACTACCGTTTATTTATGTTATTAAAACCTGCACGTGTCATGACACCTTGTCAATGTTTACATATAACACTGATCTTTTGACCCATAACCTCAAATTGACCTTTGACTGTTGGACATCTCAAAACATCACATCCTGAATTTTATCTATTTGATTTATGAGTGAGCGATTTAAGAGGCGAGATTAAATGATTAAATAAAATAAAAGCAACGATTAAAAACCCAGGGGTGGTGAGGTGACATTCACAGCTAAAGGGATTCTCGTATCATCATTTCCTGTCAGAAAAACTACGGTCAATGTCAAATGGCTTACCGACACGTGGTTCAGTATTCAAATTGCATTTCATTTCCTATTTAGAAATAATTTTTATGTTTGAATGAATGAAAATAGGCCTACACGTGATTGTGGATATTTTTAAATTTACGAAACATATCTTTCTGGTCTCGCGATCACAGTTGGAGCCACAGTGGCTCTGTGAGTAAAACGTTGACTTGCTAACCTGTGGTAGTTCCAGTGTTCGATCCATTGAATTGCAAGAGACAGTTACAGAATGGCTGTCCTTACAAATTGAAATGTGGTTTAACGTCCTACTGTGCTGCTCCTACACTAGGCTAATGGAAGACGGGCATACGCCATACAGTGTGCTACGAGGGAAATTTTGTCTGGACAGAGGCACTACGCGCCTAATCTTATATCGAATTCCAACTGCCAAGGGATCTTTTACGTGCCTGACCATGTATACTCGGGAGAATTATGGGGAGAATTATGCCTTGACAGTGGCGCTACGGCCTACTCTTATTTCGTACCTCAACTGTCAATGTGTACATGGGACTTTTGTTTTTAGTCCCATCCAAACGACTACACATTGTCCCTTTCCAGGCTCTCTGTTCTACACCACTGACAAGGGATACTGCCATTGTTATGTCCTAGGAAGAGACTGTTCCCTTCTTTGTGTTTTGTGTGTACTGGTAGACAGACTATCGCTATTGAAGAGGCGGCCACTGTCAAGATTGTTTCTGTTAGTTTTTTTTGCAAATTTTTCTTTTTTCATTTTGAAGCTTGTACCTTAACAGTCTGTACAGCGCAGTGGACACTTACGGGTGGCCCTCGGAGCCATTTTTGTTTTGCGTGTAGTGCGGTCCTCCTGCACTTACTAATACCATGGACCTTATAACACATGTATTATAAGGTCCATGCTAATACAATCTATTGACCATGAACCTTGTTTGGAAGAATAGATATCGCTTCAGATTTATACACAATCGTAAATCACCATTGGCCATTGTACAATATTACAAGGACAAGGCCATTGTAAACATAACTGTACACCGCGATACCTTGGTACAAAACATAGTAACACAATCTTTATGGAGATCAATTGAACCATCGGGGGTGTTGTTAAACCCGATCACTTCAAATCAACAAATAAGACGGTTCTATTTATCAGCCATCAAGCCCAAACACTTAAACGGCAGTAAATCATGAAGGGTCTTTATAAAAGTTTAACTTGGATCTTACAAGTCACCATAGTGTCACAAACAGGGGTCAACAGTGCTTCAGATGTTTTATTGGCTATTAAAGTTGATAGGTCTATTACTTAAAGGGCAATAACACACTCCCATTGTTGCCCAGAGATGGGATAAATATTTTGATTTTCCAGTTTTAATTAAAACTATTCAAATAATAACATTTGAAGGGGACGGGAGTCAAAGAAAGCATTTAAATTTATACGTCATGTGTTACCTCATATTGATTTCATGATCTGTGATAAACAATTTCTTACTTAATGCACAGTATGCATGTAAAACGAAGAATTCCACATTTAACAACTCAAAGTCGTTTCTACGGAAACACTTAATTATTCAACAGAGTGATTGTTTCCAAGATGGACAAACTCAGAAGATAAGATACACTCAAAGGAAAAGAAGTGACAAATTTTTCTAATCATTGATAAGTTTCCATTCGAAGAGATTTGTTGTATTATGTCTTCAGAAATAGGCTAGTAAGCATTTTCTGCTCTGCGAACGACATCACACCTTCGTCGAAAC
Source organism: Patella caerulea (assembly GCA_036850965.1). Taxonomy (NCBI): domain Eukaryota; kingdom Metazoa; phylum Mollusca; class Gastropoda; family Patellidae; genus Patella; species Patella caerulea. Next base: position 63,369,206 of record JAZGQO010000011.1, on the reverse strand, counting down.
TATTGCCATGATATATGTGTACAAAGAGGTTATTTTCAATCAACAGCTTAAGGATTATTGGGTCTTGGTAATAACGTCATAATGTCGTCTTAAAACGTAATGCCTCGGCAGTGGGAAAATAATATTAAGTGATGCTTATTTAATAAATCAGAAAGTTTATCTTTAATTTCAAACAGAAGTATTGAACAAAACTAGTTACTATAGTCACAGATAAGTGATTTAGCGTCTTACTTTTCGTAGCTGACAGGGCTAATGCATACACGAGCATATGCTGTGAGAGACAAGATGTTCCGACAGCGACGCTACGGCATACACTTACTTCGATTTCAAACTGCCAGGGGATAACTAAAGTGTTGCGACTGGTATACACGTGACCCCGGAATTTTGTCTAATTGGAATAACTAGGAGCATGCACTTGTCAGGTCATCCATACTGCATTAATGATTACGGAAAAGAAGGCTGCAAAATCCCAATGAACTTTCTCGATCAATTTCGGAATCGAACCTGGGACAAACTGATTAGTGGACCAGCGCTTTATATACCCACCGGGCCACTGTGCCCTCGAAGATTAACCTGTATATTTTGAATACTAAAACTAAGTGGCTTACATCGTCATTTGAGTGACATATTATTAATAGAATACAATAGATAGCATCATTTCTTCTAGCTAATATATTAAACAATAGTAACAATAGACAACACGAGTAAAGAATTCCTGTTAAATAGGTTATTAGGTCAATTATCCTTTGTTGATGTTCTCTTATATTTATTAGGTAGCCTGTTTTAGAGAAGTGAGGCGGTGGGGCGAATGGTTTAGATCATAAGGTCAACCATTGAGTCAAGTGGTAGGTTTTCGTTCCCACACTCGTACGTGACAAATGTGTAGGACTGCCGGTCTTACCTCGTGGGTTTTCATCGCGCTCACAGATCTCACTTACGACTACCTCATCTGTACCAATTCAAATCGTATTAGACAGAGTATGCCCTTACTGTCCGGAAAATGAAGTCGGGTTTAAGGCCCGACTGGGTTAATGAAAGCGGGCTTACGTCATACATTGTGTTATGAGGGAAAGTTTGCCCAGACAGCGACGGTACGGCCTACTCCCTGTTCTTCTCCGACTGGGCTAAAGAAGACGGTTTATTATGCCATGCAATTTGCTATGAGGGAAATTTTTTCCGGGCAGCGGTGATAGGCCTACATCGAATTCAAATTGCCAAGCGATCTTTCATGTGCATGCTAATGCGTATACCAGCTCCCCTGTTCTGGATCACTGACAAAGAGAAACCACGTCGGAAATTCCGGATGGACTTTCTCTGCCAACGCAGGGATCGAACACGGAACCTCAAGGTTAGCGTGCCAACTTCCTACTCACTGCAGACCACTAGCTGGCCGGTCACCTCTGGCTTGCGGCTGTGGTTTCGAGCCCTGGTGTGAGCGTATGTGGCATGGAGATAGGGGCGCCTTCTCAACCTCGTGGGTTTCCTCCGGACACTCCGGTTTCCTCCCACTGCTAAAGACCCCTACGCGCAAGCGAATTATTGAAATAAAATTAAACCATATGTTAGTCCCGAAATGACCTAGTTTGTGTTGAGTGGACGTTAAACCTCATTTCTCTCTCTCCCTACTCACTGAGCCACCGTAGATTTGGGAAGTTCACATTAGTATTTTTATAACAAAAATCATCTTTCCGTGTTTTTAACCACACAAGTCGCATCTATACGTCAATAAAACTTGAATTGAGCCAGGGGATGACGTTTTGTTTTCATAATTTCAACACAGTTACCGAGATACAGTTAACCATAAGGGTTAATAGATTCCCAATTTTTATGGCGATGTTTAGCTGCCAGGGTGTACTCAAAACATCATATCTGATCTAAACATAACTAAGATATATCAAGCGTTAACAATCTAGGGGATAATATAATACGATCATTGCCTAGATTCTTGTTTGGTGTTCCTGTCGTCAAGGTATGTGACAACTACACAACAACAGATAAATAACAATACGTAAACAAAGTGGATAATATTTTGACACAAATATAATTATACAGAGATTTAGGTTACAAACGTGTTCACACGTGGGAACCATTAGAGTTCAGTACGATAAGCACCGGTCCAATGACAACAAAGTCTCAGGCTTCATCCCGGTGTGGTTTCGTAACATTCCCGGGGGTTTGGGCGAATGCTTTCCATTCAACGCTTGAACGTGACAAGGAGTAGGGTCGCCTATACTGTCTCGTGGGTTTTCTCTGGGTCCAGCGTGATTTCGCTTGGTAGATGTGTAAGACTTAAGGGCTGACCAGAAATAGTGTTTAGTCGTTCGGATTAGACAAGAAAGCGAAAAAGAACACTTGACTGTTTCCATTCGAAATAAGAGTAGGGAGTAGCGCGGCTGCCAGGGCAAAACTTCTCAAATATCACACTGCATGACATATCCCCGGGTTCATGGCCACAATTGGTGCAGTAAAGTCATGCGTTGAACTCCATTTTATTTCATTTCGGGTTCACACGTTTTATATCAGGGAGTAAGCCCATCATTATACCCCAAGCGAGGAATAAACGTTAAATTGGAAATCAAGTAACATCGTATATATACATATAGACGAGGAACTAGGTGCCACATCATTGCAGCCATTTTGGAATTGTGACATCATATCAAAACTTGAAGTCGTCTTTGGATGCGTAATTTTCCAAGGAACATGCATACCAAGTGTCATTTCGATTGTGGAGCCTTGGCCTTTTTCCGAAGCGAGCCCCCCCCCCCCACACACCCCATAAAGAACAGAAACAGCAACAACAAGATAAGCGATTACTAACTAATAATGTTACATTTACTATAATAATTTTGAAATAAATCCGTGGATTTAGGAGTAATTCATTCACATCAATTTTATAAGGACATCTTTACATTTTACAACTGTAAATGTACGGGTGCCCGCTAATAATTTTTAATTCAAAAAATTGATTTTGTCCTTAACTAAAAGAATAACCCAAAAATTCACAGTAAGGTTAATCCGCTTCCTAAAGGCATTTCAAGGTTCATTGAACGCTAGGTAATTATGGGCTATACAATTTGACAGTCATGTAGCTATCAGGCTGCTCAGGGCATTTAATGTTAATTTCATTTTTTCTTATTTGATGTGCACTTCAAAGACATATACATCTTGTTTTAAATCTACCCAACAAGACAGTCGAAAACAGAGAGGGGCTTGTCAAACTCATTACATCATGACAAAATGTCATCCATCAACTATAATGACAAGCGAACTGGAAGTTATAGAGACCTGTTATCTTAAGGTAATTAATTATCAATAATTATTAATAAATTATATAATTAATAATATGATAATATACAGTGTGTAACACCGGGGGAGGGGGTATCGTCCAATATCCAATTTAATTCGTGGCTAAGTGGGTAAGGCGCTGGATCGCTAGCCTGGAGGTCGGCTGTTCGATCTCTGCATTGGCCGAGAAGGTTCTTCTCGACTTCCCGACGTGGTTTCCCCTCGTCAGCATTGCAGAACGGAGGGCCTGACAAGGACAGCTGTCTAGTCGTTTCGATGGTACGAAAAACCGAGATCCCGTGTACACATTGGCGTGCACGTAACAGATCCCTTGGCAGTTGGAATTCGATATAAGAGTAGGCCGTAGCGCCGCTGCCCGGGCAAAATTTCCGGCATAGCACACTGTATGGCATATGCCCGTCCTCCATTAGTCAAGGTTAGGTGCAGAAGAGTAGGACGTTAAACCCCATTTCAATAATTAGACATTAATTTACTTATCCAGACCATAATTAACTCTCAATGTTAAAGCAAGACTGTGATATTTACTGGATTAGGATCCGATTTGATCCCCAACTTTCATTCTTGATTTAATCATGAAGTGGATAATCGAGACTTTAGTAATGATGGTCGAGGCTAGGCCATGAATTCAATCGCCAAAATCTCGGTCTAGAAGTGACCAATTTGACTGACTGACATTTTAAGCAAATTGCCTGAGCATTATCTAGTTTTTAACTATGGTCAGAACTGCCAGCTCTTTATCTAATCACCCATAATGTATCCATAACAACAACATCCCTAAATACTATTTAGTAATAACACTACAATAACAAAGTACATGCAGAGGATCTTGAAAGATAGCTACAAGATCCCCAATTAAAGAAACGACGGGTTACGATTATATATATATATATATATATTATTCAGCAATCGTAACCCGTCTATCGCCATTGTGTGAAATTATGAGTTTGTAATAAAAACCGCATTTCATTTAAAATAAACAGCCTTGAGGGGCTAGAATCATTCATGTGTTTATCTTTAAAAAGGTGATTTTAAACTTGTTAACCTTTCAATCATTCATAAAGCTGGTTGCGAAAATCTGGTAAAAACGTTGGTCTAACGAGTGCATCTGTTTCCAGGCTACGTTTTTCGAATTATAGTATACGACTTGCAGTTGGAATTCGATATAAGGCCGTAGCGCAGCTGTCAGAGCAAAATTTCCCCTTCACACTGTATGGCGTATGCTTGTCTTCATTAGCGCAATCGGAGCAGAACAGCAGGGCGTTAAACCCCATTTCATTTCATTTTTCATTTTAGTGTGAAGATAATTTAGATATTGACCCAAGATGCCAAATGTGTATCTCAATATGAAATATACGTGGGTATCATCTACGGTGTTCTAGAATAATCAAGAATACCCTGCACTCGTTTATAAGCTCGATATATATTAACTCGTTAACTAATGCTAGTTTCCGAGTACACGGAACTACTCGAGTTGACTTATTGACAGACCTTATGATATAGCGCGCACGTCCACCCCCTTCCAGGTATATACTATTTTTGTAAAGCCTGTTGTTATTATAGCCCTATTACGAATAGTCACATCGTAAAGAAACTGTTCTTTTTTGATGTGGTGAGAGAGAGAGATATAGAAATGGGGATTTGCGTCCACTCGACACAAACTAGAACTAACAATTTTATTTCAATAATTCGCTTATGCGTAGGGGTCTTTAGCAGTGGGAGAAAACCCACGAGGTTGGACAGGCGCCACTACTCCTAGTCACGTACAATAGGGAATTCGAAACCACGCCAGTTGACTCAATGAGAGGCTTTATGATACATCACGCACGTGATAACCATTCGGCTATCCCCCATCCCTCCCACCCCCTTTTTGATGTGATAAGGAAACAAGATTCAGCGCCCGGGGTAAGAACAGACCAAAGAACTAGCCATTTCCTTCTCTCATAGAAAAATATAATAGGTGGTAATTAATGAGGAAAGATTTACCTGGTTTGTGACGAGATACAAACCACCGATTATAGCTTACTTTCCTGTATCACATATTTTTAAATTTTCACAATACTTTCTTTTAATATGGTAATACACGATTTATGTGCAGAATTTATTTTAACATAATAACGTTATAAAATTTAAACCAATTTAACCTCCATAAAAATGTACACCTAAAGGGAAGTAGAAAGTTGACCTTACTGACCTTTGACAATTATTTTTTTTTCAGTTTGCATTTCAAGAGTGAAAAGTTCAAATCGACCCGCAGCTATAACGCAAAATTCTTAAATTTAAATAAACTCGTATTGTTAAAAATAAAAAAAAAATTAGAGTTTTAAATCTGACATGTCTGTACCTAGTGGGTTAATGAAGGCGAGGATATATCATTCAGTATGGTATGAAGGATTTTGCCCGAACAGCGACACTACAGTCCACTCTTACTTAAAATCCCAACTACTGAGGCTTATTTTACATGCACGCCAATATATACACGAGTTTGTCTGTTTTTCGTCCCATCCAAACGACTAAACGTTGTTCCTTGCCAGGTCCCCCGCCTGCAACACTGACAAAAAGGGGGCGTTCCGCACTGCAACACTGACAAAGGGGAACCACGCACGAAAATAAGAAAAAATAAACGTTGTATTTATCCAGACGCGGATCCAGAGGGGGGGGGTGTCCAGGGGGTCCGGACCCCCCCCCCCCCCCTGCTCAGGCTTGAAAATCTTTTATGCGATTTTATTGGCGATTTAGACCTGTTATTTTGGAATTTACCTTCCGGAAATACGTCAGAATGAACCAAATTGAATCTAATTTACCAAATTATCGGTTGAGCGCAATTAGTTAAGCAATTATCAAACCTAGACCACCCCCCCCTGCAAAAAATCCTGGATCCGCACCTGTTATCGACAGGAAAAAACAATTTATTTTCCCACGCGAGTGTCACAATTTGAACAAGAAACATTACGTGTGTGAATATTCTTTTAACGTCAGCACAAGTTGTGTAAACAATTTATAAAAATAATGGGAAAGACAAAATGAATAATTGTATACAATAAGTCTACTTTGTATATAAAACTCAAGTTCAGATATATGACAATATATAGTAAATAAACAATTAAATATACTTGATATACGAGTTAGAGATTAGCTGTTAATATATCATCGAGTCTGTATTAAGGAAGATAAAAGAACGATCGTGTTTTGTTAAAGAGACAAGTCATCCATCTATTTGCTCAGATTTTGTCTTAAGTCGTACTTACTTTAGGGCTAATATATAGGCCTATAGACACATATTCACTTTGACTACGATTAGCCTCTAGCAGTTTAATATCACGGTGGTTTTTGTGGTTTTTCATCATTGCAGCACTCTGTCAGTAATGCAAATTCAACCCAAAATCTAATATCAAACAATATCTGTACAGTTAGTGAACTTAAAAACAGAACGAAACTAAAACGAAATATTTTTATAGATATAAGGGTGTCGCTCCCGGTGTTGGCCGAGATAGCTCATTTCTGGAGTGGGTTCCCTTTGTCAGTGGTGCAAGACGGGAGGACCTGCCAAGGAAAACTGTCTAGTCGTTCGGATGGAACGAAAAACCGAGGTCATTTCAGTACTAACATGGTGGGGTGAAACCATGAGGACCCCACGACGTTACTCGGGCGACAATACTTCTTGTCACGTACAAGCTTGGGTTCGAAACCACGACAGTTGACTCATTGACGGACCTAACCATCTAAAGCCCAAGCGTTATACCACTTTGCCACGAAGCCCCCTCAATACACAACCAGGAGGAATGTATGCAATCTAATGTTCACTCGACAGATAATGTGAACGTCACTTTAAACTAAAAAAAAAATGCCTTTGTTCATTGTAATGTCTAATTTAATATTTTAGATAATTACCTCATGTGCTGACGTTGTTATTGTTATTACATTTTTTTATTTAATATTAAAGAAAAGGAATTTATAGAGTGTCGATGATGATATATTTTCTAAATATAGATTATTTCTTTTAGATAACAGCTGCCTCTTTGTAATCATTATTTTAAGAAATAAAAGAACGGCGTTTACAAGCACCGTCATCCTCGACAAACCATAACTTTATCTGGTGCTTTGTTTGATACGCCTATAAAACTATTTGCCAGGGCAATGATTCGATATTATGGAAAACTTTTGGTCTAAAAACCATAAACATTAAAGCATGTTGGTTCCTTTACCGTTAACTTAGTTTTAGATCGTGTCCACAGAGGAAGGGGTCATATTCTCGTTAATACGGTGTGTTATTTCGACTAATGATGGCGGAAGTTCTACATTACTAAAATTTTATTTTAAAATATTTAGCAAAAGTTTATTATTTACACGTATATTAATTTCAATTTTACTTCTGGCTTACTAAAAGTCAACAATCTAAAACGAAACTAATCAGTGACGGTGGTTCACTACCCAGGAAGTTCAGTTCCACACACTGCCTGACAAGAAAAACCGTCTAGTCGTTAGGATAGGACGAAAACCAGTGTATATCATCGGTGTTTACAATCACGTAATAAAGACTTCGTAGTGCCGCTGTCCAGGCCCAAATTTCTCTCATTGCACACCACGCGGCCTGTACCTTTTTCATTGGTCCAGAGGATACAGAAAAGGAATTCGTAAAATCCCAGTTGTTTCAGCCATTTTACAATTCCTGTTATTTAAATCGACCTGATAAACACGTAACGTCTCTTCCACATTCTTACTCGCACATCTAATAAACAAAACAAACGTTGCGTTTGACGTACATGCTCCGTTACAAGTTAGTGTGCGATAAACCCGAATAACTCAGATTCTACCTAAATACAACCCGATTTCTCACACCTAACAAATTATACTACGTTTGTTTGGTTAAGTTCGGGTGTTAAGAATTTGTGTTTTTGTAAAAGCATGTATTGTACATTTTACACTGGCGTACTATATTGATAATCCACAAAACACCCAGGTCATTGTCGAGTCGATCTTTTCAGTTTCTACAAATCTCAATAATCACGATCAGTCGACGGCTGACACCCTTCAAAAAAATACGGATTGTTATTATTGCTATTAATGCATGAATACAATTTTATTATGAAACTTCCGATATCTAATCGACAATCAAGTAGGAGGCTATTGACTTGCAGAACACAAAGAAATAACGAATTTATACTTAGAATATAATGATTTTCCTTAAATGATACATAATATCGATTTACGGAAGGGGCAGATATTTACTTAGTGCCACGGCATTGCAAACAAGCAGGTCACAAGGTCAAAAGGCAACCCTTGACCTTTATTTACATCCATATTTTATAAACAGTTATTACGGAATATCTATTTTTGATTGTAACGTATAAGGTCTAAATCTCTAAACTAAACAACGAAGTTAAAACATTGATAGAAATGACATGAAATTGGGTTTAACGACTTATTGGGCTACTGAAGACGGATGTTCGTCATACAGTGTGATATTGGTGAAATTTTGTCCGGGCATGTCGTGGGCCATGTTACGTGCACGCTTATTTGAACACTGTACCTCTGTTTTTCGTCCTCTCCGAATGAATAGACAATATCATCGCCAGGACCCTCGTTTATATATATGTTTCAAGAAACGAAATAGTAATTTCTATCTCTGATCAACTCTTTGTAGAATATTAAAGACTTAAATTTAACTTGATGTTATTTTACAATATCCCCCTGAATACTGAGAAGGAGGGCGTATCAAAAGCACGTATTCTCTGTTTTTGTATCAGTGTATTCAAGTCCAACTGAAATCTTATACCGTTGCTTTTGTATCAATGAAAATAAAATGTCCATTACAAACATCAAACACAAATATACCTAACATATGCAATTCTTTCTCAATAATTAGTTTATAACGAGGCGTATAATGTTAAGTGAATATGCATGATTGTACGAAATAGCTATTACTATATTAACGGTTCAATAACAGTTGTATAGCCTCTAGAGTATGTCAAATAAGTAAAATTAAACTCGTATAACCTCTAGAATGTGTCCATTAAGTGAAACTAAACACGTATAATTATTAAAGGCTTTGAAAAAAACTAAAACAATTCCCACAATCTCGTTTTGGAAATATATCACAATATACTTGGGTAATCTTTCGGTGTGGGGGGGGGGGGTCCCACCAAAATTTCTATTTTCAGCTATAGATTATATTTGATATAATGATATAGCAAGTTGGAACTAAAACTTAAATGTGTACAAATGTGTCTAAAAGTGAAAAGCTATTCTTTGTTATTAAAAAAGTGGTCGGGGATGGAGGGGGGGGGGGCGTTTAACGCACCCATTTATGTTATAGGTAAGTCAAGCGGCGTGGTTTCGATTTCTCAGCTTGTACGTGACAATTAAAATTCTCTCTCTCTCTCTCCCCCTCTCTCTCTCTCTCTTTCTCTCTCTATCTCCCTCTCTCTATAATAAACCGCGTTTGAGCGCACAATGTAATATTGATAATACTATATACGGTTAATACACACAATGAATACAATCAGTGAATATTCTAATATTTAAATAACTAGAATACTTACACATATTTAAAGCTGTAGATCCATAGTTAAACACTAGTATATACGTATATAAAACAGTAAATAAATAACAAGTCATGGTATATTGCTATATAAGTAGTACATCATATATAGTGCTGAGCCTAGCGAGGTTACTACAAGCACTGTCAGCTTTAACTGATTCAATACTGAACACGGTCCATCTATACACAACAAAGAGACACGCGTATTCACTCAACCGTGTCAGGCTGAAATAGTAACCAGTATCATCGATAGCCAGGTGTGTATATATAATTTAATACGGTCCAGGGAACCATAACGTTTAATTATTTGGTAAATTGTTTCAATGGCATTTAGTAATTGAACTGGAATACACAGGTCACAATTCTAAGGAACACAATTACTGCTTATTACTGGGCGACGTTTCGACTAATATAAACCTCTCTAGTTTTAATCAAACAATGATCGTATACATATTAGAATAGCCTAGCCGAAGCTTAACAGGCATTAATTTTATTCCACATTTACATTGGGCTATTGACTGAAACCTTGGTTATTGAAATAGAAGATAAAAGTAAAAACTACAAGCATACCCTGCACCTTACGCGACACCTATGGTTACACTAATACGATTATATTATAAACGATGTCTCGTTTAAATTTAGAATAATAGAAAGCATGACCATGATTCGCTATTCCTCGATTGCATCTTCGTTAGTCAGATGTAATTAATATCTTGTCAGTGATAATGTCTAGTTCTCCGGATAAAAAAAAACGAGGTCCGTAGGAGTGCACGTGAAAGAACCATTAACAGTTGGAAGTCGATGAAGAGAAGCCGAAAATGCCACTGTCTGGGCAAAATCCACATCTGCATCTTTGCACGCGTGACCATAGAAATAATTATGTTAGTCTCAGAATTATCAAGGTTTTGTATTGACGAGACGTTAAACCTCATTCCATTATGCTGACCATATATGGCTGACATTATCGATTACCGTTGTTATAATGAACCATCTAACACCATAAAATGGCGGCCATAATAATACAATAAAATCTTTATTCGCTTTGCGGCTGTTACAGATGAATCGTGGACCGTGAATAATTACTTAAGTGGGAATATATGCATTAATTTATGTTATTAGTTCTACACACTCTCGGATGTTCATCAATCTTGAATCAATTATTACAGCAGATCAATAAATAATATAAAATGTAAATACTTATATTTCATTCATTCATTCATTCATTCATTCATTCATTCATTCATTCATTCATTCATTCATTCATTCATTCATTCATTCGTCCGTCCGTTCGTTCGTTTACTAACTCACTCACTCGGCACATGCGCGCTTTACCGTCTATCATTGAATCAACTGGCGCTGTTTCGATTCCCCGGTTGTACGTGACAAAGAGTAGGTTCGCCTGTCCACCCCGCCACCCCCGTGGGTTTTCTCTGGGTTCTCCGGTTTCCTCCCATTGCCCAACACCGCTACACGCAGGCGAATTATTGAAATAAAATTCAACCATGATGTGTTAGACCCGAAATGGCCTAGTTTGTGTCGAGTGGACGTTAAACCCCATCTCTCTCTCTCTCTCTCTCTCTCTCTCTCTCTCTCCTCCTAATTCTAAGTTTTTAAATAATTTCCACACTATAAATATTAAACTGTGTCATGTCAATAAGTAAATTATCGCCCACGGCATACGTAATATACAAGTTTCATGTTTTACTGAAATATAATTCGTGTCGTCATAATTCGCTTTAAACTATATCTGTAAGGTTCATAAATAGCTCTCTTATCATAAAACCCTTTTTTTTAAAATCGCATCTTCATTTAACACATTAAATTTAGTAGCCCAATAATTTTATTTGTGGATCATTTGCAATTAATTTATTCGTATGTATGTAAAAAAAAAACAGCAGATAAGGAGTTACTCATTTTATTGAGTGCCTGTAACTCACACGTGTTCTATCTGGTTAAAGCCCCAATACCACTCTTGTTAAAACTGAATAATATGTCCCATTCTTCATTCTGGTCAACAAATTGTATTATTTTACAATATTCCAATTAATTGATGATATAAATTTCATCTTAGCACACCCTATTTAAAAAAAATGAAAAAATTCAACTAATTGATTTGAAAAGTCTAACGTAAACCTTTTCAAATGTGACTTGGATGTTAAAATATTTTCGAACCTTCTGGACAAGTAAAATAGGTTGTAATAGTTCTTATAAGACATATAGAAATAGATCTCACTAAAAATAAACACACTTATATGGATATACTACTTCTGAATTTTATTGACATGCTACGTTTCAATACACATACAGGTATCGTTATCAAGCAAATAGTTTAAACATCTAGTACTTAGAATAAGGCTATTATTTATTTTCCCGAGCTGCCAAGCCACCAAGTGTGTTATTGTCCCTTTAAAGCACAGATCCTATTTCGTTTCGTTTTTTTATACTTTCGATGACATAGTGCAGCAAAGACAAGTAAATCGAAATTTTGAACTATAAAAACGAAACGAAATAGGATCTGTGCTTGATATATGTTATGGAATATGGGTGTAAGACACGAGTCAGGACATGCTTAAACGTTCTATAAAATTACATCAAGTAAATTCTTGGATTGTCCTCTACAAATATTTTTTCCGTGGTTTAATCGCAGAGCCTACTGGACAGTTACGTCTCTAAATGTTCTCCCAACCTCTAACCATTCAATCAACACACCTGAAGCGACCTTTACGAAGCTGCCAATAAGTTTACAGTTAGCTCCGTTTAACAACAGACACTAAGGTAGTTGACTGACATTTTAAGTACCAAATCGACGATTTAGTCCAAAGCATTAAGAATACTTCGAGAAATTTGAAAACTATTTAATATACTTCCATTTAATAGAATTTAAAAGGTTTATTTAGTGACTTTAGTCTTTGTCTGTATGCCAGATGCGAAACGGGGTAGACCCACATTACAAAACATTATACTAATTTTTGGATATGGCAGCCATATAGGACAGAGATCTATTCTCGAAGTATGAAGTAGATGGATCTCTGTGTACAGAATGCCAGTTAGTGACACGCGTATATATCTTATCCTTGTGGGTGTTTTCCAGAGAATCTAGAATTTTCCTAATAAGAATGAGTGTCTCTACTTTCCTTATATATAACAAATATGTCATACTTTTATTGGAAAAAATAACTACCCTATAAATACTTTCTAGCTAACGTCGGTGAGAATGCATCCTATAGTGTAAAAAAGAAACATTGATTATTAACGTTTATTTGAGAACATGCGGGAAGCCAGCGGCCAGACGTAATAATATTTGACACGGGGAAAAGATTAGACATGGTCTGAGGATTGGTAACTTTAATGGGTTTTAATTCAACAGTTTATGACGCACACTATCACATTTTAAACACAGAAATAACATGAGTATTTAAATATTACACAATATAGATATTCATATCAACTATTAATACCTGACACATGTTTTTAATTAAAATGATAGTTTTTATAAGCTCAATAATTATCTCACTGTGTAAACTACGTGTTTGTTTGTTTTTATTGTATATTTTTATGTGGATATTAAAAACGCAACATGAATGAAATGTCGTCACGTTAACTGTCAAGTCATGTGATTCTTCTTTTAGATTTTAACATTTTTACAACTAAAATCCGAAACGTATATAATATGAAAACTAAAGAAACTTAAGCTTTGGGGTTTTTCCAACGCTACTTTGAAAAAGGGAGAGAGATGGGGTTTAACGTCCATTTGACACAAATTAGGTCATCTCGGGACTAACATGTGGTTCAATTTATTTCAATAATTTGTTTGTGTGGTGAGGAAACCAAGAATCCGGAGAAACCCCAAGAGGTTGAACAAGCGACCGTACTTTTTGTCACGTACAACCGTGCCAGTTGACTCAATGACAGACGTTATGATACAACACGCACACGCTAACCAGTCGCCCACCCCCTCCAAGTCTTTAAATCTACTGTAGGAACTTCGGGGGAGCGTTACTGTAGTATAGCCGAGTTTATTATATGTTGTTATCTCCCTTTCCGGTGGGAATCCTGGTGATATTCCAGCTACAATTAAGACTTAGGGATCGGGTTCTAATTGTATTGGGCGAGTGTAAAGTTCCGTATTAATTTCGCTATTTCTCTTCTGTTATGAACAGCCCCACTGCAAAAGATCACACTAGTTACTCAAACCAAGTTGCTGGTTGAGGAGGTGTAACAGTTTAAGCTAAGGGGGTTCAGTTCCCTAATATGACTAAATCAAATGATCATTACTAATTAAATATTAAAAGGCATCGAATAATTTAAGCAGATATTTTTGTACATCTTATAAACATACTCACCTCAGGCGCAGATCCAGGGGTGGTTGGAGCAGCCCCAACCCAAGTGACATAGTTGATTTTCATTTTCGTTTGCTTTGTTACTGTTGTAGATGATATAAACTTGATTTTCGCATTGTCTCCACCCAAGAGATCCAAGGTTGCACGATATTATCCTTTGCAGCCCCACCCCCTCGACAAAATCCTGGATCCGGACCTGGTCCTTGTACATTCTGTATATATTTTTAGTGTATGTTCGTTTTGTATGTATTGTTGTATGCGCATTTTTTATCCGATGGGTCTTTGACATAAGGAAATAAAGAACCAGATCTCTAAACTTTGTTGATAACCTGTGAAATTGAAACAAAACGTAATGAATTTGGACAAAAACACATTAAAACTACAAAGAGGTGAAAGAAAAGTTGGAGAAATTAACACGAATGTTAATTGTTGTAACAACGTACAGACGGGTGAGAAGAATAGGTAAATAATAATAATAATAATAATACAGGAAGAAAGCGTAATTACAGGTAATTAACCAGGTGTTAAGAAATGATTTCATTAATCAATTAATTATCCTGATTTGTGGCTTTTTTACACCTTTTTTGACATAATTTATGTAAAGAAGCCACTTAAAAGATAATGACTATGGTTTAAATGTGCGAACGTGTTTATCGTTTAAAAAGAATACAGCTAGAAAACGAGATCTTTTTAGATGTCATTAATACAATATGTTGGATCAAAAAACAAATTATTTAAAAATGCAAGCCAAAACAAAACATATTGTTTGTTGTTTTCTGTGTACACATTGACCGAGGTCTCGTTAACCCCTGACAGTTGAAAATCGATATTAGAATAGGCCATATTGCCGCTGCCCGGGCGAAAATTCCCACATAGCACACTGTATGGCGTATGCCCGTCTTCATTATCCCAGTTGGAGCAGAAGAGTAGGATGTTAAAGTTAAACCTCATTTTATTTCATTTTCATTTTTACTTTTGCCACAGGCAGTACCTTAGCTTTTCGATGGGGTTGACGACAGCTTAAAGCACATATCGCGTTTCCCTCTGTTGGTGTCTGGTTCTTTCATGTCTTTACAAGCTTAGCTTTGTATTATTATGTAGGCACCCTTACGTTAAACCCCAACATACCAGTCAGTCAGTTCAAATTTTAAACTAGATAATTTAAAGGGAATTTGCTGAAAATTTCAGTCAAACTAATCCACCTTGATCCGAGAATTTAGCGATTGAATTTTGGGCCTAGCCTCGATCATCATTACTAAAGTCGGTGCGATAAAAACATAGTCTAGATTATCCTGTTTTTCATTTAATTGACAGCAGCAGACCTAGTTCTAATCCAGTAAATGTCATAGGCTAGAGATGGCATCGAGATTGGTTATGGTCTGTATAAGTTAATAAATGTCCATTAATAATAATTAAGATAACATTTCATTCAAAAGAAAGACCAGCAATTGGCAGATTTAGCTCTAGCATAATGGATGTTTAAATTTGCATGCAAAATGTGGTTTAAATCCGTCTATCCAACATTCGGGTATACCCATGTGTAATCTCAATTTACAGCTGTTCAAGGGATTTTAATCTCTAACAAAAACAGGTCAGCTTGGATATTCGATATTCATTTTAATTCCAAAATAATTACATTCATTTTTTTGTTGAAAGAGACAATGCTCCCTTTACAGCTCCCAAAAATATCGATCAAGAGTGTACAACATTAGGACATTAATCTTTTAAGTAACCCCCCAAAATATAATTTACAACAGCTGAGGACGTCTAATTAACACAAAGAACATACAAGATAGACCCACTGTTCAACTAAAGGACAATGTCCACAGCGTTATTACAATGAGTTGAAGAAGTTAATCAAACATTATACCCATACTAAACTTAGGCTGCCTCTCTACAGTTAGCCCCGCTTGAGAACAGACACTAAACTAGTTGACCGACATTTTATGTCGAAAACTCCAACTAACCTCTAATTTTTAGAAGCATTTATTCTGCTTCCAATTAATGAAATTGAATATATTTATTTAGTCATTGTGTGTGTCTGCCAGATGCGAAACGGAGTTGGACCACAGTAGAAAACAATGTACTAATTTTTTGAATATGGCGGCCATTCTGGACAGAGAATTATTCTCGAAGTATGAAGTGGTTGGAGCTCTGTGTGCAGGATGACATTTTGCCATTGATTTGACCGATAGACGTACTGTAATTGTCTGTCTATACGTTTTCTATTCATTGTTGATATAAAAGTGGTTTTAAAGGGTTTATTTAAGAAGGGTGGGGGAACAGATGTAAACATGGTTCATCAAATTAACCCGACATCCTTAAAAATGTGTCGAGCATCGTGAATACGGCTTGATTGAAGATCCGTCATTCACGAGACCAGCTTTTTTCTTTTACATATAAAATGAACATCAACGAAACAGAGCAAAGATAAAAGGAAGGATATCCGCAAATATAATCAGTAGTTTTCTATTTCTGTGTGAAAACTGTTTGCGGAATTCAGGTGGCTCGGGTTTATTTCAGTACAGCTTAAGGGTAAAACATATTGTTGGTAGGAATGAATTAAACACGTTGAAGGAGCTAAATCGCTAACATTATGGAGCAAGAAATTTACACAAGTGGGTCGCAACGCATATGATACTGTAAGATGAATGTATATAAACTGACTTACATTCAATGGTTTCCGCTTTTACTCTAATTTCAAATCAGTTCGGCGAAATAAGTCACCAGTGTCAATAAAACGCAAATTTCTAGCGTCTGGTTATTCCAATCTACACACACCGTTTGATTTGGTGGAATGTTTCTAGCCTCGTTCCTCGAGTCTCTTGTTAGAGCTGGGACTGAAACGCATTATGGTACACGATTCGTGTACCAATAGTAAAATGTTTATTTTGTCTTAAATATTTGATACCATAAGCCCACCGTTTTTTCAGGTGAGATCACAGCATCAAGGTTGATTTAAGTTGACAAATAATTCCTGTTTCCAATGTTGAAGACTTTGGATGATACTGAGTTAGAGACTTAGCTACTTTGAATAAGGCTGTAAGGCTTCAATAACAATTCGTCTAAATCAACTCAGTTTGTGTAGGAAAGAGGACGTTAATCCCATTTCATTTTGATTATGATTTTGACCAACAATATCCTACGGCTATAATGGAAAGAACAACAACAACAAAAAAAAAAAAAAAAAAAAAAAAAAAAACCCCAAAAAAACAAAACCTACATAAGCAACAACAAAAAAACAACACACAAAGGTGCATTATTCCCAAAACACTTATTTATGGATTTCAATGGCAGATTATCCCCGCCGACCCCATCCCCACTCCCTATCCCTTACAGAATTCCTTAAGCATCCCGTTCCTCAAGTAACATGTATCGCTTGTTATGTCATTTTATTGTTGGAGATTGAAATGGTCTCCATCCAACGGTCCGTTCTTAAATTGCGGTTTGGTTTCCAGAATATATCTGAGAAACTGTACTCTTACTTTACGTTAGAAAGGAACGGGAATGATATCGTATAACCAAAGTTCAACTTGTGGATTTTATGTTTTTCAAATTTGACAGGGTACTTAGCCCCGATCATCTAGTAATATGACAACGATAACCCTATCCTTGCTAGGGTATGTAGTGGTGGGTCGAGTGGATTAACAGTTGAAAGGGGATCTTTCATCCTATTGTATTTTACATATCAAATTACTAACAAAAATTCATCAGTCTTTAGCCAACCCCATCTTTTTTTTACAGTCAGGTATTAAAGTATTTTTCGTCTGGTAAACACAGATGTTGTTGTCGTTGACAAAAGTTTTATGGCGGTTGTGAACTTTATCTAAACTTAGTTAAGGTACACACAAAGTCAATTAGTGTTATTAACCTTCTGTGATACTTTTATTGACCTCACTCCCCCATTTATTAATTTGATATGATATTCGTCATAAATAAAAGCATCTGACTCAATATCTCTCATACATACTTGGCGTGTGTTATACCAATCGTTTGCCTGTCTGCTCTGAGGACGCCACTGTGGTGCTTTGGGTAATGGCATTGACGTGTCTTTTCGTTCAGATTGGACGAACTGAAATGGGGTTTAACGTCATACTGCTCTGCCCTGGTTGGGCTAATGAAGATGGGCATACGCCATACAGTGTACTATGAAGTAAATTTTGCACGGAGAGCGGCGCAATGATCTACTCTTATATCTAATTCCAACTGCCAAGGGTTCTTTTACGCGCACACTAATGTGTACGCGGGACCTCAGTTTTTCGGCCCATTGAACGTCTATACGTTGTCCCTCTCTGTCTTGCACCACTGATAAGTGGGAAAAACATCGGATAGGAATCGAACACGAATCCTTCTGGTTTGCAAACTAACGTCTTACTCACTTAGTCACCATGACTATCAGCGGGCATGAGAAACCGATCTTCAACCTTGTAGTCGTTGAGGTGCACTTAAAAGAACACTTGACAGTTGGAATTCCATACAGGGGCGGATCCAGGAATTTTTGCAGGAGGGGGTTTGCCAGGTTTCTGTTACGGAAATCTGCCATCATCGTCTCTAAATTACATTGGCATACATACAAATTGAGCTTTTTAAACAGAGAAATCATTTTTATACTGATGTAGGATCCCTTTGTGATGTAATTTCATTGATGCAAGGCATTTTTTTTTGGACCCCCCCCCCCCTCTGGATCCGCGCCTGCCATATAAGAATAGACGGACACGCCGTTGCCCGGACAAAAATGGCCCCATTACCACATGACGAACGCAGTCTTCATTGGACTGACTGGTGCAGAAACGTAGATCGTTAAACCCCATTTCAATGGCGGAAGTATAATTAAATGTGACTCATTACAAATATTTTCTTTTTTTGTCTGAGGATTGTCATAATATTCAAATGATATATAATTATATTACATCATGAGTTCTGTCAACCGGGTCAACTGGCGTGGTTTCGATTTCCCGGTTGTACGTGACAAGGAGTAAGAAACAAGCCCCCACCCCTACCCACTTCGAAAGACCCGTACGCGCAAGCGAATTATTAAAATAAAATTGAACCATATGTTAATTCCGAAATGAACTAGTTTGTGTCGAGTGGACGTTAAACCTCATTTTCTCTCTATATATATTTATATATAACAAAAATAGAATGTAACAATTACATCTCATGCATTATATAGTCGGAGATCACCTGGGAAGTATAACATACACCGTTAAATAATAAATAGGTTGTCATAGTAATATACACGCTCAATCTAATTCATAAATGACCCAATAAAATATTGGGCCAATCAACTAAACTGAAGCGTTACCATAGCTCTCACGAGCAGTTAACGAAATCATTCACAATTACACTGTTATCGTGCCATATTAATGAGCTTACATCAATTGCTGTAGTAATTTTGTGACTAGTTTTAAAATGTTAAAACAGGACGTCAAGGGCCAATTACTCTGCTTCGAATAGCCCGAGGGATTTTCTAGTCAAAAAGTCATGATGAGATCGAATTAATTATTTATACGAGACCATCAGTTAAAAATGAAACTAGGTTTAAAAGATAATGATTTGATCTCTTCCTGGGGTTATATTATGTTGATAAGATACAATAAGTCAATGACTGATTAATAAGGAAACGGTGTTAAACCCCCTGGGCCACTTGACTTCCCCCTTTTACTTAATGAACTACTGGGCCTAAGGAGAGATGACTTCAACCGCTTTTAAACATTAGAGTGACATAGAATGACCTTTTGTTTGTATAACAACCAAAAAACTGCTACAAACCGACCAATCCCAGCAGCACCACACCCTTTACTCCACATCGAGCGCATACTTGATTTTGACGTTATTCTGAAAGTTTGAAAATCACAAATAGTCTGATCTGTAGAGAATTGAAGGACAGTCGATAGATGTACTCCCCTACCAAATGTAGGCTTCTAAAATTAATATAAATTTCGATGTTAGAGAAACAATTTCTATACGACATGATAACGCCCCCAGATGTATCATCACTCAAATTTGAAGGTTTATGCCTGATCTGAGTTTTAAAGTTAGTGCGAAAAACCACAGTAGTCCCGAACTAGCAGCTCGGTATTTCAAGCATTCTAGATCGGGAAGCAATCTGAACAATGAAAGGAAATGGGGTTAGCGTCCTACTGTTGCTGTACCAACCGGGCTAATGATGACGGCCATATACCATGTAGTGTGTTATGAGATAAAAAAGCGTCTCCTCCCCACTCCCCATTGAATTGCAATAGTCAAGGAGCCTCGGGTTGTTGTCAAATCTGAATATCGTTCTTTCCCTGTCAGACACTCCGTTCTGCACCAGTGACAACTTGCTGGATCCCGAATTCTCCTTATTCGTGGGTCAGGGACTGATTAATCGAGCCACTGTGACAACCTTTAAGGAAACGTATGGCATAACGAGACTTTCCGTCATGCACGACTGACAAGAGGAAATCAGACCGGAAAATACGAATAGCTTTCTCGGCCAACACTGGGATATAACCCGAGTCGTCCTACATATTGAGCCACCGTGGGAAGAAACGTCTGGTATGACTATGATCGGTAATTAATTCACGACTAAATACCTGATTGACATGTTATTTATCTTTATTTACATTGTTAATGGTAGGTAAATAAACAATATATAAAGACTGTCTGGTAAATAAATATAGTAATCAATCATTGTCATTTGTTCAATCTTATTGAAGGGTCGAGCAGTGGAGAGTTGGGAAATTGAAGTGGAAAGTGTGTCTAATCCTTTGCATGGGAACTAAATTAGAGATGATATCTACGTGCATTTAAAAGAGCACCTGACAGAAATTAGATGAAAAGAAACCCCATCTTTCCAATCCTCTGTGCCTTAAAGATTATCGTATATTACAAATGATATAGTTGTTGGGTCGATACGCAATTCTGCATGTTATGTTAGTCTCAAAATGTCCCTGTGTTAAAGAGTGGTTAAACTCATCCAATAGAAGCATAAAATGACATTGTCATTATATCTTTTAGATTTTTTAGTAAGTGGACAAAGAAATAACATGATATTTGTTTTATAGGGTATAATATATATAAACATTAGTTATCGGGGTGGGGGCCACGGTGGCTCTGTGGTGGCGTGTTCTATTCCTGCATTAACCGACAAAGTTCATCAAGATTTTCCGACGTGGTTTGTCCTTGTCATTGGTGCAGGACGGATGGACAGTGTCTTACCCACCACTTAGCCACCGCGCATCTCTTCCGTATTGGCCTATAGTATAAAGTCTGACGATCACATATGTGAGAGAGAGTGTGAGATATATATTCGGAAATAACCCTAGTTCGATTTTATTTCAATAATTCGTTTACGCGTACGGATCTTTGGCAGTGGGAGGAAACCGGAATACCCGGAGAAACCCACCTTCAATAGAAGGCTTGATCTCGCCTTAACTACATACATCTTATCAAGCCCTTCACGTAATACCCCGGATATTTCGGCACTAAGTTTGATTGGGTATCAAGTCCAGCTTGAGAGCCTATCGGATTCCTTAGTTAAAAATATCGGAGAATTATCGGAACACATTCATAGCAAAGAGACTTGCCACTGCCGGTTTTCGTGCAAATAAACACATCTGTAGTTCCTAAAACTGCTTCAATTGCGTTTGCGAGAGCAAACAGGGCCTTTCAAGGGAGATAACCACATTTTAGTAGGTTCTATGTTCACTATTGAAACAATATTAAATTTATGTCTAATAACAAACATTCGTAATAACAGTTGTTGCTAATGCTTTAACACAAATCAGACTCTGTGTGATAGGTGGAACTACAAGAGTCTGACCTTTAATTCGTATATTTATATATATATATATATATATGCATACATCATGACGTACCAGACAATACATATTACACTGTCTTGTACGACATGGTGTATGCATACGGATAGACGGTCAGACCCTGTGGTGGAACGCTTCTGCTAGCTTCAGGCATGACAGATTCGCTATATTTAAATTAAGTACATAGATCTATTGTAGGTGTGAAGAACATTCACAATTTCTGCCTATTGTATGTATTTCAATGAAACAGGTGGGGCTTCAAACACTTCACTTCCCTGGCCCTCATAAGTTTCGAAAATATGCGTTCATTTAATAAGAAATATCACTTTTTTTCTCGCTGCGCTTACTGCTCCATTCCTCCCCCATAAACTTCGTTCTTAGGTGTATGTATCTGATTCATACATATAAAACAATCATTTTTATAAAATAATAAAACTAAAACAATTCAACCCAATTTCTTTATTTCTGTATAATATTTACATTATTATATACTCAACAATAATCATATTCTATTAAAAGCAATATATACATTGACATTTCACAATATTTAATATTATGGATCACATCAGTATTTCCATATATCTGATATTTCTATGTATTTCCTGATCTCATGTATTTAAGTAACAAGATTTACATAACATTCTCGATATCTATTCATTATACAGCTAGAAAAGTATGTTTATTGTTTGCTACTAAATGTAAATTATTTTCTTGCACATTTGTATGTTGAAATGGCACTAACATGCATTAAATTATAGGAGTGGGGGTATTTAACGCCAAAATACGGGTCATAACACAAAATACAAGATATCGGGATGCATACAATTGAAAATGCATTTTCAAAATTGTAAATTATTTTCTGACCTATTCATTTTTACGCACCTTGTTGAAGAAGATATAATTTCGATTGTCTGTACTCTTATGAGGTGAATGGTGAGAGGTGGGGGTGGTAATTAAAAGTCAAAATACGCGTCTTAATACGAAATTACAACCGTCGAATAATGCTTCTACAGAAAGAATTTTCCTATGGCTCTTTGAATAGACGAATATTAACTATTTACTGTCCAAAGAAAATGTCGCTATCATCAGACAAAACCTAATTTCTGAAAATGGACTACTTTCAATTTATATTATTTAATACTAGATCAGATTAACAAATTGTACATTATGTTGAGAGGGACATAAAGCGCACGCGAAGTTTCCTCGATTCTCCCTTGTTGTACGGTTACTTATTGTATGCCGGGTTGACTTCCGCTCATGTCGTCATTATATTCCGGTTTTTGGAGAAATGTTATCGAAGAAATGTTTTTTCAGATCTGTATTTAAAAATTTGTTTTTCCAGATTTGCTTTCCGTTGTATTTCTCTTGTGAAATGTAAATGTGGCTAACTTTAGATTTTCTAAAATAAATTTTATCTTTATATTGAAATACAATTAAAACACATTTTATAAATCTGATTATGACAAACGTCTGATTTGTAAAACAAATTTTCGTTTTAAGATACTTATATCAATTTTAGTATACAAATGTCGAAATACCACAACAAATGAAGAAATAACAATTAAGGACAATGAATTAAGAAATGAGGACTAAGACCACTGAATAAAGAGCTGTTTGGTCTTCCATATGATTTATGATTCCAAAACTAACGTTGTATTAATGATGGCTGAACATTTTATTTTCATATTAACTTAAGAAGTTTGAAAAAGGCATATTTCAGTCAAATTCAAACTTTACAATGCCGTTCAAAGTTTAAATGAGTATTATATAACATTTATCATGAAAGAAACAAAATATTTATTTGAGTATCAATAATTCTCATTATGCTGAACCATCCATCCTACTAACATCCAGCGCTATAGTTTGATAAAGTTAAAATATTGTAAATCTAAGAATTAGTCCTTATAGTGATGACATTATTTCTATAATTCATCCATATAATAAACTCTTCCTGTAACGGACATCCAGCCCTGTAGTCCGGTAAAACATGCTTAATCTAAGAATAAGTCCTTATAGTGATTAGATGATGTTAAACTGGTCGACAATTTAATGTCATGATGTTATGTGGGAATTTTTCTATAATTCATCCATATAATAACTTCTCACTGTGACTTCAATTCTCATATTTGTTCGACTGCAGATCGTCTTGTTCCAATGATATGAAATCAATTTATCACAAGTTGTTGAAGACTTTGATTGGTAAAAGTGACTGGGTTATCAAGACTACATTTTAATGTATCCATTAATCACAAGTGTTCAAGACCAATATAGATACAATATGATTAAAACACAGATCATATTTGGTTTCGTTTTTCCTAGTTCAAAATTTTGTTTTATTTGTCTCTATTACTAAGATCTGGAAGAGTTGTTATATAAACCGTATTCTGATTAGCCATAAAACAGTCTTTTACAGCAAGTTCTTAGCATGCGGTGCACATCAACGCTGATTGGTCAATCAAATGTCTGACATCATAGGGTCAAAACCCCTCGTATGACTCCTGGCACGAATACCCAAAACAACCGCAATGATCTTCATGTAGTGAAGGTCATTGAAAGTATAAAAAAACGAAAGGAAATATAGATCTGTATTTTGATCAGAATGATATACACATGTAGATAATAAGATGACATATAATAAACATTCAGTCATATAAGATAATATCATAGCAAGTATATATTGTTTATATCAAATTAGCAAGATATTTTAGTATCATCCACTTCTTAAAAAATATATTTATAAGTGTTTATACGCACAAAAAACAAAAACAGTAGTTATTGCCTTTTAAGCTTAAAAAGCAAGATATATTTTCGTATTATCCACTTTTTTAAAATATATATATTTATAAGTGTTTCTGCACATTTATTGCCTTTTAAGCTTTGAAATCATTAAATGGCAATCATATTTCAATCTTATTCTTTAATGAAGTATACTATAACATTTATAATAACAGTGAATGGATTTACTATTTCTTATTTAATTATGGCTTGATAATAGATACCTGTAAGAATACTGAAACATTGCATATAATAAACCAAGAAATAGTAAATCCATTAAGTTGTGTTATAATAAGTATTTCAATCTGTTGAAATCTCTGCTATCTGATGTTCTAGAGAGTTGATCATAGGCTCGCCATGTGAATAAATGGCTACATAATTTATATAACATTTGAAGCCAAAATAAAAACCAACAACAGGCAGATTTAGCGTTTACATAATGCATCTTTTTGTTTAAATTCTAATTTTTCAGTCAGTCATTTTCACTGTTGGCCAGTCATATGAATGGAATGGGACCACTGATCTAATAACCTTCATCATTTGTGACCCATCTCATCGAAACAGGCTGTAAGTCGCATCGGCCTGTATTGTGCTGGCACTCAGAATAAAAATGTTTGTAAATTTTGGTCGACTCTTAGATCTTCACAAAATATGCTTCATAAATACCTTATTTCTATATGCCAAGAATGGATTTGATGAAAATAAAATCCTAAAGATATTTTTAAGCATGATTTGTGAACATTATCCAACAAGGGTTGAATTTCAGTGGAAAACTTTAATTTTCCCATAACTTCTGACAAGAACATCGGGAATGGTACCAAGGCTTAGAACCTAAGGAATGTGATAATGTGCATAACTCAATATGGGTCACATTTTACAATTAAAAGTTCATAAAATTAGTTAATAATGAACATAATGATAAGGGCTGAGAGCAAGTTAAAATTTCCTTTAATTGGTTAACACGCTAAAATTTTAAAGTTAACGAGTTAAAATTTTCTTTATATGGTTAATGCGTTAAAATTTTAAGTTAACAAGTTAATATGAGTTAATTATTGAAGCTCCTAAAACATTGTCATTTTCGTACCCAAGCTACTTCAGAGTAAAAAAATTTATTCTTGATCATTATTTTTATTCTTGACTCCAAATCCAGGATTTGGGTGGCATTTTGACACAAAAATGTTTAAAAACAAATCGATTTCGAGTCAGAGACTGGTGACCAAGTTATTATCAGCCCTGTTAATGATTACATGATACATGTTTAATGACTGAAAGACATAATAAATAGGTAAGCTTAAAAAAATCACAGGTCAAAGGTTACGTCTTGTCTAAAGATGATGATGTACTAACTACTGGAGGGTCAACTGTATTTTTTGGCTTGTCTGAATCCGATTGTTGTGGAAAATAATCATCTGTGTTAAATATGACTGGTTCTTCATAAACATATTTCTTCTTTTCTACGTTCTTTTTCTAAAATTTAAAAAAAATATAAAATATTCCTTTCATGAATGGTCCCTCTTGTTTGAAATTTTGCCTAGATTTTTTGTATTAAACCATAGCTTGATTAAGACTGTGAAGAGAACTAATTAAAAACAAAACTATTTTCAACAATCTGACACTGCTCCAATATAAATGTAGTTATCTCCCTTTCTTTATAAATCAATCATTTCCATATCAACATTCTCAATTGAGCAGAATAACTCCCAATAACAAAACTCAATTAAGCACAGACTAAAATGGACCAGCTTTTGTAGTTTAGTTCTGGAATGAGTTCAACTGCACAATTTTTCAAAGAGATCTGATGATGACATTTATCATTCAAAATATTCTGCAAAGTAGTCAAGGGCAATAACTTTGGAAGTTGTTATCGGAAATATTCTTTGTCATGTTTGTATTTAATCTATTGTGGACTTATCTTGCAATTAAAGTGTGATTAAATTTGATTCTTAATGTTAGTTTTGAGGAAACTATGTATTGTAGGTTGAAAAGAACTAATTAATATGCTC
The DNA here is from genome assembly GCA_036850965.1 of Patella caerulea. Taxonomy (NCBI): domain Eukaryota; kingdom Metazoa; phylum Mollusca; class Gastropoda; family Patellidae; genus Patella; species Patella caerulea. Next base: position 63,342,439 of record JAZGQO010000011.1, on the reverse strand, counting down.
AACAGAACATATCTTTAGTACTTACAGAACTAACAATGGAAGAAAGTTTCTTCATGATTCCAGAACCAAATGAATCCCCAACTTCTTTTTCTGCATCATTCACTTTTTCTTCCATCATATTAACATTCTGTTTTACAATCCCAACAAATTTCTGAAAAAGAAAAAAAAATGTTTAGACAGAATTGTACTATACAAACTTAGTAATTTGTAATGACATGTATGCTCGTATGTATGTATCTTGAAATTAATATGGTAATAAATGATATATAAATATGAGAGGTTGGGTGGTTGAATGATCTAATGAAATCTCTTTAGATCATAAGGTACATAAGGTGTATCATTGAATTACATGGTATGGTTTCGATCCCTAACTTGTATGTGACAAGGAGAAGGGTTGTATGTTTTTCCAGATCCTCTGGTTTCTTCCCACGTCCACAGACCCCCTAGGTGCAAGCAAATTATTGAAAAAAAATTGACTCATGTTAATCCTCAAATGACCTAGTTTGTGTTGAATGGATGCTATACCCCATTTCTCATCAATACATATATGCTAATACATCTATCCGTATATTAAACCAGACAATCAATCAAACAAAAAACATTTGTAAAACTTGATATATTTGAAATATTATATACATTGTGCTCACCTCTAGATTATCTATTTTCTCAAATACATTTCTAATTTCATTACTTTTTTCATGAATTCTTGGCAGAGTTGTATTTAAACACAGATTTGTATCACTACGAATCTGTAAATAAAAGCAAAAATATAAAACAATGGAAATGAATGGGGATTAATGTCCTACTGCTCTGCTCCTAAACTGAGCTAATGAAGACAGGCATTACGCCAGATAATGTGCCATAAGACAACTTTTGCCCGGACAGTGATGCTTATATAGAATTCCAACTGTCAAGGGATCTGTTACGTGCATGGCAATGTGTACATAGGACCTCAATTTTACATCCAATTCAAAGGACTAGACAGCTGTCTTGTCAGGCCCTCCATTCGTCACCACAGCAGAAACCGGGAGCGTATCTGCAGCCTCCAAACTAGCAAGACAACGTATTATACATATAGCCACAATGACCCTCCGTCAATGAAACATCAGGACACTCGAAGTGAAAAATGTATGGATAATTTTGCAGTTGTGAGAAAGTTTTGTTGCTACACTGGGCTGGTTATATTTGTTTGTGATAATAGTACAAATTGATTTAAGTTTCGTGGTTGATTGCTTACAACCTGCGTTTCACCGCTTTTCAATACCTTAGCGAACTTAGCGTATTAACGCAAAAGCCTCATAGGATGTTTGAGGTGGGAATAACATGGAATGTATCCTTGGTGACTAGTAGCATAATAATGATGTTTAATGAAACTTACCAAATCAACTAAACCACAAAACTCATCAAGTTTTGTTAGCATTCCTTCAATACTTTCATAATATTTACCTTGCTGTATGTATTGAAAAAAAAAGTAAAGATTTATTAGTTCCTTATTAGGATATGTAGGATATGAATGACAACAGTGATAGTGCATACGTGTGTTGAATTCTGAATAAATTAATTATATGAATGACCATCAGGGCAGATTTCAGATTGTTCAGATTATGTCTGTACTGTAGTCTGTTATATCATCATGTAGGCCTGTTTATTGCCATTTACTCCATGGTATGACATCTTGTCAATGCTCTATCTTCTACGATTGGAGATGTATGCTTACAGTTGCAATTACACAACTAGAAATGGACCGAGACCGCGTCTTTCTTATAATCATTTAATTAGTTTCGTTTCTATAAAAATGTCATCCAAAAAAAGCTGTTGTTACTGCAAACTACGTCTACAAGTTCGTGCTAAAATGAAATCTTTGCACGTACTTCTTTCGAAATATCAAAGTTTAGATAGTTTCTGTAATCGAGTGCAACTTCTGCAAGAAGCTGTTCCACCGTCCTTTCCACTTCATCCCCATTTCCTGCAACATTTTCCTGATTCTCTTCCGATTTTTCCTCCATTTTTATCATCTGCTAAACATCAGGTTTATCCAGTGTCACAAAATTAATTATACACAACGTTAAATAGTACTGGACGATCACTACTATTTCTCGTGACATATAGCTGTTTGTGACTTTTTATCTAAAGAGCTTAGTGAGAAAGGCGACTCATAGATTCTTGTTAATTTACATGGGATCAGACTACCATTGATTTATCTTTTTCTGGCTTGGGGGAAACAAATACAAATCAATAACCCTGTTGTCAAAATACAAAATGTTCCAAGAGTCCTGTAACAATAATCAAATAATTTCAATGAATGCAGTTCGGCGGACGACCCTAATTTTTTCTCACCTACAAGCGTGGAATTGAAACGACAACCCGTGGATAAAAATAGAAAGAGAGAGAAATGGGGTTTAACGTCCACCCAACACAAACTAGGTCATTTCGGGACTAATGGTTTTTAATTTTATTTCAATAATTCGCTTGCGCGTAGGGGTCTTTGGCAGTGGGAGGAAACCGGAGTGCCCGGAGGAAACCCACGAGGTTGAGAAAGCGCCCCTACCTCCATGCCACATACGCTCACACCAGGGCTCGAAACCACAGCCGCAAGCCAGAGGTGACCGGCCAGCTAGAGGTCGAAGCGCGGCACTCTAGTCCACTAGCCCCCCGCCCCCCTGGGTTGGAAAAGGTTCTAACCTATGGTACACTTTTAAAATCACCAGGCAACCCGATTAAAATGCAGATACGAAGCTATCTTTTTCATTATATCATTGTTTGTTTAATATAAATATTTGTTTTGAAAGAATATACAGTGCGTGCATTTTTGATTGGAAAAGTCTTTGGGTGATGCCTGGGCACTAAAACGTAACACCCCAATAAACCCTATGCCTACAGTATATATAACAAAGATTTGGGGATAAGGATAAGGGGCTTTGATAACCTTGCCAACACATTTAATCAGTTTTATTCACTGGTATATACTTAGGATTTCTCTTTTAATCCATATAAAAAAAAAACCAATATTATAGTCGCGCCTATTTTTCGAGTCAAAACGGGAACCGCAAATTGACCCGTTCCAATGTCTTCACGTGGCCTGAATTTGATAAATGATTGCCTTCTCTCACCACTGTTTCGTATTGATTCAGATTTGGAAATACAATGGGGTTTAACGTCTCATTCACGCAATGCTTTGGTCATTTTGACACTTTAAGAAACAATAATTTTCATGGAAACGCATTGGGAAGAAGAAATTGTACCCCGACAGAGGTCGGAGAGAGAGGGGGAGAGAGCAGGAAATGAAATGAAATGGGGTTTAACGTCTTACTCTTCTGTACCTAACCCGGGCTAATGGCAGACAGGCATACACTATGCAGTGTGTTGTGAGGGAAATATTGCCAGGGCAGCGGCACTACGGCCTACTCGTATATCGAATTCCAACTGCCAAGAGATATTTTACGTGCACGCCAATGTGTACACTAGACCTCAGTTTTTCGTCCCATTCGAACGACTAGACAGTTGTCTTTGACAGACCCTCCATTCTGCGAGGGAGATAACCAGACAGAGAGACAGATCGACAGAGATGGGGTTTATCATCCACTCCACACAAACTTACTAGGTCATTTCGGGACTAACATATCCTTCAATTTTATTTCATTAATTCGCTTGTGCGTAGGGACCTTTAGCAGTGGGAGGAAACCGTTGGACCCAGGGAAAACTCACGAGGTTAGACAGGCGACCCCACAAGGAAACCACACCATTTGTCTCAATGGCAGACATTATGATGCAACGCGCCGCCAGACGGAGGTTGGTGTTTCTGGTTGCTCTTCTTCAAATTCGAACTTTCAAGGATTCTTTTACGTACACACCAATGTGTCGGATTTTTTCCCATGTGAAGGACTAGACGCCACCCCTGACAAGGGTGACCCTAACTTGACGAATCCCAACAGTTCTTTCATGGCCCACATTGGAATTCAAACCCGATAGACGTTAGATGAGAAACAAATACCATTGATTCGGTACCAAGAACACTCATAATATTAAAAGGAACACCACAAAACAGTTTTATAATTGTATTATTATTAGTTTTTCGAGTATAGTTTACTAAAATCAGGCATAAATTCTTTGTTACAATGGCTCTCTACACAACAGAAAGAACAATATAATGGTTTATTTGGTGGTCCTGAAGGAGAATCACTCATGAAGAAACAGTCATTTTGTCCTGCAGTCTTTGTCCACCATTCGGATATGCACATTGGCTCCTTGGCACACCTGAAAGTAAAATATCTCTCTGTTACTATTGATTGTAAGAAGTTAATACACCCATCCCCGAACTTCCACCGTAATAAAACATATTAGATACGATTAATAATGAAATAAATTGTATCTATACCGTCCCGATAGTTAGCAATGACAGCATGTTAGGTACGAGTTAGCAACGTAATAGGTGTGATGTAAGCACACTCGCTATGGTTTGATTTCAATGACATTAGTTAACATTACTTTGCCATTATCGTTTATATTTTGGATTAGACATTATTGTCTATGTAAGACACTTAATGCGTGTCATTTAGAATCATGTCTTTGGAACAGGACTGTAATAAAACATTTCTGGAAGTCTTTAAGTAATATCGTATGGTCTACACCAACTACAATTATCATAGTGTAAGCCAGAAGACCATACCAATAAACAACAATAATTCTTTGTCAAAATTCAACAACTAGGATTCCATAATTTGGATAGGTCTTACCCTTATACATGTACATGTAGTATCAACATGTCGTTTTGTTTTTTATACTTTAGTCCGACAGCAGGTCGACAAAGCTGGAAATACAGTCTACCCAATGTTTTTGATGGATTATATGTTTTCAGTATGTGTAGATTCAGACCCCGGATGATGCCACACTGGCACCCTTGGGGAAATTTAAATATTCAAGATGGCCGCAATTCGGGATTTTCTTTTTATCTAATGGGACTTCGGTTTGGAGGTGGTTTCTATAAGAATTCGACTCACAGATCCTAGTGTAGCGAAGACAAGTAAAACAAAATTTCAAACTGCAGAAAAAAACCGAAACAAAACAGGATCTGTGTTTTAATGAGATTGATCTTACCCCTTGGTGATATTTCGATGCCCTGCTGCATCTTGTACTATGGTTGTTTGACAATATTGAGCATCATCACCACACACAGAGGTAGTTTGTTCTAAACAACTAGAATCTTTACATACACTACAAGAAAAGCCTACAAACAAATTGAATTAAAATTACATTGAATTGTAGTTTCCATGAATTTAAAAATAAACTTTTTCACCGCATATTTTGCATATTTCACCGCAGATTGGGCCAATTTTGAGATATAACTGATTTTATGTTCATCAGTCAACAGTTTAAGCCAAAAACGAAAGTAAAATAAGTTCATAACTGATCAATATAACACATCAGATCATACCACCCGAGGTCCCGTGTACACATTAGCGTACACGTAAAACCCCCTGCAGTTGGAATTCGATCTAAGTGTAGGTTCTAGCACCGCTGTCCGGGCAACTTCCTCTCATAGCACACTATAATGGCGTATGCACATCAATGTATACACAAGGTCAGGAGTTCCGTACACTCCGAACAACCAAACGGTATACTATCCCTTGTTTCTGACTAAGGCTAACACTAGAATCGAATCTGAGCCACCGCAGCTCCCATAACAAAGGTTTTAAATTGACAATACAGATACACAGATACATTATTCGCGGCAAGAGTCAATGATAACATCCCAGAGTAGTTTGGGACATACATCAATTCTCAGCATGTCAGTTTCTTCAGCTTCCAGAAGTATTAAGTATTGGGGAGCAATAATGCGATAAATCTGAAAGCAAAAGGATAAACTCAAGTGAAAGACCGATGGTGGGATCGGGTGGGGAAAAATAGACTAAGAGGGACATATCTCATGTCCACCAGTACAACCGACTACCTCTCTCGCTGACTTAATGAAGAATGAATTGAATACATCATCGGAAATGTCATGTGAGGATCGAGGATATTACGACCATGTAAGCATTATATTCAACATACATGAATTTACATGGAGAACATACCCTCTTTTGTCGTGGCTTCCGGAGTAGTTGGTACTGTAGTTGCGGGCTTGGGTGTAGTCGGAGACGGGGTCGCTGACGGCAAAGATTTAGGTGTGGATGTTTTTGGCATGGCGGTGGAAGGTACCCGTGTTTTCGGTGATGGTGTTGGAGTTGTTGACGGGGAGGCTGTTGTTGATGGCATCGATGTTGTTTTATTAATGGGAGGTAGTGTAGAGTTGATTTGATTATTTGGTAGAACTATGGTGGTGTTCTTTTCGTTAGTACCAATAGACACAGAAGTTCCATTTACTACAAATCAAATATATTATATAACAATACAACAATCATTACGCTATTATTGGTAGATAAAAATGAAATATTTTCTAACTGAAATAGGCTATACATTTAAAATCGAACAAGTTAATATAAGATTATGCGAACACTTGTATATGCCAGTCCATATGTTAATAATCTAGCATTTGAATCCGATCGGAGAGTTTAATCTGCTGTAGAACAGTTTGGATTTAGAGTTTTGATAATAAAACTATGTGAAAAATGTCAAATTTAATGGTGAAAAGATAAGTAAACTAGGACACAGATATGATTTTTCAACATGTACATGTCTTATGAGAACTTAACGCGGACTGAGGGGTGGGGGGAAGAAATGAGGTCTAGCGTCCACACAACACAAACTAGGTCCTTTCGGGATTAACAGTATTAACACAGGGTTAAATTTTATAAGGGGTTTTATTATTGGGAGGACCCGGGGAAAACTCACGAGGTTGCAAGGCGACCCACTCTTTGTCACATTCAAAAGGAGAATCAAAGCAACGTCATTTCATCTGACTGCAGATGAATCAATGCGTAGGACTTTGAAAATATATTCCAAAGACATAACAACACATTACATAGATCATAAATTAGCACCCACCCCTCCCAAATATCCATAAAACAAATAAAGAAAAAGAAAGAGAAAATGGGGTTTAACGTCCAATTGACACAAACTCTGTCATGTCGGGCCTAACACATGGTTCAATTTTATTTCAATAATTCACTTGCAAGTAGGGGCCTTTAAACGAGGGGGGGGGGGCGGAGGACCCGAAGAAACCCCACTTAATTCAAATACTAGCCTAATGAACTAAAGCGCACGCGTCAAACCATTCGGCCACCCCTCTTACTGAAAGCAATGAAAGCACTTACTATTAGTAGTAGAAGATATATATTCATGCCAAGCTTTGTGACTTTCTTCGCTCTTCACAATTCCCAATGCTTCAGCTAGTTTATGGTATGGACAGTTTGCTCCTTCTTGTCCTCCAAGGTTGATACTGAGTTTTATAGTTATATCAACTGGTGGTATAACTACATTATTACAACATCCACAACTGCTACATCCACAACCACTTCCACATCCCGGTTTATGAGGTTTGTCTGGCTTGTCTGGCTTATCGGGTTTGTCGGGTTTGTCTGGTTTGTCTGGCTTTTCGGGTTTATCGGGCTTGTCGGGTTTGTCCGGTTTGTCTGGTTTGTCAGGTTTATCAGGTTTGCCCGGTTTGTCTGGCTTATCCGGTTTTCCACAATCTGGTTTTCCACAATCAGGCTTGTCTGGTTTATCAGGTTTGTCTGGTTTTTCAGGCTTGTCAGGTTTATCAGGCTTGTCTGGTTTATCTGGTTTATCAGGCTTGTCTGGTTTTCCACAGTCGGGTTTTCCGCAGTCAGGCTTGTCTGGCTTGTCCGGTTTGTCTGGCTTGACCGGTTTGTCTGGTTTGTCCGGTTTGCCTGGCTTATCCGGTTTACCACAATCAGGTTGCCCGGGCCTATCAGGATTACCACAACCAGGTTTATCAGGTTTATCTGGTTTGTCTGGTTTACCACAATCGGGTTGTCCGGGCCTATCAGGATTACCACAACCAGGTTTATCAGGTTTATCAGGTTTGTCTGGTTTACCACAATCAGGTTGCCCGGGCCTATCGGGATTACCACAACCAGGTTTATCAGGTTTGTCTGGTTTGTCTGGTTTACCACAATCGGGTTGTCCGGGCCTATCGGGATCACCACAGCCAGGTTTATCAGGTTTTCCACAATCTGGTTTACCACAATCTGGTTTACCAGGTTTGTCTGGCTTGCCGGGTTTGTCGGGTTTATCGGGTTTGCTGCAGTCGGGTTTTCCACAATCCGGTTTATCTGGCTTCCCTGGCTTATCCGGTTTACAAGTCTCGCCTGGCTTATGATGACCACTGCATCCGGGTTTACATGGCTTTTCTTTTGATTTGCTACCCTTCTCTTTTGATTTGCTGTCTTTCTCTTTGGATTTACTATCTTTCTCTTTGGATTTGCTATCTTTCTCTTTGGATTTGCTTCCGCTGCCCTTAGAATTACTGCCGCTGCCTTTAGATTTGCTGCCGCTTTCTTTGGATTTGCTATCCTTTTCTCTGGATTTGCTGTCTTTTTCTTTGGAATTCTTACCATCTTTTGTGTATTCAGTCTGATTAGTTTCTGTTGCATTGGTGGTATCAAGATGAGTTTTTGAGTCTGGGTGGCCTTTGGAATCCGGATGAGGATGGCCTTTAGAATCTGGAAGAGGGTGGCCTTTGGAATCCGGAAGGGGATGGCCTTTGGAATCCGGAAGGGGATGGCCTTTGGAATCCGGATGGGATTTGGAGTCTGGGTGGCCTTTGGAATCCGGGTGAGGATGACCTTTGGAATCCGGAAGGGGATTGCCTTTTGAATCCGGATGCCCTTTGGGATCCGGATGAGGCTGGCCTTTAGAATCTGGAAGGGGGTGGCCTGTAGAATCCGGAAGGGGATGGCCTTTGGAATCCGGAAGGGGATGGCCTTTGGAATCCGGATGGGATTTGGAGTCTGGGTGGCCTTTGGAATCCGGGTGAGGATGACCTTTGGAATCCGGAAGGGGATTGCCTTTTGAATCCGGATGCCCCTTAGGATCCGGATGAGGCTGGCCTTTAGAATCTGGAAGAGGGTGGCCTTTAGAATCCGGAAGGGGATGGCCTTTGGAATCCGGATGGGCTTTGGAGTCTAGGTGGCCTTTGGAATCCGGATGAGGATGGACTTTGGAATCCAGATGGGCTTTGGAATCCGGATGAGGATGGACTTTGGAATCCGGTTGAGGATGGCCTTTGGAATCCGGGTGAAGAGGGCCTTTAGAATCCGTAAGAGGATGGCGTTTGGAGTCCGGAAGGGGATGGCCTTTTGAATCCGGGTGCCCTTTGGGATCCAGATGAGGATGGCCTTTAGAATCGGGAAGAGGGTGGCCTTTGGAATCCGGAAGGGGATGGCCTTTGGAATCCGGATTGGTTTTAGAGTCTGGGTGGCCTTTGGAATCCGGGTGGGGCTGGACTTTGGAATCCAGATGGGCTTTGGAATCCGGAAGGGGATGGCCTTTGGAATCCGGAAGGGGATTGCCTTTTGAATCCGGATGCCCTTTGGGATCCGGATGAGGCTGGCCTTTAGAATCTGGAAGAGGGTGGCCTTTGGCATCGGGAAGGGGATGGCCTTTGGAATCCGGATGGGCTTTGGAGTCTAGGTGGCCTTTGGAATCCGGATGAGGATGGACTTTGGAATCCAGATGGGCTTTGGAATCCGGAAGGGGATGGCCTTTGGAATCCGGAAGGGGATGGGTTTTGGAATCCGGATGGGATTTAGAGTCTGGGTGGCCTTTTGGATCCGGATGAGGATGGCCTTTTGAATCTGGATGAGGATGGCCTTTGGAATCCGGATGGGGATCGTCTTTTCCAGGCCCAGGAGGCGGTAAATCATCTACTGCCTTCTTCTGTGGGACATCTGCAACAAATGTTCTGTTATAATTATCAAGAAAACAACACACATATTAAGTTCATCTGTAAGAGATATTTAAGTAATGATTCAGGGGAAATCTGCATTTTTTTTTAAATATGTGAATTGCTATGAATGTTAGCATTCTTTAGTAAATCGTCTTAAGTAGATATGTGTTCAATTACCGTCCATTATGAGGGTATCCAAATTACAGAGGTCTTTGGAACAGCAATATGAACATTGATCGCCTTCTTCAAAACTTCCTGTTAAACATCGCTCAGTGTTGTTTTGCGCCATTTTGTTACAGATCTGTAAAAACAATTACTCTTGCATAAGCAATGTATGCAATATATAAATACAAATACACAAATGTGTGTGTGTGAAATAGCTTTCTTTAACGTCCGCTTCCACTGAAGTGATTAACAGACAAAAAGTACAATATTTAAATTTGCTTTTTTTTTTGCTTTTTTTTTTTTTTTTTTTTTTTTTACAGAAAACGTGAATTACGTTATGATATTTATGTTATCATTTACATCACAGCTGAGTTCCGAATTTAGCGCAACCCGGTATACATGTATGTTCACACTTACCCCATATGCTAGAGCAGTTACAATTTGGATATACAAATAACACTGGACTACTGATATTTATTTCTTTTTATATAAAATATTGATCAAAATATGTCTCATTATCTCGCTGCGCAGTTAAAAACATTATACTAGTTCAAAAGTAGATAATGTAAATGAATATATTAAAAATTTTATTCAAATTACTGTATTCTGAGTCAAGTTATCATTGTTTCTATTTTTGACAACATTTGTGCATTGATTGTATATCATCGTAACCACAGTACTGGGTATTCGAGTCTGACCTTTCTCCTCAATTTTTGAATTAGATAATTAAATGACCGAACCATTCTAATCTACTTAAAATCGGAGTCATCCGATGGTATCGAGACATGATTATGATCTTGCCATGTTAAAAAAATTAATAATTTATATAACATTTAAGACCTACAAAAAGCTTTGTTATAGGCGGATTTGGCACTTGAATAATGCATCTGTAATTATTATGTATGGTCACAGTATCAATCTCAAAAACAGTGTCCGTCGGTGTCGTATCAGAGTACTTTTATTATTTTTGGATCGCTTCCACTAACAGTATGACGATAAATCATCACACATGGTTTTTTTTTTATGTTAGACCATAATGTGAATTTTTTCGGGTTAGTCAGTGTTTCGTTTAATTATACCTAATCCCACTTAACACTGCTGTAAAGGAAGACAATTTCAGATCCAAATTACGACTCGTCAATAGTCCGATTAACAACCCATTGCTAACTTCATGACAATCACATTACCTTTTAAACAGAGCTCAGTATTGGACCAAATAATGATATGTTACATAACGTTAAGTCATGACTCTCGATTTTATTATGCACAAATTATTAACCAGTGCATACAAGATAATTGCAGAAAAACTAATTGCGTGACAAACGAGGCTATCAAAACGGATACAATGTAAGAAATACTGTTTGGAGACGTGCAATACTTTCACCGTTTTTACTAGCTTGAACAACTGTCCAAAGTTTTAGGGAATAACCCAGAATAAACGAAGGGCTGGCATGTTGAACGGGAAGAATAGGCACCCTACCCCGAAAGCTCAAGTATCAAAAGCCAATCCAGCAATGGCCATAAAGGGATTTCACGGGCCGTTGCCTCAGGAATATGGATGTTAGTATGTATTTATATTCTTGTGAATTCAGATTTCAAGCTTTAAAGTAGTAAATATTATCTGTACGTACCGTTTGGTCCATGCACCCCAGTTTATGGTGTAATTCTCCATCTTGTTTTTGGACAGTTGAAAAGCATACCTGTAATGAAACTTTACAATTAATCAACGTCGATATGAAAATGACAAGAGTCCAACTGTCGAAAATGGAACATCTGCGCCCACTCCATTTGTTTTGGTTATGAAATGCGGGGCGGGGGTGGGTGGGGTTGAGATTGACACAAACGCTATTCTGTCTTCCTTTAATCCAAAATTTTCTACCATTCTATGGGGGGGCGAATGGTTAGCACGTGCGTGCTGTATCATAAAACCTGTCATTGAGCCAACAGGTTTCGAATCCCCGGTTATACGTCACAATGAGTAGGGTTGCCTGTCCAATCTGGTAGGTCTTCTCTGGGTCCTCCGGTTTCCTCCTACTGCCAAGGACCCCTACGCGCTTGCGAATTATTGAAATAAAATTGAACCATATGTTAGTCCCGAAACCACCCTCTCTCTCTCTCTCTCTCTCTCTCTCTCTCTCTCTCTCTCTTACAATCTATCCATATAGATATTATAGTTTACATTATTATTCCAATGTTTACCAACCACAATGCCGAACAGGGCATTAACAAATAAAGATAGTAATATAACATTTCTGGCCACTTACATGATTTTTAGAACAAAAATCTTCCTCAAAAATACAATCTTCTACATCGTTTGGATCATCGCATTGATAACATTTTAATATGGATGATCTTGGTGGCGCTGACACACTCCGTCCTAAAATATAAAAAAAATCAACTTAGTTATATTTCTTTAGTGAGTAACTGTAACTGTAATACAAATACAAAATCCGAAGATATGATTGCAGCTTCAAAGCCGAAAAAAACAGGTGTGGGAGCAATGAGCATGATGCCTGCTCCCTGGCTCACGAACGTTACTTGGTATAATTCATTCTGCTTTAGGATGGAAAAACGGCCAGAAAGCAAAAAAAAAAAAAAAAAATGGTCCACCCTTATGCTCATTGGTGTACCAATAAATAATTCTTGACAACTACAAATGAAATGAAACAAAATTGGTCCAACTGTTCTGCTCCGAACTGGGTTATTGAAGACGGGCATACGCCATACAGTGTACTATGACTACTATGGGGCACATTTTACACGGACAACGGCACTACGAGTTACCCTTATATCGAATCCCAACTGTCAATGGATCTTTTACGTGCACACCAATGTGTACACGAGACATCGAGTATTCGTACCATCCGAACGTCTAGACAGCAGTCCTTTAACTCTGAATATATCCCCCCCCCCCCCAAAAAAAAAAAAAATCTTTTTATATATTATTTTTCTCCTTGTTTATTTTTTTAAAGCGTTTATTTGATGCATGTTAAAAACGTCGACCTATCTCACCGTAAAAAAAAAAGTTGCTGATAAGAAAAACAAGCATTAACAAATTATGTGTTTTAAGGATATATAATATCCAAAATAGATAGCTTTTGATACAATCATAATAATGATAGCAAATTACAGAACTGCGTTTTAAATAATTCCAAATATTTAAAAAAATCTTTATTTTATCTCAAATATTATTGATTTAAATCGTAATTTATATAAATTATACTTTAAAACGTTTAATTACCTGCTAGAAAGAACAAAGTTGCCAATATCAAGATCAGCGACTTCATCCTTCAAAACTCAGATCCTTCTATGTATTTTATCTTGTGATCAGGACCGACATTACGAGGGTGTGTCTGGTCTATGGTCACCTTGTAGGCGGAGTATGTCAATATACCTACTGAATTATCTAAGGGAATTAGTTTGTTGTTAAGATCGACTTGTTGACAATGGTCTACGGCATGATTTATTAAAACGACCTACTCAGTTAATTGCATAAATTTGCAGCGTTGCAGTGGAGGTAACAAATTTGTCCTAAAAGTTGAACTGAAATGAAATGGCTTTAACGTCCTACTATTCGGCTCTTACCGGGATAATGAAAACAGGCATACACCATACATGTTATGAGGGAAATTTTGCCTGGGTAGTGGCACAATGCTTTACTTTTATAGTACTTTCAAATCTTAGGTTACACGTTTGTCTTGAAACGGTTGATAATGAAAAGGTGAATACGCCATACATGCTGTGAGGACAATTTTCCCCGGGCAGCGGCACTATCGTCTACTTTAATAGTGCTTTCACAAGCTTAGGTTACACGCTTGTCTTGAAATGGTTGGTATCTTTGTTTATGGCCTTTTTCTCGGAGTTACCAAACTTCCAGAGCATAGATCCATCTAGCTGTAAGAAAGGACACGTTTCGTTTTCTCCGTAGATCCGCCGTGTTACTCAAAGTATCCAGTGCCGGACTGGGTCCACCGTGACAGGTGGGCCTAAGCTCATTTAAAAAAGTGGGCCTAAGCCTATAAAGAAATAAGAAAAAAGAAAAAGAAAAAAAAAGAGACTGAAAGGAGAGGAGGAGGAAAGAAAAGAAAGAAGGAAGGAGAGGACAGGACAGGACACAAGACAGGAGAAAGAAAAGATAGGAAAAAAATGACTGACAAACAACACAAAGAAAAGAAGACATTCTGTTATCTAATTGAATCAGGAATAAAAAATTTGCCTTTTATCTGCTTTGGTCTAAAGTGCTTGGAAAATGGGTCTGGGTGAGAATTCCCCGACACACCTCAAACGGAGACCCCCCCCCCCCGGGTCCCCACTCGGACGTTCGCGCGCTTTCGGTTCGCTCGTGACACGCCTATGGCGCGCATATAACATTATGTCTCTTTATAATCCTTGTTTTTCGTTGGCAAGTGGGGTAAGATGGCATAGTAGTTTAACGCGTGCGGTCATTGAGTCAGTGGCATGGTTTCGATTCCACGCATGTACTTGTCAATTAGTAGGGGTGTCTGTACAACCTCGTGGGTTTTCTCCAACTGCTAAAGACACCTACTATGCGCAAACGGGTAATTGGGGAAAATGAACCATGATGTTAGTCCCGAAATGATCTAGTGTGTGCCCCCTCTCCTCTCTCTCTCTCTCTCTCTCTCTCTCTCTCTCTCTCTCTTTCTCTGTCTGGAACACCCTATGCCAAGAGTTCTCACAGCTAACAAGTTTTGTAGTACTTATAATGATTAACCTATTTGTATAAATCAGCAGTTAGTTCAAGGTCTATAGTATAATCTTGTTGTATATATAATAATGATATTGTGTACTTAGTTTTAAAGGAATGATTAGGTTTATGATGTCGTAAGCTTTCATCACGGTGATTTTAAATCAATTTGTTTAAAGTAATTGGGTGGAGCCCTTTTTGCGTATTATAGTTTGAAGTACTTTACGGCCATATTTTTAAACAGCAAAGATCAAAGTTTTGTTTACGTTGTCTTCAGAACTATTTCAGATCGTTAGGGTTCCTGCATTATTATCTTTACTAATATTTGTGACTGTCGTCTGTTTGTCTGCTTTGAGGCAGATATTTAGTGAAAAGAGATAGCTCGGGAGAAAGGGGTTTTTCGCTTTTGCCTGTTGGCGATGGACTACAACTTCCGGTTTCAAAGTTTTACAACTTCCGGTTCTTGGCCATACCCACGAGTATAACACAAGATCATGGTTTAGTCGTTGGCAGTATCCAAAATTTAAATAAAAGTAATGGAGTTGTCTGTGTGTATAATTTCACTAGTGACGGGATAATTCCCATACGGTTAATTTTTGGCTCTGAAAGATTAATTACGCGAAAGTTGGTTTGTGGTTTAGTGTCTGTCGACATAAGAATATACCAACGATTATATCTCAACTTTGGCTTTAAATATGGACGTCAAATTATGAACGAAGAAAGATTTAGCAAATCAACACAACTGAACTGCATTTGATTACCTAGAGGGTAAGAAAGATCTGACGATAACAATATTGTGGGGCTAAAGTATTATGGAACATCTTTATTTCAATAATTCACTTTTAGCGTTAGAAACTAAAGACACCACGATGTTAGGGACTCGACCATACCCATGCCATCAATTCACTCACTGACAGACCGTTATGGACCCACTTTAGCATTGGTTGTTTGGTTGGCTATTCGAGACTTAGCTTCGCTTTTCTATTTTTAAAGTGAATCATTAAATAACCCTAACGTTCTAATGTACTTAAATCAGAACCAAGTTTGTATTGTTAATGAATGTTTAAATAATCGTTTATACAGGGTGGATCCAGAAGGGGGGTTTAGGGGTCTAAACCCCACCCTGCTCAGATATATAAATTCTTTTTTAATGCCTTGCACCAATGAGATTAAATCACAATGTGATCCTACATCATGATGAAAATTGACATCAAACAGTGTGGTGGATTTCACACTTTAGAAAGCTCAATTTGTATGTATGCCTATGTAATTTAGAGACCGGTATTCCATTATGCATAGTCATTTGTCAGATTTTCTTAACAGGAGCCCGGCAAACCCCCTCCTGCGAAAATTCTGAGATCCGTCCCTGTCATATAACATTTAAAGCCTAAAAGAAGACCTACAATAGGACGATTTAGCTCTTGAATAATGTATGTTTAAACTCAATTCCTGCCTTTAAACCGGGGTATTACAGGGCATGTTTGTGAAGAAGATAACCTCATAGTTTTTGGTATCTGTGTTCTCCTGGTATATTTGTCAGGAATGATTCCATACACGAGGACACAAAATCTTTCGGGTAGTCGATTGAACGTTCCGGAAATGATTTCCCTCAATCCCAAAAATAGTGAAATCCAGTAAAAAGTGGTATTTTGGGCTACAAAACATGCGTCGACAGAATAAGAAAATATCTCAACCAACCAGACAGCCAAAACGTATTGGCTGTGTTTAATTACGTCACGATTCTACTCACACCACCTCCATGTCCGGGACTGACAGAACTGATTATAAGACTGAATTCTGCGTCACTCGATTGCAATTCTATCAATTCGGGAACTTCTGGACTAACAATCAAGCACCCCCATTTAGTTTATATTTAAGGGACGTAACTCTTTTAAGCTTATGCTTTCTTGACATAGTATAGAAATCATTTAGTCATTTCTGATCCGACCAGACAACTTTTCTGTCAAAAAGGTTTCGGACACAGGCATATCGACCAGATAGATTAAATGGATGCTTTAAACATAACCCCTTTCACTGTAGCGTACAATAATACCGGTAGCCGAAAGTCAATGTCGGTGTGGACAGTCGGTGTGGACAAGTCAATTCCTACATGAATATCATATGGAATGTTGTTTTGTCATTTCATTATACAATTCCTTACCAAGTACCAGATCAGTCTGACAATGCCATTGTTCGGACAGTTCAGCAACAATTGAAACGTTGGTCTGTTAGTACCAATCAATATGAGCGAATACAAACAAACATTGTGATTTCGGCCGCTGTCCAGGAAGTTATTATATATTTATATAGTTTATATACAATAGTACTGTCGGCACCTTAGTCAATAAAGTCTGCAAATGATACTGGGCGAGCAACTGACTATGAAAGAAATGAGTTGAATGGATTCTTCCACATAATATGTCGCCGATTTTTACACTAACGTATAGGTTTATTCTTCTCGTTCTTCTTGTCGCTCCTGTTCTTTTCTGGTCTTTCTTGTTCTTGGGGTGACGCTCTTCGGAAAAGCGTGAAAATGTACATGATTGTTCCTTAAAGGGACAATAACACTCTTGCTTGCTTGGTAGCTCCAGAAAATAAATAATAGCCTTTTTCTAAGTACTAGATATTTTAGTGTCTTACCTGTTGTGTAGATTATCCATTACATCCTATTTTACTTCTCCAGAGGGTTCGAAAATATTTTAAAATCCAAGTCACATTTGTAAAGGTTTACGTTAGTCTTTTCAAACCAATAAGTTGAATTTTTCCAATTTTTTAAATTTGGTGTTTTAAATTGAAATTTATATCATCAATTGATTGGAATATTGTAAAATAATACAATTTGTTGACCAGAATGAAGATTGGGACATATTATTCAGTTACAACAAGAGTGTTATTGTGGCTTTAAACAATTCAGCAATTAATGTATGAATTTCATGCAACAACATGGTCAGTTCCTGGTTCATAGTTCGATCGTACTTGTTATTATGATCACGTTTGCAATTATAAGGGGAGGCCATCTGCCAAATATAAGGAAGGTAACAGCTTCAAATGCCAGCAAAGTTCGTAAAAAAACAATGTTTTCGGTATTTGTTTGTTTCGAATTTTTGTATTGTTGTTTTCTAAATAACGTGCTTAAATCAAATCAAATGGTCAAGTCTGGGGATATGATTCTTATACTCTTAGAACAACACCACTCACTATCACTTTATGATTCGTCTAAGAAAGGGTTCGGGTTAGTGTTACAATAGCACAGCATAACCTAAAACTGTTATAAAAAGATCATGAATATGTAATGTAGTTGGTACCGACTCCGCCATTAAAATCCACATATAGCTTTCTTTAATTGAGATATTTATTTAATTTACAGATCAATTAACGCTTTGTAGGTCGTCACCGTTTAGTAAAGAAAATCGATTTGATTAAATAATTACAACGTCGAAGTCGGGATGTAATTGTATATTAAATGTCTTTATTATATTCGTACAAGCATGGTGGGTTTAAACATTTATTAGATATACTGCTATTCCAATTTATTGGGGATTTGTTTTTTGGAGGGGAGAGTGATAGTTCCTAATTAAGGAACTTAATTCTATAGCCAATTAGGAAATTAATTTGATTATTCTAACCAATAATGAAATTAGGTCTAAATTGATTTGCTACTATATAATAATATGCAGTGATGCAATAAATTATTTCACTCATGTGTAAACTGTATTATCTGATTTATTAACAATTCCGACGTCGCCATAATGGTACATTAGCTTTAATCTTAACCACAACCAGTAACAGAAGTGTAGGGCCAACTACATTGGGTGCATGCAGACAGTTACAAGTACACCAAGTGGTCGTTGACCCTGTCTTTCCCCAAACATTTACTATAACTAGTTAGCTCCTGTTAGCAAACATCTAACACCGGCGGCTTTAACCTCTCCACTGATGTATTGATGGAGGTGCCCAACTTTTAACTGATAAAGCAATGGTCGCGATCATTCTCAAGTGAATTGGAAGGCGTTGCTACCCTTTCTACCCGCTCCAGGTTTTGTTTTTTAACAAATCAAAATTTACGACACGTGTCACGTATTGTAATGATTTCTGATATAAAAATATACACCCAGTTTTAAATAAACATTTATAATTGATCCAGTTGTAATTGATTAATCGATATTTAGAGTGAAAATCGATACTCTGTAAACGCATCTTGTATATTTATATAACAAACTGGCAAAAAACATACCGAATTAAATTCGATAAACTGACATTAGCAAATAAGTATTCTGGAGTATTCAAGGGAAAATCGGCAAGAAAAAAATGACAAACCCATGACCATACATAATCAAAAGTATCCGACAATATTATCTAATATATCACGGGTAAAAAATCCACGCTAATATAAATGAACTTAAACATACATTATGCAAGAGCTAAATCTGCCTATTCAAGGTCTTGTCTTTGGGCCTGGTATGTTATAAAATATTAATAAGACATGTTTTTTTAACATGACATGACCATAATCAGGTCTCGATGCCACCTGATAGACCCGATTTTCAATAGATTTGAATCTGATCTGCGGTTCAAAGGCCGTTATCATGATTAACCGTAAAAATGGATAATCAAGACTTTGTTTATTATGGTAACAACTGTGACAATGACAATCGAGGCTACCTTGTTATTAAAATGAATATTTCGCGGCTCCGAGTGAAGCAATCTGATTGAAATTTTCATCATATTGTCTTTATGGTACACATTTTGTTACTATCTTAGCAACAACTGTTAACTCGTTACCTTATCTCCCATAAAGCATCTTTAAATTAATGATTTACTGAATAAAAACAAATAAGACATCATTATTAGATAATCCCCTGCCTTGGATTTAATCGGATTAAAAAGAAGCCCATCAATATATTTTATATTTATACGTGGCACTGGTTTGTTTATATCGCCATCAGACGATGGCAATTGTTGTGAAATTTTGAATTCATCATCTCTGTTGCACTGTTATTCCCTAGACAAATTATATTGATCCCCAATTCAAATCACTCATTCTTTGTTGACTTAGTTTAACTTATTGACCCGGTGTGTAAATTCTATTAGTGACAATTTTTAAGATTTATAAGTTGATTGCATATTTTAGTTTTAGCTTTGGTTTAATATGTCTGCACATGAACTCTGACTTTATCTGTGACTGTTGTTATATATAGTGCTTAACGCCCGCTTCCACCGACGGTGATATCGCGGACAAGTTATCTTATTTTCATTAACTTAGCTCACGCACAGGGGTCTTTTCTGTGGGAGGAAACCGTTGTAGACCCACGACGTTGAGAGGGCGATCCAATCTCCAAGCCACAGAAGCTCACACCACAACCGCAACCGCAAGCCAGAGGTAACCGGCCAGCTGCAGGTCGAAGCGCGGCACTCTAGATCACTGGGCCACCCCATGATCAACCAGCGCTACAAACAGTTCTACCTGTTTAATGTTTACATAAAATTTTTCCAATTTTTTTTTCATTCCACTTTTCAAAATGTTTCGGTAGACATGATGGATTGTGAGTAAGCGAGGGTTCAATCCTAGTATTATCCAATCAAATTACCAAGATTTGGATTTTATCGTAGTTATAATTTCAAGAAACAGGCCCCATGGCCATGTCAAAAACAGAGTCTATTTGTTCGGATGGAACGAAAGAGTACAATGTCCGTCAGTGTACAATACTCGGCGCAAGACCCATTCGAAGGAGTTTCAAAATGTTTCATCTATATTTGTAAACTGGTGTTTTCGATGGGTACGATTCTTAAACAAGTAACTCTACCCCCTCCTCATAATATGACGAAGAAAGATTATACTTGTAGTTTGTTATTATAATATAAGTAATTTAATATGACAGTTATTGATAGTTATAATATATAATACACCTGTTAGATTAATATACTATATTTTGTTATTCCTGTAATCATTCATCTCTATAGTTTGTTATTCTTCTCACATTATGGCCTGCAGCTCGACCATTCATCTTATGCCAATACATTATGCATTGGCTGTCGTTTAGAAACCATTTAAGTTCTCACATAATAGCCCGTAGCTCGAATATTCATATTTATCTCATGTACTAATATATTACATACTGGCTGCCGTTCAGAAAGTATTTAAGTTCCCAAACTTTTAAAAGAAAAAATAGACATATTAGAATTAAATAGCGAATAATCGATACCATAATTGATACCCGATTTTATCAAAAATCGATCATGGCGGTAGTGTTTGTCTAAACAGGACCATGGAGGATCGATGAGTTTGGGGGGGTTAGCACACTAATCAGAAAATCCGGAATTTTCCAGTCTGATAATACAGGATGGGTGTGAGCCTAACAGGAATCGCGTGTCTAGTTGTTCTCATTGGACGAGGTCCATCCATTTATTCGTTGGCGTACACGTAACAGAACCTCTGAGAGTAGGATGGCGAAAGCAGCTACCCGGTCAAATATTCTCCCATAGTATGGCATATACTTCAGGATCACTTTTAATATAGAGAATTGGGACGTTTAAAAAGAAAAAAAATCACTTATTCATCTAAGGCAAAATTGTACCTCCCCCCCCCAAACCCTTCGAAACAGCCACACTTTCAATTGTATCCTTAAGTGAACATAGCCTAGAGTGTATTTTGAATGTAATATTAGATTAATGTCATTATAATGTCTCTTTAATCTGTACGTATATTGATGGAGTGTATTAATATTGTTATAACATAAAGATATAAACACTATCGAAATATTGGCATAAAATCTATGAAGAATGTGAAACTAGATTGATGAATGAGGACTGTTTTCAGTAAAAATAGACTGTCATTTCTCGCTCTGATCAAACAATAGGAATGATATTGGAATTATTCAAGCACGAAGACTAGTGTTGACTCGCACTCTATGGGGGAATGATGAGCACTGTTATAGTATATTGTGATTGTAAAAAATACCTATATATTATATATTTGAATGACAAGTGCGTATATTAAAAATACGGGGACTATATATTTATTTCTATCAACTATTAACATGGTATTTGATGTATGTAAAACTAACGTATAGTTATAAATAATTGTGTCGATATTTTTTCTATCATTTACACATTATTTCCTATTATTGTCTATTAATTTATCGATTTGTTATTAATCGTGTATATCTTTCAAAGATTTAGACATTCAAAAACGGAATTCTTTTATATTGGGTTTCTTGCTCTTACCATTAGAGGTGTTATCTTTGGAAGATGTCGTGAAGCCCCCCCCCACCCCCCAATTTTAGTTTTAACAGATCTAAGGTCGTTTGTGGTTTAACAAAACCTATAAGGCAAGTTTGCAGATCTAAAACTGTTTTACAAAACCTACATAATTTTAAAGATCTAAGGGTTTTTATTTGTTTAACAAAACCTAGAAAACTTGGCAGATGTAAGGTCATGTTGCGTTATACAAAACCTAGATAAGATTGCAGATCTAAACTTCTTTTGGTTTTACCATATCTGGTCAACCTTTCAGATCTAAGGTCGTTTTTGGTTTTTCAAAAATTAAACCAGTTTCAAGATTAAGAAAGTACGAATTAGATGAATGTCTGCAAGACAATATTGTTTCTGTAACTAGTTGTATAAATGGCCGCAAGTTATAGTGCGTGGTGGTACTGATCACCACATTCTAGTGTTCATGAGCAGTTAATTATCTGTATCACGTTTCTTGAGACAGAATCGTGGTCCAGATTTGCTGCGATAAAACTGTTCAGTCAAATATTCAAAGATTGTAGCCGTAAGGGTGGAAAACTTCTCAGAAGTCACGCATTACCTGTCTCAAGTGCTTCTTAAATGCTTGTTAAGATTTCAGACAAAACAAGAATTAAAGACCAGAATATCACCGCCCCGTTGTCTTAAAGGTAAACCCCCTCTGCTCAATTATATCCAAATAGATCTGATCAAGACATAATATAAAATAAAACCCCAAAACACACGCTATTTTTTAAGAAATGTATTAGAAACGAAATGGGGTTTGACGTCTTACATTTCTGCATCAACTGGGTTATAAATTCCGCCTTTCTGCAGCAACCGGATTATTAATTCTGACGTGTCTTCACCTACAGGGTTATTATGTAATTCCGACTTTTCTGCATCCACGGGGTTCATGAAGACAGGCATTAACGAGGTAAATTCTACCCTCAGAGAGTTGCCACTGCCTACTCCTAATTCAATTTTTTTCCGGAAGTTTTCGTCCAATCCGTACGACTAGAATCTTTTTCTTGCCAAGTCCCACGCCCTCCATCTCAAGGGAAATCCGGGCGGAAAACCGAGGAACTTTTCGAAATTGAATGCTGCATCTAGGGGATAGGGTCAGCGTTAGTCCTGTTTATGTCTCGAGACCCTGACGAAATCTGCAGTCCTAACCCTAACCCACCCTCCACATATGACGTCATATGTGCTAGACCGTCTAGCGTTCTGCGTGTTTGTAACACATTCACACATCCTATTTATTTATAGAAGGCACACTGCCACTTTAAGTCACCGACCCAATCTCAGATCACGCAACACATACTTCAAAGAGGTGTTTAAGTACCATGACATCGCCTGTGGTAAAATGCCTGAAGTTACCAGATTGTCTTAATAATAGACACGATGGTTTGTACTGCTGCTGGTTACTTCTACTGATGGTTTATAAACTTGGATGGGGGTATTGCCTGTAACTTTGTTGAAGCACAGTTACAGCAATATTGTGGTAGATTTTTTTAAACCCTATCTTTGATCAACACAGCATTAGACAATATTTACTGTTATTTATATGCTTATATTTATACATTTTTGTTCCTTGTAATTTACTAATGTAACACATATGTATAAATGGCGAACCCGACACTGGCCGAAAAAGTTCATCCAGATTTTCGGATGTGGTACCCCTTGTCAGTGATGCTGGACGATGGACCTGACAGGACAGATATCTAGTCGTTCGGATGGGTCAAAAAACACAGGCCCCGTATACACATTGGAGTGCACATAACAGATCCTTTGACAATTGGAATTCGATATAAGAGTAAGCCGTAGTGTCGTTGTCCGTGGAAAGTTTCCCTCATAGCAGACTGTATGGTGTTGCCCAGTCGGAGCAGAACAGTAGGTCGTTAAACCCCATTTTATTTCAATTTTTTTTATGCCTCTCTGTTTAATTATACGTGCTTTGATCAAACATTGTTGGCATAAAAAAACTAGTGATGTCCTATCAAGATGAGCTATATATAGATCTTTGGTGCCAAGTACTAAAACAAGACTCATGGCGGGAATTATTTTGTCTTTGAGTGCCAAGTACTTGTGTAGACAACATGGTATGTATTATGGTATTGACATCTGAGTTGTAACAGATTAAATAAACAATACTTGCTGATTATATCTTATAGGTTTACTGACACATCTTACATATCTACTTCAATTCTAGCACCGTGTAATCGCTTCCAACAAATAGTCAAACAAGATAAAAATCTAATAGAAGAATTGTTTATGAAATATTAAACATATATTATGCAAGAGCTAAATCAGTCTATTGTAGGGCTTTCTTTGGGCCTGAAATATTATCTAAATTATTAATTTGAAATTAATTCACTTATCCATAATCAATTCTCGATGTCATCTCTAGCCTGTGATGTTAATTGGATTACGATCCGATTTGATGCTCAACTTTCACATTGTTGTTGGTTATATACGACAAACTTCATTGCGGATTTAGAGTATCAAAATCTGATAATCATGTTATTGTTATTGGTTTTACAGAAGGAATATATAACATTTGATTTTGTGTACCATGGTCTGATAACATTGTTATTGTTATTTGTTAAAATGATCAATGATTATAGTTGATTTTGTGTACCTTGGTCTGATAACATTGTTATTATTGTTATTGGTTATACAGGATGATTATATTATAGTTGATGTTGTGTTCCATGATCTGATAACATTGTTATTGTTATTGACTATACAAGACTATTACAGTAGATTTTATTCTTGTTGGTTATACGGGAAGATTATAGTGGGTTTTGAATATCAATGTTGAGAGTTGATGTATGATTCTCATGACATATTGATCCTATATACATAATGGTCGTGTTCTCATTTGTCTTATATGATATCAGTTATCTGTCAAATAAACACATTTAACTTTTATAAATTCTTCCCACGTAGTCATTTAGATGTTTATATATCCATATAAACCGGGAAAATGTCTGTAAACAGTTGTCTTAAATATCAGAAGCCCATCTTTTCCCGGTCAGGTTACAAGACCAATGTTGATTTCAATTGACAAATAATTTGTGTTTTCAATGTGTGAGGCTTTGGATCATACTGAGTTAGAGACTTAGCTACTTTAAAGTCCTAGAAATGAGTGTGAAGCTAGGATTCTGTTTTGACCCCCACGGGCATTCGTTATTTTGGCCTATTTTACCAAATGTTACAAAAGTGAAAAAAGATCCGGTTTGACGCAGGAGCCTAGTTCATTCTTGTCGAACTTGTATTTTTATTGTCTTTATGGAACATTTCATAGCTATACCATATTTACTTACATATCTGTGCGTGTTCTTATGGTCGGCTTTACAGACAGCGGCGCCCGTCATCTTCGAAAGGCGAAGAAGCAGAGCTTACTTTGTACGGATACCCCCCCCCCCCGAAAATTTTGGAACATTTGATGACCGCAAACGCGTTTTTTGCTATTCTGTAAGCAACTCAAAAGTTGTGAAATGGTTTCGTAAACGAAATCCAACTCTACGTCGACCTGCAGAAATCCAAAGTAGAGTAGCTCCAGACAAAATGTTCAGTAAAATTAGTATTTTATTAGTTTTGGACACTTTATTCCACCCACCCACCCCCACCCCGGATCATACGCCTATGCCTAACATTTTACTTTCTAAGTAAAAGAACTGAGCTAAACAATGACACCCTGATAAGGAGAAGGAACGCAAGTTGAGTGGAGTCTCTTTTTATTATCATGTTGACACAGTTTCTTTACAATATAATAACATATTTATGCTCTAGATATATTTATGTATACAATTAGGCTTGTATAATATTAGGCTTACGATATTAACAGGTAGGACCAATTGTTCATGACCTTATTTCACTTGACAATCTTGTTGGCCTTTTGATACAAACTTTACACACCTGTGAACTAGTTCTTAATTTAAATAAATGTACACAATTCATTAATTGATGTCTAGGCCTATTTGTAAACATCATTGTTAAGGTATATTTTAACAATCCTAATATTATCTAAGAGACTGGCTCCCATATTAAACTTAGGCTGTCTGTTTACAGTTAGCTCCGCTTGAGAAAAAGACACTTAGCCAGTTGACCGACATTTTAAGTTAAGAATTTGGCTGAGTATTTATTCTACTTCCATTTGATAAAACTGAAACAATTATTTATTCAGTGTCTGTGAATGACAGACGTGAAACGGGATTACAACAGTATACTAAATTCTTAATGGTGGCCATTTAGGGCAGAGATCTTTTCTCGAAGTATGAAGTAGATGATCTCTGTGTGCAGAATGGCTGGCTTCCAAACTACCAAAACCCAAATTCAATGATTGACGATAACATCCATCGGTAATTTTAGCCTGGGTTCACTATGTAAGTGGTGCAAAGGGGAAGGGTCTGGTGTTTAGTTGTTCCTTCGGACAAACACAGAGGTTCCCGCTTATAGTGTTGTCCATACGGTAAAGAACACCGAACAATTGGAACTCGACATAAGAGTAGGTCGTAGTGCTGCTGTCAGGGCAAATGTAACCGTAACATACTAGTATGGAGGTAGGTGCAGAAAAAATAAAGTTTTAATTCAATTTATTTCTTATACACTTTTAAAATATAGTTGGTGTTTCCTATTTTTGAGATCTAGCCATGTCTCGACCATGGGCTAAGTGAGAGGGACACAATAGAGCTTTTGAGTGCCTGCGCTCCCTTGCGCAAATGGCAAAAAAAAAAAATCACGCGGTTTTCAATACGATTATCATAAGATATACGGTGGGTCAGATAGGCTACAGATCGACTCTACAGCATGTGCCACACAGTCCAATATTGCTCGGTGGCACTGTGAGGGACATCCACCCCACCCCTCTCCCGCATACACATACATGTATAAATATTTTTTTTCGGGGGCCCGGACGGGATCTTGTTCCTCGTACAAAATCACGTGACACCACGCCCCTTGTCGAGATCAGATCTATTCATATATAATTTATCGACACTTAAAGTATCACTTGAGACAGGTAATGCGTGACTTCTGAGAAGTTTCCCGCCTGTTCATGTTTCTTTCTGCTATATCAGGAGAGTTGAGTGGTCGTTTAACGCGTACGATTTAGATCATAAGGGCTGCCATTGAGTTAAGTTCAATACCCATCTTGTACGTGTTTAACCTAATGGGTGTCTACCAGTCTACCGCCCCTCCCCCACTAAGACCCCTAAGGACAAGCGAATTATCAAAATGATACAAAAATGAACGATGTGTTAGTCCCGAAATGACCTATTATTTTATCCAGTGGACCCCATTTCTCTCATGATAAATATAAAACAGCTTACACTATGATTTATTCATACACGAACAATACAGTATATATATTTATAACGGTGAACATATTTGTTTGGAAATATATAACTTAACGTTGTAGAGTATACATATTTACATTACAATGAAGAAGGCAATTAATATGAAATCAATCAGTTTTCAATTAATAATCTTTGGTGAATTTCAAATCAGAGATTTTTCTTTTTACATTTTCAGTCCAAATCTGATTTTAGAACAGGAAGATAGTATATGTTCTGAAATTAATTTCATCATAACTTGGATAAGTCCATCATAGTTTCATCAATATCTGGTGTTGGTTTCGGTGCATCTCTAACCGGATGTACCTGTAATTAATAAAAACACGTGTTTAGTAAAACCACCTGACAACATGTAATCTAATAAACATCTCGTACTCTAAGGTTCATTCATTCATAAAGTCATTTTAATTAAGAAAGTACATGTATATAGCTAAAGGAGCTAAGTCACGATGCCCCTGCCATAGAAGAACATTAACCATTTTTCTTCAATTGAAACGCGATTTGTTTAGATAGTAATATTGATGGCCAAATAAGGAATCAAAACCCAGGTTTGTTACCACTTTGGACTCGATGTTACTGGATATAAATAAGACAATAAAAGCGCAAAACCAATAGAAAGTAATAGACTCTGTAGATGGCCATCGATTACTTTGTAGGACTGATCGATGCAAGATTTTATTGGACCAATAGATTATCTTGGAAGACCAAATATTTAAATAAAGTGGCTATTAACGCCCTAATTGTCTTCTCTGACTGGGCTAGTGACGATAGGCATATACCATACAGTGTGCAATGAGGGGATTTTGACCAGGCAGCGGCACCATGTCTTCACTTATATCTAATTCCAACTGTCACAAAATCTTTTACAAGGATGGGACCATCAGAACGACTAGACAACTGTTCTTCACGGACTATCTATCTTGTACCACTGACAAGGCGAAACCCACGACAGCCAGACAGACGAGCTAGCGTCTTACTTACTTAGCTATTATGGCTCGAACCAGATATTTATTCTGTACGCCTGTAAGTATATATTTTGCATTTTCGTCTGTGATATAATGGGAAGAGCAATTAAATTAAATACAATAAAAGTATTTAGACCAAATTATAAGATTCTTTTAATAAACGAAGACACGGGTATTAATATTTTAGATATATAAACCAATTAGCTTTCATCAAATTAATAAAAATATAAAGACATGTTTTGATGTTCGACAAATATTGATTGGTGACGATAACAACCGATAAGTTTTCTTTGATGCTTTGTTCGAACATTCATGTCTTAAAGGAGCTAAATCTCTATTCTTTGGCACCTAGAAATGGACACAAATTAATGGGTCGCAACGTATTATAATAATATAACATGAATGTATATAAAGATTTATATTCAATCGTTTCTGTTTTACGGTAATTTCTAATCAGTTATGTTCGGCGAAATTCGCCAAGAGTCCAAATTGAAAGGCAGTCTTTGGCGTCTGAATATTCCAGTCTATACCGGGAGTATATTCCTGTCGGGTATGTTTAGCTTTCTTCATTGGGTCGCTTCATTACAAATAGCGCACGAGAGCATTCTGGCACGCGATTCACGTGCAAGATAATGAAAAGGGAACATGTTGAAACGTTCAGTTAAATTAATGATTTATAATATAACATTTCCGGCCCAAAGAAAGATCTTCAGTAGCTCTTGCTTAACGCCTGTTTAAAGAAGTTAAGTCAATATCGTCCAAAGTCGTCGGCATTCAAAACACGAATTATTTGTCAATAAAAAAATCGACAATGATGTTGTCATTTTACCGAGAAAAGATGGACATTTGATATCCAATATTTAAAGCAAAATAAACATTTTACCATTGGTAAACGAATCGTGTACCATAATGCGTTTCAGCCCCAGTTCTAGCAAGAGATTCGAGGAACGAGGCTAGAAACATTGCACCAAATCAAACGGCGTATGTAGACTGGAATAACGAGACACTCGAAATAGTCACTCGATTGAAACGTCTGGTGTATTTCACCGAACTAATTTGGAATTAGAGTACAAACGAAAACGATTGAATGTAAATCAGTTTGTATACATTCATATTACGTTATTATATGCGTTGCGACCCATTTGTGGCGACTTTTAGGTCTGAAATATTAGCGATTTAGCTCCTTTAATATATAACTTCTGGAAGTTTAAACTCCGGTACGTGACAATATTCTCTGATGCATGATATTGTTTACCGCTTTATAAAGTCATTATATGTGAAAAAAAACCCCAAAACCTTCATTGGTTTTTCGACTTCTATAACCCTTGAGGGTGCACGTGGTGAGAATCACATAGCAGGTAACAAGGGGTCCGTATGGACCCCAGTTGTAATTCAAAGTTTTTACGTACAGATGTATTTGAATTTAAAAGCATCGGTTAAGTTTTTATTTGCATTTATATTTGACAACTGAAAAACAACTAAATTATTATACAAAAAACATTTAAATGATATTTTGAACAGATTTAATAATACTCACAAAATTGCTACTTTGTGTACTATGTTATAACGAGGTTAAATGGCGATTCACGCTTGATACAAGATAGGTTGCCAGGCAACGAAACATACGCCCACAGCAGCTAAATCGTCCGGGCAGTCAACAAGGGTTGTCGCATATTTTTACTAATTTCGGTAATGAAACATTTGTAATACACTAAAAACTGATTAAGAGTAACAACTCATTATGTAATTATCAGAAAATCATTAGAATTTGATTGCTTTTTATGAAGTTTTACCCCACGCTAACAATTAGTATATACATGAAACATTTAATATCATGGATTTAGCTGTTCAGTTATCTAAATTCATTGAAAATCAAAATACTTGTTCGTTTCAACACCTTAAACTCTATGTATCAATCTGAAGTCAATCGGATAGTAACTTTGGCCTCTATAGCGTCACAAGAATTTTTGAAGTTATCAAGGGAGATAACTCTAGCAGTAATTATTTGAAATCGCTGAAAATCAATAGGCTTCTTCATCTCATGACCTTAAACACTGTGTATAAATCTAAAGTCAATCGGATATTAACTTTGGCCTCCAGAGCGTCCACAAGATTTTTTGAGGTGATCAAGGGCCATAACTCTGGCACTAACTATCGGAAATCGCTGAAAATTAATAGGCGTCTTCGTCTTATGACCTTAAACACTGTGTATAAATTTAAAGTCAATCGGATATTAACTTTGGCCTCTAGAGCGTCCACAAGATTTTTTGAAGTGATCAAGGGCCATAACTCTGGCACTAATTATCGGAAATCGCTGAAAATCAATAAGCTTCTTCGTCTTATGACCTTAAACACTGTGTATCAATTTGAAGTCAATCGGATATTAACTTTGGCCTCTAGAGCGTCCACAAGATTTTTTGAAGTGATCAAGGGCCATAACTCTGGCACTAATTATCGGAAATCGCTGAAAATTAATAGGCGTCTTCGTCTTATGACCTTAAACACTGTGTATAAATTTAAAGTCAATCGGATATTAACTTTGGCCTCTAGAGCGTCCACAAGATTTTTTGAGGTGATCAAGGGCCATAACTCTGGCACTAATTATCGGAAATCGCTGAAAAACAATAGGCTTCTTCGTCTCATGACCTTAAACACTGTGTATAAATTTAAAGTCAATCGGATATTAACTTTAGCCTGTAGAGCGTCCACAAGCAATTGTGGACGCCGGACCGACGGACCGACGGACCGACGGACCGACGGACGGGGGCGACGACAATATACGACCACATTTCAATGTGGGCGTATAAAAAACCATAGAATGTTTGGAATTCATCATTTAATTTTTGGTATTTGTAACATGCAGATGTTGAAAGAGAAAATAGTCTGGCATACGCAATATGGTATCAGGCAGCAAACACATTAGCAAAATTCCTACTGCGAGTTGTAAGTTTGGGGTCCGATTGGACCCCTTGTGCCCTACAAGCGTTGGGCCTGTTTGGCGTGTAACATAACTCTTCATGTGGGAAGCAGATGAATACCGATCTATTCGCTATGTTTAAAAATATATTGGAGACAAAGTCACTAAATTGCAGAAAGCAGTGCCCAGTAGTTATTACAAAACACTATAAAACAAGTGCATGGGGTCCACAGAGACCCCACGTGCAACGACAAGGGTTAAGAATACGAGTTGTAGATATTTTTTATACTTTCGATGGCCTACATTACCTAGTGTAGTTAAGACAAGTAAAAATAAATTGTTTAGTTAAAGATATTAAAGAATCATTTACACCTCTTATCGTTTAATATTTATCGATATAATCGATTAGCACTTGGCTCTAATAAATAACAAAATAAGAATAAATATAACATTAAACATCGATGAACAATCGATCATAATCACATCATAACAGTTGCAATTGTGTCGTCACAGGAACTTTGTCATCAAAGACAATAATATTATCAAATCGATCATTGGTTATGAAAATAGTTCGAGAACGGAATCAACGACACGGAAGGATGAATACCCTTTCTTCGGGTTAAGTGCTATAACCATAGGCCTAAATTGCTCTAAATAACGAAAACCTCTTTGGCATAACACAACTGTGTCGAGTAACTTGTATAATTATATACGGGTACAAGCGGGACCACCTGTTTAGGTTAGACCTCTAGCTTTATGGCCACCATATTGGAATTATGATTTACCTTATGGTGATGAAATGAGCTGGAGATTAACGTCCAACCGGTCTTCACCATCTGGTCTAATGAAGACGGGCATACACCATATAGTGTACTGTGAGGGCAATATCTCTAATTCTAGCTGCCAAGGAGTCTGTCACATGCACATGTAAACAGGGGGTCCGTTCCTTTCATACCATCCGAACGACTGGACTGACCCCGGTTCTGTACCACTAACTAGGTGAAACATCGCCTGTACAATCGAAAGAAACTTCCCATACAAATCCCGGACAGTGGGTCCAAGCGCCTTACTCACCGAGCCACTGCAGGTACCCTAATGGCTGTGAGCAAATTTCTATTTTAATTGTTTTGCCCTGTAACAGGAGGAGTTCAGCTTTAATTACTTTTATACTGAAGATGTTTCTAGTCCCATTCTTATCACGATTAGTCATTAATTCTGGATTAAATGTTTGGTGTTCGGACTTTTATGTACTCTTGTTTTAACCTACCTGTTCTTTCACTGCGGGTTTATTTTTAGCTTTCTTCGATTCTTGAGCGGATTTTATAACCGAATTTCTAAAACCAGAATAGTTTTTATCTAAACATTCCGTTTTTGTCTTATTGATCTGATTCAACTGAAAGTAAACAAAAAACACAATCATCATATTAAAGCCATTTAACATTAAATTACCCGACATATAACAGAGTCAATGGTTATGTGTAATCAAGTGTGGCAGATATAACGATTATTGCAGAAATATAATTAGGGTTCCACACTTCAAAGCTACATTAAATTTTATGCCAATACACAGTATCTTACTCAGTTTGATCCAAAAATACACGTCCATTCGACACAAACTAGGTCATTTCGAGACTAACATATGGTTTAATTTCATTTCAATAATTCGCTTGTGCGTAGGGGTCTTTAGCAGTGTGTGGGGGGGGACGGAGGACCCGGAGAAAACTCACGCCAGTTGACTCACCTTATGACACAGCGCGCACGTGCTAACCATTAACCCCTACCCCATTACATATAACACAACAACATGGTGAATGAATTGAAATTATTAATAAAATATAAATGTCCATATTTAGTTCATTTGTTTTGTACAAAATATATAAATATAATTGTCATAAAATTTGAAATACAATTAACATATACAATGACAATACAAAATGTATAATGCTGTATTGAGAAATAAGAAATAAGTATATCAATTTAATTGATATTTATAGATATGTGTTGAAAACTTTCGATGCCACAGAAAGTGGTGTCATTTAAAGGTTACCGGTGAAATCCGCCACAGCTGCGTCGCAGATCGAGTTTAGTTTATATAGGCCCCTACTGTAAAAATAATGGTGAATTAATTATAGATTTCTGGTCAATTGTCATTCCTCTTTCGATTTCATTGTTAGTATTCTGTTTGTATTAACCACGAAAGTGTGTTTTCGGAACTAAATGATGAACAAAATTGTTGATATTTTAAAAAATGTCGAAACTCAAATCCCGTGTACACACTGACAGTGGAGTTTAATAAAGACATTTAAATTCCTAAATACTGACACGGTAGGATTTAGTCTAGAATAAAGTTGGCCGACTGATTTACAACTTCCGCCTACACACGTGTAATCCGCATTTGCCATTAACATCTCACAATTTCCGAAATCATTTGGGTTTTTTTTTAGCAAAGCTTTCGTACTTTATACTCCATGGGTTTTAGTTAACGAACCTGCGATCGACAAAGTGGTGATCGTATTTATAGTTCAGAAATAGATGAATACATTGAAAATTTTAGTAAAATAACTTTATCCTGAACGAGTGTTCGAGGTTTGGACGACATAGTCTCTCATCTCGATTGTCAAGCACGATGGCTACGATCATAAACAAAGTCTCGATTATCCATTTTAACGTCAAATTATTAAATGTCACAATGGTTCTAATTTTTACGGCCACCCGATACCGAAGATATGTGAATAAATGCTTAATGAATAATGTATCTTATAACATTTTGAAGACAAAATGTAGCTCTTGCATAATTAATGTACCTTTAAGCTACCGGATTTCCTCCACGCGTGCATGTATACACCTCTCCACGTGTTGTTAATTAGGAAATTGAGACTAAATTTACAATTGACTTTATTTCATCCATTACTATTTCTCATCCCTCTTTTTAAAGGAGCTCAATCGCTAACATTTGGGGCCTAGAAATTGCCACAAGTGGGTCGCAACGCATATAATACTGTAATACGATTGTATATAAACTGATTTACATTCAATGGTTTCCGTTTTCACTTTAATTTCAAATCAGGTATTTTCGGCGAAGTAAGCCAGCAGTCTTAATCGAATGCAAATTCCTAGCGTCTGGTTATTCCAGTCTACATACGCCGTTTGATTTGGTGCAACGTGTTTAGTCTTGTCCCCAAGTCTCTTGTTACAACTTGGGCTGAAACGCATTATGGTACACGGTTCGTGTACCAATGGTAAAATGTTTATTTTGTCTTAAATATTGGATATCAGAAGCCCATCTTTTCCGGTATGATCACAGCATCAATGTTGATTTAAATTGACAAATAATTCGTGTTTTCATTGTTGAAGATTTTGGTTGATATTGAGTTAGAGACTTAGCTACTTTAAGAAACTTTGTATTGGATTGCTAAAAAACAACAACGACAAGAACCTTTACCAGTTCAAATCGGTTGACGAATAATTTACGATAAATTTACAAATAAAATGCCTTATATTCCATACATTTTAAATAAAAAAATTGGAATTACGGATTAATTACATAACTAACCAATAAAGTTCGCTTTATTTAATAGTTCATACAGTTACATTCCATCCAAGCCTGAAATGCTGCATCTGTTTTCAGGAACCACTAAATTAAGGCCTGGATCCTTGTTGAAATAAACATGGATAATGGTATCAATTAGTAATACAGATATATTTATAGTATTGGACCGATTGTTTTATTTTCTCTAATCTTGTTTATTTATCCAGGATAAAACTATCTAGATGAAGTGAGACTTGTTTTTGACTTCATCGTACCGTCTATATTACTAGCAAAATATAGATTCAAGTTACACTCAAAACAAGGCTAGAAATCCCAAAATCCAGTATATAGGTAGCTTTTATATATCGCTACTTCCCAGCGCAAGTAAAACTGGCCGATCACATTCGTGCAGTTTTCGGATAATATTTTAAAAAATAGTTTTCGGCTTAATTCACGCGAAAATGTACTCAAATGGAATAAAATTTCATACAACACCAAAATATCAGCGATAGACTATATCCTGGCTTCTCGTTTTATCCAACACTTATATGTGGCACTGGCTTGTTTATATAGTCTTCGTGGGGTGGCGATTGTTGCGAAATTTTCAATTCATCATATCTTTGTAAGTACCGAATGGAATTGAACCTTCTTTAGACTGATATTCTGTTTAGAGATTATTAGCCTATCCGTCATTTCCTTGCATCTGTAGCCATTCCAAGAACTATTTGGCTGATATTTTCGTCTAAGTAAACATTCAGAACGGACATATTTGGTTCTGAGAAAAGGCACTTTCAGCAGTAAAAAAAGGCACTGTCGAAAATCAAGGGGGGACGCCCCCTTGTGTTTATAACTTGATTCTTATTAAAGATACACTATGTAAGATTTAGATAAAGAACTAGTCATTCTTGCTATAATAGTGCGAAAGTAGATAATGTAAAATAAATAATTTGAAAATTCAATTCAAATTACTCTATTGCAAGCGAAGATATTAGCCTTTGAAGGTTTGACAGGCGTATTGGTTGATCGAAGCTAAGTCTCGTTTCCTCCATATTTGATTAATCAAAGTATCGCTGAAACGTTTTAATCTATTTAATATCGGAAAAATCTGAGGCCATCGAGAGTTGATTAAGGCCTAAGCCAGTTAATTAATTTCTAATTAATACTGTAGAAAACATTTCAGGCCTAAAAAAGACCCGCAATAGGCAGATTTAACTCTTGCATGATGCATGTTTAACGTTCTATATTGCCCGCACAACAAAATATTCAAATAGTCTGTTAGTTCTGGCTTCATGTTATATATAGGACTCTACATTATATTTTTAGACATTTATTCACATGGCTAGCGCATATTCAATTCTCTTGACTAACGGGTAGCTACGATATTTAATGGATTAGGAGCACCGCTCCATTTAATAATTCAACGTTTTAGGTTTCCTCGAACACTTGTCCTTCCTATTGAAAATATAAACCGATTTTCAAGACAGCGTGATTTAATATTCAATATGGTAATAACGAATCCGACTCCCAAGAGTCTTAATTTCTCTATATGATGATCGTGTAAGTGTAATGATTATAAATAAATGATAACTTGGTGGTCCGATAAATAAAATTTCTTATGTCAAGTCTAAAAGCTATTGTCTAAACAGTCTGATATGTCTTCGTGTTATTTCTCACATCAGGTTATTTCTCAAACCTATTATAAAAATGAGACATGTTATTTCGATAGCGGGGACCAGGGTAGCTAAGTCGTACTGGCTCGCTAGCTTGGAGGTCGGGTGTTCCATCGCTACATTGACCGAGAAAGTTCATCCAGATTTCTCTGTCTGATGCCCGACAGGGGCGGTTGTCTAGTCGTTCGAATGGGACGAAAAACCGAGGTCCCGTGTACACATTGTCGTGCACCTAAAAGATCCCTTGGCAGTTGGAATTCGATATAAGAGTAGGCCATAGCCGTCAAAATTTCCTTCATAGCACATCCACTGTATGCCCGTCTTCATTAGCCGATTTCAGGAGTAGAACAGTAGGACGTTAAACCCCATTTCATTCATTTCATTTTATTTCGATAGTAATAAAGCTGGATACCTGGGTCCGTCCGGGTCCAAAATTCGATAGGATAAAAACATACACGAGGTAATGCTGGTTAATTTGAACCTAGTAAAAGTGGTTCATTGATGATGCTATATAAAACACAATTTGAGCCCTCCTGAACGTGGTCCATTAACGATTCTCTAGAAAACTCAACATTGTAAAGTCTTAGTGAAGTGGTCCATTAACGAAGGTCTTTAAAACACAATACCTCCCTTGTGATAGATTCTTTAAAATACCGTTACCGTTTCAACTAGCAGTTAAACCATTGTAAATAATTGAAAGATGGGTAAAAAGTTGACTTGTAATTGCGAATGTAATCAATGACTAGTTCTCTAGAGAGTAAGGCACGAACAGGTTCATGTTTTATTCAACCAATCACAATAGGATGAGACGAATTAAGATAAACAAGGGGCGATAATGCTAATCTGATTACCGAGAGAGGGAGAAATAGGGTTTTACGTCCACTCGACACAAACTAGGTCATTTCGGAACAAACAAGGGGCGATAATGCTAATCTGATAACCGAGAGAGGGAGAAATGGGGTTTTACGTCCACTCGACACAAACTAGGTCATTTCGGAACTAACAGTAGCATGGTTAAATTCTATTTCAATAATTTGCACTTGCGCAGGGGTCTTTAGCAATGGGGGAACTGGAGGACCCGGAGAAAACCCACGAGGTTGGACAGGCGAACCTTCTCCTTGTCAAGTACAACCGGGGATTCGAAATCACGCCAGATGACTCAATGACAGGCTTCATGCTGATTATAACCCCTGTTCATGTTACATGGAGTTTGTGTTTACATAATGGGAAGCACCTGTCGATCTATACCAAAAGCTTTTAGATTTACAAAGGGGTATTCAATTCACAAACCAAGTCATTCGGGATTAATCTTACATATATGGTCCAATTTTATTATAATAATTCGCTTGCGCGTGGGTGTCTTTGACAGTGGGAAATACTGGAGAGAAGTTAAAGAATCAAATAATTAAATCTTCCACAAAGATTTATAAAAGAAAATAAATGAACTGAGATTGAACGTCCTCCTGTACCAGCGGAGCCGATGAAGGTCTGCATATGGGGGACATTTCTGTCTTCCGTGCATTGAATTCAATCCTTCAAAGGCTCTTTTACCTGTTTGTCAATATGGAGACTGCGGAAACTCGGTGGTATATCAATTAAATTCCAATGGTACCTTTATTTGCACGCCAATGTGTGCACGAGCGAACCCCGGTTTTTCGTTCCATATGAACGTCTAGAAACTTTCTCATTGCCAAGCCCTCCATAAAATGACCTCCTGCTTATTGTGCAGGCGCCATGCTCTCCATATTCAACAAACTAGAAGGAAACCAGATATTAGCAAATAATACAGCTATTATTATACCAGTCCTCGAGTAGAACGAAATTGCCCAATCAAATCAAAATCAAAGAGTTTAGAATCCAATTTTCTGTTCATCGTGTCCATCGTTGCACAAAAGCAGATTAATCATAAACCTCCTTGATGGATATTTCCTTGCTTCGAGGATGGGAATTATTTTTTGCAGACTATGCATTTTCTAGTGATAATAGACTTCTTTAATGTCCAAGACCTGATTCGAATTCACCGTGCTTTGGCATTCTGTTTATACACCTTTAATTATTATTCAAAGGTTTCCTGCCTCTTTATGGGATTATATTGTTAATGGCCTATTGAGAGATAGTTCCTTTTAAAAGGCTATTACGGTGAAATGGTTAGCTTATCATATTAGCCCAGAGACAACGATATTGATTATACATAACGTGATAAGTCGGTGTAACAAACTGCGGATTTCTAAACGTAAGGGTAGGACATGTTACTGATGGGATCAAAGAAGAAAGTTTCCAGGCGAAATGACGAGAATTTGTTTTTGAAGCTACTAGTTAAACGGCCAATGACTCATGATAGAACTTGATAAAGCTTGGTAATAGCTTCTGATATAACTGACGTTTACTCTATTTTTCTGTGTATAATGTATAGATGACATGGTTTCGAATCCCCGGTTGTACGTGATAAGGAGTAGGGTCGCCTGTCCAACCTCGTGGGGTTTCGTCGGGTTCTCCAGTTTCCTCCCACTGCTAAAGACCCCTACGCACAAGCGAATTATTGAAATAAGAAATAGAATCAAAACATATGTTATTCCCGAAATGACCAAGTTTATGTCGAGTGGACGGACCCCCCACCTCCCCTCTCTCTCTCTCTCTCTCTCTCTCAATAAAATCGGGTTTAACGTCCGATTATTATTAACGTCCGATTATTATTTTTGCACCAATAGGGCTATAATGAAGATGTACATATGCCACGCATCTGAGCTATTTGTCCGGACAGCAGCGCAAGGGCCTAGTGTTACTCTGAATTCAAGAATCAGAGGATTCTTGTTGATGCTGCCAATGCTATACATGGGGCCTTCCATTTTGTGTGAAACCATAGATCCTTCCTCTTGCACCATTAACTAAGGAGGACCAATAGAGGAATTTCACAAGGAACCTTATCGGCCAACACGATGATCTAGCCAGGTATAACACCTAGTTATTGAACTCCTGCCTTATTTACCCACTCACCGTGGCTTCCTCTTCTATAAATAAACTATTATTAAAAACCAAATGATTCATTCATTCACAAAGTCTATATACGTTCAATTATGTAATTAGTTCTTCTTGTCAATGTATGCCCCACTGGGAATTATGAGATGCGCACACTCTGTTCAGAGCGTTCAATACAGTCAGGTAGTATGATATAAAATCACATTATGTAAGATTTAGACAAAGAGCTGACCATTCTTGCTATAATAGCAGGCGCGGATCCAGAGGGGGGCGCACCCGGCGCACCCCCCCTCTATTTTTGGAGGTGGCAAACAATTTTTAGCTCCAAATAGTTTAGGTTGGAAATCCTAATTTACAGTACTAGTATGAAATTAGTCCCTGTGGGCATTTTTTACACTCAAAAATCACTTTTCTGGGCTTCGCACTCCCAAGTGGGTGCAGCACGCCCCCTCTTTCTGAAAATCCTGGATCCGCCTCTGAATAGCTCAAAAATAGATAATGTAAAATGACAAGATGTGTGCATTGTGGTAACCAGGGTACTGGTATATTCGAGACTAAACTTAGCATCGCTTTACCATTTATAAATTGAATTTTTAAATGGCGAATCGTTTTAATCTAGGTAAATCTCGAGTGCCCGATGCCATCGAGGGTTGATTATAGTCTTGTTTTGTTAATAAATGTCTAATCAATAGTTTATATAACATTTCAGGCCTAAAAAAGATCTGCGATAGGCATATTTAGCTCTTGTATAATGTATGTTTAAGCTGGGGTAAAATCTATGTTTTAGACAAGTCAAAATGGTTCAAGATCATCTAGCATTATCTTATCCGGTCATGAAGAGTCATTAATATTTGTGGAAGTTGACCAGTTTATTAATTCGTTTTGATGTTTTTGGAGAGGTTTTTGGTGCCTCCCCTGAGTGAATTGATTAATAACAACATATCCGGAAACGAATACATTTTAATACGGCACGTAGGCGGTGTTACTACACAAGACTTTCGCGGAGACCCACTCGGTCTCAAATTCTCACCACATTTAATCCAAGCCACACTATGAATTTTCAACCAAATTACCCCCCCCCCCCCAGCCATTTCCCATCCCCGCCCCAACTACACCCGCCCTAACAAATCCGATCGACCCTTTTTGCATTAGCCCAAAATCGCCAACCTATGGTCCTGTTTATCGAGGCCAACACATGTATTTTGATTTGGTCTTAATATATCTTACCCTTTTAAGATTGGTAGCCACTGGTTTAGCTTTATGCTTCTTTACACCACCAGGTTTCTTGTCTGTAGAAACGGTCGCTGCCTTTTTACCCTTTTTATTCTTCCCCATTATAAACTCGCTCCTAAAAATAGAAAAATTTATTAAGGCATTCAAAATTCATTGAGCTCCACATCCGTGAAATTGCAAAGGCCTCGCAATGGATCAATCTACATGTATAACAAAAAGCGATGTTTCTTCACGTGTTCATCACGCTTTATTGGAATTATGAATCAAATGTTGACATTTTGCTGGCGATGTCATCAAGAAATACCGGCGCTGTCGATAAACATTACATTAAGGCACAAAAAATGCTTTAAATCTTTGAGCTGACTAAGCTGTTTTTATGAAATCTGTTGCTAGCTATTAGCTGCGCTAAAATTGCATAGTCACATTAAATAAGATTTGATCCAGCTTTCAGAGAGAAAACTAATGGTTCGTTCATTATTGTAGGCTGTCAATCGAGGATCTAAATGGCACAACATTTTATTCACTGATCATGTACTGGCGCATGTCATAAACCAAATGGTTTACATACACATGGCATAAAAACTAATTCACACTGGCCTATCGACCTGAGTAACAACCAAAATATCCCAATAACTAAATTAGTCTACCCGAACATCTCATTAACCAACCCATCAAATCAAACAAAACGTCTCAATAACTGGATTAATCTGCGTCTATCCCCCAGCATTGTACTGAACAGTTTCCATAACACCATAAAGCGGGCAGTGCTGTCTTTACGACTCTGTTGTTGTTGTGACTTTGACGAGCTTCAGATCACACCAATCTTTTAAATGATATTTTAATTTGAATTCTTCTGCATGTTTAACCCATGACCTATTGACCCGGGATTTAATTTCACGTATGTCTACCTATGGATATATTGGTTTTTACCTACATTGAAAAGGTGGGGTAATAAATAATACGCTTGATTTATAACGTTTCGCTACACTCCAACGGGTGTAAAAGTGGTCTATGACCTGTCGTGCTGAAAATCGTACTAAAGAAAAGCTACCCACATTTGGGGAATTAAAATTGTTCACACGGTTAATAGGCCATCAATGGATCGGCATTTAGGGATTATCAAGGATTGATCACGTCGTGTGCTAAAGTCCATACGATGTTTCGATATTTGAGAGTGGTGTTTTGTCTCCCAAAGAGGCTAAGTGGTGATCTGAATGTCATGTTGTTATATGCCATCCTTACCACGCTCCTGTATACAATCCAGGATTTGACAATATCCAGTCTGATAGACATGCAGCTACTACTACTACCTGATGTTTTAACGTCCGCTTCCACAGAAGTGATATCGCAGACAAGTACACATGTAGCTGCAGCTTGCGTTATTATATACCTGACATTAAACCTACATTATGCAAGAGCTAAATCTGCCTATTGTCGGCCTTTCTTTAGGCCTGAAATGTTATATGAACTAGTAATTAAACATTAATTAACTTATCTAGACTATAATGAACTCTCGATGTCAACGTTAACCGTCGACATTGACTCGATTTTGATCTGATGTGCTGCTCAACCTTTATTCATGATTAAATCATGAAATCCATAATCGACACTACGTTTTGTTATCGTACCGACTTTAGTAATGATGTTCGGGGCTAGGCCGAAAATACAATCGCTAAATATCCCGTTAAGAGTGGATATATTTTACTGGAATTTCAGCAAATTATCTAGTTTGTAACTATTATAGCGAGAACTGTCAGCTATAAATAATTGTTTCGACATTTCATATCTTTACTTACATGAGGGACTGGCTTGCTAACCATTAGCGTTGACATTAAAATCTTCTTAAAAGTTTCTACAACACCCCTGCTCTGAACCCCCTACAATATCCAATTTCAAATTATGTGCCAGAGCCGCGCACCAAAATAAAAAAGATGTCTACTGGCCTGTCAACACATGTGGGAAATCTATTTAAAACTTGAGAATTTACCGTTTTAGGGGTAAAGTTATATTTCGCTCTCGGTGTACAAGACCAAATCATCATAACAAAAGTTACAGATTTATCGGTCTATTTTCGGTTTGATCTATTTCTTAAGGCCGTCTGCAGAGTTGGCCAAAGGTCACCAGATGTAAACAGGGCTAGTACCAACCTTAAACCTAACCATGGACCAAGCGCGAACCCTTACCCCAACCCTAACCCACAATCTCGTCAATAATCTTATGCCCTAACCTTATTACATCTCAGAGACCTTGGTAAAATATGGAGGTGGTCTTAAGAATTAGATCTAGCATTCTATTTTCTAATGAACAACAACCAAGTATAAAATTACACCGAAGTGTGCTTACTCCATTATTTCTTTATCGATTAACCATATTTATTGGTAATTCGATAATTGGATAACTCATTTATGCTTTACCTCGACAATACCAATATTTGAGAAAAAACTACACCGAACAAGAATACGTTATCTAAGCCATACAAATATTAACAATAGAAAGAGGGTCGTATTTCCCTTCACCAAACATACATACAATAGAGGGACTGTGTCCATTTGTCTATTGTTTGAGCACGTGGACCACCTTTGAATAAACTGTCTTTCGGAGACCCTTCTAGAGATTCGTATAGGGATCCTGCAGGTCATACTATTATACTATTTCGGTCTAGGGATGGTTGACACGTTTATAACTTAATAGTCACGATGTCAAGGTAAATAACAAGGATTACAGTCATTATTACTGAATTAAAATAAATCGAAAGTAGCTTTCAGATTTCTTTTACTGACAGGACAAGCTGTGTTTGTATTTGAGAAAATGTTGGCACATGGTCTCGAGTTGAATCGATTTTAAAACTAACAAAACTCGTAGAGAAACAATTGAAATTGTGTGGGTATTTGGTGGCTGTGTTGGTTGAGTCGACTTGGTGGTAGGGTTCACAGTTTAAAGTTAATAACAGGTGGTAACTCATTAGTCAAGCACGTGAGATGTTGAAAAACATGTCTTCAAATACCTGAAAAGTGGATGGAGTGCTGTGTAAATACCTCTTAATACACTCAGATTAAATTAACGACCAATTACTTGTTTTCTGTAGGTTTTTCACGAGAGTCAATATATCTTGCAATAGAATCCAATGACATATTTAAAATCATTTAAGTTTGGCCTGGGATGGTAGAATGAAAGAAATCATCCGAAAAAACAATCTTATTAAAATACAGATCTATACTTTGTTTCCTTTTTATACTTTCGAAGGCCTACACAACATGGAGATTTGACCGGTTGTAGAGATAGGTCGCGTCAGAGATCATACGAGCGGCTTTTGGCGCTATGACGTCAGACATTTGATTAACCACTCATCACTGATGTTACTAGTGGGTTACCCACAGTTCCGTGCAAAACACATCTAAAACTCGCCGTAACCGACCGTTTCATTGACTAATCCCGCACATC
This sequence comes from Patella caerulea, assembly GCA_036850965.1. Classification (NCBI taxonomy): domain Eukaryota; kingdom Metazoa; phylum Mollusca; class Gastropoda; family Patellidae; genus Patella; species Patella caerulea. Next base: position 63,298,404 of record JAZGQO010000011.1, on the reverse strand, counting down.
AATGATAATAACAGTTCCAGATTCCAGTGTAGTAAAGACAAGTTAAACGAAATTTTGAACTACAAAAAAACGAAACGAAATAGGATCTGTGTTTTAATCGGATTATGAAAAATATGTCCAATTGTAACTAGACTTAAATACGATAAACACACAAAAGTTGGAGGCGAATTATGTGTTATCAGCTACATCACTGTAATATACTGAGCGCCATAGAATACGCCTCACTTAGTTTTTCGTATAACAAAATGATCTTGTAATATGTTTACAGGATCAATTTGTTATACGAAAAACTAAGTGAGGCGTATTCTATGGCGCTCAGTAGAGTATAAGTGGTTGATAACCTTTTCAGATCTACAAAAATCCGTCCACCTGCATTTTATGTGCTCAGTCAGATTTTCCATATTAGGGACGTTAGGGCATAGGGGGCGTATAACCACTTTTCACCCAAATAATAGACCATCCCCTACGAAGCCATCGCAATCTGAATAATTAAATTAAGGAATAAATATTAATGAAAACACATGAATATCAACAGAAGATGACCCCCATTCATATTATCAATATGATTCTGATACCCTTTTGATTTCCAGGGTCCCAAATATTTTCTCATGAGGAACCCTTGTCAGGAAACACTGTTTTAGTTCGTATTGAAGGCAGCTTACCACGAGCGCGTTGTATCATAAGGTCTGTCATTGAGTCGGTTTTACGTGACAAAGTGCAGGATCAGCTGTCCTATATCGTGGGTTTTATCCGGTTCCTCCCGACGTTAAAGACCTTTACGCGCAAGCGAATTATCGAACTAAAACTGAACCATGAGTAAGCCCCAAAATGACCTAGTTTGTGTCGAGAGGACATTCCCTCGAATTTAAGGATTTGAAACAAACAACGACGAACATCTGTAAACAACAGTAGAATGACCCACATCAGGCCATTTAAACGTCATCACAGATTATATTTTGATAAAGAAAATTAGGCGGCATTGGAGTGAATGCAATGTCAGTGTTCTACTGGAGATAACACACATACGGTACACACCCTCCACAGATGAAAACCATTTAATCTTTTAACAACTTTTAATGTGGAAATTAGTTATATTTTTAATTCATTTGAATCCCTGAATATAACAGAATCAAATGCAACATAAACACACAAACAGGTGCCAGAAACTCAGGTAATCACTAACTGGGACTCATTAGAGACCTTTCATATCGCTAGAAAGGTAATGTATAGAAAACTCTCGGCTGGGGTATTATGATATAACTATTATTCCTGCAACAACAAATTCGTTATCGGTATGGTTATATCATTCATGGTACTTTTACATCATCAGAACTTTCAACTGAAAATGAATGTAAAAAACGTCTGAGAATTCCAGCAAACAAAACCACACCACTGCTCCCAAATTAGAACGTGAATACCATGTTAATGCGTAATAAACGAGAAAACAGGATGACGCTTTTGGTTCAGAAATTAACAGTATATCTCACACGGCGTTTTTTTCTTTTAAAACTACGCGTGCAATTTAAAACACTTAATTTAAAAGTTTAATTCCTTCTGTCTTACCGACATGTCTGCTTTGACACTGACAAACACGTGGAAATGACATTATAAAACGGTAAAATTTGGCAACAGTTAACACCTACTTCCCTCTGTAATAAAACTTCTTCGAGTACATTTTTTTTGTGTGAAGCATTATTTGTATTACTGAAACCAACTAAACCTATTTCGAAATCAGTACTAACCAGTTTATTATAATAATTAAGAGCAAACTTAAAGCAACAATTCATTCATTTACAATGACGTACATATATGTCGTATACAATATTTTCATTTCAATATGAAAATATTAAATCTTATCAGTACATTTTAAGACAGACATGGGATAAGTGTGCAATGCAAGGGTTGAATTGGAGTTGGATTTTAAATCTTGTCAACACAACACTTCGGCATTTTGAGACTAACATATGGTACATTCCATTTCTATTGTCACGTGTGCAATGCGAGGAAATATAATTTTTCCCCGACAGTGGCGTTTTCGTCTACTTGCCAAAAGCTCTCCTATGTGCATACCAACGATTGAACTGTTGGGTCTCGGTTTTTTGTCCCATCCGAACGACCAGGTGGATTTTCCTTGTCAAGCCCTTCGTCCTGCACCACGCAAAGGGAGAACTTTCTGGGACCGGGCCAGCGCAATATTCATTGAGCTACCAAACCAAGCCCCCGGAAGCATATGATATGATGGCATACGACTTACAAACAAAGGCGTACGGGCAATCTGATTTTTCGGGCAGGCGGGTAAAGTGAAAGATTTTTTTTTATTTCATCTAGTTGGCAAAATAAAGTGTTCGAAATCTAATAAAACACTAATTTTACTTTCCTTTTGATTGAATACCACGAATTAATACTGTATTATTGACTATGGATCGAAAAATTTTGTCTGGGGGCACTCTACTTCGAGCGGCTGTCAAATTTTTCAAAATTTTCAAGCTGGGTCAATTCAACCAACGCTTAACTCCACCGCGCCGCTGTCTGTAACCCAAATTATTTTCGGGCACTTCGGGTTCTGCCCTCTGACTGTCATTATTTGATCATCAATTTGGGACGCCCGTATAGCTACAACGTTCGTGAGTTATTTACCAAGTGGATCTATATCCATCAATTATTTCTGCATGGTAAACAATTTTAACATAGTTACATGAACTAAGCTAATTAAATTACACATTAATAATTTATATATTAAACTGTGCAGTATAGTTCAGGGGATCAATAAGGGTTGTGTAAACACAGCTATTCATAACACTAGCTATAAATAACCATTAAATGTGACAGGGAAACAGGCCGGATATAATGACAGTTGTAATTCACAACAGGCCAATTAAAATGATATAAATATTGATTTAACAGAAGAGATAAACCCTTACGCTTATTGCTTCATGTTTTATTCCAAGAAATTCACAATCATTATAGGTGTTTTTTTTTCTTATAGTTTTGTTTTCTTTACTTTTAGCATTATGGCCCTTTAAAGTAGTTGACATGCCAAAATTACCAAACTATTGGAAAACATCAGCATTCATTCATATATAAAATGAGAGCGAGAGAGAGAGAGAGAGAGAGAGAGAGAGAGGGGGAAAGAGCGAGAAAGAAAAAGAGAGAGAGAGTGTCATTTCGGAACTAACACATGGTTCAATTTTATTTCAATAATTTGCTTACGCGTAGGGGTCTTTAGCAGTGCAAGGAAACCGGAAGACCTGGAGAAAACCTACGAGATTGGATAAGCCACCCTATCTCTTGTCAAGTTGACTCAATGACAGACCTTATGATTACAGCGCGCACGTGCTAGCTATTCGGTCATCCAACACCATGGCCGTTCTTCGTGTCGATTGATATATTTAGCCAAATGTTTCAATAGAAATACTGGAGATTATCCATAACGCGGGTTAGTTAATATAATAGATCAAGCAATTCCTGTAACTGTTGTTTGATAATGCATACTAATCGAATTGGAAATTGGAAATTGGAAATTGAGGAAATGGTTAACGGCATCTAAAATCTGCTGTTTCCGTTCAATTGCCTCGATCACTGTAACCATGGGAGTTGTGGACAAGCTAATGGTTTGTATTGCATACCTTTGCATAATGTATCAAAATTAAAGACAGACCCAAGAATGTACATGTAGTTAACAGATAAGGATAGGCAAGCGCGGACCCAGTGAAATAGTTAATTTTCATTTTCGTTTGCTTTGTCACTGTTGTAGTTCACGTATCCGCTCTTTAATAGATTATATAAACATGATTTACGCATTGCTCCCTTTGCTCCAATGTGTGCCCCCCCCCCTTCGACAAAATCCTGGATCCGGGCATGATAGGCATTCTTTCTTTTAATTCATTTATATACGGCGTGACTTTTATGGTAAACACACAAGTAACAAATTAGTTTTTTTTATCTGTAACATGTCTCTCCTTATCGGCCATCGAGGACAGATTAAAGGGAAAACGCTGTCATGTTTACAAAAAAAAAAAGAAAATCATGTATGCTAAGCAGCCCTAAATGACTGTATTAATGTATACACACTTCTAGACAAATCCTGTACTGTTTTTTCTTTAATATAATTTTGTGTTGGATAGGCATGGTCAACTCCTCATTGTGTTGTCAAACTGAGAAAATGATTAATATACGATACATTGTGATATACTATTCAGACCCTTGAAGACAAATCTTAAAGCGTACAATGTTCTCTTTATATTTATATTAAATATGGATTATTTGGTCTCGTATTTCATTCAAGAACTGCGAATGGAAGCCCGCAGCTCTATTCACTTTTTGTGCCATTTAACCTACGAAAGTGGCGAGTGTCGGGTTTGATTAAGTTAAAAGGGTTTCCAATATAAAGCCTAAACAGACTGGGAAGACTATTTGGCACGGTGTAAAGTGAATGAATGCAGTTTTCACAGCAAACAGCCAAACGCTTCGTTGCAGACGATATATTGTCGTAAGTCACGTGGTATCGAGTCGTCGCGTGAGAGAACGTCTGTGTGAGTTTGGCCGAGATCAAGCTGGCAGACAATAGCTAGCAGACATTAAGACCTTTTACCAGACAATTAGGGACAATCAACTCAGCATACAATAAGGAATTTGCTGGATGACCACGACTTCAGTGAAATCACGTGCTCTGTTTGGGCTAATCCGAGCCTTCGATAAATAAAATAAATTGACAGTAGTCTATTTTTAGTAACTATGTTATTGTCTGATGGCGACGAATTTTTAGATCAAAATAAAAAGGCTATTTATCTCTTCTAAAGTGTGTTATTATGAATGTGCCAGAAAATAACAAGTACAGTTAAAGAGCCATTGAAACTTACTTTCCGGTGATGTATGACACGATAACTGGAATTTCGTATTAAGATCCTTATTTTGACATTAAACACTCGCCTCGCCTCGCCCCACCCCACCACACCGGTCGAATTCAGTTTGTGCAAGAGAATTTTTTTTTTTTTTTTTTTTTTTTTTTTAAATAAAATATACATGCATTCTGCTTTAAGGTAAGCTAAATAAAAGATTGACTTTAATTTTGGAGCAAGTCTCCCATTCTACCCCCCCCCCCCGACTCCCTTCGCTTATTAAGGTAAAGTAAATATGAATGTGCCAGAAAATTATTTATATATTTGAAGAGAGCGTTCAATGTGCTTTTCAGAGATATATAACATCATGGCTGGAATTTCGTATTAAGAACCGTATTTTGGCATTGAATGCCCCCTCCCCCCTCACTATAGAGTTAAAAGTACCACCCAACTTTGATCGCTTATTAAAGTAAGTAGATATGAATGTGCCAGAAAATTATTTATATATTTGAAGAGAGCATTAAACACGCGTTTCAGCGATATATGACATAATGGCTGGAATTTCGTACTAAGATCCGTATTTTGGCATTGAATACCCCCCCCCCCCATCTCAGAGTTAAGTATCACCCAACTTTGATTGCTTATTAAGGTAAGTAAATATGAATGTGCCAGATAATTATGTATATATTTGAAGAGAACATTCAATGAGCTTTTCAGTGATATATAACATCATGGCTGGAATTTCGTACTAAGAACCGTATTTTGGCATTGAATACCCCCCCCCCTTCACTATAGAGTTAAAAGTACCACCTAACTTTGATCGCTTATTAAAGTAAGTAGATATGAATGTGCCAGAAAATTATTTATATATTTGAAGAGAGCATTAAACACGCGTTTCAGTGATATATAACATCATGGCTGGAATTTCGTACTAAGATCCGTATTTTGGCATTGAATACCCCCCCCCCCTCCATCTTAGAGTTAAATTTCACCCAACTTTGATCGCTTATTAAGGTAAGTAAATATGAATGTGCCAGAAAATTATCTATATATTTGAAGAGAACATTCAATGAGCTTTTCAGTGATATATAACATCATGGCTGGAATTTCGTATTAAGAACCGTATTTTGGCATTGAATGCCCCCCCCCCTCACTATAGAGTTAAAAGTACCACCCAACTTTGATCGCTTATTAAAGTAAGTAGATATGAATGTGCCAGAAAATTATTTATATATTTGAAGAGAGCATTAAACACGCGTTTCAGTGATATATGACATAATGGCTGGATTTCGTACTAAGATCCGTATTTTGGCATTGAATACCCCCCCCCCCCCCATCTTAGAGTTAAGTATCATCCAACTTTGATTGCTTATTAAGGTAAGTAAATATGAATGTGCCAGAAAATTATGTATATATTTGAAGAGAACATTCAATGAGCTTTTCAGTGATATATAACATCTTGGCTGGAATTTCGTACTAAGAACCGTATTTTGGCATTGAATACCCCCCCCCCCTTCACTATAGAGTTAAAAGTACCACCCAACTTTGATCGCTTATTAAGGTAAGTAAATATGAATGTGCCAGAAAATTATGTATATATTTGAAGAGAAAATTCAATGAGGTTTTCAGTAATATATAACATCATGGCTGGAATTTCGTACTAAGAACCGTATTTTGGCATTGAATACCCCCCCCCCCTTCACTATAGAGTTAAAAGTACCACCCAACTTTGATCGCTTATTAAGGTAAGTAAATATGAATGTGCCAGAAAATTATTTATATATTTGAAGAGATCATTCAACGGGCTTTTCAGTGATATATAACATCATGGCTGGAATTTCGTACTAAGAACCGTATTTTGGCATTGAATACCCCCCCCCCCATTCACTATAGAGTTAAAAGTACCACCCAACTTTGATCGCTTATTAAGGTAAGTAGATATGAATGTGCCAGAAAATTATTTAAATATTTGAAGAGAGCATTAAACACGTGTTTCAGTGATATATAACATCTTGGCTGGAATTTCGTACTAAGAACCGTATTTTGGCATTGAATCATATCTACTTACCTTAATAAGCTATAGTGAAGGGGAGGGGTTATTCAATGCCAAAATACGATTCTTAATATGAAATTCCAGTCAAGATGTTATATATCACTGAAAAGCTCATTGAATGTTCTCTTCGAATATATAAATAATTCTCTGGCACATTCATATTTACTTACCTTAATAAGCGATCAAAGTTGGGTGGTACTTTTAACTCTATAGTGAAGGGGGGGGATTCAATGTCAAAATACGGTTCTTAGTACGAAATTCCAGCCATGATGTTATATATCACTGAAAAGCTCATTGAATGTTCTCTTCAAATATATACATAATTTTCTGGCACATTCATATTTACTTACCTAATAAGCGATCAAAGTTGGGTGATACTTAACTCTAAGATGTGGGGGGGGGGGGGTATTCAATGCCAAAATACGGATCTTAGTACGAAATTCCAGCCATTATGTTATATATCACTGAAAAGCACATTGAACGCTCCAGCCATTATGTTATATATCACTGAAACACGTGTTTAATGCTCTCTTCAAATATTTAAATAATTTTCTGGCACATTCATATCTACTTACCTTAATAAGCGATCAAAGTTGGGTGGTACTTTTAACTCTATAGTGAAGGGGGGGGGGTATTCAATGCCAAAATACGGTTCTTAGTACGAAATTCCAGCCATGATGTTATATATCACTGAAAAGCACGTTGAATGCTCTTTTTAGAATATATACATAATTTTCTGGCACATTCATATTTACTTACCTAATAAGCGATCAAAGTTGGGTGGTACCTTTAACTCTATAGTAAAGGGGGGGGGGGTATTCAATGCCAAAATACGGTTCTTAGTACGAAATTCCAGCCATGATGTTACATATCGCTGAAAAGCTCGTTAAATGCTCTTTTCAAATATATAAATAATTTTCTGGCACATTCATATTTACTTACCTTAATAAACGATCAAAGTTGGGTGGTACTTTTAACTCTATAGTGAAGGGGGGGGGGTATTAATGCCAAAATACGGTTCTAAGCACGAAATTCCAGCCAAGATGTTATATATCACTGAAAAGCTCATTGAATGTTCTCTTCAAATATATAAATAATTTTCTGGCACATTCATATTTACTTACCTTAATAAGCGATCAAAGTTGGGTGGTACTTTTAACTCTATAGTGAAGGGGGGGGGGATTCAATGTCAAAATACGGTTCTTAGTACGAAATTCCAGCCAAGATGTTATATATCACTGAAAAGCTCATTGGACGTTCTCTTCAAATATATAAATAATTTTCTGGCACATTTATATTTACTTACCCTAATAAGCGATCAAAGTTGGGCGGTACTTTTAACTCTATAGTGAAGGGGAGGGGGATCCAATATCAAAAATACGGTTCTTAGTACGAAATTCCAGCCATGATGTTATATATCACTGAAAAGCCCGTTGAATGATCTCTTCAAATATATAAACAATTTTCTGGCACATTCATATTTACTTACCTTAATAAGCGATCAAAGTTGGTGGTACTTTAACTCTATAGTGAAGGTGGGGGGGGTATTCAATGCCAAAATACGGTTCTTAGTACGAAATTCCAGCCATGATGTTATATATCACTGAAAAGCCCATTGAATGTTCTCTTCAAAGATATACATAATTTTCTGGCACATTCATATTTACTTACCTTAATAAGCGATCAAAGTTGGGTGTACTTTTAACTCTATAGTGAAGGTGGGGGGTATTCAATGCCAAAATACGGTTCTTAGTACGAAATTCCAGCCATGATGTTATATATCACTGAAAAGCCCATTGAATGTTCTCTTCAAAGATATACATAATTTTCTGGCACATTCATATCTACTTACCTTAATAAGCGATCAAAGTTGGGTGGTACTTTTAACTCTATAGTGAAGGGGGGGGGGTATACAATGCCAAAATACGGTTCTTAGTACGAAATTCCAGCCAAGATGTTATATATCACTGAAAAGCGCATCGAATGTTCTCTTCAAATATATAAATAATTTTCTGGCACATTCATATCTACTTACCTTAATAAGCGATCAAAGTTGGGTGGTACTTTTAACTCTATAGTGAAGGTGGGGGGGGGGATTCAATGTCAAAATACGGTTCTTAGTACGAAATTCCAGCCATGATGTTATATATCGCTGAAAAGCACGTTGAATGGTCTCTTCAAATATATAAATAATTTTCTGGCACATTCATATCTACTTACCTTAATAAGCGATAAAAGTTCCGTGGTACTTTTAACTCTATAGTGAAGGGGGGGGGGATTGAATGGTCTCTTCAAATATATAAATAATTTTCTGGCACATTCATATCTACTTACCTTAATAAGCGATCAAAGTTCCGTGGTACTTTTAACTCTATAGTGAAGGGGGGGGGGATTCAATGTCAAAATACGGTTCTTAGTACGAAATTCCAGCCAAGATGTTATATATCACTGAAAAGCTCATTGGATGTTCTCTTCAAATATATAAATAATTTTCTGGCACATTTATATTTACTTACCTTAATAAGCGATCAAAGTTAGGTGGTACTTTTAACTCTATAGTGAAGGGGAGGGGGATTCAATGTCAAAATACGGTTCTTAGTACGAAATTCCAGCCATGATGTTATATATCACTGAAAAGCGCATTGAATGTTCTCTTCAAATATATAAATAATTTTCTGGCACATTCATATCTACTTACCTTAATAAGCGATCAAAGTTGGGTGGTACTTTTAACTCTATAGTGAAGGTGAGGGGGGTATTCAATGCCAAAATACGGTTCTTAGTACGAAATTCCAGCCATGATGTTATATATCGCTGAAAAGCACGTTGAATGGTCTCTTCAAATATATAAATAATTTTCTGGCACATTCATATCTACTTACCTTAATAAGCGATCAAAGTTGGGTGATACTTAACTCTAAGATGTGGGGGGGGGGTATTCAATGCCAAAATACGGATCTTAGTACGAAATTCCAGCCATTATGTTATATATCACTGAAACACGTGTTTAATGCTCTCTTCAAATATTTAAATAATTTTCTGGCACATTCATATCTACTTACCTTAATAAGCGATCAAAGTTGGGTGGTACTTTTAACTCTATAGTGAATGGGGGGGGGTATTCAATGCCAAAATACGGTTCTTAGTACGAAATTCCAGCCATGATGTTATATATCACTGAAAAGCGCATTGAATGTTCTCTTCAAATATATAAATAATTTTCTAGCACATTCATATCTACTTACCTTAATAAGCGATCAAAGTTGGGTGGTACTTTTAACTCTATAGTGAATGGGGGGGGGGTATTCAATGCCAAAATACGATTCTTAGTACGAAATTCCAGCCATGATGTTATATATCACTGAAAAGCCCGTTGAATGCTCTCTTCAAATATATAAATAAATTTCTGGCACATTCATATCTACTTACCTTAATAAGCGATCAAAGTTGGGTGGTACTTTTAACTCTATAGTGAAGGGGGGGGGGGTATACAATGCCAAAATACGGTTCTTAGTACGAAATTCCAGCCAAGATGTTATATATCACTGAAAAGCGCATCGAATGTTCTCTTCAAATATATAAATAATTTTCTGGCACATTCATATCTACTTACCTTAATAAGCGATCAAAGTTGGGTGGTACTTTTAACTCTATAGTGAAGGTGGGGGGGGGGATTCAATGCCAAAATACGGTTCTTAGTACGAAATTCCAGCCATGATGTTATATATCGCTGAAAAGCACGTTGAATGGTCTCTTCAAATATATAAATAATTTTCTGGCACATTCATATCTACTTACCTTAATAAGCGATAAAAGTTCCGTGGTACTTTTAACTCTATAGTGAAGGGGGGGGGGATTCAATGTCAAAATACGGTTCTTAGTACGAAATTCCAGCCAAGATGTTATATATCACTGAAAAGCTCATTGGATGTTCTCTTCAAATGTATAAATAATTTTCTGGCACATTTATATTTACTTACCTTAATAAGCGATCAAAGTTGGGTGGTACTTTTAACTCTATAGTGAAGGGGAGGGGGATTCAATGTCAAAATACGGTTCTTAGTACGAAATTCCAGCCATGATGTTATATATCACTGAAAAGCGCATTGAATGTTCTCTTCAAATATATAAATAATTTTCTGGCACATTCATATCTACTTACCTTAATAAGCGATCAAAGTTGGGTGATACTTAACTCTAAGATGTAGGGGGGGGGGGGTATTCAATGCCAAAATACGGATCTTAGTACGAAATTCCAGCCATTATGTTATATATCACTGAAACACGTGTTTAATGCTCTCTTCAAATATTTAAATAATTTTCTGGCACATTCATATCTACTTACCTTAATAAGCGATCAAAGTTGGGTGGTACTTTTAACTCTATAGTGAATGGGGGGGGGGTATTCAATGCCAAAATACGATTCTTAGTACGAAATTCCAGCCATGATGTTATATATCACTGAAAAGCCCGTTGAATGCTCTCTTCAAATATATAAATAATTTTCTGGCACATTCATATCTACTTACCTTAATAAGCGATCAAAGTTGGGTGGTACTTTTAACTCTATAGTGAATGGGGGGGGGGGGGGTATTCAATGCCAAAATACGATTCTTAGTACGAAATTCCAGCCATGATGTTATATATCACTGAAAAGCCCGTTGAATGCTCTCTTCAAATATATAAATAAATTTCTGGCACATTCATATCTACTTACCTTAATAAGCGATCAAAGTTGGGTGGTACTTTTAACTCTATAGTGAAGGGGGGGGGGTATACAATGCCAAAATACGGTTCTTAGTACGAAATTCCAGCCAAGATGTTATATATCACTGAAAAGCGCATCGAATGTTCTCTTCAAATATATAAATAATTTTCTGGCACATTCATATCTACTTACCTTAATAAGCGATCAAAGTTGGGTGGTACTTTTAACTCTATAGTGAAGGTGGGGGGGGGATTCAATGCCAAAATACGGTTCTTAGTACGAAATTCCAGCCATGATGTTATATATCGCTGAAAAGCACGTTGAATGGTCTCTTCAAATATATAAATAATTTTCTGGCACATTCATATCTTCTTACCTTAATAAGCGATAAAAGTTCCGTGGTACTTTTAACTCTATAGTGAAGGGGGGGGGGGATTCAATGTCAAAATACGGTTCTTAGTACGAAATTCCAGCCAAGATGTTATATATCACTGAAAAGCTCATTGGATGTTCTCTTCAAATGTATAAATAATTTTCTGGCACATTTATATTTACTTACCTTAATAAGCGATCAAAGTTGGGTGGTACTTTTAACTCTATAGTGAAGGGGAGGGGGATTCAATGTCAAAATACGGTTCTTAGTACGAAATTCCAGCCATGATGTTATATATCACTGAAAAGCGCATTGAATGTTCTCTTCAAATATATAAATAATTTTCTGGCACATTCATATCTACTTACCTTAATAAGCGATCAAAGTTGGGTGGTACTTTTAACTCTATAGTGAAGGTGAGGGGGGTATTCAATGCCAAAATACGGTTCTTAGTACGAAATTCCAGCCATGATGTTATATATCGCTGAAAAGCACGTTGAATGGTCTCTTCAAATATATAAATAATTTTCTGGCACATTCATATCTACTTACCTTAATAAGCGATCAAAGTTGGGTGGTACTTTTAACTCTATAGTGAAGGTGGGGGGGGGTATTCAATGCCAAAATACGGTTCTTAGTACGAAATTCCAGCCATGATGTTATATATCACTGACAAGCACGTTGAATGCTCTTTTCAAATATATCAATAATTTTCTGGCACATTCATATTTACTTACCTTAAGCGATCAAAATTGGGTGGTACTTTTAACTCTATAGTGAAGGGGGGGGGGGGGGTATTCAATGCCAAAATACGGTTCTTAGTACGAAATTCCAGCCATGATGTTATATATCACTGAAAAGCTCATTGAATGTTCTCTTCAAATATATACATAATTTTCTGGCACATTCATATTTACTTACCTTAATAAGCAATCAAAGTTGGTGGTACTTTTAACTCTATAGTGAAGGGGGGGGGGGTATTCAATGCCAAAATACGGTTCTTAGTACGAAATTCCAGCCATGATGTTATATATCACTGAAAAGCTCATTGAATGTTCTCTTCAAATATATATATAATTTTCTGGCACATTCATATTTACTTACCTTAATAAGCGATCAAATTTGGGTGGTACTTTTAACTCTATAGTGAAGGGGGGGGGGTATTCAATGCCAAAATACGGTTCTTAGTACGAAATTCCAGCCATGATGTTATATATCACTGAAAAGCTCATTGAATGTTCTCTTCAAATATATACATAATTTTCTGGCACATTCATATTTACTTACCTTAATAAGCGATCAAAGTTGGGTGATACTTAACTCTAAGATGGGGGGGGGGGGTATTCAATGCCAAAATACGGATCTTAGTACGAAATTCCAGCCATTATGTTATATATCACTGAAACGCGTGTTTAATGCTCTCTTCAAATATATAAATAATTTTCTGGCACATTCATATCTACTTACTTTAATAAGCGATCAAAGTTGGGTGGTACTTTTAACTCTATAGTGAAGGGGGGGGGGGGTATTCAATGCCAAAATACGATTCTTAGTACGAAATTCCAGCCATGATGTTATATATCACTGAAAAGCGCATTGAATGTTCTCTTCAAATATATAAATAATTTTCTGGCACATTCATATGTACTTACCTTAATAAGCGATCAAAGTTGGGTGGTACTTTTAACTCTATAGTGAATGGGGGGGGGTATTCAATGCCAAAATACGGTTCTTAGTACGAAATTCCAGCCATGATGTTACATATCACTGAAAAGCGCATTGAATGTTCTCTTCAAATATATAAATAATTTTCTGGCATATTCATATCTACTTGCCTTAATAAGCGATCAAAGTTGGGTGGTACTTTTAACTCTATAGTGAAGGGGGGGGGGGTATACAATGCCAAAATACGGTTCTTAGTACGAAATTCCAGCCAAGATGTGATATATCACTGAAAAGCGCATTGAATGTTCTCTTCAAATATATAAATAATTTTCTGGCACATTCATATCTACTTACCTTAATAAGCGATCAAAGTTGGGTGGTACTTTTAACTCTATAGTGAAGGGGGGGGGGTATACAATGCCAAAATACGGTTCTTAGTACGAAATTCCAGCCAAGATGTTATATATCACTGAAAAGCGCATTGAATGTTCTCTTCAAATATATAAATAATTTTCTGGCACATTCATATCTACTTACCTTAATAAGCGATCAAAGTTGGGTGGTACTTTTAACTCTATAGTGAAGGTGGGGGGGGTATTCAATGCCAAAATACGGTTCTTAGTACGAAATTCCAGTCATGATGTTATATATCGCTGAAAAGCACGTTGAATGGTCTCTTCAAATATATAAATAATTTTCTGGCACATTCATATCTACTTACATTAATAAGCGATCAAAGTTCGGTGGTACTTTTAACTCTATAGTGAAGGGGGGGGGGGATTCAATGTCAAAATACGGTTCTTAGTACGAAATTCCAGCCAAGATGTTATATATCACTGAAAAGCTCATTGGATGTTCTCTTCAAATATATAAATAATTTTCTGGCACATTTATATTTACTTACCTTAATAAGCGATCAAAGTTGGGTGGTACTTTTAACTCTATAGTGAAGGGGAGGGGGATTCAATGTCAAAATACGGTTCTTAGTAAGAAATTCCAGCCATGATGTTATATATCACTGAAAAGCGCATTGAATGTTCTCTTCAAATATATAAATAATTTTCTGGCACATTCATATCTACTTACCTTAATAAGCGATCAAAGTTGGGTGGTACTTTTAACTCTATAGTGAAGGGGGGGGGGGGTTATTCAATGCCAAAATACGATTCTTAGTACGAAATTCCAGCCATGATGTTATATATCACTGAAAAGCGCATTGAATGTTCTCTTCAAATATATAAATAATTTTCTGGCACATTCATATTTACTTACCTTAATAAGCGATCAAAGTTGGATGGTACTTTTAACTCTATAGTGAGGGGGGAGGGGGGCATTCAATGCCAAAATACGGTTCTTAATACGAAATTCCAGCCATGATGTTATATATCACTGAAAAGCACATTGAACGCTCTCTTCAAATATATAAATAATTTTCTGGCACATTCATATTTACTTACCTTAATAAGCGAAGGGAGTCGGTGGGGGGGGAGTAAGAATGGGAGACTTGCTCCAAAATTAAAGTCAATCTTTTATTTAGTTTACCTTAAGGCAGAATGCATGTATATTTTATTAAAAAAAAGAAAAAAAAAAAAAAAAAAAATTCTCTTGCACTAACTGAATTCGAGCGGTGTGGTGGGGTGGGGCGAGGCGAGGCGAGTGTTTAATGTCAAAATAAGGATCTTAATACGAAATTCCAGTTCTCGTGTCATACATCACCGGAAAGTAAGTTTCAATGGCTCTTTAAATGTACTTGTTATTTTCTGGCACATTCATAATAACACACTTTAGAAGAGATAAATAGCCTTTTATTTTGATCTAAAAATTCGTCGCCATCAGACAATAACATAGTTACTAAAAATAGACTACTTTCAATTTATTTTATTTATCGAAGGCTCGGATTAGCCCAAACAGAGCACGTGATTTCACTGAAGTCATGGTCATCCAGCAAATTCCTTATTGTATGCTGAGTTGATTGTTCCTAATTGTCTGGTAAAAGGTCTTAATGTCTGCTAGCTATTGTCTGCCAGCTTAATCTCGGCGTGAGTTTGTGTTCAGAAACCTATCCAGGTGTTGCAACAGAAGCATGTGATTTAAAAATCTTGTCAACCCTGTTAAATTTTACTAGGATATATTTTATTTAGAGCGTTTAACAATGGCGAAGTTGAGTACGTTACTTGGAGTATTTGTAACTAGCTGTCTTCTTCTAGCAGGTAAGGGCTGAAAACCAATGCACAATGTTATCGTTCGTATTGTACAATATAATAGGCCTTGTTCTAGCCAACTCTAACATCAGCAACCTTAGTTTTCACCCCAGTATTTACTTAGCAAAAAATGAACTACAAGTAACAGGACATTTTAAAATGTACCTTACACTGAAGACCGATGTGTCAACGTGTTCGTTAAAAGTTTACTGGTAATTCGGGGACCTAGTATGATAGTGTTATATACATTTAGGTCACACGGTTATATTATCAATGCATTTTTTTGCCATAAATACACGTAACCCAATATAACGAGTCCTTTTCAAAACTGAGTCATTTTGCTGAACACACAAAGTTATTTTAATTTTGAACATGGTTTTAACAAAATGGTTTTAACAAAGAATAACGAAGCAATTTCAGTGTCCAATTATATTGTCAGACATGCCTGTGTGAAACTTCAGATAAATAAACGTGATGACATAATGATCGTGTATATGTAATCATGACAGATTTATTTCTGAAACATTTTACTTATCGTAAATCATTTTAAATCGTGGGGACAGAATGATATATTCCAGACTACATTTATGTGACCAAGTTGTTTCACGAGTAAGCAAAACTAAAACTTGCTGGTAAATGAAACGAGCAAAATCGTATTTTTTAAGCATGCTTTGAATATCAAAACATCAAGCACAACATAAATTACAATATAAACATGCCAGTTTTAAAAATATTCTGACATATTAACTAAATGTAGATCATAGTATGAAGATGAGATTATTCCGATTTTATTAGCATATTGAGTAGCGTAATTTAAGGTATACTTTTAACATTTAACAACGGTAATTACAATATTGAACAATGGTAAGTACCATATTGGACTAATGGTAAATACCACATTGAACTAATGGTAAATACCATATCTAACTTATGGTAAATATCATAACGGTAAATACCATATTAGACTAATGATAAGTACACTGTACCATATTCAACTAATGGTAAATACCATATTTGACTAATGGTAAATACCATATTTAACTAATGGTAAATACAATATTATAAGTACACTCTACCATATTTAACTAATGGTACATACAACATAAAATTAAAGTTAAATACATGTACCATAAATGTAAATAAAACATTGGACTACTGTACGTAAATACCATATTTAGATTAAGGTAAATGCCACATAGAACCAATGGTAAATACCATAACGGTCAATACCATACTATACTTATAATAAGTACACTACCATATTGAATTAATAGTAAATATTAAATTACTGTATAAACTTGTATAAAAAAAATACATACGAGGGCACAAAACTATATGTCTAAAAAGGCAAATAGTGTGTTTAACCATTACAGTATATATTTATATGCTACATCAATCAGGTGACGAGTGTATATTTGATTTATGTTATTAGTTAAGATTGCCTAGAGATAAATAGCTACATAAATTATGGTTTATAGGTATATATACCCAATAATTATACCTTAAATACAGGTGTGTGTATAGCAAACTATACTTTTAATACGGTATCAACCAACTTTATGAGCTGTTTTAAAAGATTATTTGTGATTGAAGTTTGTAGGTTTGTTTTAGAAATATGATATTAAAGGAGCTGAGCTAACTAAACCTTTTTTTGATTATGGCAAAAAAAAAAAAAAAATAAATAAATAAAAAAATAAATAAATAAATTGCTGAATACAAAATCTGTTAAATTTGTAGTTTTTCGGAATATGACCTTGAAGGAGCTAAAGGGTTGAATTGGATTCATTTTTTCGAACACGACTTTGCTAGTATGGGTGATACTTCAGAAATTGTAACTTAAAGACGCTAAACATCATTGATTTGGGTGAAAATGATATAAAGTGTTGAATTTGGTTTATCGCGGTTTTTTATTTAAAGATTGAGTGGAAGTTTTTTTTACTAATGTTAGTCCCATATTTGGCGAACTGTGTCAACATTCGAACATAAAATCGTATATGTGCCAAAACTAAAGTTTTCCACTACGATAGATTGTCATTCAACAAAACAAAGCAACGCATAAACCCTTACCTTTGGCCTAAATAAAACAGATCTAGTCATTTTAAATAGAAATATAAAATGTTAAATATAGATATTTATTTGAACAAACAAACAGTTCAGAATGTATTTCAAAAAACTGAATGCAACGGAGTTTAAAGTCCTTTTTAGCAGCAACCCGGCTAATGGGCATACGTCATATGACGTGAGGCCACTTTTCACCTGAGCAATTAATAGAATCAGGGTTTTAGTGCCATCCGATCGATCCGACACGGTTCTTTGACAGGGTCCCTTATCTCAATGTATTTTATAGGCCCCGAGTTTGATTTAAAATATTAGCTACAATCGTTGGGACAAGGACCGTATAATGCACACCAGATCCAAGTAAATGTACACACTCGATTGTCTATCAGACAGAATGAAATGAAATGGAGTTTAAACGTCCTACTTCGAACTGAGCTGATGATGAAAGGAATGCGCCATACACTATGCTGTGCTATGAGGGAAATTTTGCTAAGACAGCGGCGATATGGCCTACTCTTATGTCAAATTCCAACTGTCGAGCGATCTTTAACTGTTGCCTGCACGCCAATGTGTACACGGGACATCGGTTTGATAACGCATTAGACGAGTACCCTGGTCCCCAATCAAAACTTTGTGTAATAAACTGATGCCATTAAATAAAGTAATAAATCAACTCATTGAGAAAGACAACGAAGCGTATAGACGGAAGCCAACAAAATACCAATTCCTGACTGTTATTATTTATGGCAGCATTTCGTGGTTTCCTATGATTCCAAATAAAATTAGATCAGTCGAACCAATCATGCTGATGACTACACGTACGATTCCCAGTTAGAGAGGTTTCTTTGGTAAACAAAGATGTTTGGTACAATTTGTTCTCTCATCATTCTTGTGTCTCAGTTAGAAACTGACAAGAGTCAAGGATCAGATTACAAATCGATAGGTTTAGATAATGACCATGCATTGATTCTAACAAACGAAGATCTAGCTTTCCGACATTAATCACACTACATGTACGTATTCTAATTTCCTAGGGTGAATTATTAACAAAATCATTTCGAAAATTATAAGGTCAATTTCATCTGTTTCAATCTGATTAATACACAGATCCTATTTCGTTTTTTTTTTTTTTATAGTTCAAATTTCGTGTTACTTGTCTTTACTACACAAGGACGTGGAAGAGTTATATTACTAGTGTTTTGGTTGAATTGAAGGGTTACCCTTCGAAAGTTAAAAAAAAAAACCCGAAACGAAACGAAATATAGATCTGTATTTTAATCAGATTGAATCTGTTTTATCATAATTTGGACGACCCGATATCACTTCTGGTGTACTCAGTTTAGTTCTTAGGACGGGACAAAGGTGCAAGTAAAGAACCATTGACCGCAGGAATTCAAACTAAGGGCAGGCCATAGCACCGCTGCCTGGGCACAATGTCCCCTTCCCCACAGCACAGTGTATGGCGTATGCAGAAAAGTAGGACGCTAAAATCCTATTCCATCCGAGGTGTACTGAATGTTGTCAACCCTGTGTTGTAAGTAGAACAGTCCGCAAAGGCTGACATTGACAAAACAAAAAGTCATTTTTATTATAACCTTCGATTCCCCAGCTGTACATGAGTAGGGTCGCCTGTTCAGTCTCGTGGGCTTTCTCCATTTCAACCTGAAAACCTGCAGTTTAATTAGAAATACGATGCTGGATATTATTATAATAGGACGCTTGATCTTTTCTCCAGATAATACAGATGCTGAGATAAAAGATGTTAGTCATATTAACAAACTAATGATTCTTATTTATAATTATCTTATCTCTTAACTTTTCCCAGCTAAAATCAATTAATTAGCAGCATTTCACTCCATCCTGACAACCATATCTTTGTAATTTATTCGTTTCTAGGCAACTAGGTACAACAATGGGATACAGAATATCACGAAATGGTGTCACATTGTCACTCGAGGACAGCAAAACTAACTCTTCTTGTAGGTGTATAGAAACTAGAAAACACTTAGAAAATCACATTAAAATCTATTCTAGGATATTATGCACTTGGATATAAGATGAAACGGACAACGTATAGCAACATCAGACTGTTAGAAGGCCCCGACAGATTGTAATCGCGCGATAAGTATTGCACCTTTTCTAAGAGCTAACCAATTTTTTGCTTTATTAAATTTCTCTGCCAATACGTTTGGTAAGGAAATGGTTTTTTTTTTTAATTGAAACTAACTTGCATAGGACAGCGTTCTTAAAATAAAAACTGCAACGTGCTATGGCGATCTGTGATCCGAAAAATCGGTATTTGACATGAACATTATTTGAGACAGTTGTGACGTTATATACTTCTATAAACACATTACATTTAATTTAGTGAATAGAAAACTTCGTGGTATTAGGTCTTAGAACGGCTGAAATTTAAACTAAACGATGAAATAAAATAAAACCAACAACACGAACCATTAGTCAAAATTCGAAGCCCTAAAAAATGTACGAAGCAAAATAGTGTAATCAGCAAAAGTGAAATATCACTTTTCCGTTTGATAGGCAATACAATAATTTTCGATTTAAAATATATCGGACGTGTTCATATAAATTGTTAAAATTGAGGAAAACTGACCAATTCATTGCGGATGATTTCCGATAATTGCATGTCCACGGGCGACGGGTTTGTTTTTGGAATAGAATATATATTTACACTAGAAAAAAAGATGTTTCGCTCGATCTCCGTGAACCACTTCATTCCGATTGATACAAATACCCTGTGACTTTATCGCTTCCCTTAGGGGATTTTGACGTTTAAGTGACATTTCAAACTTGACAAAACAGACAGCTGAACAGCTGGAAAATTAGACTAGAGACTACCCGAACTATAATATAATTTAGCCACAATAAAAAGTTGAATCTTCAAACGGAATATCGGTTCCAGATTGGTGTTTAGTATTTTCAAAAAATGACGAATTGGGAATTTAGTAAATTGAAACGTCATTATTAAGCCAGTGCCCCCCCCCCAAGTGTTGGGGAATTCTTATGGGGGATTTACCACGAACAGTTAATATCGTTTTTCTTAATCTAGACTAATCATTCGTTTCAGAATCCCGTGTATGGGTTTACTCCGGGTCCCCCAGTTTCCTCCTACTGCTGGTTTAATGGAATAGAATTAACCATGACTTAGTTTGTGTCGAGTGGACGTTAATCTCTCTCTCTCTCTCTCTCTCTCTCTCTCTCTCTACACACAACTAATATGAGCCCATTTCAACTGGGTTCTAATGATTTCAGAGAATGTCTATTGGACAATAACACCCCTCTAAATGCGAAACAGGAAGTGTTTATCTCCTAAGTAACACAAAGAATAATTTTGAAATTATACATCTTTTTCTAAAAGCAAAATATAAAATTACATAGATAAACATACTACTTATCGTACATATTATGACTTATTACTAATGATATTAAATCAATCCCGAGATCTGACATTTTCTTAAGGTCGTGATCAGGATTAATTTACCCGATACAATAAATCATGGAACAAATTTCTAGAAACATATATCTGAACAGGTTTAGGTCAACGCGGTTTATTATTCTGAATAATCACTTCATCAGCTTTTCCTGGATTTAAAATAACCTATTCATTAACTTCCAATTAGCACAAAGACAACCTTGCATAAAATATAATTAAGTTCAAATGCCAAGTACATCTCATTTACTGAAATTCTAAGATGGTTTCTGAAAACGTGGATCAATTGGATTTGTAGAATGCGATACTGCATCTCATTGGGGATCAAATTAACAGAAATTGAGCTGAGTGAGTGGGTATGAGATATGAGAAAAAAACATAGAAATGGAATTGATAAACAAAAAAGAAACTGTTATCCATTCTCGAGAGATGAGATTTTGACAGAATTTCAAGAAGATTGTTTATCGTCGTTGTTCGTTAAATGACATTTCTATTAAACCGACGAAGGGATCTGACACTAAAACCAATATTGCCAAGCCCAGAAAGCAGCGAAAACATTGGATGCGGAATTACCCTCGACGGTAAATACCGATTCGTTTGTTTTTCTTCAAAGTAAAAACAGTGTTAAGCCAGTCTAACAAAATCAATCAAACGGCCCAATATTCAAATTTGCTTTGGGATTGTCTTGAAAGAAATTGTTGAGAAAGTAGCAAAGGCAAATCTTAAGGGTGATTCATTGAACCCAAAGAGGTGTATGATGTAACGACACTGTAGCTTAAACGGTAACCCGTATGTAGAATGTCTGGTTAGCAAATACAAAGAAAGATGGATAAACTCTAGTGATTGTTTGTAAACAGGGGGAAAACAAACCTAGACTCTTTGAAGCGCGCCAATTGTTAAACCTCTCTCGTCTTGTTACTCACTGACGAATATCTAACTATTTTGTGCTTTATCTCGCACTTGTTCAATATTTGGAGTAATTTGTTATGAGGTCAGATTTGTTGTGTCACGGGTTCGAAGCACACAGTGAATATATCTCTGCCTCTAGAAAATTTAGAAATTGGTCAATTTTCGAAAAAGCTGTTTAGAGCGTACCAAGACATGCACTGATAGCTGATAATGAGAGTGGGGGGGGGGGCTGTTTGCCACCGACAAGATACCAATTACATATCTATAATCATTCAAAAATGAATAGACTAGTAAAAAGGTTGAAGACTTTCATAATTAGAGCATGGGTATACATGTATACTCCAGAAGAGGGAAGGTACCAGTTGTATACCCGTGTTCCAGCGCCCCTGCACACCTCCATACGTTACCATAGAAACACAAACAAATTACCATATGTTTGTCTCTAAATGACCGAAGTATTGCGTTAAACAGAAATTAAGCCAAAATTCATTCCAATTGTTAAACATCTGCTACAATAATTTGTTAGCAGTTCAGATTCATTCTATTATATACCAGGCTGTGAACTGTATAGCTTTCTAACCTTACAATTCAATATTGAAGCAGAAAGTATGGATTGGGGAAATGTTTTACGACTCCCAGTAGCCCCATTAATATTCATGCATTTTCAAAATGAAAGGAATTCTCAAAGGGTTGATCAATTTGCACGTCAGCAGAATGTAAAGCTAATGACGTGTGCAAATTTCTCGGTGAAGTGGGCACGAATAACGGTTCACGTTTTTGAATCGTTTCTGCGCAAGAACACGCAGTTTGTCATCTTTTTTATAAAAAAAAATGTAAGGTTAAAATACAACTCAAGTGTCATTCAGCAATGTCAGTGCAATGTGCACTGTTACAGGTTTTCTACCAGGTTTTGGTAAATATTCATGACTTAGAGGCGGGGGGATAATGGTGTTATCAGGTTGGCTACGGTTATATGTACGGCAACTAGTGACATGTTTATAGTATGCCTCTTCACATTTGTGTATCTCAAAATTTGGGTGGTCAGCCCCATAAAAATTTTAGTGCAAAGACATGGCCATTTGTTCCTCTTTCTGTAGTGAAAAACATTCAGTCCAATGAAAATTTTGAGAAAAGTTGGAGGTGGGCAAAGAGGCCAGAGTTAACATTGAAGTCAATGAGGAGATTAATGGTGGTCTACCTCCTAATCCATGACAGGGGGTCTGGTAACAACAGCTTCTAGTTCATTTATCAGTTTGGGTTCGTGAATGGAGCGTTAAACCCACTTTCATTTCCTTCTCTGTATAAACCTTTAAAATACATGTGAGCTGACACTACAATCGAAGTGTAGCCATAAAGCATACTCCTTGATGTGCTATCGTCTGTTGAGTATAAAAGTTTGTTTTAGCCACAGCAATTAATGAGTAAAAGAGTAGGACTGTAATTCACAGTTAGCATGTAAATAATACGTCTTTGTTAACACCATCCTCTAAATAGCTGATAATACCCCGTATTTCATGCTCAGCACGTTCTACAATTACCACCTCTTATATTTACCTCAGTACAACGTTAAACCCCATTTCAATGTATTTACCCTATTTGTACTAAAACAAACAAGAACATTTATTACCAGCACCTACTAAAATACAAATTTACAAGAACACCCCTTTACAAAATAGGGGTTGGGGGTGGCCGAATGGTTAGCACGTGCGCACTCTATAACAAGGTCTGTAATTGAGTCAACTGGCGTGGTTTGGATACCCCGGATGCATATACATGTACGTACGTGACACAAGGAGTTAGGTCGCCTGGCCAACCTCGTTGGTCTTCTCCGGTTTTCTGCCACTGCTATAGATCCTACTAGAGAGCGGATTATTTAAATAAAATTGAACCATTTTTTTGTCCCGAAATGACCTAGTTCGATCGTCAAAGAATGAACTGTGTGACCTTATGTATGAATTTCCAACGTACGTGCACATTTGTATTGACATTTCTGTTGCTTCTCCGGTCATTACTGGCAATATTACCAAGTTATAATCGTTAAATAACATGCCAAGATATCTGTCTTATCTTTATCTATATTTACCATACAAACAGAACAGATATTCTTATTATTTAAACAATGTCATTCGCTTGCTAAAACGTATGTATGCAATTACGAATTACTCGACAAATTGCAATACATAATTGAATGTAAGCTATATTCAAGTCAAACGTAATATCCGGTGTCACATAAATACTGTTATAAAGATAATTATCGTTACTATTTGGCTGAATGCCATAGCGGAAACTAAACTCTTTTTTTTACGAAATCCGAACAACTCAACCATTAATTTCTTTTAGTGAAATAATAGACTTAAAAATATTTTGAAACTGAACTATGCTAAAAAAAAAACAAAAAAAAAAAACA
Source organism: Patella caerulea (assembly GCA_036850965.1). Classification (NCBI taxonomy): domain Eukaryota; kingdom Metazoa; phylum Mollusca; class Gastropoda; family Patellidae; genus Patella; species Patella caerulea. The sequence goes on along the minus strand of JAZGQO010000011.1, from coordinate 63,273,741 downwards.
TGTTAACACTCGTCAAAAATGAAAATGACAGACAGTGACTTTAACAAACGTTTAAGTATATTCCAAAGCCATGCCACCATAAAGTTATTTGAACCAAGGCCATGCAGGAAAGCAGTAATACATCTACGTGTATTTATTATTTGGACTAAAGATATATTTATACTAAACCACACGTTTGTGAATTATACCAACAGATTGGTAATACATAAAGCACACGGTGTTTACTATCAATATTGTTATTAACCTTCTTGCTATTTCCTCCATTAACCATCTGTTATCGTCTATACAACCGTGACAATCAAACAAAATACAAGTGCATGGCAGAAAGAGAGAGAGAATGGGGTTTAACGTCCACGTGGTTCAATTTTATTTCAACAATTCGTTGACTCGTGGTGATCTTTAGCAGTGGGAAAAACCGGAGGACCCGGAAAAACTCACGAGTTGGGACAGGTGACCCTACTCCTTGTCACGTACAACCGGGGAATCGAAACCACGCCAGTTGACTCAATGACAGACCTTATGATAGATACAGCGCGGACGACGTGCTAATCACCCCCCCCCCTCCCCATTTTAAATCAAAGTTGTAGACACTAATTTAATATCTAACGAAACTAACATTTAATAAAATTCTATTTAAAAACGTAGAACCTGAAATTTAAAAAAGGAGATTGAATACTGACAGTATATAAAATATTGTTTAGAAACAGCTGAATTAACGGCAGATTTCAGATATACATAATTTGTATCACTTGATTTAATGGAGCGAAATGGTATGCTGCAAGAGTCGCATCATACTGCTTATTATTCCATTAAATTGAATAACAAATGGGTCTATCCTCGATAAAAAAAAAAAAACAACAAAAAACGTCTTGATTATCCATACTGCTTATTATTCCATTAAATTGAATAATAAATGGGTCTATCCTCGATAAAAAAAAAACAACAAAAAACGTCTTGATTATCCATTTCATTATTAAATTATGAATGAAAGTTGAGCAGCAAATGTGGTTTTCTAATCTAGTAAATATCGTAGGCTAGCGTCGACATCGAAAGTTGATTATGGTCTGGATAAGTTAATTAATGTCTAATTAATAATTTAGATAACATTTCTGGCCTAAACAAAGACTTGCAGTAGGTAGATCTGACTCTTGCATGATGTATATTTAAATATAAAGTAATAGTTTTCCAATATGAAAGAATCGTGGCAATTTATTCTAACTTTACGAAATACAGCAAAAATAGCTCTAACGTTAAGACATACAGCGGATAGCGAAAATGGGTATACTAATATGAAAGGACGACCAAATCATTAGTTTTATTGATTTCTCAAAAAAGTGACAAATGATATCTTTTTATAATATGATATGGAAGACAGTCATGTTTCGTATCGAGAATGAATAAAGTACTAGTATACACACTGACATACATACATATCTAGTATCATACTTATTATTTAAATATATACAGTGTAGCAGACAATTCTTCTCAAAATTACATAATTTGTATTCATCGAGAATAAATTTAGTGCTATAAAACTGTGATGTTTGTAGATATAATATATAGAAGGAATACTTATAATAATCTCTGAGAGATAAATATGATAATAGGGTAATTTGTCTGGAATCAGTATGTAGAAATTATGTCTCTTGAGAGTTAACATAATCACATTAATTACAATATAGTTCAATAGATCAGATCTTATCATAATAAGACAATAGGCCAATTGACTACTGATTTCTATCATACCATTGAACTAAAGTGAAACTGTATACCACTGTGTTTGGTTTCTAAATGAAATGAAATGGGGTTTACGTTGAACTGTTTTGCTCCTAAACTGGGCTAATAAAGGCGGGCATACGCCATGCATTGTGGTATGAGAGATTCTTTTACAATGGCAGCGGCGCAATGGCCTACTCTTATGTCGAATTCCACCTCCAAACATACTTCTACATATAGCATTAGTATTGTCTGGTGTCGGGCACGAGGTCGGGTATGTTTATTCTTCAGAAACACTTCTTAAATGAAGAGTTCATTTAACTAATAAATGTCTTGGGACACCTTGGAGAGCCATTTTAAAACAATAAAATTAACTTGTCAGTCTCAATGTAGGTTACATACATCATAAGAGATGCTCCATTCGACATGGAACATAATATCAGTGTCATTAACTAACCAGACACATCAATGAAGAACGGCGAGATAGCCAAACAGGGAGGGTAGTCATGCGGATTATTTTCCTGGAGAAACTAATATATAACATAAATTCGTCTAGCCATTGAAGAAAATCGAGTAACAAAGTCGATAACAACCGACAAACTTTCTTAAGAATTTAATTTACAAAGTAAGCCGTAATTTCGTAATCATTATTCTTTTACACAAAATATTCACTGTATTATTGTGTCACCATGCAATAAGCATTATATAATCCCTTAATCATATAAAGTTCATATAGGCACACCCACTGTAATCCTAAAATAATTTAAATCTAAGTCCATAACACAAAGAATGTGTTGTTACTGCTAGAAATGAATAAAGTTGCGATTATTAAGTGTTATGCTGTCTGTGTTGTACTAACAAACAAATAGGCTTATCTTGAAATGCCAGATAATACACATTCAGAATAAAAGCTCATGCTATACCCTAACACCAGTATATATTGAAAATTTAAGATACATCATACAGGGGCGACGAGAGCTGTAATAGGAGGTCCCGGGGCAAAACAAGAGCTCCGAGACCACACACTAGAGCCACGAAATCTTCCAGGTACAAAGGTCATCAGCAATATCATTTTATGCAATTATAATTTTACCGATATTTCGTCTAATAGTGTGGTTGCAGCTATGGTGGGTGTGGCGCCCGGTGGGTTAAGATTACTCTTCCGGATTGTCGTGTATTTTGTACACGGTGAACAGTCCATTTGCAGATTACACTATTTCCAATAGCGGATTCTTTTAGGACTCAGATTTTTCTCTTACGGTTTGGATTGCTCGTGCTTGGTTTTATTTTATTTTAGTTAACGAGTGTAACTTTGACATTTTATGGCGTCCACCCCCCCCCCCTCCCCCTTCAACTGTCACACGAGGGCCTAGGTGTAGTGCAAGTTGGTGACTGAGATATTGTTTTTACATGAACGAATTAATTAACCACGCGTGTTAAGGCTAAAAGGAGCAAGCAGATTCTTAGTCTATTAATGCCTTTTATTGAAAGTCACAAACTCGCAATGCAACGGGCACGGAAAACACAGACATCGTGGCTGATTTGTATAATTAACAAATACAAAAGTTGGAACCTATTCAAATGATACCAACTTGTCGCCATTTCTCCAGCGTTCATGATACAAAAATGAAAAAAACAACGTGTTAAACCAATGCTAATTATCAGTCGTGTCATTCTAAATAGCCTGATTTAAACTCCCTGAATAGCTTTACCGTTATAATTACGGTTGTATTTGACAGGAGTTTGACTGACATTAAACTATAACACATACTTATGGAAGAACAATTACTGATTTATTTAGGCGACGTTTCGAAGAGTATTCTCTCAACGTTTTCAAGCAAGTGCAATAACAAATGTGTATGGCAATTATATATAGACAAGCAATAACAACAATTCCGAAACCATGCATGACAACAACAATATCAAAGGCATATAACAACATGATCAAAGGCAAGGTGCATATAAAGGATTAGTGAGGTCACTGATAATTGGCATTAATTAACATTAAAGGGATATTAATAAGTAATAGTAGGGATAAATTGTTCAACTTGAACAACCAATCATGATAAATCCGAAACCATACATGAACTGGGTTACATCAAAGGGATAGTAGCCGATTGATAATGAGTAATAATAACAGCATAAACAACAAACAAAAAGGGAAACCATACATGAGAACATCGGAGAACTAGTAACTCCAGATAAATTAAATGGGGATAAATATTTTTACCATAATTAAGTTAATATAGTTAAGAAAATTGAATACACACAAAACAAGACAACCCGCACACCCCTTCTTTATAGCCACACCCTCTTCCATCTGATTGACACCAACACAGTTTGCACAGGTAAAATAAAAGAAACAGTTGACCAGTTACTAAATGATAATTATGTACATGACCAGGATTAAATAGGGTATAACTATTGAATTATGAGTATTTAGAAAGTCCGGCCTCAGTCCTTTTCACAGGCTCCTAAATAATTATAGTCCTACACACATCCTCTCATTAAACACACACATTCCATTAAGGCCGGACTTTCTAAATACTCATAATTCAATAGTTATACCCTATTTAATCCTGGTCATGTACATAATTATCATTTAGTAACTGGTCAACTGTTTCTTTTATTTTACCTGTGCAAACTGTGTTGGTGTCAATCAGATGGAAGAGGGTGTGGCTATAAAGAAGGGGTGTGCGGGTTGTCTTGTTTTGTGTGTATTCAATTTTCTTAACTATATTAACTTAATTATGGTAAAAATATTTATCCCCATTTAATTTATCTGGAGTTACTAGTTCTCCGATGTTCTCATGTATGGTTTCCCTTTTTGTTTGTTGTTTATGCTGTTATTATTACTCATTATCAATCGGCTACTATCCCTTTGATGTAACCCAGTTCATGTATGGTTTCGGATTTATCATGATTGGTTGTTCAAGTTGAACAATTTATCCCTACTATTACTTATTAATATCCCTTTAATGTTAATTAATGCCAATTATCAGTGACCTCACTAATCCTTTATATGCACCTTGCCTTTGATCATGTTGTTATATGCCTTTGATATTGTTGTTGTCATGCATGGTTTCGGAATTGTTGTTATTGCTTGTCTATATATAATTGCCATACACATTTGTTATTTATTGCACTTGCTTGAAAACGTTGAGAGAATACTCTTCGAAACGTCGCCTAAATAAATCAGTAATTGTTCTTCCATAAGTATGTGTTATAGTTTAATGCTCGTTCCAGTTACTAAATGCCTCTAAAAGATTATTTTGACTGACATATTTAAAGTAATTGTATGACAAGAATAAGCAATGGAAGTTCGCTAATCATGCGCCAATCCCATATCATTAAAAATATTATGCTCTGGCCCCACCTTTATACTTTCAAGGGTCATTGGCGAAGTTTTTATGAACGAAAAGGATATTATGGGCTATGATACACATCCCTCTTTAACATAATTTATCTTTAAAAAGAAAATATCCCGTCGATAGCTAATTTCATTTGAATGAGCTATTCTTTTGAAATGTCTTTTTTAAATGAAGTGTACTGTGTTCACTGACCGTAAGATGACCGTTGCTTATATTTGTCCTAAAAAAGACAAGTTTCAATTTACATCGTATTAGGTTTGGGGACCGCCTATAGCGCCAAATGTGTGTCGTTTCACACAAAGATACGTGAATTGTTATCGTTCTATAATTATAGTCTTCTAGAAGTTAGTTTATGGTAATCTTAGAAGGGATGTAACTCTATCTATACCATGGCAACGAAACACAATACCATCTAATTACTGCCATTTATTCCACGTGCAAAATATAACAAAAACATGAACTCTCTTCGTTTTTTTTTTAAAAAAAAATAAAAGAATATCAAATAACTGCTAAATAATTATACCCCACAGCGTGTGCATTTATAACCATTATTAACGTTTCCTGGCCCTTTCGCTGAAAACTATATTTATTTAAATTCTAAGGTTGCTAATGACATCAGTGCCAACCATTAATTATTGACAGGCATGTAAGTACAAGTTTCCCTCGAGTACGACCGAGTACTAATTAGATCGGAATCAGATGTGTTTATTTATTAAGAGCAATCCGCTTTACGATGTAGTAATCATCATTAATCACCACTAATCAGATAAAAAAGATCAATTAATATCAAGGAGGTACTCTTAAATTTCTTATCTTGTCTATTTTCAGGATGTCATGGCACTAACGATGAATTTGGTACCAAGTTCCAGCAATTCCTGGATGAACATAACTACAACGGAGGGTCTGTGGCCGCCATGAAGGATGGTAAACTTGTTTACGCCAATGGGTTTGGAGTTGATAGATTTAATAACGCCATACATGCCGGAACAATGTTTCCGGTATCGAGCGTTTCCAAATCTTTAACAGCAGTGGCCATCATGCAGCTGGCCGAGAAGGGGGTGTTGAGTTTGGAACAGACTATATTCGGTAAAGGTGGGGTGCTTCATATGATAAAACCCTATAAGAAAGTGCAGGATCCTCGAATACACGATATTACCATTAGACATCTTTTGCACCATACTGCTGGGTGGGACCTCAATAAACCTCCTATATATGACCCTGTAATGAACTCGGTTTATATAAGTCGGGGTCATAAGGTTCCGGATATTCTCAAAGTGATGAAGGATACAGCTCCCTTGACTCCCTATGACACGATGCGCTACATGATCTCCCAAAAACTGGATTTTACCCCGGGTACGAAAATGGTTTATTCTAACTTTGGGTATCTTATCCTGGGTAGAATAATTGAAGAAGTTGCCGATACTGGTTATGAAGATTATATAAAGCACAATATCTTAATTCCTTGTGGTATGTGGCATACAAGAATCGGTCCTGTCAGAAGTAATGCCGAAATTATTAACCTCGGAACTAGCATAAATGGACCAAATGGACCAATCGATAAATTTGAAGATAGCGATGTTTCTTTATACGACATCTTAAATCCGGAAGATATGGATTCGGCTTTAGGGTGGCAATCAAACGTGTATGATATGATGAGATTTGTTAAATGTTTGGATACCAATCACCATGGAAAGCTTTTGAATCCTACCTTCTTCCAGAAACTCTTGCTTCGGCCAGTTGCTGCCCCTATTCAGCACAGCGATACGTGGTACGGTGCTGGATTTAAGGTTAATTCTCACAGCGCTATCTGGACATTAGCTGATCCCCATACAGATGATCTGATTCTTTACCACAAAACCAAAGATACCTCAACAGAGAAGGAATCTCACTCGGTTGATTCATTCGTATTCTTACTCAATGGAAAAGGTCTTCAGCATCTTAAACACAAGGCTCATGATCTGGTTTCATTTGTGGATGTCAAAGCCGTTTCTCATCCATTCTACTCTGACCTGTCGGACATCCATAACTCAACAGGATACAAAGATGTGATTATCAAATACAAAGTAGATGAACACCATCTTGATGCTTATGTGTCAGCTCTCAAACAGGAAAATTTAGACATTAAATGGATTAGTGCTTCTGATAGAAATGGACACACTTGTTTCACACTGCTTGCCGAACCGTTTGATCTTCCAGCTAAGTACGCAATGGATTATATTGTACAACACGGCTTAATGGAGAAGAAGCTTCTACACCATAAAATCGCGTTAGAGGCAGAGGGCTATAACATGACATTTTTACAAAACTATATGAGCGCTTCACATGACTCTCGGCACGCATTCTTAGCAATTTTTAGAAAAGGTGCTTACGACGAAAAAACGCATATGAAATTTGGAATCCACCATTTTCCTAGACCCTATATGAGTTTAATGGGCCTTTACCTCGAAAAGGGGTATCATCCTTTAGTCCAAAGTTACATCATGCATGATGACGAAGAAAAGATATCCTTTGTCTTTTTAAAACGGACAAATACGCCAAAAGTGAACTTCAAAACATATTATGGATTATCGAGCCCTCAATTACAAAGAACTGTGAAACAGAACGGAAAGGCAGATCGAAAACTGTCATATTTGGATGTGTCTAATGTTTACGGTAAACCAAAATTTTCTGCAGTGTTCACAAATGAAAATGCCGGAAAATGGGTTTTCCAATTGGGTATGAAAGAAGCCTCAATGGAGGCCCTTGTCATGAAAAAACAAAAATTCGGTTTCTTGCCAAAAATAGTGATAGGATACACTGATAAAGACCAAATAGACAAATACGCCATTTATCTTGAAAAGTCTTCAGTTCTGTAGGAAAGTGACAGTTGTTATTTTGTTTCGATAAGAGAGTTGTGAATTCTCACAGACGTTATGAAGACTTTAAAAAAATTTTGTGTAAAAAATAGGCCAACATTATACAGAAATAATCAAAACGATGTAAATAATTTTGTATCTATCAGGTTATATGAGTTGGTTAATAAGCTGTATTTATAGAGAGATGTACAGTCATATTTTGTCCTTTATTCTTTTGGTTGTGATAAAAGCAATCTGATTAAAACACAGATACTATTTCGTTTTACTGTCGAAAGTATAGAAAAACGAAACGAAATATAGATCTGTAATTTAAACAGATTGTGATATAGGTAAAGGGACCAATATTAATATATAATTTTATTATTAAATATATGATTTATTGTGGTAGATGTGGTGATTAAATCGTTACATTGACTTCTTGTGCTATATTATATTTGTTGTTTGCTCTGTATTCTTGAATTATTGATAAGCAGAACATAACGATTTAGGGATAATATCTACTCGCTCCATTAATGAAATTAAGTGCCTAATCGTGTTACATGACTGAACGAGCGGGACTTAAAGAATACCAAGTGCCATCATTTATAGGTTAACCTAGTGCTGAATTAACAATCAATGAATAACAAGACTATAAAAAAATACAAAAAATTAGAATTGATTATTTAATGATCAACACAATAATTAGATACTTCTGTACCGTACAAATTTTCAACTCGGGTTTCTAAAAAAGCTCATTGTAAAACATTTTTATATATCTTTAAACTGGGTTCTAAGGTACCTATTTTAAGTGCTAAAATTAATTTGTTGACAATAGATCAGCGTTTTTAAATGGAATTACATGACCGGAATGTGGGTAGAACAATTCCCTACAAATGAAACCGTTCTAGTTACAGGACGCAGTATTTAACCTTTAAATCAACAAAACACAAGTTCGGGTTTTTTTATACTGAAAATAAACCATGTTGACAACCCAAGTCATGCCAATCAACAGCTTACATTACTGTAAGGAGATTTCAAGAGAAGTCAACTTCCTTTGTCGGTAATACCGATTACCATAGATCAATGCAGGTCTGTCAAGATGTCGTCTTTTCACGTAGTTTCTATCGGTTTTATCCGCCCACTAAACAGAATAACATTAAAAAAAATCTAGAATATGTATTGAGAACGCAAATTCAAATTACTTTGGCTTAAAAGGGTGGGAGGGGCGGGAGTAAGACTCTTTGCTTTTAGGTTAAAATAAATTAGATTGATTAGTAATGGGTTAAAGCTTTGCGCCATTTTTTTTTTTCATTTGGACATTTAGCAGTAGGCGCCTTGTTTCGAATTATAGTTTTCAGACATTCTGTGTTGACACTAGACAATATAATCGGTTAAATCAAAATAATTTCCACCAACTATAGACATAACCTGTCAACGAACAAAGCTTGTCATCCTGCAAAACAAATTGACAAATGTTACACAATGTCAGCGAAATGTCAAACAAGCTTTATGAATAGGATTTTAAGTTTTTTGTCAGTGATATTTGTTGTGTTTTATAAAGTTCGTATTTAAAAAAAATCAAAGTATATCATTTAATCTTGTAATACAAATGGATCTTTCCATTCTGTTCACGTTAGATAATTGGTTTAATTTGAATCCCTTGCAATCTACATGTACAAAATTGTTAAACTTTCATTTCTAAAAGTAAAAATCTCTTAAAAGTAAAAAAAGTGTGAAACTTTCATCTCTAAAAGTAAAACAAAATGTGAAACTTTCATTTATAAAAAAATTGTGAAAACACTATTTCTAAAAGTAAAACAAAATGTGAAGCTTTCATCTAAAAAAAACCCTGAAACTTTCATTTCTAAAAGTAAAACAAAGTGTGAAACTTCCATCTCTAAAAAGTGAAAAAATATGAAACTTCCATCTCTAAAAGTTAAAAAAGAAGTGAAACTTTCATATCTTCATACACTGTATCTAAAAGTAAAAAACTCTTACAAGTAAAAAAAAAAGTCCACAAATGGTTTAAATAAATGTTCAGTATTTACTAAGATATGATAAAGTGAAAAACAATTTCCAACATTCGACTTAATCTGGGGACCATGTAAATAAGGGATGGGGAGGGGTGGTGATATGCTGTTGATATATTGGTTTTGTTTTATAAAATGTAATCAAAAGTTGGACGTTAACCCCGTATCCTTTCTTTCTTTATTAAATTTTTAGGTTATCGATTTAGGCATTTAGCCTAGATTAAGTCATGAAAATTTAAATATAGTCCTAGAAATGTAAATGGCTTGAATAAAGTGTGGAATTGTTCAATTTTAAACAAGGAAGGTATTGTTGGCTTCACGATAAATAGGATTCTATTTTCTGATTAGCACGATTATAAATCGTAAATCAGTTCTCTGAAGACAAGAATTTAAATTATAATGCGACTATAAACGATGAAGATGTAGAAAGTTATAAGGGAGTTAATTTGATATTGTTGATTTTAAGATAAATGAGTATTGGGTTCTAATATCATTGATCAGAGAGAAACCTAGAAAACATTATAGTTTTAAGATGGATGCCTTTCCTTTGATGTTGCATAGTAATAAAATGCCAAGTAAGATGATCATTTTTAAAAATAAAAAAATCTCAGATTATTGTCTTTTTGAAAATAATATCAAATAGAAATAGAATAGTGTTTTGTCTGGCATCACCTGCGTCTTAAAACATTAAGATAAAACGACAACAGTTTGTTTACTTTATTACCATGGCAATAGACGCCTTCATAGAACACGAAGCGATAAACTGCGGCGATTAATTTCTGATTATCTATTTATATTAAGAACGAATTATTCATGACAATAAAAGCTTCTTAGTGTGTATATCTTACAATCCATAAAGCCCCCCACAAAGGCATCCTTATCTGATCTGACTTGGGAGGTTATAGATGTACATACTAGAACATTACTAATAACTTTATTAATCTATTGTTCTGTCTTTGAACCAAAGCTAAGTATACGTTCATTGCCTGACAATAATTCATTAAGAAGTGTATGCTATGAATAGACTTAACTTAGAATTAGAATCGCATATAGTAGAAAAAGCACAATTTAGATGGCTTGTTGATACCAGTTTAGCATTTATAGTTTGTAAAATAGAGATCTATCTTTAAGAAAATTAATATATTACTTTATATGATTCTATATTTTGTATTAAAATCCCATGTGTATAAAGATTATTGTATTTAAAATAAATATAAAACTTTCTTTTGAGTTGTTTACTCTTCCCTATATATGTTTTGCACGAAGACCTCTTGGTTTGTCCAACTTGGTTCATCCTTGATAGTGGTGCAATACCAAGGGCTTGACAAGGGACAACGTATAGTTATTCGGATAGTTCGAAAATCCAAGGTCTCATGTACACATTGGCGTGCAAGTAAAAAATCCTTTGGCAGTTGGAATTCGATATAAGAGTAGACCATAGGAAAAAGTCATTTGACGAAAACGAGCTGTTTTAGACTTAAGCACTACAACGAGTTGGTCCTTGTCGGAGTGTAGGATTGTAAGAGATCACTCAAGTATTTTGGGACAGTACAATTTTTAAACATCGAAATGTATAGAGGGGGGGAAATGGGGTTTAACGTCCACTGACACAAACTAGGTCATTTCGGGACAAACACATGTTTTTTTTTTAGAAAAAATTATTTCAATAATTCGCTTGACTAGGTGTCTTTAGCAGTGGGAGGAAACCGGAGGACCCGGAGAAAACCCACGAGGTTGGACAGGCGGCCCTACTCCTGTCACGTACAACCGGAGATTCGAAACCACAATAGTTGACTCAATGACAAGCTTTGTGATACAGCGCGCACGTGCTAACCCCCCCCCCCCCCCCCACCCGAGAATTGGTGTTATGTGCTGTGTTCTTGGTGTAACGTCTTATATTTCTGCATAATGTCAACATGTACATGGGACCTCGGTTTTTCATGGTATCCGAAAGACTATATCTTCTGTTCAGCAACTTTCTCGGCCTAAACCGGGACCGTCAAGTTAGCGGGCAAGGGCTTTTCTCACTAGCAACCACCACGGCTTCCACACTGCAGAATTCTACACCGATATTAGAAAACTCGAAAATATAAGGCCATAACAAGGGTTGTACCATATGCTGTTGTACTAATAAACCGACGTCACACGTTCTTGCTTGGTCTATAACTGTAAGGTTAGCCAGTCTATAAACGTTTACTGCAATACGTCTATACAATGGCAGATCGGCGTTAGTTAATACATGATTAGGCATGGAGTGACAAGAATATCAAAGAAACAAAAAACGTGAACACAAAACAATCTCCCCAAAATAACACATAGCTAAACCAAAGTACGATCATGTCAAGAATTAATATAAAGATCAAAATAGTATTCCAAGCACATTTCTAGTGCCATATTTATAACTCTACAAAGATCATTATCAAATCAAGAGAGGAATTATGCGAATAATTGTGGGCGTGCTTATCTGTTAAAGATGCATCATGTACGATTTAGATAAACAGCTGGTCGTTCAAAAATAGAAAATGAAAACTGAAATATATTTAAAGTTTCATTCAAATTAAGTTATTCTAGGCAATGTTATGACTTTCGAAGATTACCGTAGATCGTTTATTATCCAGCCAACGGTACTGGACAACAGAAGCTAAGTCTCGATTATCCAATTCATCGTTGAATATTCAAATCCCACGAATGTTCAAATCCGATGATCTATTGAGTTGATTACAGGTCACGTGTCCATAAATGTATAAATAATAATTTATATAAGACTTGAAGCCAGACAAAAAAAAAATCTGCAAAAGGCATCTTTGATGGAACTACCTGATTGTTGTCAGGGTGAGTATGATGCTGGCTCAATATCCAGATGTCGCGGGTTCAGTCCCGTTGATGACTCAGGAAGTTCCCTTTTCCTTTGTCCTTGGTGCAAGATAGCAAGCATTGCGAGGAACAGTGTATAGCCACCCTGCCTGGACAAAAAAACTAAGGCCCCGTGTACACATTGGCGTACACGTAAAAGATCCCTTGAAATTCGATATAATAGTTAGCCTTTCACCACAGCACACTGTGGCGTATGTGCGTCTTCATTAGCCCAGTCGGAGCAGAGCAGTGGGCGCCAAACCCAATTTCATTCCATTAGCAGAAGTTGGAAACCGAAATGGGAGTTGGGTGTTCCGGCCAAATATCCCTTATAGCATACTACATGACCCCTTTGTCTACTATATCACCCTAGATGGAAGTGGACGTAAAAGTTCAGGAACGAATGTCCAACTACTAGCCCAGTTGTTGTGGAAAAGTAGGACGTTAAACACCATTTCATTTCAAGCTTTCAATTTATCAATTGGGGTGAAACACCATTCCATTTCCAACAATACATAAAAAAATGGCTCCCGATTCTAATTTCCATACTACTCAAATAATAATCAATGATCAATTTGAATTCGGGGAAGCATTAGGTTAAATTACAATAAATGCTATTATTTAATCATTAAGATATCCTATTTCTGAAGAAAAACAGACATTATAAGGTTTCAGTGCGTTTTTCAAACAGAAGAGAATGATTCCTGATTATAGTCGTTAAGTCAACAATGCTTAGTATTCTTGACGCCATGAACGATGTTTGGTTTCAATTCAATATAACAGTGATGCATGTAACACGATAAGAAATGAAATGAAATGCGGTTTCTGCATCGACCAAGCTTATGAATGCAGTTTGATACGAGAAAACTTTTGCAACACCGGCAGCGTTTGAGCTAACTCTTTTTCGAATTCCAATGTCAATTTTTCTTTGACGTGTACGTCAATGTTTTCGCGTATCTACGTTTTGGTAGTATCCCAGGGATTAGACACTGTTCCGTGTCAGGCATTATGGCATGAAAAACCCAGACTGAAAAACCTCAAGCATCGTTTTCGGCCTACCTCAGCTCCATACTCAACCTGGTCAGAAAAAAGGACCTCGTTTATGATTTCCTCACACACATCACAAAACAGAATAACGCATTCGAAATAGCAGCAATTTCCATGTAACATTTCATCTTACACTGTTCTTCGTCTCTGGCAAATCAAGAGAGACAGAGAGAAGGAGAGGGAGAGACAGAGAGAGGGATAGTAGGTCATCAGGGGACTAACAAATGGTTCAATTTGATTTCAATATTTCGCTTGCGTGTAGGGGTCTTTAGTCATGGGAGGAAACCGGAGAAACTCCAAGAGTTATATCACGTACAAGCTGAAAATCGAAACCACGTCACTAGACTCAGTGACAAACCTTCCGATCCAATACGACGCGTTAACCACTCGGCCATCCAACCCCCTGGTGATGAAAGGAAATGTCTTTGTAAAACAGTTAACAAACCGTGAACAATGCTGTTACAATATGCTATTATTGTGTAAATATTTCATAAAATTTGTAACCTTACAAAAAATATAATTTTAATGTGGCATGTAGTCTTTATCCTGTTTCTTAAATATTTCCCCGTAAAATCGTTGGATGGGACAACAACCACACAACTTCTTTATCCTCCTTTCAAAATCGTTATTGACAATTGTATAAACAGTTTGTTCAAAAATGTTACAAAATGGCTGCCTCATCACACTGGAGCGGGTGCACTCTGTTCCACGCCGTTTATTGTAAAAGAAATGTAATGTTAGGTTGAGTCAACCAAGCATAAAGATAGTATCGATAAACACACGTAATGATTTCTTTTCAGTGAAATTGTGTAATTACTTCAAATTCACAATAACAAAAAATAGTCCCGTGTTAGCGTAAGGAACATTACAATTTACTAATTCGCGGATGCTTTAGATCTATCGACGATTCCGACAGAGAATTAAAACCGGGTTTCTGTTGTGTAATGGGAAAGGGAAAGACAAATGAAAATATCGCGTGGCGTCTGCTCATTTTTTATCAGTAGGTCACACATGTAAGAAGGTATGTATATAATCTCGTGATTTCATGTCAATTCCTATCAAGTGCCATTCAGAATATCAGATATTAGCAGATGCCCCGGCGCTGCACGGGTTGAAAGTATAACTCTGAAACCGGAAGCGGGAGTCCCACGCCACCAGGCCTATGTCACTCCCCAATCTGAGCTAACATACACCAATTTCAGGGGCAACCCTGAACAGATTGTAAGAAACAAAAAATAGGTACATGTATAGAGTTATGGAATATTACATGTCTCCATGAACTTATTAAATAAAATACGGGGTTAACAAAACATCCAGACACTTTATTCAATTAAATGTTGAATTAAATAAGTGAAATTATCTGAGTTACTATCATACACGCCATCGCAGTATGATACAAGGCATTGTGTTTGAAGGGCTGGGTGTATTAACATTTTGGCTTGCCTTTTCAATAAATCGGATACACTTTATGAATCATATAGATATAGAGGCAAATAATGTCATGCCAAATTAAATAACAAAACACTACAATAGCAAAACACGAATTAATATGACATATACATGTATAGATATTGGTGTAGCATGGTGCCATAGCCCGTATAGACATAGAATCAAATGTTGCCATGTCAAATTCAATAATAAAAAACCCCACTAGAATAGCTACATACGAATGGATATACGGGTACATGTATGTTTTCGTTAAGATATAATTGTAGTCAAGTGAAGTCATAATATTATGTGATTCAACCCTTGCATAAACATCTTTCAAGTATAAAATCGTAATTCACAACCCCACAAAAACATTCTGGGTGTCTAAATTAATTTGCATAAATAACTGTTCCCTTTAAACTGTCAACAATGAAGAATTTGAAATATACAAAATGACAGAAAATTCATAAAATAATGTACATGTACTAGACCGGAAGAGGTAACCGCGTGCTTGTGAGCTTCAAAGGGTAACCAAGCTTGTCTGGTATCTATTTAATTTGACAAGTTGTCAAAAAATCTTATTAACCGCAGCTCCAACTGGTTAGGTTGGATTAGTTTACATGCTCGACATGATATCGTTATTGATTCATTGGATACTGTCCATACCTTTATCGGAATATCTATCAAATATACATGTTGAAAGAGCATCACTGATGCGAGATTACCGACAGAAAAGGGTTTTTAAGGGCAATAAGGTTTCCTCGTATGAATACAAGCAACATATAAATTGTAAAGATTAGATAATAAATACAAATGTAGTCTGTATAATGATCATGGGAAATTCTGAGCTACGACCGGATACACCGAGAGGCCGTAGGTAATATACGACACCACATTTCAAACTTGGCGTACAAAATGTACCTTCATCGTATTTGACAGTTGTAATACACGACATGGTAGCTAAATGCCAACAATGGAATGCCCAGTGTTCGGTACAAGTTTCCAAATAATTTGTTTGTTTTTTTTTTAGTTTGTCATTATTTTCTAATTCAACGTAACAATTACAGCAATCTGATAGAAACACAGATTACATTTCGTTTCATTTTTTAAAGTTCAAAATTTTGTTTTACTACACTAGGTAATGGAAAAGTTGTTAATGTGATGGATTAGCCAATGAAACGGTCTGTTACTCCAGTCTATTACACTCGTATGACGCTTGACGCGACCCACTCTCCACTACAATTGGTCAGATAATCATGTACATGTGTAGAAGAGGCTATCGAAAGTTTAAAATAACGGAAAGAAATATACATGTAGATCTGTATTTTAAGCAGATTGAAATTACAATGAACGAATGCAGTACCATTATTGGTGACAACTAACCCGGTCTAGTGCAATTGGGATGTCAATGTTTCAATTGGGTACACAGAGATGCAGAACTCAGCTAGAACATCGTCCGCAAAACAACTTAAATGACTGATAAATCTGTTTAGTCTGGTACATTTACAATCGACCAGTTAACATTCCCAACCATGCGAATTTTGGGCATCTAATTATTGGCTATAGGGGACTACAACTTGGGTATAGTATATAAATGTAAAATTATTACAGATCTATGTACATGAATATTGGAACCGGAATAATTACTAAATAAATATTTTACAAGTCACTTGTTTGTATGTTGCTCTTGACTACTGCTTCAATAATAGGCCCATGTTTCGTGGCATAAGTAATACTGTACAAGAAGTTAATCATCGAAGGACAGTTAACGATTAAACGACGTTGTCATCGTAGTCCAAGTGATGGCATATTATAATAATCTTGTGCTTTAATCCGCGAAGAGTTGTCCCCCATCTAACTGCGTCGTCGTTTATTATTATTGATTCATTATAAACATTTAATTCTTTTTAAAAGAAAACAAAAATGATTTCTTCAAAATATTGGGGTATTGTCGGTTAAACTTGAACTATGTCAATCTTTAATAAGTTTATATTACGACGCCGACCCAAAGCTAGCGCCCCGGTTAAGATTTAAGAATATCGGAAACGCTTGAAAAATATGAAAATATCAGTGTATCGACTAGAAGTAGAAATAGATAAAACCATCACTGCAGATCTAACATTTTTAGTTTATACGATTCAGAAGTACATACACGTTCTTTTAAATTGTAGCTGTAAGTATAAAAATATAAATATTGATGTTCTTACCTGTAATAAGTTGTAAACAAACAGACATGTGCTTTCCTACATCGGAAGTTTATATTTATTGGGGAGACTTCATTTGTGACATATTACGAATACCGGATTCCGATTCTTGGAGGATTCATAAAATTTCTTCTCTCGAAGTATCATGATGCTAAAAACTAGTAAATAATCGTGCTTTGATTTATTAATTCTAATTACGTTTATCTATACCGATATTAATACACCAATTATTTACATTCGAATGATATCTCCCTTCGACAGACCTTGACCCTGGCTCGCGAGTTTGGCGGTAGATTAAAGGGGTTGGCTTCATTTGATCTATTTGTTTCTGGTTATGGCGAAACAAACTGATAATTATTTCAACATAGATGGTATATTAGCAACACAGGAAAAAATACCTTGTAAAGTGGAACTACCAATATACAGATTAGGTGGGGAATTCATTTAGACAGTGTTATACGATAGGTGGATCTCTGCAGACGTTGAAGTTATTAAAAGAATCCACTCGGAACGTTTTATTTTGCAGCTAGATTTCAATTCTCCTGTGTAAACAGAGCTTGGAGAACTTCCGTCAAAAACTGACAAAAGGATAAAATTCCATTTTGTATTACGGAATCATGACTGTCCAATCATAGGCTTGAAGTATTGGCTCATCAGGTTCAAAATCAGAAAATATAATATTACTGTGCCATTATTTTATTTATGTTGTTTTTTGAGAGGGGGAGTATAATCAAATTGTAAGACCTTTACGACTAAATTTTGTTGTAGTTGTTTGTGACCAAATTTTTTCGCCTTAAGGTTTAGAATTTGTGTTCATCACCATCTATAGTAGTTTGTGATGTTAAAATGTACGACTGATGAGCATTTTGCCACCTAGTTTATACATTTAGTCTTTTAACAGGTCAAAATAGGAGCATTGTGCGATGTAAGCCCTTGTCTTACTGCCAAGGACAAGTAGAATTTATGTAGGACAAATTGAAGCTCTAACTATACTTGCCAACTGGGCAGGTAAGTTTCTGAGTGACTTGCATGTGAATAGCTGTATGTGTAGTGCAACCAACAACATGTAACTAGTATACATGTACGATCCCGCCCCACATTCAAGAGAGCTATTCAACTCTAGCGGTGATATAGGGAGCAGTAGATATATGGAGCTGAATGGGTGCATCCATACGCAAACCCGTCCAGAGTTAAGTCGTCCACAACCATTCCTTGAGTCATCCACAAGAATTGGTTATGTTGTCCACGACCACAATTATAGTTGACTTGTACACACGTTAACTGTATCGAATAAGCTTTACTTATCGGTTGTTTATAATTGTTTTATGGCTAAGATTAGTTCACTGGTAGCCTTATATTGTTGGCAGTCATTGTTTTCTAAGGCGAGTGGTCGCTCTCAAGCGCCTACTGATCACCTGAATGTGGACCAAGGGGAGTTTTTTTTTCCCTCCCCTTAAAATTGAAAATCACTCTCTTTTACAAAGTCATTGGGGGTTTATTAACATTTATCTTACCAATCACTCTCCTTAATATCAGGTCATTCTCCTTAATTTCTAAATCACTCTCCTTAATTTCTAAAGCATTCCTCAAATCGAAACTGGGAGAAACTTTTAGGAGAGCCATTTTTTTCAATTTGTTGATCAAGGGGAGCTTTTTTTGGCTCTCCTCTGAAATACCAAAAAACAACGATTTGGTGATTGTCATTTTGATTTTAGACATAATGCATACAATCCGATATCTATATCTCTTCTCTCTTTTTTTTAATTAACCAAGTATTGGTAGTTGCTTTTTTAGATGTAAAGGGCTAATAGCATAATTAAGATATAATCACTGAAATCTTTCTTTCAGGATATTTGGATAGTAGTTCTGATAGTGATGATCTTCTACCTGGCACCAAGTTAGAATTGCCATATTGGATGGCCAGAGGTCTGTGTAGTAGAAGACGCCATATTGTCAGTATTGAAATGCCAAAACAATATCGTGAAGGTTACAGAGAAATATTAACAGCTGATGCCACAGTTGTAGATTTACATCAACTAGGTCCATATTTCTACAGTTTTGGAACCGATCTGTTAAACTTTGACCACCCTGAAGTAAATGATATTGCTAAATGTTTGATCAAGGTATGTGTATAATACGGGTGATGTACATGTTACCCAAATTAAAGATACATTATGGGAGATTAGATCAAGAGCTCGCAGTCCTCACTATAATATATAAAAATTAGTTAATGTAAAGGGAATTTGCTGAAAACTTCAGTCAAATTGATCCACTCTGAACCAAGATTTTTGTGATTGAATTTTCGGTCTAATCTCAATCATCGTTACTAATATCGGTACAATAATAACATAGTCTCTATTACTGATTTCATGATTAAATCATGATTGATATTTAAGCACCAAATGGGATTATGGTTTGGATAAGTTAATTAATGTCCAATTAATAATTTAGATATCAATCCAGGCCTAAAGAAAGACTGCAATAGGCAGATTTAGCTCTTGCATAATGTATGTTTAAGCGTAGCAATGTAATTAACGTGAGGACAAAGGCACTGTGATCATGGGTGAGTAACTGCCCTCCAAAATTCATACAAAACAGTTGGGAAAGTCCGCCATAAGAAGCAAAAAGATCAGCAAATATAAAATGGTAGCAAATTAACCATTGGATAATAGTCAATCAAAATTCTTGATAAATGACTTTCTTAGATTTGGCTATAGGATCTGTCTATTAATTTGGCTATAGGACCTATCTATTAATTTGGCTATAGGACCCATCTATTAATTTGGCTATAGACCTATCTATTAGAGGTTTCACCTTTTTATAAGTAAGCTAACTGAAATGTGATTTGTGCTGTGTATCATCAATTGATATTAAGACTTATTATTAGTTAGAAATTGGTACTACTGTTTTCATCTGTATAAAATTTTGGACATGTATACCTTTCTCCCCCTATTAATCAATGTACATGGTAATTAATGCCTCTATACTTGCCCAAAATATAAATATATGAAGATGGAAGTTCACTTTACTTTTTGTTACATTTAAGATAAGATATAAACTTATAAGGGAAGTAACTCTTTTGGTATAGTACACAAAATCTAGAAAAGCTAGTCCTTATCCATACAGAGAGTAACAAATGTAAAAGTTTAAACATACATGTACATTATGCATGAGCTAAATCTGCCCCTTGCAGGTCTTTCTAAATTATCAATAAGACATTAATCAACTGATCCAGACCATAATCAACTCGTGATGGCATCAGATTTTTTTTGATATTAAATAGATTAGAACGCTTCAGTCATATTTTGATTTAATTTAAAAATTGTAGAAGCGAGACATATCTAAGGACAACCAGTAAAGTGGTTGAAATTATTGCAAAATTTCTTTCAAATTACTCTTGCCTTGAAAGAAATTTTCAATATATTCATTTTGCAAAATATCCATTTTCGAACTATTATAGCAAGAATGGCTAGCTCTTTATCTAAATCTTACATAATGGATCTTTATGATAACATCACTATTGTTTTGTTCTTATTATAATTAATGAACTTTATTTTTATTTGTAGACAATGCAAACAAGAATCAGAACTATCATGGATTCATCTCAGAACTCATTTAAATTAGATACATCAAGTATAACTTCTAAACTAGACGAAATGGAAAAACATTTATTTAATGCAGGACAGCATGGATTAACAGAGTTTCAAAAATGGGAAACTCGAGAAACTGAAAAACTTGTGACTTCGGAAATGGTGAAAAAACATCGGAAACGTAAAAGAATTATGATGGAAACATCGTAACAAAACTCCTTGACTTAATTCAAACATTTGTTATTTATATCTGTTTATAATGAATATTATATTTTTATAATAAAATAATGAAATGGAGTTTAACATCCTACTTTTATATACTGGGCTAATGAAGATGGGCATGCACCATGTTGTGTGCTATACGGCATACTTTTATTTCATATTCCAACTGTCAACGGTTCTTTTACGTGCACGCCTATATGTACACAGATATTTTTTTTTTTTATCCCACCCAAACTACTATACATTGTTCCTTCTCAGTTCCCCGTACCCGTACAGCACTGAAGAAAAATCCCTCAAGTGAGCCATGAGGAACTTTCTCGGTCAACACTGGGAGCGAACTCAAGACCCCTCTGGTTAGCAAGCCAGTGTTGTACGCATTGAGACACTGCCGCTCTCTATATAGTAAAATAGCATAGACACAACTTGTTAATAAGTTTACACCAGTATACTGCCAACCATGTTTGTGATTGACACTCAATGTAATGGTCACTCCGCCATGAAATAAGATACAGTTTAACATCCTACTTTTCTTCTCTGACTTGGATAATGAAGACATGCCAGTACTGCCTATGTTGTAAAGGGTTCTTTTTCATGCACGCCAATGGGTTTACAGGGCCCCAGCTTTTTGTTCCATCAGAATGGCTATGCATTGTACCTTGCCAGGTCCTCCAGGGCGTTGGGATGGCCTAGTGGTCTAGAGTGCTTCGACCTCTAGCTGGCCAGTCACCTCTGGCTTGCGGCTGTGGTTTTGAGCCCTGGTGTGAGCGTATGTGGCATGGAGATAGGGGCGCCTTCTCAACCTCGTAGGTTTCCTCCGGGCACTACGGTTTCCTCCCACTGCTAAAGACTCCTACGCGCAAGCGAATTATTTAAATAAAATGAAACCATATGTTAGTCCCAAAATGACCTGGTTTGTGTTGAGTGGACGTTAAACCCCGTTTCTCTCTCTCTCTGCCAGGTCCTCCATCAAGGGGTACCACACTGAAAAATCCAGATGGACTTTCTCGGCCAACACCTAGATTGAACATGGGACTTCCAGATTAGCTAGCCAGGATGTTACTGAGCCACCATAACTCCCTCTGATAAACTAGTGACTATTAGCAATATACTACCCTTACCAGGACATGACAAATGCATGATGTTAGACAGTTTCCCATATTTAATTCAAAAGTCATGACCATTGTGAAGCAACATAGAAAAATCTAGGCTACACTTGTTATCCAATAGATATAAAATTTTCACACAGTGTTTAAATACACTGGACAATAAATCTTGTTGATTTTACAATGCAAACGTTATCGTCTGATAACATGTTTTTGTGTAATAAATGTTCTGAGACAACTCAGGCCCGTAGCTTGAAGTGGGAGTGCAGCGTTGCACATTGGGGAAAAGATCGGCCTTCTCAGCGGGCGCAATACGAAGCCACAGACCCACCATACACTGGGTAACCGAGGGTGCTCAATACCACTCTTGTTGTAACTGAATTATATGTCCCAATCTTTATTCTGGTCAACAAATTGTATTATTTTACAATATTCCAATTAATTGATGATACAAATTTCATCTTAACATACCTAATTTAGAAAATTGGAAAAATTCAAATAAATGATTTACCATAACCTTTTCAAATGTGAATTGGATTTTAAGATATTTTCGAACCCTCTGGACAAGTCAAATAGGTTGTAATGGATAATTTACACAAAAGATAGGTCACTGAAACATCTAATACTTAGAATAAGGCTATTATTTATTTTCCGGAGCTGCCAAGCCAGCAAGATTGTAATTCCCCACTTAAGCAACGCTCGTCCGCGAGTTTTACAACGCTTGATAAGTATGAGCGCCACATAAAGCCGAGTGACATTGGTTGGGCTTCCAGGACGTAATTGTCAAGGCGCCCAACCAATGTCCCTTGGTTTTATGAGCGCCTCGTCAGTTATGTTATATGAAGCACACATTGGAGAAAAGGATAATACGTTGCAACCTTGGATTGCTTGGGCGGAGGCAATTCGAAAATCAACAGTAGCAAAGCAAATGAAAATCAAATATGTCACTGGGGCTAAGGGGGGGGGGGGATCCGCGCCTGACCGTATATTGACAATATTATAGGATTGTCGACTGCTGAGTAAGATTGGTAGATCAAATATGCCTTCTATAGGTGATGTCACATATCGGGGCTTCTATCATTGGCTTTTTGGCGCGTACATTATTTACATAAGACATTGTTACGCTGACTGGTTCGGCCAGAATGGTGCCCTTTTAGTCATTTTTTATACCCATTCACACAAAATAGGAAATATTTTTACTTGGATACATGTATACTTATAACACTTTTATTTATTTTTCTAATACTTCAGAAAGTGTTTTAGAATTGAACTTGCAGATGGAAAAAGTTGATATCGCCAGCTCATTAAGTCGCACCGATGTCATTCCCCTCGGTGATTGAAGCGGCCTGATTCACTATTAATCAGTGTGATAGTAATACTGTGCTAATCGGAAATCAATGACTAACCTGAATATGTCTTGGATTTTTTTTATCCCCTTCATAATAATCTGTAATTCTACTGCCCAGACAAAAATCGGCCGGATTACTGATTAATACCGTTATATAGTGATGTAGAAAAACGCAATACTTGTTTTCTCTCTTAATGTAGATCAAAACTGGGACCGCGCATTCAACACCTTTCTATAAATATGGCAAGTCCGGAGGTCTCTTATTAAGTCTTGAATTTAAAGGGTATACTCTAGAAAGCACCATCTACCCTCAGTTTTTCGAAAACGTCCTAGCGTCACAAGGCCAGGCCGAGAGA
The DNA here is from genome assembly GCA_036850965.1 of Patella caerulea. Classification (NCBI taxonomy): domain Eukaryota; kingdom Metazoa; phylum Mollusca; class Gastropoda; family Patellidae; genus Patella; species Patella caerulea. Next base: position 63,249,639 of record JAZGQO010000011.1, on the reverse strand, counting down.
CCTCAGCCCCCGTCCCAACAAGTTACTCTATTGTTTATCATGTTATTCTGCCAAATGTAGTTGAGGTGCTTCTCGGTCTTCTTCGTGTTATTTTAAAGGTATAACGAAATATAGATCTATATTTTAATTAGATTGTCTATCCCTAGGTTGGAACAGGGACCGAACCCATTACTACCCGGTTCATACTCGCTAAGCCAACACGATGTTCTTGTTTTATCGATCTTTTAATCACGTTTGCGCGTAGTGTTTTAGCTAAATTCGCCAAAGGATGTTTTGTATCGTTCTAAAGGATTGAATATTTCATATGTGCCCGTCTTAATTAGCCCATTCGATGAAGAAAAGTAGGACGTTAAACCTCATTGTTCTCACCTTTTTATATTTGTAACAATTATCGATTGTTATAAATGCATAGAAATGAAATGGGGTTCAACGTACTCGCCTGCACCAACTGGGCTAATGAAGACGGTCGATTGTTATAACCATGATTTCCCACATCACCTATAACGTTAACCCCATAATTCTCCAGACCTAGGCCCATTTTCCAGGTAGGCGTTCCCGCGTTATTTTCGCCGCTTTTTTTGGAACGGTTTCATGTACGCGCTTTCACGGCGTTTCCCTGCATGTTTTCGCCAGTTACATGGAAACTATTTGATTAAAATACAGATCTATATTTCGTTTCGTTTTTATCTCCATACTTTCGACGGTCTGATGAAGATCTGACACGTCAAAAGAGAGACTTTTGACCTTATAACATCAGACATTGATTAATCAATCAGCGTTCACGTTTCTAGTTCAGTTCCATGCCCCAAAAGGCCAAAAGCTCGCCGTATCAGACCGTTTTATTTGCTAATTCCCCACATCACCAAGAACACGTCAGTGACAACAACTCCTTCAGATCCTAGTTTAGTAAAGACAAGTAAAACGAAATTTTGAACTATAAAAACGAAACGAAATATGATCTGTGTTTTAACCAAAGTGACATGGAAACGGTCCCATTACATTTGTATTAGTCCAATGATTTCACCGGCGAAAACGGGCCTAACACAATAAAAATATCGAGAACTATCTTAATATAATTGTTTTTATAACTAAGCTACAGATAAATTATATTATCATTAACAATAATTATTAATTTATATAATTTACAACATAAACCTATTCAGATGTACAGTTATCCATTCAATAATCGTTTATATACCCAATGCTTGAAACTTAATCCCTCTGTAATAAAAAAAATATTTGATATTCTAGATTAATGTTGAATATGAAAATAATTTTGTTCCTTTTGTCTATCAATTTGATTATAATTTCATAGAATTACAGCTCCAAAATGAAAATGGGTATGCAATTTATGTAAATGAAGTTGCATGAGTTATGTTGTCCAATTTCTGCATCCGTTTCCATGGTAATCCATAAAAATTCAGTATTCTCATCATCCAAATGTACTTTAACAGGTATGATTCTTTGTTAAATATAGGCACATCGTGGCAGTTTTATTTATTCATCTATCAGTCCGTAGACAAAAAATAAGTATGAATTTATACACAGTATGTGTGAGTGAGATACGAAAAGCGCTAATATAACAATATACAAGTCATTAACGGAACTAGCTAACACAGTGGCTTCATAGCGATCATATTCTCAGCACAGGTTAGAGGTAGCTGCACTAATTTTAAGATGGCGTCACAAACTCCTTTTAAAGGTTCTATACATGCGGAGAATGGTATAAGGAATACGTAGAGCCACGCGATGAAGAAAGCAACTGGCCAGCCGATGAACCATAGGATCACAAACCATAGTATACCCCATAATAATCCTGGACATATCCCGCCTTTACCTGCCCCACCACCCTCACCTTGACCTGCTCCACCACCTTCTCCCATATTGATTCAATCTGAAAAATATAACATAAGTTAAATTAATAGACATCTAGTGGCTTACTATTGTCCTTGGTGTCCATGTGTCGTATATATCATATGGTTTTGCAGCTTGTTAAAGACCTTTTGCTAGAATTCCTTCCAGGAAGCCACGGCGGCTAGGTGGGTAAGACGCTGGCTCGATAGACTGGAAGTAGCGTTTTCGATCCCTGCAGAGGCCGAGGGAGTTCATCGGGATTTTCCGGCGTGGTTTTTCCTGTCAGTGGTGCAGGGTGGCGGCCCTGAAAATGACAACTGTCTAATCGTTGGGATTGGACGAAAAACCGAGGCTACGTGAACATATTGACAGTTGGAATTCCATATATTTCCCCTCATACCACACTGTATGGCGTATGCCCGTCTTCATTAGTCCAGTAGGACGTTAAACCCCATTTCTAGAGATGTGGTACGTTTTTTTTAAAGTCTTTTTGCTATCGATTACAATCTATTTCCAACATTATTCCAGGCAGGTTATTAATAAGCCCAGTGCAGATCTAGGACATCATTGGTTTCTATTAGGTTTAAATCAGATTGGCTATCGGTTATAAACCGGAAAAGGGAGCTAGCCAATTTTGCCACTCGAAACTTCTTCAATAAATGAAAAGCCATTTAAAATTCAATAAAAATATGCAGCTTTCATAACAGTAGCAATTTCTTTTATTGTGATTTTATTGGGCGTTTAATTGAATCTATGCCAAGTATAAAACACAAATCCCTATTCAGTATATCATTATAACAATATATCTATAATCTTACATAAGAGGTTATATATATATCGTATATATATATTGAAATATTTGCGCTTCCTGTAAACGGTCATGTCTTGTGATTCAGTCAAGGGTGACTACACCAGGAAGTATGAATCAGTGTTAAAGCCCCAATAACACTCTTGTTGTAACTGAATAATATGTACCAATCTTCATTCTGGTCATCAAATCGTATTATTTTAGAATATTCCAATTAAATGATGATATAAATTTCATCTTAACACACCTATTTTAAAAAAATTGGAAAAATTCAACAAATTGATTTGAAAAGTCTAACGTAAACCTTTTCAAATGTGACTTGGATTTTAAAATATTTTCGAACCCTCTGGACAAGTAAAATAGGTTGTAATCGCTAATTTACACAACAGGTAGGACACTTAAACATCTAGTACTTAGAATAAGGGTATTATTTATTTTCTGGAGCTACCAAGCCAGCAAGAATGTTATTGTCCCTTTAAGTAAAAAGTTGTCTATCAGAGGCCGCAAATAGAAAGATAGCAAAATTATATTCTAATATACAGGGTGAAGCTTCGGCTCTTGCGCATGGGGCTGAGTGAACCCGTATCAAATACTTCCAGTGCCAGGTTTACGACGGAAAAAATATGGGCACAACAATCAATGACAACCAATGCAAAAAACACGTTTTAAAAGTATTAGTATAGTATTGAAGGGGTTATTGATTGATATATTTTAAACTTGGGACTATAATTTTGTAGTTATGTAGTGGCCTAGTGTAATAATAGTGTTTTTATTTTGAATTAGCTGTACATATACGTTGCATCTATTTGATAAGGACAACTTCAAGTTCAGGCAAAGTTAAACAGGGCTAGTACTAATCCCAACTCAAACCCTAACCCGGAACATAGCCCTAATGCTTACCTTAACCTACATTCCGCCAAAAACCACGTACCATAACCTTATTTACGCCTCAACGACCTAGTCGAAAATTGAGCCTGGCCTTAACAAAAAGATTTAGCCGGGCGGATACGCTTGTTAAATACATGTAGGCCTACCTCTGTATGTATATGTAACAGATTGTGCTAGAGGGGATACATATTCCACCCGTCCCAGCAATGTTACCCACTACTATAAGGAATCTGTTAGTAAATAAATCCTTATACTACTGGTAACAACGGCAGTATTGAAAACTTAGTTATACGTATAACACATTTGTATTAAAATCCATCTATATTTGAAAGTCTACACACGAATGATTATATATACAAAAACTGAAATATTTTATAATTATAACCCTACAAACATCCTGAATAATAAAAAATTGAGGTCAACATACCAGATCGCTGGAGTGTAGAATGTCAGAGTTCTGTTTATTGACGATCATGTGAGGTATAAAAACTTAAAGTGGGAGTAACTCCAGATAGACGTTACATAAAGACTGACTTTAGGCCTACACATATGAATGTGACTTTGTATTGCATTTGCTAATTGGTTAATTTGGATAATTCCTAAAAAAGGCTATAAATAATAATGTTATTTAGAGGAAAGGCGAATGAAATAAAATGTTGTTTAATGTTCTGTTTTTCTGTATCAACCAATTAACTCAGTGGGCATGGGGAATATTTTGACAAGGCAGCAGCGTTTTGGCCCACTCTCCATCAAATTCCAACTTACAGTGTTCTTTTACGTGCACGTCAACGAGAAAACTAATGGAATTTGGCTTGTCGTCTCATCCAAACTTGCTCGGCCAATGTTGGGATTGAACAAAAATCTTAAATTATAAAACGAGCATTCTTCTTATCAAGTACCATGTTTATCCGAATTTATTCCCGAGGTCATATAAAATAAAACTTACAAATTTAAAAACCAAGATTATATATTATTATGTTTGATTATATCAAAAAAAAAAGAAAATAAAAACAACAAATGTATTCATGGGTTACCAATTTGTTTGGGTTTAAACAAAAAAGATATAGCCTGTATTACTAGTTAGATTCTATTTATTAAAAAATAGCCTGTTTAATATCAGATCAATTGATAAAAACAAGGCCTGTATATTATTAGATCAATTGATAAAAATATATTACCTATATATTATATTCCATTTATAAAAATCTACGTATATTGGTTAATGAGGTGGTAACTTAATAGATATAGGAAGTATACAGTACCTTAGTTATAGTATACAACTATACCTATATGTTTATATACCATAGTAAAGTTATAGTATACCAGTATACCTTCGTCTATATACCATAGTAAAGTTATTTATAGCTACACTTTAAAAAGAGATTAGCAGATCTTTTACGATGTTTTCGGCCTATTTTAACGATTCAGCAAGTTTTAACAGCGCCATGCGATAAATATCTTCATCATTTATCATAGTACAACTTTTTACCTTTTCTTAGTTTGTTCTATGAGATCACCATTGTAATAACAATCTTCGCGAGATCATAATAAATTGTTAATGTCAGTTGTTTTACATTAGACATATATTTGCATAACTCTGGCTTCTAATTAAAGATTGCACACGTCATTAAATAGCTTAGTTCAAGGTTACGATAATGAATTATATATATATATATATATCATGAGAAGGAATTGGTGTAATGTTCTTCTTATGAGATAAACTAAACTCTCTGTCAGAAGTAGTTTACCATTTCAAATTATAGGCTAATGAAGTTTTGTTGTTTTTTTTTTAAAAAAACAAAACAAAACAACCACTGCTATTTTGTAATGCAAGAAATAAAGATGTCCAGAAAACACTTTCTGAAATTCGCACAAAAACGTAATAACTTTGGCAAATAAGTGGCGATGACGGAGTGAGAGAGAGGGGAGGGGAGTCGTAGGCTGATCTAGCTTGTTTTTGACAAATTAAACCTCTGCAAAAGTCATAGCCTAATTAAATTTGAAACGTTCTGAAAGTTCAAATTAAAGAATTTAGTCCGATAAAAGTTGGTCGTACTATGAAAAGCATTTTTAGTTATAATCAATTAGTTTTCTAATGTGTAAATTATTGTGCGACTTCGACATACATGTATATGATATAAATGGAATGGGGTTTAACGTCCTACTGTACCAATGAAGGCCGTTTATATGAAGATCAATGACCTGGTTAACGTTTCATTAAACGGCAAAGGCATTGTTCAAATTTTGAGATAATATCACACGAGTGTTGACTGACAAATTTTAAATGATGGGTTTTCCCACTATTGGTATATAGGCCTATACAAGACGTCTGTCTATATGTTATAATTAAAATGAGGTTTAACATCTCGTCAAAACATTACCTGTTTGTTTTGAGACTAACACATTATGTTTTTTGTTTCAATGTTTAGGTTACGCGTGCAATGTGCACACTCTGCCAACTCTCAATGTAGATAAATGACAAATACCTATATGTCTCAAGACTGACGAAATCTACAGGTCCTAGAACTTACCCTAACCCACAATCTATATATGACATCATATATGTGCTAAGTGCGTAGGACCGTCTTCGATCTAGCGTTCTCCTTACTGCCGGCCATCGAAAGTATAAAAAAAACCGAACCGAAATTGAGATGTATATTTCAATCAGATTGATCAAATCATGAGCTATTGTCTGTGAGTGGACCTTGGTTCCTGCAGGTCCCATCAGAGCGATTACTGGGATTATATTTAAATCAACTGTATTTTACTAGTTACAAATTACGGTGCGATTAATTATCAATAAGAAGTCATAACGCGTTCAAGGGCACTTTAAAAATGCCCCCCCCCACACACACAAACACAACAACAACAAGATTATGGATATGTTCAAAGTTGTATACAGAGTCTCAACTAAAAGTCTGTTCAAATAAATGTGTTTTAAGTTGTTTTTTTAAAAGAATGTAGAGATGTACAGCATCTTAAACTATCGTATACGTCAAATAACACAGGCTAGCAATTTGAGGTGTCAATGACTGACAAACTTCAGTAAGCGGGCATAGAGAACTTCAGTTCAAATAACAAACTATTTATGGATACAATTACTATGGTTTATTTCACTGCGACGTTTCAACAAGATTTCACAAGTCGTTATCAAGCATATAACACACATAAATAAAAGTATACACAGGAGTAGCGCGAATCCCCCGGAATGGAAGTAAGGTCAGCGAACTTATCACATTTCCTATTTTTGCCAGTTCAACACGTCTAAGTGCGCACCTACTTCAGATAACCGATTCATTTCACACGAAAACACGATCGATATCATTGACAAGACATTATCAATTCAAGTACCGCATAACTTGATGAATTTCGTCACATAACAACGATAGAGTAAGCAGTTACCTACCTAAACGGGCGTGTATGTCGAAATCCAAATCTACGATATATAGAATCCAAACAAGAAAGTAAGTTGTAGCGCAAGCGTCATGCAACTCTCCCTTTCGCAGATTGTGGCGAGAGGTAAAGGCGATATTAATGTTTATTATTTGTATATGTTATCGTCATGGAGGCACTAGCTATATAATATAAAGACGCAAATACAAGACATTACATATGTTCTGGCTGGCAATGTGTCAAAGATACCTAATAAACGGTTTAAACACCGGAATTAAATCGGAGTGCACAAGCCAGTGACGAGAGTATGAATATAATATTGTCAACTATTGCATAACTACATGGACTATTTTGGTGGTAATTGTGTGAAATGTCTTTTGTTGTGATACATAAGTATACTCGATAAGTTTCATTACCTTTATTGTATCTGTGTTATTTGCGCATGCTTCGGGTTAAATTGGGTGCTGGTGAGAGGAAGGGTGGAAAGTGGGGGTTAACGTCCACTCGATACAAACTTGGTCATTATTTCAATAATGCGGTTGTCTATTTAGCAGTGGGGGGGGGGGGCTGTGGAAAACCCACGAGGTTGGACAGGCGACCCTACTTCTTGTCACGTGCAACCAGGGAATCGAAACCACACCAGTTGATTCCATAACAGACTTTGTGATACAGGGCACACAGTTCGAGTTTGTGTAATTAATGGAAGACGCCGTGGCGCATTTGGTAAGGCGCTGGCTCGCTTTCTGTGAGGCCCCAGGTTCAATCCCTTGTCTGTCATGCAGGACGGACTAGTGTCTAGTCGTTCGAATGGTATACAAGAAATCGAAACCCCGTGTACACATTGGCAGGCACCTGGAATTCGAAACACCCGGGTCATACGTCCTTCTTAGCACATTACATATAGCGTATACCGTCTTCATTAGCCGAAATGGAGAAGAAACTCAATTATTTCATTTCTGTATAATTAAAATTCCTGAGTTTATTTACTGCAGAGTTGATTAAAAATCGGTTCAGCTATTGTTGACTATTACCAACTATGTAAACAATGCTTATTTATCGATTTACAACCAGTTTGACATAGGTCGATAAAACAATAACCGTTACAACAATTTATAATAGATAACGTTTAATACAAAATGATATTTGAAATGGCGGACTGATCCTGACAGGCTATTGAACGGCTAGATAACGTTTGAAATGACAAAATGACAAGTTGCTCCACACGGGATAATGAAGTCCGCCATAAAGTGTGATATTGGGGACATTTTGCCCGGACAGCAACATTTTCGCCATTTCATCCTTCATTGCAACTGTCACGGGATCTTTTACGTGCACACATCGCAAGGGGCCTCATATTGTCTAACCATCCGAACAACTAGACTTTTTTCCTAACCAAGCCATACGTCACTAAAATCTCGAGGAACTTTCTCGAACAACTCTTTGCCAGCGGACCGAGCCATCACAAGTCGGAGAGCCTGTCATGAGGGAAAAGCGTCTAGTGATTATGTGTTTTGGTCCCTAGCGTAATTGATCATTTTATTGACACTCCCAGGCTTGATTCCAACACAAAAAATACCTGTATCCATGTATAATAACATTGTTCAGGTAGAAAACCAATATTATAGTAGACCTCTGATCGATAATAAACTATTGAATGAATGGTAGATATAGACTCATACACGTGATTCTACCATTAAAGGAATACAACGTCTGATTTCCCATTGAATAAGCTGATGATTGCTAGCAATCAATAGACTTAGGACATTGACTTTCTTACACTTGATGTTGACTGTGATATAACAGGCGACGAATAGGATAAAGTAAAATCTAAATACAACTCGTGTCGCGCCCTTGGATGTAAGATATGTTTAAAGATACATTATGGGAGATTAGCTAAAGAGCTGACAGTTCTCACTATAATATGTGAAAATAGATAATGTACAGGGAATTTGCTGTAAATTTCAGCCAAATTGATCCACTCTGGACTGAGAATTTAGCTATCGAAGTTTAGGTCATGCCTCGATCATCATTGATAAAGTCGCTACGATAAAATACATATTCTCGTTTATCCGTTTTTCGTCAATGAGTGTGTATCAGCAGATCAGATTCTAATCCAGTAAATATTGCAGTCTAGCGATGACATCGAGAGTTAAGTACGACCTGGATAAGTTAATTAATGTCTAATTGAGAATTAGGATACCATTTCAGGTCTAAAGAATGGTTTGCAATAGCCAGATTTAACTATTGTATCATGTATATGTTTAACCTATATGAAACACCGGACATTACGCATTCATTTGATGTCTTAATTACTATACGTATTTTACTGCCCCTACGCAAATGTGTTTCGATTAACCCTCTGGCAAGAATGTCCGTTGAAATTCATTCTGATTATTCGTTTTTTTATACTTTCGATGATCTATACTATATGAAGATATGACAAGATGTAATCGAAAGTCGTTTCAGGGATCGTACGAGCGGCTTTTGACCCTATGACGTTGTTATATTACCTAAAGTTGTTATATTACTTAAACGCCGGTAATATAATAACTTTTAGTAAAGAAAGGTAAAACGAAATTTTGCACTATAAAAACGAAACGAAATTGGATCTGTGTTTTAATCAGATTGGTTGAAATTGGATCTTTATTGTACTTAATAAGACTGGAATGAGAGAATAACCAGACTCGGACAATAAGCCATTAGTTGATTATTAGTTGTATATACATATCAAGATTAATCCAAACGGTTGTGGGCTACGTCAGCAATAATCTTAACGAGAGAGATTTGTGTCGATCAATTCAAACAAAAGAATAATGGTATGTTTAATTTTTATTCATGTTTCGAAATGAGACTGCATCCTAACCAAAATTTAGCCCTTAGCGTCTCACCCCAACTCCGTTTAGTTAACTCTCTCTTTACATAATGTGGCAGGTGAGGCCTAAGAGGCGATTTTGCTACATTCATGTTGATAAGGCCTGTTTTAATGAAATGTGTCTTTCGTGCAGGTAAAGTCTATGTAATTTGTTGTATGTCAGGCCTGTTTGTCTACCATGAAACGTTCATGTTGACTAGGCCTATATGGCTACCATGAAACGTTCATATTGACTAGGCCTATATGGCTACCATGAAACGGCCATGTTGATTGGGCCTATATGGCTACCCTGAAACGGTCATGTTGATTAGGCCTATATGGCTACCCTGAAACGGGCATGTTGATTAGGCCTACCTATATGGCTACGTTGAAACGACGATTAGGCCTATATGGTTACTGCGAATCGTTCATTAAAAGTTCGTGTAAATTCGGGACAACATTGTGTATGTCTTAACGATTGGTAACTCGTATAGTTCAGTGTTCTAAGCTATTGACAAATACGACGTTTGATCTGGGGATCAGTATCAGGTTAAATTTTCCAACATGTTCGAGGTAAATATCACCCGCTTTCCCATTCCTTGTCAGTCAGCAGTGTACTAGAGACGTGTATCAATATGTCAACACCATGCTTTGTTTACCTGTCTAACTACCAAAAATAGCCACAACAGTTTCTAGTAAGGATTATATAGCAACTTGTCGAGATTAGTCAATAATCGAGTCAACAGACGCACTATTGATTCAACTGCGAACCTAGTAAACCTAGTCTTAAACTCATAATCCGAAGGAACGTCAGTCACGCGACTTAGAAATTATCAACACTACTGCTACTGAACACCGTGCCTCCAGACATAACTAGTAATTTATAATATCAGGCCCTCCGCACTTCATCGGTTTCCCCTTGTTTGTGATGCGGGACAGATGTCTAGTTGTTCGGATGAAACAAAAAACCGAAGCCCCGTGTACACATTGGTGTGTATACGTAAAATATTCCTTGGAATTTGGAATTCGATATAACAGTAGGCCTTGTGCCGCCGTCCGTTCAAAAATTCGCTCATAGCATACTGTATGGTGTTTGCCGGTATTTATTAGTCCAGGTCGGAGCAGGGCCCTGTTTCACGAAATTTTAACTTAAGATAAAATCCAATTTTAGTAGATATTTCAATTTTGATTGGCTAAGCACTAAAATCAATCAAATATTATCCAATCAAATTACTAAAATTGGGATCTTATCTTAGTTAAAATTTCATGAAATAGGCCCCAGAACAGTAGGATGTTCAACCTCATTTCATTTTTTTTTCGTCTCCGGACATACATAAACATATCAGGTATCGTAATTAGATTTGATTTATAAACAGCAACAAATTCGCAAGTCAGCGGCAGGTATTTGAAGTGATACTAGATGGTACACCCTTTCTCATACACTAGTTATTACGTATTACAACGTCTTCGTTGGCCCTGTCGGCGCAGAAAAACGGTACGTGAACACAGAACAGGTTAGGCAGCAAAATATGAATACATAAAACAAAAGTTACACATTAAAACTACCACTTACGGTATTACCAACTGAGTGTGTAATTACCCAATAACTCAATTTGCGGTATAAAACTAATCTACATTAAGTTTATCTTTTTCAAAATGTGATCCACTAAGTATCCCGATTATTCACTTATGTGTAAAATGTATTTGGGAGTGGGTGTCGATCGCACCTTATTATCACCTGATGTAGGCATATATTATATATAGAGCTTTATAAGTATGTAGAAAGGGTGTTTTACAATCGACCTATATGTGAAGTTGTGCACCTTAATGATATCACTGGGTGTTACCCAGTTTTTTTTAGGGTATTTTATTTAGGCTTTCATTGTATTTGTTCGCCCGTCTTCCAATAGCCCAGGTTAGGTGCAAAAGAGTAGGACGTTAAACCCCATTTCATTTATTTGTTCGTAATACACGAAACAATCGACCTGGTCAACGATTGCTGAGTTAAACCAATACACGACTTTACCCAAACAATACTATAGGCTTGAGGTGTTATCCTTGCTATATCAACATCTCTTAGTGGAGATTAACGTCCGCTAACATTCAGGGTGATATCGCAAGGGTATGAGCTAATCGTGTTCGTGAGGCTAGCTCAGCGTAGGGTAGGAATGAGGGGGAGGTAAGGGAATTTATTTACCGACCACTCACCCCCACCCCTGATGTAAAAGGAACGGGCAAGCCTTTAGTTCCTTTAGGAGCGGTCTCTGATCGGACGCTATACACTGACCGTTCCGATCCATCCGTATGAAATACCGTTCTTCCCCACCGCTGTTCTAAGGCTATTTTGGAATCCTAACCTTCTGTTTTTCATTGTAATTCTTAATTTTTCGCCACAGAGCGTCATTTCTTGGCATATCTGAGATAGATTTATACTAATTCAACACTATTTGCAAGTAGAACTTTGCAAGGTGGGGAAAAAGTGGTATTTTCATATTGCAACTACATGTATATAGCAATAGATAGGAACGGTCAGCCGACATCATCCAATTAGAGACCGTTCCTGAAGGAGCTAGCAAGCCTTTTGAGATCCACTGTCTAATGGAACCTTGAAATATTAACTGAGACTTGTTTGGTTTCATACCATGATGTTTGAAATTCAGAACAAAAAATATGATGATTATTATTGGTAAAACCCCTATGAAACTTATTACTTTTAACCAAATTTATATTTCCAAACTCGATACAATGTATGAAGAATACATGGACAAGCTTGACTTGCTTGACTTGCAACTATTTCAACAAGGCACCACCTTAACGCACCCTCTGACGTCCCAACGCCCTTAATCTCAAACTAAGTTCTCTCTTTTTGACAATATATCAGTTGTATGCCTTTTCATTAATCCCAAGTCTTCGTTTATTTACATTACGGTTGGAAACTAGTTAATCATTTTATATATGCTAATATATCATACTTCTTAAAAATTGAATGATGGCACTACATATGTTAATACAATACCCGACCAGTACCGTGTAATAATTACAAGAAATAAACCTCTTACCTGCTTTAAATGACACAAATATTCACAGCTTTTAATGAGGTCACAACTGTACCATGGAGGTTGAATGGAATGTCGATACTACTACAAAACCTCCTCACAAAATGTCTCACAACACTGAATAAATACACAGCGTCAGCAAACTTTGTTGGGGTTTTGGGGTCAAGATATCGTCCAACATCAATTAAATCCCGCTATTACCCTGGATGATTAGACGTCTACTAAAAGATACGCAGGTCTTATCTCTAATTTAATATATATTGGGCACCACGCCTCGAATAAATTGTTTAATGTTTAGGTATATGTAACAGTAAGAGAGAGACAGAAAGAGAGAGAGAGAAATGGGGTTTAACGTCCACTCAACACAAACTAGGTCATTTCGGGACTAACATATGGGTTTTTTTTTAAATTTTATTTCAGTAATTCGCTTGCGCGTAGGGGTCTTTAGCAGTGGGAGGAAACCGGAGTGCCCGGGGGAAACCCACGAGGTTGAGAAGGCGCCCCTATCTCCATGCCACATACGCTCACGCCAGGGCTTGAAACCACAGACGCAAGCCAGAGGTGACCGGCCAGCTAGATGTCGAAGCGCGGCAGTCTAGACCACTAGGCCATCCCAACCCCCAGAGAAAGAGAGAGAGAGAGAGAGAGGGAGCGCGCTCGGTTATTAACTTGAAGTGGAAGAAACCCTAAGGAAATCCGGCGACCCAGTACCTTTATCACGAGTGAGGGTGGCGCGGGTGGGGTGGGGTGGGGAGCTGAATCATATCTCACTCTCACATGGGCGTTAACCATCATCAATAAGGGTCAAACATTTTAGACCCTGAGTAAAATAGCAAAAAAAAAATGATGGACTGACATTTTAAAGTTCATTACTCGTTAAACCATACGTCGTGTTCTCTAACCCATTTTCACTAACCTATTTGTCAAATCGAATATCGTTACAATAATTTATAGTAACAATCATGATATTATCTTACCCCGAGATCATAATACCGTTACCTAGCAACAAGGTCTATAACAATCATAATATAAATGAAATAAAATGGGGGTTTAACACCCAGCTGTTCTGCTCCGAACTGGGCTAATGAAGACGGACATACGTCATACTGTGTTCTAAGAGGGGATTTTGCCCGGACAGCTGCACTACGGTCTGATCTTATATCGAATTTCAACTCTCAATAATATGAGGGCACCAAAATCCTTAAAGGGCCTAGGACCTATATGAGCCTTAATACGACCCTGTTAAAATATAAGGACTCTCTTAGATAGACATATCGTGTGTCGAATATTCTGAATAATGCACGGTTTCCACTGGGGCGGATCCATTGGGGGGTTTGGGCGTCCCCTCCCCCTGCTCAGCTAAATAAAAAAAAATAATGCCTTGCATCAATGAAATTACATCACAAAGTGATCCTACATCAGTAAAAAAAACCGATTTCTCTGTTTAAAAAGCTCAATTTGTATGTATGCCTATGTAATTTAGAGACGATGATGGCGGATTGCCGTAACCGAAACCTGGCAAGCCCCCCCCTGCAAAAATTCCTGGATCCACCCCTGGTTCCAATCTTTATTTATTGTGTAGTGAATAAAATGTTTATTTGGTTTTAATGTGCAAGCGACATTGTGTTTTAGCCTGTCAACGATGTTACCTATACATCTGTTAAATCTACATTATTCAAGAGCTAAATCTGTCTATTACAGGTCTTTCTTTAGGCCTTAAATGTTATCTTAATTATTAATAAGACATTAATTAACTTATCTAGATTATGATCAGCAATCGATGCCATCGTTAGTCTGCGATTTTTATTGGATTAGGATCCGCTATGCTGCTCAACTTTCATATATGATTTAATCATGACATGGATAATTGAGACTATAATTATCAATTAGACAAGGCAATAATCAACTTTCGATGCCACCGGATGCTCGAGGTTTACAACGGATTTAAACACGATTGGCGATTAATGAGTTACTTAAAAAAAATGGATATCCAAGACTTTGTTTACTATCGTAACAACGGTAGCAATGACAAAAGGCGCGGATCCAGGATTTTTTGCAGGGGAGGGGGTCTAGGTTTGTTAATTGTTTAACTAATTGCGCTCAACTGGGGACCCTCCCCCAGAAAAATTTGGTAAATTAGATTCAATTTGGTTCATTCTGACGTATTTCCGGAAGGTAAATTCCAAAATTACAGGTCTAAATCGCCAATAAAATCGCATAAAAATTTTTCAAGCCTCTGCAGGGGGGGGTGGGGCGAACCCCCTTGACCCCCCCTCTAGATCCGCGCCTGGACAAACGAGACTCCACTATTCTCCAAACGGCCTTAGCGTTGCTCATAATGAAATAATTTGACTGGAAATTTCAAGATATTCCCCTTTTGTTATCTAGTTACTATCAGCTCTTTATCAAATTTTACATAATTCATCTTTGAACCTCAGGTAATAGTAATGCATGTGTGTGTGTCTAGGGGGGGGGGTAGTGCGTGCGCTTTGCATCATAAGGTGTGTCATTGGATCAACTGGCGTGGTTTCGATTCCCCGGTTGTACGTGACAAGGAGTAGGTTCGCCTGTCCAAACACGTGGGTTTTCCTCGGGTAATCCAGTTTCAATCCCTTACTAAAGACCCCAACGGGAGAGCGAAAAAATTGAAATAAAATTTGACCATATTTTAGTCCCGAAATCACTTATTTTGAGCGAACATTAAACCCCATTTCTCTCTCTAGTAGGCACATTTTCATGAAAAATCTATAATTATACACCTATTTAACTTATAACAGACGGGGAAATCAATCGTATAGTTATGTAACGGTTAAACATACATTTTACATGGTTACAGACAACAAAAGTGAAATCATCAAAGAAGTGAGATACGAGGCAATAGAACCTAAGTATTGAATACAAAATGAAGTGGGGTTTAACGTCCTACTGCTCTGCCCCAACTGAATAATCAAGACGTGCATACGCCATACACTGTGCTGTGAGGGAAATTTTGTGCTGCCAACTCTTATATCGAATTCCAGCTGCCAAGGGCTCCTTTTCTTGCACGCCAATGTGTACACAGGACCTCGAATTCCAACTACCAAGGGATCTGTACCGTGCACACCAATGTGAACACGGGTTTTCGTCCCAGGCGAGCGACTATACGTTGTCCCTTGTCAGGCACCCGGTCCTGCATCACTGACAAGGAGGGACCACGCCTGATAAATCCGGATGAACTTTCTCGGCTAACGCAGAGATCGAACACGGGAACTCAAGGCTAGCAAGTTAAAAACGTACCCACTGAGCCACCTTGGCTCTCAAATACAAAATAAGAAACTTAATATATTAGAGAAGATGGATATTGTTACAAATTACAGAATAGATGATTTCAAACTCGAGAAATGAGGTTGGAAATTACAAACTAGAGAACCCAAAGACACACTAGAGAATGAGCTGTGAAGTTACAATCTAACACAGGGTACAATTTATATGGACAATTACTGAGTTTCATACTAAGCCACGTGTCGAAACGTCGCTTAGTATTAAACTCAGTAATTGTGTATCCATAAAATTGCACCCGTGTTAATTTTATCAATTAATAAATGCCAATCAAAGAGGTTACAATCTAGATAAATGAGGTACGAAGTTGAAAACTAGAGAGGTGTGGTACGGAGTTACAGACTAGTAAAAGATGTGTTAAGTTACAAGATAGATAAATGAGGTACGAAGTGGAAACTAGAGTAATGAGGTACGAAGTTGAAACTAGAGTAATGAGGTACGAAGTTACTGACTTGAGAATTGAGGTGTGAAGTTACAATCTAGAGAAATGAGGTACGAAGTTCTAAAATAGAGAAATTAGGTAGGAAAAATCTAGAGAAAAGAGACAACAAACTAGAGACAATCCAAGAAATGAGTTTCCGAAAATAAATATCAACTTAGGTACTTCATAAGAATTGTAAACACAGTTAAATCCATATAGAATACTTACTGGTAACAAGCTGCTAACTGTCTATATATAATGATATACTATAGTACATTAATATAGTAGAATTAACATGATATTATAAACGATAAAATATATATCAATGCTGATATTAAACTCAGTTTGAAACAGGTGGCGTTAAGGTGAAGTTGTGGCGATTTTATTTAACATTTTAAAATAAGAACATTTCTGTAGATACATACATATATATCTAGTAGAAATACATACACATCTATCTTATATCAAAACACGTGGCTTAGAGTAGAAATACATGTACATTTTACCTTTCACGGAGAACTATTAAATTACCTTTCGCGGGGAACTATGAAAATCGCGTCAAGTACATGCACAATTTTGCCTTTCACGGGGAACTATAAAAATGGCGTGACTTAGAGTAACCGTCGTGGACATTGTTAATACTGAACCGGTTCAAAGCTGCATTATGCAAGAGCTAAATCTGCCTATTGAATGTCTTTCTTTAGGCCTGAAATATTATATAAAGTATTCATTTGACAGTAATTATAGCTCATCAACTCTCGATGTCATCGTTAGCCTGTGATATTTATTGGATTGGGATCCGATCTGCTGCTCATGAAATGGATAATCGAGACTATCTTTTTTTATCGTACCGACTTAAGTAATGATTACCGAGACTAGACCGAAAAATTCAACCGTTAAATTCTCGGTTCAGAGTGAATGAATATAACTGAAATTTTCAGCAAATATCCTTTACATTATCTAGTGTTCATTTAACTATTATAACTGCAAACTGTTCATCTAATCTCCCATAATGTATGTTTATTTGGCTTCTGTTAACACGAAACATGGTTAGCTTAGAGAGGTTATGTTTACCATGTATATAACCATATATATTATATCTGACATTTAGAAATTGGTCATAAAAGAGTAAATTGTTCTTACCTCAATGATAGCTGATGTTTTCGAAGAGAATGAATGGAGGTCGGGGATATTTATTTCATTTGATCTTTTGACCTTTTGTATTGATACAGCATTTATATCCGGTCAGTGATACAGAACGGAGGGCCTGACAAGGACCGCTATCTAGTCGGTCGGATGGGACGAAAACCAATGTCCTGTACACACATTTGCGTGCACGTAAAAGATCCCTTGGCAGTTGGAATTCGATAGTGTCGCTGTCTAGGCAAAATTTCCCTTATAGCAGACTGTATGGAGTATACCCGTCTTCATTATCCCAGTTCGGAGAAAAACAGTAGGACGTTAAACCCCAGTTCATTTCATTTCCTATTAATAGATGACAGATGTTCCAAATTTCAGTTCATGATATTGTAATAACTCCTATCGCCGGATAGATGTACAATGTACATGAGTTCTTTTTCTGTTTCAGATCAAGTGCCCCATTTTAATAGTTCCTTTTTCAGGATAGGTGTTCGTGTGGGGGGGGGGGGGTATTATTTTTTTTTTATTTCAAGCCACGTCATTTTAATAGTTTCATATACAGTGGACATTTTTTTCACTACTTCACGTTACACCATTTTAAGAGATCGATGAAGGGTAGATGTATTTCTAGTTGAAGCTATGTCACTTTAAAAGCTTCAGCTCCGATACATATAATATACCTATCACCACTTGTAATTTAATGACAGGGCCATCAGTGTTTTATTATAGATTTAAATGACTTATTTGGATAGCTTATACAAATAAACTGTATACAATTATTGTTCCTTTTTACATCTCGGTCTATCCTACTATCAAGAACCACTTACGCAATGAGTATTAAACATACATTATGCGAGAGCCAAATCTGCTTATTACAAGTCTTTCTTTAGGCCCGAAATGTTAACTAAAGCATCAATTAGACAATAATGAACTTATCCAGACCATAATAAACTCTCGATGTCAAGGCTAGCCTTCGATATTGACTGGATTAGATTCCTATATGGTGCTTAACGGCCATTGATAATTTTTTAAGAAAAGTTTTTGACCGAGACTATGCGGTAATTTCATCCTCTTCATTTTCGGCTCATAGGGGATTAATTTGATTGACATTTTCAGCAAATTACCTTGACACTAACTAGTTTTTAACTATTATATTAAGAACGCAATTTTTTTTTATCTTATCTCCAATAATGAGCCAACAGAAAACTAAAAAGATAACCCAAGAGGTTTTTTTTTCATACGCAAAGTCACTTTTTGATAACGTAGTCATTTCAGGACTAACATATGATTCCATTTTATTTCAATAATTCTCATGCGCGTTGTGTCTTTAGCAGTGGGCGAAAGCAGGAGGACGCTGAGAAAACCCATGAGGTTGGACAGGTGACCCTACTACTTGCCATGTACAACCTGGGAATAGAAACCACGCCACCTGACTTAATGCCAGAACTTCTGATAAAGCGCGCATGCGCTAACCACCCAACCCCTCGGTATAAAATGGCTTGTATAGTAAATCTGTATATGTATATTGTTATACTGTTATAATTGGGAATCTAAATTTTATATGTTTTTGGATTTACCGTGGACTTTCAAGGTTTATGTATGTATAGCACTAACTCTAAAATCCAACAATGTGCCTCTTTAATATTTAATTTATCTAAAATAAACATCAACGAGCGATGATCTATATAGACAGCTACACAGCTGCAATAAACCGGAAATTGTCTCTTGCCATAAATTACTAGAATGTGCCATAACAGAATTTGCAGGTCTTGCAACACCCATATTCCCGAAGCAATGGCCCAAGAAATCCCTCTCTGGCCGTTGCTGGATTGGCTTCTGATATTTGAACTTTTGAGGAAGTGTGTCTATTCTTCCCGTTCAATCAAATCTATCAGTATCACTTGAGTACAGCAACATGACAGTCCTGTGTTTAATCTGGGTCTTCCCTAATTTAAGGTATTAAAAATGATGAAAGTGTGTTTTGTTTACATTTTATTCGATTCGATAGCCTCGTTTGTCAAGCAATTATTTTTATTGCTATATTCTGCTATGTAGTGGTTAAATCGGCATAATAAAATCGTGAGCCATGACGTAACGTCATGTATTTTGGTCCAATATGGCGCTCTGTTTTAAGGGTAATGTTTTTGTAAAGCAGTTAGCCATTGGTTGTTAATCGGACTATTGACCAACCATAATTTAGAACAAGAATTTTCTCTCTTTACAGCAGTGAGTAGTGAGATTAGCTCTAATCAAACGGAACGCTGCTAGGAGTGGGGACAGGCCCTAGAGTTATATCTAAAACAGGTTCTTGGTCAGAAACGTCTATGACTGTCTGAGACATTTTTGTTCTTAAATTATCATTGTGGACATCCAATGGACAGACATCTTATTCATGCGGAAATGTTCATGGATGATTGGGGCGTTGATAACAGCATCAACCTTATCTTGGATGGTTACTTCACAGCGTGTCCACCAAGTCTTTTTGGTATAATATTTGGTTCAGTTTGGTGCTTGCGCGTAGGGGTCGTTAGCTGTTGGATGAAAGCAGAGACCCTGGAAAAACCAACAAGTTGGACAGCCGATCCCATTCCTTGTCACGTACAATCGGGGAATCGGGGAATCGAAAAACGCCACTTGACTTAATGTCAGACCTTAATGGTGTTAACCATTCAACCACCCAGTCTACTGTTTCTCGAAGACTTGCTGCTATTAAAATCACTTCAGTCACAAAACAAACAGACGATTAAATGTGTCAATAATAATATATCTTATTGAAGTGGTGATCATGTAACTATGTTTTCTGTTTTTGTTTTGGAACTCACGCCCTAGTCACCAACCCGCCAGCCTAAACACATTGATTAAGCATATAAATAATAGATAAGCGATTAGGTCACTGCTTGAGGTGAAGTATTGAATGGATTGTTCGTACTTGGTTTTATTTTATTGAATGGCATGTGTCTGATTCTAGGCGAAGTTTATTATCAAACCGTCTTATCATAAAGTATTATTCGTCTATAATATTTCATAATGAACAAAACATGCGGTGTCTTTCTTTACAAAGACACCGCCGCTGTCCGTCCGTCCGTCATTGTTAAACTTTTTGAGATTTTGCTGGAATTATTCGAAAGCATTTTGTGCAAGATAAAGCGCGAGGCTGATGCTTCCACGGCATAACTCCGTGGGGGGCTGTGTCTTGCTTATCCTGTACAGATTTAAAGAAACGTTTTCAGAAGAATAACGCCAAAGTCACTACTTGTATATATACAAAGCACCCCCACCCCCTCTCCGACCACAAATTATTCCAGGCGTAGAATAAGATCAAGGAAAGTCCGGACAGAACAGTGGGACGTTAAACCCCATTTCATTCCTATCGACCATGACAGTGAAACTGTGTAAGTTTTGTACTGAAAACTGTATTTGGGTCTCGGTTGACTGAGATATTTGAAAATTCAATCATTGCAACCACTCGACATAAGGAACTCGGTTAATTTCTTTCTATGGCCATTTGTACTCGGAGGCGAGGTGTGTGTGTGTGTGTAGTGGGCGGGGGCTACTCGTCGTCAATTTCAACTGTACACAGGTGGACAATGGGTTTTCGTGCTACCTGAACAACTAGAGACATTTGCGTGTCAGTTGGAGTAGGGCTTGCAAAAAAAACAAAGTTTCTTATCGGTCAATTTTAAGCCATTACCTCTTGACAACCAAGGCCTCCATACCTGTTCAACACATCATAAGTAGGCAAACCCTATTCAGTAGTCACTTTTTAGTTTAACAGTTTATCTTTAACGTGGGACCCCCGCAGAGTCGATCCGCTAACTTGAATGTGAAGAACATCAATATTTTAAACGCAAACATACAATTAAAGGCCACGACACACCCTGCCTAACCTACACATTCCTAGCTTTGATATGCCCTGTTAATTCTCTTTAAACTTCTGAAATAATAATGAAGACATCTTTGATCCAAAGCCTTGTTAGTTTACTCATTGGAATATAAAATCTTAAACACATCAATATCAGCTAATGAGTATGGAAGCCCGTTGAGGTGAACAAGTGATGAGGTATTTAGGTTACGGTTCATGACAGCAGTCACGGCAAAATTCCCTCCCATGACATTTCGTAGATGATCATTAACCGAAATATTGTGTTGTCGAAATATTGAAATCCATGCCTTTGCATTCCTCTGTACCTAGGCGATAGAATAGATTGTGGAAGGGAGAGACAGAAAGGTAATTTCGGGACTAACATATGGTTCAATTTTATTTCAATAATTCGCTTGTGCGTAGTGGTTTTTAGCAGTGGGGGAAAACGGGAGAACAGAGAGAAAACCCGCGATGTTGGACAGGCGACACTACTCCTTGTCACGTACAACCGGGGAATCGAAACCACGCCAGATTACTCAATGACAGACCCTAGATTTCGAAAACATTCTTATCGGGGATAAATGAAAGAACAGATGTCCGTGATCAAATTGGAAAATTCCGCGAAAGTTTGCCTGACAACAGGAAGCTTGGATAGCCATATTTGAACTACAATGTATCAACCAATTTCACTCGATTCAATCAAGTCTAATACGGCATTTCGCAAGTTCTTTAAACAATTCCTTTCTTTTAGTTTAGTTCTGTTTCAAATTCCTACTTTATCATATCACAAAATAATCTTGTACTTTTGATTTGGTCGAGTTACGCCATTGATTGATTTTTTTTTTATTACTGACTGAAGGCAAGACTCTTCACTTATTTAATGCAAGGTACCCACTATTACGATTCCTGATACGATTGAAATCGTGGAGTAATCGTGATGATTATATCAGGTCATGTTGAGGTCATTTGTAGCAATCGTGTTGATAGTATCGTATCGTAACGTTGTTTCGGATCGGATCTGCAGGTACCAGATCATGGGCTCAGTATGGACAATCCTATCGTGACACATCGTACGACAGTGGGGAACCTAGCATAAAGATATAGTCTCTTAAATCGGCGTGTCCGGCATATTCCTGAAGCAATGATCCATTGCTGGATTGGCTTCTGAGCTTTTAAGGTTAGTTTGTGTATTGTTCCCGTTCAATCAAATATCTTCCATGTACAGCAACACGACAGCCCTTCGCCTACTATGGGGTCTTCCCTTAACATGTGGACAGTTATTTATGGTATTAAAAACCGTGAAAGTATTCTTCGTCTTCACACAGTATTGTTTACAGCGTATTCTTGTTGGTAGCCTCGTTTGTCACGCAATTAGTTTTCCTGCAATATTCTGCTATGCACTGGTTAACTGGGCATAATAAAATCGTTTGTCATGACGTAACGTTATGTAAACATATTTGGTTCAATTTGGAACTTTGTTTCAAATTTAACGATTTTGTTACGCAGTTAGCCATTGGTTGTTAATCGGACTATTGATCAATCATAATTTGCAACAGAAATTTGCTTCCACTAAAGCAGTGCATAGTGGGATTAGTTCTAATCAAACGATACACTGCGAGGATTTTGCGTGTCCGAGGGCTCGTTTGAAATGACGATCATTACGGAAATTCTATCAAAGATTTGATTTCCCCTGGAAGCCAGTCTACCCTCCCCTTCATTAGTTCTTTTAACATCTTAAGCTTGTCACTGACATTGCCTGCAATATTTCATTTATTTTACTCTGAGAGCTACTGTTTAACAAGATAAGAAATCAGAGAATATATTTTAAATCTTTTAATATGTTTTATATAACAATAATGAATAATGATTATGTAAATAATAATATTAATAAAATATTGCATCAATATATTATTGTATGTGACCTATAGTAAACTATAGTAATATATATTTATATGTCCATTGCTGTAGGTTGAACAACTGTGGGTTTTACAACAGCCATGGTACCCGGTTGATGACGACTATAATGTGGACTAGTGGTTTGATAACGATCAAACGTAGCACTACTTTTGGCTTTAGAAGCTTTCCGTAACTGATCGGAATAATTGTCTTCCGGATCGCTAAACCCATAATTATTCTCCGGCCTAGGGATGTGATATGACACAGGTGTTGCCTTGAAGACACCATACTGTTCAGCTTGGGGGTGGTTGTTCTTCTGCTGCACAGGTTGCTGGAGTTGATGCTTGGAAGATTGTTGATGATACTGATTTGCTGATTGTTGGTGATGTGGCTGATGTCCATGATGATGTTGCTGGTCGTGATGATTTGACTGTTGTTGATGTGGACTCGTTTGGTGATAATTAAACTGATTCCCCGGTGATAATGATTGTGGATTCGTTCGACGTGGTTTCGGAACAGGATGAGTCTGTGGTTTCTGGTCAGCGTCATGGTAATCCAGCTGTCTCGCTGGGTTGTAATCTTGATGTCGTGGTTGACTAGAATCCCGATACCGCGGTTGACTTGATTCTCGAGATCGCGGGTTGCTGCGATCCTGGGATCTAGGTTTATGAGGTGATGTGTTGTATGAATCGCGTTCGGGAGAAGTTGTCTGTTGATTTCGTCGATGGGTGAGAGGAGTGGATGTCATCGATGGTGGTTTATCTCCATCTATTTGAATCGGACTCTTCTCGAATCTGTCAATTAAATTAGTGACTGAAGCTGAATTAGCTGATGGACGATTTGATGATAATAACCGTGGATCTGATGACGGTTGTTGTGGGCTGAGGAAATGATTGGATGATCTTTCCAATATATTTTGAGTACTAGCACTTCTTCGAGCTGGATAATCACCAAAATGTTGCTGTGGACTACGACCAAAATCTGAGTTTGAACCGTGACCATTTGCTAAACCATATGATTCTGGAGACAGAGAGTTTTGTTTAAGTGGATTAACAGAAGATGATTGACCAGATTTAATATACATCTCGCTTTTTCTGGCTAATTCATTTCTGTAAGCCTCAGAGGAATTGGATATCTGGGGTTTATGAGCTGGTACTACTGGTTCAGCCTGACCACGAATGCCCTGCATGCGAGGATCCATTTTACCCTGATTTTCGTAGTTAGGAATTAATTTAGCTTTGTAAACAGGCACTGAATCCGCTTTACGAATCGTTGATTGGTGTTGTGGTTTATCCATTTGGATGTCGGTTGGTTTCGTCCTACCATAAGAATCGAGGATATTATGCCCACTGTTTTGAGCTAAGAGAGCCCGATCCTTTGATCGTAGGGGTTTTGGGGGAGTTTCTGGTGGAATTACTCTATGCTTTCTGTTATTGTTCATATCATTAGCCGGAGAGGTATCTTTATTGTTTACGGGTTTCGGCGCCACAAATTGACGATCTTTACTATAATCATATTTTGGAGGAGAACTATCTCGACTTTTGGTACTGCTCAGTGTTGAGGGGTTGGAGTTCTGTCCATGGTAACCACTATCCCGAGAAATAGGAACCTCAAAATATAATCCTTGATAATCTCCCTTGGCTCTGTCCAGATAAATATTAGGTCCGGTCACCATATTAACATTGATCTCATTTCCGGTTAAAATTGTCTGGGGATATTGTTGAGGTGGTGAATTACTCGTGTCGGTTCCCTTCTGTTGTCTCTCGATCTCGTTTTTATTAGGCTCCTGTTGAGTATCATTAGGTCTCTTAGAATTCGAAAATTTATTCACAACGGTGTTGCGAATTTTACCCAAGGTACCTGTACTTACAGGGGTCTGTGATTTCTGTGCTTGTGCGCTGGTGCCATCATCGGTGCGTTTTGACTGTTCACGTTTCAGCCATGATTTCAATGAGAACTGAGTGCTACTCTTCTTCTGGGCAGAAGAGTCCTGCGCAGCGTTCGCATGATTCTTTAGATCTTCATTATCACTATTATGTCCCCTCACTATTGTATCATACGGCGATTCTTGATTCATGTAATTATTATGTCCATTGCCAGTGTATGGTGCAACAGCTTGTGTTGGGCTGTTGTGATTCAAGGCAAGGGGCTTATGGACATTAGGTGGTGTTGAAGTGAGAGGTTTGGGTGATGATGGGCGATGTTCTTGACCTCTAGAACTATGATGTTTGTCTTTTTTCCCAGTGGACCGAGATGATGAATGAACAGGCATCTCCGTCTTTATCTCTTCTGCGTATTTTCCCACGGATTCTATCCAGTTGTTAATATGCTTCAGTTGTTGGGCACGGGAGATATGGCGGTCATGATCTTCTCCGAGATTGGTTAAACGTTTCTTCACTTCATTACGGTATTTACCATGACTGTGTTGTGATGTAGATGACTGAAAATAGAACAAAAAGAATCTTTAAACCATTGAAAATTATATGTAGTTTAAGTCTTAATTTTCTGGACAAAGGCGCTACTGCAGTGTAGGTATCTAAAGACTCAGTCGTCCAAAAGGATAGTTACATTTTACGATAGGCTGCCAGACAACAAAACGTATGCTCACAGCATCTAATTCATCCGTGTGGTCCATAAAGTCTATCGTAGTGTGATTTTTTTTTTATAATGCAAATAGAAAGCAAAATCTTTATGCTATGTGATATCATTGGCGTTGGGCGTATAACAATACATTGGCATGCACGTAAAAGATACCTGGCAGTTGGAATTCGATAACAGAGTAGGCCATAGCACTTTGTATGGCGTATGACCGTCTTCATTAGCGTAGTCGGAGCAGGACACAGTTAAACCCTATTTCATTTCATTTCATTAACAAGAGCTACCATGTCTTTATTTCGTCACATGTAGATGAACTCTAATTTACTTACCATTTGGTTTTTTGACAAAAATTCCATTTCAAATTTCGCTTTAGCTAAATTTCGATGTGCCAATTTCCAGTAGAATTTCGTATCATGAAGAAACGATGCCCATATTTGGAAAAAATCTTGAGGTGTACACTGTCTGTTATCATGTATAAAAAAGCTCGTTGTTCGTCGAAAGTATTTCTTCGTTTCTTCTAAAAGACGGTCTTCTTCTGATAACACTTCTACAGCTGTAAGAAAATGATTAATACTTAATAATTAATCTGTTACTCCGTCACAAAGGTGGGGGTGGGGGATGGTGGTTCAGTGGGTAAGACGTTGGCTCGCTGACCTGGAGGTCCCATGTTCGATCCATGCCCAGAAAGTTTCAGAAAGTTCATCGGGATTTTCCGATGTAGTTCCTTCTTGTTAGGGCTCAGGCAAGGGAAAGTGTGTTGTCGTTCGGATGGGACGGAAAAACGATTTATGTGTGCACATTGGCGTGCATGTAAAAGATACCTTGGCGGTTGCAATTCGATATAATAAGAGTAGACCGTAGTGTCGCTATACGACCAAAATTAGCAAACTGTATGCCGTTTGAAAATATTCTTTATTTATGGAATAAAATCTAATATATATTTAAATGTGATCTAGAATTTTAATCAAATAACAAATCTCTGCCTATCACAAACACATTACGATTATCTGACGTTTTTACCCTGACTCTGTCACATGGAGTACTATCAAATATTTTAAATTTAATCTGAAGTATATTACAACAGCTGTATTCCAAAGAACATCCATTTCGATTAACTACAGTTTTTCGGCAGGTCCTGTCTTGAGTACCATCAAATATTCTAAATCCAATCTAGATTACATTACAATCATTTTTATCAAATAACATTAAAATGTAGCGAACACATTGATTAGAAACAGTGGGTTGACTCCAGAAAGTAAGTTGTCTATTTTAATGAAAATGACTTACCACACGTGAGGTAGTTTTCACTAGTAACTCTAAGTTGATAAGTTATATTACTATTCTCTTTTCTAGCTAATGCTTCAATCTGAAATATTTAAAGAAATTGACAATTCTAGAAACAAAAATTTCTTTAAGGCCGATGACGTCATTTGAAGGATTTAGGTTCATTTGCAAAGGTACAATATGGTGAAAATTGAACATCCGTATAAAGTGTTTCAGTTCCGTTTCCATCATTCAACATCCTTTGTAGATAATATAAACAGGGTAGCGCCACTTATAAGATCTGGATAAAATCTTTTGGTGGGTTTGTCCACGATATCACCCTTGATCAAAGTGGACAGAAATCTCCAGGAACGATCGAACCGACGAACTTTTGGAGGGTCTTTTTGTAATCGGATAGTATCCAAGCCAGGAGATACTAGTTGATATTCTGAATTCCGTTCTTAATTGAATTTTATCAATCTGATTAAAACACAGATCCAATTTCGTTTCGTTTTTTATAGTTCAAAATTTCGTTTTTACTTGTCTTTACTACTCTTGGATCTGGAGGACTTGTTATTTAACTCGTGTTCTGCCTGAAATGCGGGGTCAGCCAATCAAATGGTCTGTCGAATCGACCGTTTGACCTTTTCATGCGTCGAACTGTGGGTAGATATTACCAGCCAATGACGTCTTTGGTTAATTGGTTAATCGAATGACTGACGTTATCGGGTCAAATGTCCCGTCCTTGATACCTGACGTCATAGAACGTGAGCTCCCACTATAACTTGTTAGATATACACGAGTGTAGGCCATCCAAAGTATAAAAAACGAAACGAAAATATTTTAATTAGATTGGAATGTTATATAATCAAGTTCAGTACAACCAGGGCACGCATACATTGCAATACATGTACAATACTGTACAGCGCAGTGGACGCTTACGGCTGGCCCCCCGGATCCTTTCACTTGATTTTATATTTTTCCGCAGGTTAATCTTATAGGTTTTTGTTTTTCGTGTAGTGCGGTCCTCCTGCACTTACTATATAAGTATTACTTACCTTATCTCTAACACCATGTAATTCTTGTCGTAAACTAGATAATGCACGCTGTATATCTTCAAAAGATACCTAGATAATATTAAAAATATAGATAATAAGATATAATGTATTTACATATAATGAAAGTTTTATGCATTCATAGATTAAGTTTCAACTCTCGGCTCTGTGATAGTTACGGCCCTGTACATAATGTATCTTAAACTACTAACTCACCTGTGCAGCGTGTCTCATATTAGAAGGTTCTGGTAATCTAAATTTAGTTGGACAACCAGACTCTACGTCACTTTCATATATTTTACAATAAGACTTGACAATGAACTCGTGTAGATTACCACGTCGTGTCTAAAATAACGATTATAAAATATTGTTTAAAAATATGTAATATTGTTTTAAAATAACAATTATTTTATATTGTTTAAAATAACAATTATATAATATTGTTTTACAATAACAATTATATAATATTGTTTTACAATAACAATTATATAATATTGTTTTTAAAAAGTCACACAATAGGGTTTAACGTCTCGTCTAAACAGTACTGTGGTCACAATACATAAAGGTAATTTACATTTCTATAGTCACATGTATAATGCAAGGGAGACAATTTCTTCGCATCTCAACTGACAAGAGTTCTGACAATGTGAACCTTAGTTTTCTATCCCTTACGAACAGCTAGGCACACTGTCTTTGTTATTATTTGTTAGTCTCGGCATCAATGAGAGAGAGAGAGAGAGAGAGAGAGAGAGAGAGAGAGAGAGAGAACACTGAACACAAACTTAGTCAATTCGGGACTAACACGTGGTTCAGCTTTATTTCATTAAAGGGTCTTTAGCACTTTAGCAGTGGGAGGAATCCGGAGGACCCGGAGAAAACCAACGAGGTTGGACGACGGTGCTATTCCTTGTCAGTACAACCGGGGAATCGAAACGACGCCAGTTGACTAAATGGTAAGGTTTTCGTCGTTTACTCGCGTCACTCGAGTCGACTCCATTGCCGAGTTTTTCCGGGTGAAACATCCCGAACGGTCCGAATAGTCTGAGCAGTCACATGACATCAAAACAAAATGGCGAGACACCTTTATTTATTTTGTTTTATTTTTTCGCAATGGCTGCCTCCATTCGGAATCTTATTTTAATTCAGGAACTGTTAGAGGGCGAAGAAGAAGAAGATTCCGAAACAACCGACTTACCACTACCTCTTCTAGCGAGCCTGGTGACAAAGGACGTCATTTTGTCACGTGACGAACCCTTTTACTCTCCGTTAAACGGGGAGTAAACGGGTTAGTCACGTGATGCGACTCGAGTCAGTCATGTGACCAACTCGATTCAAAACGCGAACGGTCTGGTGTCGCCTTGAGTGACTCGGGTGAACTACGAAAACCTTGCCAATGACTTTATGATACATACAGTACACACCTGCTAACCATCCGGCAAACCAACCAGTTGCCTATAGGACTACGCATACCATGCAGTGTTTACGACAACAACTATGTCAATTTTTAAATGTAATACCATATTTGAACCGCTGACTCACCTTATCACTGACATCTTTGAGTTTATTTAAAATATCTAAATGAAAGCCGTCAGCTTGTCCTTTATCAGATCCACCATTTAAATAATTACCCACTGTTAGCAATGTCGCTAATAGATTTTTCAATGATAGACTGAAAATATACAAGATAAAAAATGAATTAAGGTCATGTACCACTGTTCTGCTCAAACGGATTAATGATTACCGGCAGGCTTCATGTAGTGGACTACAGCGGAGGGGGAGGAGCTCTTTCCAACAGTCGGGGGCCTCGGTTTTTGTCACATCCCAACTAACTGTGCTCATTTGCTTTGAAGGTCCTCTCTCCAGCACCATTGACCAGGCAAAACAGGCTGAGAAATCATGAGGAACTTTCTCGGCCAACACTGGGATCGAATTCGTGACCACATGGATAGTGAGCTAACAGTATACGCACCGACCCACCGTGTCTCCAAGGCTAGTAGGACTGGTGCCATAAATTTCCAGTGCTTTGGGTATATTCCAGCCCTGACACAATATGTGCATTAGCTATATGTATTAAAAGAACCATAACGAAAACACATTTCGGTCTTAAAAAGAAATATTCTCAAACGATTTGTCTCCCCTTGGACAATCAGTATGTACAAAGGACCCAAACGTAAGGTTACTTATCAAAATTCGGTAAATGTTTTATATACTAAAGAGTGAGCAATGTCCACCCTGCTACGTGCACGAAACCGGTTACTACTGAACACAATCTTACCTGCTACTGATTTCATCACAAGCTGTATGAAGTTCTCTCAACTGTTGTTCTGAAAATAAAGTTAAACATACATTATACAAGAGCTAAATCAGCCTATTGCAGGTCTTTCGTTATGCATGGGGTTTATGTATGTATATCCTAAACATACATTATGCAAGAGCTATGTCTGTCTATGTAAGTCTTTCTATAAGCCTGAAATGTTAACTGAATTATCAATAAGACATTAACTGACCCAGACCATTATCTACTCTCGATGTCAACGCTAGAAATCGATATTTAATAGATTAGGATTCGATTTGCTGCTAAACTTTTATTCATGATTTAATCATGAAATGGAAAATCGAGGCTATGTTTTATCGTGCCGACTTTAGTAATGATGATCGAGACTAGGCCGAAAATTCAATGGGAAAAATCATAGTTCAGAGTGGATCAATTTGACATTACCTTATCTATTTTTAACAATTACAGTGAGAACTGCTAGCTCCTTATCTAATCTCCCATAATGTATCTTTGATGAATATTTTATTCGTGTATTTCGAAACATATGTCTTAATTATTTGGGTAAATGACATAGTTGTTTATTTCATCGGTCCATGACCATAGCAACCACACACACCTACAAACCCACCTACTCACCCAACCCATCCACCCACCTGATCTAGCGGTTTTCCTCCATCAAATGAAAATCTTGTTTTACTTACCTATTTCAAAAAGGTTGATCTGTAATTTCTCTTTAAATCGGAGAAAATCTAATCTTTCACGAAAATGATCAATCTTTGCTACTTCTGAGATGAGATATTCAGGATAATCCAGTTGACCTGAAAATATAAGACGCCAAAAAACATTAGCATTGATGGTAAGTTGCTATACATTGATGTACACGTAAAAGATGCCCTGGCAGCTGGAATTTGAAATAAGAGTAGGCCGTAGCACCGCTGTCCAGGCAAAATGTTTAATAATTGTTATCTAATACATGTATAATCAGGGTTTGTGAAGTAACCAACGTCCCTCTCATTAATACTTGATTTAAAAGAACCGTTCAATATTTGTTCATATTTCTAGGTTTCTATACAATAGATAAAAAAATAGACCAAAATGGCAAACTTACAAGCTCCTTTACGTTTTATATGATGTAATATTTTATCCATGTCACGTGATGAACATATTAAATCAAGTAGTTGGGCAAGACTGGAAAACAGAACAAATAACAAAATCAGAACAAATTTAAAACAAAACACGGTATACATGCAACATTGAGTTCATGAAAAAATCAGTATCGACAGAACGCTTCTTTTTTTTTTTAACAAAAAAGAACTCCAAAAACATAAAAAAAATATATAACATTAATTTAGTTGTATCTAACATTAGAGATAACTCAACTCAACTCAAACGCCGACTGTTATAAGATCGAAAACTTGACAACTGATCGAGTGGATTTTCGCGATCAGCTGTCGCGCTTATAAAATTGTTAATTTTACATAGCGATATATTTGCTGATATCGATCACAATGTGCAGTTACAATCATTAAGTTTTATTAGAACATCAACTGCAACTCGTGGAGTACATCTTCTATACCGTGTAGCAGATTATAGTATTAATATAATGCACATAAATCACGCTTTACGCATGCTCCCAGATGTTGGACAGTCGTAAATGTATAACACAAAGTACCCTATACTTTTATTATTAGCTTTAATAGTCCCAATAATCGTTAGATCTGATGTGTATACTTTTATTGATATCGTCGCCTTTCTTGTTAATCAATCGGAATATTTGCATTGTTATTGACACCTTTCAATGGTATTTTTACGGTAGTGATTGACGAATCGATTATATATCATATACAAAAATCGATTTTTGTTACCTTTCTTGGCTGAATTCTTTAGTGTCTAATTGTGACACAGATTGTAGGAGGTCGTTTAAGGTACAGCGTATATTGCGCATTTCGACTATTATTCTTTGCGCTTTCTCGTTATCAAATATATTGACTAACTGAAAATAAAAATAGAATTGCGCAAATTAATGATACCATATTATAATGCATGGTTATCGCTGTGAAATATAAAAGTAAAACAACAAAAATTAAATGTAAGAAGTGATATAAGGTGTTCTGGAAATGACATGGGTGGAAATGACATGGGGCATTTAGTAAACACATATAAACACAAGGTCCAACTTTATGGCTACATGATTACTGGACTTTTTTTACTACAATTGTTCTTTTGATAAAAACTAATTAATCTCTGGGCTAACATATGGTCAATTTTTATTTCAATAATTCGCTTGCGCGTTAGGGATCTTTAGCAATGGGGGGAAATAGGGGGCAGACCCACGATGTTGGACATGCGATCCTACTCCTTGTCACGTACAAGCGGAGAATCGAAACCACGCCATTTGACTCAATGACAGACCTCATGATGCAACGCACACGCTTTAACTACCCTACCCTCCCCGAGCGCCGACCTCCCTTAACTAGGGTGTCATCGAGATCTCTGTTTTTGTCCGATACGACGGACTTAGTGTTATTATCATTTCAGCACCGCATTATGCAATTAGAATAAAGTTAAGTAAATAACACAATAAGTGAATATGAAACGCATATTTCAATCAATTGTATATATTGAATAGTAAATACTACTTCTGTTATAACCAGATGTTTTGACATAAACTAGGTCTAAATTTTTACACTATAGTCTATAGCTAATGGCAATAATCAATGAAATACCTGTTGCTTGGGTCTACCACGTCGTACATAAATATCGTCAAATAGAGAAATATCATCCAGTGATTCTTTGGCAGCACAAAATAACCTGGAACAACATAGATAAAAATAGCCAATGTTCAATTATTTATTGATTGGTTTTAAAATGGTTTCCAATGTTATTATATAGTGTTGGAGAATAGTTTTGAAGTTTGTGACATATCATTACTTATTATATGGTTGATATCACTGATGCTTATCTAATAATATAATAAAAAGTACATTATGAATATGAATATATATATACAAGCACGCAATATACATTCTATTTTAGTCCATTGTACACTATTTTAAAAACCGCTGACATTTTAAACTATGTCTCTTTTCATATTATACGAATTTTAAAAAAATATATGAATATATATATATATTTTTAATTACGTGCAACTTTTATAAGGGTTGACATTTTACACTACGTCATCGTATTACGTGTAGTTTGTATTCTCGAAATGGCAAAACATGGCTGACCTACAGAACACTGTCAAAGTAATAATTTATTAGATCGGTTGATGGGGTTTAATATAGACTGTCTGTCCTCCAATCCCTATTCGGATATAAAATAATACAAGAATGACAAATGTTCCAGAAAATTAAAATGATTTAATTTGTAATATGGCTACAATACTGAAAGTGTCACTATTTTGACGATGGAATCAGGCTCCAAGACATTGTTATTTTAGTTTAACCGTTACTAGCCAGGTGTTTTATTCTGACTTTTATTCGATCGCTGGTTTATACATATGCCCTTTCTAGGATCCCCGGACAGTTGTAAATTGAAATAAGAAAGGCTGTTAGACGTAGGGCCACCGTCCGGACAAAATGCTCCTCCCTTCATGCACATTCCATGGTGTATGCGCGTCCTCATTATTCTGATTGGAGCAGAAATGTGGGACTTTAAACCCCATTTCATTATAAACCTAAGAGAAATTATAAATAAACAATCACTTACTTTTCCAATTCTTCGCCGTCTATCTTGGGTTCCATTATACCATGCCAGATAGAAGCTGGGCCATGTTCAGTTTCTGTAAGTATCATTATAAATAACACTACTTTAAAATCAATCAATTTACAAATATCCCAATATTTGATCAAACGCTGTAAAGTGTAAAATATCGGAAACACCAATACAATCCACGCTACAAGGATATAGGCAGGAACATTAAGCCGTATGTATATGCTTATCCATTGTACCTCTCTTCAGGCTATAAATCCAGTGATTATTTTATAATGTGCGAAATGATTTAGTATTATTACTACCACAGCCTATACAAGTCTAGCATCAGCTCAATAATCTAACAAGTCACTGTAATGTATAACATTCCAACCTGCTGCGTCAAATCGAGTTGTCTTTCCTTAGATTATCGGTAAATGTGCAATAAGGTGTATTCAACCCACGTGTATAAAATTAATCTACAATTCCTTGTTATTCGGAACCTCCCGTCTTCTCTCACCTTCACCTTAATTACACCTTTGATCTACGCCGCCATACTTATCAATAAACGCATGGAATAAGACCTACGTGTGTCTATTATTCCAATAGATGAAGATTATCTTCCATGATAAATAATACCTATATCCTAATTAAAACCTATTATTCAGCTAATCAAAGACAATGGGTTAATTAACTTACAGAATAGTAATTAGTAAATCCTTTGGAATCCTATCATCTATATACACAAGACAAACGAAAACGAAGTAGCAGTTCTGTTTCTAATGATTTTCTCTAGTGAATTACTATCGATTTTTTTACTGGGTTCGTCATTAACGTAACCAAGTGTTTCATACAATAGATTTTTTAACACACACGTGTAAAGGTTAGCTATTTTAATAGTGCACGTTGATAATTGGACAATAATGTAGATAATAAAGGCCCGGTCTAGTAAATACTAATTCATTATGTGATTCATATTAAATGAATATTGTTCACAGTCATTAGTGAAACATTTGACTTTCAGCCATTACTAATATTATAATACGTCATAATTATAAAACCCTCCCTTAGTAACAGTACTTAAAATGAAATGAAATGGGGTTTTACGTCCAACTGTTCTGCTCAGAACTTAACATACTCCATAAAGTGTGCTATGAGGGAAATTTTGCCCGGACAGTGGCACTACGATCTACTCTTATATCGAATTCCAAATGTCAATGGATCTTTTACGTGCACGACAATATGTACACGGGACCTCAGTTTCCGTCCCATTCGAACGATTAGACAGCTGTCCTTGTCAGCCCCCTCCGCCCTGAATCACTGACAAGGGGGAACACGCCAGGAAATCTGGATGAACTTTCTAGGACATGAAGGGGTTGAACACTCGAACTAGATTTTTAAATACGCCATACATGTATAATGGACAAGAAATGAGTACATAACGATCAATCATCCCGTCAAAAAGATCCAATTATGAAAAGACTGCGAAATAAAAATATGAGTAATCACGAAATATCATAACATTTGCACAATATTTATTTAATAATACAAAATATCACTTTTGCAAAATATTTATTTAATTGGATGTCAAGTTTTAATTTCGTGTAGGAGGCAAAATATAAAGACCAAGAACACCAAATACAGCTTTTTATTCATTTGAAAAGCTTTCAAAAACCTAAAATTTATATTGTGAATTCTAACTAAAATACCTAAAGCTTAAAGATACATTATGTAAGATTTAGATAAAGAACTAACCCCTCTTGCTATAATAGTTTAAAAATAGATAATGTAAAATGAATAATTTGAAAATTTCATTCAAATTACTCTATCATAGTGCAAGCGAAGATATCAGCCTTTGGCAGAAGGTTTGACAAGATGTGAACAATAATTTCTGAACCGTTCTAATCTATTCAATATCGGAGAAACTCGATGCCATCGTGACTTGATTATGGTCTGGATAAGTTAATTAAAGTCTAATAAATAATTTAGATAACATTTCAGGCCTAAAGAAAGACCTGCAATAGGCAGATTTATCTCTTGTATAATGTATGTTTCAGTATGCAACGTTAAGATCATTTTTTTTAAACAACCCAAAATTTAATTAGATCAAATTGTATTTAAAACAAAAGTCTATATAAATTACTTACTGGAAACATATTCTTCCTATTATTTACCATGATAACTGTATTTTATTTAAAGACTCTCTTGGTTGATACTGACAAATATAGTATTTAATCACTAGTTCGTGTATTAAATCTTGACTTAGTAAAGTAAGTATCTACACGCATGGCCCACAGATTATATCACAGTTTATATAAAAGGTTTGGTTATAATGATAGGCTTGCATATATCCAAAATTTGTATATTTCCTTTTAAATACCCGAGATGTGTAGAAATGATATAATCTTACTGTAATGGTCATATATTTATATTGAAAGGTGTATTCATTTTTCAAGATTTAAAAATTACATAATTACCTAACGGGAAATATGCTTCGTTAATCAAACGTAATTCCTAACATTTATGGCTAGTATAGGTATTTATGCCCGTTTAGAATTGTGAATTTGAAATTGGTACTGCAATAGGTAGAGTTAGCTTTTGCATAACGCATTTTAAAGGGTTTGGTGTTGAAATATTTTAGATAAGTAATATTTCTTCTTTAAGAGTTATCAGGAGAATGGATGTTAATGTATGCTCTGTTTCGAAAACTTGCCCAAAGTTACACGTTTAACATAAATCTAGTGCTAAACCGACAAGTTTAACATAAACATTAGCACTAGATTGTCACCAACTTTAACCAAATGAAGTCTACATAACATATTCATCTTAATACGATGACACTTGACGACATGGATACGATTTACGATTAGCAAAACAATCCACTCTAGCTGACATAAAACTTTGAATATTTACAATGAAAGCATAGAGTTTAATTAACACCGGCATGGGTGTGAATACTTCGTCTTAACAGGTGACTGTTACTGGTCATTAAGTGGTCACTTGTGTGTTTAATTGGTCACAATAAAACAAATAGAACCAGTTACATTCTACTGATGTTTTTAACACTCCACCTGATCATCAAAGGGCGGATTAATCTGAGTAATTAGTCCGGTCTTATCATAACCTTACACCAAAGAACGTGACGTGGTGAAATAGTTGTCTAATTCTCTCGTCAGCGTGAAAGGAATTAAACCGTCCACTGACACTTTAAGACGGAACTTATTAATCACGAAAGTTTAATTTAATGGGGCATTGGGTAAGAGCTGACAGTTCTCGCTATATTGATAGTTAAAATACAGATAATGAAAACAGAAAAAGCTGAAAATTTTAGCCATATTGCTTCATTCCGCACCGAGATAATTAGAGATTCAATTTTAGGCTGACCCCGATCGTCATTACTACCGTTGGTGCGACCATAACAAAATCTCGATTGTTCATTTTTGCGTTTTATCATCCATCACACAACGTAACCAAATCCACTAAATATCCCAGCCTAACGATGGCATCGAGAGTTGATTATGATCTTAATAATCTAATTTAAAAATAGTTACCAAACTATCACCATAGCATAATTATCCAACAAATGCGGCGACGGTAGACCATTTTGTAAATCTAGCTGACCACCCTTATGATTTGCGATTTCATCTCGATGGAAGCGGACGTTAAATAAACCTATTTCACGCACCCCTACCATCATTCGTCACCATGAACATTATAAATAATTCGTTCAACAAAAATATGAAAACTATAATTTTTTTCTTTAAAATGTCGTGAATATTAAAACAACGTGTCACTTATACAACCAAACATAAAATTAATCTTAAAATAAACTTGATATACGTAACATAAGTAAAAATTAAGAAACATTATCCAGACTTACCGTCTGCTACTATTATTCTGGTCCATTGTAAAGTTTTCATGGGAACACCCGTGTGTATGATAGGTTTATTAGGGTAGACCTTGTTGCCTCGCGATGGACGAGGAGGGAGAGGAGGGGGTGCATCCTCCCCATTCAATAAAGCTGCTTGTTTTCTTTCTTCCTCTAATTTACTACCTGAAACACACAAAACAAAGTTGTAATTAAATATGGCCTACAATCAATCATTACACAGAACAATCCAATAGAACCATTTGAATTAATTAATGCTCTTTTCATAATAGTTCTTGTAAGCTTGGAACTGGACTTTAGATTCTTGTTTTCTACGAGTGAAATTGTTTTTTTTTAGGAATCAAACCAGATACCGACTGTACCAATTTGTATCATTGACATACCCAAAATACCCCAGTTAATATGGATATTATGATATTTACACGGACGCAGATGAAAAACTAACCACAACGTGATTAAAACGCGACCATCAGCAGACGAAAAACTAACCCTAAAGTGATTAAAACACAGGTCCTATTTTGTTTAGTTTTTATAGTTCAAAATTTCGCTGTACTTGTCTTTACTACACCATTGACGTGTTCTCGATGATGCAAGGGATTAGCCAACGAAACGGTCTGTTACATCGAGTTCTTGGTGGCCCTTTGATGCACGGGACTGTGGATAAATCACTAGAAATATCAACGATGATTGATTAATCAATGTCTGACGTCATAGGGGCAAAGCCTCTCATTTGACCCCTCTAATTTTTCAGATCTGTAGGCCATCGAAAGTTTTAAAACGAAACGAAATATAGATCTGTATTTTGATCAGATTAAACTAATCAAACACCACGCTCGCAGACATTTTCACAGTCAAATGAATACAAACAGCTTACATCCAACGTATTACATAATGCACGTCTAATATTAATTACAATTTTCTAAGACAGATCAGCGCGTGTATTTCAAACATATCTGTTGCAAAGTACAATCTTTCGAGAAACAAAAACTCAAAAAGTATATCACCGTACATAATCGGTTACTTGCCAAATATATCTGCAGCAAAGTACAATATTTCGAGAAACAAAAAAAAAAAAAACAACTCAAAAAATGTATTTCCGTGGATGATCGCTTACATGCCAAATTATATCCGAAGCAAAGTACAATCTTTCCAGAACTAACAAGCATGGAAGTGTTCTAATTCTAGAATAATGGTGGCTTTGTTATCTCAGTATACTATTATGTAGACTTTACCTATCCTTTATTTATACCCTTTACATATCTTAAATAGTTTGTATGTAAATTATATCTTATATCTAGGGTATAAAACCAAGAAAAAACCCGAGAATTTACCTGTAAGGAACCCCAGATCGACATCTTATGAAGAATTTTAAGATATATATCTGATAATTTTAAAAGATAACAGTTTACCTTATGGCTCTCTCACCTGTCTGACCTAAATTCTCCACGTGTTTCACTCCGGAAATTTAAGGAGACGAAGAGACATGAAACTGTTTTGCATATCGTGTGATTTAAAGGTCGCCTTTCAAGAGTTTTTGTTCTTCAAGCATTTGTTTAATACTCGTTAAACTAGCAAGTGTGGGACAATTTAATGGCCCATTGAAACGAAGGGATGAACATGAATTAAAATATTTTATGTCTTAGTTAACGCCATGGTAACAATATTTGTGACACGGTAGACCAATCATATTTCACCAATCTTGATGTAATCGGTGCCAAACTTCCGCCTTTATAATCGTCACGACCATACATTATCATACTTTAAACATCTTTCATTCAGAGAGAGAGAGAGAGAGAGAGGGAGACTGAGAGATCGAGAGAGAGAGAGGGTTACGTCCACTCAACACAAACTCTTTCGTTACGGGACTCACACACGATTTCATTTTATTTCATTAATTGGTCAGTGCGGAGGTGTCTTTAGCAGTGTGTGCGTGTGGGGGGGGGGGCAGATAAAACTTACGAGATTGGACAGTCGACTCTACTCCTTGTCACGTAGATCCGGGGAATCGAATCCACGCCAGATGACTCGATGACAGACCTTGTGATACAGCGCGCACATGCTAACCATCCGCCCACCACATAAACACCTTTCAATCAACGATTTTTCTGGTTTGTGATTTATATTTGACATTAATTAAAACTACATTGTACCCATAGTCATTTGGGGTAGTTTACGTCCATGCCAACTTGAAAGGGAATATAAACCAGTGTACGATGTAAACAAGCGAGTGCCACATATAAAATTTTGGGTAAAATATTTTCATGTTCCTCTGTTTAATCCAAATGAATCCAAGCCGGGAGAGTACCCCAATTTGGGTACATTTTACAGTGGATTTAGCCGAAACCAAAATTGATATTTTCAGAAAAGGGCGAACGGCAAACATTTGCGGTGGCTTTAATTTTACTATCGATTCTTTCATAAGGCAATTACAAAATTAAACTAACGACTCAATCTAAAGGAATTGCCTTAACGAAAAACCCATTACACATTCCAGGTTTAATGGTGCCTTCCTCGTATCTCAGCTATTTGTTAATTCACTTAGTTATTACTGTCTTGTCGTCCAATAAATGTAGGGGTGGGGTGGATGGCCGAATGGTTAGCACGTGCGCACTGTATCGTAAAGCCAGTCATTGAGTCAACTAGCGGGGTAGGAATAGGGTCGCATGTCCAACTTCGTGGGTTTTCTCCGGGTCCTCCGGTTTCCTCCTACTGCTAAAGACCCATAGGCGCAAACTATTATTGAGATAGAATTAAACCATATGTTAGTCTTGAAATGACCTACCGGTACATGTAGTTTGTGTCGAGTGGACGTTAGACCCCATGTCTCCCTGTCTCTCTCTCATTCTCTCCAATAAATAGCACTGATTTTAATGACTATTGCTTACCTATAATGCTTAACAGATTGGCTTTATTTGGAAGAACACCATAAGGGGAAGACTTGGTACTGGAGTTTTCTAACATCTCAGCAATGCTTCTTAATTCATGCATCTTTGCCATGAGTTTATTAATTCTCTCTTCATAGGTTTTTAAGATATGTTGGTGTTCCTTCTTCATGCGTTTCATTTCTTCTATTAATTGTTTTTCGTTGTCCGAATAAGAATAAATTGTCTCTCCCCATCGTCGGTTATTTTCGCTACTTTCCGCCGTCACAACTGAAGACGTCTGACTGTTCATAGTGCCTGTCACGTTTCCCGCCATATTGAACTCCATAGGCACTACTTCCTTACGTTCGTTACAATCCATCAGTTTTTCTCCGCATATAACAACGTGATTCCTGGAACTCGACATGGCGTTACCGATTATATATTTAGACGCAAGTTTCTCCCGTTGGCTCGGAGATATCCGAGTCTCCACAACAGGGTAGGTTGGAAGCGAACTATAATTTTTGGGATTCACACTTCGCGGATTCTTAATACTGTCCTGCTCACTGCTACGTAAATAATCCCTTTGAACTTCTTGAATAAAATTATTAAATGGCTTCACTAAATTAATTTGTTCGCCTCTATTAAGTATTTTATTTTTAGCATCATCAATGACCTTCTTGTCGTAACGAGATTCTTTAATTCCAGTGCTCACGTGATTCACAGTTTTATTTGACGTCATATTAGTTCGCTGAAGCTCGTTAATGACGTCATCATTCCACATGTATAAATGCGCAGAGTCCTCGAACGAATTAGCTCCAAAAATACTTTTAATTTGACCCTCACGGAACAGTTTTTTGGCAAATTTGACGGCGACAGCCCGACTTTTAAATCGGTTCGAATGTTGGTCTAATAATGTCGACACTAAAAATGAACCTTTAAAAACGTTTCTATTGCGTCCAGGTCGTGGTTGGCGCCACTCCATCTGAAATGATAAAAAGGGTCAATTAATATACATGTTCAATTAAAAGCTACAAACTCTGGTATGGTTAGTCGTTTTGTTAGCATCGTACCGATTGCCTCAAGCTTTGAAGCATCTTTTAAAATAAGAGCCTAAATCTTGGTTGACTCTCGTAGCCTAAGCAACAACAAGTGTCATCTAGCGGTATTGTATATTTATAGTGTATGTCCTTTACCTATATGTGAGTTCGTATCTATTACCATTTTAAATTTAAATGGAAAACACGTTAGACATTTACGAGCTAAGGTTGAAAACAGTGAATGAATTCTTTTCTAGGTTAACCAATTGGAGTCCTCTCCACCAGTTTAGCTTATTCAAATAAAAAAACATATTTAGTCTACATGTATTTTTAAATATTGAAAGCTAACACCTGCTTCTTAGAACATATAAGCTCGTTTAATCATCACAAAAGATGTATATAAGCGAGGTCAGGTTGTATAATCTTATGATGGTGGTCCCTTTACTTATTGCACGGTAGGTGGAAACAGCCGTTTCATTATTAGCTATGAAACAAGTTGTGAAGTGCTAGAGGGGGTGATATGCCTGTTGATATTGTTTGAGACCGAGTTGTACAACATATAAGACCCTGATCTAGGGTTCATAGCAACACAGGCAAGTGATCAACACACAAAGGATGCTACCAGTTCAACAAGAAACTATCTTGTAGTTGCCGGATATAAGTGATTAATCGCCCCGGGGCACGTGATAACGACGATAGGCTGTCACGCCTACTGAATTAAAAGTTGGCTGCGGAATTTGGAACCGCGAGTGTTTATCTCGGAAGGGCGGACATTGTTTGACGTTTTCATCTAGATTAATTGGAAAGTTGTTGAAGCTGAACTGTCGATTCACGATGGTATGAGAATTCCTATATCAAATCACGACATTGATTGTTTTTACATCCATAGAATATAATTAAAATAATTGTATATTGGCTTATCGCTGACATTATCACGATGTTCAGTTTAAAGGTGCTCGGCATGATCCGTGTACGAGTTCACGTTTATAGATCTACTATACTCCATACAAGCTTCAATACCATTTAAATCAACACTTAAAAAATCCATATCTCAACGCTGAACATCTTAATTCATGCATTTCTCATTTGTTTGTTAATCTTAAGTTGTTAATTTATCTTCATAAGTTTGTTAATTCTCCAATCGACGTTTGTTAATTTTCTCTTCAAAACTTTGTTAATTTTCTCTGCAAAAGTCTGTTTATTTTCTCTTTACTTGTTTATAAAATTCTTAATTTTTTCTTCAATTGTTTTTAAAATTCTTAATTTTCTCTTCATAAGTTTTAAAATTATTTTCTCTTCGTAAGTTTTAAAATATGTTGGTGGTCCTTCTTCGTGGCTTTTATTTCTTCTATGAAAAACTCTAGCGAAATCCGCAAGATCAGTTTAATTATTCACATATTTTTCGAAATCACTGCAGTATATAAAAAAAACTTTTTAGTTTTAAAAGTAAAAACTTACGCAAATGTTTCTCAGATATAAAGTCCATTAAGAAACATGTACCACCAAAATAGAGCGGTAAATAACACTAATCACGTATGATAGAGTACTTAATATTCTAAACAGACCTTAACACCATTACCAGTAGTTAATATATGTCAGCTGATATCACAAATAGCTGACATGATATGTCGTTATATGGCAGTAATGACAGTGATATATCATAGTGACAATGTTATACGATAATATATATGGCAGGGACAAGCACCTGTATCATTATTGTTTTGGACATAATCAAAAGCCACGACCTTACTTTGGTAAATGACATCAAAGCGAATAAATCTATATTATGTAACTTTAAATTTACTTTGATAGGAATAACATAACATAAAGGGAAAATAACACTTTGTAGTAATCCATAAAAAAGTGGTGCACTTTGCTTTGATCTGATTTTTTGTATTATTATGATAACATTATTAATGTTCTGATTTTAATAATATCCAGCAAGTGCTTTCTTGTTGATGTTCCCAGGAATAAACGTCTGCTTCTATCGTGGGTGATACAGCAGATGAGTTGTTTTATTTCAGAATATTCAGCGCTCGCGCAGAGGTCTTTCATTTCGGAGGGAACCGGAGTACCTAGGGTAAACGCACAAGGTTGTGAAGGCGCCACTATATTCAAGCGAGTTGTTGAAAACACGCCACTTCATTCAACGACATACCTTATGACCTAAAGCACACGCGTTAAATTGGATCACTAATGATATTTTACTGTGTATGAAAATAAATCTTATGTATAAAATGCGTTTTGTATTAAATCTAATTACGTATTATTCAAAATACGTAATTAACATATTGTATATAAAATCTGAATGTAAATTAAATCTAATTGTGTAATTAAAATGACGGTTTAATTAAACAAATTGTGTACAATCTGGATGTTTATTTAGTTGTTTATTTAAACTAATAGAGTAATTAAACTAATTGTGTGTATCAACTGTAATTAGATACATTGTGCATGTCTGT
Organism: Patella caerulea; assembly: GCA_036850965.1. Lineage (NCBI taxonomy): Eukaryota > Metazoa > Mollusca > Gastropoda > Patellidae > Patella > Patella caerulea. The sequence goes on along the minus strand of JAZGQO010000011.1, from coordinate 63,205,016 downwards.
AATCGTGAATTGGTGTATAGGACGGTGTAGTGGTAATACACAAAAACTCATACTTATGGAAAAACTGTGTATCCGTATGATAATATGACAAGAAAACGAACCAAAGTTTAAGTTAAACAATTTCCCTGACATTACATGATTTTTTGATGATTTCAACAAATCCTTTAGAGGAATCGTTGCATATCTGAAAACCTTTTACATCAAATGGGCATATTTGGAGCTCATTACCATAAATAACGAGATATCGAGGCTTAAAGTACTTACAGTGACGTCCGCAGTGTTCCTAATCACATATCCAACAGCGATAGTATACATTTATGCCCTTTAACAAACTATAAAACTACCCATTATCTTAAATCAATGTATAATATTACTCTCTGTGTCTAGAACTTGGAATACTGAACTTAACAGGAGTAACACTATCGTTTATAAACCAGCCTTTTGTTTAGAAGACTTTTCACTGTTTAACTAAGGAGGTTAATTTTCTCTTTGTAAAAAAACATCTCCAAGCATTTTTTCTCGGGTTATAACTTAAAGACAGCTATTGTCTTTGTTGTTTGTTAAATTTTGGGTTGACTTTGGGATCAGACAGCGCTTTAAGCTGTATTTGACATATTGATATTCAATTAGTTAGTGTCCTCAACTTCGACATGGCCATGGGTTCAACAACAGACAAACGGTCTTGAACTAAATAACTCTCATCATTCGCCACTCTTCGTGAAATATTCAGACAAGAGATAATTCCCTAGCTGTCAATCAAAATATGTAAATTAGTTAAACCGTCGAAACAAGATGACAAATTGTCCTAATTTGCATATTCAAATACAATTAAATGAATAATTATAATGATTTATAAACCTTATGGTGTATTCGGGGTTAGCATTAAGAAAGCTGAATTTGACAAATCAATTAAGGTTATATTATGAAAGAGCTAAATCAATCCTCTTTTCGTGACTTCAGATTTTTCTATATTCATTCTTAATTCTTAATTACCTATTTTAGAACTATTATAACAAGAACAACAACCCTTGATCTAAATCTTACGTAATGCGTAATCCTTGATAAGATTTCAATAAATTTAAGGCTACCCAAACAATTTTGTGGGCCAAGGTTTATTCAAAATTTCAACCTATGTTTTTGTTTGACTTACAATAGGGCAATTTAAGACTTCTGTTACTGCCATGTCCGGTCAATTTCTGACGTAATGGAGAGAGAGAGAGTAGGTGGGTGCGGTTCCATCTCACGAGCTTTGCATCTATTACAATTTACAATGTTTTTCTACATCGATAACAGAATTAAAGAGTCTCTCTAAAGTAGAGGTTCCTAAATTCCCCCCACTCCCCTGACTGCGTTATGTAATTTCTAATAACAATTATAATAGCACGTGATTATGTTATTTCAGTTTCGCTCGTTTGGTTCTCAACTACAGACTTTGGTTAAATCGAAATTATAACTACACAAATAATTTGGGTTTACACTTCTACCATAATAAAGCAACCGACAAAGAGGTACATTTTAAAATACCGTTCTTAACATTGTTACTGTTTAAAACTCAAATAACAATAACAATATTTAATCGTATTCCACTTACGTTCTTCTCAACGTCAGATTCGTTTAAAAATTATAATTGAAAAACAATATGTACAAATCCAGAAGCATCTCTATTTAGAAAACACAATTCTCCCTCTCACTATTGACACAAGCCATCAGATAGGCTTTAAACAAAGTTTTCTTACCTTGTTTACTTTGCGCATGTCACTAGACAATGAACAAATAGATTCGGATCGTTGTAAAACAAAAGGTCAATGCTCGTTAACGAGTCGTTATCTTATCTCCAGGATAAAAACATAATACATATTCTATGTAGATATATTAGTTTCTAATCAGTGTAAAGTGTGATAATAATTAATAACTATGTAAGCTCTATATATACGCTACTGATAGCCACGGAATAATATCTTCAAGGCATGACCTATTAACACTTGTAAACATTTAAAGATGTCCTCAGTGAGTAAACAAATATACCAAAATGTTGCCAAAACCAGTCAAGTTGCTACAAAAATAATAACAGCTTAAAGCTCTGATCTAATAATAATCTATTTAAAATTGTTAGCAACATGATGTCATGTTTTTTTTTTCTTTTTCTCACTCCTCGATCTATTCGAGGCCTAATTATAACAGAAAGTTGTGAGAATTCTGTAAGTTTCTTGACATACCCCGGGGATTCATCCCTTCTCTCGTGTCAAATATTTTAACAAGTAGAGGATATTTCACACAAACACGTTATTCAAGTAGAAGCAGGTTGATGTCCCTCTTAACAAAAGATCCAGCCAACCCCCAAACCATAGCAACGACATTAAACTCTATTTTCCCAAAAATACGATAATGGAGGAGGGTATAATTGGGACAGCGGGGGTTACTCGAGGATAAATAGCAAGAGGCTCAAGAAGATAACACCATCTAAATCCCCCGTTGATCCCCTCTAGTATTAAAGCAGTCAATTCAGGAGAAATGAGTCCTCTGACCTCGGTCATCTCTAAGTTAGTTTTCGTGTTGGGGTTTTAATTGACAACGTTGGTTATTATTAATAATAATAACGGTTTCTGAAAAGGAAATAACTGTCGTGGATGCGTGGTTATTGTTTGTTTGTGTCCAGAATATCTGAAAGCGCATCTTCCTGGAATATTTGCAATTAATTGATCAATTATTTTATGAATGAATTCCAATTTGCCGCGTGTTCTGGGAACGAGAATATAATAAACATGTATGTATACAAGTAGTACCGGTGTGGTGGAATATGATCATCTACATAATAGGGATTACTCCTTTAATGAAAGAGTGCAGAAAAGCTTTAACCATCAAAAAGATGTATATTTATTTATTTCGAATGTATCATTACAGTAAAAACAATCCAAGAGATCGCATATAGTCCGCGGATACACTCAATAATATACACGTTGTCTTGTGACTCACATCAAATCACGAAAACCATTAAGTTAATAGACATTGAAGGACGACCAGATAAATTCTCTTGTCTGAAGATTTCAGTTAACCATCCCGATTTTTCACTTAAAGGGTAATCACATATGCCGATATAAATGAAATGCAATTGGGTTTAACGTCCTACATTTTGTTCTGCGCCAACCGAGATATTGGAGACGGGCTTACTCTTTATTGAATTTCACCTGTCAAGGGCTCTGTAACGTCGACGAGTACTCGGGACCCCGGTTTTTGCACCATGCAAATGACCAGAGACTGTTCCTCGTCGACAAGACCCCAAAAGGGACAACTGACAAGGAGAGTCCACACGGATGAATCCCAAAGACCGAACCGGCGACTTCACTGAATCCCCCCCCCCCCATCCTGCCGATATGAAACGGGAGGTTGGATGCCCAAATGGTTAGCGTGCGCGAGCGCTGTATCATACGGCCTGCCATTGAGTCAACTGACGTGGTTTTCAAATCCCCGGTTGTACGTGGCAAGGAGTAGGGTCGTCTGTCCAACTTCGTGGGTTTTCTGCAGGTACTCCTATTTCCTCCCACAGCTAAATTATTCAAATAACGTTAAACCACATGTTAGTCCCGAAATGACCTCGTTTGTGTCGAGTGGACGTTAAACCCCATATTTCTCCCGATATGAAATATCATGTACTGTTTTTGAGATAAGCACTTACAATACATTCCGTTCAACTTGAATGAATTTTAAGCTGGTTTATGGTAAAATGGCAAAGAATGGAGAAGATTTGATATGAACCATATACAAAAGAATGCACCTGAGATTGATGACTAGTCTTGCTGAGACGACACAAAAGAGAATGCATTAGAATGAATTGATGTATACAGATTATTTATTCCTGTCACGTGAGAATAAAATGATATGTTTGTGAAATTATCTACAAGATAAGGCGGTGTACATGTGTCTGATATATTTAATCGCTGAATTCTAATGATAAGGTCCACTCATCTGCATTATGGTAATTAGTGGCGGATTCAAGGGGGGGGGGCGAGGGGGGGCCCCATCCCTAATTTTCGACAGTGCCCTTTTTTACTGCTAAAAGTGCCTTTTCTGAGACCCAAATACGTCCGTTCTGAACGTTTACTTTGACAAAAATATCAGCCAAATAGCTCTTGGAATGGCTACAGATGCAAGGAAAAGACGAATAATTTTTGTGAGGGGGGGGGGGCTTCAGTGGCGTGCCTCGTCTCCGCGGTCAGTGCCCTTATTTTGCGCCCCCCCCCCCCTTTCAAAATTCCTAGATCCGCCCCTGGTAATGAAATGGTGGTAAAAATGATTAAATCTTACAGTTGATGGATAAATATATTCGAATGGAAATAAGATGGCGTTCGTTCGTTTATAGGGTTTTACGTCCGTGTTCACCTTGGGTGATATCGCAGACAATGAAATGGGGTTTAACATTCAACAACTATACACCGACTTGGCAAAGGAAGAAGCAGGGCATACATTTTACGTATATTTCCAACTGTTCAATGTTTCGTTACACGGGTGGAGCTTGTTTATCGTCCCTTCCGAACGACTAGAGGGGTTAATTGCCATGTAATATACTATGAACAATATTGTCTCTCGTTTCCACCTGCATTTACAAATGTTCAAGGTTTCGCTACAATGGCGGAACTTGTTTATCGTCCCATCCGAACAACTCTATGGTTCTAGTTGCCGGACCCCCCTGCCATGTATCACTGACCAGGTATTCGGGATGAAAATTCCGAAGAACTATCTCGACGAACACAGGGGCAGATCTCGGAACCCCTGGTAGTGAGCCAGCGCCATTTATACTGGGTCATCGTGATATAACTCTAATGTTTAAAACAGCATCGTAGATATCGTGGTATATCGCCTCTAATCTATTAACAACATGTGCTTTTAATACTTTTAAATAAATACCACTTGTTCTTGGTTCAAACAAAATGCACCATAAAAAAGCAATAATGCACAACAGCAACCCATTTAATAATCCAGAAATACATACCAATTGACAAGTTATCCATTTTGAATGTCCAAATAACAAATATTCCGAATCAAGAAAAGTGCTGAATAGCCTTCTCGGTGTTAGTCCGACTCCAAAACCAATACACTGGTTACTGTTCAATGTAGATGGAACAATAAAGACCCTAGGTCATAAGATTTCTGATATTCTATTAAACTGTTCGTTCATTAACCCGCCTCTTAAAAACAAGAAGCCGCGTCTGTCATTTAGATAGAAATCCCAATAGATATCAAAGCAATTTCCGTCTTGTCTTCTTCGTCCAGTTGGTCTGAATGACCAGTGTCTAGTCAAGTGGTCAAACTGATTACAGATTTTAACCCTCCGACCCTTACTGACCGTCAGCCAATTATAAAAGTGGGTGGGGACAACTTGTATGTGTGCTGTCAATCATTTAATTAACAATGGCCCCTGTTTTCATTACCCTAACAGCTGGGTTAGAACGCCTTCAGGGGATTAGAGGCTGTTACCTACAGTCCTTATTAGTATTCCAGACCAAAGCCACCTAAAACTTTGATAATTATTAGAGAATCGCGAGCTAAATACCAATATTTTACAAATGTAACTATAACAACTGAAAGATAGCTTGATATTTGACAGTATTGATTCGCGAAGCTTATAAAAAGCAAGAGCCACGAAAATATAAGGTGATTTTCTTTGAGTGGCACAAGTCATAAACACAAAACTATATTATGGAATACAATTACTGTTTTAATTCATCATTTGCTTGGAAACGTTGAGGAAACGTCGATTTATTAAAACATTAATTGTATTCCATAATATAGTTTTGTGTTCATTATCTAAAGGTGGTATAAAGATGAAAACATTAAAATATTATTATGTTTGAAAACAAAACGCTCCGAGAATTGTTGTAGTAAAATAGTTCCAATTAGAATACAATAATTGCGTTGTACACACATTAATGTTGTGATTATTCTATTATTTTTCAATCAGTAAATGAAGCTCAAACAATAAAACTTTCTGCATTAAAACAATTCCAAAACTATGCTTGAAAACGACATTTATTTCGCATATAACCGTTAAGAATATTCTAATGTTGTATAAACATAACCGTGTACAATTTGAGGTTGCCCAAAGGACTCAGTCTGAGGACAGCTTGTGTGACCAATAAAACCTCGTTTACATTACAAATTTTAGGCGTGCCAGGTACCGTTCCTGGTACGGCACCGTTAATTATTTTGTAGTGTAAACGGGTCCAACGCAAGCGTGCCGTACTGAGTACCGTGCCAATCTGGCCCACTGAAATGAGGTGGTCTCGGAACCGTGGCAAGAACGGCTCGGTTTAAATTTACGTAGTGTAAACGCTAACCGGTCTGAGAACGGATTACTGCGCATGCGCCAAAAGAACCTTGACCTTTTTTTCCTTGCAAACTTTCATCAGTTCTGTCAAAATGACTGCTGAAACTAAATCAGTCCTCATAATTGTTTTCATTTGGGTAATTTGTACACGGACTGAAATTAACTTTTCTGTGAAGAGTTCCACATTTGGCATGCTTGGCACGGTTCTGAGACATTCATCCAATTACAGTTCAATATCTTACTACCTAACTGTTGCCCTTCGATAGCAACTATGACTTTATATTAAAATACAATTATTGCTAAGCGACTTTAAGACTAGGATTCATTTTTTTTCTTTAAACAAACCCTCACATCTGTACAACTATATTATGTGTACATCAATATTATGACATATTATATTGCAATTCGAAATTTACGACATTCCCCCCAAATTGGTATTTAATGAACGACTTACTGTCAGCTTCCCAAATAATGTCAGCGTCCAGTATAAAATAGCCATGATCATTCAACACACAAACATAATTTTTAAAACGACAAACAACAACAAATGCCACACATGCGTATTATATAATACCGATTACCCCAATCCTTTAATATAACATTAACTTTATTGGACCGTTACAACCAGCAGTAAAACCATTTCTTTATACATACGCAACCTTGTCTGTTTAACAGCTTATAGCTCTGTTTAACAAGGAATACATTAGAGTCTAGTTTTATTAGCGTTTGTATACTAATGTGGATTATGTCTGATTATACAATAGTCTTTAATCAAGCCATTGATCCGTGACGTGTGTAACATATAGGTAATCTGTCTATAATATAGTCTATATTTAATGGTAAACCCATCCTGGGAATATTCCCCAATCCTATCTGTTGTCTGTCATCAATGTCATATCAAAGGTTAATCTTTAAAGTAGAGAGACACGTGCGTGGCGGGGTGGGGGCTCTGTCTCTATCTCTGTTAAAGTGGTTTTACTTTTACAAAGGTATACAATGGGTTTTACGCCCTACTTCTCTGCGCTAACGGACTATTGAAGATGGGCATACGTCCGGGCAGCGGCTCTATGGCCTACTCGTATATCGAATCCCAACTGCCAAGGGATCTTTTACGTGCATGCCATTGTATACACGGGTCCTCGGTTTTCGTCCCATTCGAACGACTTGACAGTTGTCATTGTCATTCCAACAGTCAACGTTTCTTGAACGTGCACTCCAACGCATACGCATCGCCTCTTTTTTTCTGTTCCATCCGAACGTCTAAAATCATTTTTATTGTTCCTTCCCAGCCCCCCCCCCCCGTCCTGACAGAGGGAACGCTACAAAATCCTGAGAAACTTTCCTGGACCTTAAGGGGTTAGGGATCCAGCGACTAACTCAATAGGCACAGTGACGTCATTCTACAAAGAAATTAAATAGAACGTTCTCACTTTCATTTTACAAGGAGGATAACTTCAAGGACCTTCAATGCTTTAACAAACATCGCAGCTTTACCGAAATGGTCGGTCCGGAGACGGACGCAAATCTCACATTTACATTCCATTATAACACCAAAGGTTCCTCATTGGCTGCTCGACAGCATGCTTGGAAACAATTTTAAAACTATTTACAAAGATGAACTTCTAGCAAAGTTAATTAAATACAAGACAGGGTTATATAACTTTGTTCTTACCTATCTCCATGACGTTAAGCGTTTTCAGAATTTCGGTATTGATGGCGGACTGCGGTAATTCCGTATCGGTATCGATGGCGGGCTGTGGTAAATTTGTCCATTCACCCATCAACCTTCTAGACGTGACGATACTTGCTTACAGATCAAACCCAGGCCCCAAAGTCAGCAAAAGTTGTTTATCCAAGATGGTTTCCTCAAACATCGTGTATTTATCTTAAACCCCGTTAATCTTCTTGCTAATCTCCGCTATCTAATTAACCCTCGACCCACACCTGGGGTCATTTAGTAAAAAAAGGCTATAATCACATTCCACACTTACAAATAAAAACATTCTATAGAAAATCAAATCTCGACACTCCGGGACACCACAAACTGTTGACGTAAAACACAAAATCTGGTCTTAAAGATTTCATTAGCAACCATAACAACACATGACACCCCATAGAGATGACGTAGTTTAATATAGGGCTATTACTGTGAAGTGTTAGACTCTGATTTTAAACTTATTCATTCACAAAAATAAGTTATAAATCCACAGAAACTCAACGTGTGTCGAGGTTAAAGCATTTTATGCTATTGCCATATTGCTGTCATATGTAAAGAGAGAGAGAGAGAGGGAGAGAGAAAGAGAGGGCGGGGGGTAACGTCCACTCGACACATTATTTAGAGATTTTTTGTTACAAATAATATCACAAACTCCTACTTACGTATGCTATCTATAATCAGTGTTATCCATAGCATCCTAAAAGACGCAATATTAGGTACACAACACAACTATTCTACTCTGAACTATACGACGTATTTAAACGAGTAGCTAGCAATATCCATACCATATTGAATCGGTCTATATTGCCAACGCTCATCGCTCTTAAAACTTATTAAATTTCTTAAAATATTCAGCTGTTGACATAACACACAGCTCTCCAGATGTTTTGGCAATATTCCAGTTAAAACTGTTAAAGCCTGTGGCTGGTATACGATAAGACAGTTGAAATCATAACAAATCCTACACTATATTGTCAGAATAAATAACAGAATTACCATGATGAAAAGTTATTGATATCAATCAAAGATATTAAGGGAATCGATATTCACAAGTGTTAGACCAATATGCTAGTACCACCAGGGCTTGCAAGGGGTTTCTGGCTGGGTCCCTTGTATCAACAGTGAAAAGGGGGCATAATCTGGTCCTTGTACGTCACACTGACACAAATAATCATACATTATATGCCTTAAATTTATAAACAAAAAAGAACTAATTTGGGGGCCCCTGACTGCCGCTCATTCACATCCCCAATAAGACCCGAGCGCCACAAGAGCAAATAGTTTTGACACAACAAACGTCGTATATGGATCGATTTAACAAATTTAACTTTGACGAAACGCTTTATCATTCAATGCAGCGTGTTGATTTTAAACACCAGTTCGTGTTTTCAATTAAAAATTTGTATATTCTAATTAAAATTGTATATACAGATTGTAATAAACATCAGAGTACAGTGATCTTAAATTAAAATGTACATACCCATTGTATAAATCATTAGAGCACAGTGATCTTAAGTACACGAACCACAGCACTTTTCAATTCTATGTTCAGAACACAAATTGTTTATGTTTTTATAAACCATCACATATATATGTAAATAAATACACATATTATATCTATATTGACATTCTATCAACACTCAATAATCATCCCGTCAACAGAATGTATATTTCATGTTCCGATATACGTGTTCTTGTCAGCTGTCACCATGAACAAACTCGTTGTAGATGCTGATTATTGACCAGAAACAGCTTTTAATATAAGTTTTTAATATAAACATATTTTTATATAAATAAATGTACATATCAAATTTACCCCGAGCGATTTATGGGTGTTAATGAAGCATGACTTTATACATACATAATGCGGTAGTTTGTTATAATAAAACTAGGCCTTTAAATCATCCTTACATTATAGTTCTACCGTATATCAAACGATATTTATATTGAAGATACCTTCCCAAGTATAAACAGTATGCTTTGATGATTTCTTGGAAACGCATCTTTAATGTAAGAGTCATAATGAATCAAAGTTACGTTTGTCTATATTATATCTGTACCGAATATCAAACAGTATTTATATTAAAGATACCTTCCCACGTACAAACAGTATGTTTTGATGATTTCTTGGAAATGCATCTCTAATGAACGAGTCGTAATGAATGAAAGTTACTGTTTATCTATATTATAGTTGTACCGTATATCAAACGGTAATTATATTAAAGATACTTTTCAACGTAAAAACTATGTGCTTTGACAATTTCGTGGAAACGCATCTTTAATGGACGAATCGGAATGAATGTTTTAGTTTAGATATGTGCGTAATAAAGAGAATATTTTCACAGTGTTGTGCAAAATGAAATGAGGTTTAAGGTCTGGCTTTTCTGCAACAACTAGGCTAATATGAGAGAGGGAGAGAGAGAGAGAGAGAGAGAGAGAGAGAGAGAGAAAGAGTGGGGGACTAGGTTCAATCTTATTTCAATAATTCGCTTGTAAGTTACGCATAAGAGTCTTTAGCTGTGCAAAGAAACCTGAGGACCCAGACAAAAACCCCGAGGTTGGACATGCGGCCCCACTCCTTGTCACGTACAAGCGTGGAATCGAAGCCACGTCAGTTGACTCAATGACAGACCGTGGATCTCGGAGGAAAATTAAACCATATATTCTCTATGTACAGAGAAGATGGTAGATTTCCTGTCTATTTCCGCTGAATCAGTATTTTATATTTAAACTATTATAAGTCTAGACATAATCTGTACGATTCATGTCAACCAAGTCTACCACATAACCAGTATTACCTAACGGTTAGAAACCAGACATGACACGATTACCATGACGGCATATTGGCTTCCAACGTAATTTAACAGTATTAGTTTATTTTGAAATTCTAATTTGAATATTGTATGTAATGGCATTTGTCATTTCTACGGATGTTTATCGTTGACAACTACTTCACATGAAACTATATCCCCGGATGTTTATCGTTGACAACCATCCGAATGTTTATCGTTGACAACCAACTTACATTACATGACATGACATGACATGGATCTATAAACCGATTGGTAAAATATCCACGGGAATGGAATTGGGTATTAGGGGGTTGGGATAGCTTGCGGTCGTGGTTTTGGTCCCGTGTGTGAGCTTATGTGGCTTGAAGATAGGGTCGCCATCTCAACCTCGTGGGTTTATTCCGGTTACTTCGGATTCCTCCCACAGAAACAACCCCCTGTGAGTGCGCTAAGATAATGGGCAGGAGAAGCGGACGACAAACACTAATAGGAGAAGAAATGGGGTTTAATGTTCCGTAAACTTCCGCCATTTTGAGCCAAACATACGGAATGCAAGGTAGGCGAATATTGTCTGGTCAGTGGCGGGTCTGTTTACTCGTCTTCGATTACCAATTGTTACGAACTCTTTTACGTACAGGCCAAATCCGAACTGATTCGTTGTTATGTAATATATCTTACCCTACTTGTAACATTATGCCAAAATCTCATTTTTAGGCAATATACACCACCAAAAACATTTCTCATAATGTCACTTAAAAATAAAACTCTGTTTCTAAATATCTAATTTACATCCAACACATTATATATTTATAAGTAGAGAACATACCAATATCCGTCATCATCCATAATTAATTCTAGAATACTTTCATTCGGAATACGTCGAAAGTTACGTTGAACGGGAGCTGATGTTACATATGACATCAATCTGACATTTGACGAATGGCCGATCTATTCAAAGCTCCAGCGTCACGTTATGTATATTTGAAACAGCGCACAGGCCTTGTTGATAAACCTCCATTAACTTTACCTCGTCACGTTTTTCAGATTTAACATGGTGTCTTAATCCAGATGATCGCAACCCGCCATCTTACGTAATCCCTCTAATTATTACTCCATCCCCACCAAAAGTCAGACATGCTCATTACATACTGGTTTTTCATTTTATACGTTTCAGTGAAATAAAAATTAGAATTTAAAAAAGACGAGCCTAATCGAAGCTATGTAGACCTACACATATCTGTGCCTTAAATGGCCACCATATCATGCACAAAAACACTAAATGAACTTTTTCAATTTAATTAAATAGAAGCAGAATAACTAATTAACAGGTTTTTTTCGAAGTATACTTAGTGTTTTCAACTAAAATCGTCGATTTAGGACTCAAAATATCGGTAAACTAGTTCAATGTCTGTTTTCAAGCGGGTCTAACTGTGTAGACAGACATCCCAGGTTTAGTATGAGAACACCGGTGGTATTAAAATTCAGTGAGATGACTTTCATTAACAATTCCAGGAAAGTACTATTTGACTATGATTTTTGACACCATCGTCACACCTTTGTTATTCATCCCGAAATGACATAGTTTGTGTCGAGTGGACGTTAAACCCCATTCCTCTCTCACACACCTTTGTATAAATGGATTCCAACTTTGTGGCCGTATCAGAGAGAGTTTGAGTTTGATAACTATCACTCACCATGTGTTATATAATGATGACTACACTAGCACGAGAGTGCCGAAAACAAACTGGTTAATTCGACAGCAGTAGCCATACAAAATAACACAACTTTGTGGATTTACGACTTCTTGGCTTCTTTATCAACCAAGTTGTGTTATTTTGAATATTATACTTTTACTTCTAAATGTCACCCAAGCAGTAGACATCTTTTTATTCAAACCCAACCCGAGTAACGTGTCCAACTTGTGAGTAGGGATGTCTACACCGAAACGCTATTTACATGATAGACACTTTCCAGAAATTAGAACATTTGAAAGTAGAGTCATATAGATTGAAATTAATTTAATCCTAACCAGATACCCGTAATATCAACCCCTTAACACAAACATACCTTGCCATTTCCAAACACCAATCTAGCATGTCGGTGCACAGAGGATGACACTTCTGCATTTTGTCCCAAATTTTAATCAGTGAGGCATGCCCGCACACTTTAAACTTTTCGGAGGAATTACTAATAATAAGGAACTGAGTAAGTAAATACTTACATGGTTATCCACTGGAATCCCGCTTTAAAAGACGGCACAAATGGACAAATAATCACGCTTAATCTTCTCCAAATAACACATTGTTAACGTGACGTAACCCAGAAGGCCACAACCCGCCATCTTATCTAACCCTCCTAATGATTAATCCCGCCATTAGGAATGATCTTTGAGTGTTGAAATATAAATTAAGAACTATCAGATACACGTGTTATAACAGACACGTCTGCGATTTATCACTGACGTCTGCTGTCTGGAGAAATGGAGGAGTTGTGTAAGGCTATCCGCAGGAATGTATTTGATAAAATAAAACTTGATAATAGGTTATCGCCCTTGTGAGAGGCGAAGATGTACGTCTATGATTCACATTACACCTAATATATTTTTTGTTGAACTGTGCATATAAATGAAATGGGGTTTAACGTCCTACTGTTCTTCTCCTGGCTGTGCTAAAAAAAGACGGACATATACCACACAGTGTGCTATGAAAGAAATATTGCCCGGATAGCGGCACTACGGCCTACTCGTATATCGAATTCCAACTGCCAATGGATCTTTAACGTGTACGTCAATGTGTACACTGTCCACCTTTATGAGCATATTAGGAGTCAATTTCAATTTCCAAGACTTTTTTCATCTAAAAATCTCACAAATATAATTAATATTCGTATCCATCGAAAATAAAACTTAAAGTCATATCTTGGTAGGCTACATTTGGTTAAATCCGTGTTCCGTGTTTTGTGACATTTGATCAAAAATAGGAAACTGAAACTGTGACAAGCCCCTCCCCCCCCCAAAAAAAAAAACACCACAATCAAATAGCCTAGACCACCGACCGTTTATATACCGTTTATTCTGGAAGTGGAGTTAACTAATAATCAACCACGTACAACCTAGTTTTTCAGGTTATCTTTGGATTAAGCTTTGACAACGAAGAACTTTTATTACTGTGAATCGCGGACTAATCATCACACCAATCGTACGTACATTTGAACACTAAACAGTAACAACCTACCCATAATAAAATACATCATATTTTCTAGGGAGGAAGCCCGAATGGGGGAAGGGGTCGTTTCATCAATTGTTTTGTCCCCCACTGATATGTTTCAACCACACGAAGAAAATATTTTCTCATTAGGGTTTCACACTGCGTAGCTTGTGTGAAACACTATTGTTTTTGTTAAAATTCTTCTTATTATTATTCTTATTATTATTATTTTTTTTTTTCCAATTTGCTTATATCTCAGGAACTACTTGTCGGATCGATGCAATGTCTTGAGTTTTACTGCGAAAGTGGGTGTGACTTAGAGATTAAAGCTATTTCCGGCATTCTGCGACAATGCGAAATGTCCGAAATCACCGAAGTTGTCGTTTTTTGAAATATTGCCGTAATATTAACAACAATTGTTGGATTTTATCGTTTGATAGTTTTTGACATAGCCAGAGACATGGCACATAGCTACGGATCTTTAGATTTTTAAATTTCGCCGAATCTTCGGAAAAATAAGGCGCCAAATTTTGAAAATTTAAATTTTGACAAAAAACTTTTTTATTAATGAATGTTTTTTAATGACCTTTTACCGAGGGTTAAAGGGTCGTCTGATTTGGGCGAAAATGTGAACATTTTTTTTCTGGATAATTTTCCTTGGTCGCTATTGGCTAATTCAGTTTATCGGTTCTATATAAATTATTTATTGTTCGATTTGTATAAAATAAAGTTTATATGCTCTATGGTCCAAAATGTCATTTTTTTTGTTACCGGCAAAGTTTCCTGTCGGTGACGTAAGTGACGTAAATTTAGCAAAAACTACAATTTTAACAGTTCGGTACCACTTTTTGAAAGCAAAAATGATTTTTTTCAAATCTAACATGACTGAAAAGATGTGCCATATAAAGGCGCACAAAACATCGCGCTCAGTTTTTTTTAATTTCGATTTCGTTTTCGGGCAATTTGGATTAAAGGATGAAAAAAGGTGTCAAAATAAGCTATTTACAACCCATCCAGCGTCTTCATATTAAAAAATATATCTTCGTAACATTCATAATCTCGTAGCAATAACCCATACGAAGAGAATGTATGTGAAAATTAATTTGTAATATGCGCAGTTGCCGAGAAAAAGTCAATTTTGCATGAGTCACTTTTCACGTTATTTTGGCTGTAAAAGAATCAATTATTATGTGATTTTCAATTTTCTTTCACCATTGGATGCCTAATGCCATAGTGGACACGGTCAAACCATTCTACCCCATACGCTGCCACCGGAAATGACGTCCTTTGCTCAAAACTTAATTTTTAGCATTAAAAAACAATATTTTATTCAAATGGGTCGTACTTATTATTTTTTTCAAATTATGATATTTGATTCTATTCATCAAATAGAATGAACCCATACGATCATACATATATCACAAAACGGTTTCTAACTTGTACGGTTGCAGAGAAATGGGCGATTTTCCACAAGTCACTTTTCGAGGATTTTGGTCTATTAAAATGGCGGTTATCATTCGATTTTTATAAAATTTTCACCATATGATATCTTATGTCATTTATGATTTCATAGAACTAATTTAACAGTTTCAGTATCACCGGAAGTAATTATATTTTGGCAAAAACTGTATTTTTAGCCTTCAAAACAGATATTTTTTTTCAAATGAGTCTGATTTGTAATAAATTTAAAATCATGGTATTTAATTCGCATCAACTAATAGAATGAACCCATGCGATCATTCAGATACCACAAAATGGTTTCTCACTTGTATGGTTGCAGAGAAATAGACGATTTCCTACAAGTCACTTTCCAAGGTTTGTGGTCTATAAAAGTGGCAATTCCTATTCGATTTACATAAAATTTTCACCATGTGATTATTATTTCTGATTTTAAGAAACTAATTTAATATTGACTTGAGCAAAAATGAAATTTTTTTTTTGTCTCGGTTATTTTCCTTGGCCGCCATTGGCTAATTCAGTTTTTTAGCCCAAGATTAATTATTTATTGTTCGATTTGTATAAAACAAAGTTCATAAGCTCCGTTGTCTCAATCGTCATCTTTTTTGTTACCAACAGTGTTATCTGTCGGCAACGGAAGTGGCGTAAATTTGTTAAAAACTACAATTTTGACAGTTAGGTACCATTTTTCAAAAGAAAATATTATTTTATTTAAAAACTGATATAACTAAAAGTGTGTGCCCTTTAAAAGCGCAAAAAAAAAGTGTGAGCTCAGTTTTTTTTAATTTCGGTTTCATTTTCGAGCAAATTGGATTAAGAGGTGAGAAAAGGTGTAAAACTGACCTATTTACAACCCGTTCAGGCTTTTCAGATTAAAAAGATATTTCTATGTAACTTTTATAAAATTGTAGCTATAATCCATACGAAGAGAATGTATGTGAAAATTAGTTTGTAATATAAGCAGTTGCCGAGAAATGGGCAGTTTTGCGTAAGTCACTGTTTTCGTAATTTGCCTGTAAAAAAAGTTAATTATTAATGGATATTCACAAAAGTGACACCATTTGATTCACAAAGCAAGTCTGCGTCATATCAAGTCGATTACAATTTAAAATTGACACAGGAAGTGACGCCATTTGGTCAAAAACTGCATTTTATCTTTTAAAATCAATATTTTTTTCAACCAATAATTATTTAATATGTAATAATGAAATTAACTTTTGGATTAAATTCACATATTAACAACACTCATACGGTCATATAGATATCATAAAATTGTTTCCAACTTATTCGGTTGCCGAGATATAGGCGGTTTTCTAAAAGTCACTTTTGAAGGTTTTTGGCCCATAAAAGTGTCAATTACTTTTCGATTGTCAGAAAATTTTCACCCTTTGATGCCTAATGTCATAGTCGGTGTTATAAAACTAATTTAACGTTTTTGGTATCACAGAAAGTAATGTTCTTTTGAAAAAACTGTATTTTTAGCGTTCAAAACATATAGTTTATTCATATGATTCTGATTAGTAATATTTTATTCAAATGAGTCTGATTTGTAATGTTTTTAAAATTATGATATTTGATTCCAATCAACAAATAGACTGAACCCATACGATCATATCGATACCCAAAAATAGTTTCTAGCTTGTACGGTTGCCGAGAAATAGACGATTTTCTACAAGTCACTTTTCAAGGTTTTGGTTTATAAATGTGGCAATTATTATCCGATTTACATAAAATTCTCACCATATGATATGTTATGCCATTTCCGATTTCATAAAACTAATTGAACATTTTCATTATCACCGGAATTAATGTAATTTTGCCAGGATCACTTACAAGTAACATATATATATAATGAATTGATATTGCTGGATTTGGTTGATTCTGCGTACATTTTATATGATGTCTGCAATGCTTATGTGGAAACCTGTTTATTGATTTCTTTGGTACCGAAAGTGACATATGTTCAAGGGTAACGTGGCACCGAAAGTGACACAAGTTCAAAAGTAACATGGCACCAGTGAAACCCGTCATAGCTGCATGCAGGTCTAGTTGAATATGTAATTTATCAGAGCCCAACAATACAAATGAAAACTACTGATTATACGGAGCCAAATAATAACCATTGGCTCCTGAATTCAAATAATAAACAGAGCTTCTACTCACTTCATTAGACACAATTTTCCTCGACTTCTAAACATTCATAAACCCAGAACTTAACCACTATATGTTAATTTGATGGCCTGCCAAACCTGTTTACAGACTGAACACGATAGGTTTACAGACACATTTGCTAAAATAATTATATTTTTTGCAAGTATTATATACGATATGACTGATACAGCAGTGTTATCTAATTAATTTATTAGATGTAGACATATACATGACAGTATTATACCTACATCAAAGAATATAATATAAAATATAATAATGTCAACATCAAATAATGCATAATATTGATCGAGACGGGGAAAGCAATGACAAGTCTGAGAATAAGATATATGAAATTAAGTATGCCAGGAGGTACAAGATGCAATTCCTTTTCTAACATCACGGACAAACATACAGTTAGAGGAAAAGAACTCCTTCATATATGAAATCAAGTATGCCTGGAGGTACAAGATGAAATTCCTTTTCTAACGTCATGGAAAAAAACCCCAAGAAACTTACTCAATAAACTGAACGATTCCCCAAAATTTAAAGCCCCAATAACACTCTTGTTGTAACTGAATAATATGTCCCAATCGTCATTCTGGTCAACAAATCGTATTATTTTAGAATATTCCAATTAAATGTTGATATAAATTTCATCTTAACACACCTATTTTAAAAAATTGGAAAAATTCAACCAATTGATTTGAAAAGTCTAACGTAAACCTTTTCAAATGTGACTTGGATTTTAAAATATTTTCGAACCCTCTGAACAAGTAAAATAGGTTGTAATGAATAATTTACACAACAGGTAGGACACTTAAACATCTAGTACTTAGAATAAGGGTATTATTTATTTTCTGGAGCTACCAAGCCAGCAAGAATGTTATTGCCCCTTTAAAGTATTGATGCTAAATAACAATCTAGAACTATAATAAACATAGGAGCTTTTGTATACCAATCAGTTAATATGCTATTGTAGCTATATCTTTATCTTTCTCTAATTATCTAATGATGTATGTATGTTTGTCTGTCTATTATGCATGTAACCGTATAACATTTTTTTATGCAACAAAGTTCTTTTCTTCTGCAGAGATACGTGTGATAATATATGTTCGGAAAAATATAAACCATTTAGTTTATCCGCCGAAACTTTGGCAACGTTACACTTCCATAGAAACGAAATAAGGCTTAACGTCAAACATTTCTGCACCAGTTGGGACAATTCGTCATTTAGTTTGGGGTGGGGGATGGGGGTTTTGTGTTGACCAGCGTGCACGGGAACCCGCCGGTGTTCGTTCCACAACCGATGCATGGTAGAACGTAGAAATAAAAGATGTTGTAACCCGTGATTTATACCAATCAGTTAATATGCCAATCAGTTATTATGCCCGTCTTCCATTAGCCCAGGTTAAGTGCAAAAGAGTAGGACGTTAAACCCCATTTCATTTCAGTTAATATGCTATTATAGGTATATCTTCGTCTTTCTCTAATTATGTCTGTCTGTCTATATAACCATATAACATTTTTTTTATGCAACGAAGTTTCTTCTTCTGCAGATACGTGTGATAATACATGTTTGGAAAAATATAAACCATTTCTTGAGTTATCATCCGTACTTTGAAACATTGAAAAATATATTTTGAAACGTTGTCTAGTTCAGACTTTTGACAACGTTATACTTCCATAGAAATTATATAGGGTTTTAACGTCAAACTTTTCTGCACCAGTTGGGTTGGTTCTCCATTTATTTCTGGCTAGGGGAAGGTGGGGGGGGGAGTGTTCACCAGTGTGCACGGGCACCCGACGGTGTTCGTTCCACAACCGATGGATGGTAGAAAGTAGATTCCAAAGGAAGAAATAAAAGATGTATTAACTCGAGAAGCCAAATGAGGATAACAGTGTCGAATAATCCCCAGTCGGAACATGGTGAAACAAATAATCATACCCACCATGCTCACGACACCATGGATTACTTGTGGTCGATTGAAGCAATTAATGCTTTTGATTTGGAACTCAGAAATCGAAGCTCCTTGGAAGAAACATTTAAAGAAAGTGAGATTAATATTCATGATTACAACTCTGATCAGTCATAACAATGTGATTTTAATCACAATTGTATTTTCTGAATACTATACAAGAACCTTTATAGCATAAAAACAATACAAGGTTACGTACATATGAATTCCACCTCACCCACCCCACCCCACCAAGAAAATAAGACACACACAAAACAATAATGATAAATACAAAAAGATAAAAAAACCTGACAATTTAGCTCTGGTGATCTTGGATAAATTGAAAAAACAACTTAAAATGCAACGTCATTTCAGACACCTTATATAATATCTTTAATAACCATATAGAAAATCAATACGTGTAGTTAGAACTGTAATAATTCACAGGTTTGGTGAGTAATTGTATTTTCTTGCAGTGGAAATTCAATTGCTCTGTTGATTTGCTTATATGTATATACGTACATTACACGTGCAGAGACGTTACCTTGTATATACACTCTATTCTTAAATTATACATTAATGTAAACAATTGTTTAATAAAACAGACTTATAAATAAACTTACTTACATATTAACATAAACAAGAATCAATGCAGCTGCACCGGGTTATCTATTTACGAAATACGAAACACGAAAAACGAAAAGACTTCGTTATAGTATTGATCCCTGTTGAGCCCCACTGCTCATGTCGCCTGCTACCCTATAGCTCGGGTATACACCACCACTGGTCTATACATACCCCTGGTGTGTCCTACATTCAGCTATGCCTGGATAAGTTACATAAATATATACTTACTCTCCAAGTATAATCACCCTTCATTCAACACTGAGGCTTTTTTATCCAGATTTAAATGATTATAAAAAAATTAGCAACCAAATTGCATTATTTTAAAAAAACCTGCTGTTCGAGACAACTTTAAAATATGCCGTGTTTTTGCTTCAGTAATCAAAGTGTAAAACATTTCTCATGACCTTTTAAGTTAAAATATTTAACCTTATGATGTAGATGAATGAATCAACTTCCCCATTATCCCATGGTTAAACCAGTACAATATTATATTTATCTTTTAACTTATCTTTAAACAAAGTTAGATTATATACAGAAACAAAACTTCTTGAAATGCCCCAAATAGCATATAAACAGAATATACTTGGTGCGAGAAACGCTGATAATATTCTTGGTATATTTTTTAGTTATGTGGTACAATGGTGATTGAAATCTCTTTTCTGCACCATATATGTGTTATGAGGAAAATCAGAGGATCTTTCACGTGCTCTCGGCAATGATATACACAGGACCTCGGCTTTTCGTGCTAGACCCCCAATCCCACATCTTTGACAAGTGGGGAGGGGCGCAACTTTCCATGTCATCACTAGGATAGAACTCGTGACCCCATGGTTAACGCGCTGCCCCCAATGGTATACACTGGACCTCGGCTTTTCGTGCTACCCCAAAAATTACATAAAATTTTCTTTGCTAGACCTTCTATTCGACAACACTGACAAGAGGGAACCCACGCTGGAAAATCCCCATTAACTTTCTGGACCGTTAGTAGGATCAAACTCGTGACGTCCTGGTTAATGAGGATATAATTCAAGGCTTGTAGTGACTGATGGAAAGACCACCAACACCCACAAAATACCTAAACATTCCTTTATTGTGAATTTGAAAGTTGGCCTACATTATCGATTTAAATCATATCATATTATCTTTTGTGTCAATTCAATTTATATCTTGAGGGCTATCCGTTGTATATTGCTTCATTTGAAAGGTTAGTTATATACGAAGGATAGTTATTGATTTTATAATAACCAATTACATTGTATGTTTTTTCTTTAATTCAATCAAACATGTATCTTGAAGGTTATCAGTTGCATATTGGTGCATTTGAAAGAGAGATATTTATCGATCTTATGATCATCGATTAAACGTTTTTATTCAGTTTACTTTATATCTTGAAGGTTATCAGCTGTGCATTTACTCTAAGCTAATAAAATAACTGCTACATCAGCTAATTGCAATGTTTCCATTTTTTAATTATGCTATTTTTTATAATAAAACTTGGATCACGAGATAACAATGCCATGCATTCATACTATATGCAGCTGGGTGCCAAAATCTCGCCCATCAACCCTTTCGTAGGATTCCAACCCGGCCATTCTGAACCCAGTGCCACCATTACTTAAACGTGGTTCTTTTTCGACAGCGGACATCTCAGTAGGGGTCCTCGGTTGAACGTTCCGGGATTGAATTCTCTAAATCATTGGATAGGAGATAACCAGGTGAACAAGGCGAGTTGTTATTCCTGGTATTCCACCTTTTGGGTGATATTGCAGACAAGTTGCTTATTTCTATTATCTTTGATCACGCGCAAGGGTCTTCCGTGTGGAGGGAGTGGTGAATTAAAGTATCCGGAGTAAACCCACGAGGATGAGGTGTCACTATCCCCAAGACACACACCCACATCGGGATCTGGAAACCACGACCGGAAGCCAGATGGGAAGTGTGACACTGATCTCTAGGCCACCCAAATAGGCTAACCAAGACAACTGATAAACATAATACTCTCGCCACCTATCACAATGGAAAACATTTGGTATCGGAATTTCCAAAATTGTGACAGGGCTTGATTTCGTGTCACTCGATTAGAATTCTATCCATTCGGTACTTTTACGAACAACATTCGTGTGCGCCCAATGAATATGGTTTAATCTTGATCTGAGTTTACTTGACCAATTCCTGACATTTCTAACTTGAACACAAACTTGATCTTCCCGGAATGCAGCACATGCTTTTTGTCATATATCTGCTAAATATTAAAGATGACACTTGATATCAATAAAACTGTACTCATATGAAATCAGCATTGATTATATCTCTGTAACATCCGGTATGCGCGCCATTAAAGCGTAATTCACGCATAAGTCATTGGAGTGTAGATTAATATAATATTTATAAGGTTCATTATGACTTAATTATTTAAAGGTGCAGCGTATCCACGGACAGATTAGGCGCACTTAAGGCGATGGCTAAGTTTATTGGAGGTGTCTCGTGGATTAGGCGCATTCCCCTACAGCTCCTAGGGAACCACGTGTTATGCCATACGTGCCACGTACAAATAAACATGAATAGAGTTTCAACAATTGGGCCAAAGCGACGAGTAGTTCAGTGCGGAAATAATCCCCATCTAGCTTTAAATCATGCATAAACGACAGATTGGTGATATACCTTAGTATGTAGGTGGCAGATAGTCACAGTAGTGGCCATGTGAGTAAACTGCTGGTCTATTTACCATGGAATGCTGCATGGTTTCCATTTGTCAGAGGGTCTTCCAAGCTACAGCGTTAGTAGTTCGAATGGAACTATAGATCAAGGTTTGAGTACACGTAAATGAATCCTTTACAGTTGGAAAGCCTCCCTTGTAGCAAACTGTGTGGTTGGTATACACCCATCTTCATTAGCCCGGTTGGTGGAGAATAGTGGCACGTTAAATTCCATCTACCTTGGCGGCTCGGACTATAACGTTTGCTCATTAGCCCCTCGAGGTCTCGTTCAATTCCGGGGTTAAACCATAAGTTACTCGGGTTTCCACTCTATCTTTACCTTGTCAGTGACCACAGAGGTGGATGAGGAATCCCCCCACGCCCCATTCGATTGCTACTTTAAAATCAGTATTGTATTACAAATAAGTTACAACCAAGATCGTTTGTAGGAAGGATAATACATGTTTGGCAAATGATGATTATACCTTCCTCCACATAAACAATATAACTTGTACCTCATTAGCAACAAAATAATACATTATGTCAGCTTAAAAATACATTATGGGGGATTAGATATAGAGCTGGCAGTTCTCATAATAGTTAAAAACTAAATCATGTATAGGGAATTTCCTGAAAATATCAGTCAAATTGATCCACTCTTAACCGAGAATTTAGCGATTGAATTTTGGGCTTAGCCTCGATCATCATTAATAAAGTTGGTACGATAAAAACATTGTCTCGATTATCCATTTTTTTATTTAATCAGCAGAAACAGGCCGGGTTCAAATCCAGTAAATATCACAGACTAGCAATGACATCGATAGTTGGTTATGGTCTGGATACGTTAATTAATGTCTTATTAATAATTTACATAACATTTGCCAGATTAAGCTCTTGCATAATGTATGTTTAAAGATACTTTTCGAATTATACGCCATGTTTTAGGTATAAATAAATAAACATATACCTAACGTATTAAATATTTACAAACCGATCCAATAATATCACTCACTTACTTAAACAAATTTATTAAAATTTACTGAACTCCCCAATAATAACACTCAAAAAGACAAATTTACACAAATTTACATACCTACCACAAAAATCAATCTAACCAAGATCACCATAATTACTTTCGCTTAGTTATATTAACAAATATTTACATATTTATAATATCCGAAGAAAAATCAATACAAATGTGACCCTTTTCCAATTCAGATTCATTTCTCTGACCTCCGAAAGTTCTTTCAGTTTTGTTATATTAAATAAATATTGACTTTGTAGTTCATACCACATGTCACCCAAGATATTTTCTATCGAAACTTTGATGGAATTAAAATGATGGTATCAAAATTTGCACTTACTCCAAGCTCATTTTCATCCAATACCACCCATAACCATCTTTTGTTCATATCTGCCCATTCTGTCCAGTTGCATTCCTGAGATAACACTGACCATTCTATAGACTGTCCACTGGAGTCACACATTGAGCAATCACCACACTGTCTCCTTGTCTTGTTGCGCGAAATGCAACTGTGGTATATGAATTCGATATACCACAGTTTCTAAAATAGAACATTGTCTACATCGTGCCGGTAATAAAGTGCTACTAGTTCTGGTCTGTATTAAAACGATAGATTGAAGTTGACGACAACAGTGGTATACACATAAAATCTTTCTTTGCTGGACTGTTTATCAGACAACACTGACAAGAGGGAACCCACGCTGGAAAATCCCCATTAACTTTCTAGACTGTCAGTAGGGTCAAACACGTGACGTCCTGGTTATTAAGGATATAATTCAAGGCTTGTAGTGACTGATAGAAAGGCCACCAACGCCCACAAAATACCTAAACAATCTTTTATTGTGAATTTGAAAGTTGGCCTACATTATCGATTTAAATCATATCATATTATCGATTTAAATCATATCATATAATCTTTTGTGTCAATTCAATTTATATCTTGAAGGCTATCCGTTGTATATTGCTTCATTTGAAGGGTTAGTTATATAAGAAGGATAGTTATTGATTTTATGATAACCTATTATATGTTTTTCTTTAATTCAATCAAACATGTATCTTGAAGGTTGCATATTGGTGCATTTGAAAGAGAGATATTTATCGATCTTATGATCATCGATTAAATGTTTTTATTCAGGTTACTTTATATCTTGAAGGTTATCAGCTGTGCATTTACTCTAGGCTAATAAAATAACTGCTACATCAGCTAATTACTGTGTTTCATTTTTTTTAATCATGTAAGTTTTTATAATAAAACTTTTGGATCACGAGATAACAATACCACGCATTCATATCAAGGGCAGCTGGGTGCCAAAATCTCGTCCATCAACCCTTCCGTAGGATTCCAACCCGGACATTCTGGACCCAGTGCCACAATTACTTAAACGTGGCTCTTTTTTCGATGGAGGACACTGATCTCTAGGTAACCCCAATAGGCTAACTAAGACATGCCAATATTATACTCTCGCCACCTATCATAATGAAATAAAAAACATTTGGTATTGGAATTTCCAAAGTTGTGACAGGACTTGATTCCGTGCCACTCCATGAGAATTCTATCCATTCGGTACTTTTACCAACAACATTCGAGTACCCCCAATGAACATAGCTTAATCTTGATCTGAGTTTATTTGACCAACTCCTGACAATTCTACCTTGAACACAAATTTGATCTTCCCGGTTTCAGCAAATTCGTTTTGTCATATATCTGTTCTATACTAAAGATCAGGCGCCGATCCCTGTCAGCCCCAGTGACATAGTTGATTTTCATTTTCGTTTGCTTTGTTACTGTTGCAGTTCACATAATTAATTACCTGCTCTTTAATAGATGATATAATCATGATTTACGCATTGTCTCCGCCCAAGCAATCCAAGATTGCAACATATTACCCTTTGCTCCAATGTATGCCCCCCCCCGACAAAATCCTGTATCCGGGTCTGAGGATGATACTTGATATCAATAAAACTGTACTCATATGAAATCAGCATTGTTTCTATCTCTGTAACATCCGGTATGCGCGCCATTTAAGCTTAATTCCATATATGTTTATAACGTTGATTATGACTTAATTATTTAAAGGTGCAGTGTATCCGCGGACAGATTAGGCGCACTTAATGCGATGGCTAAGTTAATTGAAGGTGTCTCGTGGATTAGGCGCCTCCTACAGCTCCTAGGGAACCACGTGTTATGCCATACGTGTCAGGTACAAATCAACATGAAAAGAGTTTCAGCAATTGGGCCAAAGAGACGAGTAGTGCGGAAATAACCCCTGTCTAGCTTTAAATTGTGCATAAACGGCAGATGGGTGATATACCGTAGTATGTAGGTGGCAGATAGTCACAGTAGTGACCCTGTGAGTAAGCTGCTGGTCTATTTATCATGGGTTGCTGCATGGTTTCCATTCGTCAGAGGGCCTTCCAAGCTACAGCGTTAGTAGTTCGAATGGAACTATAAATCAAGGTTTGTGTAAACGTAAATGACAGTTGGAAAGCTTCCCTTGTAGCAAACTGCGTGGTTGGTATACACCCATCTTCATTAGCCCGGTTGGTGGAGAACAGTGGCACGTTAAATTCCATCTACCTTGGCGGCTCGGAGTATAACGTTTGCTCATTAGCCCCTCGAGGTCTCGTTCAATTCGGGGATTAACCCATAAGTTCCTCGGGTTTCCACTCTATCTTTACCTTGTCAGTGACCACAAAGATGGATGAGGAATCCCCCCACGCCCCATTCGATTGCTACTTTAAAATCAGTATTGTATTACAAATAAGTTACAACCAAGATCGTTTGTATTTCGCAAATGATGATTATACCTTCCTCCACATAAACAATATAACTAGTACCTCATTAGCAACATAATAATACATTATGTCAGCTTAAAAATACATTATGGGAGATTAGATACAGAGCTGGCAGTTCTCATAATAATTAAAAACTAAATCATGTATAGGGAATTTCCTGAAAATGTCAGTCAAATTGATCCACCCTGATTCGTGAATTTAGCGATTGAATTTTGGGCTTAGCCTCGATCATCATTAATAAAGTTGGTACGATAAAAACAAAGTCTCGATTATCCATTTTTTTTATTTAATCAGCAGAAGCAGACCGGGTTCAAATCCAGTAAATATCGCAGACAAGCAATCACATCGAGGGTTGATTATGGTCTGGATAAGTTAATTAATGTCTTATTAATAATTTACATAACATTTGCCAGATTTAGCTCTTGCGTAATGTATGTTTAAAGATACTTTTCTAATTATACGCCATGTTTTAGGTATAAATAAATAAACATATACCTAACGTATTAAATATTTACAAACCGATCCAATAATATCACTTACTGAAACAAATTTATAAACATTTACTGAACTCTCCAATAACAACACTCAAAAAGACAAATTTACACAAATTTACATACCTACCACAAAAATCAATCTAACCAAGATCACCATAATTACTTTCGCTTAGTTATATTAACAAATATTTACATATTTATAATATCCGAAGAAAAATCAATACAAATGTGACCCTTTTCCAATTCAGATTCATTTCTTTGACCTCCGAAAGTTCTTTCAGTTTTGTTATATTAAATAAATATTGACTTTGTAGTTCATACCACATGTCACCCAAGATATTTTCTATCAAAACTGTGATGGAATTAAAATGAATGCGAATCTTAAGGGGATCAAATAAACTATAATTAATAACCAAAATAAACTCGATATTCATCAATATTAACCCATTAGACATTACAAATACGAAAATACGAGGGTATCAAAATTTACACTTACTCCTATCTCATTTTCATCCAATACCACCCATAACCATCTTTTGTTCATATCTGCCCATTCTGTCCAGTTGCGTTCCTGAGATAACACTGACCATTCTATAGACTGTCCACTGGAGTCACACATTGAGCAATCACACCTTCTCCTTGTCTTGTTGCGCGAAATGCAACTGTGGTATATGAATTCGATATACCACAGTTTCTAAAATAGAACATTGTCTACATCGTGCCGGTAATAAAGTGCTACTAGTTCTGGTCTGTATTAAAACGATAGATTGAAGTTGACGACAACACTTTAAATTGATCAATGAAATCTATAGCCTCAGTAAATATAGGCACGTGTTTCCTTCTTCTCTATAAAGATCTAATGTGACGAATTTTTTTGCCAATGTCAATTATTTTCTTTTTTAGTTTTTGGCAGATGGTGTTGGCTTTTGGCAGAAGACGAACGTTCGCGAATTATCGGGCGAGTGCGATTTTAATGTAGCGGTTGCTTACTGCTTTATATAGCATTAGAGAAAACTCTGTTTTTATGAGTTACTGAACGCAAGAATGCGACAATGGCTGCCGACAGGGCGTTTCTAATGAAACTATGCACGTCTTTCATAGACAACACTCATGAAATTTATCTGATAAACTTTTAATTAATTTAAACAAAAGTGAAAGGTCAGACAACAATGGGTTAAGTTCGATAACATTTCACTATCGATCATCAAAGCGATATAGGCTAATTGGTTCGATCGATTAAATACTTATCTATAATCTACATGTATGCAAATAACAAACGGTCTATTATAATCATATCACGTGTATATTATACTAAGGGGATTATTGTCTATTTATCGAGGGCTTTATTATCGATAGGACATCAAAGTGAAATATAATCCCAATCAAACATGGATATGTTGATCCAATCAAACATGAATATATCGATCTCAATTATTCATTAATTATATCAATTCGAAGTTCAAATTGAAACTACGACTCATTGGTTTTGCATGAAACAAAATGTTTTGCTTTTAAATAATTAAAACTTATCCTTTTACGAGTTAGATATGTATGGTTGTTAAAATCAGTCAAAAATCTCTAAGTTCAAATTGAAACCCCAAGCTTTGGATGAGACAAAAGGCTTATTAATTTGCAAAATAAACGCCACGTCTTAAATATGCAATATGGTGGAGCATGCAATAGTCCATGTTGATTACACTATTTAGCCTATGCCGTTTTTTAGGACTTCGAATTTCGTCTTGTGATTTGAGTTGTTCGTACTTGATTTTATTTTATTTATATCAATACGATATTCGTAAAACAGTCCAGAATCATCGACGTTGAAATTGAAACCAAAAACAAAGTTTGGGTGAGATGCAAATTTTTCAAATAAAGACCCCGTATTAAACACAATCTTTGGGAAAATTAAAAGGAATTTCAATCACAAAGAAACTGGCAATTGGAATCCCACACAAAAGTTTTCCAAATCCTCCGAGATTTTAGATTCAACTGTATTCATGTAGCCATAATAATTAATTGTTTCAAAATAAGCAATTTCCAATCGTATTATCAATTCATCATGGCATTAACTCATTGTGACACACCCACATCTGAGCAAGACAGGGTCGTTTAATTTACACTCGATTTCACTTCGATCACTGTAAAATGTTGCTCCTTATTCTCAACAACTGTCCGTCAGTGATGCCTTTCTTTCAAAGGCATTGATCTGAGAAAAAGGTTTGTTAACCTTTCAATTAGCCAGCATCCCGCATTAAACGTGTTAAATCGTTAATGACTGCTCAAGTAGAATGCTTCATCGGCATACAATGCCCATATTTGATTTATAGATGACCATCAACACCTATCAATCATCCTGAGATGTTGATTTTCTTTCAAATGTTAATGGCCACTTTCTAAGCAAGCTTTAAGAAAACCACTTTAACATTGTCCATCATCAATTCTTCTTGAAAGATAACATCTCCAGAGTTCTAAATAATCTTAATGTTGTCCCTCGTCAATTTTTCTTGAAGGAAACCCCTGACATGTACTTCGAAATATAGTCATAGAATTTTATCTAGCATACACGTGTCATTGTTAACAGTAAAATGGAAGCTTTCTGGATAAGAAGAACAAAACACATTCTACGGAGGTCTAGTGTATTTTAAGGCGACGTTTCGTAGAGTATTCTCTCGACGTCATCAATCTTGTAGGGTTTTAAAACAACGCTAGCGACCGGCTTAAGCACTTGCTGATATGGTTTTAACACAACCGGAACCCAAGGTTTAAAAACTTTCTGGCACTGTTTTAAAACAAACGTAACACTGAGTTAAAACACTTTCTGGTATGGTTTTAAAACAACCATAACACTACGAACATTAAACGTTTTAAAATTCCAAACTGCAGCAACGTTTGTTGTTGTTCTAGGAAAATAGCCCACGTATTATTTCAGTAACGAACAATTTGTTCAAGACCAAGCTAATAGTTAACTTTACAACACTGAAAGGTCAAAGTTGAGTTTACACATTATGTAGGGACTACCATGGCTTTCTGTCTTTCCCCATCCTTTATGCACAGATGTCACTTAAGATAAAATTATTCAAATATTTGAAATTACTAATAATACATATATATCATTATTCATATTTTCCTAGAAAATATTATTTTCTTTCCTTAAAGGAATTCCTACATCCTTGATTACATAATGCACCCATCTTTAACAAACATCCTCAATTCATAATCTCTGTCACTGTCAATAACCATTCTTTAATACAAATAACATTATTAATATCTAATAGTAAATTAGAATCCGATCAAAAGGTGCGTTCTACTGGAACACCTCAAACACAACAAATAACTGACGAAGCAAACAATATCATGTAAGGAAGTCTCTGCATAGAATTATTGTAAAAAAGTCTCTTAAATAAATACAATTATCTTAAATCAATTGTAGAATCTATAATGCATGTAATACTTCTTTTAAAATAATGCACGCATATGTACAATTTGAGAAGTTACAGATGCATTGTATACCATTAATCAACAGTTTGTGTGCATAAAAAGGGGAAAAAATTAATGAAATAGTCTAAGTTAACCGGGAGTCGCGGTCGCTAAGTGAGTAAGACGCTGGCTCACTAGCATGGAGGTCGCGTCTTAGATCCCTGCATTTGACGAGAAAGTTCATCGGGAATTTCCGACATGGTTTCCCCATGTCAGTGATGCGGGATGGCACGGAAAAACGAGATCCCTTATACATTGGAGTGCACGTAAAAGATTCCTTGGCAGTTGGAATTCGATACAAGAGTAGGCAATAGGACGGATGCACATCGTGTGGCGTATGTCCGTCTTCATTAGCCTGGTATAGGATCAGAACAGGAGGACGTTAAACCCCATTTCATTTCCCCTAAGATAACCATATTATGATATATTTATGAGTAGTTTTATTGTTTGTTTTTTAGAGGTGTGAGAAATGTTATCAGTACCTTTATATTTTAATTAACTAGAGTCTTTCTACCCTTTGTAGTCGGGCTCTAATGAAGATTTCTAAAAACTACATCTGACGTAGTGTAATCGATAAAAATGATATAGTTCCTGGTGGAATTATCATCATGCAACCACGTCTCTAAGATAGAAAGGTGAACTAATGATCTGAGTTTAAAAACCAGGATGGTATCATTGGTTGGTAATAAACACAGAATCCTAGTCGAAATATTGCTCAGAAATAAACCGTAATTGTATTCCATAGATTTGTGTCCTATTTGAGGCGTCACGGAGAGGGAGAGAAGTGGGTTTTAACGTCCATTCGACACAAACTAGGTCATTTCGGGACTAACATATGGTTCAATTTAATTCAATAATTCGCTTGCGCGAAGGGGTATTACGAAGTGGGTGAAAACAGGAGGACCCAGAGAAAACCCACGAGGTTGGACAAGAGACCCTTCTTCTTGTCACGTATAACCGGGGAATCGAAACCACACCAGTTCATTCAATGACAGACCTTATCATACAGTGCGCAAGCGCTAACCATTCGGCCTTCCAACGCCCCTCAGTGTTAGGATATATAATTTGCCTTTCGGACCACAAACAACTATAGCCCTCGGGTGTATGCCGATTTGAGAAGGCTAGAAATAAAGCTGGTGTCATTTTCGAATTGAGAAGAATAAAAATAAAGCTTATACCATTTGATATTTTTGACTAATGTATGACAAACAAACATGATATCATGCTTTACTTATATTTAAGCCAAGTGTGGCAAGAGTTCAATTAAGAGGGAAATAAGAGGGAACTATTTAAAAGTTCAATATTGAAATCTAATTGTCTGGATGAAATCCTCACGTTTTACTTTTATAATAAGATTCATATATACTTAGTTTTTGATCAGATAGACCAAGGTCTGCAGGTGGCCTTAATAGTCCTGTCGGTGCAGAATCATCTCATTCCCATATCTCCGGATGTACAGTAGATATGGTGGATGACCTCTTTCATTATGGGCATAATACTTCTTTTATTAACGTGTTATTTCGGCAGAGTAATATTTGGCTTAACCAATCGACCTTTGAAAAAAGATATCGTCCATATCTTAATCGACGGGAGTATTGACTTACAAATCAAATGAAAATATCAAGTTGAGGCTTTCATTTTTTTTTTCACTTCAATTAAATACGTCGTTTCATTTTAACATATTTTAGTCGTGAATAAACCCTGTAATCCAACTTCAAGTTTTTGTCAATTTGAGTTTACTAATTACTTCCCGTGAGTTCATGGCATTTATAGAGCAGACCCACCCCACCCCCACCATTCCCCTTTGAATAATACCTCTGATGACCGTTTGGCCAGATACAACCGGATATACAAGTCAGCGTGTTGTGGGTTTTTCTAATAAATTATAACTTAGCAACAACATAAAATGAAGATTAGAAACCGTCTCTGACTTGAAACAATTTACACACAAATCACAATACGCTTCAAATTACGCCATTAATAATACAGAATGATCTTTTCCTGATTGTATTCAGTTTGCATCACCATAGCAACCAAATAATTATCTTTGAAACTAATGATTGTCAAGTCTTATAAATGTCTAGGTAATCTAACTTGTACAGGAAGTACCTATTTGCGGTTCGTGTATTTATTGACAACCTCGATATGGTACTAAACATTAATATAATATTTAATAAAACAACAAAATGGACGAGAAGATTCGTGAAATAAACCAGATTTAAATGTCGGCTCATGGTTTGACACCTCCGATTAAAGTCGTGTAATAATCCATTAATAATAATTAATTTCTATATTTACCGTGTCTCCTTTCTCTTCTATATCCGTTCCTATATCACGACATTACCTTCCTGTCTCGTGTTATAAGGTGCACGCGCTTTCATCTCAATATAGGTCATTTTATAATATCACGATAAGCTG
Source organism: Patella caerulea (assembly GCA_036850965.1). Lineage (NCBI taxonomy): Eukaryota > Metazoa > Mollusca > Gastropoda > Patellidae > Patella > Patella caerulea. The sequence goes on along the minus strand of JAZGQO010000011.1, from coordinate 63,171,883 downwards.
CCTATCTCACATGACCTAACGGTTCATTATAACAGTTATGGAAAATCTGATGACAAAAATCGTTTCACATGTTATCTTATAACATTATCAATTGCATGCATATTGGTGGCTGTAGTCGTCCATAATACTACGCGCTTTAAATAACTAGTGGGATTTTCTATCGTACGCAGTGGTATAAGGGTTTAATTGAAGAGCAATGAAAGGTGTTTGATAAGGCGTGGGGGTCTTTTTGATATTGTATTGTAGCTTTATACAGCGTGGGAGACCTTTAAAAGTTTTAAATGAACATATAAAGACCTATATAAATAATGGTATGTTTTTAATATATTATTTTGGCATTATCTAAGGAATATTTACGAATTCGGTTTATTATGTAAACTTAGAAATGATAACGAAGAGAGAGGAAATGGGGGTTAACGTCCACTCTACATTAACAAGTCTTTCCGGGATTAAGTTAAGGTGTATTTTCACTTCATGTAGTTAAAATCCGAAGAACACGGATAAAAGAAACTGACGAGGTTAGGCATGCAACCAAACCAGGAATCGAACGCAACTGACTCTCATTGTTAAAAATTAGATTTCGATTTGATTTCTATGGGTTTTTTTACGGTTTAGATCAAATAAACCGTTATTACTGATACGGAGTAGGTTCGCCTGTCCAACCTCGTTTGTTTTCTCTAGGTTCTCCAGCTTTCTCCCTTTGGTCAAGCGAATTATTGAAATAAAACTGAACCATATGTTGATTCCGAAATACACGTACCCTATATTAGTATGCCATCAATTATAGGTTCAATTATATACTAAAACGAATGAATGAACATTCTAATGCATTTACTGTTATATGTAATAAATAAACAATTTTATGCACGAAAGAACATGATATTACTAAACATGTGAACATCATTTGATAATTATATCTACATCACTAAATAATATATCAAATCAACTCATTATTTCCGCCATGATTGTTACATCGCCATGGCTAGGTGGGTATGACACAGAGTAGTTAATCAGGAAATGAGGTAACGTCCTACTCTTCTGCACCGACTGGGGCTCATGAAGACGTGAATACGCTATACAGTGTGCTACGGGGGAAATGTTGTCCGATCAGTGGCGCTAAGGCCTACTGTTAAAGGATTTCTTAACGTTCACGGCAATGTCTACACTGGGCCACGGTTTTCGTCTCATTCGAACGTCTAGACAACTGCCCTTGTCAGATCCTCCGTCCTGCACCACTCGGAAGGGTTAACGTCCGAAAACCCCAATGAACTTTATCGGACAACCCACGACCTCTAGGATAGCTAACAAGGGACAAGATCATGGTGTCAAATGAGAAAGCTCCTGGAGATATTCGATCTTGTTTTCCTGTTGTTAGATCTATATAGCAGTTAGGGAAGTCGTCTAGTCTTATGTCTTGGTTGTAACACGACACAGTTCTGTGGATAACAATCACAATATCATACACACACGACGTTTCGATAAGATTTCACGATGGCTTCAGCCGTTTTAAAATTTGATGCTCTCGGACTTTAATATCTCACAAAAATGAGATAACACAAGTTTTTTTTTAACCTGATTAATATCTCACAAAAATGAGATTAATACAAGTTTTTCTAGTGATTTGTTGACTTTCACACAAGTTTCAAAACAAGTATGTGTTATCGTTTCAAGATATGTGTGTTTAGAGTGAACTTACCTCAGTCCCGGGCTACAGAACTACAAACCATTTATCGGTTTCGATATAAAATACAACGTCGGTTGTTTTTCATATAAACAGGCAAAATTAAATCAATAATTTTCTGAAATCTTTATTCATTCGTCTCCCTTGGTAAACACAATCTGTGTTCGATATAAAAGGCTTTTATAACTTGATATTATTGGCCTATATTATTACTATTATCATTTAAATGGGGCGTAGACGGGTGGTCAATAATGATAGGCACCTTACAGAATACCCGGTCCAGCAGCTGTTCGTAACAAAATATATTTTATACCCTAAAAAAAAACACGCACACTTCTCAATAAAAGTATATTGATATTGAACAAATGATCTTTTAGAAATTAATAAGAGAAATATAAATTTTAAAATTAAATGGGACGATAATGCGTGCACGTAAATGATCCCTTGTCATTTTGAATTCGATATAAGAGTAGGCCATAGTGCCGTTGCCAGGGCAACATTTCTCCCATAGCGAGAGAAAGAGAGAAATGGGGTTTAACGTCCACTCGACACAAACTAGTTCATTTCGGGATTAACGTATGGTTTTTAATTTTATTTCGATAACTCGCTTGCGCATAGGGGTCTTTAGCCGTGGGAGGAAACCGGAGTACCCGGAGTAAACCCACAGGTTGGACAGATGACCCTACTCCTTGCCACGCACAACCGGGGATTCGAAACCACGCCAGTTGACTCTCTGGCAGGCCGTATGATACAGCGCGCGCACGTTAACCAGAATAAGACCAGAATAGTAGGACTTTAAACCTCATTTCATTTCATTCATTTTCCGTACCAACGACACAGTGGCGCCATAATCGCTGGAGAATTTCAGCATGGGGAAGGGAATTATATTTACAATTAGACAATAGTAGATTTGTTCCCCCATGCATACTCTAGTCTAGCCACTGGACGTGTCACTTGACACGCATGACACCGTAAAGCCTCGTGGGTTTTCCCTGGGTACTCCGGTTTCCTCCCACTGCTAAAGACCCTACGCGCAAATGAATTAATGAAATAAAACTAAAACCATATGTTAGCCCCGAAATGCACTAGTTTGTGTCGAGTGAACGTTAAACCCAATTTCCGTCTTTCTCTCTTTCTCTCTCTTTCTCTCTTTCTCTCTCCAAGACACCGTAACTCGGCCAGTTATACGAATCATGTCAATCGTTGCTACATGACACGATCGGACATAGAACCATGCGGTGTGTTACGTAGACTGGGTCCTTTTTGTCAACCATTTTATCACATTGTTAAATAAGATAATGATATAATACTGACATGCAGTGGCAGATTCAGGTTTGAGTAGGGGCCGGGGTTAAGTGACAGTGTAAAATATTCACTTAAACATACATTATACAAGAGCTAAAGCTGTCTATTGCAAGTCTTTATTTAGTGAGACATTAAATAACTTATCCAGTCCATAATCAACTCTCGATGTCATCGCTACCCTGGGATATTTACTGGATTAGAACCCTGCTTGCAACTGCTGAATAATTCAAAAACTAGATAATCGAGACTATGCTTTTATCGTGCCGACTTTAATAATGATGATCTAGGCTAGATCCAAAATTCAATCTTTAAATTCTCGGTTCAAGGTGGATCAGTTTGACTGAAAATTTCAACAAAATCCCTTTACATTATCTTTTTTTTAAACTTTTATAGCGATAACTGACAGTTCTTTATCTAATCTCCTATAATGTATGTTTATCATTCTGTTTTTCTTCATAATCCCCACCCCATCACACCACACATATGGGGGGGAGGGAGGCAAATGGTTATTTACACCACACATACATCGTATCGTGTATCCGCCATTACTGACATGTCCTAACATATCCCACTGTCTCTGTTAATCACATGTCATTATATTTACATGACTAATGACATGAATATGTAACACTAACACTGGGTTGTTATCTTAATGTCACCAACAATAAACCCAATTTGTACGTCACAAATACTCGGCAATTCTAAAGACGACTTTGTAAACAAGGGTTAAAACATGGCGAGATTTTGTGTCTGATTAGAACGGGGGTAGTCTGACCTCCATGTTGTTGATTTGGATCAGTTTTAACAAACAAAGTCATCGCTTGGCTTCATTCTTCTTCAAATCACGTGATTTCACCAGAATGCTTGCACGTCTGGTAATGATAGAAAATGAATCCAAAAGACACAAAATGGCTGCTGTCCTCTAGCTATTGTGTCGACTCGACCATTCAGTTAGACACATTCGGGGTCAAATGAAATGGGGTTTAGCGTCCTACTGTCTCCGCAGACTGGGCTGAAGAAGACGGGCATACGCCATACAGTGTGCCATCAGAGAAAATTTTCCCGGACAGCGGCATTACGACCTACTGTTATTTCGAATCCCAAACACCAGTGTGTACACGGGACCTCGGTGTTTCGTCCCATCCGAACGACAAGACACAGTTCCTTGCCAGACCTGCAATAAGCCTATCGTTTCGACCATTTAGACCCATTCCTTGTCAAATGCCACAGAGAAGTTAACAAGGGCAGTAACATCTTCTCTTTACGAGTCCAAAATATACACCGATCTGGACACCTTACACAGAACGGGGTCACGATGGCTTCGTGTGTATGGCGACCGGCAATTCCATACCCAGGAAGTCCTTGGTTTAAGGAAAAGCTTCCAGTCCTTTAGATAGAACCAGAAACCGACGACCATATTTCCGTACCATATTTCAGAATGTTAAAAAAAAGTGTTGGCAATCCAGCGTCCGTTTTTATTAAACTAGTAACTGGAAAAAAGCCGAAAAATTCATGCCATTTCATTTACAAGTATGCAGCTTAGTTAATTGGTAAATATGATCGGAAATTATTTTCTTCAACGTTACTTAATTAGGAATTGTTCAGTATAGAATTTCATTTTTAAAAAAAGTTCATTTCCTCGAACTCCATAAATAAATCAGATTATTCCGTGTCTGCACATAAATTCTTTAATATGGCTACCTTTGATTCCAATTGTCGATAACTAAACATGAAAAAGTAATCAGTACTTTTGTAGACTTAATCCAAAAGCTATGTGAATAACATGAATGGCATTAATCAAAAGTAGCATGAATGAGAAAAGATATTGATCCACCAATCAAAGATTAGTTGCGTAGATCAAGTTTGGCTGAAGGGAGATAACTCCTCTTCGCGGGAAATTCAACATCGAATACAGCTGATAATGTATTTTTGATCATTGAAAAATTGACCATGAATGAATTCTTTTCTTAATATGTTCACTTTAGAATCTAGAAAAGCACATCGTCGTTCCGATAGCACACAAACGAGGACCCGTGTATACCCGAAATGTGAAGAGATCGTACTGGCACTAGTAGGACAAACTACTCCTCACAGCACAGTGCATATTGCATACCTCCGTCTCCACAAGACTGGATGGTGCGGAATAGTTTTACGTTAGTTGTATAAAAATGAAATTAAACAAAATGGCGTTTAACGTCCCACTTTTCTGAGCCGATTGGGCGGATGAAGACAGGTACACGCCATGAAATGTGCTTTAGTGATATTATTACCCTTACAGCGGCGCTACTGTATACTATTATCTCAAGTTCCAACTGTTAAGGGTACTCTTACGCACACACCAACGTGTGCACGGGACGTCCGGTTTTTTTATCCTATCCGATGTAATAGACACTGTTCCCTGTCAGACAGTTTTAGTATGCCAGTATTGATCAGTTATACCTTCGTAAAGAGTAACTATACTTAGGTTACAGTACCGTTATCAATCAATAGACGAGTACATATATCGTCTTTTATATAATATTACCCAACTGTTATGGCAAGGTGTGTGTCTTTATTCAACTCTCTCATTAGATCGATAAAATAAACTAGAGTTTCAACAGACCCAACTTGGTTATTGTCTAACGTGTTGAATACACAATAAAACCTACACCTGTCAATATCTTAGTATAATATAAAGTCAATCAATAAAAATAAAAGTTTCGCTGGATAAAACGGGGTTAATTTCTGTACTAAATAGACATTAATAAAGTCTTACACCTGTTCTAGGTCTTTCATTGGTAAATTGGTAACCTATACCAGCTACATATAAATTAAATAAAGTCTATAATTGAATGAAATACTTCTGCTGTCATTTTGAAACTAACATCTGACCCCGAGTTCACAAAGAATTCTCAGACGTAAGTTAATGATTTACTCAGAAAGTTTATTCAAAGTTTTGTGTTTCTAGATTAAGATGTTTTTCATAAACATTGATTGAAAGTTGAATAAATTCTCAACTAATGTCGAGGGATGCTTTGTGTGGAATGCGCGGGGCAATCGATCACACCCACCCTTTATGTGCACGTTAATCTGTTCCCCTTTTCCAACTCGCTTTTTCGTCCCAGGAGGATTACACCCGGCTTGGGATAACTGGGCTTGCGAAATCTCGACGGTTCGGTAAATGAAATAAACCCAAAACAACTTACTCGTGCATATTATGAGGACCACACGCCCCTTTCCTACAAACTATCCATACTTATATCACATCCTTGTATAAACTGGGGGAAAGTTTAAAGTGGGCGATGATAATGCTTAAAGCAGCTAAGCCGCTAACTCAATAACATCCTAAATCTTCAACATTGAAAACACGAATTATTTGTCGATTCAAATCAACATTGATGCTGTGATCTTACCGGAAAAGGGTGGGCTTTTGATATCCAATATTGAAGACAAAAATTAAAATTTTACTTTTGGTACACGAATCGTGTACCATAATTCGTTTCAGTCTCAGTTGTAACAGGAAACTCGAGGGACGAGGCTAAACACAATGCACCAAATCAAACGGCGTATCTAGATTGTAATGACCAGACGCTGGACATTTGCATTCGATTGAGACTGCTGGCTTATTTCGCCGAACATAACTGATTTGAAATTAGAGTAAAAACGGAAACCATTGAATGTAAATCTGTTTATATATATTCATGTTACAGTATTAGGTGCGTTGCGACCCACTTGTGTCAATTTCTTAGTCGCAAATGTTAACGATTTAGCTCCTTCAATTCCAGGTTAATTTAAGAATAAATACCATATAAACGATGTTTTGTTTTGTTTGGTAACAGTATAACTAGATCAGCATTTTTGGGAGATATGTAAGGTCAGCGTATCGTTCCATTACCGAAATACGGACGTTTCTAAATAATTTTGATATAGAATCTGTCGAGAAATCCAAGTGGTTATAGAAGACGGTTGTGAAATACATGTTGCTCTGAGCAAGACTGTTTGGCTTTTTGATAAATAAAATTAAATGGGACTTAAGGTCCTACATTTCTGCACCGACTGGGTTAATGAAGACGGGCATACGCCTACTTTTATTTATAATTCAAACTGTCAGGGGTTCTTTTACGTGCGCGAAAATGTTTACACGGGATCTCAATTTTCATTTCTTATAGACGTTGTCTACGTGGCCCTTGGATCTGTGATAATCAGACCCAGTGTATAAATGTGTAAATAAGTTGGTAAATCAATGACTGCATCTTTAAGTGAAGATAACTCCAACTGGTTTTATATAAGTGAAGATATAATGTAAAGAATATGTTATTACATATACTCAGTATATATTGATATAGATAATTATCTTGTAGATATTGAATGACGTATTGATGAGGTTAAATATAATATTATAAAGAGGTTTTGAAATGTAATTTGATATAGCCATTGATAGTTATTGTATACTGTGTTTTGTTTTAAAAAATAAATATCTTTTAATCCAATCATAAATGTCTGAATATATCAATCCTTACGCCCCATTATGAAGGATATGCCCTTTCTTTAAAAACTAGCATTGATTTTCTTTAAAAACTAGCATTGATTTAAACGTTTTGTATAAGGAACGGAATTAAAACGAACAAAAATTCTAGGGGTACTGGCCGTTGAAAGGAAAGCAAAATGAAGATTAACGTCCTACTGCTCTGTCCCGTCTGGACTGATGAAGACGGGTGACAGTTTTAAGAAAAACACAATTCCAACCGTCTATTGTCTGCGATATCACTTCGGTGGAAGCGGACGTAAAATAAAACTACTTCACACACCAACTGTCCATCTCAAGATGGCGACTTGCTCATAGCTTTAGAGGAAGCTATCCGTTCCGTCGCTAAATTTTTACGTAAAATCGGAACTCACAATCTAGAAAATGTTATCGATAAACAAAAAAAGACTAAAGATTTCACCGAAAATAATAAGTAAATATATGATAGATTCAGCCAATCCTGCAGTAAGGGGCCAATATAGATATAAACACCTGTCCGATATCTTATATCTCAGATACATAGATATGTATGTAAGTATTATCATCTTTGGTAGATAACAATAAAAACACAACAATACAATATATATCAGAAGATAACCAACATCACGCACAATCCAGGTTGTTAACATAGACGTCACTTTTCTTATAATATAAGTATTTACCTAGTACAATACGGCGACAAGGGTCAGTAATTTTGGGTTAATTTTCCCACGCACCAAAACTTATACATTTATTCATCCTTGAGACAAAAACTAATATTTTCAGAAGATTGATAGAAGGCATCCAGAACATACAATTAGGAAATGCATTAATTTTATTAAACATGCATTATGCGGAGCTAACTCTGCCTATCGCAGCTCTTCATTTAATTTACTGATTAAATCATGAAATAGATAATCTAGACTCTGTTTTTTTTTATCGTACCAACTTCAGTAATGATGATCGAGGCTAGGCTCCTCGGGTTCAGAGTGGCTCAATGTGACTGACATTTTCAGAAAATTTCCTTTACATTATCTAGTGTTTAACTATTATAGTGAGAACTGCTAACTCATTATCTAATCTCCCATAATGTAACTGTTAATAGATGAACTGAACAAACTACAGTGTATATACAAAACAAGTAAAGTATCAATTACTTTCCATTTTTTCACGGAGTCATGACATGGTCACATAGAAACGTACTAGATTAAGATAATTTTCGAACGTCCTCGTTTTAAAAATAAACGTTTTAAAACCCTAATTTTAAAATTAGATGTTAACCAAAATAGCGAATGTTTACAGATCGTGACGTTGTCAAGACATAAACAATGGTCATTACTTAAAATGTTGTAAATACTGGGATTTAAACTGTTAGATTAATATACAGATGATCAGTTTAAATAAAGGGGCTGGTTAATGGCGACAAATACTCTGGTTTAAACTGTTATATTAATTGGAATTAAGGACTGGTTAATCACGACAAAATATTCAGTTTTGAGTAGACTTAGTCACATTCTTCAATTGATCCTGGAAATTGAAATTAATTACTGAATTTTGCCAAGTTACCATCGAATGCCCCCCCCCCCCCACAAGACGGGCGGCCCGGTGCCAGCATTGACAAGTAAGGATCGTTCCAATAAACGAAATCCTGTGTATAGCACGGACTGCACGTTAAAGATCCCTTGAGAGCTGGAGATTGAAACAAGAGCAGGTGTAGCGCGACCGTCCGAGCAAAATCTCTTCATTGTCGTATACCGCCTTTAATAACTGGGTTGGGGAAGAAAGGGAAGATGGCAAACCCCATGTTAGTTTGTTTTTAAATGAATCTTGTCAGTTTCTGACAGAATCTCAAGTGGTCATTCGGTGTTTCGACAATCTTAATGCCCACTAGTATGTCATTATGAGAATAATATGAATACCACAATAATTGTCTAGAGAATCACAGGAATTTCATACTGTAATAATTATTGATACGAACAGAGAGGTCGAACTTGACCCCTGTCTATCGGGACAACGAGTATATTTAAAGGTAAGTACATGCCAGAAGCTAACAGTTTTATCAGCAGGATGTTAGATCTGTCTACAATACAATCTATTGACCAGATTAATAAATGTCCCCATTCTTTACATTCCAAATAGATTGAACACTTCCTTCAATAATCCCCATCAATTAAAGGGACAATTAGTCCACATAAAATTGAATTTGAATGATAATTCTATTGAGAGAGAAATGTGATTAATATATTTTCTTCGAAATGTCCTTTTAGATAAGATTGATATATAAGCCAGAGTCAATAGACATAAACCCCTTTATCTAAAACTACACACCGTGGGTTATTATTCAAAGATCTATACTGTATACTATTCAGTATATCATTCATTCAAAATATACACCCAATACATCAAATGCATGGACTTATCAATGCACCAGTCTACAAACGTGACCTTCTAAGTATATAAAATTGAATAAAAATTGTAATTTGATTTTTTCTAGTAAATACATGTAGTGTATCGTATTCGATATATAAAAATAATAATAAAAAAAAATTCTTTGATCTGGGAGTTCATACATATGTAATTACCTATTCAATATAAAAAATAGTATACATTACACATGACCTTTCTATATTCATGAATGAGCGGGTTCATCTAATTTATAACTCGTAGGGGTTAAGTCATTGTGAGTGAATGAAATTTAGTCATTTTGAAAGTCCTTAGGCTAATTTATTAATGAAAGAATGTGAGATATTTGTAATAAAATGCGACGTTTTATAAAGGCGTTAATAAGTAAAAATGTATATATTTAGGTTCAATGATTCAACTTTAGTAATATTAGCCAAATAAATGAAATGAGTGAACTAGGGTTTAACGTCCTACAGTTTTGTTCCGCCTGGGCTATTAGAGTTCTGCAATTAAACGGCGGAAAAAGAAATTGACAAAAAAAAACAAAAAAAAAAAATCAAGAATTTACTTAGGCCCCAGTATGTATGGTAAATGAACAGTAAGTAATGACAAATACAGTCTGAAAAATGGACCCTCCCTCGATCAAGTTAGGTGACAAATGTGGCTTCTAAATTTAGATTGTTTTTAAGATGGGTATCTCCCCGTGAATACAAAGTTTTGGGAAAGATTGAAGAAGTTTTTTGATAGATTACAATTGGTTTGAATATGTTTTGGGTCCAAATATATCATCAAATCACCTAGTTTGCACGCGGGAAGGTGTCTTTAACAAGACCTCGGTTATTCGACCCCTCCTAACACTAATACATCATTTCATTTCTGCACACAAAAAAAACAGTATAAGACGTGCCGAGCATAGAAATTTATTTTAACATATCGATATCGAATTCCTACAATAACAATAATAAACTGCTCTTCGAATTTTCACCAATAATTTAGCTTTAGATTCAGATACGAAACTATGCGAGTTGTCGCTGTTATGCGAACTTTTTCATCAATATCGCCGCTTACGAAAATAACAATCTGATATTTAGTTTTCATCTTAAGGGGATCGAGTTTTGTTGACATCAAATATTTTCTTATTATAAATATTGTCACCCTTTGATGTGTAGCTGAGCTATTAAATACGATCGTAAATCGGCCTGAACATGTCACGTAAACAGATATACCGAGATGTTATCATTAATTATTATATTTCTTGGCCATGACACCCATTCATTTCTTGCCCTCCGGCTACTTTACTGTTAATGTTTCTTTTGTATCCAATTTGTTTTCTTCATTGGAATGCAAATATTTACATATTTTTTTTTATTTATTTCTTCAAAATTACTTATCTACGTATTTGTACCATTAATAAAAAAAATGTAATTAGTTGTCTGTATCATACACCAAAATAATGGAAGGAGCCAAATAAATGCACGTCTACTTGACTTGTTTTGTGCTCTTTTCTTTATGCTTTTATACTGTTTAAGTCAACACAAATATTCTGCATGTACCGCCATGTTAATTAACAAGTCGATTTGTTTTCGAATTTTAACATTATATTCTCTGAATTATCACAATTTCATATAGCAAATATAAAACCATACAATTCAAAAATGATCAACATACCAGCGTACAAAATAAGAAGCGCCATCATCATTATTGTATAGATGTTAATGGTACCATTGGACAGTCTATACTTAACTTTGTGCCTTCACCAATTTAAGTAAAGCATGTATTACAAATGAAATGAGAGTTATAACGTCTTAATTCTCTGCAGCAATCTGTCTAATTATCGCGGTGGGCTTATTTAGCCACTTCAGATTTAATTCACTATGAGTTGTCGGAATCCGTCAAACAAAGACCTGAAACCAGTTGTGGTGATGAGATAGGCAGGAAGTGGACAATGGTGCGAAGGAACTAATTATTTCGCATCGAGTGGCCACAAGTTTTAACAAAAGAACAAAAAAGCCAAAACGGTTTAATTATTCTGATAGAAATTATTATACCAGGAAAGCAATGACTAGAATTGATTTTTCTCGGTTGATCGATTAAAAACTTGTCAAATTATTCTTCTGTTGACGGAGCGTGTTGAAGCGAGAATTCAACAGGAATTGGTCACCAGATAAGCGTGACAGCGGAATGAGACAAGGGCCGCTTTTGTCTCGACTTATTTTCATAGAGTTAAATAAAGAACCCTGTGAATGAGTCGTCACTTTACCATCAAGATTGTATTAAGAAGACACACGAATACTAACATGGTCAATGTACACAATTTGTAGTGTCTTCGCGTAGAAAGATGTTGGGCTATAAGCTCTGTAAACAGAACCAGCATTCTCAGCCTGTTTTGACACCAAAGAAATGCGACACTAAAGACCGTTATAGGTCATTCCTTAGTCAAGATTTTATTATTATCACAACCACAAAATGGAATCTGGCGTTACCTACAAATATCTCAATTTTTTCTGTCTTCAAATTTTAAATAAATTAATTCACATGAAAAGCCCAAATAATCACCTCTCTAGCTAGACCACCGGATGACATCAATATTGTGTCGATTAGACAATCCCCGCCATGTCTTCGTTTAACGATAATATGAACTCCACACTCGGAGAGTTCCGATTGAGGGATGAAAATCGAGATCTCGTTAATTATTTTGGCAAATATTAATTGTTTATTTCCAACATTCACAACGTCGTTCAGAATAATGTAATTTGACAGAAACTTTCAATATTTAGCATGAATAGACAGCTCTTTATTCAATCGTACGTAATTCATCTTTAACTATGAAAGCATCTGAAATAATTTCATTGCCCTCATTTTATTGTCTGGTTAGGCCATATCGTTAATGTTCAGCCCACTTCATGGTAAATGGCGTACTTCATAACAAAAATACCCGTATAAAAACATCATGAAACAACATAGAACATTTCGACAGCAGAAAATCAAGAAAACTCTGATGATTTACTGATGTCGCAATTTTTGTTCCGTTAGTTTAAAGTAACCACTCCAAAATCTACAATTGACATTGCTGGAGTTCTTCACGGGACCGGTTTGTGTGTCAAATCTGTTACATCATTAAATTGTCGTATGCTCCCGTGTTTGATCGGCAGAAGAAGCGTCTGTAACTGAACTGCGTGGAATGCGCAAACACTGCAGGTTGTATAAACCAAATAAACAGACCCTGATGAATCTCCAACAGCTACATCAAATACTCGTAATTTACCCATGTTGTTTTGGATTACAGTTCGGTTGGTTAAAAACAAATTCTTCAAGCTAGATGGTAATAGTTTATGTCTCACGGAAATATACACTGCTAAATGCTGCTCTAATAAACAGAAATAACTGTATCATGTAATATGCATTAGTATGCATGACTCTTTAAAAAATGTTCAAAAGAAACAACGGCCTTTGATGAATATATCACACGGGAATCGCTTATTTCTTCGATAAATTGAAACATGGAGATACGTTGCCAGGCAACAAAACATATACCCACCGTATCTAACTCATCCGGGAAGTTCATAAAGTAATTACCAGAAATTGTTGAAATCCGATAAAAGTTTCACTGAGATGTGATGATAACTATTCTCGATAGTGCATTCGCGCGATTCTTCAAGGTGGTCAATAACTTTTGAAATTATTACATGAAATTTAAAAAAAATTGTTAGGCCATGATATAGCGCCTTAAAAATGCATTTTGTACGACTTAGACAAACATCTGGGCGTTCTTGCAACAATGGTTCAAAAATAGATAATACAAAATGAATAAATTTGAAGTAAAATCGTTGTAGATAATAAATTATCGTTCATAATTCATAGTGACTGCCAAGATGGCGTAGCGAGCACAACGAGTGTCAAGATGGCGACTTTGAGAAACTTCACGGAGAGTATAGACGAAGACTCTGTATCATTTTAATTAAGTTGTTTTTCTGTGTCAAGATGTATTTATCATAAATAAATATTGACTAAGTAACTTCAGCAGCTAACTCTACTTTTAATGATATTTATTTTTAAGAAAACACAAATATTCTGCATGTACCGCCATCGTGGTGAATACTCCTCCATCCCCTTTCATGTGTGGCTCTTTACGTATTCCATATTTGTTTTCTCATTGAGTCAACTGTGAAATGATTCATGAATAGAAGAAAATAAGTATCTCTCGTTTGTTGGATTTAGTTTTCCCCAAATAACAGCCATTCATTAAAAAACTCAAGCCTTACAGCTCTATAAATCCGAACTACTACCCTGATTCAGCAGCATTTAGAAATTGACATACGTTATAAACATCACACTCGTTAATAAATCTTTCAAGGAAACGTCGCTTTAATTAAAATAGTAATTATGTTCCATATTATGTTTTTGCTTGAAACCACCTAAAGGAGGCACAAAAAAGAAACAAATATATTTATATTACAGCCAAACTATTCCTTTTGTATTGGTATTTGTAATTTGACAAAAACATATTTTTATCTAAAGATGTTTACATCTATAGCTTATATAGATAGATACCTGTATTATTTTTACATACCATATACGTGCCTTGTTTTATTTACATACGTCTATCATACATAGATATGTAGGTATATGTTTATATATCTGATTAATAAAACCAATAACACCATTAGAGCATATTTACCTATCTCGTCCATGTATATATAGCATACTTATAGTGAGATTAAAATGAATAATCTGCATTATTAGCTGTTTAATCATGGCGGAGGTTTTATAAATTGCTGGTATCTTTCTATTTATATATGGATAATCTACAGGCCATTCAATTTCTAAGGCATCAGCATAAAGCAGTTGGATGTAGATCTGTATCTAAAACTCAACCAGGATAACGAAAGGGGGCTCCGTTTTTGTATCATCCAAATAAATTGATGTTGTTCCTTGCAAGGCCATCAGGGGTACTTTCTCGGCCAATACCCGGATTCAAAGGGGGGGGGGGGGGCGGGGACAGACCCCCCCCCCCCCCCCCCGCTTAGTAAACCAGAGTATAACTCACTGAACCACCGTGACTCTCCGAATATTTGAATATAGTACAGAGGATCGTTTGTGCATGAACATATAGATATATTTAATTTTTTAGAAATTTCAACTCCATTGTCTTATGGAGTGCCATATTATTCATAATTTGGCCACATATTGCATTTTCTTATGCATGATATACGTGTACAACTTATATAGAAATAGATATTTCATGAATGAACAGGCTGGTACATTATGAAAGTATCTATTGTAGCAGAATTGAACATTAAATCATGGATCCAATCTTTATAATGATTCAGCGCCACCCTATTTGTATGTGGAATATTATAAATTTACTCAAATAAGAACTATGTGGAGTATTAGATATTTACTCATATATAAGAACTCTGTGAACATCACCCGGTCAATTTCTTCAATCTTATTTATGGTCAAAGATACTATGTGAGCAGGCTTCATTGTTTTGGAATAAATTCCCCTACAATCAATGCTCTTATGATTCACAATGTTGTTTTAAACAGTATTTTAAATTGTATATGTTTACGATCGCTTTTCGAAATTACATTTATGTATATTATACTAATTTAATTGTATTTCCATTTTAATAATATGTTTATTTGTTATTTATTCATTTTGTGACCTATTTTACCACGTGGTTCATCTGTGTAAAGCCTTTTGAAAAATTTTAATTCCTTTATCTATTGTAAACGGTCGTAAGCACATTCTGGATCTATAAATATTGTAATAATAATAACAATCGTTACGTATGAGTTGCCATCAGTAAATATAAATATGCGCCACCACATTATTTATAAATGGGTAGTCTGTCTTAACGTCAAGTGTAACTATACTGTGGTATGTTGTGAACTATGTGAAAACAATTACAACCATAAATCAAAGTCAAGTGTTTAAAATGGCGTTATGCTAATGTTACTTTGTTCTAATGCGAGAATGCCTTTTGGTATATGTAATGGAACGGTGTACTTTTATGAGAAATAACACAAGCTGAAATTTACCACTAATGCTTAAAACATTTACTTACCGACTGTCACACTCCATGTTTCGGCCATTATGATATCCTTGTTTGTGGTCATTTACCTAACACTAATACTGACATCAAACAAGTCCGTCCACTGGTCAACTGTCCACTTACACTTACAACTAACGATCACTCCATTTGACGAATTTTCAGCTTGTTTAACTTTTAACTGTTTATTTTATGGCCCAGAATAGTTGTCAATGAAGCTCCCCGGTTTCACACAGTAAAGTGTCGTCTGCTCGATATCATAGCAGACCCGTGTAGTTGTCGTCTGCTTGAGTCGCTTGACAGTGGTAGAACTGAGTTTTTTTGTTATTTGTAGGTCAGGTGGCAATAAAATGAAATGAGACGAAACGGGGAAGGTTAAAGAGCATGGATGATTGACTACAATATGTGGTCGTCGTCCTTGTTGAGATGTTTACCTTTGACCCTGAACGTTCGTGGAATGCCTTTGTCCCCTGCACTTCAATCAATCGGCAATACCTCCACCATCCAACATCTTTATTGACCCATCGTTTGATATATCAATTTAAAAGAAACAATCTTTATGACTGAAAGGTGTTTTAATCGGAGGAGACTCGGGAATTATTTACACCTCCCAGTCTGTAATTAACTTTGAATCGATCCACCTGAGAAATGTTTATTTTGTCCAGTTTCTCGACTTTCACGGGACCTCCAGTTTAGCAAGCCAACATCTTACTCACTGCGTCACCGTGGCTCCCAACGAGGGGGGTTGGGATGGCCTAGTGGACTAGAGTGCTGCGCTTCGAACTCTAGCTGGCCAGTCACCTCTGGCTTGCGGCTGTGGTTTCGAACCCTGGTGTGAGCGTATGTGGCATGGTGATAGGGGCACCTTCTCAACCTCGTGGGTTTCCTCCGGGCACTCCGGTTTCCTCCCACTGCTAAAGACCCCTACGCGCAAGCGAATTATTGAAAATAAAATTAAACCATATGTTAGTCCCGAAATGACCTAGTTGTGTTGAGTGGACGTTAAACCCCATTCCCCTCCCTCTCTCTCTGGCTTCCAGCGATAAAGAGCATGACAGGTTTGGTGCGCAACCGTTTTATAGAACTATCCGAGCATCTTAATATATTCTTTGCTACCATAAAGAGGGAGAGGGGGGGAGTGAAAGAGAGGGAGGAGAAAGGTGGACGAACGGACAGGGTTAAGGTTCATTCGACATAGACTAGGTCATTTCGGAACCAACATATGGTTCAATTTAAATTGGCTTGTGTGAAGGTGGGTCTTTAGCAGTGGTGTGTGGGGGGAGGGGGGCTGGGGGAAAGCAACGTACAACCGGACAATCGAAACCACGCCAGTTGACTCACTGATAGCCCTTATGATACAACGCGCACGTGCTAATCATTCGGCCATTTAATTCAGCTGATAAACATTTCGAAGAGAGGATTTATTTTCTCCCCATTCACTTTTATGCTAAAGCAATGCCATTTTTGGTATGTTACATATTTTGATCAATAAAATAAGACCAAGTACGAACAATCCAAACCATTAGTCAAAATTCGAAGTCCTATAAAAACGGTCGAGGCAAAATAGTGTAATCAGCAAATGGACTGTTCACCGTGTACAAGATAAACAACAAACAGATCCCATTTTAATTCAGGTTTTATACTCTAATTCTGGAGGACATTAAGGCTGTTTGAATAATAGCAATCTAATTAAAATATAGATCTATATTTCGTTTCGTTTTTTATACTTTCGATGGCCTACACTCATGTAGATCTAACAAGTTATAGTGGGAGCTCACGTTCTATGATGTCAGGAATCAAGTACGGGACATTTGACCCGATTAAACAATTAGCGACCGCCATGCGTTTTAAAATCTACTTTTGTTTTGTTTTGATTTCTATCCGCTGGTGTTAGTATAGACGTCATTCGCATGAAAAGGTCAAACGGTCGATTCCACAGACCATCTGATTGACTGACCCCCTCATTTCAGGCAGAACACTAGTTAAATAACAAGTCCTCCAGATCCAAGAGTAGTGAAGACAAGTAAAAACGAAATTTTGAACTATATAAAACGAAACGAAATTGGATCTGTGTTTTAATCAGATTGGAATAATAGCGGAGCCTCGATTGTCATTGCTAAGGTTGTTACGATAGTAAAAAAAGTTTCGATTATCCATTTTTTTTATTAAATCATAAACCACCAATTCGTTGAAAATCAAAAGCATCCGATGGCACGGAGAGTTGATTTTGGTCATGACAAGTTAATAAATGTTTAATTAATAATTTATGTAATATTAAAGGCCCCAAAAAGGCCCACAATAGGAAGATTTAGCTCTTGCACAATGCATCATTAGGGGGTTTATAGAGATTCTTGTCATGAGTTGATTCGCCATTACCCAAACCGTAATTATTCGTCGAAGAAAAAGTCTTTACATAGGGGGAATAGAGATAATATTTGGAACCCGGTCCTGAGGAATAAACTGGTATCTATGTTCTCATTTAGTTGATTCTATCAAGAAGAAAACTGATTACTTTCGTGAAATATTTTTCTTTGCAATTTTTATCTTGAACGAGTTGCCTCCCATTATAAAAAACAGCTCAAGCTAACAACCATACCAAAATCAGCTTGCTTGAACGTAAAAGAAAGACAGCAGAGCGGAGAGACCAAGAAAAAATATTTTTAATTTTTCATGCTTGATAAAAGCAAATATATACTTACGTTTTTATACAATATAGATTATTCTGGTTTCAAGGTTTAATAGCATTTTATGCCAGAAGTACGAAAATTGGCTATTTCATATGTCGAAACAGGACGATCAAAGCTTTGTATTTAAAGACAATTATGCATGACCAGCTGAACGGAACGATGTCGGAAAAGTTTTGAATAACGGGTTTATGTGTGACTAAAACTAGTTATTTTGTCCCCGATTTCATAATAACGAGAGGGGAGGAATGGGGTTTAACGTCCACTCAACACAAACTAGGTCATTTCGGGACTAACATATGGTTTTAATTTTATTTCAATAATTCGCTTGCGCGTAGGGGTCTTTAGCAGTGGGAGGAAACCGGAGTGCCCGGAGGAAACCCACGAGTTTGAGAAGGCGCCCCTATCTCCATGCCACATACGCTCACGCCAGGGCTCGAAACCACAGCCGCAAGCCAGAGGTGACCGGCCAGCTAGAGGTCGAAGCGCGGCACTCTAGACCAGTAGGCCATCCCAACCCCCCGATTTCATAATAACGAGGTGGGACGAATGGTTAGCGCATGCGCATTGCATCGTAAGGTCTGTCATTAAGCCAACTGGCGTGGTTTCGATTCCCCGGTTGTAGACTCGCCTGTCCAAGTTCGTGGGATTTCTCCGGGTTCTTCGGTTTCCTCCCACTGCTTAAGACCCCTACGCGCAAGCGAATTATTAAGAAAAGATCGAACCATATTTTAGCCCCGAAATGACCTAGTTTGTGTCGAATGGACGGTGAACGCCATCCCTCTATATATCTCCCCTCCCTCTCCCCTTTTCTCTCCCTCTCCCTTTTGCATGACACATATCGCTAACTTTTCGGTATAGAATCGAAGAAGGGTGAATATTACATTTTGGTTAACAGTCATGAATCTGAGCGTCAGTCTGAGGCGGAAGTATTCAATCTGTTTCACAGATTACTTATTATTCTAATACATACAAAAAATGGTTTAGAATTTAATTTGTCGAAAGAAAAAAGTTAATATGGGGGAGTAATTAATTCGTGTCGATGTCATCCTTATCAGTGACTGTAGCGGCCTAGCGAATATTCACTGCTGATCAGTGTAGGAACCATTATGAAGTAAACAAATATCATTTGGCAAATCACCCGTCACAATAACGCCACATGCTATAGATTCCTCGGAATGTCCAAAACATGCCATTGGGCCAAGAAATGCCATGGAATTAACAATGAAGGCAGTATAGACAATATGAGAAATTACTAGTCTTAATCCTGATTCCTTTTCACATAGGAGTTGTGTCCCTTTAATCAATTGGCGACATCCCAAGAATGTCAAGGCGGTTGTTGGTCTACGTCATATTCGCCAACGTGGTTTTGTTGACAGATAAAACAGGGAACACCGATAATTTCATCACCATTTAGCAAGAAACCCTTAAACACGTAAATCTGAACACGGCCAAATAAAAACGTCGCTAAAATAAGACCAACGATTAAAACTATAAAAGCGACTTTCATATTATTTCAATCCATTAATCAGAATAATATTATACTGAGAGGAAACAGTCTGATCTTTGCCAAGATAAACTTTTTTTCTACAAGGACAGCAGCTTATTCCATTTTCTAAAATTCACCATGGGATTTTTATTTTCCAAGTTAGCGGATATTTACGCAGATTTCAAGAACGATCCAGCTAGAATTTTAATGGTCGGACTTGATGCCGCAGGTAGGAAGACATGCAGCTTATATAGTCACATAGCCTATTGACTTTTTTGATGTAAGAGGGAAATGGGGTTTAACGTCCAGTCGACACAAACTAGTTAATTTCAGGGGCAGATCTAGGAGTTTTGAAAAGGAGGGGCGCCGCAAAATGAGGGCACTGATCGCGGAGACGGGGCACGCCGCTGAGGGGGTTTGGGATCCCCCAAGAAAATTATACGTCAGTTTCTTGCATCTGTAGCCATTCCAAAAGCTATTTGGCTGATATGTTCGTCGAAGTAAACGTTTATAACGGAAATATTTGGGACTGGGAAAAGGCACTTTCAGCAGTAAAAAGGGGCACTGTCGTAAATTCGGGGGTGGGGGCCCGCCCCTCGCGCCCTCCATTGAATCCGCCTCTGAATTTCGGGATTAACATGTGGGAGAAAACCGGAGGTCCCGCATCGGAACCACACCGTTTGATCAAATGGCAGCCTACGTTTTAGACCAGCCTACCACCCTTTCTTGAAATGACTGATATTTTTCTGTTATATTTCAGTTTTTTTAATTTTCTTTTGTCTATTTTCAGGTAAAACAACGTTATTGTATAAAATCAAGTTGGACGAAAATGTAATGACGATACCCACTATAGGTTTTAATGTAGAAACTGTCTCACCAGTTAAAGGTGTAACATTCACCATGTGGGATGTAGGAGGACAAGATAAAATTCGACCACTGTGGAGACATTATTTCCAAAATTCAGATGGTAAGTCAAATGAAATAAAATGGAATTTAAAACGGTAATTTCATATTTTTTAGTTATATTTTTAAAATATATTAAAATAAAGCCCTAAAATAGATTGTACTATAAACAGTCCTACCTTGTTAAAGTATAATCCTATTAATCCTTTAATTCGCTATTGCCAGTTGAGAAATTGGCAAAAATATCATTTTCAACTTCAAATCCAAACGTTTGAAGATCGCCATTAAGTGGAGGGGTATGGGAAAACAAGGGAGGTAATTCAAGTAATTGTGTTATTATTTTCTGTGTCAGGGAATTCTATGCCTGTGAAATATTGCCCATGATCGTATAATAGTGAGTTGAAAACCTTTTGAGCAAAAGATATAGAAATAATTGTTTTGACTTTCTTAGAAAATATGAAATTTCCACTTTTAATGTTCAACTGTTCTGCTTCGAACTGGGCTAATGAAGACGGACATACGTCATACAGTTTGCTATGAGGGTAATTTTGCCGGGACAGCGGCACTACGGCACTACAAATTCCAACTGTCAAGGGATCTTTTACGTGCACTCAGTGTGAACATGGGATCTCCTGTTTTTGTTCCACCCGAATGACTAGACAGATGTTCTTGTCACCCCACCCCCACCCCCTCCCCGTCCTGCGTCACTGACAAGATGGGACGGCACCGGAAAATCTGGGTGAACTGTCTCTGCCAATGCAGGCATCGAACACCTCCAGACTAGCGAAACAGCATCTTACCCACATAGCCACCGTCCCCACCCACCAAAAGAAATAAGTCTCGGAAGACTATTGGTAGTTACGACTCTCAAATTCTATTTTTTAAAATGTAATAAACCGTTGACTTTTTCAGCTGTATTATATGTTGTTGATAGCGCTGATCACGAACGATTACAAGAAGCTCAAGATGAATTGATGACAGTGTGTGACAGTGATGAGATGAGGGGCGTTCCTATTGTTGTTTTAGCAAATAAACAAGATCTTAATGGTAAGAATAGTGAATATTATTTAGAGCGATTTATTTCTCCTAAACTAGTTGATTCCCAAAGTAACCTTAGTCCAGCCAGTACTAGTTTCGTTGATGTTCTGTAGTTTTGTAACTACTACGGAATTCATACGGGGTGGGAGGGTAGGGGGGATTTATTTCCATTTGCCAGGGCGACCCAGCCACCCCTTCACATTTTTAATATTTAAAATCCTATCGATTACTATCAATAATATCCTGTTTTGGACTTGGCAATTTCCCTTATTTTTATAAAGCGAAGAGTTTTTAACCGTTTTCTTCGGTATATTGAGATATCTTATAAACATACAATCGATCATGAAGTTAATGAAATATAATCGGGTTTGACGTCCTACTTTTCTGCTTCAATCGGGGAATTATGACGCGTACGCTTTTGGGGTGATTGTCTCCCTTGTATCATAGTAGGCTCTTGACCAATAATCCCTAAATATTAAGGCCAGCTCCAGATTTCGTCACGGACACGAGATGTAAAGAGGGCTAACCATCACTCGGCAAACCTCGTAAGATTTCGGGAATCTAAACTTGGCTGTATGATGAATTCCGCCATATTGGAACTACTTTAAAGTTCCCGGATGAAACATGGCTGCGCCCATTCCAAACACAAGTTGGCGACCTATTTGGCTAGCGACCTATTCGACCGATCCAGCTGTAAGATAATGGCGAAATTACACTTCTATTCTGAGCTGAAGGAATGAATAAAAAATAATATATTCTACTTTCATTTGATAGACATAACGTTGGATTTTATTGGTTGATAAATAGAGACTGTTGTCTTTACTCTAAATAGGTTTCCAACGAACAGGTTGCAGCTCGATCGGTCGAATAGGTCGCTAGCCGAATAGGTTCCCAATTTGTGTAATAGCGTCAAGTTTTCCTGTTAAAGTAAACCGGTAGCCGCATCGCAAATGTATGGGCGTAGGTACATATCACTTACTGTCATACATCCGAGACTAGATGTAGTTTACGTAGTTTATGGAATCTGTCGAGATTAGCCGAGTGGGCTAACCATAACTCTAACCCACAATCCCCGGCAACAATCGCGTGCCCTAACCCTGTTTACATCTCGTAGCCTTGACGAAATCTGCAGGTGGCCCTAATATTTAGATCTGCATTTAAAAATGGTCTCCTAATCCGTTTACTTAATTTGATAGCTCTTATTACTTATTACTTGTAATGTCCGTGTGTGATGATACGTATCCGCTCGATTTGTCTTCTGAGTTTTTGTCTTAAGTGCAGTTCTCCAACACTATTTATTTCATCCAACATTACCTTCCCAGTGAATTCATTTTCATTTTTTAAATATGGTTTTAGAGTATCTGTTTTATTATTCTATTAACAGGAGCGATGTCTGCATCGGCTCTAATTGATGGTTTAAATTTGAGAAAATTTACAGACCGGAAATGGTTCGTTCAGGGGACATGTGCTGTAACGGGTGATGGTATTTTTCCCGCCATGAAAGAACTCTCAAGATTAGTTAAAGACTTTAAAAAATCGCAAAGATAAACCTTTTTTGACATTGAGATATGTGATATTGTAAAACAATCATAACTTTTATACTGAATATATGTGCATATATTGGTCTGAATTTACTGTGATATTCAAATTCGTGGTCTAATGGATTTACAAGTGATGAGTGATTATGCATGTATTAAACTTTGTCGGTGTGAAACTATAGTGTAAAGTTAAATACAAGTCATACCAAAGTCTTTCATTGTCCCGAAGCGACCTTAACTGTACAAAATCAGGGATCTCTTCGCAGCAAATTCCATTTACACCCAAGCCCATTCCCTCCGATATTATTGGATATGTATAACCTACATCGCGACACAAACCAATATATTGGACCATTACGGACCAACAAAAAGGCGACAGATTTCAAATTAGATTTTGTGATGTAGAGTCACGTTGAGTACAAGAAATGAAAATAGCCCAGGCTATACCGTTGTATTGTAAGTCGACCTTTAAAAACGATCAATTCTTTTTATATATTATATTATATTAGAATAAAATGTTGTATGTGTTATTTACATTGTTGTTTTGTGTATATATTTTATTCTAATATAAATTAAATGTTGTATGTAATATTGGCTTATGAGTAATCTTTTGTATACATTATATATATTGTTATTTTTATTCTAATTTAAATTAAATGTTGTATGCAATTTTGGCTTATGTTTTCGTCGTTTTTGTATTAATATGTAAAAAATACATAAAAATTTCTCGATTTATCGTCGTTATATTTCTGTCTTTCTAAATTAATTAAAGTAATATACAGTAACTACAAAAATACTCAGTCATCAAAATACCAGGCCCTTTTATGCCCAAAACTAAGTCAAATTGGTTACCATGGAAACACAAACATTATTGAATCTGAGCAGGGGCGCTTTAAGGTTTATCATGGCGGAGGCTATACTATTTGGAGGGCCCTCTTTCGCGGGGGCCCGGAGTGTCTTGATTGATGATTTTCGTACCAGTGCAATGACTGCATCCTCTTTCAGTAGTGGATTCGACAGTAACAGTGTAAAGAAAACGATTGAACCGGACTCGGGTGTCCTTTCCCCTGGCCAGAGGGGCCCTTTTGTCTGCTTTAAGGTCCTCCCTAACTTGGGTACATTTCATTTTTCTCATCGGTTTTAGCATTTTTCTCCCGTTTTATTTTTTCAAATTCGCTGATTTTTTTCGCGAGGAGGCTTCCGCCTCCAGCGCCTCAGCTATAAAACGCCTTTGAATCTGAGAATTTTCGAACATGTACAACTACTATAATAATAGTACACCGGTTGATTGATGGCTTGTTCTGGTAGGAGAAAGTTGCTGATAATTCCAGGATTAAGCATGTCGGTATGTTTGTTTCCAATGGCTTACTATTTCCATTGCGAATATTCTCGATGGATGAAGAAATCATGACTCCGTGTTATATCTGTAATGCTGTTTGTTACTGGATTTAGCTTGGGCTGGGGTCCTATTCCAATGGGGGGTCATTTCTGAGATCCTGTCAATAGGAATACAGGGTAAGGAACAGCGAGTGCCATTGTTGCTATTTTTAATAACTGATCATTTACATTGTCTACACTCATTCATGCCAAGCTCAGGCGGTTATTGGACCATCTCTGGTATTTTGCGTTTTTGGAGTCGCATGTTTCGTATCAGTTTGTTTTATTTAGTGATTTGTTGAAAGGGAAATCACTAGAAGAAACTGAACTTTTCGTATTCGACACTGAATGACCCAGTTCTTTAATGTAAATATGATCGACTGTCTGAAAATGAACAAACCATGTATGAAATGTTATAATCCAATCT
Source organism: Patella caerulea (assembly GCA_036850965.1). Lineage (NCBI taxonomy): Eukaryota > Metazoa > Mollusca > Gastropoda > Patellidae > Patella > Patella caerulea. Next base: position 63,146,500 of record JAZGQO010000011.1, on the reverse strand, counting down.
TAAAAATCCATAATCTGATGAATGCATTTGATACATGTTGACAGATGTTCAGCATAAAATATAAATACATGTATATTGAAACGCATACTGTGAATAACAGATTTAAAATCTCCTAAATAGTATTATGTTTATATATCGTATAGCCCTCGCAACTAAGTCGACACAGATGTGCATATCGAATTCAAATGACATTTGGAAGTACGTTCAGAGACGAAATGTCACATAATCGTGTTGGTAACAGTACAAAATTATTGAGCAGAATTTAAAGTCATCATTCTAACTCCTAACTATAGTAATGTGTATTTCTAATATGCATAATTCTCAGCATGTAAATTCTTTTTACGTATGTTAAAACGGATATTTATGTTAATGTTAATTTGTATGACTCATTTCTTCAATTTGTCACCCGTTATTTGTGTTTTCTTTTATTTATATTATTATTTATTTATTTATTTACTATGAAATGTTTTGATATTAATGCAGTTTAAAATTTTAACATTTTACAAATGTAACAAGATGCGGCAAACACCAAATAAATCCAACCCGTATTATGGTAACAGATGGCTCTGTTTGAAATTGTATTTTTCAATGTCTGTCACTAAATTGGGAACGGAAGTGCGACTCAATTACGACAAATAGGTGAAGGTCGTGTTTATTTTCAAAATGTCTTCTGAAGCTGACATTGTTTTTCAAATGAAGAGTATCCCTTCGATAATCTGTTAGGTTTACATGGAAGTTAGTTAATTTTAATAAAAAATATAAAGAGATCGGACTTTTGAAGTGTAGGTCGACAAACCAAGTTATATCACAGTCCATTTTATCTACTGAGCTTAAATATACCATCGCATAAATTTCAAAGAAATCGATTTTTGACCCATTGAAAAGGATAATGTTTGTGTGAAGGAAATAGAAGATATATATCCGTGTCAACCCGCGGTAAAGTTAACTGTAGCACACTCGTTTATGTATAGATAAGATAACAAACGATTATTGTGCATAAACAATTGTATGTTTAGTTTTATTAACATTGTGCATGTCCATTGAGACCATCATAAACACCAGCTGGTAATGGTGCTATCAGATTCTGTGACGCTATCTCTGTATAATAGTTAAAGTTAGCTAACCTGAAAAAATAACCAAACAAACTAATACAGACGTATATAATAAATATTCAATTGTCTTCTTGTGAATGGTGTATATAAATAAAAGAAAATCTGAAGACCTGGAATCAGGATTGGGGTTTTGGTATATATCACTAATATTGTCAATAAGAATGGCAGGCTAATCTACAGTTGGCAAAGTATTTTGTACTTCAACCAAGCATGTTGTTTGTGTAGTATTAGTAACAATCTGTTATTATATTATGTATCCTATAATACATATTGGTAGTAATAGAATTTGTTATGCTAAAACAAGTTACGTGTTCCGGGTATGTGTTTTAGTGTAATATACATAATACGTATTGGAAGTAATCGAATCAGTTATTATGGTATATCTTACCCGTTACGTGTGTGTGTGTATACATGATAAGGGTTGACAGTAAAAAAAATTGTTATTTAGGAGATAAACACTTCCTGTTTCGCATTTAGAGGGGTGTTATTGCCCAATAGACATGTCCTGAGATTATTAGGACGCAAGACGCGTATAATACACACAATAAGTATTGTTAGAAACAAAATCTGTTATTATGGTATAACTTACGTGTTCCGGGAATGTGTTTTAGTAGTATATTATACATGATACGTATTTGAAGTTGTAGAATTGGTTATTATGGCTTAACTTACGTGTTCCAGGAATGTGTTTTAGTAGTATATACATGATACGTATTGGAAGTAATAGAATCTGTTATTCTAATATAAAGTTTATCAGTCTTTCTATTAAAACCATCTAATACCAGTACATCTGTAGATTTTACACCGGGTACATTTAAATTCTGTAATATCAATAAATTAAAACTATTATTATTGATTGATAGTATACAATTCCCGTTGCAAACAATAACACATATGCAGTCTGATAAACAGTCTATCTGATAAATAGGCTGCCATCTGTAGAGTCTGATAAATAGTCGATCTCCTCTGTAGTTTAATAAATAATACATCTCTCCTGTAGTCTGATAAATTATACATCTCCCCTGATAAATAATAGACCTTTTCGGTCGTGTATATTTTAACAGTGTGATAATCAGTTGGTAGTATATATACTGATAAATAATAATGTAATATATATAGAGACAGGGAAGTGGGGTTTAACGTCCACTCGACACAAACCAGGTCATTTCTGGACTAACATATTATGGTTTAATTTTATTTCAATAATTCGCTTGCGCGTAGGGGTCTTTCGCAGTGCGCACGCCAACCATTCGGCCATCCAACCGCCCATAATGTGATATAACCGTACAAAAAATATATAGACCTTTAATGTTGTCATTCATAAAATTAAAATTTATTAACTCACATTCCAAGTTCTTCCTTGGTTGTCCGTCATTCCACATTCAAAATGGCCACCAGTATGATAACACCCATATGAAATTGCCCCATGCTTTACAAAAGTACATTTCGGTCCATTCGGTGCTTTGGGATAAGTTGCTGTAATGAACTTATGAACTCCGCGATATTTGGCAACAGTTTTAGCATCTTGACCTGTATATTCCATCATTCCCCAAGAACCATACTTAGAAGGTGTTCCAGTAGATGAAAAATAGTTGAAGAAACCAGCTGCAACAAACCAGTTGATACAAATGAAAACCCCGAGAAAAAAAAAAATAAATAAATAACAAGTATACTTAACAATTATGTGTATTTTCATCATTGATTCTATGGTGTGAAACAGAACCACCTCCATTTACACGGTCAGGATACGCCTTCACTCCTCCGGCAGTCCTTTTGAGCATGATTCCGAGTGATCATTCATTCACAATATAAATGAGATGCGATCCAAGTAAAGGAGAGCTGCTGGAAGGCCGAATGATAAGCACGTGCGCGCTGTATCATATGATCTACCATTGAGTCAACTGACATTGTTTCGATTCGACTGTTGTTCGTGGCAAGCAGTGGAATCGCCTTACCGACCTCACGGGTTTTCTCTGGGTCCTCCACTTTCCCCCCACTGCCAAAGAACCCTACGCACAAGAAAATTGTTGAAATGAAATTAAACCATGTGTTACTCTCAAAATGACCTAGTTTGTATGGAGTTGACATTTCTCTCTGGGCTTTAATTAAATGATCTTACCGTCTTTATTGATTGGATCAGTGGCAACTATTTTGTTCCACAATTTTAAAATATCCTCCACACTTTCTTCCATCAAAGGATCTTTATGAAAAGCGATAGCTTTGGCGGTTGTGTTTTCATGAGCTTGTCCAAAATGTTGAATAGCACTACCCTCCATTACTCCTGGTCCACCTTCGTACATACCCAGCTGAACACCGTGGTCCTAAAATAACAGCAACAAAGTACGCGTATGTAAAGATTCAGATTTATCCTAACATTTTTTGGATTAGGAACTAGTCGCTAACCACTACTCATCTTGTTAACACAGGGTACAATTTTATGGATACACAATTACTGAGTTTGATACTAAGCGACGTTTCGACGAGGATGCTCTCATCTTTATCAAGCAATGATACAAATTTGTGAATAGTGTAGGCAAATATATACAGAATATTCAAATTCTTTGCACATGCATCAACGACCACTCTTGTTTACTTATACATACACACTTCTCTCTTTATATTATTGTTTCTCTATAGCTCAAGTTAATTGGTTTTCCATTAATAGTGTTAATACACTGATCTTTTTATAAATAGTAGCATTCGCCTCCTTTTAATCCCCGTAAGAGTTTTCTGTTGTGTAGGATTAGTCCTTAATGCCCCCCCCCCTAATCAAAGGTGTTAAACTTTAATTGTATGTGATTTTTATCTTTGTTGCATATTATACTGTATATATTTGCCTACGCTATTCACAATAAATTTGTATCATTGCTTGATAAAGACTAGAGCATCCTCGTCGAAACGTCGCTTAGTATCAAACTCAGTAATTGTGTATCCATAAAATTGTACCGTGTGTTAATATGTACAATTACTTAATGCCAATCAAAGAAGATACTCATCTTGTTGTTGTTCTTCTTCTTTTTGCCCGACTTAGGACCAGAAAAGTAGGACGTTAAACCCCAGTTCCTTTTATTTCTGTTCTCGGGGTGACGCGCTTCGAAAATGTCTACGGTTCCGTCAATTCAAGTCCGATCGACATGGACATTGACATACCTGTTCTTTGAACAATTCTGCAACGACGTGGCGGATTAGATTTTTGAATGTCATCCATCAGCATAACCAGTTCCGGTTCCATAGTACGGTCGTACTTGTTACTGAGTAAGCAGACGCTCTGTGAGATAAATATATGGCCGAGTTCTAATGGAAATAAAATGAAACGAAATGGGGTTTAACGTCCTACTCTTCTGCACCTTACCTGGGCTAATGGAAGACGGGCATACGCCATACAGCGTGCTATGTGGGAAATTTTGCCCGGGCAGCGGCGCTACAGCCTACTCTTATATCGAATTCAAACTGCAAAGGAATCTTTTACACGCATGTCAATGTGTAAACGGGACCTCGGTTTTTCGTCCCATCCGAACGACTAGGTAGCTCTCCTTGTCAGGCCCTCCTTCTACATCACTGACAAGGGGAAACAACGCCGGACAATCGAGATGAACTTTCTCGGCCAATGCAGGGGTCGAACACCCGACCTCCAGGCTAGCGAGCCAGCGCCTTGCCGAGTTCTAATGGATATCTAGTTACAAGATAATGATTGAACATAAAACAAACCTTTGCCACTTGCAGATAATGTTTAAATTGATCTTCTTTTTTGGGCAGTTCCCTTTTACAATATGTCTGTATTTCTGCCATGGTCATGTGTGGTAATTCTGTCGCCTGCGAAAAGAATAAAAAAAAAATGTATTTTTTTGCAAACAATATTTTAATAGAATTAGCTTATAATGTCTGAGTGTTATATAGATAGAGAATGGGAGAGAGAGAGGGGGGGGGGTAGAGAGGGGGTGGAGAAAGAGAGACGGTTCTAATTTTTATTTCAATAAACCGCTCGCGCCTACAGCTTTAACAGTGGAAGAAAACCGGGGGACCCGTAGATAACCCACGAGGCTAGATAAGCGGGAAATTGAAACAACGCCGCCCGAATCAATGACTGAAATCGTAATTTGGCACGCACGCCTTAAATCAATAGACATCCACCCACCCGCTTATAATATTAGCGATGTGTATCTATTCTTCAGATTAACCCACTAAACCATCCACCCAATCCTCTTGCGATATGATCTTTCTCCAGGAGAAAATTAGCGACGGGTATCAATTCGTCAGATTTAAAAGGGTTAAAACTTTAGATAATTTCCGTCATAAATCACAAGATAACTTACATTTTTACTTGCTACTCCCAAACAGCTGAAGTAACCAGTTATGGCAATGAGTTTGAATTTTTGAATTCGTGTACCAAGATCTTCAAGTGCCTGACGATAATAATCCTGATAACCTGTTTGCCAAGTCCACAATCCATTAACTCTTGTAGACTCTGTTCCAAAAACCTGAACAATATGATACAGACTTTAGTTGTTTAAGCCAATAAAAACGAAGTTGTCTTTTCAAGATTTTAATAAGGCCTTATAGAGAGTTAATTATTTTCAAATCCAATTCAAATATTTGCTAATAACGAAAGTGAGGTTACTGTGTCGAGTCTTCGTTGCATAAATGGAAGTGTTATTTCCAGACTTATTGGCTAATTATGTGTCCATTTTAGGTCACGTGTGCAATGCTCAAGTGTTAACCTGTTTCACAGTTTCAATGGTACGGGAAGTAACGACATTTCAAAGGTAACTTGTCCCTGGTGAAACCCATCATCACTGCACTGCAGTTCTAATACTATTCACAATTGTCAAGTGTTACTTTTCTATAATAGCTTAGGCTACCTTCTTCCAAATGTCCATTATTTCTGATGATCGTTGATTATAATATTTCATCCCAGCTCTGTAATTTTGTGTATGTAATTTTAGCGCCATTCCTTTTTCTCCTGTATATTTCGTTTGTCTAAATATACCATTCCAAACTTCATTAGAATATTCAACAAATATCTGAAATAAAAATATAAATCTTTTATTGTGTATGGAATACCAAACAGCTCATTATTCATGTTTGATTTGTGAAACAAATATTGATTTCAGTGCACAAATGTCGAAATACGACAACAAATGATGAAATAAGAATTAAGGACCACGAATTAAGAACTAAGAATCAAGAACACTGGATAAAGAGCTGTTTAGTCTTCCATAATTGTGTAGTCAACGACCTTTATAAGTCGAGGGAATAATCGTACATGAACTGAAAGGGATCCATCTGTCTATCTCTCTCTCTCTCTCCGACCCTCTCAGACATGAAGGCAGGCATGACGGAAACAAGTAGGACCGTACTATGGAACAGTAACTAATAATGTTGTTGGATTCAATTCAAAAATCTAATTCACCAAATCGATGCAGAATTATTTCAAATAAGAGGCATGTCAATTGTCATGTCGATCGGACTTAAATTGACGGAACCGTAAGCTTTTGCGAAGAGTGTTACCCAAAGAAGAAGACCAACAACATGAGTAGTGGTTAGCGACCAGTTCCTGGTCCAAAAAGGAAGTGGAAGGCATGTTACTATAAATCGAATCTAGTAGCGTGTCTTGTTTACCTTTAAGTCTGGACGTAGTTTGTTTTTAACCATTTGAGCGAATTGTTGTATATAATTATCATCAGCTGCATGAGGCATACAGAACCATGGATTAGCTCCTAATCTGTTACTTATATCAATCATATATTCTAATGCTCCACCTTGCTTACCAGCTTGTGTATGAAAATTGGGATCGTGTCGACTGCTCCATGTTGTTGGTTCGGGCTACAAAGATGAAAGTTAAACATGCATTATGCAAGACAAAATCTGCCTATGGCATGTCTTTCTTTAGGCCTGAAATATTTTCTAAAGTATTAATTAGACATTAATTAACTTATACAGGCCTTAATCATCTCTCGATGGCATCAGATTTCTCCGATATTAAAGTGTCAATCCCGATAACTTTTGGGGGAATAAAACTGCTTAATTTTGTATTAAAATCCTTTAAAATCCATAACCTTAGGCCCACCAACTAACTCGATATTTGTGATACGCTTGTAAATAACTTAAAGCTGACAGTCTTCATCTGGAAATGGAGAACGTTAGTGTCTGGATAAAAACAGGCTTTTTTCTTTAAAAATAATATGTAGGTGAAATTTACCTTTTGTTATCAAGTACACGGCATGGGTCATTCACTGTATAGACCTCTCAAGAAACATTAATCGATTATCAGGTCACCCAATGAAAAAAATTGATCCGAAATCTTAAAAGGGTTACGTGTCCGGATAAGCAGTGTTGACGTTCACGTCCAAACGACTCAATATTTTGAGCTGAAATTTTGAGACAAGGTAAATACACCATGCCACTATATTTTGGTCTATAAATTTTATAAATACTCGGACTTTTGAACTATATAAAACGAGACGAAATAGGATCTGTCCTTTAATCAAGTTGCTTACATTAGATACTTTTACTCTCACTCACCCCGTGACCATTTGTAGCATAAAAATCCATATATCTTATTTCCGAGTATCTTCTTATGCTTTCTAAAAATAGCGGATGAAATGGGAATCTGTCGTTAACTTGCTCGTATCCTGGTGGTAAAACTCTTAAATTTCTTAATGGGCTTTTTGGGTTCACGTTTCTAACTATTAGCAATATTCCACCTTTTCCGATATTGTCGAAATTTACAACCATACGACCTGTAAGAAATGAAATGAAATGCGGTTTAAAGTAGCTAAATCGCTAACATTTAGGACATAGAAATTGACACAAGTGGGTCGCAACGCATTAAATACTGTAATATGAATCTTAACAGATTTACATTCGATGGTTTCCGTTTTTGCTCTAATTTCAAATCAGTAAATCAGTAATGTTCAGCAAAATAAGCCAGCATTGTCAATCGAGTGGCTATTTCGAGTGTCTGGTTATTCCAGTCTGCATATGCCGTTTGATTTGGTGCAATGTTTCTAGCCTCGTTCCACGAGTGTCTTGCTAAAACTGGGGCTAAAACGCATTGTGGTACACGATTCGTGTACCAATGGTAAAATGTTTATTTTGTCTTAAATATTGGATATCAGAATCCCATCTTTTTTCCGGTAAGATCACAGCATCAGTGTTGATTTAAATTGACAAATAATTCGTGTTTTCAATGTTGAAGATTTTGGATGATATTGAGTTAGAGACTTAGCTCCCTTAACGTCCCACTATTCTGCTGCAACTGGGCCAATGAAGACGGGCATACGCGATATTATGTGCTATGGGGGAAATGTTTCCCGGACAGCGGCAATATGGCCTACCCTTATATCGAATTCCAGCCGTCACAGGATCTTTTGTACACGGCTGTTAGTCCCACCCGACCGAACGGCTGTACGTTGTCCCCTGCCAGGCTCTATGTTACACCAGAGAACATGCGAGAAAATTAGGCATGTAAGAAAGGCGCGGGAATGATTTATTAGTAGTGTTCCACATAAATCTATATTTTATTACACATTTAAAAATCTGATTGAAATATCTAACAATTATCTAATAGATTGTGACAGTATGACTAACGATTTTAGAAGGCATAATAAAGTAATATTGTGGTTGTAGAGTTATTCACCTTTACTGTGATAAAGAATAGTATTATGTGTCAGACCAAAACTGACTTCTCCATCTCCATCCCATAAAATAGTATAATTTCCTCTTTCTTCATGAACCCCAAAAGCCCTGTATATCAGTTTAGCCACTTTCAGCCCATCTATAGTTTTAAAGAAAATGTAATGAATGTATTTAAAAAACAACAAATAAAAACCCACAAGATGTGATGTAATTATTTTCAAAAAGTATTAGCACAGTGTGCGGTCATCGCCGATTTGACGTCAATTCACAATATTATTATATTTGAACTGACATGTTCAAATTTGATAGCATACAAAATCTGAGAAAATCAATCGACCAAGCTGTTGCTGAAATATATAATTTGTCAGTTATATAGAGGGATAACTCGTGTTTTCCTTTTGCGTTCGTCATTTCCGAGTCATGAAACCGTTATCGTGTCAATCATTTCCGAGCTAAAATTATATTTGGAATGTGTTTAACCAGTTCTATCACATATGTGATAATGACTGACCCAATATTGCCCTTTAATTAAAATCATGATATTATTTTTAATTAAATATATTAATTTTCTTTGTGCGAGTGGTCCGCATAACGCCTCTTTAAATATCAAATCCCCCCCCCGACTTTCTTATAGATCCAGACTTACACATACCACTTAATTCAGCTGGATAACCAGTTGATGTCCATTTGATCTTATCATGTTCACCCGTACTCCATTGATGTACACCATCTCTTTGGGTTATCCATTCCTGTGACTGTTTGGCTATATCAACAAACTTTACTTCAGATGAATAATAATTTATTCCTCCCAGATTTATTCCAACTTTCACCCCATAATTCATCATACTGAATATACAGAACCAATAGAATTAAAATAATGTTACCAACTATCCGTACCAGGCGTATCTGTCAAATGGTACAAGCGATCAGTACCATGGATATCAGTCAAATGATACCAACTATCAATACAACTGTACATTTCATATGCTACCAGCTATAAGTACAATACATATTAGTCAAATGTTACCAGCTATCAGTACCCAGGCATATTAGTCATATGTTCCCAGTTATAAGTACAGTACACCATCAGTCATATGTTACCAGGTATCAGTACAGCACATATCAGTCATATGTTACAAGCTAACAGTCCATAACAGTCATCAGTACAGGTATCAGTACAGTACATACCTGTAATATGTTATAAACTAACAGTGCAGTATATATCAGTCGTAGCTGTCCGTACAATCAGTCATATGTTACAAGCTATCCGTACAGTACATATCAATCATTATGTTACAAGCTAACGGTATAGTACATAACAGTCATAGGTTACCAGCTATCAGTACAGTAGATACCAGTCATATGTTACAAACTAACAGTACAGTTCATATCAGTCATAGGTTACCAGCTATCAGTACAGTACATATCAGTCATAGGTTACCAGCTATCAGTAGAGTACATATCAGTCATAGGTTACCAGTTATCCGTGCAGTACATATCAGCCATAGGTTACCAGCTATCGGTACAGTGCATGGCAGCGATATGTTTACCAGCTATCAGTACAGTACATATCAGTCATATGTTACAAGCTATCCGTACAGTACATATCAGTCATATGTTACCAGCTATCATATGTTACCAGCATTCAGTGCAATACATATTGGTCATATGCTACCAGATATCAGTACCAGCCATATCAGTTCTTATATTCACTGCAGATCAAGGTTTAAAACTCAAATCTTTACTGAATTAGTATCCAGTATAGGGATGTGTTGATGTTTTCTAGTTTAAGTGAGGAAACGATCTGCTTAATCGTGAACATGTTACTTCCATAACTGACTCCAACGCTTACATTGTAGGGTCGTATGTGGAGCAATCTTGTCCTTTGTATCCATTCCAACACTGACATTGTCCATTTCTACAATTTCCCATTTTACAAGGATGTTTACAACCACATTCACCAGGAGCAATACATTTGGCACCTGTCATAAAAATTACACTTACGTTAGTTAATGTATGATACAGAGTATTCTTTATGTATATTATCAAACCAAGACATATATTGAAAAGACGTAATTAGATATTTTGCTTAAAGATACAATCCCCGAAAGAATTTACAGGGAAGTTATTTCCGATAAAAAATAAGGTGAATTTTATGTAAATGGAAAGTAGAGACACACAATTTTATTAGAAAAAAAGCTGGATTCCCCGAAAAACACTGAGCGGTTTAAATGTACAACATACACTACAATTAAACAACGGGAAAGGAAGTTAGCAGAAGATATTCCAAGAACTTACTTATGTTTCAAATTGTATGAAAATGGTCCCTCCCTAAATCTAGTTACATGACAAACATGACGTCTTAAAATAGACTGTTTTATATCATGGGGTATTTCCTAGCGAATACAATGTTTTAAAAGGGATTTGAAGAAAGAATTTGATAGAATAATTAGTTTGAATATGTCTTTAGTCCAAATATACCATCAAACTACACTTTTTGTACATGGGAAGGTATCTTTTTTTGTTGATATTGTATAGTGAAATGAAAGATTACCATCTGAACAATGACAATCCCATACACATTGACTACCATCATATCTCCACCCTTCTTCACACTGACAGGAATTATCTAAAATATAAAATTTGGATAATATTTAATTTAAAAGTGTCGTCAGCGCTAATTGTCCCGATTACAGGTTTACGTGTTTCTTTTTAATTCTGGGAACGTGGATGGTCTTCCTTTGAGTCAAGGAGTAGGGTCGCCTGTCCAACACGTGAGATTTCTCCGGGTCCTCTGGTTTCCTCCCACTGCTAAAGACCCCTACGCGCAAGCGAACTACAGAATAAAGTGGACAATATTATCTAATATCCCTATCACATTCTACTTTGCGCTCCGGGATATAAAAGTAAGCCTATTCATTAATCATGGAGGGATCATGGTAGATAAGTGGGTGAGGCGCTGGCTCACTTACCTGCATTGGCCGAGAATTTCGGGCGTGGTTCGCCCTTGTCAGTGATGCAAGTCGCTAAACCTGACAAGGACAACTGTCTAGTCGTTCGGATGGGACGAAAAACCGAAGCCCCCTATACATATTTGGAATTCGTTACAAGAGAAGCGTAGAACACTGTATGGCGTATGTCAGTAGTAGAAGCAGAACGGTAGGACGTTAAACCCCATTTCATTCAGGTAATCATACAAAGTGATTGCACAAAACGATTAATGCTCATGGCAAAACGGATTTGTGTTCTGCAAAGATGCGGTAACAGCTCACCAATATACTATGACTAATGTTTATATGAATTTGGGACCAGTTACCCGTTGGTTCGATTTCTAAATTCTCAAATCTGTCGTTCATGTGATAGGATATGAAGAGTCCAGGGCAAAAACGATTTAAGTCACACTTTTGTATTTTCGCATCAAACGCAAAACTGACTTTTGGGCGAGAAGGTTTGACGTGACCAGATTAACAAGTGGGTTCAAATTCAACTTCAAAATGATGTTTAACACGAACTATAATTTACAGTACAACTGACATCAACTTTCAGGCAAATTAAGTTTAAATAAAGGGTACAATAGACTTGTATTTGTCCGGGAGGCCATTTCCGAAGGGCCTTGTGCCAATCTCGTCGTGAGCGCCCAGCCAGTGTCTCTCGACTTTATGTGGCGTCCATACTATTATGGAGCTATTGGTCGTTCGCCTCGTCTTGCGTCCAATGGGAAAAGGGGCCGATTATTCCCCCAATGGGCAAAGGGCGCCTCCACCCCCCACCCCCCCCCCCCATCCGCTAGCTACGAGCCTGTTTTACCTGAAATTGATTGTTCCACAAAAAGCTTATACAATTTGCTACCAGATTAACTGGGGTTCATGGAAAAGGTGACTTAGATCGTTCTTCCACTGGACTCTTCATATGTTTACTTATTTCAGAACATACGGGAAACTATGTTGACAACTCCGTGTATTACAAATACCTTTTAGACAAACACCATGTCCATTACAGCCACAATCACCATTACAGTCAGTTCCGTAAAAACCTTCATAGCATGAACACTTAGATTTAGCTTGATTACATATACCATTGTAATGACAGTTATTAGGGCATGCTGCTAACGTGGTACTAAAATATACAAAATACATGTGTATTTAGTTTGGTTACAGTTATTAGGACATGCTGTTAACGTGGTACTTAAAGATACAAAATAAATCTAAATGCAATTTATGATAGCTGTTATTAGAATCTGCTGCTAACGTGGTAATAAAATATACAAAATACGAGCGGATTTAGTCTGCGTACAATTACAGGTGATTCAGTTTGCTTACATAATAATAACAGTTATCAGGGCATATTGCTAACGTGGTAATAAATTATACAAGATACATCGGGATTTAGCTTGAGTACACAATTATACAGGATGCACCTGGATTTAACTTGATTACACAATTATAATAAGTTATATTTATAGCACGGACCCCGTAAGTTAACGAATGAAGCGTGCTATAAATGACTTGTAATACTGACACCTGCTCAACACGCTTGTTGTTACTGCACGCAAAACCCACCCCACCAGAAAAAGTTTGCAATAACACTGAAAATGTCTAGTTATTGCACAGTTACGCCCCAGTTAGCTTAGTAGAGGTAAAACAATCTACTTATTGAACGAAAAGAACAAAGGAAAATCTGTCCGTGTTACAACAACTATTATGAGATATTACTAACGGTCAAAACACAAATTCCATTTATGTGCAATAACGATTATGTGTTTAATATTGAAATGTGTTTAAACATTGTATTGATGCGACAAATAGAGTATTACATTCATACCTCAAACCAACAAGTAACAGTATAAAGATAGTCTTGTCCATCTTAGACAGCCACAGAATCTTAATGTACTTCTATATATCCCCTCTTTTTATTGGCTGCAATGTGACCTGTAATCAAACGTGCACTGCACAATTTTTGTACGTGAAAGTCAGTTTAGTTAGGATGATAAAATATGACATGTTAGTGCCATCTGATGCATTCCCACGTCACTATTTGTTAAGTTTAATCTTATCAACAAATCATATCGCTAATGTGACAATAAAGAAAGATTTTTGTTACCTACGTGATGTCAAATGTTCTGAAAAGGTCAGTCTTATTATAGCAATAATAAATTCAACATGTCCCTCCTACTTTTAGAAATAGGTTGCCAGGCAACGAAACATACGCCCACACAGCAGCTAAATCGTCCGAGCAGTCAACAAGAGTTGTCGCATATTAAGTAATTATCAGAAAATCATTAGAATTTGTTTGGTTTTTACAAAGTTCTGCCCCATGCTAATGTTAAGTATACGAATCATTTAATATTATGGAATAAGCTGTCACCTCCACTGGATACGAAACATTTAATATTATGGCGACTTTTCCTACAACCAGAGGTCATAATTCAGGAATTTACGATCAGATATGGCCAAATATCGACAGGAACCAAGATCTTCAGTTATGAACATGCATTTCAAGTTTGACCAAAATCGAATTAAAATTGTGACCTCTACAGGAACCACAACCTTGATATACCATATTTTTACACTATTCGTGTAAAAGTGGCGGCCATTTTGTTCAGCAATTTTGGTCCGATGTTCACGAAATTCAAACTGAAAATTCATTACAGTGTAACGGTGATATAATCAAATCCAGACGGATCACAAGGTAATAAAGGCAATTTTCCGTATAATCAGAGGCCATAATTCAGGAAGTTACAATCCGATATGCGCAAATATCGCAAGGAACCAAGATCTTTAGGTTATAAAAATGTATTTCAATTTTCATTAAAAACGAATTAAAATTGTGACCTCTATAGGGTTCACAACCTTGATATATCATATTTTTACACCATCGCGTACAAACGGCGGTCATTGTGTTTGTCAATTATTTTGGTCCGATTTTCATGAAATTCAAACTCAACCTAGATTACCCTGTAACGGTGATATAATCAAACGTTTTATTTAAAATCAGGTGATAATTGTTACCTCCAGAGGGACCACAAGGTGATAAAGGCGATTTTTCATACAATCAGGTGCCATAGTTCAGGAAGTTACGATCCAATATGAGCAAATATCGAAAGGAGCCAAGATCTTTGTGTTATAAACATGTATTTCAAGTTTCATCAAAATCGGTTCAAAATTGTGACCTCTATAGGGTCCACAACCTTGATATAGCATATTTTCACACTATTCGCGTAAAAACAGCGGCCATTTTGTCCGTCAATTTTGGTCCAATTTTCACAAAATTCAACATCATCTTTTATAACAATGTAACGGTGATATTATCAAACGTTTTTTTTTTAAATCGGATAATAATTTTGACCTACAAAGGGGCCACAAGCTAAAAAAAAGCAATTTTTCGGCCAATCACGGGACATAATTCAGGAAGTTACGATCAGATGGGCGCAAATATAGAAAGGACCCAAGATCTTTGGGTTATAAACATCGGTTCAAAATTGTGACCTCTTTAGCTTGATATAACATATTTTCACACTATTCGCGTACAAACGGCGGCCATTTTGTCTGTCAATTTTGGTCCGATTTTCACGAAATTCGAACTCAACCTCCATAACTATGTAACGGCGATATAATCAAACGATTTTTTAAATCGGATAACAATTTTGACGTCCAGAGGGACCACAAGCTAAAATGGGTGGTTTTTCGGACAAGCAGGGGCCATAATTCAGGACGTTACGATCCGATATGCGCAAATATCGACAGGAACCAAGATCTTTGGGTTATAAACATGCATTTCAAGTTTCATCGAAATCGGTTCAAAATTGTGACCTCTACACTGTTCACAAGCTAAAAACGTGATTTTTCGTACAACCAGGGGTCATAACCCATGAAGTTACAGTCCGATACATGCCAATATCGAAAGGAACCGAGATCTTAGGGTGATAAACCTATATTTTAAGTTTCATTGAAATCGGATATAAATTGAGACCTGTAGACTGTTCACAAACAATTGTGGACGGACGGACGGACGGACAGGGGCGACGACAATATACGTCCACATAAAAATGTGGGCGTATAAAAAGTAGCAACAGAAATAATATTTACAAAGTGCATATATATATCATATAAGCTTATAATAAAGAATTATCAAACAAACAAGAAAGAAGTCAAATAAACATACATTCAGAAGACAACAGTAATTAACAAGTGTTCAAAGATTTAACATGCTTTACTAACTCTGTTTTTAAGGCAAATCTTGAAGGGGCATGTTTCACAGTTTGAGGTAGTTAATTCCAGAATACAGAGGCGGTATATTGGATTTCTTTGTCATTTCTTACTTTTTGGAATTGCTAATTCAAGTTTTACAATCAACCCTAGATTTTGGCTAAAAAGGATGTAGATGGAGAACATAATTTACTCTTTTCTTTCAAACATTACATCATTGGCGGATCCGGGAATTTCTGCAGGAGGGGGTTTACCGGGTTCGTTTTAAGAAAATCTGCATACATACAAATTGAGCCTTTTAAAGAGAGAAATCATTTTTGTTATGATGTAGGATCATATTGTGATTTAATTTCATTGATGCAAGGCATTAATTTTGTTTTATGTAGCTGATACAAACCAGGTCAATTCGGGACGAGCATATGCTCCAATTTTATTTCGATAATTCACCTGTGCGTAGGGGTCTTTAGCAGTGGGAGGAAACCGGAAGAACCGAGAGAAACCGAATGGGGTTGGACAGGCAACCCTATCCTTGTCACGTACAACCCTGGAATCGAAACCATGCCAGTTGAATCAATGCCGATTCCTATGATACAACGCGCACGCGTTAACCATTCGCTCATCCACTCCGTAGGATTTGTTTTTAAATTCACGTGCATAGTTATGAAACTAAATGGTTTTAAAATTTTCCTATATTAGCTTTTTATATCTGATAAACTATCTGGGTATTTATTATCTATTATATATGGGAAAAAAATAGATAAAAGTCGCGGGTCTATGTGACTGGAATTATTTTCAATCAAAGACCAGATAAAAGACAGAACGGGTGTATTGCAATGGAGTCTATTGTAATATTTCTGTTAGTGGGTATCAGGTAGGGAATCAATATGTAAAATACTGCTTTGGAGAAACTAGAATTAATTTCAAAAAGGCGCTGCTTCTACTAGCCCCCCTTTGACCCGAATAGAAATTTCAATAATGGGCCCTGTGTGTCTTACACAGTCATCAATGTAATAGTTTAAGAATAATATTGATAATGAAAAGGGTATAGTAAAGTTATTTCATTGTGAGCGATGTTTTAACTGCTTGGAGATCAGTGTGGTCTTGCCTCCGTTTTTACGATAATAAACAAAGTCTCGATTATTCACTATTAAATCAACTCACAACCATAGGATGGTGTAGAGAGTTGGATTTTTTATTAGACTGCTTATGGACTTGTGGTGTGAATACATGCGGCCAAACATTTGAGGCAAAAAAAAAAAAAAAAAAAAAAAAAAAGATCTGCATAATTTACTCTAAGCAATGGAATCTCTATACCCATATTTGTGACTGTCGTTTATCTGTCAGTTGGTCTTTGGTCTGTCTACTCGGGATTGGCGGTTACATGGGCTGTCTGTCATGGAGCTGCAATTTTAATAACTGTTATCATAAGTTGCATTTAGATTTATTTTGTATATTTTAGTACCACGTTAGCAGCAGATTCTAATAACAGTTATCATAAGTTGCATTTAGATTTATTTTGTATATTTAAGTACCACGTTAGCAGCATGTCCTAATAACTGTAACCAAACTAAACACACTTGTATTTTGTATATTTCAGTACCACGTTAGCAGCATGTCCTAATAACTGTCATTACAATGGTATATGTAATCAAGCTAAATCTAAATGTTCATGCTATGAAGGTTTTCATGGAACCGACTGTAATGGTGATTGTGGCTGTAATGGACATGGTGTATGTCTAAAAGGTATGTGTTACATTTTATACGAGAAACAGTAAATATGATAAGCATAATTCTTCTCCGTGCAACAAAATAAAATGAAATGGGGTTTAACGTCCTACTCTTTTGCACCTAACCTGGGCTAATGGAAGACGGGCATACGCCATTCAGTGTGCTATGAGGGAAATTTTGCCCTGGCAGCGGCGTTACGGCCTACTCTTATATCGAATTTCAACTGCCAACAGATCTTTTACGTGCACTCCAATGTGTACACGGGACCTCGGTTTTTCGTCCCATCGGAATGACTGGGCAGCTGTCCTTGTCAGACCCTCCTTCTGCATCACTGACAAGGGAAAATCACGCCGGAAAATCGAGATGAACTTTCTCGGCCAATGCAGAGACGAACACCCGACCTCCAGGCTAGCGAACCAGCGCCTTATCCACTTAGCCACCGTGACTCCCTCTATGCAACGAAATCAAAATAAAATGAAATGGAGTTTAACATTCTTGTTCAAACCAAGCGCAATCGCAGCAGCACATACTTTCCCTTGTAAATTCCAAATTTAACACCACTGGCCTGAAATTGTAGATTGAATAGAATGGGGTTTTGAAATTCCCTTGAAGATTGGAAAAGCCTTTGTTCCGAATTTAACTTCATTTGTTATCAGTCGTTTATAATTATCTGGTTAAGAAAGTTTCCTTGTAAATTTTAGTAGCAATTTTATATTTTAGATAATTCCTGTCAGTGTGAACAAGGGTGGAGATATGATGGTAATCAATGTGTGTGGGATTGTCATTGTTCAGATGGTAATCTTTCATTTTACTACAAAATATCAACAATTAAGCAACGCAAGGCATTTTACTCCGAAACATCTAATTATCTCTTCTGTGATGGTATATCAAAAATGTAATAGGTTTATAATATACTTAAAGAATATTCTGTATTACGTTAACTACCGTAAATGTAATTTTTATGACAGGTGCCAAATGTATTGCTCCTGGTGAATGTGGTTGTAAACATCCTTGTAAAATGGGAAATTGTAGAAATGGACAATGTCAGTGTTGGAATGGATACAAAGGACAAGATTGTTCCACATACGACCCTAAAATGTAAGTTCCAGCTGTTATCACATACTATTTGGCTTACTGTCTTTCTTACTTTTCATATATTTGAAACAAAAAAACAAACTTCTTTTGTGATAGTAGAGTGACATCTAACGATTGAGGATAATAAAACACAACAAACATCAATATTTTACGACACCAAATCGACTATATGTAACACTATCATGTTACGGCTCTCGAATCCTTTAATGTGGACTTCAATATGGCTCCACGTTGTGTTCTATTAATACTAAAAAAAAGTCAGGAAACCCGTATTGCTCTAAATGCATCGTCATATAACAGAAGCCATTACAAGTGCAAAGTATACAACAGCGTTGATTATGCATTTAAAAGCAGAAGCCTAAACATCAGTAATGACGCTAAGTAGTGTCTCCTCACAGCCGAGTCAACCGATATGGGAAGCAGCTCTTGGGTTTCGTAATGGTGCCTGATACACTTATAACTTCTAGCACACCAAACTATTTAAGTTAGTCCTGTTATCATATAAGTATTAGGCTGGGTGACATCAATTATATTAACACAGATAGCTTGTCGAAGGTGGTGATAGTTTTGTGCTGAGATACTTCGGTTCGCATATTATATTATGGACTCTTCAGGCACTACAGTGGGAACAACACATGCTTTCATGTTGATTGGGTCTGTATATTGGTCAGTGTATGTGGGTTTACAATACACGCTGGTTTGTATGGTGCTTACCTAGTCAGCACGTAGTCAGCTCATAAAATTTGGTGGGGCTATGGAATTTCTTGGAGGGGCTGAGGATGTAAGAACACTCCTAAGAAATCATTATTGTTGGCGAAATATTTGAAGGGGGCGGTGCTAATTCTAATTTTTTTTTTGGGGGGGGGGGGCTTAGCTGGTTGTACACAAAGATTCCTCTACTCCATACTTCGGGAATAGACCTCTGTCTTAAATCGGCGCCGTATCAAGAAATTGGTGTACTGTTTTGTTATGCGGTTCTACTCCGTTTCACATCCGTCATACACAAAAACACAAAGAAAGCAGAATAAATACTCAACAAAATTTTCGAGGTATTTAGTACTAATAATGTCGATCAGCTAGTTTAGTGTCTGTTCTCAAGCGTAGCTAACGGTAGACAGATGTCCTAAGTTTAGTATGGTTAAGATAGACAATCTCTATGTTTTTTAGTATGATGAATTATGGCGTGAAAGTTGGAATAAATCTGGGAGGAATAAATTATTATTCATCTGAAGTAAAGTTTGTTGATATAGCCAAACAATCACAAGAATGGATAACTCAAAGAGATGGTGTTAGGGAATGGAATACCAATGAACATGATAAAATCAAGTGGTTATCTAATGGTTATCCAGCTTATTTACCTTGTATGTATTTAATCTTTTGTTCATCTCGCATATCGAAATTTTCAATAGGGCCATAACTAGCTCAGAGCAACCAGGGGTTGCAACAATGAGAATCCGATTTATTTTTTTTTTAACAAGGGCCGATTTTTTTTTATGGTCAACAATTTTTGTACGCGGGGGGGGGGGGGGGCGCTTTATTACTCACCAATCTATTTCGTTTCGTTTTAATAGTTTAAAAATTTCGTTTTACTTGTCTTCATAACACTATGATCAGGAAAAGTTGTAAAATAGCCCGCGTTCTGGATGATGTGAGGGATTAGCCAATGAAACGATCTGTTGTGACGAGTCACGTTAGCGAACTGTGGGCATCCTACTAGAAACATCAAAACTAGCTGGTCAATCAAATGGCTGACGTCATAGGGTCAAAAGCCGATCGTATGACCCTTGACACGACCTCCATATAGATCGGATTGGATTACTCATATAAGCATATTATTCATTTTATTGTAGCTGGAATGAAGGTTTGCAAGTTGATTTATAGAGGTTTTGGAATACATGAAGAGACAGGAAATTATACATTATTATGGGATGGTGATGGGGCAATAAGTTTTCAGCTAACGCGCTTTACTATTCTCTATCATGGCAAAGGTACTTTTGTTTAATCTATTAAATCGGGACTTCGGTTTTCGTTTGATTTGAGATATTAACCAATGTAATGTGTTCAGCTAAAATACCTTCGATGTATATACATAGAGAGAAATGGGATTTACCGTCCACTGTAGGTCATATTGGGACTAACATGTGGTTTAAATTTATTTCAAAAATTCGCTTTACCCAGTGGGGTAAACCGGGGGACTCAGAGAAAACCCAAATGGTTAGTCAGGCGACCCCACTCCTTTTCGCGCCACTTGACTCAATGGCAGACCTTGTGATCCAACGCGCACAGGTTTAACCATTCGGTCAACCACCCCACCCATCCCATTGGTGCATAGAAAACATAAGAATATTGATTGTTTACACGGATAGTCAAGTTTTGACAAATGCCAGAAGAATTTTTATACGCCCACATTTTCATGTGGACGTATATTGTCGTCGCCCCTGTTCGTCCGTCCGTCCGTCCGGACGTCCGTCCGTCCGTCCACAATTGTTTGTGAACAGTCTACAGGTCACAATTTTTATCCGATTTCAATGAAACTTAAAACATAGGTTTATCACCCTAAGATCTCGGTTCCTTTCGATATTGGCATGTATCGGACTGTAACTTCATGGGTTATGGCCCCTGATTGTACGAAAAATCACGTTTTTTAGCTTGTGAACAGTGTAGAGGTCACAATTTTGAACCGATTTGGATGAAACTTGAAATGCAGGTTTATAACCCAAAGATCTTGGTTCCTTTCGATATTTGCGCCAATCGGATCGTAACTTCCTGAATTATGGCCCCTGATTGTCCGAAAAATCGCCCTTTTTAGCTTGTGGTCCCTCTGGAGGTCAAAATTGTTATCCGATTTGAAAAACCGTTTGATTATATCACCGTTCCATGGTTATAAAGGTTGAGTTCGAATTTCGTGAAAATCGGACCAAAATTGACGGACAAAATGGCCGCCATTTGTACGCGAATAGTGTGAAAATATGTTATATCAAGGTTGTGAACAGTGTAGAGAACACAATTTTGAACCGATTTGGATGAAACTTGAAATGCATGTTTATAACCCAAAGATCTTGGTTCCATTCGATATTTGCGCCAATCGCATCGTAACTTCCTGAATTATGGCCCCTGATTGTCCGAAAAATTGCCCTTTTTAGCTTGTGGTCCCTCTGGAGGTCAAAATTGTAATTCGATTTAAAAAAAACGTTTGATTATATCACCGTTCCATGGTTATGAAGGTTGAGTTCGAATTTCGTGAAAATCGGACCAAAATTGACGGACAAAATGGCCGTCGTTTGTACGCGAATAGTGTGAAAATGTGTTATATCAAGGTTGTGGACCTTATAGAGGTCACAATTTTGAACCAATTTTGATGAAACTTGACATGTATGTTTATAACCCAAAGATCTTGGTTCCTTTCGATATTTGCGACCATCGGATCGTAACTTCCTGAATGATGGCCTCTGATTGTCCAAAAAATCGCCCTTTTTAGCTTGTGGTCCCTCTGGAGGTCAAAATTGTTATCCGATTTAAAAACAAAGTTTGATTATATCACGATTCCATGGTTATGAAGGTTGAGTATGAATTTTGTGAAAATCGGACCAAAATTGACGGACAAAATGGCCGCCGTTTGTACGCGAATATTGTGAAAATATGTTATATAAAGGTTGTGGACCTTATAGAGGTCACAATTTTGAACCGATTTTGATGAAACTTGACATGTATGTTTATAACCCAAAGATCTTGGTTCCTTTCGATATTTGCGCCCATTGGATGAAACTTGACATGTATGTTTATAACCCAAAGATCTTGGTTCCTGAATGATGGCCTCTGATTGTCCAAAAAATCGCCCTTTTTAGCTTGTGGTCCCTCTGGAGGTCAAAATTGTTATCCGATTTAAAAACAAAGTTTGATTATATCACGATTCCATGGTTATGAAGGTTGAGTATGAATTTTGTGAAAATCGGACCAAAATTGACGGACAAAATGGCCGCCGTTTGTACGCGAATATTGTGAAAATATGTTATATAAAGGTTGTGGACCTTATAGAGGTCACAATTTTGAACCGATTTTGATGAAACTTGACATGTATGTTTATAACCCAAAGATCTTGGTTCCTTTCGATATTTGCGCCCATTGGATGAAACTTGACATGTATGTTTATAACCCAAAGATCTTGGTTCCTTTCGACATTTGCGCCCATTGGATCATAACTTCCTGAATTATGTCCCCGGATTGTCCGAAAAATCGCTTTTGTTCGCTTTTGGTCCCTCTGGAGGTCAAAATTATTAACCGATTTTAAAAAAAACGTCTGACTATATCACCGTTACATGGTAATGAAGAGAGAGTTTGAATTTCGCGAAAATCGGACTAGAATTGACGGACAAAATGGCTGCCGTTTATACACGAATAGTGTGAAAATATGTTATATCAAGGTTGTGGACCCTATAGAGGTCACAATTTTGAATCGATTTTGATGAAACTTGACAGGTATGTTTATAACCCAAAGATCTTGGTTCCTTTCGATATTTGCGCCCATCGAGTCATTACTTCCTGAATTATGTCCCCTGATTGTACGAAAAATCACCCTTTTTAGCTTGTGGTGCCTCTTGAGGTCACAATTATTATCTGATTTAAAAAAAACCGTTTGATTATAAAAACCAAACAAATTCTAATGATTTTCTGATAATTCCTTAATATGCGACAACTCTTGTTGACTTCCCGGACGATTTGGCTGCTGTGTGGGCGTATGTTTCGTTGCCTGGCAACCTAATTTTTTTTAACTTATTTGAATATATATTGAAAACACCAATTCAACTTTTGTAAAAAAAAAAAAAAAAAAAAAAAAATTACATAAAGAATGTAAGATTGTCTTATTTACGTTATTCTGGTTTTTTTAATTATTAGAAAATTACTGTAAACAATACAGATGTCTAGTTATGGTGTTGATTAATATAACTAATTACCTCACTTAAAAATGCATTATGCAAGAGTTAAATCTGCCTATTGTAGGTCTGTCTTTGGTACTGAAATGTTATCTAAATTATTAATTACACAAAACTTATCCAGACCATAATCGACTCTCGATGTCATCGCTAGCCTGCGTTATTTACTGGATTAGAACCCGGTCTGCTGCTGATTAAATCAAAACATGGATTATCGAGACTATGTGTTTTATCGTATTGACTTTAGTAATGATGATCGAGGCTAGACCCAAAATTCAATCGCTGATTACTCGGTTTAGAGTGAGTCATTGTGACTGAGATTTTCAGCAAATTCCCTTTACATTATCTATTATAGTGAACTCTTTATCTTATCTCCCATAACGTATTTTTAATGTCTTGCAGGACGAATGGTGGTTAATTTCCCAACTATTAAAGCTGGAGGTATAGGTATCACTATTAGAGATATCAATCCTAAAAATCCATTAAGGAATCTTAGATTTCTAGCGCCAGGATACGAGCAAGTTAACGACAGATTCCCATTTCATCCACTATTTTTAGAAAGCATAAGAAGATACTCGGAAATAAGATATATGGATTTTTATGCTACAAATGGTCACGGGGTAAGTGATTGTAATGAAAACTGCCCATGTAGCATAATAGATCTTTCTGTCAGCCATGGAGAGCGGGCGGTGGTCAAACCGGGCGCCACATCCTACGTACGACCCATGCATCTTTTCTTACTACATATTTTAGTAGTCTTGTGATCGTCTAGGATTTATCTCGGGTCGTCTTTTCTCCTCCTTCACGTTGTGTATATCTTCTTGCTGTTTTATTACGACGTTTGTCTTACCAGGAATAACAACGCAACTGTTAGTTTCTACATTTTATATCAAGCTGGATACATTCAGCTTACAATACAAACATCATTTTCAACCACTAGCCAGTCAAACTCGCTGAGTGGGTTTTCTGCTCTCTCGGAACTCAGATGGTAATCTCTCTTTGGAATCTAAATGTCGTCTGTCTTAAAGTTATTATTTAGATTGTTTTATAGCCTAATGGATATCACGCGGGTCAAAGCGTGTTCATGACCATGAACCTGTGCAATTAAGAATATGATTGGATAAATTAAGCCAAATGACGCAATATGTAAACTTCCATGCACATATAATTTGTTGAAAGACAGAACCAGTTTGTTATGGCTATACAAATCTTTTTAATGTAACCATGCCAATCATTGACTAAGTTGATTTAAGTACACACCTACGTATATGTGAACCAAAGATATTAATTAATGAAATAATATGCCATCTTATTATTCGATTCCTTAACAATAAATTGAAAACGTCGCATCGACGATAGTGCTACACCTATCAAGGTGCTATAAAGTTAAATTGAAAATTTCTCCTGCTATAAAGTTAAATTGAAAATTTCTCCTGCATTGTATCCCCATGGGATGTTATACAAATATTGGAGCCAAAATTAAAAAGGATAGGTTTTACGAATTTTTACACTCAAAATATAAATCATCCCTTGGCAAAGACAATTACGTGTAGTATAATTGTTGGTCACGGCACCAAACATATATAATGAATGTACGATCGGGGATATATGTATTTGCATTGGTTATTCCGCTAACGATTCTTGAACCGGCAATTTATATCTATTGACCCTCAAATTTTTTTGCACATTGTCTGCAATTGTTGTGTCTTATAAAAGCGGCATAAAGCGATACTTTGCCGCAAAAATAAAAATAATTGCTTTTTTTTTTAGCCCGAACCAACAACATGGAGCAGTCGACACGATCCCAAATTTCATACACAAGCTGGTAATCAAGGTGGCGCATTAGAATATATGATTGATATAAGTAATAGATTAGGAGCTAATCCATGGTTCTGTATACCTCATGCAGCTGATGATAATTATATACAACAATTCGCTCAAATGGTTAAAAACAAATTACGCCCAGACTTAAAGGTAAAATGATATGCCATTCCATGCCATGTCTATTAAATTATTCAGAGATTATTTAGGAACTTCTAGGTTCCCACGACCACGATTCAGGTCCGGATCCAGGATTTTGTCGAAGGGGACGCGCGGGGGGGGGGGCATACATTGAAGCAAAGGATAATACGTTGCAACCTTGGATTGCTTGAGCGAAGACAATGCGAAAATTATGTTTATATCATCTATTAAAAAGCAAATATGTGAACTACAACAGTAACAACGCAAACGAAAATGAAAATCAACTATGTCACTGGTGCTGATGAGGGGGGGGGGGGGGGTCCACCCCCTGGATCCACGCCTGCATTAGCACTACGATTTAAATCTGGGTTTTAATCGGGCCGATCCTATCAGCAGGTCTTATCATTGTGGTCTCCAACTGATTGGTTGCAAAATCTCAGTTAGACGTCACGTAATTCAACGAAAAAAGGTGAAATTTTGATATCTTAAAATGACCGATAGGGAAAATTTGATCTTTTTGGTTGTCATAAATACATATCTGTTTGTTTTCAACTGATATTGTAATTGCTGCACTTTAAATGGAAATTTACCAGGTTGCCTGTCAAGGCCAATCTCCATAACAATGCTTGTGTCATTGGGTGTAGTTGACTATCACCTTATTTGTAAAAGAAATCGGGGAATATAAATGATCAAACTTAGCCTTAAAAAATCAGGGCGTGTGTTAGATGTCATCAGGGCTTGCACTCAGAGGGGGGGATCCTAGGCCCTAGGCCGTTGAACAGCTAAGAGTCGCCAAATATCTGAGCATGTGTCCTTTTCCACCAAGCTCGATCCGCACAAGCTTGTAATCTACATTCGCCAAAACTGGGAGTGGTATAAAAAAGAGAAGTCCTTATGATGGTATACTGTAGAGTCTGCCAGTGTGGGGTGGCTTCTTGATAGCAATATGTTTGCCATCCAGGGCTCCAATGTTGAGGCGTGTGTTCGTTCCTTCCATATATGTCGTCGCGGTGTCCGTCGCGGTACAATCGTCATCACCCTCGATCCCAATGGTGAAAGGCTCGCTACCACAATTGCATCCTATCGCAACAGATCGCAACGGTTCCTGATCATCGTATCGGAACGTAACTGTACCTACTAGATTGTCCCAGATCGCGGATGTTCAAAGCAAACCTAAAGGTTCTGCAATCTGGCCTGGAAAGCTGTTAGAACGCGACTTTTTTCAAGTAATTTTTAGGGACATTTTCTCGCGTCGTGTCTACGTTTACGTGTATATTTTGTGGTTGCCGTACGGTCGCAGGACGCCACCACGGTCTGGCGGGGGCGTAAAATGGGCTTTCCGGTGTATTTCCCCCTTGTAAGTGATACAGAACTGATGACCTGACGTGGACAGCTATCTAGTCGTTCGGATGAGACGATAAACCGAGGTCTGGTGTACACAATGGCGTGCACGTAAAGGATCCCTTGATAGCTCGAATTCGATATAAGAGTAGGGAATAGTGCCGCTGTCCGGAAAAAATTCACTAAAGGCACACTTACTAGCCCATTCCGGAGCAGAACAGAAGGACGTTAAACCCCATTTCATTTCATTTATTTCATTTTTATAGATATTTGTTGAATATTCTAATGAAGTTTGGAATGGTATATTTAGACAAACGAAATATACAAGAGAAAAGGGAATGGCTCTAAAATTAGATCCACAAGATTACAGAGCTGGGATGAAATATTATAATCAACGATCGTCAGAAATAATAGACATTTGGAACAGGGTATAATATTATTATTATTGGACAGTCTTTGAGATATAAAATATATTCCAAAAAATCGCGATTAAATTCTTTTCTTAAAAATTTCGAAATGTAGCTATATTTCAGACAGCTGTTGAAAGCTGTTTATCTGGTCAGTAACAAAATTATAGATTACTACCGTTTGTAATAACATTACTTGTGTTCCATACTGTTGTGGTATTAACTTTTACTTATTAAATCTCTCATACCCCTCACAGTGTTCCGTTTGATTAGAGGTAATCCCGCTACTCACTGCTGGAAAGAGGGGCGATTCTTCTTCTAAATTATGATTCGTCAATAGTCCGATTGACAACCAATGGTTAACTGTGTTACAAAAGCATTACGCTTACAACAGAGCGCCAAATTGGACCAAATATGTTTACATAACGTTACATCATGGCTCACGATTTTATTATGCCTAATTAACCCGTGCATTGCAGAATACTGCAATAAATTAATTGCGTGACAAACGAGGCTATCGGGTCGAATGAAATGTAAACAATACTGTTTGGAAACGAACATACTTTCACCGTTTTTAATACCTTAAATCGTTTTTATAGTAGGATAAATCCCATTTCCTTGTACACGATGGGGCTAAATTGACTATTCATAAAAACTTCGACAAAACCAGACGTGGAATAAGTTTTCTGTACAGTGTATAGTGTACACCCTCACTGATACCGCTTAGTGTAATTTATGTAGATTTTAATTTTTTAAATTTTTTAATACTCTAATAGAAAATGAATCGATATGTCTACCAATTTAGTTTTCTTTTGTAGGTTTTTGGGGCTACAGCAGCTAAAAGAGTATTTGGACTATGGGCTTGGCAAACAGGGTATCAAGCTTATTATGATAATGCTATTCATGATCTTGGTAATAGAGTTCATAAATTCAAATTTATAGCTATTACAGGCTACTTCGATTGTCTAGGTGTGGCAAAAAATCATGTAAGTTTCTACGATTGCTATTCTTTTTTTTTCATTTGATAACTGGTAAACGTGTGCGGGACACAGTGGTATAGTGAGTAAGACGCTGGGTAGCTAACCTGGAGGTGCCGTGTTCGATCCCTGCGTTGGCCGAGAGAGTTTATTGGGATTTCTCGGTGTGGTGCCTCCTTTTTTTGTGGTGCAGAACAAGAGGGTCTGACAAGGGACAACGTATAGTCGTTCGGATTAGACAAAATATTGAGGTCCCGTTTACACATTGACGTGCACGTTAAAGATCCCTTGACAGTTGGAATTCGATATAATAGTAGGCCAGGCCGTAGCGCCTTTAACAATATTTCGGTTCATTTGTTTCCATATGTTTTGTATCTGTTGTTCCATGTATTGAAACGTAGGCTGCAATCTGTATTTCCAGGGAGCAGAATTACCAAAGATGACGATGGCACAAATACAAAAGTATTGTAAAGATGAACTACCAAAGAAAGGCGACGAATTTAAACACTACCTAAAAGTTGCTAAGGTTTATATCATACAATATTATCTATATCATCTTGCCAAAGGTCAATATTTGTTCTCAAAAACATTTTCTGACCTGTATCTGTTGTTTTCGCTTTCAAAAAACAGCGAATATGGCATCGAATGGTATAGTCATGGTAGCTTGCGCACCTCGAGGCGTATGATATATTTTTCAGTATCACGAAGATATAATTAGCACCAAGTTAATTGTTTGACTATCAATGAAAGTTCTGGTGACGTAATAAACGGATTTCGATTGCTGCAAGAACATTCATTCATATAGTTCAACTATACCTAGCCTCGTTTTTCGAACCCCTTATTATGACACTGAAGTACATTATGGTACACGATTCGTGTACCAATGGCAAAATGTTTAATTTGGCTTAAATAATGGATACTAGAATCCCATCTTTTCCTGGTATGATCCCATCATCAATGTTTATTTAAATTGACAAATAATTCGTGTTTTCAGTGTCGAAGATTTGGGATGATATTGAGTTAGAGACTTGGCTACTTTAAATAACATATTTATTGTAATATTATTAACCAGGTGAATAATGATTGTATTCGTGTGCATATTTCCATCAGCAATTGGTACACAAATTAACCTTTTAATTATTAGGATCATGGTGTTCAGTTGGCAATGTATGAGGGAGGTCCATCAGTAATGGAAGGAAGTGCTATTAAGTTTTCTGGGAAATCGAACGCCAACGTAACAGCTAAAGCTATAGCTTTTAATAAAGATCCATTAATAGCAGAAAGTGTAGAAGA
Organism: Patella caerulea; assembly: GCA_036850965.1. NCBI lineage: Eukaryota > Metazoa > Mollusca > Gastropoda > Patellidae > Patella > Patella caerulea. The sequence goes on along the minus strand of JAZGQO010000011.1, from coordinate 63,116,811 downwards.
TGTGTTAAAGTTGTGGCATAAAATAGTTGCAACTGATCCAATTAGTAAAGACGGTTGGTTCTTTTGTCTATATTTATATTTAAAAACCGAGGGTTTTATTGTTCTCCAGGTCATGCGAACATAATTTAAAAAAAGTATCAAATATCAAACGTCTCTCTGGATTGTAGTTCTGTGGGTTATGCAAACAAACGAAATCCAATGTTCTGCTCAGACTCGGCTGACGAGGACGGGCATAAAATATACCGTATGCTATGAGGAAACGTTTGCCCGGGCAGCGGCACTATGGCCTACTCTAACACAGGGTCTCGGTTTTTCGTCCCACTCGAACGTCTAGGCAGCTGTTCTTGTCAGGCCTCCGCCCTGCTCCATTGACAAGGGGAGGGGACCACGTCGGATGAACTTTCTCAGCCAATATAGGGGACGTACACGTGAGCTTCCGGGCTAGCGAGCTACCGTCTTACCCACTTCGCCACCGTGGCTCCGTGTTATGCGAATAATACAGAATGAAATGCGAATGAACGTAAACGATCACACGGCAGTTGGAAGCAGCTGATAAAGTCAGGGTGCAGGGGGGTACATTGCACCTCCAGAAAAATAAGGGCAACCCGAAAAATGGCGCACCTTCCCCACCCCTAAAAAGAAAACTTGACAACCTTTCAATTATAAACAAATAAACTTTATTATAATTACACAGTGATGCTCTTAAGGTACAGATTAGTCGGTCGGTTTTAAGCGCGCCCAAACGCCAATGGGTTGGTTTGCTCTGATCCAAACTTTCTTATATCACTTACGTGGAGGCTATGGCGCCCCACCACTCTGATACACCCCTACTTTTAAGATCCTACATACGGCCCTGCTCACGGTATAGTATACATAATAATAATAATAATAATAATCAATTTGTATAGCGCTGAATGCTCCAGCTAACAGCTGCTCCACGGCGCTCTTCACAGTTAAAATACATACAAAGTAAAACAAAATAGTTCTAACACATTAAAACAACTTTAAAATGTCACCATGTTCATGGTTTAAAAGCTCGTTTAAAAAGTTCGGTTTTAAGATTTCTTTTAAAAACGGCAACATTAGCAGAGTTTTTTACATTACTAGGTAATGCATTCCACACGTTAGCAGAGGCGTAAACAAAAGCACGTTCACCCATTTTAGTTTTTACTGTAGGAACATGAAGTAAGTTTTTTTCAGCAGAGCGCAGGTTCCTAAATGGTTTATATGGGGTTAAAAGTTCGTTCAGATATTGCGGAGAACAGCTATTATTTAAACAATTAAAAGTTAAAAGGCCAATCTTAAAATGAATTCGTTGATAAACTGGTAGCCAATGGAGGTTTTGAAGTACTGGAGTAATGTGTTCAGATTGTTTAGTTAGAGAGACGATACGTGCTGCTTTGTTCTGAATTTTCTGGAGTCTATTTATATCTGATGCTGGTAATTGGTATAAAAGTGAATTGCAGTAATCTAGTTTGGAGAGAACAAAAGCGTTAGTTAACATTTTGACGATATCTGACGTCATAAATGGTCGAAGTTTACCAATATTGTAAAGATGAAAATTTAAAGACTTGGAAATAGTAGAGATGTGACTTTTCATTTTAAGATCATGATCAAAGTAAACTCCAAGATTTTTAACTGAATGAGAGGATGTTATTGTTGAATCACCGATTTTAATGGCTTGTGAAAGAGATTTTCTGCTGATCAAGATGACCTCTGTCTTATCGTCATTTAATTTTAGGAAATTAAGATTCATCCAATTTTTAATGTCACCTATACAAGCCTCAAGTTTACAGATTTCGTTGGAGTCATTGGATGGTTTCAAAGCAAGATATAGTTGAGTGTCATCGGCATAAATATGAAAGTTAATTCCATGTTTTCGGATGATATCACCAATTGGTGTTGTGTAGGCTGTGAATAAAAGCGGACCGAGAACGGATCCTTGCGGGACTCCAAAGCGCAGGGTTTTTGGAGACGATGTTGCATTATCCCTTACTACATACTGTGACCTGTCTGTTAAATAAGAGCGTATCCATTTTAAACATAGCTCATCAACGCCGAAACGGGTTTGTAACCGGTTTAATAGAACATCATGATCAATAGTATCAAAAGCGGCACTTAAATCTAGTAACACTAACACGACGGGTTGTTTATTGTCTATGTTAGTAACAATATCATTATATACTCTCAGCAGCGCTGTTTCAGTGCTGTGACCCTTCTTGTATGCTGATTGAAATTGTTCGTCAAGATTGTTTATAACAAAATGGTGTTTTAGTCTGGTGGATATAACTTTCTCAATTAATTTTGATATGTATGACAGATTAGACACAGGTCGAAAGTTCTTTAGGTTATCCGGGTCTAGATTCGGTTTCTTCAGTGGCGGCTTAACATGGGCGATTTTTTGTGATCTGGCTTACATTACCATGCAAAATTGATGTATTAGCAATATGTGTTATTATTGGTAGGAGTTCATTTATACATTGTTTAAGTAACCATGTTGGTATAGGATCAAGGTTGCATGAAGAAGATGAAGACTTACTTATCAGATCCTTGAGTTCTGTATTAGAAGTAGGAGAAAATGATGTGAGAGATGAACCAGCGAAAAGTTTTTCTTCTGGCAAGACAATAGATACATGGTCAGGAAATTCGGAACGAATTTTATCTATCTTTTCATGAAAGAATGTTGAGAACTTTTCGGTTAACCCAGTACTTGTATTTTGAAATCTATGACCTTGGTTCTTTAAGAAACTGGAAGTTAGCTTATAGATTTGACGTGGATTTTTCTTATTTTGGATAAAACTATTGGAAATGTAATTGCGTTTTGACAAAGAGATAAGACAGTTAGTTTCATTCCTTGCTTGTTTATATAAGTCCCGATCAATTTCAAGTTTAGATTTACGCCAGCGCTTTTCAGCTTGACGTCGATCAATCTTAGACTGTCGAATATCATCTGAAAACCATTTTCTGTTCGGTCGTAATATAATATTTCTTGTAACTACTGGAGCATGTTCATCAAGTATATTTGTTAGTACTGCATTATAAAGTTTAATCTGATCATCAACATCTGGAACTCCCTGGACACGATCTAAAAGTTTACTACTCATTATCGATGTTTTAAAATTGTCAACGCACAAATTTTTTGTGTTTCGATAGGAAATTAAAGTTCGTTTTGGTTTTGGTTTTGCGAAAATCAGTTCAGTAATAACACAATAATGATCAGAGATGAGATTATCTTCAACCTTCAATGATTTGATCAAGTCACTGTTGGCGCGGGTTATCACTAAATCTAAAATATGACCACCCTTGTGTGTTGGTTGAGAAACATGTTGTTTTAAATTAAATGAATTTAAAACCTCTTTAAACCGATTTACTGCCGAGTCATTTGATTTATCAACATGTATATTAAAATCACCGAGTATTATAAAATCTTCAGGGCCATCCTGAATACCGTGTAGAAAATCTGAAAATTCATCAAGAAAAATGTCAATACTACATTTATTGACTCGTGACTGCAATTGACATTATGCAATTAATCCTAGGAACTCTTCATTAGTCCAGCCTAGGAGCAGAACAGTTGGACGTTTCTTTGTATCGGTAAGCAGAACGCTCTGAACAAACGGTAACTTACACGTTTTGATGAATAGTGTGTAGAACTGATCTCTGAGTATTGATGAACTGGCTTCTGTGTTAGAATATCCTTAAAACAAGTAGAATAACTTAATCGTGGTTAATATTCCTGGTAACTGGTGAGAGAATGTAGGTGTTATCAGTAGTCGCTACAACTTGAACTATAAAATATTATATATGTTCCTCTTTATTCGTGATGTTAACGATAATAATCAAAATTTATTTCTGAATTTTAACATTATCCCGCCATTTTTTGCTTCCTAACAAACTCAGACACACTAAACTTTAGACACTTTTATTCTTATTTTCATTAGGTGGATTTTTCAACTATTTTTCATCTACCGGAACACCTTCTAAATATGGTTCTTGGGGAATGATGGAATATACAGGTCAAGATCCTAAAACTGTTGCCAAATATCGCGGAGTTCATAAGTTCATTACAGCAACTTATCCCAAAGCACCGAATGGACCGAAATGTACATTTGTAAAGCATGGGGCAATTTCATATGGGTGTTATCATACTGGTGGCCATTTTGAATGTGGAATGACGGACAACCATGGAAGAACTTGGAATGTGAGTTGATAAATTTTAATTTTATGAATGACAACATTAAAGGTCTATACTTTCTTTACAGTTATACCACATTATTTATCAGTATATATACGACCAACTGATTATCACACTGTTAGGAGATTGGTTATTTATCAGACCGTATACAGGAGATCGACTTTTTATCAGACTGTATATTTACTCGGCTATTTATCATTATTGTATAGAATATCGACTATTTATCAGACTGTATAGATGATGGACTATTTATCAGACTGTACAAATGATAGACTGTTTATCAGACTGTATATGTATTATTGTTTGCAACGGGAATTATATACTATACTATGTATAATGTATTATTTTTGGAAAGGAAATTATATACTATCAATAATAATAGTTTTAATGTATTAATATTACAGAATTTAAATGTACCCGGTGTAAAATCTACAGATGTACTGGTATTAGATGGTTTTAATAGAAAGACTGATAAACTTTACATTAGAATAACAGATTCTATTACTACCAGTACTTATCATGTATATACTACTAAAACACATTCATGGAACACGTAAGTTATACCATAATAACAGATTCTATTACTGCTAATACGTATCATGTATATACTACTAAAACACATTCCTGGAATAAGCGCAAGCGAATTATTGAAATAAAATTAAAACCATATGTTAGTCCCGAAATGACCTAGTTTGTGTCGGGTGGACGTTAAACCCCATTTCTCCCTCTCTCTCATTCCTGGAACACGTAAGTTATACCATAATAACAGATTTTATTACTACTAATACGTATCATGTATATACTTCTAAAACACATTCCCGGAACACCTAAGTTATACCATAATAACAGATTCTATTACTACTAATACGTATCATGTATATACTACTAAAACGCATTCCTGGAACATATGAGTTAGGCCATAATAACAGATTATATTTCTACCAATATACACTACTAAAACACATTCATGGAACACGTAGTTATGTAATAATAACAGATTCTACTACCTCCAATAGGACACGAATATTAGAATAACAGGTTATGTTACTAATACTACGCAAACAAAGTGCTTGGTTTGGTTGAAGTACAATTGGCGTACAAGCCGGAGAGAGGAGTGGCGGGGCAGACGGGTCAAGTGAAACAAATTTACTCGCATTTTCGGGCATTTCGTGTCCTGCACCCCCATCCCAACTGTCATCGAGCCCTTACGCCTATGTTGAAATACATATTACTTTATCAGGTGTTGATTTGTTATTGACAATTAGTGATATATATCAGCACTCCAATGCTGATTGCATGTCTTTAGATTGGGTATTACTGGTGTACCATTCACAAGAAGATTTATGATATAAGTCTGTATTAGTTTGTTTGGTTATTTTTCAGGTTATCTAACTTTAAATATTATACAGAGATAGCGTCACAGAATCTGATAGCACCATTACCAGCTGGTGTTTATGATGGTCTCAATGGACATGCACAATGTTAATAAAACTAAACATACAATTGTTTATGCACAATAATCGTTTCTTATCTTAACTATAGATACATACACAAGTGTGCTATAGTTTACTTTACCTCGTATTCCTGAAGCAACGACCGCTAGATTTACAATATATCCCTTGGCAATTGGAATTTGATATAAGAGTAGACCGTACGTAGCACCGCTGCCCGGGCATATTCCCCTCATAGCACACTGTATGGCGAATGCCCGTCTTCATTAGCCCATTTTAGTAACAGTAGAACGCTAAACCCCATTTCATTTAAGTCTCACACTTTGCTTATTCAATGAAATTTCATCTAGAATCTGCGTTCTCGGAACTTTGCGTTGATATACCCGATAATGCAACATAGACAATTAATGAACTTTGGCATGTTCACCAGGGGCGAATCCAGGATTTTCAGAAAGGGAGGGGTGCACAAGGATTAATTTCATACTAGAACTGTAAATTACGATTTCCATTGTTCGCCACCAGAAAAAAAAAGAGGGAGCGTGGGCCGGGTCGCTCCCTCTGGATCCGCGCCTGTTCACGTCTTATTCATCTGTGGATTCGAAGATATTAATTTATGACATCTTGGAGTCACCAAAGATAGCAGGCTGTGGAAGTTTTGTAGCTAGAAATTTTGCAGTTAAATAGCCCAAGTAGTTTATTCATCCTTTGATTCTGTGAAGAAAAAAAAAACGTTTTGCCAACAAAGATAGTTTTAATACTTTTTTTTTATTGCACAGTGAACGTACACTTTTCCGCGTGCTCACTTATTGAGCTATCGATAAGATAAGATTTTATTGTATCTAAACTCCACATAGGAGGCAGCATACAAATATCCACAAAATATTTTAAGAAGAAGAGAAAGCATGAACATCATTTATGACAAAGGCTAATAATTGAAATTAAGAACAAAAAACAAAAAAAAACCTCAAAAAACATATCATGTAAATATTTACATATTATATAAGGATAAATCTAGCGCGTCACAAGAGATTTCATAGTAATATGTCTATTAATAGTTAATGGAAAACATTGAAAATCACCAGAGTTTTTCACATGACATTTAGCACTGTGCAAAAGTTTGAAGTCAATCGGATATTAACTTCAGCCTCAAGAGTGTCCACAGATATTTCGACTAATCAAAGGTCATTACTCTGACAGCAACTATCTGAAATCATTTAAATTCAATAGGATTCTTCTTCAACGATCGGAATCACAGTGCAGAAATTTAAAGTCAATCGGATATTAACTTAATCCCATAGGATTTTTCACAGTGATCAAGGGCCATAACTATGGTATGTACAATATTTTGGTATATGTGTGGTAATGACCTTTTTGAGTGTATTTTAGTATAATGACCTTTTTGAGTGTATTTTATTATGTGGATGGTAATGACCTTTTTGAGTGTATTTTTGCTTGTTATATATTAAATTTTCCGATGTAAAGGTAAATAGCTTGTATAGTTCAAGAGAGAGAGAGAAATAGGGTTTAACGTCCACTCAACACAAATTAGGTCATTTCGGGACTAACATAGGTTTTTAATTTTATTTCAATAATTCGCTTGCGCGTAGGGGTCTTTAGCAGTGGGAGGAAACCGGAGTGCCCGGAGGAAACCCACGAGGTTGAGAAGGCGCCCCTATCTCCATGCCACATACGCTCACACCAGGGCTCGAAACCACAGCCGCAAGCCAGAGGTGACTGGCCAGCTAGAGGTCGAAGCGCGGCACTCTAGTCCACTAGGCCATCCCACCCCCCCCCCCCCTGTATAGTTCAAAAGATTGGTACAGACATTTTAGCAATTGTTTTCTCACTGGTCTTCCATAGTCCAGCGTGGGTCCCAGCCATTCTTTATACTATTTAAATTTTACTCGAACATCAAGCATGTGCATTATTATTACTGGAAGGTAGTGTCTACATTCTCGTTTGTTTTGTATTTGCCACGACAGGGTATAATATATGGATTAGATTGTTTTGAAATTGATATATACTTGTTTATTTGAAGCTACATTTCACATGTTTGCAATGGATCCGAAAAAAGCTCGTTTGATACAGTCGAAGTATGAAGGATCACCTGCCAAGCAAACTTTGGCCGCATTATTGGCTGCAACTGGGGCGCTTGCTTTTGGATACACAATTGGTTACAGCTCACCTGCCATTCCTGATATGGTAAAAAAGGGTGTTTTGACATACCCAGAAGCTCCAGTTTTTGGTGCCCTAATGACAGTTGGAGCATTGGTTGGTGGACCGCTAGGGGGTTGGTTTGTTGAAAAATATGGAAGGAAGATGACCATACTTTTTGCATCATTTCCCTTCATACTGGGCTGGCTTTTGATTGCTTATCAACAATCTTACTCCTATGCATATTTGTATGGAGGGCGATTGTTGACAGGTATCGCAAGTGGAATAATAACTGTTTGTGTCCCAGTCTACATCGCAGAGATTTCCTCTAAAGCTTATCGTGGAGTTCTTGGAACATTAACGCAGTTATTGATAACTATTGGAATTTTGGCAGTTTATGTACTTGGCTCATATATTCAGTGGTCAGGATTAGCGTTGATAGGAGCATTGTCTGGACTATTCATTATCATTGGAGCTTTCTTCTTGCCAGAATCCCCACATTGGCTCCTTAAGCAAGGTAAAAAAGCAGAAGCTATTGAGTCGCTGAAGGCCTTACGTGATGCACACATGGATGTTGGTGAAGAATGCAGAGATATTGAAGAAGGTATAGATGTTAAGGAATCGGTGGTGCTATCAGAGTTTTTGAAACCAGAATTATTCAGACCCTTGTTGATTATCGTATTTATCATGTTTTTCCAACAATTTAGTGGAATCAATGCTATTATGTTTTATACTGTTACTATCTTTGAAAAAGCTGTACCTACTCTGGCTCATTCTGCAACAATTGGAATTGGAGTGGTGCAAGTTATTGGAACATTTATAGCAGCCCAGTTGATGGATCGTGCTGGTAGAAGAAAGTTGCTGATATTTTCAGGATTAACCATGGCAGTGTCTTTGTTTGGAATGGCATATTATTTCCACAACGAAGAGGTTTTAATGTCTCAAGGGACAAAGGCATCATGGCTCCCTGTTGTATCTTTAATGTTGTTTGTTATTGGCTTTAGCTTGGGCTGGGGTCCTATTCCAATGTTGGTCATGTCTGAGATCCTGCCAGTAAGAGTAAAGGGTACAGCGAGCGCCATTGCTATCTTTAGTAATTGGTCATTTGCATTTGCTGTGACTCTCGGATTCATACCAGCTCAGATGGCCATTGGCCCACCTCTAGTATTCTGCATATTTGGTGCCTCATGTTTCATATCAGTTTGTTTTGTTTTAAGATTTTTGCCAGAAACAAAAGGGAAATCACTTGAAGACATTGAACTTTTCTTTTTGGGAAAAAGTCCAATTAATCCAATTGTTTAAGCACTTGAGGAAGTTGAAACCTATATTGCTGGAAACATTTTATAGGCCTTCAATGGCGTGGGGTTACATGATCTTTCAGATAAGCCTACATTGGTTGTATTAATTTATATTCCTAAGATTTGTGGTGATAATTATGGAATATCCTTTTGTTATTTATGTATAAAAATTACCATGAAATGTATTTGTGGTAAAATATTTTACATGTTTTTCTTAAATTTTGATTATCTCCCTTACTTTTCTCTTCTTGGGGAGTTGGGTGGTCTAGTGTTTTAATATGCGCACATGTAACCAGAAGTCTGTCATTGAGTCAACTGCCATGGTTTCAATTCCTTGTATTTTTCCCAGTGCTGAAGGTCCTTATGTTAGTCCAGAAGTGGCCTATTTTGTCTGAGTAGACTTTAAACACTCTCTTTGGTGGGATTAATTAAGTAATTAATTGATCTAGCTAATTAAATTTCAAAGATTATATATGATAGATCAGTACTTAATATAATGCATTACTTAATGCGAACTAAACATGGGGGGTGGGACACGGGAGGGGAGGGTTATAACATGATGGCTTTGTAGCTTACATGTAAGGCCTGTCATTGAGGGCAGTTGGATGGCTGCATGGCATACTATATAATAAGGTCTGACACTGAGTTAAATGCTGTGGTTTCAAAACCCCGGTTGTACATGACAAGGAGTAGTTTTGCATGTCCAACCTCATTGCTTTTCTCCCACTGCGAAAGTGCCCTATGCGCTAGCGTATTATTGAAATAAAATTGAACCATATGTTGGTCCCGAAATGACCTAGTTTGTGTCGATGGGAGTTAACCCCACTTCTTTCTCTCCTTCTCTCTCTGTTATTTATCTAACTATACTGACAGTCATTTCACCAAAATCCATAATCTCATTAATATTAATTCTTTGATATCTCATGTATACTGGTGTTCAGCATAAAATATAAAAATATTAAACTGCATACTGTTAAAGGGTATTAAACGATTTAGGTTATCCGGAACAGTTTTTGTTTATGATTGATTGCCAACACAGCTGTCTTCATATGTAGACAGATGTTCAGTCTTAAAATATAATTAATGAACACATATACTGTGATAGATCATTGAAAAGATTGAGATTATCGTGAACAGTATTTGTTTAATATTGCATGGCACACATTTGGATTTGTTGCATTCAATATGCAATGCATGTTACATCAGTTACATGTATGTGCAAGCATGAAATGACTCATAATTTTGGGCTCAATCAGCCAGCCCAATCGACTTACCTTCGTCCTGGAAATCTGGTGGAGCCTCCCCCTTCTCTTACCTCTCCATTCTTGAAATTCCTGGCACTGCCACTGATATTTTATTTATTTTTATTGTTAACATATGTGGTAAAGCCATATTTTCTTAATATTTATAATACTTTAGTTGTGTTAACATATTACTTTAGTTAACATTGTGTTAAACATACATTATGTAAGAGCTAAATCAGCCGATTGCAGATCTTTCTTTAGGCTTGAAATGTTATATAAACTACCGGTATTAATTAAATATTTATTAAAAAAACAAGGCCATAATCATTTTACATTATCTATTTTTGAGCTATTATAACAAGTATGGTCAGCTCTCTATCTAAATGGGGGGGTTGGGATGGCCTAGTGGACTAGAGTGCCGCGCTTCGACCTCTAGCTGGCCGGTCACCTCTGGCTTGTGGCTGTGGTTTCGAGCCCTGGTGTGAGCGTATGTGGCATGGAGATAGGGGCGCCTTCTCAACCTCGTGGGTTTCCTCCTGGCACTCCGGTTTCCTCCCACTGCTAAAGACCCCTACGCGCAAGCAAATTATTGAAATAAAATTAAAAACCATATGTTAGTCTCGAAATGACCTAGTTTGTGTTGAGTGGATGTTAAACCCCATTTCTCTCTCTCTCTCTCTATCTAAATCTTACATTGTGTATCTTTAACATATGTATACTTAAATTGTTCCGTCAGGCTTGGAAATAATGGTTCTATTCTAGATGTACCTGACAAAATGTCAGGCACTAATGAAATAGTATCTGACATTTTTGACTTTGTACCGGACATGTAATAATAATATCAATAAAAAAGACAAATCAGTGATGGACAAAATGACAGGCACCAGAGAGAGGAATTGTACCTGCCAAAGTCTGTGTCTGACATTGTCTGTGACAGGTGCCTTATTTCCAGGCTTGAAATTTACCATATATTGTTATCACATGACTGTTTACATATATATATTTGTTTTATTTAAGAGTTTATGATTTTTTAAGAGCTTTGAGATTAATATTGATAACATGGTTGTTGTAAATATTGTTGACCATACAGTCTGGATATATTATTGTGGAGCATACAATCTGGATATATTATTCTGGACCATATGGTCTGGATTATATCATTGTGGACGATGCAGTCTGGATATATTATTGATGAATATACAGTCTGGATATATTAATTATTATTTTGTGGGCCATACAGTCTGGATATATTATTGTGTAGCATATGGTATGGATATATTATTGTGGACCATGTGGTCTGGATATATTATTGTGGACCATATGGTTTGGATGTTTTATAAATTTTATAAGAGGATATATTATTATATATTGTCAAATAGTGGGATAATAAATACCGGTATGTCTGTATAAAATAAATGCATAAACACTAGAGTTTGAATCCATCTTTGTACCCCATAGATCTATATTAAGACGATCAGAGGCGCTAAGTTGGCAAATGTATTATTATAGATTCTGTGTTCTGATTTTTAATAAATAACAAAATGAACAGAGACTTGGGGTGTAGACAAATTCTCTAAAGTTCTGAATTTTGAATGGGGAACTGGTTCCATACATTTGGTAGCTTTGGAGGTGGTGTTCATGAGGTGCACCTCAACAAGAAAAGAGAGGGGATGGATGGTCTGTCAATTCCCTGGTTGTTCATGAAAGTGAGTAGGGTCTCCTGTCTAACCTCATGGTTTTCTCTGGGACCTTCAGTTTCCTCCCACTGCCATCGACCCCTACTTGGAAGTTAATTATTTAAACAAAATTGTACCATATGTTAATCCGGAAATAACCTAGTTCATGCGGGTCCTTTGGTTTCCTCACACTGTTATCGACCCCGTCCTTGGAAGCGAATTATTGAAATAAAATTGAACCATATGTTAGTCCGGAAGTAACCTAGTTTGTGTTGAATGGATGTTAAACCCTATTTCTCTCTCTCTCCCTAAGACTGCCAGTTTGAGTGTTATCGACATGAATTTTGGCATGCTTGTTCTTTGGACAATTGTGTATGTATTGAATGAATTTAGTTTTTGATATGTATGCTGATTATTTCATCCAGGACATGAGTTACAGAGGCTCAGCAAAAACAAAGGGTACGCCTTGCAAAACACTTTTGGGTTGGTTTTACCTTGTCAGTGGTGCAGGAGGTAGAGCCAGTTAAGGACAGTGCTCCTCAAGTTTTTCGGATGGAACAAATTAAAACCATGACAGTTTGAATTTGTTATAAGAGTGAGCCGTAGGGCTGCTGTCTCAAAAAAATTCCCTCATTACACATTGTATGGCGTCCATCTTTAATAGCGAAGTTAGTGCAGAAAAGCGTGGCAGTTTGACTCAGTACCCTGTTTGGCTACGTATCTATGTTTAGTTACAAATGATCAGTCTTATGGTTGACATTTTCGAAATTAAAATGGTGGACATACGGTACATTGTACTCAACAGACTTCAGACAAAAACATACATGTAGGCTGAATGAAAGATTTGGGCTAATAAATTATGGAATGGCTTCTTGAAAAGCTTTCCAGCAAGGGAAGTACTTTTAAACAATACTCTGAATCAAATATATGTTTATCGATTTTCAATATCTATTTAATTACATAGCTGCAGAAGCTTAAGCTATAGTAAATAAATAGAATACACTTTGTGTGACAAATTAATCAAGTGATATGCCCAATAATGTGCATTTGATCTGTATCATAATAGAATAGAATTGTATTGCATCGAAGCTTCCTTTGAGGACAGCATACAATGCACGAAATATGAAAGGGCATAAATTCAGAGCACTCACATAAATAGACAACATAAAACCTGCATCATGCAGGGTACGTAAATGTATGGGTTAATAGTGGTGAACGCAATATCATAAGCTCAAGACCATTAAACAACCTTAAAATACAGACACTCGCATGTGCTTTGTAATGAAATGCATCACACGGGTCCAACATTTTAACTATTTAATATATAAATAATGTATCCTCGGCATATATATTGCCCGTACCATTATTTGATATAATGGTACGCCAACATCAAAGGGTGACTTCACATCTGTATTTTAAATGCAAATTCAAAACAAAACGTGTGCGTATAGAAAAAGTAATAAACATTGGCTGCAACACTTATGGCTATAATACGATACAGAAGGTCACCCTCAGATGTAAACAAGGCTGGGGCACGTGTTTGTTACCGATAATTGTGGGTTAGAGTAAGGCTTTTGCCTTGGGGATAGGCCTTGGGTTACCTAAGGTTCACGCTAGCCCCGTTTACATCTCGTGATCTATGATGAAATCGACAGGTGGCCTAATGAAATAGATCATACCCTATACTCGGTGAGTTAAAGAGATTTTCAAATGAAAAGCTGAGACCAGTACTTCGAAGGATTATATAAATTGTTTTCTCAAATCTTCATATTTTTGGCATTCCATATAAAAAAAATTGTCGTTCGGTTTCTGATTTGTTCGTATTGCGCAATTAACAGATGGCATCTTAAGAAAACAAAAAATGACAAATTTACACACCGACCTACTTCTTAATGACATCAAAACGAGAAATGGGAAAATGTATTGGGATGTCATTTATTGATTAATATCAGAAGAAAAAAAAAAATCTACGTTAGGTCTACATCGATTATTTCCGTGGAGGTCAAGATATCGGTCTACACCTCTATGAATTATTTCAAAGGCTTGCACAAGATCAAGACCTATAAATATTTTGTAGCTATATATCTCGGATGAAATACCAAAATTAAAACAATACGATATTAATTAACTATTGCCTAGCACTTTTCAATTAGTACAAGAAATAAAATAACTTTTTTTCCGGTTATCAGGGACTAAGTGAGAGGGACACACAATGGACGAACTTTGCGTCATTATTTTGAGTTCTTGCGCCCCACGCAAATGGCAAAAAAATCACGCGGTTTCAATGCGGTTTTCAGCATTATAATCATATTTACAATGTTCAACCAGTTCCACGGCCCAGTAGGCTATTAGTCGATGGTACTGGGAGGGACTATCACCCCACCCCTTCCCCCGCTCTAGAGGGGCTCGGATGGGATCTTATTCCTTAAGCAAAATCATGGGTGGCTACGCTAACATAAGGTCGGACAGAAAATTGGTTCATTTTCTATAATTGTTTTCTGTGGTTTGTAGAATCTATTATATTATAAGAGGGAGTGGGGCGAATGATTAGCGTGCGCGCGCTGTTTCAAACGGTCTGCCATTGAGTCACCTGGCGTGGTTTCGAATCCCCGGTTGTATGTGGCAATAGGGTCGCCTGCCCAGCCTCGTGGGTTTTCTCCGGGTACTCCGGTCTTCCGCCACTGTCAAAGACCCCTACCAAACTGATCCCGCAGTGAATATTCGCTTGGCCGCTACAATCACTGATAAGCATGACATCGACGAGGCTTAATAAGTACGGCATATTAACTTTTTTACTCCGACAAATTAAATTCTCAAACATTTTTTTGAGGTAACAGAAAAATAAATAAAGACGTTTGAAGTAATTGAAGTTAAAAAATATTTCTTATTAAGTGTAAATGGATATTAAAATGAGTAAAATGCGTCATTTTGCCCGAAGCAGTTAGGTGTTAAGTAAACATTGCACGAGCCGATGAGCCAATGACTGCAGTCAACGCACGTGCTATGGACACTCATCTGTTACAGAGTTAATTCCTAAGTAATTCTCTGTGAAACAGATTGGACCCCTACGTGCAGGCCAGTTATTGAAATAAAATTAAACTATACATGTTAGTCCCGAAATTACCTAGTTTGTGTCGAGTGGACGTTAAACCCCATCTCTCTCTCTCTCTCTCTCTCTCTCTCTCTCTCTACCCCCCCCCCCCTCTCTCTCTGTTATTTATCTACTTTATATATGTATGTACATACTGACAGTAGCGGCATGTTTGTTTTAAATGTAAAATTATATTTACGCATTTAAATTGGGTAAAAAAAAAAGGAATGACACTCGAGAACACTCAACCATATTATGTTTATATCCGTGTTACTATCCTTGTCACGTGATACTTTTCTCTGATGACGTTAGACCAACCATGCTGGTTTGACCACGCTGGATGCTAAAAATAGATCGGCCACGTGTATCTGTCAAACGTTGTAGTAACCATGTCATGTTGATAGGTGATATAAAAACAATTTCTGACACGCGTTATTTCAATAAATAAACATCGAACAGTAACGATCTCTAGTTTTAGCAGAAAGTCATTTTCAACAAACTTTGACAGAAAAAAGAAAGCCGATCGAATTCAATTTTGATTTTTCAAGAGAAAAGGAATTGCAGCATTTTGTATTGCTATTCTTCAAGTAATCCACAAACAAAATATTGATAGAATTTATTCAGTTTACAATGGGTTTATTTTTATCGAAGATTGTGGAAGCTTTAACAGCTTTTAGTGGCAGTGATCCAGCCCGGATATTAATGCTAGGATTAGATGCCGCTGGTAAGTAGAATATATTTTATTAATGATAATCATTTTATTCAATCTGATTATGGACGCGTGGTATTAGGTTTCGTGAAAATAGAACATCTATTTTCTGCTTTTTTCCCCGCTTGTGCAAAAAAAAAAAACAACCCAAAAACGAGCAATTGTTAGACAGGCAGCAAGAGCTGTTTATTATTTACTATATAAAACACTGCCCGGGTGATGATTAAATATTTTTTGCTATTTATTTGTATATTGTATGTGGGTGGACCTACCACTCTATTTGCAAAAGCTTGAATTTGTATATTTTTCTCAAAATGAAAACATTACAAGGGGACGTTATAGACCCGTGGTCAGAGATATCCACTTGGAGGGGCCGAGTTATATAATCCAAATGTTTCTTGTGCTTACTAATAGCGTCTGCAGTGTGGAGTATTTTTTTTCTAGGAATCACACAATATATTTCTTTGTATATGTATCAGTATTTTTGATGAAAATGTAATAATAAATGTATTTTATTTTTTTTAGGTAAAACGACTGTATTATATAAGTTAAAGTTAAATGAGACAGTGTGTACAATACCTACTATAGGATTTAATGTAGAAACTGTCTCACCAGTTAAAGGTGTTACGTTCACAGTGTGGGATGTTGGAGGACAGGAAAAAATTAGAACTTTATGGCGACATTATTACCAAAACGCACAAGGTAAATAGAATTATAATGATTTGGATTAAGATCTGCTCGAATTAGAAATGAAATTGGTTTTATGCAATCTGTTTCACAGAGGTATTGCGAAAGCCTCATCATACCTCTGTATTAGATGACTGACCTTTGTAAGTTTAAGTATACCTTCTACAAGGGACGTCACATCACGAGGCATAGATCATTGACTCTAACCCGTGCATTGTTTACATATAAGAACTGGTCCGGGCACAATGGTGACTTTTACTGGTCTAATATACCCTATCAGTGACTGTGTAGCGGCCTAGGGAATTCTCTCAATTGATCAGTATTTAATGTCATACTTACTTGAAATGAAATTTATTGTTCTACTGTTCTGCTCCGACTGGGGTAATGAAGACGGACATACCCTATACGGCCACGTTTCTCAACCTTTTCTCACTGCTCACCCCTAAATGAATTCTCCAAAGACCCATTTACCCCAAGAGTTTTGAGGAGGTTACTGACCGCGGTCACCGCGAGCGTCGTAGGCGTTAAGCCCGTCGAGGAGGGTCGGGGGGGGGGGTCTTCCCCTATATGAAATTTTTAGACATTGGAGCCCGGAAACGTGATTTGCCGCCATTTCCGGCACTCTTCCAGGCATTTGAGAGGAACTTGAAAATGACCATTTTCTATAGAAGCCATCCCACATGAACCGCGGATCCTTGCATGGGCCTGCACCCTATGACCACATTGACATTGAATTTGAAATGAATACGGATCGAAAGTGAGATTTAATAATCACCAAATTTATATTTTAATGAAAATACGTTGTTTCCAGTTCAGTGCGAAATTTGCTCCTGGTGAATGTCACAAACGATTTTTTTTTATTCTTGGGGCAGTATTTGAGAGTTCTAATCTCAACTGCACAACCTTTATATGACCATTTTTGAAGTTACTGGGAGTGTGGTCATTCACCCCCTGGACGCGAGCCATTCCCCCCTTGGGGGTGAATTCACCCCAGGTTGAGAAACACGGTTTTACGGTATGCTACGAGGGACATTTTGTCCGGACAGCAACGCTAAGGTCTCTCTTACTAAGATTTCCAACTGCAAGAGGTATTTTACGTCCACACCAATGTATTCACGGGACCTTGGTTGTTCGTACCATCCGAACGACTAGACAGCTGTGCTTGTATGCGCCTCCGTCCTGCACCCCTAACAACGAAAAAACACGGCTGGAAAATCTGACAATTATCTCCCCCTACACCGGGATCTCTTAGTTCAATTTTATTGGAGTCTTACTCAGCAGAAAATGATTTTTAAAAAATCATTTTCATTGACAGTGCTGAGTAATGATGGACATTAAGATTCAGTTCAAGATTAAGTTTTTCTTATCTTAATAGAGCAAACCTCATCATCATCACCCATAATTCAAAATAGTTTGCAATTATAGAAAGGTCAAACTATATATACCATTTTAAAAATTGTATACTTAATGACCAAATCCCTGACAACAAATTTACTACTAATAAAACATACCGCTAGAACTATTCTTTAATGCCAACTTGATTTTTATCAAGGTCGCTGAGGTGTAAATAAGGTTAGGGCACGGACTTGTTGGCGAGATTGTAGGTTAGAGTTGGGGTAAACGTTAGGACGAGGTCCAGGGTTAGGGTTGGGATTAGTACTATCCCTGTTTAGATCTTCTTACCTTTGACTAAACTAGGAGGAACCACGCCGGAAAATGTGGATGAACTTTCTCGACCAATGCAGGGATCAAACACCCGACCTCCAGGCTAGCGAGTCTGCGCCTTACCCACTTAGCCACCGTGACCTCTAACAGTTGACACGATTTCATACTTTAATTATATAATTAATTAATCTATGTTTTAATTCTAGGTTTGGTATATGTAGTTGATAGTGCTGATGTTATCAGAATGGCGGAAGCTAAAGAAGAATTACACGCTATATGTAAAGATATCCAAATGGAAGGTGTACCCGTTGTCATAGTAGCCAATAAACAAGATTTACCTGGTAAGATCACTAATTACAAATTTCACGATTTCCTCTCTTAAGTTTGAACAAACCCACTGTTTAAAATGGACTGTTCACTTTCCAAAAGAAAAGAAACGTAAATTAGTTTTATAATAATACATTATATTCAGATTAACCTTAGACTTAAGACAAAATAAGGCTGAGATATACCTGAGCTTATCGTTTGTAAGTACAAAGACTAAAATTTCATTAAATATGGCGTCTTCTATGCATGGAATGTGGGGTGAATACTTTATTCAAAACAACATCTCATTATAAAATTCATTTATTCACATTTCTTATTTGATTTGAATAATTCAGGAGCGTTAAAAACATCTGAAATAGCTGATCAATTAGATATGCTGTCATTCCGAGATAGAAAATGGTATGTTCAAGGAGCTTGTGCTAAAACCGGAGAAGGAATCTATGAAGCTATGACAGAAATGGCCAGATTAACAAAATTATTCCAGAGTAAAAGATGACGATAATCTGAAAATAATAATTGTGTGTGCATTAAAACAATGGAATAAAATTGTAAATATCACTGCTCCTGAGTGTCCTGGTCTAAGCCCATTGAATGTTTTTCTTAGTCTGAAGAGTTAGAGCACGTCGTTACTTCGCGAAACCTTGACTCTGATTAAAACACATATCCTATTTCGTTTCGTTTTTATATCCCAAAATTTCGTTTTAATTGCCTTTACTACACTAGGACCTGGAAGAGTTATTATCATTGATGTTTTTTGATGAAATGAGGGATTAGCCAATGAAACGGTATGTTACGACGAGTTCTTGGCCGTTTGATGAACGGAACTGTGGGTAAACGTCCACGCTGATTGAATAATCAATGTCTGACGTCATAGGGTCAAAAACCACGCGTTCGACCCCTGACGTAAACTCCCATTAAAAGTTGTCAGATCTTCATGTAGTATAGGTCATCGAAAGTAAAAAAAAAAACGAAACGAAATATTTTAATCATATCGTGAAACCTTTAAATGTACTGAATGTGTGTGATAATATTATAAAGATGAACTTATTTCACGAGACCATGCAGAGTTATTGATAACTTTTGTACTCCATGGAGCCTTGTGTAGTGAATGAAACGAACGGAAATTGATAAATATGTCTGTGATTTTATAAAGATCAATATCATTTCACGAGAAATTACCGCCTTATTGAATTTGTGCAGTCACTTTGCACATAACCATGGACCGTATGGGCAATTCCACGGTAACGGACGTACATTTTGCACTCGTTATATTTTGAATTCTTCCAATATTATCTAAGCATGAATAATTAACTGTTCGGGTTTTATATAGTATTAAAGACATATATTTTAAGTATTAATTGACATATGATTTTATTTATTTCTGAACACCGGAAATAAATATTGGCTCTTCAAAGTATAGGTAACGGACGTACAGAAATGAACACCTTGATTTACCTACATGAACATGGTTGCAAAACTCTGTGAATTGTCCTGTGGAATTCAACAGTTTTTATCCCTGTAAGAAAGGGCACTAATACTAGATGTGTGCTGTATGATCACTACTCACATTTAGATTCTTGTAATCCAGTAAATTAGAAATTAGTGTGGTAACGGACGTACATATTTTCTGGTAACGGACGTACGAGTGCAAATTGCTAACCAATTAAATGAGATATTTAAACTTTCAAGTAATAGGACTGATAGATAATACTTAATATTAACTCATTTGAATTAATGGAGCAGTTAATTTCCTAAAAACATTACTTCTTACATAAAATATTGCGACCTAAAAATTTTGGTAACGGACGTACATTTTTACCCTAAAATTTTAGTAACGGACGTGCATAAATCTATGAAACCCCAAATATTCAGAGAATTGGGTCAAAATGTTTTCCTTCTACAGTCATAATATCAATGTTAGCTTTATATATGAGTTTTTGAACAGTTCGATAAATAAATATGAATGAGAGAGATGAAATATAAATATTTGATAAAATGAAATGCCATAAAAAGTAACGGACGTACATGTACGAAAACCCAATTTATTCTGAGAATTTTTGCCAATCTTTTCTTTTTTTGGTCATTATAATAAGAATAGGTTATTTTAGCTTTAGATATGAAAGTTTAAACAATTCAATTCATAAATATGAATGAGAGAGGAAAAAATGTGAATATTTGGTAACGGACGTACATTCTCATAGCGATATTTTTCTATGTTGATTACTTTCACAAAAATATGTTATTTTCATATTTTAATGTATATAAATATCATGTTTATATACATTGTCAGATAACAAATGCCAAATCATTCATTATAACTTAGAATTATCCAACAAACACAAAGTAAGAAAATACATAAAAATTATAAATTCAACATTTACAACATACACCTCGACAAAAGACCAAATAAAAAAAATTTAGGAACAATTTCTGCCAAAATTTAAGTTTATTTTCAAAATATAGATTATTTTTCACCATAAAACATTATTTTTGTCCACTTATCACCTAATTAAATTTTTCACCTAATTGTATACTTTAGCGTGGAATTGCCCGTATTATATGGATTTATATGAGGTTCATGATGTCACTAAACTTATCAACCTTATAATTGGTTCATATTGAATTTTTAAGATATCTTACCGATATATATTTGTATGCATTAATTTATTTGTTTATTACTTTGTAAATATATTTCACGGGTTATTATGTATTACTTGTAGATATGTATATATAAAATGATTGAATATATATAATTCATTCTGTACATATGTAAATATAATATCACTGACACCATTATCTAAAATTGTATATTTGTATAATATATATCATGGTTAAATTCTCAAGTTTTTGTTGTAAACGATCTATATCTGAAATAAATGTTTTCAAATTATAAATTATGGTTATTTTCTCAGCTTAACACTAGTTATTTGTACAGTGAGCCAGACTTTATGGAGCAACATTTCCCCAGAAATTTCTGTTTAATTTTCAGCAGAGATTGGAAGCACTAGAAAGGTTAATGGAATGTAAATATAAGTTAAAGTGGGATCAGAAGTCAACATGGAAACTACTAAAGTAAATATTATTGTGATGACTTTGAGATTTAAAAGAGACATGACATGAGGTTTAGTAGTATTGGGTTTGAACAACAGGAGTGGGTCGGTGGAGAGTGTGGAAGTCGGGTTGTTAGTGCGAAGACCGAGCATATATCACGGTGACCTAAATATTATGGGCTATAATGGTAAATTGCCGAGCAGCCAGGGACGGACTAGGGGTTAGGGACTCCTTAGCCTGGCCTCACTAGGAACCCCTACTCTAAAATTTTTTTGAAAAACAGACTGTAAACGGTAGAATATACCCTGATGTTTCTAGGTTATGCGGAAATTAAGCGCAGTGAATGTTACCTATTAATCAAAAACGTCGTAAATTCAAGACTGGAAAAGGCCGCAAAACTACACGAGAACATCAACTTTTATAGAGGCCCCCGAACCTACCACACTTGCAGGTTCCTTCTAATAACATCCCGGTGCGTGCCTCGAGGGCAGTGACCACCAACAGTCACGTGTCGTCAGGCGCGGATCCAGGATTTTTTGCAGGGGGGGTCTAGGTTTGATAAAAGGCACCCAACGAATTAACGGGGGGTTTGGGGGCGCTCCCCCAGGAAAATTTGGTAAATTAGATTTAATTTGGTGCATTCTGACGTATTTCCGGAAGGTAAATTCCAAAATTACAGGTCTAAAAGTCGCCAATAAAATCGCATAAAAAAATTTCAAGTCTGAGCAGGGGGGGGGGGGGGGGGTCCGGACCCCCTGGACCCCCCCCCCCCCCTCTGGATCCGCGCCTGGAGTCGTGTAGTGGTTTGCCTTCTTCCACGATTTGGACAGATATATTTTTCTACATACACAAAAAAGGCGACCGTAAAATGTAGGCATATTTGCAAAAATGTCACAGCGGCTACGACCGGCGTTTTGTATACCTGGACACGTATAGAATATATTTATATATAAAATAAGAAAGTTGGTTTGTGGGCGTGTTCGATAGAGGAAATTAAACGGTTGAACTTATAAAATTTTGAATAAATTTTGTACAAAAAATTTAAATCGTGCTATTTAAAGTTCCAATAGCATTTTTTTAAGTTAGATTTTTAAAATTTATTAAAATAAAGCCCCAAAATAGATTGAACCTATAAACAGTCTTACCTTGTTAAAGAATAATCCTATTAATCCTATAATTCACTATTGCCAGTTGAGAAATTGGCAAAAATATCATTTTCAACTTCAAATTCAAACGTTTGAAGATGGCCGTCCATGGAGAAGAATGGGAAAACAAGGGAGGTAATTGAGTAACTATTTCCTCAATCAACCAGTGTCACCCTTTTTACCCCCCCCCCCCCAAAAAAAAAAAAAAAAAAAATGTCCATGATCGTATAATAGTGAGTTGACAACCTTTTGAGCAAGAAACATAGAAATAATTATATTTTGACTTTCCTAGAAAAAGTGAAATTGGAACTTTAAGTTATTTTTATATTTGATGCAGTAATTATAAGGACAAAATTGACTACACATATGATTGCTGCATTATTATGGATACTAGAAAAATGGAGATAAAAGATGTATTATGTAATAAGAGCAAAATCTGTCTGTTGCAGCTCTTTTTTAGGTCTTAAATGTTATCTAAATTATTGATAAGACATTTATTAACACGAAAAGGCCATAACCATCTCTCGATGTCATCGAATGGTTCCGATTTCAAGAGAGAGAGAGAAATGGGGTTTAACGTCCACTCGACACAAACCAGGTCATTTCGGGACTAACATATGGTTCAATTTTATTTCGATAATTCGCTTGCGCGTAGGGGTCTTTAGCAGTGGGAGGAAATCGGAGTATCCAGAGAAAACCCACGAAGTTAGACAGGCGACCCTACTCCTTGCCACGTACAACCGGGGCCGATTTCAAGAATAGAACGATTCAGCCATTATTTAATGATTTAATCTAAAAATGGAGAACCAAAGTTAAGTCTCGAATAACCATCACCTTGGTTACGTTAATATACAATTAATGCACACATCCTGTCAAAACTACAAACAGGATAAAGTAATTTGAATGAAATTTTAAATATATGATATTTATTATCTATTTTTGAACTATGATAGCAAGAACAGTCAGTTCTTTATCTACATCTTACATTATGTATCTTTAACTTACATGACTTATTTTTCATATGAGTAACACAGCTATTAGGATACGGTTTAGTACCTAAAACACTAGACTGGTGGCCAGTCTTCTCCACACACCAAAAATTGGCCAGTCCTCTCAAAAAAAAAAACGAAAAAAAAAAGTAATCTCTACAGGTTTACTCAAATTTTCTTTTTATACAAATGGAAACGAAAATTGGTTTACTAAAAATTACTACTTTTATATAAATCGAAATGTAAAATAAATAGAAGAGACTGGGCCAGTC
The DNA here is from genome assembly GCA_036850965.1 of Patella caerulea. NCBI lineage: Eukaryota > Metazoa > Mollusca > Gastropoda > Patellidae > Patella > Patella caerulea. The sequence goes on along the minus strand of JAZGQO010000011.1, from coordinate 63,092,857 downwards.
TACTAAAACACCAAAATACAATAAAAGGACCTTAAAATTGTCAGTAAAAAGACCTTGAAATTGCCAATAAAGAAACATATCTCTGAAAAAAAATCAACTATTGTCTTCAATTAAAATACCAGTTATTTTATAGCACAGAGTATTGGCCCCGATTGTAAAAAAAATGGCACAGGGGCCTATATTAGATTCAAAATAAAACAAATTCATGGACCACTGAAAATATAATGGTCTTAATTCGAGGAGAAAAATGATATATGTATTGGGTGAGGTAGTGATGAATTACCAAGCTAGTTTCGTTTTCTCATTTTTGATGCGCCCCCATCGCGGTAGAAACTAGTCCCATGTTTACAAATAAAGCAATAGAAATGAAATTCGAATGTTTAGCTTGATCACTGTTTATATATTTGACATCACGTGATGATGACGTTATACCAACCATGCTGGTTCGACCAAGCTGGATTCTAAAAATAGATCAGCCACGTGTATCTGTCAAACGTTGTTGTTATCATGTCATATTAATAACAGATATAAAAACAATTTCTATCGTGCGATATTTCATTAAATTACAACACATCGAATTGAAACGAGACTTTAGTTTAATAGAAAGTCATTGATCAAAGTGAGAGATAGAGAGCAAAAAGAAAGAAGGCCGATCGAAATCAATATTTGTTTTTAAAAATTGCGTTTTCAAGAGAGCTGAAATAATAATTTTTTTGTATGGATAGTCATCAACTTTCGATTCAAGAACATCCTTTTAATTAGCCTACAAAAAAATTTCAGCAGAATTCATTCAGCTTACAATGGGTTTATTTTTATCGAAGATTCTGGAAGCTTTAACAGCTTTTAGTGGCAGCATGGACCTGTTTTATAAGGTCCATGGTGGCAGTGATTCAGCCCGGATATTAATGCTAGAATTAGATGCCGCTGGTAAGTAGAATATATTTTATTAATGATAATCATTTTATTCAATCTGATTATGAACGATCTTGAACAGGAAAAAATTGTTTATACACTATTATTCAGTGCGGCGTTAAATACAATCACAGTCTTCAGTCAAGATTTTTGTATAATAAAAAAAAACAAAAAAAACAAGAGAACATCTATTTGTATTCTTGCTTGTCGAAACAGCGACGATTTGTTAGAGAAACAACCTGGGCCCTGATTCGCGAAATCTTAACTTAAGATAAAATCCAAAGTTTAGTAGATACTTCAGTTTTGATTGGCTAAGCACTAAAATCAAACTAATATCATCCAATCAAATAACTAAAATTTGGATTTTATCGTAGTTAAAATTTCGTGAAGAAGGCCCCAGAACAGCTTATTATTTATAAATACAAAACCTATCCGGTTGATGTGTTAATTAGTACTGTTATTTTTCTGTATGTGGGTCTGCCATTTTACTCGCAATAACATGAGTTCGTATATATTTTGTAGCTAAAGAGAAGAAGGCGCCGGATTAACCACGGGACACCACGGGGCACAGACAGCCCCCCCCCCCCCCCGTTTCTTGCGCGTTCTGATGACGTCAGCAGTGTGGAGTATTTTTTTCTAGTAATCACACAATATATTTCTTTGTATATGTATCAGTATTTTTGATGAAAATGTAATAATAAATGTATTTTATTTTTTTTTTTAGGTAAAACGACAGTATTATATAAGTTAAAGTTAAATGAGACTGTATGTACAATACCTACTATAGGATTTAATGTAGAAACTGTCTCGCCAGTTAAAGGTGTTACGTTCACAGTGTGGGATGTTGGAGGACAGAAAAAAATGAGAACTTTATGGCGACATTATTACCAGAATGTACAAGGTAAATTGTAGACTGCAGTGGCCAGTCCTCTCCACACACCAAAAATTGGCCAGTCCTCTCAAAAAAAAAAAAAACGTAATCTCTAGACTGGTGGCCAGTCTTCTCCACACACCAAAAATTGGCCAGTCCTCTCAAAAAAAAAAAAAAAAAAAACCGAAAAAAAACCGTAATCTGATTATTGATCTTTTTTGTTAGAGTATATAAGTTGTTTCGTAGGTTAAATCATTTTTAAATGAATATAATGTGATTAGTGATCTATACGTTTAAATTCATTTATGGGTGATTAATGATCTATACGTTTAAATTCATTTATGGTTAATTATGATGCTGTTATTGACATTGAACTATAACACGTACGTATGGAAGAACAATTTCTGATTTATTTAGGCGACGTTTCGAAGAGTATTCTCTCAACGTTTTCAAGCAAGTACTATTAAATAAATCAGTAATTATTGTTCTTCCATAAGTATGTGTTATAGTTTAATGCTTTTTCCATTTACTAAATGGCTCTAAAAGATTACTGACATTGTTTCATTATATATGATAAAGTCTTTTATTGGCATCACCGGATCAGTTGATACTTTACAGGTGAATATACAGTTATTTACACCGTTTCATACCTTACGGTTTCAAGATACCGTAAAGATACAGTTATTGACATTATTTCGGTCTTTATATGATACCGTTATTGGCATTATGTCATTTTTAAATATACAGTTATAGGCATTGTGAATTATTTATGGTAAAATACACAGTTATTGGCATTATGTCATTCTTTATGGTTAAGAATACAGTTATTGGCTTTATATCGTTCTAAATGGTAAAAGATATAGTTATCAGAATTATTATACTATTCTATATGGTTAAAGATACAGTTATTGGCAGTATGACATTTTTTTATATTAAAAGATACAGTTATTGGCATTATGCCATTCTTTATGGTTAAAGATACAGTTATTGGCTTTATATCGTTCTAAATGGTAAAAGATACAGTTATTGGTATTATGTCATTCTTTATAAAGATACAGTGATTGACATTGTGTCATACTTTATGGTTAAAGATACAGTTATTGGCATTGTGTCATTCTTTATGTTGAATATATGATTAATTGATCTACGTTTTAATTCTAGGATTGGTATATGTAGTTGATAGTGCTGATGTTACCAGAATGGCGGAAGCTAAAGAAGAATTACACGCTATATGTAAAGATATCCAAATGGAAGGTGTGCCCGTTGTCATAGTAGCCAATAAACAAGATTTACCTGGTAAGATCACTAATTACAAATTTCACGATTTCCTCTCTAATTTGGACAAGCTCAAAAAGTAATTGTATTTAGTAATTGTATTTTATATAATATTGTATTCAGATTAACCCTAGACTGCTGTTTTGTATTCCCAGAACCCTAAACAAGACAAAATAAGATCGGACTACTTCGCACCACATTCTCTGAATTGGTTGGGGAGGTGGGGGGGGGGTAGCACGTGAGCGCTGTATCACAAAGCCTGTCATTTAGTCAACTGGCGTTGGTTCGAATCCCCTGTCGTACATGACAAGGAGTAGGGTCGCCTACTAAAGACCCCTCCCAAACGAAGTATTGAAATGAAATGAAACAATATGTTAGTTACATCGCGTGGACGTTAAACCCCACTTCTCAATCCCTCAATGGCTGAGATATACCTTCTTATCGATTGTAAGCCGAAAAGGTAAAATTTTATTAACTATTGTGTGTTCTATGCACGGAGTGTGGGGTGAATATTGTAGGTACAAAGACTAAAATTTCATTAAATATGGCGTCTTCTATGCATGGAGTGTGGGGTGAATACTTTATTCAAACAACATCTCATTATAAAATTCATTTATTCACATTTCTTATTTTATTTGAATAATTCAGGAGCTTTAAAAACATCTGAAATAGCTGATCAATTAGATATGCTGTCATTCCGAGATAGAAAATGGTATGTTCAAGGAGCTTGTGCTAAAACCGGAGAAGGAATCTATGAAGCTATGACTGAAATGGCCAGATTAGCAAATTCATTCCAGAGTAAAAGATGAGGATAATCTGAAAATAATAATTGTGTGTGTATTAAAAACAATGGATGAAGAAAGCAGTGTATGTGTGCACATATCAGTTCTCTAGTCTCAACACCCACTGAATCTTTCTCTAGTCTTTGAAAATACTGGACGATCTGATTAAATGCAGACCTACATTGCGTTTCGTTTATACTTTTGATGGCTTTCACTGCATGAAGATCTGACCAGTTGTAGTCGGAGGTCGTGTCAGGGGTCATACGAGCGGCTTTCGACCCTATGCCGTCAGGCTTTTAATTAATCAATATTTCTACTGGAATGTCCACAGTTACTTGCACAGCACACCAAGAACTCGCCAAAACAGACTGTTTCATTGGCTAATCCCTCGCGTCAACCAAAACGCGGGTAATATAATAACTATTCCAGATACTATTGTAGTAAAGACAAGTAAAACGAAATTTTAAACGAAACGAAATAGGATCTGTTTTTTTTATCAGATTATACACTGGGATACTTATTAAAATCTTAAGTTTAAATGTTAGGAATAAAAATCATGTTTATTATAATAGCCTGTTTTAGGTTTTGAAATTAGAGCACGTGTGGATTATGTATGTGATAATATAAATATGAAAATGCAGCCATATTGAAGTTATGCCTTATTTATGAATTTAAATGAATGAAACATATTGAAGCTCATAAAAGTTTTTGATAATACGAAGATCATAAGAAAAAATCCGCCCTAAACATTTTGTGCAAATATACAGGCGCGGATCCAGGGGGGGGGGGGTCCAGACTTGAAAATTTTTTATGCGATTTTATTGGCGACTTTTAGACCTGTAATTTTGGAATTTACCTTTCGGAAATACGTCAGAATGCACCAAATTGAATCTAATTTACCAAATTTTCCAGGGCCCCCAAACCCCCCGTTAATTGGTTCATCAAACCTAGACCCCCCCCCCCTGCAAGAAATCCTGGATCCGCGCCTGATATTTATGGTCGACAATATCAGTTTTGTTGAATTAATGTGCTTTAATATTTCGTGGAAGCATAAACATATAATGAAATTGATAAATATGTCTGTGATTTTATAAAGATCAATATTATTTCACGTAAAATTACCGCCTTATTGAATTTGCGTTACTGTTCTTGTAATTCCGACCTGCCGAAACTAAAACTATCAACATATTATATATTTTGTTTATAATTGGTTCATATTGTATTTTTAACATCTGTGTATATATTATTTCATTTGTTTATTACTTTTTAAAATATTTTACAGATTATTATTTATTACTTGTAGATATGAATATTATTATAAAATAATAAATTCAATTCATACTATATTAGTATTGTTACATTCTCTATTTTTTGTAGTAAAGGGTGCATATCTGGAATAAATGGTTTCAAGGTTTAAATTATGGTGATATTGGTTATCAGCCAGACATTATGGAGCAACCTTTCCCCACAAATTTCGCTTTAATTTCCTTCAGAGAGTGTAATGACGTCAATCGCCATGGAAACTACTAAAGTAAATATTGTGATGGATTTATGATTTAAAAAAGATAGAAGATGAGGTTTAACACAACAAGGTCATCTTAATATTGACAATCATGTCATGGGTTTGAACAGCGGTAGTGGTGGGGTGTAGAAGTCAGCGTGGAAGCTATGAAAGTAAATATTGTGATGGCTTAGAGTAATTCGACACAAACCAGGTCATTTCGGGACTAACATATGGTTCTATTTTATTTCAATAATTTGTTACAGGGCCTTTAGCAGTAGGAGGAAACCGGAGGACACAGAGAAAACCCACGAAGTTGGACAGGCGACTGCTTCTTGTTACATACATGCAGGGAATTGACACTTGGCTCAATGACAGGCCTTCTCATCCCACCGCCACCCAACCTCCCGTGTGGAATCTGATGTATGGGTACTGGACTATATAATGTCATAGATTTGAAATCTGGTAGTGGGGTTGAAGGGTGAATCAGTTACTGCAGTGTGCAGACGTTTGGTGATGCACAGGGCCAGCTTCTTGAATACATGGTCCCATACGCTGTTGGTGCAGAAAAGTATGATGTTTCTTTTAAGTTCTTCAACAAACATATAATTTTTCATAAACCAATAAAATAAATTTATGAACTTTATTGATAAGATATTGAAAATAGAAGCATTTCACAAAACATGTAGACATCATGTTAAATGCATGTATAAATATAAGCAAAATTCAATCAACAATTCAAAAAGTTGCCAACCTGAAAAAATGTATAAAAACTCATTGTCTGTGGAAACTTAACAATAACCTTGTGCTGTAAACAATTTTTATATTCTAAATATATTAAATCACACACACATTTTAAAACGGTGCACCTAAACCAAGAAAGTGTGCACAAATATTAAAACAAACACTTGAATTTTAAAATGGATGCAACTAACACAAGAAAGTGTGAACCAATAAGGAAGTACACACACATAAATTTAAAAACAGGTGCACCTAAAAACATAGGGTGTGCACTGATACCAAAACACCCACAAGAATTTTAAAATAGGTGCACCTAAAAACATAGGGTGTACACTTATACCAAAACACCCACAAACATTTTAAAATGTGTGCACCTAAGAAAAGAGTGTGCACCGATACCAAACAATCACAAGAATTTTGAAATGTGTGCACCTAAGAAAAGAGAGTGTGTACTAATACCAAAACAACCACAAGAATTTTAAAATGTGTGCATGTAAGAAACGAGAGTGTGCACCAATATTAAAACACACACACCAAATTTAAAACGTGTGCATCAATATTAAAACACACACACCAAATTTAAAACGTGTGCATCAATATTAAAACACACACACAAAATTCAAAACGTGTGCATCATTATTAAAACACACAGATGATATATTTCAAAATGGGTGCACCAAAGAAAAGAGGTTGTGCCACACTGTAAAATACGGATGCACTCATTTGTCAGCCAAAACAGGGGAGGGTGCACCCACTGGATCTACCCTTGCATCAAAAACTATGTAACAAACTATTATCACAGGAAATGCTGCACACAAATTTATCTAGAGTAATTATCTGCTAGTTGTATTACAAAATATTAGCTAACCATCACTAATTTATAATGTAATCCATCAACATAAGTGGTTTCATATATTTTATCTTAATGTCATCAATACCTGTTAAACAGTTCTCTATTATGATGGTTTTACAATTAGAAGCACTTTGATTTGTTCAAATGATAATAAATATATTCTAATGGTGATCACAATCAAGGGAGGACTGGATAGCACTGGGCCGCTATTGTGGTAAGAGAGAGGAATGGGGTTTAAAGTCCGCTGGACAAAACTAGGTCATTTTGGGACTGTCATATGTTTCAACTTTATTTCAATAATTTTCTTGCGCGTAGGGTATCTTTTGTGGTGGGTGAAAACTGGAGGACCCAGATAAAATTCACTAAGTTGGACAGACGACATTATGAAAACAATTCACCAATTAATTAATTAAACAGGCATTATGCAAGAGCTAAATCTGCCTATCGCAGGTCTTTCTTTAGGCCTTAAATATTATATAAGTTATTAATGCCATTTGATGGACCCGATTTAAAACAGATTTGAATCCGATCTGCAGTTCAACCACAGTTGGTGATTAACTGTAAAAATGGATTAGCAAGACCTCAAGAGTGTCACAAGATTTTTCAAGGGCCATAACTCTGGCAGTAATTATTTGAAATCAATAGGCTTCATTGTCTCATTAACTTAAACGCTGTCCATGAACTAAAGTCAATCGAATATTTACAAGCAGACAGATGGGGGCAATGATAATATACGACAACATTTCAATGTTGGCCTATAAAAAGTGAACATATAGCAAGCCCTTTAAGAGAAATTGGTAAGGTTTTTTCTTCGTAATGCTTGTACCCCCTCTTTAATTGAAAACAAGAAAATATTTAAGGAACACCCATTCCCAATATTACAAAAATAATAATTTCAAAATTAATCAATTAATTAAACACAAGCATTGATTTTTTAGAAAAAAAAAATTTGTTCTTGATGCATTCCCTTGACATTTTAATTATCACTTTGTTACATTATTAGATCAATGATAGTAATGGAATATCACCACGATGAAAAAATCAATACTGAAGTATATCACAATATCAAATAACATAATATCAGTATAATCAAATAAAGTCTGAAAATAATAACAACATATAAATAGATGAAAATTCTAACATCATAACATATTATTAATAATAAATATCAGAGGTGTTAATGTAAACATATATTTTAAAGTGACATATTTGAAATTGATACAGTAGTCAAATAAAACAATAACAACATGTAATTAGATGACAATTCTAACATCATAACAACTATATTTATATTAGAATATATTATTAATAAAAACCTAAACTTATTACACATATATATTTTAAACTGACATATATTTTAAACTGACATATATTTTAGAGGTGTAAATTCTCTCTTCGGATAATTCTTTAATATACCGGAACATAATTATACATATCGTCATACAGAACTGAGAGGCCAGTTGCTTTACTTAGTAAGGGATCCTAACTAGTGACTGCCTTCATTGTACAAACTGTGTTATTATATTTAAAGGAAAATTGGATAATAAGAAAAAAGTAAATGTTTTAATCAAAACTGGCATGTTGATAGATGAATAATGCATAAAGGATTAAACAATAGTGACAAACATGTCAAATATCAAATAGATTAGACAGACATTACACAAGAGCAATATCTGCCCATGACAAGTCTTTCTTTAGGCCAGAAATATTATCTAAATTATCAAATAGACATTAATTAACGTATACAGACCATAATCGACCCTCAATGTCATCGCTAGCCTGCGATATTTACTGGATTACAATCTGATCTGCTGCTCAACTTTCATTCTTGATTTAATCATGAAATGGATAATCAAGACTATGTTTTTCGTACCGACTTTAGTATTGATGATCGAGGCTTCGCTCAAAATTCAATCGCCAAAATCTTGGTTCAGAGTAGATCAATCTGATCGCAATTTTCAACATTATCTAGTTTTTAACTATTATATTGAGAACTGCCAGCTCTTTATCTAATCTCCCATAACGTATCTTTAAAGTTCTAAAATCATTAATATTAGACACCTTGAAATATTAATAATAGGCCTAAATATATAACTAGATATTATATCCATATACCTTAAAAGTGACATACAGTAAAATATAGGTTTAATATACACACAAATAGATTAAATATGTATTATATGAAAAACTTGAATGTTATAATAAATAAATTACATAAACATTTAAACAACACTTAAAATATAGAAAATGTATTTTAAAAAAATAATGTACATTGTTGATCTTAACTCGGAATCAGTCAGCAGGAAGATGGTCTTTTAGAAACAGTAGTGAGAAAAGTAAGTGTTTTATTCAAAATATATATCCAACCCAAAGAATAAATCTTAAAACAGTTGTGTTCAAAAATTGTTGAGATAGGTTTCTTATATGTAGCTAAAACATAGGCCTACATCATAGCCTTCTTATTTATGGAATTATGTACCATTATGTATAATTGTAGCTTAAATGAGATGTTAGATTACTCTAAATCTTTGTTCAGCATTGCTTTATGGTACCAAGGTTTCTTATGATTCAAAGGGGAATTGGGTTATCTAATGGATTGATGCCTGCGCATGAAATCAAAAGGTCTGTCATTGAGTCCGCTTGTACGTGACAAGAAGTAGGGTCGCCTGTACAACCTCATTGGTTTTCTTGGATTCCCCTGGTTTTTCTCACTGCTAAAGATCCATATGTGAAATAAAATTGAACAATATGTTAGTTCAAAATAACCTAGTTTGTGTTGAGTGGCCGTTAAACCTGAATTCTCTCTTACATAAATTACATGTAGGTATATGTCGATATTTTAACAAATCTGTCAATAATTAAAAATAAATTAATTAGCACCTAAAAAACATTCATTGGATTCAGATCGTTGATGGGGTAATGGAGTTTGGTTTGTAGAGCTACAAATATCCATAAAATATATTAATTTATCATAGAATCATTGTCTATAAATTGTATATTTTATTGTATATATCACAACATTCATCTATAGCTGTATATGGTATTTGTAAGCTTATATTGCATCATTTCGCCCTATATGAATCTCTTGTAAACTACAATATTATGAAAGGCGTATCTCAAATTGGAATATCGGACCAAAAATGGTTTAATTCCGTTCAATAGTTACAAAGTCATGATAAATAGAAATTTCACTGACCTATCTGCGTAAAAAGAAGCTGATATCTTTTTTAGGTGGCACAGACACACGATGGGCCTAGTTTAAATCTGATCGAATCCATGTCGCAAGATCATGTAAGCATTGAGAACTTGATTTTTTTTCCTTTATTACGAGTTAAATATTAGCTGAGGAATTTGAAGCAGGTAGGGGTCGGTAGTAGTCGTCACAATTTCATTCTATCATATTACGACAACACATAATTTTGAAGGAATGTTACCGACATAAATTTAATTACCGCTTGGGAATTAACTTAAAAAAATAATGAAGTGAACTTATCTTTTATTATGTATGAATATGAATATTTTTTTGTTGACACATTATTTTTAATTGTGGTCTGAATTAACAATAAGAGTTATTCCCCTTGATTTTTGGAAAAAATGTCTGACAGGAAAAATTTTGAAATACCTAGATTGGATTAAACCATAAAAAATTTGATCAAGCATTTGATATAAAGTAAATCCATAAAATTGAGTTATTTTGAACTTCAATAACAATCAAAAAATACATACCGGTACATTATAAAGTAAATACGTCTCACTGTTAAATAAGACTAGTTGAGCAAAACAAAATGTGCGATGGATCGTTGGAAGAATAATAGGAGGTATAAGGTCGATAGCATAAAACCATTAAACAATATAATACAGAACTGTCAATTCAAAATTTTAACTTATTTTAACCAAAGATTGGCAAGGTATTTTAGAAATTTTACAATTGTTATGGGCTTTTAAAATAAATAAAATACAAATTTTCAATTATATTTACTGTGTTTTCTTTTATAAACTTTCAAGACACTGATCGAATGGAATGTTAATACACTGACATGCAGATTTCTCACTAAGTCAAATTCATTGTTAAAAATTCACTGACGGTGAAACGGGAAGAGGGGGAATTGGGTTGCCTCTCTATCTCAATCCTACAGATTTAAAAAAATACAAGATTTAGGTACATAGTTTTCATTTAAAGTCAGTCATATCAAAGTCTCATGGGCCAATATTTCCCCTTTCTATTGTTCAAAATCACTTTCGAAAAAGCTTTTAGGGGAAAACCATACAAATTAAACATTTTTTTTTATTCCAAAAGCTCAACAATTTGTAAAGGAAGATCATACAAAATAGAAGAAAGTTCTCAAAAGAGACCATAAAAATTTAAAAAAAGCATCACATTAAATAATGAAGCCAGTTAATACATGTAATGGTAGGGATAAGGCAAAGTTTCACAAAAACACAGTATGTTATTAAATAAATAACATGCAAATATTACAATGCATATTAAAACATACAATACCATAATACATGGAACAGTGAAACCTGGATCAAACAATAATTCCACTGTCAATAAACTCTTCTCCATTACCCATATTCTTAACTCAAATGAACAGGTTCTGTTCAGATTCAGATCTGTTATTCACCAGTGGTAATTAAATCTACATCCTGTCAATGTTATGTCAATCAAACTGAATCGATTAGTTAATATTGGGAAGATACCAGATTGTAGAATTTAGATTCCCTTTGAAGTCTGATTCGCAAGGAATAATGATATCCCCAAAAGATAATTCTACCTAAAGGGATGCTATCTCTAAAATATAAATCTACCTCAAGGAATAATGATATACCACAAGGGATAATGCTATATTCAAAGCTCAGTGGGATAGTGCTATATCCATGGGATAATTCTTCTGAACTGGGATAATCTATCTCAATGGATGATGCTATCTTCAAACCTCAGTGGGACAGTGCGATATCCATGGGATAATTCTACTGAACTGGAATAATCTATCGCAATGGATAATGTTATCTTCAAACCTCAGTGAGATAGTGCTATGTCCATGGAATATTCCTACTATACTGAGATAATTCTATGTCAATGGATAATGTTATCTTAAGATTATTATACTAAATGTGATAGTTCTATCTCAAATGAGATAATTCTACTTAAGTGGGATAGTTCGATCTCAATGGGAAAATACTATTTCAGGGGGATAATGCTACAATCATGGTATTAAATTGTATAGTTCTATATCAGTAAGATAATACTACTTCAGTGAGAAAATTATAATCTAGCAGGATAATGATATTTTAACGAGTTTGACTTTTAATGAATAACTTTGATTTGACAAATTGAGCTGTAATGGAATTGTTGTTAGTTTACAGGTTTCACTGATAAAAGACGATGTGAATATTTATTATAGCAATAATCACTGAAAGACTCCCAACTGTTGATACCAGTATCAAAATACCAGTATCAAAATACCAGTATCAAAACAATATCAATGGTCTCATTATTCACCATATATATTTTTGTTAAGATCACACAGCTGTTTGAGAAAGCCTGAGTTCGGAAAAATTTCCCTGCGATGTCGCACATGCTTCACAGCATGCATGAGATCCATCCCTTTCTTTGCCATTAAATAAGCAATAACAATGGCTGCAGATCGACTGACTCCCATCTGACAATGTATATACAGTTTAGATGTCTCTGAAAAAAAATTACAGACATTTGAATTATCTAAACATACATTATGCAAGAGCTAAATCTGCCTTTTGAGGCCTGTGTATGTGGGCAATTTTCAACACATTCTTTTTATGTAATCTATATTCTATCTATTATAGCAAGAACTGCTAACTCTTTATCTAATACCCCCATAATACTCCTTTAATAGGATAAGCAAGAAAATTGCAAAAGACCTAAAACAACCTGGAAACCCTTAACACAAAGTAATGGACATTGTAAGTAATATATTATCCAATAAAAGTCACGGGTATGTAGTGATACAGGATTCATTCTAAACTCACAACAAAGGAGCAGTCCCAAAACACTCTGTTACAGGGCTTCGACCTCAAAATTGTCAGTCATTGTTGTCCAAGATTTTTATGAAAAAGCAAAGCAAAAAGTTTTTGGCATACAAAATGTCTGATGGGTCAGATCAGTTGTTTTCCAAAGCCCTTGGTCTTGAATGGCATACAAGGCTGACACGGAACACAGACATCATTGCTACGGTAATGGCTGACACCAACATTGTCCTTTAAGTATGTTTAAATGTTGAACCTATTTGCTTGGTACATCATCTAAATATGAATAAACACGTCCAAAATGTGTCAAAACAATGAATAAATTGGCCATAAAACAATTAAAGGATAAAACATTAGAGAAGCTAAATGGAATTGTATTTTATTTAACATAGTGAACACAAGTTTTATACATTGTACGTATTTTATACAGAACAGTTTTCAAGCTTTTGTTAAATTAGATTACGCCAGCTAGCTAGCCTGTTCTCATAAATCTTCTGAATATTCTAGTGCTTTTTGTCTGTGACAAATATACCACTTTTGGAATTATCTCTGTAAATCATTCATTTTGTTTAAAACGCAATACTAATAGTTCACAATTACATCCTATAAAAGGTATATACAGTGTCAAAAGCTTTGTCAGCGAAATCCTGAAGCTCTGAACAATACATCTAAATTCAATAATTGAACCAAATCTGTCAATGACTATTATTACGTCTTACAATGTTCCAAGTCTAGACATAGTTATTAATGGAGAATGATTTGTCGTCCCTTAAGTAATCGAGTTATATCTGGAATTCAGAATCAGCTGGGTTCCATCTTCTCCTTATTATATTATATAGTGTCAACTAAAAGTCCCTGATGCTCAAAGGAAACTCTTGGTGAGAATCTTTCTGTGACAGACATATATAACTTCAAATATATACTGATAAATATAACCTGAAATCATGCTTCCTACATGGTGGGTTGGATGGCCAAATGTTTGGCGCCAGAGAGAGAGAGAGAGGGGTTTAACATCCACACGACACAAACCAGGTCATTTCGGGACTAACATATGGTTCAATTTTATTTCAACAATTTGCTTGCACGTAGGGGTCATTTATCAGTGGGAAGAAACTTGAGGACCTGGAAAAAAACCCATGAAGTTGGACAGGCAATCCTCTGTTTCTCTGTCTCTCTCTCAATTCTGGAGTAGCAAACCTGTTGATTGATTGTTGATTGTTGATGGTATCGAAGTCTATCCGAACATATCTGCACATAGCAGATGGTGGACTGTATAGAGACAATCCTATCTTAAAGCATCACTTAAAGGGACAATAACATTCTTGCTGGTTTGGTAGTTCCAGAAAATAAATAATACCCTTATTCTAAGTACTAGATGTTTAAATGTCCTACCTGTTGTGTAAATTATCCATTACAACCTATTTTACTTGTCCAGAGGGTTCGAAAATATTTTAAAATCCAAGTCACATTTGAAAAGGTTTATGTTAGACTTTTCAAATCAATTGGTTGAATTTTTCCAATTTTTCAAAATAGGCGTGTTAAGATGAAATTTATATCATCATTTAATTGGAATATTCTAAAATAATATGATTTGTTGACCAGAATGAAGATTGGGACATATTATTCAGTTACAACAAGAGTGTTATTGTGGCTTTAAATGACGATCAGTTGTTTTAGGTCTTAAATTTGATACTTCTTTGGCATATTAGTAAGTTGAAAATTAAATTATTGCAACCTGAACTTCTTGCATACTCCATCTGTCAGCGAATGATTAAATTGCTTTTCCAACAAAAAAATATCACTATGATCGATATAACCTTGTGAACATATTCTGCAAGTTTCTGCACATATTTAATGATTTCGTGCCCTTTAAAGAAAAGGCCAAACAGATCACAGATTTACTGATCATCTGAGGTATGACAGATAGGAGAATATATTATTTTAATATTCCCACAGGAAATTAAGTCATTCTTTCTACCATTAACACTACGAGTAAGCGTAATAAAATAAGTTTTATTGTTATTCTTGTAACAATGATAAATATTTCAGTGACATATTACGTTGGATTGATTCTTTAATTATATTTATTTTATTGATCGTCCAGACACCCTGACACTACAACAAGTATCATGAATAAATAATTAAACATCAAATGAAATGGGGTATAACGTCCTACTCTTCAGCACCAACTAATTTAATGCAAACAGGCACATAATTGTGCTTTGGGAGCGATTTTACCCAGACAGCTGTTGCTGTGTCATACATGTACATGTATTAAAGTAACTAAGTCTCAATATAGGGGGTTCAGGTCAAAGTTTCAAATAACAGGAAAAAAAATTTAAAAAATATTTTGTGGAAATATACATAAAATGCTACACAAATTTTTTTATTTCATCAAAATATTCCAATTAGATCCGAAGTTATGGAATTTTAAAATCTGAGATCGATGTCAAAAATGTAATCAAAACGCTCTATACCAGTCAATGCGTGGAATGGACCAAAATAAGTACTTTTCAGTCATATCTGAGTGACGTCATAATGGGAATTTTCCCTTCAGAATCGCTAGTACCAATTTTAAAACTGAAAGACGCACGTTATTGTCAGCTAAGATTTATTAAAATCGTAATAATTTTAATGATAATATGTCAAATATTTATAATCTGGATGATACCACAAAAAAAATAGGCTATATTTAGTCGAAATTTAGCAAATTTCAGTCATCAAAACAGATAAATCTTGTTTTCTTCGGTTCTAATTGTCGGATCACGTGGTATCAGATATCGGTATAATCCCTAAAATGTTATCTATCTTTTGATTGGTTCTATATTTAAATCAACCGGAAACTAACGTGCGGAAATCCAATAAAGTGGGTCGTAGCAATGGAAAATTCTACGATCTTCCCGCTGTCGCCTCATGTAAACAAACGGTAATTTCGCTTACATTTCGATAATTTTTTAGCCTAAATCTTTGCAGATATCGAAATTGACATTAAACTATTACAATACAATTGCTAGTAATACATTTACATAAAATAGTAATTCAGAATCGTAGATTGAACTTGGCTATATTTCAGTCACTTGCTGTTCGATTTCACACGTTACCTGAAAACCCTACTCAATATCATCGAAATTCTTCTACCTTGAAAACACAAATTATTTGTCAATTTAAATCATCATCGATGGTGTGGTCTTACCAGGAAAAGATGGGCTTCTGATATCCAATATTTAAGACGAAATAATTTTTTTACCGTTGGTACACGAATCGTGTACTATACAGCATTTCAGACTCATTTTCAGCTATAGGGACCCAAAGAAGAAGGCTAGGTATAATCCACATTACATCTCAAATGGTGAGCATGCGCAATAAATACTATGTAAACTGGAATAACCAGACGCTACATGTATGTATATATATTGTGATTCAATTGAGACTTCTGGTGTACTTCGCCAAACATAACTGATTTGATATTAGAGTAAAAACGGGAACGATTGAATGTAAATCAGTTTATATACATTTATATTAAATTATTATATGGCTTGCAACCCATTTGTGTCAATTTCTAGGCCCCAAATATTAGCGATGTAGCTCCTTTAAGATTTATTCATTATTCTCCAATAATTATATGTTATTTCTTTTCTTTCGTCTCTTGAAAAACTTGTTGAATTTATCATGAACAATCTCGAGAGCTTCTTCTTGTGATAAGCTTGTTGAATAAATCATTTACAAAATCCAGGGCTTCATCTCTTGGCCCATGGGAAGCTAGTTGAATATACTATCACCAGTATCCAGCAACAGTATCTAGAGCTTCTTCCCTTGGTAAGCTGATCGAATATCCCATCAACAATATCCAGTGGTTTGTCTCTTAAAAAGCTTGTTGAATATACTATCAACAATCTGAAGAGCTTCTTCCCTTGGATACGATCAACAACATCCATATGCCCTTAAAGCTCTTTTGTTCTGATATCCGATCACGTTTCGCAGGTTTCACCATTGAGATAAGTAAGCCATCTGATAGTGATATGTAATTTGAGTGATTTCAAGTAACTGTGTACCATTGATCGATAAAAATCTTTTTAATTAGAAGTAAGTACTCAGGTTTTATCTGTGTTTCTTATTTCAACAAAGAATTCCAATAAACATTACCATGACCATGGATCTATGTGAGAGAGAGAAATGGGGTTTATTATCCACTCGACACAAACTAGGTCATTCGGGACTAACATGTGGATTAAATTTAATTCAATAATTCGCTTGTGCATAGGGGTCTTTAGCAGTGGAAGGAAACCGGAGGACCCACAGAGGTTGGACAGGCGACTCTACTCTCTGTCAGTTGACTCAGTTGACTCAATGACAGACTTTAAAATATAGCACGAACATGCAAACCATTCAGCCATACAACCCCCCATGAATCTATGTAATTTTGTACATTTCTCTTCTATAATAGGTTTAATTTTTTCCTGAATTAAACGCATGAGTGTGGCAGTCCCATCAATAGTATTGTGGCTCTCTAATTACTATTCAACCCAACACCTAGACAAAACCCGATTTCTTCACCAATTACATCATGCTTGAACAATCCTTTTGACATTAGCGAAATGAGTATGTACGTTGTTACTCACAGACGCAGAGAAATTCAAGCTCTTAAATATACAATTAACATGGCGAGATGACTTGATCAAAACAGAGAGAGAGAGAGGGAGGGAGAGAGAGAGAGAGAGAGAGAGAGAGAGAGAGAAGGAAAATGGGGTTTAAAGTCAACGTAACACAAACTAGATCCTTTCAAGACAAGGACAAACATATGGTTCATTGGGGGCAATTCGGGAAAGAATGGTCACAGAACGCTGAATATCTATAGGATTCATCCTCTGATGACTCCACTGTTTCTCACTAAACTTAAAAATAGGTTGCCAGGCAACGAAACATACGCCCACACAGCAGCCAAATCGTCCGGGCAGTCAACAAGAGTTGTCACATATTAAGGAATTATCAGAAAATCATTAGAATTTGTTTGGTTTTTATAACCAAACGTTTTTTTTTTAAATCAGATAATAATTGTGACCTCCAGAGGGACCACAAGCTAAAAAGGGTGATTTTTCGAAAAATCAGGGGCCATAGTTCAGGAAGTTACGATTCAATGGGCGCAAATATCGAAAGGAACCAAGATCTTTGTGTTATAAACATACATGTCAAGTTTCATCAAAATTGGTTCAAAATTGTGACCTCTATAAGGTCCACAACCTTGATATAACATATTTTAACACTATTCGCGTACAAACGGCGGCCATTTTGTCCGTCAATTTTGGTCCGATTTTCACGAAATTCAAACTCAACCTTCATAACCATGGAGCGGTGATATAATCAAACGGTTTTTTAAATCCGATAACAATTTTGACCTCCAGAGGGACCACAACCTAAAAAGGGCAATTTTTTTCAGACAATCAGGGCCCATAATTCAGGAAGTTATGATCCGATGGGCGCAAATATCGAAAGGAACCAAGATCTTTGGGTTATAAACATACATGTCAAGTTTCATCAAAATTGGTTCAAAATTGTGACCTCTATAAGGTCCACAACCTTGATATAACATATTTTCACACTATTCGCGTACAAACGGCGGCCATTTTGTCCGTCAATTTTGGTCTGATTTTCACGAAATTCGAACTCGACCTTCATAACCATGGAGCGGTGATATAATCAAACGGTTTTTTAAATCCGATAACAATTTTGACCTCTAGAGGGACCACAAGCTAAAAAGGGCAATTTTTCGGACAATCAGGGGTCATAGTTCAGGAAGTTACGATCTGATGGGCGCAAATATCGACAGGAACCAAGATCTTTGGGTTATAAACATACATGTCAAGTTTCATCAAAATTGGTTCAAAATTGTGACCTCTATAAGGTCCACAACCTTGATATAACATATTTTCACATTATTCGCGTACAAACGGCGGCCATTTTGTCCGTCAATTTTGGTCCGATTTTCACGAAATTCAAACTCAACCTTCATAACCATGGAGCGGTGATATAATCAAACGTTTTTTTAAATCCGATAACAATTTTGACCTCCAGAGGGACCACAACCTAAAAAGGGCAATTTTTTTCGGACAATCAGGGCCCATAATTCAGGAAGTTATGATCCAATGGGCGGAAATGTCGAAAGGAACCAAGATCTTTGGGTTATAAACATACATGTCAAGTTTCATCAAAATTGGTTCAAAATTGTGACCTCTATAAGGTCCACAACCTTGATATAACATATTTTCACACTATTCGCGTACAAACGGCGGCCATTTTGTCCGTCAATTTTGGTCTGATTTTCACGAAATTCAAACTCAACCTTCATAACCATGGAACGGTGATATAATCAAACGGTTTTTTAAATCGGATAACAATTTTGACCTCCAGAGGGACCATAAGCTATAAAGGGCAATTTTTCGGACAATCAGGGGCCATAATTCAGGAAGTTACGATCCGATTGGTGCAAATATCGAAAGGAACTAAGATCTTTGGGTTATAAACATGCATTTAAAGTTTCATCCAAATCGGTTCAAAATTGTGACCTCTACACTGTTCACAAGCTAAAAAACGTGATTTTTCGTACAATCAGGGGCCATAACCCATGAAGTTACAGTCCGATACATGCCAATATCGAAAGGAACCAAGATCTTATGGTGATAAACCTATATTTTAAGTTTCATCGAAATCGGATAAAAATTGTGACCTGTAGACTGTTCACAAACAATTGTGGACGGACGGACGAACAGGGGCGACGACAATATACGTCCACATGAAAATGTGGGCGTATAAAAATATTAGTTAAAAACTGAACTTTTAAGGCATTCACAGGGTTTCATGCAAATTAAAGGTAGCTACTGAAAATGTCAAAGAAACTGAAAATCGAGATAGGAATTGACCCCAATGTTTCACACCAAATTTGAAAATAATCCTTTCAAATCTGTAAACTCTCAAGTTTTAAAGAAAGGGGGTATAACATTGAATATGGATAGGGTTTGTTCTCTCATGATCAAACTACTTCAAGTATCACAGTGGCTAAGTGGGTAAGACGCTGGCTCGCTAGCCTGCAGGTAGGTGTTCGATCCATACATTGGCCAAGGAAGTTCATCCAGATTTTTTGGTGTGGGTTCCACTTGTCAGATATGCAGGACGGAGGGCCTGACAAGGACAGCTGTCTAGTCGTTTGGATGGGGCTCAAAACTCCCGTGACCTGTGTACACATTGAGGTGCATGTAAAATATCCCTTGAAAGTTGGAATTTGATATAAGAGTAGATCGTATTGCATCTGTCTGGGCAAAATTTCCCTCATAGAACACTGTATAGAGCATGCCAGTCCTCATAAGTCCAGTTCGGAGCTGGTTAAACCCCATTTCGTTTCGGGGGGTTGGGTGGTCGAATGGATAGCGTACGCACGCTGTATCATAGACTTGCCATTGAGTCAACTGGTGTGGGGTTTCGAATCCCCCGTTGTACGTGGCAAGGAGTTGGGTCGCCTGTTCAACCTCGTGGGTTTTCTCTGGGTACTCCGGTTTCCTCCCACTGCTAAAGACCCCTACGTGCAAGCGAATTATTGAAATAAAATAAAATCATGTTAGTCCCGAAATGACCTATTTTGTGTCGAGTGGGCGTTAAACCCCATTTCTCTCTCTCCCCCATTTTTTTTCATTTGATTTCATACTACTTCACACAAAATTAGAGAACACTCTGTTTAAAACAGTAGCTTCGACCATGTTCATAAGTGCATTAATGACAGACTGGCGGACTGTGTAATGACATAATACACCCCATCTGGTAATTAAATACTTATTACTTGACAAGATTGAGTGATGTTATCATCTATCATAGTGACGCGTAAATCAATCATATGATTACATGATAATTAATACTTTGATGATGTGTAGTCAACACTAGCAGTGATTACACAATTTGATACAACTTCAATCGACGCTTGCTGTAGATTTCATTAACCTAATCATATCACTCATTGAACACAATATCAGACACATGCTTTGCATTACTGTAGGTCAGGGTTGCAGAGGGATGGGGTGGGGCTTCTGATGGTCATTTGAGTGATTCTAAATCCCTTGGGGCCTACGATATTGAATCTCTGAAAGGAATATTGGTATTATCAGTCCTAAAAATGAATCAATTCTGTGATACAATAAACTGAAAGTTCTCAGCATTTAGAAAAATCTCTTTCTAATCTGATTGAATGCAAGCTGGGAGATAACCTTTTATAAATCTGCTGGTTTCACTTTCTACATTAAATGTATAAAATCAATTTACATAAATTTTAGCATTGATCAAACTGTAAAAATCAAATATGATTAAAAACAGATTTTCAAAACTTAAACACTCCCAAAACAGTTTTTTTTTTACTAAGTTAGTGTCTGTCATCTGGTAAAATTGATTTTGATATCCGGTAGGGAGAAACGAATGACATGTAAATGTTGGCCTTTATCATATCCCCTACACGCAAGCGAATTATTGATATAAAATTGCATGATATGTTAGTCCCGAAATGACTTAGATTGTGTCGAGTGGACGCTAAACCCCATCTCTCTCTCTCCTCTCTCTCTCTCTCAGTAGTTTTGATTCCCTGTCACCTGTGCAACCTCATGGGAGTTCTTCAGTTCTTCCGGTTTTATCCCACTGTCAAAAAGCCCTGTATGCTGAAGCGAATTATTGTCATAACATTACTTTCTCTCTCTTCTCTCGCTCTCTCTCATTCTCTATCTCTGTCCCTTTATCACTTCATGAAATCCAACCTATATACCACACACTGTACTTATAGATTATCAATAAAAGTTACAAGCGATCAATAATACTAATAGAGCAATATGGCCTGCGGACCTCCTTTAACATCATAAAAGCTGACTTAATTCTATCCAATTCTATCAATCCAAAACTCTATGTGAATAATAATTATGTTGACCATATTCTATCATAAAACCCAACACTAGTCAATCACATAAACAACGACAAAAATCTGACATGAACTTTAAGAATATTTGTTAAGGCTCAGTTGGAAAGAAACAAAATGCTGATTTACTACAGTGAAGCTGCCAATAATTGGAAATTTGCAGGTCAATTTTTTCATGAGGTGAAAAAGCCATGGCACACTAGAACTCAATTCAGATATTTACGTTTGGAAGGTGCAGATGTGACCTGATCAAGTATACAATAATTTGTAGAAAGACAGTTTCAAAATCTATTTATCAAATTACTGTAGAATCTTTAGTTGGCTGTTTGTTGCAGAGAAGTTAACACTTTTAACAGTTATAGTTTATATTATTCAACAATTAAATCTATAGGCCTTTTCCTCTTTGTGTAAAACTGGCAATAAATAACTTAACCCTTTAACTGTCGGATTGTTTTGCGATTTCGGAAAAGCATATAGTTAAGAATATGTCAATTCACTGTTTAAAATTAAGAATAAATCATTCAAATGTATATATTTTTGGAAAGATCTTGAATTATTGCATTCAGTGGTATAATTGAATTTAACATTTTGTCAATTTTAATAGATCATGATCTGCAAAATGACTTCCTGAAATGTTCCATGTGAGTGTCTGGTGATAGAAGGGTTAATATGTTTTGTTTGGTAAAAATGTAGTATGGTACTGACATCTTTATTATGGCGGTTAAAGGGTTAGTATGTTTCGTTTGGTAAAAATGTCTGGGACTGACATCTTTATTTTGTAGAAAAACAGCGGATAATTTTATTTTTCAAATAATCATTTGGTACTGGCTGAAGAGAAAATAACAGTTACAGTTTTATATAACTCAACAATCAAATTTATGTATACCACTTAAAGCCCCAATAACATTCTTGTTGTAACTGAATAATATGTCCCAATCTTCATTCTGGTCCACAAATCGTATTATTTTAGAATATTCCAATTAAATGATGATATAAATTTCATCTTAACACACCTATTTTAAAAAATTGGAAAAATTCAACCAATTGATTTGAAAAGTCTAACGTAAACTTTTTCAAATGTGACTTTGATTTTAAAATATTTTCGAATCCTCTGGACAAGTAAAATTGGTTGTAATGGATAATTTACACAACAGGTAGGACACTTAAACATCTAGTACTTAGAATAAGGGTATTATTTATTTTCTGGAGCTACCAAGCCAGCAAGAATGTTATTGTCCCTTTAAACAGGAATGGCCAATAAATAACTCAATAAATTCAATTTGGTAAAACTGTTTCAATCATTTCTATTCAGTTTCTAACCTCAGTGTTGTTGAATAATGCTAGGTTCCAATTATCACGGTTCGCGCTACGATTTAAATCGTGGACTAATCGTGGTGATCCTATCAGGTCTTATCATATATTGAGGTTAGTCGCAGCAATCGTGTTGATTGTATTGAAACGCATTCAATCGTGGACTCAACTGGGACAATCGTATCGTAATCCATGACATGACAGTGAGAACCTAGAATGAAATAGAACAGATAACGTATTTACCTTCCTTCAATGCATCATCGATAAAATGAACTGCTGCCTCGAAATGATCACAGATCCTGAAAGAAGCTACATCCTGAGCCTGGATACCATGGTATTTGATGTTGATATCGTCGTAGTAAGCTTGATTGGTATTCACCTGATTAAACTTAGTACCCTCACAACAATTAACCAGATGTGTTATACCCATTGATGTTAGTTGGTCTTTGTCTTGAGCTACCACACTGAATCATAAAAAAAGGAGGAAATGAAATTTGATGTGTTACTTCAAGGGAGTTAGGTGACCGAATGGTTTAATGCATGCTTTAGATCATAAAGTGTCATTGTCGAGGCAAGTGTCATGGTTTAAATTCCCTGCTTCTACGTGACAAGAAGTAGGGTCATCCGTCCAGCCTTGTGGGGTTTCTCCGCATTCTCACATTTTCTCCAACTACTTAACCCTTGTCGGTGCACATGGGGTCTCTGTGGACCCCATGCACATGTTTTATAGTGTTTTGTAAAAACTACTGGGCACTGCTTTCTGAAATTTAGTGACATTGTCATCTATATATTTTTACACGTAGCAAAGAGTTCAGTATTCATCTGCTTCCCACATGCAGAGTTCTGTTACATGCAAAACAGGCCCAACGCTTGAAGATAACGAGGGGTACAATCGGACCCCTAACTTACAACTCACAGTAGGAATTTGCTAATGTGTTTGCTGCCTGATACCATATTGCATATGCCAGAGTATTCTCTCTTTAAACATCTGCATGTTACAAATACCAAAAATTAAATGATGTATTCCAAATATTCAATGCTTTTTGTATCAAGTGTGAATTGCCATCTAACCTCTTTATCACATAGTACACAAAGTAGCAATTTTGTGAGAATTATTAAATCTTTTCCAATGTCACTAATAAAATGTTTTTGTATAATAATTTAGTTGTTTTTCAATTGTCAAATATGAATGCAAATATAAACTAAACCGCTGCCTTTTAATTCAAATATATCTGTACGTATAAACTTTGAATTATAAACCCCTGAAACCTGCTATGTGATTCTCACAATGTGGACCGACAAGGGTTAAGACCCTTATACGCAAGTGAATTAATCAACTATCGAATTAAAATTGAACTATATGTGTGTCCAGAAATCACCAAGTCTTGTGTCGAGTGGACCTTAAACCCCATTTCTCTTTCTCTCTCTGAAGAATTTTATCAAGCGAAACCAAGAATCAAACCTTGGACTTTCTCGTTAGTTAGTCATAGCCTTACTCACCACCGGAAAAACATAGAAAGAACAGAGCAATGAATCTATGTAAAACCAGATTAATTCACTAATTGTTGAAATGTATATCAATTTAGAAATTTTTGCAGCTTAAGCTCTGGTACTTGTAGTATTCTGAATGTAAACAACCTAGTGCTGGGTATTGCTACTTCAGATATGATGTGTATTACAGTTCAGACGATACCATTCATATCATGATTCATAACTAGGTCAATATCAGAGGCGGATCCAGTGGGGGGCGCGAGGGGTGCGTCCCCCCCCCCTAATTTTCGACAGTGCCCTTTTTTAACGCTGAAAGTGCCTTTTTCAGACCCAAATATGTCCTCTCCGAATGTTTACTTAGACGAAAATATCAGTCAAAAAGCTCTTGGAATGTCTACAGATGCAAGGAAATGACGGATAATTGTCTTGGGGGCCCCCCCATCTTCAACACTCTTGCAGCGGCGTGCCCCGGCACCCCCCCCCCCTTTTCAAAATTCCTAGATCCGCCTCTGAATATTGGCCAAGGAAACAACAGGGTAAATAAATAATTGATATCTTATTGGATTCACAAATTGCAATTACTGTCCGGGACTTCAGATGACCACTTGTCTACTTGTGAATGATAGATTAAATTAAATACCGGAGCAATTTATGGTTGTTTGTGTACCTGTTAATAACGTGTGACGTGGATAATTAAGATTGACAGGGTAGTTACTGAAGCGACAAAGGAAACATAAAAAGGACTTATGATACATCGATTTAGCATCTTGATTCAACGATAAAGCAAACGTTATCTTTAGAAGAATTGGAAGATTCGATAAGTTTGTAGATTACCATAAAATAGCATACTTCAACACCATGCAAGGACAAGGGCCACTGTGGCTCAAAGAGTAGGATGTTGGCTCACCAATCTGGAGTTCCTGTGTATGGTCACTGCATTGGCAGAGACAGTTTTATCATTAAATCATTAGAGGTCTTTCTCTCCCCATGTTGTATTTTTCAGAATATGTCACCGTCAGTTAATTTGACCAGTCTGAAAATGGCAGATTAAAGTCGCAGCAACCCCTGGCATTGTCAGACCAGAATAGAAATAATATTGACTTATTCTAGATTTCAAATACATTCATTATTCTCTTTTTGTGTTTTCAATACCCCAATGAATGGATTTGATTGTGGGTGACATATGAAATGAAATGAGGTTTTAACGTCCTACTGTTCTGCTCCGAACTGGACTAATGAAGATGGGCATACGCCATACAGTGTGTTATGAGGGAAATTTTGTCTTGACAGCAGCACTACGGCCTACATGTATTCTTATATCCAATTCCAACTGTCAAATGATCTTTAACATGCATGCCAATGTGTACAAGAGACCATGGATTTTTGTCCCATCTGAAAGACTAGACAGCTGTCCTTGTAAGATACTCCACCCTGCATCACTGACTGTGGTGACAAGGGGAGAACCAAACCGGAAATCTTGATGTAATTTCTCAGTAAATGCACAGATCGACCAACCGACTTCCAGGCTAGTGAGCCAGCATCTTACCCACTTAGCCACTGTGAATCCTGACATACAAATAATACTTCATGCAGATTTTATAGAACACAGTTTTGAGGCATAGGATATTTTGCCACTGAGAATGCCTCCCTGCTAAAAGGAAATATTCATTTGCAGTTAGTCCCCCTAGCCCTTTACTCCAATCTAATAAAAACACAGATCCGATTTTGTTATGTTTTCAAAATTTTGTTTCACTTGTTTTTACTACTCTAGGATCTTGAAGAGTTGCTATCATCGACATGTTCTGAATGATGTGAGGGATTAGCCAATGAAACAGTCTGTTACGGTGCACAGAACAATGGGTAAACCACTGGAAACATCAACGTAGATCGATCGATTGATTAGTCAATGTCAGACGTCATAAGATCAAAATTCGCTCATACGACCCCTGACACAACCTTCCAGTACAATTTGTCAGATCTTCATGTAGTGTAGGCTGTCGAAAGTATAAAAAAACAAAATGAAATATAGATCTGTATATTAATCAGATTACCCTCGACACATTCGAAATCCCTTCTTTAATCCAAACACCAATATGAATTAAGTCAACTTACCCATCTCCTAGAAAAATTCTTGGATGAACTTCGTCATATTTATGTTTGGGGGCAGGCGGGAGATCAAAGTACTGGAAACCAAGAAATGATACATGTGATGGAGTTGAAGGTTTATTTTCCTTGGATGACAGATAGTTGTGAACTTTATCGTAAAGTTCGTGGTTATAATAACGATTATAATTCGTCATACTTGCGTTGTGGTATTTAGCTTGGTATCATTAAAAATCTGAAACAGAAAGGAAAATTTGATTAAGAGAGAGAAGAAATGGGATTTAGCGTCCACTTGAAACAAACGAGATCATTTCGGGACTAACATATGGTTTAATTTTATTACAATAATTTGCTTGAACGTTGCGGTCTTTAGCAGTGGGAGGAAACTGGAGAAAACCCATGATGTTGGACAGGCGACTCTACACCATGTCATGTTCAAACAAATGGGGAATCGAAACCATGCCAGCTGACTCAATGACAGACCTTATGATACAATGCGCACATGCAAACCATTCGGCCATCCAACCCCAAGAGATATCCTTCTAAGTTAAAGCCCCTGATCATAGTTTGACGGATTCTAAGTTCCTTTCAAACTAAAATATTGTGAACGTTTAATCTTTAAAAGTAAGAGTAAGTGCAGGGGGACTGCACCACACACAATTTTACACAAAAACAAATATATGGATAGGACATCATACTCAGAGACCACAAACAAAACAATTCAGTGCAAAAATGATTCAATTTCGTTAAAGATGCATCCTTCAAGAACTAAAACTGCCTAATACAGATGTTTTGCCTGACCTCAAAATAATGTTCTATAAATCATTAATTAGACAATAAACCATTAATTAGACATTAATTTACATGGCAAGCCCATAATCACCCATCTAGCTAGGACTTCGATTGTTTTTGATTTCCAACAGATCTAAAAATGATTGGCAGTATTTAAATCTAAACATTAAAAATGGATAGTCAAGATTTTGTTTATTATTGCAACAACAGTAGCACAGGGCCGTATCTAGCGGGGGTGTAGGGGGTACATTTCACTCCCAGAAAAATAAGGCGCCCCGAGAAATGACGTCCCCTCCCCCATCCAAAACAATATAATTTGACAATCTTTCAATTACAAAATAATACACTTAATTATGATCCCACAGTGGTGCTCTTCAGGCTCTGATCAGTCAGTCAGTTTTAAGGGCGCCCCACATGCCAATGGTTTCATTTGCTCTGATCCAAACTTTCATACATGACATACGTGGAGGCTATGGGGCCCCACCACTCTTCTGCACCCCCACTTTTAAAATCCTACATACGGCTCTGCAGTAGTAATAACAATTGAGACTACACTGTTCTGCAAACAGCCTTAAAACCACTCAGATTGCAGTAATCAACATAACAATTGAAGAAATTTGACTGACATTTTCAACATATTACCTTTTCATTACCTATTTTTAAACTATTATAGCGATAAGTGTCAGCTCTTTATTATTATCTACTTCTTACATCATGCACAATGAATTGAAAAATTGGCAATTTCCGACATCGTCTTCAGACAATTTATAAACAAGCCATCACCATCTATAAGTTTGGGGTACAATATATTGATCGTCCTCTTTATAGTCAAGCCATGATCTTATCTACAATTGATGTATTGTATTCAATGGTATTTAGTAAATGAACTGGAAATATACAGGTCACAGTTATATTTAACACAATTACTGCTTATTACTGAAGAATGTTCTACTAAGTGTCTTCAGTTTTTATCAAGCAATGATAAAATATATACATGTAAAAAACAATGCTTGGTGGTTTATGCCGACCAACCAGAGAAGCCCACTAATTACCGTAAAGAAAACCTACATGTACTTTAATTAACGGGATATAATTATGAAAGTGATCAAGATTGATTAACCACATCCAATATATTGGTTTTATTTTCTGAATTTTGAAAAATATTAAATATTCACTATGAGTGTATACATATGAAGCTTCGATCAATGACATAAAGGAATTTTAAATATGAGTGCATTGTATACATATGACGCTCTGATCAGTGACAATAAAAGAATTTTAATTTTAAAAATGTTAAATAATTGTCATAAAGTAAAAAATTCTTGCCCAAATTCTTCAAAGAAAGGTCCCCAGACTGCACGAAAATTGACAAGACTGAGGAATTTATAACCTGTCTGTTCAATTTACTAAAAGTGTGGAGCCAGTTGAAAAATAAATGAGTATATTGATCCTTCATACGTGTCAAAGATGCATTATGTAAGAAGTATATAAAGAGATGGTTGTTCTTGCTATAAAAATTCAAAAATAGATAATGAATAACGAATAAATTCAAACTTTCATCTATCCTGTGCAAAGTTATCACTGTTTCAAGATGTTGATCAGTACATGTAAATTGTTTATTGTAAAGTTACTGGTCAATCGAGAATAAGCTGTGATTGTCCATTTTATTGTTAAATTTTTATTTAATCTTGCTGGTGTTTTAATCTATGTAAATCATGGTCATCCCATGGTCTAGATTATAAATGTATAAATTAATAATTGTTTATATATCAGTAACATTTGAAGCCAAAATAGCCTGCATTAAGCAGATTTATTAGCAATTACTTAATGCATCTTTAATATCGGTAAAAAAAAATTGTAGAATTACTGTTAGAGACAGTAAAAATAACGTGCTTCAGATGTCTTTGGCACAATGATTGCAGCTTGTGAAACAGTAAATTACGCTAGATTCTAAGGTCCATGATTACACATTTTCAAGACTTGCATAAATGATGAACAAAATAAATTTTAGTCTAAAGACAATTACAACTGAGACAAAAAAATATCTGGGTTTTCCTTTAAGTGAATCAAGTTGTCAACAAAACTCTTGTCACCTCAAATGTTGGTTCTGATCTTCATACAAAATGAATGGATAACACAGCAAAGACAATTTTACCTTTAAAAACAATTCATCAGAGATTTAAAAAATTTATGTATAACACAATAAAACACAATTTCACTAATAAAAATAATTCATCAGAGATTTTAAGAAATTTATGTATAACACGATAAACACAATTTTACCAATAAAAACAATTCATCCGCAATTAAAAGGGATATACATACACTGACCTGATTACACACTCTGTAAACTTCATAACTAATTCAAACAATGACTACATACATACCATATACCACAGCATTAACAATGAATATACATACCATGTACCACAGCATAAACAATGAATAATTAAGAGAGAAAAGTTTGCCAAATCGATCGACAAACTTCATACAGATATCTTTAATACTTTAGTCTACCTTTTAATAAGATTTACGTAAACAGACCACTGTTTTAAATCTTGCAAATTCCAAAACCAATAAATAGTTCCACAAAATGGTTCATCTATATAATCCTGGTAATGCCAGAGACCAGGTATATCTGGAGATTGATATAAACCAAACACAGCTTAGTTCAGGCTTCCAACTCTTTCCACAACAGCTTTTATATATTGGATTTTATTGATTTTCTTACATGCAGCGTCAATCAACAATTCTACCGAGACCTGATCAGAAGCAAATTGTGAAGCTATTGGAGACAAAGAGCGTAAATATTATTACATAGAAGCCTTGAACTAATTGTTTGGGGACACCAATTACGTCAAATTTTTCTAATTAATCTAGTGTTAACCTGATTTCCACTCAGGGAGAAATATCGAAGAAGTTACCCTTGAGAGAGAGACAGGGCCGAAGCAAGCTAGTGTAGGGATAGTAGCATAAGTTGGGGGGTCACAGTGGCTCGATGGATGACTATTGAGAAATTTAAACGAAAACAACGAAGCACTAAAATTCAGATGGGTTTGACCTAATTACTACGTTAAAGATGCATCATGTAAATAAAATGAATGAATTGAAATAAGGCTTAACGTCCTACTGTTCTGCTCTGACTGTGCTAATGAAGACGGGCATACGCCATACGGTGGGTGTGCTGTGAGGGAAATTTTGCTCAGACAGCGACACTACAGCCTACTCTTTTATCAAATTCCAACTGCCAAGAGATCTTTAACAAATGTTTAATGAAGACCTTGGGTTTTTGTCCCATCCAAACAACTATATGTTGTCCCTTTCCAGTCCCTCGGTCCTGCACCATTGACAAGAAGGAACCACATTGGAAAATGCCAATGAACTTTCTCAGCCAATGCAGAGATCGAAAACAGGACAACCAGGTCCTGTTTTGCTATAATAGTTCAAAAATTGATAATGAGAAATTCATATATTGAAAATTTCATTCAAATTACTTCATTCTGAGGGATGTGACCAGTGTTTGAAGATTTGACATAAATTGTTTATTATCGAAGCAACGTTACTGGTTAATTGCTTCTCCATTTTTAAATTAAATCATCTTATTTTAATCGGTTTACATCTCTGCCAACCGATGGTCTAGAGGGTAAATAATAGGCTTTTATTCCCTTAACACACACTTAAGACATAGACTAAATTCCATAGATCTGTCACATGTATTTCACAACTCAATGACATCATTTCTACAGAAAACTTGTAGATTAATTTGACAGTTTTACAGTGGGATAGTTTTATTCAACATCCAGTTGCTCTTGTTAAGCTTTTGTACACACAGAGACACTGAGCTTACGGGTACTTATACACTTATATAACAGACTGATCAATGGTTAACAATAAAGATGCATTATGTAGGATTTAGATAAAGAGTTGACCATTCTCGCTTTAATAGTTCAAAAATAGATAATGAGAAATGAATATATTGAAAACGTTATTCAAATTACTTCATTCTGAGCTAAGTTATCACCATTTGATGTTTTGACAAGATGTGGAATCTATATTACGTTTTTTTTTTTTTTTTTATATTTTCGATGGCCTACACTACATGAAGATCTGACAAGTTATAGTGGGAGTTTACATCAGGGATCAAACATGCTGCTTTTGACCCTATGACGTCAGACATTGCTTAATCAATCTGCGTTGACATTTCTAGTGGTTGACACACAGTTCCGAGCATCAAAAGGCCAAGAACTCACTGTAACTGACCATTTCATTGGCTAATCCCTCAACATCATTCAGAACACGTCAATGATAACAACTCTTCCAGATCCTAGTGCCGTAAAGACAAATAAAACCAAATTTTGAACTATAAAATCTATACGAATTAGGATCTGTATTTTAATCACATTGATACTGAGTCATTGTTGCTCCCCAGTTTTATTCATGGTGTCCTGCTGGGTCACAGTGGATAAGTGGATAAGGCGCTGGTTCGCTAGCCTGGAGGTCGGGTGTTCGATCCCTGCATTGACCGAGAAAGTTCATCTTGATTTTCCGGCGTGATTTCTCCATGTCAGTGATGCAGAAGGAGGCCCGTCAAGAACAGCTGCCAAGTCATTCGGATGGGACAAAAAAAACAAGGTCCCGTGTACACATTGGAGTGCACGTAAAAGATCCCTTGGCAGTTGGAATTCGTTATAAGAGTAGGCCGTAGGGCAAAATTTCCCTCATAGCACACTGTATGGCGTATGCCCATCTTCCATTAGCCCAGATTAGGTGCAAAAGAGTAGGATGTTAAACCCCATTTCATTTCCTTCTGGGACTACTCCTTTAAGACAGTATATCTACAAAAATGTCAAAACCAAAAACATATTTCAGAGGCCCCATCTAGTCTAACAAAGTTAAATTAACATATCGAAAAATGATTGAAAGACAGAAAATAATTAAATGGCAATGAATATATATCTTACGAGTTCTCTAGAGAGTAGAAACTCTTTTATACACTTCTCTCGTTCTGAAGCGAACTTATTTTATTAACCAATCATAAAATTTACATGTCTAGAGGCCATTAGGATTCTATTACCCTTAAATAGTCTTGTAAATGAAAGTTGTCTATTCTCTTGTATTAATGCATGAATACACGGTATATATCCAGATATGCAATACTTTCCCAAAGGAATGATAACAAAGGAATGAGTATAACCCATTATGTGTGTATGCATGTATTTATCTGTAGTCCTGTTGGAGGAAGGTTTCTAGTGGAATATTGGGGAAAGGGGGGGCGGGGACACTGACATTGATTGGAATTGGAAATTCTTCCATCCCTTGCTGAAAAAATCAACATGCGTGCCAGGACTGCTCCTCCACACACCAGACCTCTGGTAATGTGTAATATCAATACAAAATAATCATTACATAGTTTGAAGTAATGGTCATATCTAAGAAATGAAATTGGATTTAACAAACTACTGTTGTGTCCTGACTGAGCTCGTATCAATTGATCATCCCTTTCTTAAAAATTAAATACAATAAATTATCCCTTTCTGATAAATTAAAATATAAATCTTTTATTACAAAATAAAATATCATATTTATCATCCCTTTCTGATAAAATTAAAATTTAAATCTTTTATTACAAAATATACTTATCAAAAGATTCCAGCAAAATTTGATATCAAATTCAAAGAGATTGTTCCATCAAAGGATCCAAATATTTTCTTTCGAGCGCACATATCTCTCAAGCAAACTCCTGATTGCTGAATATTGTTTTCAGTGGGTAAGCTGTATCACACTCTAATAAAACCAGGATTCCAGTTTACAAAGAATATTAAAGAACTGATTCCTTAATATGAATATTAAAGATTGTAGTCTGGTTCATCTATTGTATCTCTATTATTTTGATAAATTGTTTGAATCAATTTAAAGTGAATGTTAAGACTTCATAAAGTTATAAACTTATACAAACTGTTTTATTCTTTGGTCAGATGGTAGACTCAAAATTCAACCATAGGAGGGAGAGAGAGAGAGAGAGAGAGAGAGAGAGCTACTCTGTCACTTAGTTACTATACTTGTAACCTTAAACTGTGTGTTTAATGTTACAATTGATACAGTCTTTAGACTACTTACGCAAGTTCAAATAGGTTCAAACACACAATTGTCAACACATATATCATGAAGACTGGACAACGTAAGTAGTTACCGAACAGTTTTTCTTTATGGTAATGCGTTGTACATTTGCATAGCGATGTTTCTTACACACTCGACGTATTATGCAAACTGCCATGACATCGACCAGTTGAAATTTCGCGTAGCAGTTGGGTTTCATCAAATCATACAATTATGCGGTAAGGCTTCACCTTAATTTCAATAGGAATTGACTTATTATATATTATGTGCAGTCCAGTTTTGGGTTAGTTTACGTAAAAATTAAGGGAGCTATAGGTCAGTAAACTTTTTGTACGGTAGTCATTTGACTAAAAAGGAATTCTGAAGGAAAAGCCACTACTGTGCCTGGAGTAAGATGGAAGACATCAGTAGAGGAACCATTTCTACCTGTCACCCTACTGCAAGCAGTAGCGGATTATCAGTGAGGCTGATGAGGCTGCAGCCTCAGGCGCAAAGATTTTGTAAAAAAAAATTTTTAGACTTGTGTGATACGATTAAAAACGCATAGACAATGAATTTTGGGGGGGGGGGTAGGCCCAACGGGAATCATCATAGGCCCTGACCCGAAATTAATTAGGCCCACGCCTTTTTAAACAGGCCCTTCAGAAACTGCCGCCTCAGGCCTTGGTGGAGCTTCATCCGCCACTGACTCCTAGTACTGAAATCGAAACCACACCACTTGACTCAATGACAGACCTTCCAATTTAAAGCCTACCTTGTTAAAGAATAATCCTATAATTCACTATTGCCAGTTGAGAAATTGACAAAAATGTCATTTAAAACTTCAAATTCAAACGTTTGAAGATAGCTATTACATGGTGGCATTAGAAATCAAGGAAGGTAATTGTGTTATCATTTCCTGAGTTATAAGAGTGGGAAATAATACCTATGATGAGTAAAAGACGTAGAAATAATTATGTTTTGACTTAATTTGAAAACATGAAATTCGCTTCAATAGGTGCTACATGTAACTGATGCATTTATTATGAATAGCTATTTTGTTAGGATTAAAAACCTATGTGACCAAAACATATTTACAACTGTCAATTCGCGCAAAGTTTTTTTGCCAAATTGCGGCATTAAATTGGTTGTTGTTGATAACATACCGGTACATGATATTCATGTATTGTAGTTATACCTATACTCACCATCTATTTTGATTCATCTATCAGAGTCAAGCATATTTATTCTTCTGTTTCAAAGTATTTTTTATTATTATTTATATAAGCTGCGATCAAAGTAAATTGTCTATTTATAACACTTTACCAACTCACACATGCATGACTCAAATCGGCTCCACTTCTAAATTTGGTGATCATTTGATTCATTAAGTCGCAAAAAGGAATAAATTATAACCTACCTTACCAAATAAGGCCCGATCTCATTGATAGAATTTTATATGCGGGTCGACTTTAGAACTGGAGACGCCGAAGATATATTATATATTATATTAGCAAGCAGGGAACCTGCGTGGCTTTGTTGTTGTTATTCTTTTCTGAGATTGTTTACTGTAGTGAGTTACTCCCCTTTAATCAAACGCCCAGCAGACCACTTTTCAATTTCACTTGAGACGGAAGACCAAAGGGGACATTATTCATCTATAATAAAGCTTATAATTAGTAAATTGCCTATTTCTCAATAATCAATTAAATATGTACTGGCAATGATCTCTAGGTATACAAACTGATATTACACGAGCAGCCTATGTTTGTTTAACTGTTTTCGTGTGGCTTGCTTGTGGGTGAGTTCAGTTAACTGGCATTCCAAATCCAGCGTCCAATAATATATACAACCTCAATCATTCGGAACCTACAATTTTTTTCAATTCCACCAGCTAGTCATTTGAAATGGGCAAAAAAAACCCCCCAAAAAACATTGGCATGTTCGTGATTACTTGACAGTTTGAAATCGATATAAGAATAGACCGTATAAGGTTTTATGATGGTTTATCTAGTAGCGTTGACTTGACTTGTTGGGTGTAGCCTATAGTGTAGGCCTACTGATAGGCATCTTATTCTTAAAAGTTGACCAAAATGGGAGTAGGCCTACCGGAAATTTCGAAATTTTGAGATTAATTGCCGGGTCTTTTAATACATCAGTTATAGTTATGAAAAAGGGAGGCAAACTTCCAAACAATTGCAAGGGTTTTTTTTTTTTTTTGTTTTTTTTATTAATGTTTTCTGGTTGAGTTTGGTGTACTGAATAACATCCCAAAAGTTAACCAAAATTGGAGTAATGGAAAGACCAAAATTTTGAGAGTAAAAGCAAGGTTTTTATAATTATTTTCCTTCAGAAGGTAAAATTGAGAAAAGCCTAAAGTCGTCAAATTTTAAGCCCAACAAATGAAATTGACCTTTGATTGTCAGGGCCCCATTTTTCAAATGAATGGTTTTCATAGATGTCCAATGCACCCTAGTGTCTTTCTTGGGTTACCCCTACCCTAAAACCATGACAAAAACACCGAATATACCATGGACCTTATAACACATGATACGAATGGGCATAACCAATTTGATGATTCTCTCATTAGTAGATATATAATTTAACCACCGCAAATGCGTTTTCTGCTATTCTAGCCAGTGAGCAACTCCAAAAGTGTCCAATGGTTTTGTAACCGAAATCCCACTCTGATTCCAACCATCCAATCACACTGTTGCAGTTGCATTCACAAGTAATAATCGATGCCCGAAAATGTCGCACAAAGTAGAGTGGCCCCAGACAAAATGTTTTAATCAAGTCAACTCAGTATAAATTCGTGGTATTCAATTAAAAGAAAAGTGAAATTAGTGTTTTATTAGAAAGTTAGGGAAGCAAAACTAGAAATGCCCGAAGCAGGTTTACGGGCTGCGGCCAGTTTGTTTTCTTCGCGGGGCGAAGAAGCGGAGCTGACCTTGTATGGACCCCCCCAAGAAAATTTTGGAATATTTGATGGCCGCAAACGCGTTTTACTGCTATTCCAGTCCTAAAATTAGTGTTTTATTAGATTTCAGGCACTTTATTCTGCCAAATTTTGGGGGGGTCTAAGTATATTCAGACCCCCCCAGGAAAACAATTGGGGGGGTCCGAACCCCCCAAACCCCCCATGTGTGACGCCCATGATTGGGGAGGTCACATATCTTCTGATAATGCAGGTGCAAAAAAGATTTTATTTTCGTTCCTACAAACAGCAAAACTATACAGTTATATCTCAAGAAACTTCTGGGGTCTGGAGTATCTTTCCAAATCTTGTTTCTTCCCACGTTCAGTGGGTGCAATAGCACATCCAGGATCCATGACAATGGCAAAAAAATGTTCTGCATTTTTTGCATTTCGATAGGTCTAGGAATTTTAAACAAATTTGTAATAAACTCTGACCTTTGGACAGGCCAACTGACAACAATCAAAATTGTGTCTGTAAAGAAAATATACTATTTTATTCCATTATTTTATCATGAACATTAAAGCACTTAATGAATAAACTTTAATATTGATAATTGATGCCATTATATTGCTTTAACATTGTATAATTGGACAAAATAAATATCAATTGTGAAATTAACAAAACAAGATAACAAATCTATTCAATGTTTTAAAAATTGACGTCTATGTACATACTGTAATGCAGTAATTTCAATGGCTATCATGTAATATTTGTGCTTAGTTGCTGTATTTGCACATGTTAAATGGATCATGGTTTCATAATGGTGGGACACATGTTAATAAATATTGTTTTTCTATGCCAAAACTGAAATAATGTTATTATTATTCATTAGAAAGTGATTCTAACCCAGTTTAAATGAAATATACAAAGAAATCAACAATATTCCCTTTATCAATGTCACTGATTTCACCATAGTCATAATATTAATAATAATCATTTTGTTTTCTTTCACAACTTGGCTTTCATTTTATTTAATAATTTTTCTAACTTCATGGCTAAAGTCATGTCACCTTCAATCTTTAATTTACCAGACATAAAAGCCATGGTTGATTGTAAATTGCCAGCAAACATTTCTTTGAAATCGCCACTGTCCATTGTCATGGTACATGTAGCTCCTCCTGGTGCTTCACCTTCTCCTACAGCTCCTGATCCATTCTTTAAATCAATATACCATTTACCTGCATCATTACCTACAACATATATACAATACACTCATTACACTCTCTCAATAGTTGGGCATTAAAAATAAAATGGGGTTTTGCTCTGAACTGGGCTAATGAAGATGGGCATACACTATACATTCTGCTATGAGAGAAATTTTGCCCGAACAGCGGCACTACAGCCTACTCTTATATCGAATTCAAACTTTTAAGGGATCTTTTACGTGCATGCCAAAGTGTACAATGTGTCAGGACCACTGCCTTGCATCACTGACAAGGAAGACCCCTACCTGCTGCCACCACAGAAAATCTGGATGAACTTTCTCGGCCAATGTAGGCTAGCAAGCTAGCGTCTTACCCACTTAAACACTGTGATACCCTAGGGGATTGAAAATTTGTTACTAGAGCCTGGAAAGGAGATAGGGGATGGGGCAATCTGGTGTAATATGCAAATCACACATTATCCATACGTTCACTCTTAAATTGTTTTGGTTCCTATTTTGATCCACATCAATATCGTGATATAAACTAACATCAATATCGTGATATAAACTAGGTCTATTTCTTCGACTTTGGTAGGACTAAAAATATCAATAATTCACTTATCCTATTGTGTTCCTTGCAAATATTGACCTGGGGCCTATTTCACAAAATTTTAACTAAGATATGATCTGAATTTTAGTTATTTGATTGGACAGTATTAGACTGATTTTAGTTCTTAGCCAATCAAAATTGAAGTATCTGCTAAAATTTGGATTTTATCTTTAGTTAAAATTTCGTGAAACAGGGCCCAGGTTATGAATTGTGATTCGTATCTTATCATGACTGCAGTAGCATACCTACCACTAATACTTATTTTGCAAAGAT
Source organism: Patella caerulea (assembly GCA_036850965.1). Lineage (NCBI taxonomy): Eukaryota > Metazoa > Mollusca > Gastropoda > Patellidae > Patella > Patella caerulea. Next base: position 63,054,178 of record JAZGQO010000011.1, on the reverse strand, counting down.
AGGTTGCCAGGCAACGAAACATACGCCCACAGTAGCTAAATCGTCCAGGCAGTCAACAAGAGTTGTCACATATTATGTAGTTATCAGAAAATCATTGAAATCTGTTTGGTTTTTATAAAGTTCTGCTCCATGCTAACGATTAGTATTCGAAACATTTTATTATGGATTTAGCTTTTCAATTATCAAAATTCATTGAAAATCAATATACTTGTTTGTCTCAAGACGTTAAACTCTGTCCACAAGATTTTTCAAAGCCATCAAGGGCCATAAACACTGTGTATAAATTTGAAGTCAATCAGATTTTAACTTGGCCTTGGCCTCAAGACGTCCACAAGATTTTTTGAAGTGATCAAGAGCCTAGATGAGAGGCGCTATATAAATTCATTAGTATTATAACTGTGGCAGTAAATATCGGAAATCGCTGAAAATTAATAGGCTTCTTCGTCTCATGACCTTAAACACTGTATATAAATTTAAAGTCAATAGGATATTATAACTTTAGCCTCTACAGCTTCCACAAACAATTGTGGACGCCAGACCCCCGGACGGACAGACAGGGGCGCTGATAATATATAAAAACAACTTCAGGCCCTTAAAGGGTTGTAAGATACCCTTCTTTCATCATTTACAGAATTTGGGAACTGTATAATGCATGTTAGAAACTATAAAGGTTGAAGATATTAAATAAATTCTCAAGTAATGAATGTGTTGATTCAAATAAATTTTATTCACTTAGAAATTATAAACGACAAAGGTAAAGAGTTACCTGTTAATTTAAACTGATATATGCCTTTAGTTGACTGAACTAAGTCTGGACTAAGTAAAGATTCTATATGATTAAATGTTTGAGCAGGACTATTAGGATCATCTGTGGAAACATCAAATGCTGGTTTAGCTCCCTGGTCTGTCATCTGTTTATGTAATACCTTAGGCTCTTCGGAGTCCAAAAAGAAATCAGGGATAAGTGTTGAGCCTGAAAATAAAAAAGGTTAACAGTGAGGCTGTTGTATTTCAAACTTATCCTAAAGTGCTTCTCCTAAACTGTTCAAATAAAGTTAATTTGACCCAAAGAAATGAAATGTAGTTTAATATCCTCCTGTTTTGCTCCAACTCGGCCAGTGAAGACAGGTATCCGCTATACAGTGTGCTACAAGAGAAATTTTGCCAGGAGAGAGAAATGAGGTTTAACGTCCACTCGAAACAAACTACGACATTACGGGACTAACATATGGTTTAATTTTATTTCAATAATTCCCTTGCACGTAGGGGTCTTCAGCAGTGGGAGGACCGGAGAAAATACCACATATAAAACATTATGTTTTAGGCATATATATGTTCACTAAGCCAAACCTTTCACACAAACTGATGGACTATTATGACCCCTTGATGTTAAACATGTTCAACTGAAATTATGTTTTTTCTCAGTAGTTCAAATATATTTTCTAATAAACGAGTATATAACTGTTCTAATGAGTGACTGAGTATATAATTGTTCTAATGAGTATTGAATGGTTCTTATAAGAGGGTATATAATTGGTCTAATGAATAAGTATTTAAAGGTTCTAATAAGTGGGTATATAACTGCTATAACAGATGAGTATAATTTGTTCTATATAATTGTTCAAATGAATTAGCACTGTTCAAACAAATGAGTATATAATTGTTCAAACAAACGAGTATATAATTGTTCTAATCAGTGAGTATATAATTGTTCTAATGCTAAAGTATATAATTGTTTTAACTATAGTACCTGGTACACAAGCATACTGATCTAAATCCATTACACCATTCGCTTGTAAAAGCTCATCATCTATGCAGAAATTACCCGTAAATGATTTACTATCTTTAGATAACATGAGATAAGCTGCATCTGCTATAATATCTACTGTTCTACATTGTTTAGCAATCTCTTTACCACCTCCTAACATCTCCATAGCTGCAGTATATATACCTACAAAACAAATTAAATAATTAGGGTTTAACATCCTACTGTTTGCTCATACTGCTAAGCTAATTAAGATGGGCATACAGCATACACCAGGCAGTGTGCTCATGAGGGAAATTTAGCTCAAGGGTTCTTCTATGTGCACACTAATTTATACATGGGACACTTTTAGTGAGAGAGAAAACCATGAAGGAAAATCCTGTTTGTCTGCTAACCATTCGGCCACCCCCCCCCACCCACAAAAGAATGAAACTACTAGCCTTACAAAAGGGCTCTTGGATGATTTTTCACAGCAATATACATTTAAAATTTTATCTGTGTCATGGTTTCTATAAGGCTCACATGATATCAAATTTGGGAGAGGTGAACAGAAAACACCCATTTCAAAAGAATGAAACTACTAGCCTTACAAAAGGACAATGGGACAATTATTCACAGCGATATACATTTAACATTTTATCTGTGTCATGGTTTCTATAAGGCTCACATGATATCAAATTTGGGAGAGGTGGTCAGAAAACACCCATTTCAATTTTCAAATAGCTTTCTTTATCTTCTCAATTGCATCACTTATTAGTGAACAATATTACAATTGACCACCGCTGTCATAAAGTTCATCATGGAGTGTAATTACACCAAGCAAAGGAGCAATAAAAGGTCACAGAAAATGGACAGCACAGTTTCGTGAAATTAGGTCAGGAGACAAATGATAAATATTTTTTTTAAAGATTAAAAATAGTTGACAATTAAAATCAATTAGGTCAAAAAAAAAAACCCAAATAAAATATCTGTTTGTTACTTTTTTTTTAACTGAAAATACCTGTCCTTGGCCATAAAGCATTTACAGCTATACCATCATTCTTAAATTCTTCTGCCATTCCTAATACACACATTGACATTCCATATTTTGCCATGGTATAAGCTGAAAAATTTACATTATACTCTATATATCGTGTTCCTGAAGCAAATACTGAGTTTTACATCTGGACGTTGCTAGACTGCTTTACAGGTACGTTACCTCCAATAACCTCATACAGGTGAACAATAGCATTCAATCAGAGGTGGTGGCATACATATGTTCAAATTAAATATAGCGACCTGCACGGAAACCTTGATGCTTGCTGAACCTTCAACTTTGCAACTCGATTATCACGAGTAGACATTTAAGCTGAAAAGCCCTGGACTTAGTATTCGCACTGATCGCGGAATCAGATAGGCTCTCAAGTTGGATGAATACCCTATCAAAATTAGTGCTGAAATATCCAAGGTATTACGTGAAGGCCTTGATAAGATGTACGGAGTTAAAGGGAGATCAAGCCTTCTGCTGAAGATGTGTGGATACATATGCTCCCAAGTAAACTGATTAGAGAAATAAAGAAATATAACATCTTACTGTTTTGCTCTGACTGGGCTAATGAGAGAGAGAAATGGGGTTTAACGTCCACTCAACACAAATTAGGTCATTTCGGGACTAACTGGGCTAATGAAGGTGGGCGTACGCTATACGGTGTACTACAAGAGAAATTTTACGCTTGCATTGAATTCAAATTTTCAAGGAATCTTTTACGTGAAAGCCAATGTGTACACAGGACAAGGTAGGACCTCGATTTTCCATCCAATCCGAACGAATATATGTTATCTCTTGCCAGGCCCTCTGTCCTGCTCCACTGACAAGGAGGGACCACGGCGGAAAATCCTGATAAACAACCAAAATCAAATCAAATTTTTTTTTTAAAAATCATTCATTTGGTCCATTCATTTAGATAAGTAAATCTTCTTACCTACATGTCCTTTGAACCAAACTGGATTTAAATTTAATGGAGGACTAAGGTTTAAAATGTGTGGGTTGGTTCCTTTCTTTAAATGTGGTAAACATGCTCTAGAACTTAATAAAAAATTATATATCCCTATTATTATATACGATTAGTTTTATCATTTCTAATGTACATGTAGAAGTTTTCTATTTGTTGTCACAAACACAATGATGGATGAATTTGTCATATACATGTAGTTTAAAATAAGCATGACTATTAAGTGTTTTGCTACGAAGGCACCAAAGAATTAAAGACAGAGAAGAGAGACTAACATATGGTTCAATTTTATTTCAATAATTTGTTTGTGCATAGGGGTCTTTAGCACTGACAGTAAGCTGGAGGACCGGGTGAAAACCACGAGGTTGAGCAGGTGACCCTATCTCTTGTTAGCAATATATAAATGGAGACTTAAAAATTACCATAGATATGTTCCTCTTGTATTTACTCCCATCATTAAATCAAATTTCTTCATTGGTGTGGCTTCAGTACCTGTAAGGCTGATAGCGCTAGCATTGTTTATTAATATATCAATACCACCAAATCTTTTAACAGTTTCCTCAACAGCTTTATTTACATCGTCTTCATTTCTTATATCTACAATACACGGAAAACACTTGCCCCCAGCTTCTTCAACTGTTCAAAATAAAAACATATCATATTTCATTTGTTATTTCTTGTGAACCAAGGAGCTATTTGATGGTGGTTGAGGTCTTAATTCTTTTAATTTGGTATTGAATAAGAGTAGAAGTTTACACTGATTACCGTTTTTAATTTGATCAGTAAAATGTGTTTCAAATATAACCTAGATTTAAACAAGAACAATTTGATGAAACTTGTTTTGAGATGACAATCTTTCTACATTTCGAATATATAAATCAAAAAGAGAGACCTGGGGTTTAATGTCCACTTGGAAACATATATAACAGGTCATTTTGTGACTAACATATAGTTCAATTCGTTTGCATGTAGGGGCCCTTAGCATTAAGAGGAAACTGGGGGACAGGTGACCCTACCCCTCGTCATGTTCAAGCAGAGCATCGAGCCCCTGACTCAATGACAGAACTTGTTATTTCCCAAGCATGTGTTTAAAAAAACAAGCTAACAGTGAGGCTGATGTCCCTTGCCGAAATCCCAAAATAAATAGATTACACTATTAATTAATTGCACATTTATTCATTTCAAAAGTATCGAGCAATCAAACTGTACACTTAGTGTCATCACGCTCTATCAGATAGAATGAAGATTATCTTGTCGCAAAGCATCGACCAATGGAAGTGATTAGCTCTGCTTAGCTTCAGCTCGAAATGTTAATCATTGAACTCAGTCAAGACATTCACCTAATGAACATCTACATCAAGTTTAAACATTTTACCTCAAATAGAAGCAGAGTTGTGTTCCAAAGTCTTGACCAATCAGATTGCTTATCAATTCTTAGCCTAAGCAGAAAATTTATCGAAATTACATGTAGTTAAGGTAATGAAATAACGAAACCATATTCTGAGTTTCATCACTCTCACTTCATTATAACCAAAGTTATTGTGCCCCAAAGCATCAACCAATCAGATTGCTTATCTCTGCTCACTGTAAGCAGAAAATGTTCATCATTAAACTCCATCAAGGCATTCACCTAATGAACGCCTACAACAAGTTTGAACATTTAACTCAATTAGAAGGAGAGTTATTGTGTTCCAAAGTCTCGACCAATCAAATTGCTTATCGCCCTGCTTACCCTGAGCAGAAAATGCCCATTATAGAAAATGCTCATTATCAAACTTAATCAAGGTATCACTGTAATGAAACTATACACCAAGTTTCATCACTCTCACTTAATTAGAACTAAAGTTATCGTGTCCCAAAGCATCAACCAATCAAATTACTTATCTCTACTTACCCCAAGCGGAAAATGCTCATCTTCTAACTCCATCAAGGCATTGACCTAATAAACACATACACCAAGTTTGAACATTCTAGCTCAATTAGTAAGACAGTTATTGTGTCCCAAAAGGTGTGATGGACAGACGGTCGGACGGACGGACGTCCGGACAGACAGACGGACGAACCCATTTTAATAGTCCCAACTTTCTTCGAAAGGCGGAGGACAATAAAAACCACAAGAACCATTCCAACCTCCCAGTTCAAATATAACCTGGATTAAAAGAGAGAGAAAGAAATGGGGTTTAACGTCCACTCGACACAAACTAGATCATTTCGGGACTAACATAAGGTTTATAATTTTATTTCAATAATTTGCTTGCGCGTAGGGGTCTTTAGCAGTGGGAGGAAACCAGAGTGCCCGGAGGAAACCCGCGAAGTTGATAAGGTGACCCTATCTCCATGCCACATATGCTCACACCAGGGATCGAAACCACAGCCGCATGCCAGAGGTGACCGGCCAGCTAGAGGTCGAAGTTCGGCACTCTAGACCACTAGGCCATCCCAACCCTCCACTGAATAAAAAGAATTAGAAACTGATGAAACTTGTTTTGAGATGAAAATCTTTCTACATCAAACTTGCTATATATTGAAGCTAGTGTGAAAATGACATGATCTAAATTTCAATGTATAACAAGCCAACAGTGAGGCTGATGTCCCCCGCCGAAATACCAAAATAAATAGATGACACATATCAATTAATCGCACACATTTATTTTTTTCAAACGTATTGACAAATCAAACTGAACACGAAGTGTCATCCAAAAATTGCTTATCTCTGTCTACCGTAAGAAGAAAATGCTCATCTTCGAACTCCATCAAGGCATTGACCTAATAAGCATACACACCAATTTTGAACATTTTAACTCAATTCGAAGGAGAGTTATTGTGTTCCAAAGTCTCGGCAAATCAAATTGCTTATCGCTCTGCTTACCCTGAGCAGAAAATGCTCATTATCGATCATAGTCAAGGTATTACTGTAATGAAACTATACACCAAGTTTCGTCACTCTTACTTAATTAGAACTAAAGTTATCGTGTCTCAAAGCATCAATCAATCAAATTGCTTATCTCTGCCTACCCTAAGCGGAAAATGCTCATCTTCGAACTCCATCAAGGCATTGACCTAATAAGCATATACACCAAGTTTGAACATTTTAACTCAATTAGAAGGAGAGTTATTGTGTTCCAAAGTCTCGACCAATCAAATTGCGTATCGCTCTGCTTACCCTGAGCAGAAAATGCTCATTATCGAACTTAGTCAAGGTATTACTGTAATGAAACTATACACCAAGTTTCATCACTCTCACTTAATTAGAACTAAAGTTATCGTGTCCCAAAGCATCAACGAATCAAATTGCTTATCTCTGCTTACCCTAAGCGGAAAATGCTCATCTTCGAACTCCATCAAGGCATTGACCTAATAAGCATATACACCAAGTTTGAACATTTTAACTAAATTAGGAGAGTTATTGTGTTCCAAAGTCTCGACCAATCAAATTGCGTATCGCTCTGCTTACCCTGAGCAGAAAATGCTCATTATCGAACTTAGTCAAGGTATTACTATAATGAAACTATACACCAAGTTTCATCACTCTCACTTAATTAGAACTAAAGTTATCGTGTCCCAAAGCATCAACCAATCAAATTGCTTATCTCTGCTTACCCTAAGCGGAAAATGCTCATCTTCGAACTCCATCAAGGCATTGACCTAATAAGCATATACACCAAGTTTGAACATTTTTTAACTCAATTAGAAGGAGAGTTATTGTGTTCCAAATTCTCTACCAATCAAATTGCGTATAGCTCTGCTTACCCTGAGCAGAAAATGCTCATTATCGAACTTAGTCAAGGTATTACTATAATGAAACTATACACCAAGTTCCATCAATCTCACTTAATTAGAACTAAAGTTATCGTGTCCCAAAGCATCAACCAATCCAATTGCTTATCTCTGCTTACCCTAAGCGGAAAATGCTCATCTTCGAACTCCATCAAGGCATTGACCTAATAAACACATACCCAAGTTTGAACATTCTAGCTCAATTAGGAAGAGAGTTATTGTGTCCCAAAGAGTGTGACGGACAGACAGACGAACCCATTTTAATAGTCCCCCAACTTTCTTCGAAAGGCGGGGGACAACAAAAAGAGATTGCTCAACTACTAATAGCACATCAGATTAACTCAACCCAACATTATTATTGAAAATCCTTCTTTTCTATAATAAACTGTCTCTTACTTTCCTCCGCTGCAGTGTAAATGGTACCAGGGAGTTTAGGATGAGGTACTGAGGTTTTAGCTGCTATTACAACATTTGCACCATCTCTAGCTGCCTTTAAGCCAATAGCTTTACCAATACCCCGACTAGCACCAGTTACAAACAATGTACGTCCAGCCAGTTTTCTGTTAAAAAATAAAGATTCATAAATACAGAAAGTAGAAAGCAGTTGAATCGTATGCCATTTGTGAAAAAAAAAATGGTGGAATGGTGGGATATAAGGACTTTAAAGTAAAAAAAAAAAAAATTAAAATTTTCAAAGCGGAACAACTATTACCCTTATTCATAATCTCATACTATTTGAAGTGATTTTTAAGGTCATAGGTCATTGTCAAATATTTGAAAACTGAATTTGATTTCTGTTTTCAAACATATGATCGTAACCCCAATCAACCTTGATATTACAGCAAGAAACAAAAAATGTCAAGTGGAGTAAGTGCTTGTCAGGTGACCCCCTCAGAACATTCCTAAAATATTGATTTTTCCTGGAATTTCAAAATGGCGGGAAAAATTCTAAACTAGTTTCATCACCTTACTACACTAGAGGAATCGATAAGCGCATGTGCTTTCATATTCCTGAAGCAATGGCCCGAGAAATCCCTCTCTGGCCATTGCTGGAATAGCGTCTGTTTCTTGAACTTATGCGGGAGTGTGTCTTTTCTTTCCATTCAATGAAAGCTATCACTTGACAGTCCTTCATTTAATCTGGGTCTTCCCTAAAACTTTGGACAGTGATTTAAGGTTTTAAAAACGGTGAAATTATCTTCGTTTCCAAACAGTATTGTTTACATTTCATTCCACTTGATAGCCTCGTCTGTCACGCAATTAGTTTTACTGTAGTATTCTGCTATGCACGGGTTAATTAGGCATAATAAAATCGTGAGTCATTACGTAACGTTATGTAAATATTTTTGGTCCAATATTGGAAGCTAGTGATTGGTTGGTAGACGGACTACTACTGACAAATCAAAATTTAAAACAACAATATCCACTCATAATAGCAGTGTGTAGTAGGATTACCTCTAATCAAACGCAACACTGCGCAGAGTATGATGTGCTGTATTCATCTTATTTTGCAAAAGTGATATCCCCTATTATCAAAATAGAAATGGGGGAGAGAGAGAGAGAGAGAGAGATAACATAAACAAAGTCATTTTGGGACTTACACATGATTCAGTTTTATTTCAATAATCTAAACTTGTGAGTTGAAGTCTTTAGCAGTGGGAGGAAACTGGAGGACCCGGAGAAAACCCATGACGAGGTTGAACAGACGACCCTTTCCTTGTCACTTTCCTTGTCACATACCGTACAACCAGGGAATTGAAACCATGCCAGTTGACTCAATGACAGACCTTATAATACAGCGCATACATGCTAACCATCCACCCTAGCTACGAGAATGCAAACTGATCTGCAGTGAATATTCACTTGGCCACTACAATCACTGATAAGCATGACACCGACGAGGTTTAATGAGTTCGGCATATGAACTTTTTTACGCCGACAAATTTAATTCTCAAACATTTTTTTGAGGTAAAAGAAAAATAAATAAAGATGTTTGAAGTATTTGTAGTTAAAACATATTATTCTATTTAGTGTAAATGGGTATTAAAATGAGTAAAATTCATCATTTTGCCCGATGTTTTTAGCTATGATTTGAGGCCTTTAGTTCCAAGTTGCAAATTCAATTTCTTTCTTAATGCATATAATATCTTTAAAATAAGATAATGATAATACTATGATCACTAACTAAACTTACAGAGGCCAATGTGGTGGCACAACTATCGCCTAACTCCAAATATTCGCATCTAAATTACTGAAGCCATATTTTTGTTCGACATTCACCTCCATTGAAATCAACGTGGATGTCATTTAGTTTTTTGACATGCAATTCTGTTTTTGATTGGCTGTTATAAAGCCTTATATTTAGCACCCGCCTTCATTATAGACTTCTCTGGTCTAAAAAAGATGGCGGTCTTATTAACGGCTTAACACCTTGATTTTAAATATGATGATTTATACCTGTTCCAGGTAGGATTGTATGCTTAATTGTAATTGAGTGTGGCAGAAATGTTATAAATAGCAATAATCAATCGTTGTTTTGATGAAAAATATTGTCAATTTTGCATACTAAGAGCGATAGCGATTCGGAATCGCACTTGCAACGTTGATTGAAATGGGAAGAAATTTCATCTGTCACACGGAGGGTTGACAGATGAATTTTTTTATCTACATCCACCCCCTTAGAAATAGCAGCTATCAAAGTGTGACACTAAACAAACATCACAGCTTTTCATTTTTACTTTAGGGCAAGTACATATAACAAGAACTTATGTTCAGAGCTGAACTACATTGTTAACTACATGTAGCCAATCTGTTTCACAGAGAATTACTTACGAAATATCTCTGTAACGGATGGCTGTCCAAAACACGTGCGTTGACTGCACGCCTCGTAGTCATTGGCTCAACAGCTCGTGCAATGTTTACTTAACAGCTAACTGCTTCGGACAAAATGATGCATTTTACTCTTTTTAATACCCATTTAAATAGGAAATATTTTTTAACTACAAATACTTCAAACGTCTTTATTTATTTTTCTTTTACCTCAAAAAAATGTTTGAGAATTTAATTTGTCGGAGTAAAAAAGTTAATATGCCGTACTCGTTAAGCCTCGTCGATGTCATGCTTATCAGTGATTGTAGCGGCCAAGCGAATATTCACTGCGGGATCAGTTTGACATGTGGTCATGCCAGGACCGTGCTATTGAATCCTAATCAAAAAAGTTTTTGCTTTCCAGTCAATCTTACTGCACAACTTTTTACTGCTAAGCGGTTGCGTGTCATAGTCCCTGTGATTGATGTCTGACCAATGTTGTAACTGAACATCTTGGTGAGAAAATAAGACCTTGCTAAAGTAAGACTTGAATTTGGAATTTCGCATTGAGAATTTGGAATGACTCCGGGAATAAGCCTTAGTTCTGGGCTTTCGTACATATCAGGTTCAGTCAATTTCTATCAGTATTCAGTCCCCTAAAAAATAGAGACTTATACTTATATTATTAAGCTCCTTTGATGACTTACCCTGTATTTACTGCCATTTTAAATGCTTCTGTAAATAAGCCTACGATACGACTGTCACTCTACCGTATTTATATACAACTTGGACTTTGCATTTACTTGTGTTTTGGACTTTGAGCTGGCCGGCGATTGGTATGACACCTTTGCACACCTTTTCCGCCTCTTCTTCTGAAAACAGAAGGAGATATTTCAACACTCGGCAATCCTCGACAGATTCCGGAGTGATATTTCAAGTCTGGTCCTTCAAACAATTAGAAAGACTACTGCACAATAAGGCTGATTGGGTTTTATATGATAAGGTCATGAATTTCCCTATTCTTGGGCTATGTAATGTAAGATATTACTCCAGGCATTAACATGGATTTTCTAACGCAAAGTAGGCCTACAATATTATCGTAATAAAAATATGTTAGGTTTTTATTAGCGCTAAGAATATTTTTGCTAACTTCAATTCGAATTCGGGTGTTATAAAGTACAACTTAATAAACCCACTAAATATGCATTAACGTTTTCTTGCAATTTTTTAGGAGTAAAATCGTAAATTATTATTGATCGTCACAGTGTCAGCTTGTCTATGACTTCCTTTCTTGGAGGAAGTTGCATTATAGAACCCTCTATGTGCCGAGTGATAATTTTTTTGACCGAAATCGCGCAAGTTGCATTTAGCACGTGTTTTACTAGTCAAAATAAGCGATGAATGGGTCGAATAAAAAGAATAGTGACAAACACATAGAGGGTTCACCAGAAAGGGTCTGCATCTTAGACGCAGGCGCTCAATATGGCAAGGTCATTGACCGAAGGGTCAGGGAATTGAATGTGGAATCAGTGATTTTGCAACTTGACACACCTGCGCTTGAACTCAAGGATAAAGATTATAAAGCCATCATAATTTCAGGGGGGCCCAATTCTGTCAACGATGCAGATGCTCCTATATATGATCCTGATATCTTCAACATTGGTATACCCGTTCTTGGAATTTGTTATGGTTTTCAAATGATCAATAAACAATTTGGTGGCACCGTTTCTAAGAAAGAAGTAAGAGAAGACGGCCAGTTTGACATCACTGTTGACACAAAGTGTCAGTTATTTAAAGGCCTAGATAAAACACAACATGTTCTACTCACACATGGAGATAGTGTCGAAAAAATAGCAGATGGTTTCACTATTGTAGCAGAATCTGGAGATATTGTAGCAGCCATTGCCAATGAAAAATTAAGAATCTATGGCGTTCAATTTCATCCTGAAGTGGACTTATCTATTGATGGCATCAAAATGTTGTCTCACTTTTTATATGATATATCCGGTTGCCATGGTTCTTTTACAATGAAGTGTCGTGAACAGTCATGTATAGACTATATTAAAGAAGTAGTTGGGGACCATAAAGTTTTGATGTTATTAAGCGGTGGTGTTGATTCTACTGTTTGCGCTGCGCTATTAAACAAAGCTTTAAAGAAAGATCAAGTCATTGCTATTCACATTGATAATGGGTTCATGAGGAAAGATGAGAGTAGCAGTGTTGAGACATCTCTTAATAAAATTGGATTGAAAGTGAAAGTAATACGTGCAGGAACGATATTTTATAGTTCAACTACCTCAGTAACAGATGAACAAAACAACTCCATAAAACGTAGAACTAAGACTTTGAATAAAACATCAGACCCAGAGGAAAAACGTAAAATCATTGGAGATACGTTTATGAAAGTTGCAAATGATTTTATAAAAGAATTGAATTTAAATCCGGATGAGGTGTACCTGGGACAGGGTACTCTGCGCCCAGATTTGATAGAAAGTGCTTCTTGCTTGGCAAGCGGTAAAGCGGATGCTATTAAAACACATCATAACGACACTTTCATGGTGCGAGAACTTCGTAAACAAGGAAGAGTCGTGGAACCTCTTAAGGAATTTCATAAAGATGAGGTACGTGTGATTGGAAAAGATCTTGGACTACCGGCTGATTTAGTACAAAGACATCCATTTCCTGGTCCAGGATTAGCGATTCGAGTAATATGTGCAGATGAGCCATACATTGGAAAAGATTTCACTGAAACTAGTATTCTCCTGAAGCTAATTGTAGATTTTTCAAATTCTTCCAAATCTTCCCAAAGTATATTAGACACTATTTATAAATGTACAACTGAGAAAGAACGAAAAGTGTTGAAAGAAATCACAGCCAATTATCCGTTGACATCTACACTGCTTCCTATTAAAACAGTTGGTGTTCAAGGTGATAGTCGGACGTATAGTTATGTGGCAACCTTATCCTCCGATAAAGACCCAAGATGGGGTGACTTAATGACACTGGCGAAGGTAATACCTCGAATTTGCCACAATATAAATCGTATTGTCTATGCCTTTGGAGTAAGTATAAAGGAGCCTGTAGATAGCATTACGCCAACTTTCCTGACAGATGGAGTTTTAAGCACTCTGCGTCGAGCAGACTTTTTGGCAACTAAAGTCTTACAAGATGCAAACTGTGTGAGAAAAATCAGTCAAATGCCCATTGTTATCATACCAGTTCACTTCGACCGTCCACCAATGTCCCACTATCCTTCTTGTCAAAGATCAATTGTTATTCGTACCTTTATTACCAACGATTTTATGACGGGAATACCTGCTACTCCTGATAAAAATTTGCCTGAAGAAGTTGTTAATCGAATGGTAAAGGAAATTGAAACAGTACCGGGGATTTCACGTGTTCTGTATGATCTAACGGCTAAACCACCGGGTACAACGGAATGGGAATAAATTAATGATCTACAGTATAATATAACCATGTGTGTTGTGTTAATTATTCCATTTTAAAACCAAATTCTTATTCTTAGTGCTTGTGTTGTAATCCTTGTGGACTTATTGATATTAAAACATACAAAGTTAAATATTTTCGTGGAATTGTGTCAAAAAATCTATGAAGTATGTGTATAAGTAATTATTCATTGCTTGTGTGTCATATATTAATTGTAAATAGAGTAAAGCGAGGCTGACACTTGCACAACTTTTGGCCACGATTATTTTTGTTGTGCCCATCAGTGTCCACATTGACACGAACTGACATGACGCGTTCACGCATTGTTAACGCACTTCCCGCATTGGCACGACGAGTTTGCGCAAATCGGACTGAGTCGTGCTGACTCGAGTCGTGCCAATGCGTGCCACGGAATCGTGCAGGTGTCAGCCTTGCTTTAGATCGCTGCCGATTCAATTCCGTGTAATGTTAATGAAATCCAGACTTAAATTCAGTGCACATAGCAAAATGAAATATGTCATACCACATGGATACATGTTCAAACATGATATTGTTGTCTAGCAAGCAACCTAATTAATTTTATTTACATCATACAATGAATTTAGTTTTTATACGCCCACATGGAAATGTGGTCGTATATTGCCGTCGCCCCCGTCCGTCCGTCGGTCCGTCCGTCCGTCCGTCCGTCCGTCCGTCCGTCCATCGTCCACAATTTCTTGTGAACGCTCTAGAGGCTAAAGTTAATATCCGATTGACTTTAAATTTATACACAGTGTTTAAGGTCATGAGACGAAGAAGCCTATTGATTTTCGGTGATATCCGATAATTACTACCAGAGTTATGACCCTTGATCACTTTGAAAAATCTTGTGAACGCTTTAGAGGCTAAAGTTAATATCCGATTGACTTCAAATTTATACACAGTGTTTAAGGGCATGAGACGAAGAAGCCTATTGATTTTCAGCGATATCCGATGATTAGTACCAGAGTTATGACCCTTGATCACATTGAAAAATCTTGTGAACGCTCTAGAGGCTAAAGTTAATATCCGATTGACTTTAAATTTATACACAGTGTTTAAGGTCATGAGACGAAGAAGCCTATTGATTTTCGGTGATATCCGATAATTACTACCAGAGTTATGACCCTTGATCACTTTGAAAAATCTTGTGAACGCTTTAGAGGCTAAAGTTAATATCCGATTGACTTCAAATTTATACACAGTGTTTAAGGGCATGAGACGAAGAAGCCTATTGATTTTCAGCGATATCCGATGATTAGTACCAGAGTTATGACCCTTGATCACATTGAAAAATCTTGTGAACGCTCTAGAGGCTAAAGTTAATATCCGATTGACTTTAAATTTATACACAGTGTTTAAGGTCATGAGACGAAGAAGCCTATTGATTTTCGGTGATATCCGATAATTACTACCAGAGTTATGACCCTTGATCACTTTGAAAAATCTTGTGAACGCTTTAGAGGCTAAAGTTAATATCCGATTGACTTCAAATTTATACACAGTGTTTAAGGGCATGAGACGAAGAAGCCTATTGATTTTCAGCGATATCCGATGATTAGTACCAGAGTTATGACCCTTGATCACATTGAAAAATCTTGTGAACGCTCTAGAGGCTATAGTTAATATCCGATTGACTTTAAATTTATACACAGTGTTTAAGGTCATGAGACGAAGAAGCCTATTGATTTTCAGCAATATCAGATAATTACTGCCAGAGTTATGACCCTTGATCACTTTGAAAAATCTAAAGTTAATATCCGATTGACTTTAAATTTATACACACTATTTACGGTCATGATAAAAATAGCCTATTTATTTTCAGCGATATCCGATAATTACTGTCAGAGTTATGACCCTTGATCACTTTGAAAAACCCTATGAATGCTCTAAAGGCTAAAGTTAATATCCGATTGACTTTAAATTTGTACACAGTGGTTAGGGTCATGAGACGAAGAATCCTATTTGATTTTCAGTGATATCTGATAATTTCTGGCACTTGATCACTTTGAAATATCTTGTGGACAAAGGCCTTCAGACAAACCATCAAAACTATTCTAATCAATTCTGATAATTATTTAATGGGCTATTACTCGTAATAAGATTAACATGTGTTGTAAATGTTCTCCTTACTGAAAAAAGAAACAATATGCGACAACCCTTGTTGACTGCCCGGACGACTTAGCTGTTGTGGGCGTATGTTTCGTTGCCTGGCAACCTATCTTTATGAATTATCATTAAGTGCTACTTGCATTTATATATTTATGGAATTTCAAAAGTTGTAATTTTAATGAAAAAGAAACACCGCTAGTAAATATTTCTTTGAGTTATAAACTGGATCAATTTAAGGGGCATAGAGCTTTAGATACTTTTATTTTATTGTTTTTGACATGCATTTACATGGCAAACCCATGATCAATTCTCTAGACCATCGGATTTCTTAGACTTAGATATATTGAGTGGATTAGACAATGCCAAGAAAGGAAGCTTTTCCATCAAATCTTACAAATTGAATAGAATACACTTGGTACAAATAGTCACATGGAATGTTTAAATATTCTGTCATAATTCAAAAGCTATCAGGTTGTTACGTTTAATTGAATGGTCTCCTTCAAGACATTGCGTAATATATTGATATTGCATGAGTGCTGTATAGTATATATACATGTATTATGCAGTGTCTTGCAGGAGTCCATTTAACATTTAAACAGCTTAAAATACAGACACCATCCAACACGCAAATTTCAATGAAATTTGTCACACGGCTCCAGTATTAAAAATGTACGCTTTGCACATTGCCCATACCATTATTTGAAATAATGGTATACCAACATCAAATCGAATCTCCCAGAGTGGTCTTCCCTTCCAGTCCACAATGGCAGCGAGACTTGTGTGGAGAATGTATCAAAGCAGAAGTAGTGTTATTTATAATATAAGTGCGATCAGTTCACCTGTGTTTGGTCCAAGCATGTTTTGTTAGTGTCTTAAAGCATGTTATTATTGAGTTAATTACAGTATGCTAATTATAGTGTCTTTATGATCTATTACTTATTTCTGTGTAAATTATAGAAACATTGTACATATACAACAGTTTAGGCAACCTGAAGTAAATTTATGCATTTGAGTTTAGCTAAACAAATGCCTTTCTACTCTAATTATTTACTCTTGGTAGATAATATGTTCATTACTTTTCTAATATCAAAAACTTTATTACAATGAATCTAAATAACAATTACAGAGTGTACATGTATAGTAAGTCTGTCTAAGTGTATGATGATTGGTAGTCATTTTTCACTTAAGTGTGTGGAGTAGTCTATTTCGGGATGTCTTTTTTTACCCTGTGTATGTGACAATCGATAGTCAGACGAAATTCAGACTTCTGCTGAAAATGTATCGACTTTTACCCCATGGTAATTTTGGAGGAATTAAAACTGGTACGACTCAACATGCTTTCATTCAATTGTATTACGACAACATGTAATTTTGTAGGAATATTAAAGACATAAATTTGAATATAAAAATAACGAGTGGCACCTATTTTTTTATTAGTGCGAACTTCAATATTTTTGTGACACATGATTTTTAATTGTGGTTTGAAACTTTCTGCTTCAATATCGAGAGTTATGTCCCTTTATTGTTGGTAAAAATGTCTGACAAGAAAAATTTGTAATACCAAAACTGATAAGCACTAATTTTGCAACACCAATCTTATTACGACTTTGCATACTTTATTACATGTACTTGATGAATGTGTAATATAACCATGAGGACATATAACAGACTTGTTATTAAGGTAATGTTATTTGTTGGGAGATTATTTTTACAAGTAATATTTTGGTTTTGTTTTCTTAATTTTTAAAGTTGAGTAAATTTTAGAGTGGATAAAGATGTGCAAAATGTGATTTTTTCATGCAAACTGTCCATAAAAATATTTATGATAATATTAATACTAAAATAACAAATGTATGTATGGTCTGATACTGGAGGGGATTAATTTACACAATATTTTACTTTATGATAATATGAATAATGATATTATAAATTCAATGTATTACATTTATTGCATTTTGTTGTGTTACTATTTAGTTAAAGTTACATTATGGGAGATAAGATAAAGAGATGGCAGTTCTCTCTACAATAGTTAAAAACTAGATAGTGTAAAGATAATTTTCTGAAAATTTCAGTCAAATTGATTCACTATTAGCCGAGAAAAAAGCTTTTGAAATATTCATAGCCTCGGTCATCATTACACAAATCATTAATATAAACAGCATAGTCTCGATTATCCACTTGATTGATTTAATTATCAACCGCCATTAAGCGGCATATACGATTTTAATCTGCCAACATCGAAGGCTAGTCTTGACATAAAGAGTTTATTATGGTCTGGATATGTTAATTAATGTCTAATTGATTATTTAGATAACATCTCAGGCTTAAAGAAAGACCTGTAAAAATCAGATTTTGCTCTTGCATAATGCTATTTTAAGGAGGGAATTAAAAATACAACTTTAGTATTTTCTTTAACCATTAGATTAGGGTAAGTGTAAGCATTTATTAGTTTATAATACACATTTATGCCATTTATTAATAAAATAAGAAATGTATGTATGGTCTGATACTGGAGGGGATTAATTTACACAATATTTTACTTTATGATAATATTAATAATAATATTACAAATTCAATGTATTGCATTTATTGCATTTTGTTGTGTTACTATTAGTTAAGGAGGGAATTAAAAATACAACTTTAGTGTTTTCTTTAACCATTAGATTAGGGTAAGTGTAAGCATTTATTAGTTTATAATACACATTTATGCCATTTATTAATAAAATAAGAAATGTATGTATGGTCTGATACTGAAGGGGATTAATTTACACAATATTTTACTTTATGATCAATCTAATTAAAATATAGATCTATATTTCGTTTCGTTTTTTATACTTTCGATGGCCTACACTCATGTAGATCTAACTAGTTATAGTGGGAGCTCACGTTCTATGACGTCAGGTATCAAGCACGGGACGTTTGATCCGATAACGTCAGTCATTCGATTAACCAATTAGCGACCGCCATGCTTTTTAAAATCTACTTTTGTTTTGTTTTGATTTCTATCCGTTGGTGTTAGTATAGACGTATCTACCCACAGTTCCAAGCATGAAAAGGTCAAACGGTCGATTCGACAGACCATTTGATTGGCTGACCCCTCATTTCAGGCAGAACACAAGTTAAATAACAAGTCCTCCAGATCCAAGAGTAGTAAAGAGAAGTAAAAACGAAATTTTGAACTATAAAAAACGAAACGAAATTGGATCTGTGTTTTAATCAGATTGCTTTATGATAATATTATTATAAATTCAATGTATTACATTTATTGCATTTTGTTGTGTTACTAATAGTTAAGGCGGGAATTAAACATACAACTTTATGATAATGATACCTGTTTAGTCTCAAACTAGTTTAGAATTTAAAACTGACCAAGCCTCGAATCATTATTTATGTAGTAATTTGTAATTTATCAAGTAGTTGATAACCCATGACACCACTCAATATTATTGTCCCCCGCCTTTCGAAGAAAGTTGGGGGACTATTAAAATGGGTTCGTTCGTCTGTCTGTCTGTCCGTCACACTTTTTGGGACACAATAACTCTCTTCCTAATTGAGCTAGAATGTTCAAACTTGGTGTATGTGTTTATTAGGTCAATGCCTTGATGGAGTTTGAAGATGAGCATTTTCCGCTTAGGGTAAGCAGAGATAAGCAATTTGATTGGTTGATGCTTTGGGACACGATAACTTTAGTTCTAATTAAGTGAGAGTGATGAAACTTGGTGTATAGTTTCATTACAGTAATACCTTAAAGTAATGCCAGAGGGGCCCTTTTGTCAAGCGTGGGGGTCCTTTTGTCTACCTTTAGGGTCCCCCTAACTATGGTACATTTTCATTTTTCTTGTCGGTTTTAGCATTTTTCTTTATAAAACACTTTTGGATGACACTTCGTGTACAGTTTGATTGCTCGATACGTTTGAAAAAAATAAATGTGCGATTAATTAATATGTGTCGTCTATTTATTTTGGGATTTCAGCGGGGGACATCAGGCTCACTGTTGACTTGTTATTATTAGAGATAGACCATTATTTTCTCTCCCAAATATTTAGTTGGATTATGGACAATCTGATTAAAACACAGATCCTATTTCCCTTTGGTTTTTTATACGCCCACATTGAAATGTGGTCGTATATTGTCGTCGCCCCTGTCCGTCCGTCCGTCGGTCCGGCGTCCACAATTGCTTGTGGACGCTCTAGAGGCTAAAGTTAATATCCGATTGACTTTAAATTTATACACAGTGTTTAAGGTCATGAGACGAAGAAGCCTATTGTTTTTCAGCGATTTCCGATAATAACTACCAGAGTTATGGCCCTTGACGACTTCAAAAAATCTTGTGGACGCTCTAGAGGCCAAAGTTAATATCCGATTGGCTTTAAATTTATAAGTAGTGTTTAAGGTCATAAGACGAAGAAGCCTATTGATTTTCAGCAATTTCTAATAATTAGTGCCAGAGTTATGGCCCTTGATCACTTCAAAAAATCTTGTGGACGCTCTAAAAGCCAAAGTTAATATCCGATTGACTTTAAATTTATACACAGTGTTTAAGGTCATTAGACGAAGAAGCTTATTGATTTTCAGCAATTTCCGATAATTAGTGCCAGAGTTATGGCCCTTGATCACTTCAAAAAATCTTGTGGACGCTCTAAAAGCCAAAGTTAATATCCGATTGACTTAAAATTTACACACAGTGTTTAAGGTCATAAGACGAAGAAGCCTATTGATTTTCAGCGATTTTCGATAATTAGTGCCAGAGTTATCTCCCTTAATCACTTCAAAAAATCTTGTGGACGCTCTAAAAGCCAAAGTTAATATCCGATTGACTTTAAATTTATACACAGTGTTTAAGGTCATAAGATGAAGAAGCCTATTGATTTGCATCAATTTCCGATAATTAGTGCCAGAGTTATGGCCCTTGATCACATCAAAAAATCCTGTGGACACTCTAGAGGCCAAAGTTAATATCCGATTGACTTTAAATTTACACACACTGTTTAAGGTCCTGAGAGGAAGAAGCCTACTGATTTTCATCAATTTCAAATAATTACTTCCAGAGTTATCTCCCTTGATCTCTTCATAAAACCTTGTTGCGCTGTAGATGCCAAACTTATCATCCGATTGACTTCAGATTGATACACAGAGTTTAAGGTGTTGAAACGAACAAGTATTTTGATTTTCAATGAATTTTGATAACTGAACAGCTAAATCCATGATATTAAATGTTTCCTATACTAATTGTTAGCGTGGGGCAAAACTTTATAAAAAGCAAACAAATTCTCATGATTTTCTGATAATTACGTAATGAGTTGTTACTCAGATTTTAGTGTATTACAAATGTTTCATTACCAAAAAAAAGTAAAAATATGCGACAACCCTTGTTGACTGCCCGGACGATTTAGCTGCTGTGGGCGTATGTTTCGTTGCCTGGCAACCTATCTTTTTATTGTTCAAAATTTGGTTTTAATTGTCTTAACTACACTAGGATCTGGAAGAATTTTTATCTGCATTCAGGATTATGTGAGGGATTAGCCAATGAAACCGTCTGTTGTGGCAAGTTTTTGGTATGCAGTGCCAAAGCCACTTGTATGACCTGATGCGACCTTCCTTTGCAACCGATCAGATATGCATGAAGTGTATGCCATCGAAAGTATTAAAAAAATGAAACAAAATTTAGATCTGTATTCTAATCAGGTTTAATTTTTGACTTTGACTTTTATCGCCAATAGGTTGAGGTTATATAAAAGAAGTCAAAATATCATGTAATGAATAACTTATTTCCGTTCGAGTTGGAAAGGATATACATATTTTAATAGGAAGTGTTTAGTCAGGTATCACTAATTATGGGTAGTCATACTGTAGCATATGTGTCACCTATTTTGAAACATTGCTTTGATTGAAATTTTGTGTCACAGTGGCTAGGAAACTGGTTCGCTAGCATGGAGAGAGAGAGAGAGAGAAATGGGGTTTAACGTCCACTCAACACAAACTAGGTCATTTCGGGACTAACATATGGTTTAATTTTATTTAAATAATTCGCATGCTCGTAGGGGTCTTTAGCAGTGGGAGGAAACCGGAGTGCCCGGGGGAAACCCACGAGGTTGAGAAGGCGCCCCTATCTCCATGCCACATACGCTCACAACAGGGCTCGAAACCACAGCCGCAAGCCAGAGGTGACCGGTCAGCTAGATGTCGAAGCGCGGCACTCTAGACCACTAGGCCATCCCAACCCCCCCGCTAGCATGGAGGTTGGATGTTCAGTCCTGTTCATCCAGATTTTCTGGCGTGGTACACCCTTGATAGTGATGCAGGACTGAGGGCCTGACAAGGACTGTTGTCTAGTCCTTTGGATGGCACAGAAAACTGATGTCCTGTGTACACATTGATGTACATGTACAAGTAAAAGATCCCTTGACAAAAATGGCAGTTGGATTTCAAAGTAAGAGTATGCTGTAGTGCTGCATTGGGAGCAAAACAGTAGCACAAAAGAAAACCCCATTTCGTTTCATTTAAATTTGCTCACTGCACATAAATCTTATAAAGAAAATCTGATGATCTCATGTACCAACTTTGTGGACTGCCTTAGTATTAAAGTAATGCTATTTGTTAGTTGTTACTAGCCATGAATGGTACTGTAATTGCTACAAACAAAACACTTAGTAATCTTGACGGTGCCCCATCTTGGCCTCTACAAAAGACAGTAATTGGGGAAGAACCTCCCAAAATATGTGCATTTTTATATATTAAGAATTGAAACATGTATCTTTCTTATCAAACAGAATATAATATTATTATTAAATTGTATTTTCCATGGCATTAAACATTGAGATCTATAGATGAAGTTTAGCAATACACCTGCTTCTTTAGGGGCTTGATGTGTGCTGCTGCTGTCTGAAGAAGGATTTGATCTGTTTTACATGGCCACCTGCAGATTTCATCATACATGTAGGTCACGTAATATAATTAGGGCTAGCGCTAACCCTAACCAAAGACCTAGCCCTAAGGCTTACCCCAACCCAACAATCACATGCCTTAATCCTGTTTAATCTTGTGACCTTGGATAAATCTGCAAGTGGCCATGGGAAATAGATTTAACTTGGAATCTGTTATTCACCAGAATACCCCTAACAAATAGACCTGTGTTTAATAAATATATGTGCTTCTTTCTTTGAATAAAACATTATCATGATCATCATTTACCAATTTCAAACAGTAAATTATTATTGTGTATTGGATTGGGATTTAGTATAACACCCAGGTGGTCCTAAAACATGTCTTTATTCTAGATTTGGATAAATCAAACTGCCGGGCTAAAGTTGCCTCAGTCCCGACTACAACTTGTTTTACATTAATCTTAAAGGTACAGTAGTAAACTACAATCAATACATAACAATTATATTTCGTAATCTGGGTGTAAAAACATTTGTATTTATGTAATAGTTCAGGGAATTTGTTTATGCATGTTTATTTTAAAAGTTTTCTGATATCTGTCAATAAATATGAGACTATTTGATTTCTGTAAATAGATATATTAGTGTGAAGTAGTAAATATCAATTAAACATACAGGCATTTGTTCGATTTTTTATACACCCTCATTGAAGTGTGGTTGTATCTTGTCGTCACAACGTCCGTCTTTTATATACTAAACGCTAGCATAGAGGAGAACTTTATAGAAGCCGAACAAATTCTAATGATTTTCTGATATTTAATTAATGAGTTGTTACTCTTGATCATTTTAGTGTATTATAAATGTTGCATGACCGAAAAAAGTAAAAGTATGTGAAAACTCTTGTTGACTGCCCAGACAATTTAACTGTTGTAGGAATATTTTTCGCTGCCTGGCAACCTATCTCTATATTACCTAAATTACTTGTTATAATTATTGGTGTCCCATTCCAACAAATTAGTAATTATTAGAGATGTAATGAACTATATATTTACTCTCAACAATAACAGATGTACAGGAGCCATTATGTCATGAAGGAGGGGGGGGCAATGGTTAATGTGTGCACGTTGGATCAGAAGGTTTGTCGTTTAGGTTTTGTCTGAGTGCTCCTTTTTCTTTTCACTGCTAAAAGACCCTTATGTTCAAGCGAATGATTGAAATATAATTGAACCTTATGTTAGTCTCAGAATGACCTAACCCCCACCTCTCTTTCTCAAAACTGGAGGTGATTGTATGCTTCTTTATTTAGCAACTTTTATTTAAATCCTTGACGTTTTTGGACAATAATCTTAATCTGTATTTATTTGTACATTTTCTGCCCATGGCTTGGTTTAAACAGTATTTCGAAAATATTGTACAGTTTAAAACCATAAAAAATAGGATAAATCCTTACCTCTAATTTGTATTTTAGCCTGAAACAACCTTTTGTTGTCGCTGGCAACCAAAGTTTAAAATACTCCACTCTTTAAGATTCTGTAGCTAAATAAGTTACATGTATAGTATACTTACAGTGAAGATTAACATTATAACTCAACTGATCAGTTACGTAACAGATGATTATTATTATTATTTTAATCTATAATAGTCTTGATATTGTCCTGTATATTATCCATATTAAATGGTGTAATTGTCTGTATTATCCATAGTAAGTAATATCTATGTTTCTAATATATCCCAAGAGAAACTTTGATGTTAGCGCTTGTGCAGCTGACAAGGACAGCAAGGGAAGTTGCTCAGGTGGGATTAAAGAAACTTGAGAGAGAGAAATTGGGGAGGGTAATTGAAACTGGATAAAGAATTAAAGTCCAATGTCAGAGATTGTTTAATAATTCAGAGCCTGTCCACTAAATCTGGTATATTGGTAGTCACAAATGTAATGCTACGTAGCACTGCGCATGTAAAAATAAAACTAAAAAAATGTCAGGAACGCTGCTGTCCAGTTATAATTTCCCTCATAGCTGGTGCAGAAAAGTTGAAAATTAACCCTCATTCATTCATTATTTTTAAAAATAATGTTTTTTTCAGAGGAGACATTAATATTTTGGTGATCTTCCATGTTGAGATAATTTACGACTTGAAGATTTATGTATATATGTACAAATTAGATTGTGTATGGGAAATCCGCGACAAATCAGGCAATCAATTGCTCAGATGCAGGATTTTAAAAAAAAATTCTATGCCAAATGCCTAAATTGAGGTTGGGTGGTTCTTGGATTTTCAATAGTTAGGAGAGCCTAAGCCGCTGAGCTTATTTCTCATATTTTTACATTTAGAATTATTAATTAAATAAATTTTTATAACATTTCTTTTTCTTTGGAAAAATGTTAATACTTCTATGCCAAATGCCTAAATTGAGGTTGGGTGGTTCTTGGATTTTCAATAGTTAGGAGAGCCTAAGCCACTAAGCTTATTTCTCATATTTTTACATTTAGAATTATTAATTAAATAAATTTTTATAACATTTCTTTTTCTTTAGGAAAATGTTAATACTTTGATAATAACCCCAGATAAACGTACACTCTTACGGTTATAATCTCGAATGTTTTGAAAATTGCGTGTGCTTTCCTGAATGTTATTGTCAATATTTACCCCTAGAGTTACCTTTCTTCACCAGCTGACGAAATGTGTAGTCTTTGTTGCCCGGACATATGTTAATGTAAATTGTCGTAGCCTGTCGGACTGGTTTAGTCGCGGCTCTTTGTTGTTATTTTTATGCTTATGTTTTGCTATCGTAAGGTATTTTATTTCTGAAAGAAACCACAAGCAAGATACACATCGCAGAGTAGGTAAAAAACACTCAGGTATTTGTAACCTAATATATAAAAACCTTTGCAGCAATGCAGTGTTATTTTAGTTATGCAAATTTGTCAATTTGTTTTGGACATCTGACTAGCACTAGTGACAATATTATTATGGCTATGAAATCTCACTTCTGTTTGACCTTAATAAATACCATGACATGCATAGCTGTATCAATGCACTGAAAAGCCACCAGTGTTCTAAAGAAAGCTTAACTAACCAACAATTATACTTGAAATATTTTGTCTTTTATCTGGTCAGGTAAAATTTACCTATATTTAAGTCAAGGGTGTGTTCTAAAATTGCATAATAACAGAGCAATGATCACACATAAAATGGGCTTATTTGTAGCTATTTTAGTATATGGCATCAGCTAGATCCAACATATATTTGACATACCTATCACATGACAATGACTAATTTTATTCCTAAAATGTCAATAAATGCAAGAGAATGTAAACTACTGCACATTAACATACCGTATGTAATTAAAATATTCAGCCTTCATTATGTTGGACCTGTGACACATCAAAGGTTATTGGTATTGTATCATAGACTGTAATATACAATGTAAAAGTCTTTACTCTTCCTCTATATTAAAGGGTGTGTCGCTCTAATCAATTGAACCTTGAAATAAACGAAAATGGGTTTAATAGAACATATTAATGTAATAATATGAATGTATATTTAAACTGATTTCTGTTCATTTTTTTAAAAAAAGTATTCTAATTTCTAATAAATTATATTCGGTGAAAATGCGCAAACAGTCAAAATTAAACAGTCACCTTGTGTGTCTACCAAGTCCATTCAATTTTTTTGTTTGTCTTTGTTCATTACAAATTCTGCCCGGAACGATAATGTTCACAACATGATAACAGCATCAATATTCCCGGACTCACTATATAGTTCAAAAATTTCAATCAAATTTCCTTATCCTGAGAGACGTTTATTCATTTTTGAAGTTTTGAACACCAAAAAGTAGTCTTTATTTTTATTGTTACAACAAATACAACAGTCACGATAATAAACTCTTGAAAATCCATTTTTGAATTAAAGTTTTAAATTTTAATGACAATCGTGATTTTAATCAATTTAAAATCGTGACTGTCTTCCTTCAAGGATTACCATAATCTGTTTTTATGTGACCTGTGCAAAATTTGTGTATCTAGGATATGTTTGACCAACCAATCTAATTAAAATATAGATCTATATTTCCTTTCGTTTTTTTTTAAACTTTCAGTCACATCAGGAGTTGGACGAGAGGCTTTTGACCCTATGATGTCAGACATTGATTAATTTATCGATGTTGACGTCTCTAGTGGTTTGCCCACAGTTCTGTGCATCGCATGCCAAGAACTCCCCGGAATAGTCCATTTCATTGACTAATTTCTCATTTTAACCAGACTGCGGGTTATATAACAACGCTTCCAGATACTACAGTGTTATTAAGACAATTAAATCAAATTTTGAATTTATAAAGAAAGAAACAACATATATAGGATCTGTGTTTAAATCAGACTGTATTTGACATGACAGTACCAATAGCTACATGTATTGGTATTATATTATGAACTGTACATAATATACTTACTTTGAATATCATTCATGCAAGGATAATTAAGTTCTGTACTAATCTCCTTTCATGTGATCTGCGTAGAATAATTACAATTACAATTTCTATAATTAGCAAATCAATTGAACTTTGTGTCAATGACAATACTGGTACAAACTCTAACCCTAAGAAATCAACAAAACTTGTACAGTACACGGTATAGAAAGATATTATTGGAATAAAATGTTTGTGTTCGCAAAGTTCTTTGGATCCTGGGGATGTGGGTCACCAAGGTTTACGCATGTGCATTTGATCATAGGTCGATCATTGAGTCAAGTGGCATGGTTTTAATTCCCTGCTTGTACATGACAAGGAGTGGATCGCCTGAAAGATTTTCTGTTCCACTGTTGACGCAGGAAGCCCAAAATTGAACTAGAATTTGCAAATGAGCTCACTGTACGTACCGTAATTACTTGTCATAGGGGTTTAATGGCCAAATGGTCAGCGTGTGTGCTTGTATCATAAGGTCTGTCGTTGAGTCAGCTGGCATGGTTTCGATTCCCCAGTTATGTTACAAGGAGTAGGGTTGCATGTCCAATCTCGTGGATTTTCTATGGGTCCTGTGGTTTCCTCCCACTGCTAAAGACCCCATAGAGCAAACAAATTATTGAAATAAAATTGAACCATGTATGTTAGTCCTGAAATGACCTAGTTTGTGTCGAGTGGATATTAAACCCCATTTCTCTCTCATTCTATTTTTATCCAATCGCTGACTGTAGGTTATAGTGTATCCCATCACTGACTGTAGGCTATATTGGCATACTGTCCTATCATTGACTATGGGCTATAGCGTGTCCCATCACTGACTGTATGTTATAACGTTTTCTAACACCAGCTATCGGCTATGGCTTGTCCTATCACTGATTGCAATAAAAAATATCAGATCAACCCATTTCAATATTTTACATTGACTATTTATAATCTATAACCTTAGAGGATTTAGAACAGAAACTGAATGGATACATTGAATTTGATCAGTCAGAACCACTGGAACATGAAATTAGATTTAGTATTCAGCCAGTATATCAATTGCCTAGAGTTTACTGAACTAATTGACTTTACATGTACATTACCCTATCACTAGGGTGTCACGGTGGCTAAGTGGGGAAGACAACACTGGTTCGTTAACCTGGATATCGCGTTTTCGTTCCCTGCATTGGCCGAGAAAGTTCATGTTTTTCTGACAACCTTTTTCCTTTGTCTGTGGTGCACGACATAGGCTTGAGAAGGACAACTGTCTAGTCATTTGGATGGGCCAAAAAACCTAGGTCCTGTGTATACATTGGCGTACACATAAAATATCCCTTGGCAGTTGAAAATCAATTAAAGAGTTGGTCATAGTGCCTGAAGGTCTCATGTTCGATCTCTGCATTGGCCAAGAAAGTTCATCAGGATTTTCCTACATGATTTCCCCTTGTCAGTAGTGCAGGACTGAGGCCTGTCTAATGATTCAGATGTGACGAAAAATCGAGGTCCTGTCACTCCTATGTATACATTGGCATACACGTAAAAGATCCCTTGGCAGTTGGAAACCGATATAAGAGTAGGCCATCGTGCCCGTCTTTTTTAGCCCAGTCGAGTTGCGCGTTAAACCCCATTTCATTTTTTCATTTCCCGCGTCACAAGAAAAGTAATTACGGTAAATTAAAAAAAACAAGAACAAGGTGACCAGGTTAGATTAAGGTAACCTGTCAACTTGCATGTAGGTCAACTGATTGATGTAAGTAGCGATCTGGTGGCTTGACATGTTGTGTCTGCTTGTTTGATATCAAACTTAGCCTGCAGACAACATGCATGACCTATGTACTCTTATATTGAACTTTCACCTGAATTAGACAACATAAAAATCAGTGTTAGAAAGATGATTATAGGCAGTTTGAAATATTTATAAACATGTAGGCCTAACGGTAAATCTCTTTGATCTTTTAAGGTTTTTCTATGCCCTGATTAACCAACAATCTGAGCTATACAACAAAACGCTGCGTCGATTACAATTTACTGTCACTGATGATGGGTCATTAGTTAATAATAGCAAGATTTGCATGTGCAGGGCATTTTTGTTGCAATAAAACCAAATGACAACATTCCGCACAGTTCCACGCCTGTAACCCTTTATATTATAAACAAACGTAGAATCAAATAAATGTGTGCGTTGAAACTGAATTTAAAATGCTCTTTCACAGTTTCTGACTTAAATTCAACTCTTGGCTTAAAGTAGCAAGATTTGTTATTTTTCTTTCATTAAAGTTCAATTTCATGTGTCTCTGTGATACTTTAGTGAAAAGTGAAGCACAAGTCGCCAAACACCAATTTTAATCTTAATGTAATTGAAAATATATAATTGTTTTTTTTCTTCAGATAACACAGAGTGGAACAGCATTAGTTTATTGCACTCTTGTAGAGGCCAGTCAGGTCATCCAGTGAATAAAATGCCCAGATCAAAGAAGCAGTCAAGGGTTGGTTTGGTTGGAAAGAAGGATGATCTTGACAACAGTAAAAGTGAAGGACATTGGGTTCATGTGGAAGGAGCTGAACAACTTCACCAAGATAGCTGGGAGATAGTAGAAGATGATAGCTCCTTTAATGTTCTTCCACAAGAGGATAGTCCCAGAATAATTGATCCCCAGGATGACGAGATTGTTGACATTTTAACAGATAATCTTGCCGGAGGTTTGATTCCATCTTCTTCTGAATCAATGGATTTTCCTCAAGAAATGGAAAAAAGCTCTGATTTCCAGATTATTGAGATGAAAGATCCAAAAATGTTAGATGAAGAAGAGGAAGAAACTTCCTTTATCGACACTGATGCAATCTTGGAATCATCAAAAATTTGCCCAGGGGAACTGCTGAAGAAAGCTCAAGATCTACAATCATTGGAATTCTCCCAGCTTGTAAAGCAGGAGTCTTCAGATAGTCAGTCCAGCAATTCACCAGTTGAACAGGTGGCAGAAAAAGGAGCCCAAGAATCTTCAACTGCTGAAGAAGTGACTGCAAAAAAGAAAGGTGATGGTAAAAAATCAAAAGGAAAAAACAAGAAGGAGAAGAAAGTTGCTAATCAACCAAACGTTGATGAAGAGCTTCAAGAACCTTCTGTAGTACCTCAGCAAGTAGAAGCTGAGATTGTGCAGTCAGAAGGCTTAAGTTCAGGTGATAATCACGAAATGATCAGTGAATCTGTTGCGGCTGCTAATAAATGTCCTGTTGATGCGGCTGATGTTAAAGGCAGTGCCAGTGGAAATGTTTCAAGCCCAAAGCCCAAGAAACAAAAGGGCAAGAAAAACAAAAGTGCTGTCACAAGTCTTCCAGTTAAGACTAAAGATTCTGTGAAAGAGGAAGAAAAGAGTTCTCCTGTAGAGGAACAAAAGGAGACGAAAGAACAAGAAAGATTGGAATCTCTCTCAAAGAAGGAAACTGACAAATTTGTAACTTATTCTAAAGAAAAGCAGGCTAGAGATTTGTCTACTTTATCAGTTCTTCTTGCAAAAGACGAAACCATTGACAGCTTGTGTGCAAATTATGAAGATCTTCCAGCTGAAGTCCAGGAAGAGACTGCTGAGCTACAACCTGAACCCATTGTGTCTGAAACATCTGAGGTAAAATTAGATCGAAGATCTTCTGATAGAGAATCAAGTGTTAGTGTTGATGATGTACTAGATGCAGATGATGCAGGTAACTCTATTCTACTGCATTATCAAAATGCAATTTATAGCCAACATCACTTTCTATATCTAATTTATTCAATGCAGTCTTTGCATGCTTATTCAGACATTCAGTTTTACCATTTTATTCAATTTTATTCGGATTTCTTTAAAGACATATTCCATTAAGTTACATATGGTCAATCAATATTAATATTTATCTGAAAATATGATGCTTGTACATGTATAGATACCACTAAAAAGTAAAATGATTAACTAAGGATGCTTATTAGGCCATTCATAAATGGAATAATTCTTTATAAATTACTAAAACAGACACCAATTTTGTATTCAGCTTCTACCCAGGAGAGCAATGGAAGTCCCAAGCTTTCTAAATCAGCTAAACGCAGAAAAAAACAAAAGGCTAAAATGGCAAAAGCTATTGAGACATTCTCCAACCCAGCCCTGCTGATGGAAAAGTATGAAAAGTCTTTTGGTGAGCCATATGAGGTGAGTGTGTAACAGTATGTTACCAGGGCTTGGCGCAGTTTACTGGTTAACAGTAGTTATAAAAAAGAAACTGGTTACCGGGTAAATGAATTCAACTGGTTAATGTTAAAGCGAAAATTTCATATTTTCGTAAGAAAGTCAAAACTTAATTATTTCTATGTCTTTTGCTCAAAAGGTTGTCAACTCTCTATTATACGATCATGGGCAATTTTTCACAGGTATAAAAATCCTTGACACAGAAAATAATAACACAATTACTTGAATTACCTCCCTTGTTTTCCCATTCCCCTCCATGCAATGGCGATCTCCAAGTGTTTGAATTTGAATTTGAAAATGATATTTTTGCCAATTTCTCAACTGGCAATAATGAATTATAGGATTAATCTTTAACAAGGTAGGACTGCTTATAGATACCATGTATTTTAGGGCTTTATTTTAATATATTTTAAAAATATAACTAAAAGATATATTGCCATTTTAACATTTAAACTAGTTTTAATTTTTTGTATTTAGTTCAATTAAATTTTTAGTTCAATCAAGTTTTATCAAGCCATTCTAACTATGTGTGAGTTCAGTATGATTATTTTCAACATATGGGTTCCTAACTTCCTATGAGTATGGACAGAGACAAATGTCTTTTTATAAAGAAACAGCATCTGCAATTTTCTTGGATAATTCTGTAGTGTTTTTTTGGATTCACATTAATATCTTTCTTTTTGATGTTTTTACTTTGTGCTTTTGTTCTATTGTAATTTTAACTTTTTAACTAGTTGGGCCAAAATTTTGACTCGGCCCAGCATTGTATGTGACCCATTCATAACAATTTAAAAAAGAAAGATGTGTGACATTTTTCAAGGCAAACTGTTTGTGAAGATAATCCTTTAATGACACAACAATGTGAAAAAAACTTTCTTTGTGGGTTGGTCTAGGTTAAATTAAACAGGATTTCCTGGTCCTGGTGAATGTTGTATAAGTAAACTACTTATATCTGAACGATGTAGGGGGATTGATATATTATAATTTTTAAAAGGAATTTTGTAATTGCATGGATTAATGGAATTGAATTCTCTGATCATTTGAGGATTGAGGAATTCCTAGCAAACTGGTTAAATTCTGTTCAGTGATTCCCCTCTTGTCAGTAATGTAGGGTAGGCCAGAGACATGGCAATGGAAAATTTATAGTCGTTCGGATGGGACGGAAAACCAAGATCCTGTTAACAGTAGATTGTTAGTCCCAATTTCATTTCATTTAAATTTTGTTAAGTATTTACAATGATGTGATAAATTGAATATTAGTCAACATTTGGTATTCACTGCAGAAAAAATATAAGATATAGGTGATTAAACAAGCCAGTACCACCTATTATTTTTGCTGAAGACTTATGATACATGTAGGCCTGTTTATAATCCAATTAAGTTTTCAATTACTACACATAAAAAGATAATTAAAAGTTATTAACAATAATAAAACGTTATTAACGGTAATAAAAGTTATTACTTTACTTTTAAAAGTTATTATTTTACTTTAAAAAGTTATTATTTTACTTTAAAAAGTTATTATTTTACTTTAAAAAGTTATTATTTTTCATAAAAAGTTATTATTTTACTTTAAAAGCTTTTATAATAGTTTGGTTTTAAGTTTAAGTTTACGTTTTAAAATTTCAAAGGTACAACTCTAAAGATATGTGTAAGATTTTTATAAAGAGCTAGCCAATCTTGCTATAATAGTTTGAAAATAGATAATGTAAAATTACTAACTTGAAGGTTTGACAAGATGTGTACAATTATTTCAACCACTGACATATAAAAATATTGCTGAACTGTTCTTATCTATTTAAAATCAGAGAAATCCAATGCCATCGAGAGTTGATTATGGCCTGGATAGGTTAATTAATGACTAATTAGTAGGCCCCTCGTAATTTAGAAAACATTTCAGGCCTAAAGAAAGACCTGCAATGTATGTTTAAATGTATTCTTAATTAAATGTTAAATAAGCAATCTGAGTGCATTTAACATGAGTTAAGATAATGGCTAAAAAATGCAAATGATGATCAACAAATTTGTGAAAATTGACGGTTACTTTAGATTTTGTATATTTGTGTGTTTTTGCAGTCTCCAGAAATTGGTTCAGGTGATAGCCCACTACCGGTGATTGATAATTTGACATGTCCGATTTGTCTAGAGGTTTATCATCGTCCACATCTGGTCCAACCCTGTGGTCACATCTTCTGTGATCCCTGTCTTCGACGACTGACCACTAGAACATGTGCAGAGGTTCCATGTCCTATGTGTAGAATAATTATTACTTCATGTACTCCTGAAGATGGTAAGTGGAAATTCTATATGTATAATATTATAGGCCTACCCTGGTACACATCACACTCAATATGCTTGGCATGGTTCCATCATGTGTCTAGTTGTTTGGATGGTATGAGAAACAGAGGCCCTGTGTGCACATTTGGGTGCAAGTAAAAGATCCCTTGACAGTTGGAATTCAATACAACCCCATTTCATTTCACCAATATTCTGGATTTTTATACCCAGGTTTTCTGAGAAAGTGGGGTACTATAAACATGGGTTCTTCTGTCTGTCTGTCACATTGTAACTTTTTGGAACACAAAAACTCTTAGGTAGAATTTTCAATCAAACATGGAGTAGATGTTTGGTTATTAGGTGACTGGATGATTTTGATTATTTTCCGCTTATGTTAAGCATAGAAAAGCAATTTGATTAGTGGATTCTTGGGAAAGGATAGCTTCGGATTGAGAGTGATGAAACTTTGTTTAGTTTCCTTGACTAAGGTCTATAATGAGCATTTCTATGCAGGAGGGGGTTAGGTGTATATAGCTACACTGTTGTCTTATTACTCCTCTATCTATAGAATTCATGCCTTATTGTATGTAAATAGTGTAGAGCAACAGGTCCCAGTTTTTGTCTGGAAAACATTTACAGTCGGTTCATGTTTGAGAAAAGGTCTAATTGTCTTAGATTGTCACTCTAAATACTTGAGATAATTACAAAGTGTTATCATTATGAAAGCTTACTAGATGAAAATATTGTTTACACAGAGCTGTAGATGTGATCTTGCAAAAATATTGGCTTTCATTGCAAATTAATAAAAACAATATAGTGCACTAAAGGGAGACAACTCAATATGAGAACATTGTCAAGCTGTCTGAATTAACCGTATTTATTAAACTATTTATTAGCTTTAGTAAGTTGCACCTGAATTCAATACCACTACATGAATACGTTAGCTACAAGAAATTACCAAAAACTGTATTAATGCATCTGCAATCATCTTGTGAGTTAATAGGTTGCCGATAGGTTTTACATACGTGCTTTGGATCATAAGTTCTGTCAATCATTGAGTCAAGAGGTTTGGTTTAGATTCATTCTTTGTACATGGCAAAGGTTAGGGTCGTCTTTTTCTCTGATGCCTCCCGTTTCCTCCTTACTTCTAAAGACCTCTACTGGTATGTGAATGTTTTGAATAAAATTGAACTGTATGTTAGTCCTAAATTACCTAGGATGTGTCAAGTTGACGTTAAACCCAATTTCTCCTTTTTTCGCTTCATGAAGATACCAGTATACTTGTAACTAGATGATTACAGATACAATCAGATTAATACACAGAACCTATTTCGTTTCTTATATTTCAAAATTTTGTTTTACTTGTCTTCACTACACTAGGATCTGGAAGAGTTTTTACAATCTGGCGTTCTGGTTGAAGTGAGGGATTAGCCAGTTATGGCGAATTCTTGGCGTTCAATGTATGGAACTGTGGATAAGCCACTAGACACGTTGACGCTTGTACGACCCTTGACCTTCAAATACAACCGGTCAGATCTACATGTACCGCTACAAACTGATCCCGCAGTGAATATTTGCTTGGCCGCTACATGTACAATCACTGATAAGCATGACATCGACGAGGCTTAATGAGTACGGCATATTAACTTTTTTACTCTGACAAATTAAATTTTCAAACATTTTTTTAAGGTAAAAGAAAAATAAATAAAGTATTTGTAGTTAAAAAATATTTCTTATTTAGTTTAAATGGGTATCAAAATGAGTAAAATGCATCATTTTGCCCGAAGCAGTTAGGCGTTTAGTAAACATTGCACGAGCCGTTGAGCCAATGACTACGAGGCGTGCAGTCAACGCACGTGTTTTGGACAGGCATCCGTTACAGAGATAATTCGTAAGTAATTCTCTGTGAAACAGATTGGTACTGCTAGTGTAAGCCATTGAGAGTATAAAAAAACCGAAAACGAAATGTAGTGCTGTATTTTAATTAGATTGATTGCTGATGGTATTGTGTGTTATCCATATATCTGTGAATTCCATATATTAGTATTCATTCAACATTAATATCTACTTATGAATGAAATTGTTTTTCAGAACTGAGTTCCCGGGTGAGCTTGACTTATCCTGATCGTGTTGCAGCTCGTAATAGAGCTGAGAGAAAGAGTAAATCAAAGAGGAATCCATTACCAAGAGTCGAACATCAACCATTAAGCCATGACCTTATTAATCAGATGGTCACTACAACCAATCGCTCAAGATCTGCTCTTCAAAGAACGCAGTTACCGTTTAATAGAAGTCATATACAAAAACTACTTCTAGTTATCATATGTGTGATATCCTATTTATTTACCTCTATTACAATTCGAGCCATATCCAGTTTTTTAATTAATAGCAATGAAGATACAACTGGTAATTTTTTTGTTTTAATAGTTTTTTGTCTTTATTTTTATTTTATAGATAAAGGTATGAAATTTTTATTAGCTATGTATGATGGATGATGATTATTAATCTTAGGCCGTGGATTTATTAATGAATGAGATTAAGATTTTTTTTGTTGTTGGTTTTAATTTTGAGTATAAACTTATACAAACATATATCACAGCACATTCTCTAGTCTAATACCGGTACTAATATTGTAATATTAAATTTAATTAAATCTTTGTAGTGTTCACTCACAGTAAATAAGAATACATGTTGTGGGAAACTATGTAATGGTCACTACTCCATCCTACGTATTTGTGTTACCTTGACTGCTTTAGCAATATGTGATAGGAAAGTACTAATATGTAATGGTCACTTCTCCATCCTTACAAGCGGCATACTTTTGATATTTGACTGCTATAGCCATACGTGTTGTAAGAAAGTACTGATACTCCATCCTCACCTTCATACCTTGACTGCTTCAGGCAGATAGGTTTATTGGTCACTTAGACCCACTTCATACTCACAATTTCAAGGTCTACTGCAAAGGCCATTTTTAATATTGTGACTGCTTTAGCCGTTCATGTTAGAGAAATCATGGGATGATTATTTATACCATCTCCATAATTTCAAGTTGTACTGCTACTTTTAATACCTTGACTACTTTAGCCAACTATATTACACAATGGGATAAAACTATTTGGACAAATTTACAGTATTCAGAGATGCATTGTATGGTTTTACTCAGAACTGGTATGATAAAGTTGTTTAATGTAGTCAACGCTCAGATGTATACAAAATATAGCAAATGCGATAATATATATATATACATTCTTAGAATGATAGATTTCCATAGTTGAACTTAACAACAACGCAATTCAACTATAGTATTGTGTGATCAAAGAAAGTTTGAATTTTGTTGGTGCTTTCATAAATCCAGCTTGAATTTGCGTGTTTTTGAAGATTGTTTTTTAGGTATATCGATCTAGCTGGGATTTATAGACAAGTGTGATATATCTATATATATTGAGCTAGCTGGGGTTTACAAACAGGTGTGATATATCTATGTATATTGTTCTAATTGAGTTTTATAAACAAGTGTGATATATCTATGTTTAAAATACAGATGTCGCATTATCCTTCGTTGTTAGCGTACCATTATTTCCGATATTATACAGGAAATTTGCCAACCGTACACTATCTATACTAAATGAAATATTGGACACACGTGACATATTTCATTTCAAAGGATTCGTGGTATAGTGTCTGTATTTTGAGTTGTTTAATGGTCTCATCATTGTATAATATATTGAAACAACACTCAGCTAAAGCCTTGTGCAGTATCAATATATTATTCAATGTCTCACTCTCAACCTTTAAATACATGTGATTTCTGACATATTTATTGGATTGGTATATTTATAGGATATATTAAATAATCGGTTAAATATGTATTATATGGTTTGATATATGGCATTTGGACATTATTTTTATTTAAAGAGGGAGTAATTTTGGAATCTGTGCTGCACAAAAAATATAGATATCTGATATTTAGTCAAATAGAGTTACATGTAGGCCTACATGTATGTTCCATTCTTTTGAGAATTGCTTCTTAAGTGAATTTGATATGCTTTTTAGATTGATATATTTACAGAATATATTTCTACTACAGTCTTGTTTTAAGGTATTTTAGCTTATCTGATATATTGTTTGAAATGTGATCACTATCACAGTTACGTCCCTTACAAGTTACCGTTCAGAAATTCTTCAATTGGGTATATTCTGCCGCTGTACGTGCATTTTATGGAATTTATGTATATAAGAGTTTTAGATGGCATATGCACACTATCATATCGAGTAGTGTACCATTCTTTTAAAATAAATGTTTCATCTGTTTCTATGTTTTTAGTGGCTTTTGAATGGGGGTATCTAAAAAGATGTTTCTAAAACAATGTAGTTGTCATCATTAACAATATTAAGAAAAGATTTAATTTCTACATATAATTTTTTTTTATTTTGATTAATCTATTGCATGTACAGAATTTTCATTCAAATTTTATCTTAATAAATCCCATGAAAATGTTCTCCTATTTTTAACCATTGTTATTGTTATATAGCATGTCTCTTTAAAGATTGTTGACAATATATATATATAATGATTGAAGTATATTGGAATATTCAACTGATAATATTTTAAAATGCATTATGTAAGAGCTGGTTGTTCTTTCTTTAATAGTTTAAAAATAGATAATGCAAAATAAATATTTAGAAAATTTCAGTCAAATTACTTTATTTGGGCAAAGTTATAAACCAAGTCTTATTGACAATAATAAACTAAGTCGTTAATTTTGGTCCTTCAATCCCGAGTCACATCCATATGAATGTTTATGATGACACCATCTAATGACTCTAATCCACTCAATATCTTAACCAACCAGTGGTCTAGAGATGTCATAATGCTCTTTTTATGTGCATAAATGTCAAGATAATAATTTACATAACATTTGAATCCAGAAAAAATACTTTCAATAGACAGATATAGCTCTTACATAATAAATTAGATTGGGTTTAACATCCTACTGTTCTTCTCTGACTGGACTAATGAAGACATGCATACGCCATGCAGTGTGGTATGAGGGAAATTTTACTCTGATATCAAGTTCCAACTGAAAGGGATCTTTTACGTGCACGCCAATGTGTACAGAAGATGTTTTTGTCCCTTCTGTAAGACTAGAGAAGACAACTGTCCTCCTTGCACTGCTGACAAGAGGAAACCACGCTCTAATATTCTTACACAACAATTTGAAATAAAAAAAGACTAGCAATAAGCAAAATAATTTAACTCTTACATAGTACATCTTTATTGTCATTTGTTATGATTTTGTTGATTTATGATTTAAAGAAAGAAGAATTACAGATTGTTGATTATATAGGATTGTGATTGAAGTGTATTCAATAGTTCAAATGATAATATTTAATGTCATTTGTTATGATCTTTGTTAATTTGGCATGTGAACAAGAAATTTGTTATTGTTTTTTAATATATAAATATTATTATATGTATATTTGACCTGCTTTAATGGTTAATATGATGTCCTTAACTATATTGGGAATAAGTGTAGAATAGTCATTGCCGGAGGTGGAAACATAATGAGTGATACAAGAAATATCACAATCAGATACTTATCAAATGATAATTTAAACCGAAAACCAACAAATATTTCACATAAACACTTTTCAGGGGGGTAACTAAGCACCACCTGCAACCGTAGGGTCATCTGAGCACCACCTTTTGACCTGGGTCATTTGAGCACCACCTGAGGTCATAAAAGCACCACCTGGGGTCATCTGAGCACCACCTATGGACCTGGGGTCATATGAGCACCTAGTGTAGACCCGGGATCATATGTGCACCTCTCTTGTGGACCTGGGGTCACTTTAGCACCTCCAGTGATTACAGTTGCCATGTGAACAACAACTTGTTTGTCCTGTAAGGTGGAAAAGGTATTCCATCAGTTTGTGATTACATGACGTGTAATATGACAGGTAGACGTCTGCTGGATTGGCAGTGATTATCCTTTAATAAAAATGTGGGACTACATTATGTTAAATCATGTAAAGTTTGGTGCAATAAAACTTTCACATTGATTATTTTTAACCTAGATTTAAAATTTTATGTACAAATCTGTATCTATTAAATAGTTTCTGATAAAGGCAATAGTAGATAGTATGGGCTGTTGAATAAAGTTTTATATAGAAAACATGTCTATACTAAGGCCAAAGTAATTTTAATTTTGGTTCTTTGAATGCCCCGTTAAAAATTTTCTTATATATTAAATAAAATAATGATAAAAACAAAAATGTTACTGATTGCTTTATATTTTTTAATTGCTCGCAAGACTTATATACTTTTAAGAACTGAACAATATACTGGTTTAGCCTAATTCTTGCAGTGTTGACTAACAGTTTAGATTATGGTTCAAATTCAAAATAATATTTAAAATTTAAAACTAATATTCCCGATATTCAGCCTAACATATCAAGAATCTCAGTATTATAATCAACATTCATATCCTTTGAAGAAATTGTTTAGGTCACTTTCTGGTATATTCGGACGTGGTTATTTTCAGGCAGAAACCGAGAAATTCAGGCCTCCAAGTCTGTGCCCTCCTGCCCCTAAGTTTGATAGTCCTTTATGCCTAGAAGTAATACCTATCATGTTCAGTATTAACTTGGTGCTTTCTGTTAATAAATTTATTGTTGCCGGAATTGATTGACTTATTGGTAAATAATCATGTGAAAGAATAGAGAAATTGAATATTATGACTCGTATTAAATCCTATATAATGTATGTATATTCTGGTATAAATACTGCTATAAAGTTATGATTAAAGGGGCATTAGGTAATATTAGATACAAAGCTGACAATTCTCGCTATAATAGTTAAAAAATAGATAATGAATTTCAGTCAAATAGTTTCACTCTGGACCAAGATATAAGAGTTTCAATTTTAGGCCAGCCTTGATCATTATTACTAATGTTGGTATTATAATAAACAAAGTCTTGATTATCCATTTTTACTTATCTGTCACAAAATGTGTTCAAATCCACTATATATGGCTGACTAACGATGCCACCAAGAGTTGATTATTGCCTAGATGTAAGTTAATTATTGTCTAATTGTCTAATTAAACATACATTATACCAGTGCTAAGCTTTGAATAAACCTGTGGGGTGGTTGCAATTAATTCACACATCTTGTCAAACCTTCAAAAGCTAATTTCTTCGCTCCAATGACGCAATTTAATTTAGATAACACTTCAGGCCTAAAGAAAGATCTGGAATCAACAGATTTAGCTCTTGTGTAATGCATTTTTAATTAAAAAATTTAGACCTAACACTCCTGATTTGTGAAATCTGAATAAACATAATTAAATGTAGGCGTGGGGATCCTTGTGGGAAAAGGTTGGGAAGCAGTTTTAACATTACCAATTAAAGTCTGGGATGAAGTGATAGGTATATGGTATTTGTGTTTTAGTTATATTCACATTATTGTTAAGAATACAATCCTGATTATTTTCTAGAAAATGTCCATGTAACTAGAAATCCTAATTATTTATTAAAATGAAAAAATAAACTGATGTATTATAAGAATGCCTTGTTTGTTCCCTAGTAATAACTGTCTCTCAGAGAATTGAAATAGAGTTTAAAGCCCCAATAACACTCTTGTTGTAACTGAATAATATGTCCCAATCTTCATTCTGGTCAACAAATCGTATTATTTTACAATATTCCAATTAAATGATGATATAAATTTCATCTTAACACACCTAATTTAAAAAAAAATTGGAAAAATTCAACCAATTGATTTGAAAAGTCTAACGTAAACCTTTTCAAATGTGACTTGGATTTTAAAATATTTTCGAACCCTCTGGACAAGTAAAATAGGTTGTAATGGATAATTTACACAACAGGTTGGACACTTAAACATCTAGTACTTCGAATAAGGGTATTATTTATTTTCTGGAGCTACCAAGACAGCAAGAATGTTATTGTCCCTTTAATGTATTATTGTTCTGCTCATACTGTGTTAATACGAACGATGTGCTATGAGGGAAATTTTGCCCGGACAGCGATCTACAGTAAGGCATTCTCTTTTTACAAATTCCAATTGACAGAGATCTTTTATGTGTATGCCAGAGTGTACTCGGATTTTTCATCCCATTGGAACGACTAGACAGTTGTCCTTGTCAGGCACCACTGACGAAAGGGAAACAACACAAGAAATTCTGATGAACTTTCTCAGCCAACTTAGGGAGGGAACTCGCCACCTACAGACTAAGTGTCTTACCCACTTAGCCACCATGGCTGCGCCTCCCATAGAAAGCAGGTGACTATTATAAAATGGGTCTGTCGACCTGTCCAATAACTCAGTATGTTCAAACTTTTAGTAGATGATCATTAGGTGTCTTTATTGACTGAGTTCATAGATTACCAGAGAGAGAGAGAGAGGGAAAGAGAGATGGGGTTTAACTCGGTCGGGGCAGGAATGACATATTGCTCAATTATATTTCAATAATTCGCTTGTGTGTGCAACCAGACATGAGAATCAAACCAGTTGACCAATAACGAACCTTATGATACAAAGTGCACACGTTAATCATTCAGCCCCCCATGGAGAGATAGTAAAAATAGTAATAAAGTAATTTTATAGCTTGATGCTTTACAAAAAATAAATGTGTTAGAAATACGAGTGCCATCTGTTTTAGATGTCAAGTCGGGCTAAGTTGTGAGATGGACATGTTGTTATGGAAATTTATTTATATCATAGCAAAATGTCTTTATTGAGACTTCTGACATTTTTTTTTCTGAAGAGATGAAAGCTCCACCTTCTTTTTATTGAATTCCAACGGTCAAAGGTTCTTTCACTTGCAC
Source organism: Patella caerulea (assembly GCA_036850965.1). Classification (NCBI taxonomy): domain Eukaryota; kingdom Metazoa; phylum Mollusca; class Gastropoda; family Patellidae; genus Patella; species Patella caerulea. The sequence continues at coordinate 63,011,597 of JAZGQO010000011.1, read as the reverse complement.
GTCAACTAGACACTGTCAGCCCAATTGAATATTCTGAAGAACTTTCTTTGTCAACACCAGAATCATATCATAAAACAAAACATATCTTTGGGCATGATTTTATACCTGGTAATTTAAAGTGGTTTCGAGAGATGTATATAAACACAACGAGCCGATCAAATCTTGCCAATCCCGATAATTTTTGGGGGAATAAAACTGCTTAATTTTGTGTTAAAATCCTTTAAAATCCATAACCTAAGGCCCACCTACTAACCCGATATTTGTGATACCCTTGTAAATAACTTAAACCTGACAGTCTTCATTAGGAAATGGAGAACGTTTTATTATACAGTATCTGGATAAAACCAGACTTTTTTCTATAAAAATAATATGTAGGTGAAATTTACCTTTTGTTATCAAGTACAGGGCATGGGTCATTCACTGTATAGACCTCTCAAGAAACATTAATTATCAGGTCACCCAATGAGATAATTGACCCGAAATCTTAAAAGGGTTACGTGTCTGGATAAGCAGTGTTGACGTTCACGTCCAAACGACTCAATATTTTGAGTTGAAATTTTGAGACAAGGTAAATACACCATGCCACTATATTTTGGTCCATAAATTTCATAAATACTCGGGCTTTAATTTTTGAGACTCTGTTCTAATCGGGATTGTCCCTTTCAGCCATATCTTGCTTTCAGTCTATATATAACTCTGTTGTCATCATTTACCATTAATAAGAGACTATCAAATATATATATTAAAGTTTAATTTCACCAGGATACTAGAGCAATCTGAAAATATATATATAATATCATGCAAATATTGCTATAAAGCACTTTACAGATAGACCAAAATGTTGCTAAAAAGCACAAATAGACAAACATACTTATAGGCTTAACCAATCTGATTAAATTACAGATCTATATTTCGTTTCGATGGCCTACACTATGTGAAGAAATGACCAGTGGTAGTGGAAGGTTGCGTCAGGTGTCATGCGAGCGGCTTTTGACCTTATGACATCAGAAATTGATTAATCAATCAGCGTTGACGTTTGTAGTGGTTTGCCCACAGTTCTGTGCACCTCACGCCAAAAATTTCCGTAAAAGACCGTTTCATTGGGTCATCCCCCCCACATCATACTGAGTATGGGTTTTATAACAACTCGTGGATATCCTAGTGTAGTAAAGACATGTAAAACGGAATTTTGAACTATAAAAATAACAAACGAAATAGTATCTGTGTTTTAATCAGATTGGGGCTTAACTAAAATACAATCAATAATAATAATAATTCACACATGCATATACAATATAAAGAAAACACGCGTAAAATATTATAACAACTTATTAAAAAAAGTTATATGATTTAAAGCCGCTGATTGTGATTTGGGGAATTTTTTAATCTCTTGCAAACTTCTGGCGTTTCAATTTTTATCATTCATTAAATGGTGGAGTTTAATCAGCTGATCATCATTTGAGCGTCTTTGGACTTACTAATCTGAACAGAGACGCTAGTTAGCATTTAGTTTTCGAATGTAAGTTACGTACGAGGACCCACTTGCAAACTAAAATATTTTTGGTTCAATTCCGTTCAGTATTTAGTATTACATACAGATTCCAATAAACGCCATTCTCTGCAGATGATAAAAACACGCCAGTGACATCTGAATGTTGGATAAATCCTTTGGCGGGTGTATTTTTAATCTGTGGTACATTGGATTCTCTTTCAAACTATGATATTGTTGGTTCAATTTTGTTGACTCGTTCTTGAACCGGTATAGCAATGAACCGGAAGTAGCAAAACTTTGAAATCTGAAGTGGCAGGACATCAAAACCAGGCCTATATATGTTACACTCGAGTCCAAGATAACCTCTTTATAACAAATTTCATCTTCAGGAAAGCCCTAGTGTAGCCGCCAACCATGAACAGACAAACGAAAGTCAGTCACAAAAAAATAGTACAGATTAATTCCTAACAAAATCAACAATTCATTTTTGCATGGAATCAACCATAAAAAATAGGTTGTCTGGCAACAAAACATACACCCACACAGCAGCTAAATCGTTCGGGCAGACAACAAGAGTTGTCGCATCTTAAGCAATTATCAGAAAATCATTAGAATTTGTTTGGTTTTTATCAAGTTCTGCACCATGCTAACGTTAAGCATACGAAACATTTAATATTATGAAATTAGTTGTTCAATTATCGATTTTCAAGAAATTCACACTCAACCATCATTAATGTGTAACGGGGATATAGTCAAAGGTTTTTTTAATTTGGAATAAAATTGTGACCTCCATAGGGTCCACAAGGTAAAAAAACAAGATTTTCGTACAATCAGGAGCCATAATTCAGGAAGTTTCGGTCCAATGTGCCTGAAAGGAACCGCATCTTTGGGTTATAAACTTAATTTCAAATTTCATCAAAATCGGATTAAAATTGTGACCTCTACAGGGTCCACAACCTTGATATATCATATTTTTACACTATTCGTGTATTAACGGCAGTCATTATGTCGTATAATAGTTGTGACCTCCAGAGGGACCACAAGCTAAAAAGGCAATTTTTCGTACAAGGGGCAGAATTCAGGAAGTTACCATCCGATATGCGCAAATATGCAATGGAACCAACATCTTTAGGTTATAAACATGTAATTCAAGTTTCATCAAAATCGTTTCAAAATTGTGACCTCTATAGGGTCCACAACCTAGATATAACATATTTTCACACTATTCGCATACAAACGGCGGCCATTTTGTCCGTGAATTTTGGTCTGACTTTCACGAAATTCAAACTCGATCTTCATTACCATGTAACAGTGATATAATCAAACGATTTTTTAAATCGGATAAAAATTTTGACCTCAAGAGGGACCGCAAGCTAAAAAAAAAGCGATTTTTCGCACAATCAGGGGACATAATTCAGGAAGTTATGATCCGATGGGCGCAAATATTGAAAGTAACCAAGATCTTTGGGTTATAAACATAAATGTCAAGTTTCATCGAAATCGGTTAAAAATTGTGACCTTTATAGGGTCCACAAGCTTGATATACAACATATTTTCACATTATTCGTGTACAAACGGCATCCATTTTGTCTGTCAATTTTGGTCCGATTTTCACGAATTTCATACTCAACCTTCACAACCAAGTAACGGTGATATAATCAAACGGTTTTTAAAATCGGTTAAAATTTTGACCTCCAGAGGGACCACAAGCCAAAAAAAGCGATTTTTCGCACAATCAGGGGACATAATTCAGGAAGTTACGATCCGATGGGCGCAAATATCGAAAGGAACCAAGATCTTTGAGTTATAACCATGCATTTCAAGTTTCATCCAAATTGGTTCAAAATTGTGACCTCTACACTGTTCACAAGCTAAAAACTTGATTTTTCGTACAATCAGGGGCCATAACCCATGAAGTTACAGTGCGATACATGCCAATATCGAAAGGAGCCGAGATCTTAGGGTGATAAACCTATGTTTAAAGTTTCATTGAAATCGGATAAAAATTGTGACCTGTAGACTGTTCACAAACAATTGTGGACGTCCGGACAGACGAACAGGGGCGACGACAATATACGTCCACATGCAAATGTGGGCATATAAAAATTAGATATTTTCCAAAAGATAAGATAAGCGGCTATGAAAATATATATAATATATTTATATAATTAGATATTTATTTATATGTTACTTTTATTTACAATATGATAGATTTAAATTTGAACCTCAAAGCCTCAAAGATACTACTAAAATACTGATATAATGTTATATCTGATATCTCTTTAATCATAAACCTAACATGATAAACTGCATATTATGTCATTTCTGATATCTCTTTATATAATTCAACATCTACCTAACATGATAAACTGGCATATAATGTTAAAATACTGATATAATGTTATATCTGATATCTCTTTAATCATAAACCTAACATGATAAACTGCATATTATGTCATTTCTGATATCTCTTTATATAATTCAACATCTACCTAACATGATAAACTGGCATATAATGTTATATCTGGTAGCTCTTTAAACATCTAAATAACATGATCAAATGGCATCTGATAACAACTTGATAAACTGGCATAATTTATAATGTTATAACTGATATCAACCTATCATGATAAACCTGCATATGTTATATTTGATATCAAACTAACATGATTAACTGGCATAATTTATAATGTTATATCTGATATCAACCTAACATGATAAACTGGCATATAATGTTATATCTGAATATCTCTTTAAATAAACATTTATAAGATGATAAATATGGCATAATGGCATAAATTCACTGACCGGTATATATAACAAATTTATAACAATAGTCTACATATATTTTACCATAAAAATATTTCATAAATTATGATATGGAACTAATGAGTATGAATAATCTTTTTATATATTGAGAAACTGATATTAATTTACAATAATGATTGATTTGGTCTCTTTGTTTAACATAATATGGTTATTGGAGATATATATAAAAATACTGAAATATTTTTTTAACCGTTATTGACTTAATAATAATGATACACGTATTGACTTAATAATAATTATACACGCCATATTCCCTGTGATTAGTGATTTGAAACACACAATGACTTAAGTAATAATTATACACGTCATATTCCGAGATTTTTAACACATATTGACTTAATAACGATATTATATGTCATATTATATGTCACATTCCGAGTGATTAGAGATTTTTTAAAACATATTGACACTTTTATTTCACTTTTATTAAAAGCGGTATTCCACTACTGATCATAAAAATAAATGATAATACAGGTTTCATGTTAATGTTTATAAAACATATGAATTTAATATCAATAATTCTGTTACCTTTAATATGTGTTATTAAGTAAAAATGAAAAATTAAACATTTATGATTCAATACTTTTAATATGGATGACTGACTGTATCTATGAAATAACCAAAATTTTACAAGAAGAGACAGTTAAGTGTAGTAAATAACCGACTTTTTCAATTACATAAAATAAACCTGACCTATTTCTATATCTCTATTGTATTATTTTAACCCTATTACTTGGATACTGAAAAATTACTGACACAGCATAAACACACACTTTTATTTTAGTAGACAAAACAAAAGAGAATGAACTATATTTGTTATCAAAAGTCAAGGTATGAATTTAACTTATCCAGACCCAGAGAGAGAGAGAGAGTTTATTGTCCCCCTAACAATAAATAGGTCATTCTGGGACTAACACATGGTTTAGTTTTATTTCAACAAATCAGAGAAACCAACAAGGTTAGACAGGTGACCCTACGTTTTGTTGTGGGGAATCAAAACCACATCGACTGACTCAAAGACAGACCTTACGATTTAAAGTACACATGACCACCCAACACTGCTCAAATTGAAATTTAGGGGGGAACCAATTTTAGGTTGTCTATATTCACACGTACCAACGATAAAAAAAATAACTTGACAGATTAAAGGTACTTATTTGACCAGTAACCTAGATATATAGTAAATAATATAATATCTATATGGTTCTCAACAGCGTACCAGCATCTCCATTCAATAATTATCAATGATTGTAACCTAGGTCCTTTTTCTAAAGCGAGAATTTCGTATTTTTAAGTTATATCTTTAAAATATATCAAAAAAAAGCCTGGTATCTATAAACAGTCCTACCTTGTTAAAGAATAATCATATTAATCCTATAATTCACTATTGCCAATTGAGAAATTGTCAAAAATATAACTTTTTAACTTTAAATTCAAACGTTTGAAGATAGCTATTGCATTGGAGGGGTGGGGGGAATAGGAAAACAAGGGAGGTAATTGTGTTATTATTTCCGTAGTGAAAGATTTTAAAGTGTTGACAACCTGTTGAGCAAAAGACATAGAAATAATTATGTTTTGACTTTCTTAGAAAATATGAAATTCTCGCTTTAACTAAAGATAAAATCAAAATTTAGTAGATACTTCAATCTAATATTATCCAATTAAATTACTAAAATTTCAATTTTATCTTAGTTAAAAATTTGTGAAACAAGCCCCAAGGTCCTTCTTGCACTCATATTGGCCGGTCTTAACTGACTGACAGCGAAAATGAGACCAGATGAAGAACTAAACTGTCAGTCAATTAATAATACAATAAAATTAGAAAATCAAACAATTTGAGCTTAAAATACAATAAATATTGTAAGATTATATATTATAAAAATTGTGATGAAGTTAAAAATTGTTGCATTCTTTAGAAAAAATGTTTTGCAAAACCAAAGTAAACAAAACATGCCAAAATTTGTGAAAAATTACTAATTAATTTCTGAACATGATTTCTTATAAAATGTCATTAAAAAAATATTCTTTGTTTGGCCCACAAATGTGTTTAGAATACAAGACTTTTTATTGTTTTGTTTTGCTTTTTATAGTTCGATATTAGTTGAAAATATTTTAAAATAATCCACGTTCTCTTTGCCAATGAAACAGCGCACATAATCAAGATAAAGTCCTCGTGTGCATTGAATTATGGGCAACATTAAACTTCAATTTTTTCTATAAATATGGAAAAGAAGTTTTTTACATCTTCACTTCTCTTTTTTCCACTCTCTAGCACTTCCTCATGGTTGGCAAATTTCTCAGAGTCGTATTCCATCACACATTCATTTGTGATCAAGGACATTCCAAAAACTTTTAACCCACAGTGCCGAGCAACTAAAACTTCAGGAACTGTGCTCATACCTGCATGGAAAAAATATGAATTAACAGTCTTAAAGATGCAGTATGCAAGAGTTAAATCGGACGCTCTTGATTTTTAATGGATTAAAACACGATCGGCAGTTAAAAAAAAAATGGGTAATCAAGACCTTGTTTACTATGGTAACAACGGTAGCCCCAACTTTGATCAGAATGAAGTAATTTGACTGAAACTATTATAGGGAGAACTGTCAGCTCTTTATCTAACACTTACATCATACATATTATATACACTAAACGTTTCTTTACAGATAAAGCAGAATATTAAAGTCTATGTTTCCGTCAATATAATCTATGCTACATGTAAAATTGATTATTAAGCATTTAATCGAGGATGCCGATATTCAAGTTTGCTAGGGAAGCTGCGACCTCCAGGCTAGCAAGCCAGCAGTTTACCCACTTAGCCACCATGGCTCTTATCCACTAAATAGTTAGAAGATTTAAGGCCATCATTTTATTACCGACAACACTTATAGACTTCAAATAATATCTAAATACAAAAAATAGAAAGACTCCTCAATTGTTTTCCACTAAGTATCCCCCCCCCAAATTAAAAAAAAACAAAAAAACAACAGTGAGGCTGATGTCCCCAGCCGAAATCCCAAAATAAATAGATGACACATATTAATTAATCGTACATTTATTTTTTTCAAATGCATCGAGCAATCAAACTGTAAAAAAATGCTCATCTTCGATCTCCATCAAGGCATTGACCTAATAAGCATACACACCAATTTTGAACATTTTAACTCAATTCGAAGGAGAGTTATTGTGTTCCAAAGTCTCGCCAAATCAAATTTCTTTTCGCTCTGCTTACCCTGAGCAGAAAATGCTCATTATCAATCTTTGTCAAGGTATTACTGTAATGAAACTATACACCAAGTTTCATCACTCACACTTAATTAGAACTAAAGTTATTGTGTCCCAAAGCATCAACCAATCAAATTGCTTGTCTCTGCTTACCCTAAGCGGAAAATGCTCATCTTCAAACTCCATCAAGGCATTGAGCTAATAAGCATATACACCAAGTTTGAACATTTTAACTCAATTAGAAGGAGAGTTATTGTGTTCCAAAGTCTCGACCAATTAAATTGCGTATCGCTCTGCTTACCCTGAGCAGAAAATGCTCATTATCGAACTTAGTCAAGGTATTACTGTAATGAAACTATACACCAAGTTTCATCACTCTCACTTAATTAGAACTAAAGTTATCCTGTCCCAAAGCATCAACCAATCAAATTGCTTATCTCTGCTAACCCTAAGCGGAAAATGCTCATCTTCGAAATCAATCAAGGCATTGACCTAATAAACACATACACCAAGTTTGAATTTTCTAGCTTAATTAGGAAGAGAGTTATTGTGTCCCAAAAAGTGTGACGGACAGACAGACAGACAGACAGACGAACCCATTTTAATAGTCCCCCAACTTTCTTCGAAAGACGGGGGACAAAAATGCTACATGCATAACATGTCTATACTGCAAATAATTTTCAGTTTATCACGTCTACAACCTTGACATGTGTGTTATACATCTTTAACCTATAAATTACACTTATATAAGCATGTTTATTACAGGTCATTCTCTTCTTTCCCTTTAGTCGGGTTGCCATGACCTAAATACTAAGGAGTAATATCCTCACATAGTTATGTTGCTTCTGCCGTTTGCTTGCATGTGACATTTACTGTTTCTGTCTTAAGATAAAAATAAACAGTCAACTCACCTGTAGCATCGACACCGAGAATACTCAATAATTTACATTCTGTGACAGTTTCAAACGCCGGGCCAACCATCATACTGTACACACCTTCCCGCATAAAATCCTGATAATTTAATTCCTCAAATATACTTCTGGCTAACTGTCGATACTTTAAATCGTAACAGTTGGACATGGCTGGGAATCTTGGACCAAATCTGTTTAAAGACATAAAATTCATATTGACTTTTTTATTAAAGAGCATATAGCTCAATTCTTTTGAACCTTAAAATAAATGAAAATGGTTCTAAAAGCAGATATGAATGTCCTATGAATGCATATGAAGTGATTGACGTTCAATTTTAAAATTTGAATTGCAATTTCTAATCAATTATGTTCATCGGCTTAGTCCATTCTACACAGATATTTCTTTATTACCCTGTTGTTTTTAATTACTTGCACATTGTCTTGTGGGATATGTTTTTTCTTTGTTCATTACAAATGGCGCTCAAAACCATAGTGTACACATCATTGTGTACTGATTTTAATTTTAAAGGATCATTGTGTCTTAAATATTGAATAATAGGATTCTATATTATCAAATAGTAAGTGCAGGGGGACTGCACTACACACAATTCTACACAAAAACAAATATATGGACAAGACATCATACTCAGAGACTATGTCGGTAGCTTGCTTACCTGGGTTGTACAGAGGTTTGACAACATTAGCGTAGGTCAACATGTTTTTTTTTTTTAATTGTAGATACATTATGGGAGATTAGGTAAAAAGCTGGCAGTTCTTAATATAACAGTTAAAAACTAGATAATGTAAATGGAATTTGTTGAAAATGTTTCCCTTTGTTAGTGGTGCAGAACATAGGGTCTGACAAAGAGTTGTTTAGTCATTCGGATGGAATAAAAAAAACAAGGTCCTGTGTACACATTGATGTCATTAAAAGATCCCTTGGCAGATAGAATTTGGCATAAGAGTAAGCTGTAGCACCGCTGTCTGACCAAAATTTCCCTCACAGCACAATGTATGGCTTATGCCCATCTTCATTAGTCCAGTCAGATCAAAACAATAGGACGTTAAACCCCATTTCTTTTCACTTAACTTTCATCATTTAGACCAACTAATGGATTAACACCCGCAAATCCTGCCAGATTAACATGATCTTTGATAACCATCAGATCTCCTACTTTAAAATCACGATTAATACCACCGGCCGCATTCGTTACAATCAAAGTCTTCACACCCATCAACTTCATCGTTCTAATTGGCACGGCAATCTAAATAAAAAAAATTACAATCAGTGCGAGAATAATAACATCAATGGAGAATTTTGCCAAGGCATAGTCCAAGCTGATTATCTATACACCAATTTGTTTTCATAAATGAAAGTAAAGGGTGCATCCTGTCAAATGTGAGGTGCAAAATATTCCCAACTGATTTGCGTCTAAAATTAAAAATCATTAAGAGACAGATAGGGGTTTAACATCCACTTGACTAACACATGGTTAAATTCTATTACATTGATATTCTTGCGTGTCAGGGTGTTTAGCAGTAGGAGAAAACCGGAGGACCAGGAGAAAACCCATGAGGTTGGACAGGCGAGGCGACCCTACTCCTTGTCATGTACCATCGGGGAATCAAAACCACGCCATTTGTCTCAATAACAGAACTTATGATTAGGGTTGCAAAGGGTGGGAAACTTTTCAGGAATTTTAAGATTTATTTTTAGAACTGAAAAATACTAAAATTATAATCATTTACTGGAATTTCCTTTTTCTCTTTTACTTTCATCTATATAAACTATTAAAATATATTTAAACATGTTAGTTGTGTTTAAAATGGTTAAACTAAAGAGTTAAATTTATGTAAATTCTGCTCAAAGGTAAACAAAATAAAATATGTAATCTAATTTGAAATTCTTTGAAGCTGACAACAATCCTTCCAGCACAGAAATTTCAGATATTCATGGGGATTCATCTGAACCTGAAATCTCCCTTTTATCCACCGATGATGATTGATATTGATAATGATTTTGAAGATGATGAAATGGGAGAGTTACCTAACTTTGAGCATTAATTATGTAATGTGTAGTCTGTGTATGAACAATTTAACAGAACTATCTCAATATTAGTTATTAGATTTGAGTATATATGACATATCAGATATGTTTTGTATCTTTTAGTTATTAAAATATTACTGTCACTTGTAACTCATTAATAGCATTGAAAATTCCCCAAATTCCTGAAAAATTCACAGGAATTTTGCAACCCTACTTATGATACAGCATGCATGTGCTAACATCATCAAACACTAACTGAAAAACACACTTCTTGCTTATCATAAACAGTCAAATCTGACTTCTTTTCTCAACAGCATTTCTTGGAGTCGAGAGAAATCTAACATGTTGCTTATTGCATGTACAGACAGGACATAGTTGTGTCAGTCCCGTCCGCACAAATTGGTCATGGTTTGGCTTTCTATCCTGTACCACTGACATGGGGGTAACCAGACTGGAAATGACTGAGGATTTTCAGAGGCGTTTTATAGCAGAGGCGCTGGAGGCGCCAGCCTCCTCGCGAAAAAAATCAAAGAAGTTGAAAAAATAAAACTGGAGAAAAATGCTAAAACCGATGAGAAAAATGAAAATGTACTCTAGTTAAGGAGGGCCCTAAAGGCAGACAAAAGGGCCCCACGTCTGACAAAAGGGCCCCTCTGGCCAAGCCCGAGTCAATCCACTGAATGAGAGTGCAGTCATTGCAATTGCATGACAATCATCAATCAAGAAATCACCTTTTCTGAAAACCTACTAATAAGCTATTCAGGACAGAGATGGCTAGGCCGCCCAGTGTGATCTGGCTTGGCGGAGCGATCATTTCTTTGCTGTATAAATTTCCGGGGTTATGCGTGCTGCTTGCACAATAGGCCTACTGCACCATATTCCATTAATTATTGTTTGATTGAGCTCCCGATACGTACAAGTGATTTGTTTCGCATTCAGGCTTCAGACGAGTATTGAATTAAGCCCCGGCCCCCAGATTAAACCGGCCTCGAAGGGCCTGGAGGATATGTCAGAATGCACCAAAATGATTTCTATTTTGCAAAATTTCTCGACCTCCGCCCCACAACCGCGAAAGAGGGCCCTCAACATAGTATAGCCTCTGCCATGATAAACCTTAAAACGCCCCTGAGGATTTTGCTCTGTAACACTAGAATTAACTGCAGGACCTCCTGATTGTAACAATAATCACTTAGATTTTGATTTTTTTGAAAAGCAAAATCCACTCACCAAAAAAAATCCCCAAATATATATGTTCAGAAATAACAAGATAGAATAGCTTAGCTATAACATGTAATCCAGGTTTGTTTTGTGTTTTTTTCCTCGCTGTTAAAGGAACTAAATCACTAAAATTTGGGACCTAGTAATTGACAAAAGTGGTTTGCAATGCATGGAATACTGTAATATGAATGTATATAAAAACTGATTTACATTCAATGGTTTCCATTTTTAATCTAATTTCAAATCAGTTATGTTCGGCGAAATCAAATGCAAATGTCTAGTCCCTGGTTATTCCAGTCTTCATACGCTGTTTGATTTGGGGCAATGTTTCTAGCCTCGTTTCTTGAGTCTCTTGCTAGAACTTAGGCTGAAACACATTATGGCACACGATTTGTGTACCAATAGTAAAATGTTTATTTTGTCGTAAATATTGGATATCAGAAGCCCATCTTTTTCCGGTGAGATCACAGCATCAATGTTGATTTAAATTGACAAATAATTTGTGTTTTCAATGTTGAAGATTTTGGTTGTTATCAAATTAGAGACTTAGCTACATGTACTTTAAACTTTATAATATATTTACTTACTCTTTGAGGACTATAACCTTCATAACAATGTACTCTACCCTGCATTAATACCACAGATTTACCACTTAATTTACCAAACACCAACTTCCCTTCATGTCCAGGTACTGCAATATAACAATAGGTTGTCTTGAATGCAGTTTTATTTTATCAGGTTTCCTTGTGTGTAGTGCAGTCATCCTGCACTTACTAATACAGATATTACATTCATATCTTATATGTACAGATATTAAATTTCATATCTTATACTACACGACATGAAATGGGGTTTAATGTCCTACTGTTCTGCTCCTACGCTGGGCTAATTGAGTTGGGCATATGCCATACAGTGGGCTATGAAGGGAAATTTTGTCTGGGCAGCAGCACTATGGCCAACTCTTATATTGAATTCGTCAAGGGATCTTTTAGCACGCCAATGTATTATATACATTTTATATATAGTAGTTAATCTACCTTCTGGCACATGCACAGTGTGTGTGTGTGTGTGTTGTTGGGGGGAGGGTGGTTTAGGAATTGGGGCTGGGACAATAGAATCTGGGTCTGTGTGTAGTGTGTACCCAGCAGGCCCTTGCCAAGAGCCCTTAAAAATAACTAAAATAAAATAATTAACTAAGAATATAGTATGATCAGATGTGAAAAATCATATTTGTTAGGGTCAAATAGGTCCTTTTGTGTCCCTTGCACCACTGACAGCTCTGTCTGTCAGCATACAGACATTTCCAGAATATTTGTGATCAAGGACATTCCAAAAACTTTTAACCCACAGTGCCGAGCAACTAAAACTTCAGGAACTGTGCTCATACCTGCATGGAAAAAATATGAATTAACAGTCTTAAAGATGCAGCATGCAAGAGTTAAATCGGATGCTCTTGATTTTCAATGGATTGAAACACGATCGGCAGTTAAAAAAAATAATGGGTAATCAAGACCTTGTTTACTATGGTAACAACGGTAGCTCTAACTTTGATCAGAATGAAGTAATTTGACTGAAATTTTCAAGACATCCCCTTCTCATTATTTAGTTTGGAACTATTATAGGGAGAACTGTCAGCTCTTTATCTTAAACTTATATCCTACATATTCTATACACTAAACGTTTCTTTACAGATAAAGCAGAATATTAAAGTCTACGTTTCCGTCAATATAATCTATGCTACATGTAAAATTGATTATTAAGCATTTAATCGAGGATGCCGATATTCAAGTTTGCTAGGGAAGCCGCAACCTCCAGGCTAGCAAGCCAGCAGTTTACACACTTAGCCACCATGGCTCTTATCCACTAAATAGTTAGAAGATTTAAGGCCATCATTTTATTACCGACAACACTTATAGGTTTCAAATAATATCTAAATACAAAAAATAGAAAGACTCCTCAATTGTTATCCACTAAGTCCCCCCCCCCAATTAAAAACAAGCCAACAGTGAGGCCGATGTCCCCCGCCGAAATCCCAAAATAAATAGAAGACACATATTAATTAATCGCACATTTATTTTTTTCAAACGTATCGAGCAATCAAACTGTACACGAAGTGTCATCAAAAAGTGTTTTATAAATGCTCATTATCGAACTTAGTCAAGGTATTACTGTAATGAAACTATACACCAAGTTTCATCACTCTCACTTAATTAGAACTAAAGTTATCCTGTCCCAAAGCATCAACCAATCAAATTGCTTATCTCTGCTTACTCAAAGCGGAAAATGCTCATCTTCGAAATCCATCAAGGCATTGACCTAATAAACACATACACCAAGTTTGAACAGACAGACAGACAGACACACGAACCAATTTTAATAGTCCCCCAACTTTCTTCGAAAGGCGGGGGACAAAAATGCTACATGTATAACATGTCTATACTGCAAATAATTTGTTTGTCTTTTATCAGTTTATCACATCTACGACCTTGACATGTGTGTTATACATCTTTGACCTATAAATTACACTTATATAAGCATGTTTATTACATGTCCTTCTGTTGCCATGACCTAAATACTAAGGAGTAATATCCTCACATGGTTGCCATGACCTAAATACTAAGGAGTAATATCCTCACATAGCGCAGCTATAACATGTAATCCAGGTTTGTTTGGTTGTTATCAAATTAGAGACTTAGCTACATGTAATTTAAACTTTATAATGAGGAGGATAACCTTCACAACAATGTACTCTACCCTGCATTAATACCACAGATTTACCACTTAATTTATATATATATTTTATATATAGTAGTTAATTTACTTTCTGGCACATGCATAGTGTGTGTGTGTGTGTGTGTTGTTGGGGGGATGGTGGTTTAGGAATTGGAGCTGGGACAATAGAATCTGGGCCTGTGTGTAGTGTGTACCCAGCAGGCCCTTGCCAAAAGCCCTTAAAAATAAATCAAATAAAATTCTTAACTATGATTATAGTATGATGTGAAAAATCATATTTGTTAGGGTCAAATAGGTCCTTTTGTGTCCCTGGCACCACTGACAGCTCTGTCTGTCAGCATACAGACATTTCCAGAATATTTGTAATCAAGGACATTCAAAAAAAAAACTTTTAACCCACAGTGCCAAGCAACTAAAACTTCAGGAACTGTGCCCATACCTGGATTAAAACACGATCGGGGCAGTTAAAAAAAATAATGGGTAATCAAGACCTTGTTTACTATGGTAACAACGGTAGCCCTAACTTTGATCAGAATGAAGTAATTTGACTGAAATTTTCAAGGCATCCCCTTCTCATTATTTAGTTTGGAACTATTATAGGGAGAACTGTCAGCTCTTTATCTTAAACTTATATCATACATATTCTATACACTAAACGTTTCTTTACAGATAAAGCAGAATATTAAAGTCTATGTTTCCGTCAATATAATCTATGCTACATGTAAAATTGATTATTAAGCATTTAATCGAGGATGCCGATATTTAAGTTTGCTAGGGAAGCCGCGACCTCCAGGCTAGCAAGCCAGCAGTTTACCCACTTAGCCACCATGGCTCTTATCCACTAAATAGTTAGAAGATTTAAGGCCATCATTTTATTACTGACAACAGACGAACCCATTTTAATATGCTACATGTATAACATGTCTATACTGCAAAAAATTTGTTTGTCTTTTTTCAGTTTATCACATCATCACATCTACGACCTTGACATGTGTGTTATAGAGGTTTGACCTATAAATTACACTTATATAAGCATGTTTATTAGAGGTCATTCTGTTGCCATGACCTAAATACTAAGGAGTAATATACTCACATGGTTGCTATGACCTAAATACTAAGGAGTAATATCCTCACATAGCGTAGCTATAACATGTAATCCAGGTTTGTTTTGTGTTTTTTTCCTCGCTTTGATTTACATGTTAAAGGAACTAAATCACTAAATTTGGGAACCAGTAATTGACACAAGTGGTTTGCAACGCATGGAATACTGTAATATGAATGTATATAAACTGATTTACATTCAATGGTTTCCGTTTTTACTCTAATTTCAAATCACTTATGTTCGGGTGAAATCAAATGCAAATTTCTAGTGCCTGGTTATTCCAGTCTACATACGCCGTTTGATTTGGTGCAATGTTTCTAGCCTCGTTCCTCGAGTCTCTTGCTAGAACTGAGGTTGAAACACATTATGGCAAACGATTTGGGTACCAATAGTAAAATGTTTATTTTGTCTTAAATATTGGATATCAGAAGCCCATCTTTTTCCGGTAAAGATCACAGCATCAATGTTGATTTAAATTGACAAATAATTTGTGTTTTCAATGTTGAAGATTTTGGTTGTTATCAAATTAGAGACTTAGCTACATGTACTTTAAACTTTATAATATATTTACTTACTCTTTGAGGAGGATAACCTTCATAACAATGTACTCTACCCTGCATTAATACCACAGATTTACCACTTAATTTACCAAGCATTTATATATACATTTTATATATAGTAGTTAATCTACCTTCTGGCACATGCACAGTGTGTGTGTTTGTGTTGTTGGGGGGAGGGTGGTTTAGGAATTGGGGCTGGGACAATAGAATCTGGGTCTGTGTGTACCCAGGAGGTTGCCAAGAGCCCTTAAAAATAAATCAAATAAAATTCTTAACTATGATTTTAGTATGATCAGATGTGAAAAATCATATTTGTTAGGGTCAAATAGGTCCTTTTGTGTCCCTGGCACCACTGACAGCTCTGTCTGTCAGCATACTGACATTTCCAGAATATTTACTAAGATTCAAAAACCAATGAATGTACATGTATGTACATGTATCTCAGAAAAAAATTACAACTGTATATGTATAGACATGCATTTATTGACATGTTCTGGAAGTCATAAAACATCTGCTAATGATAACAATTAATGATCCATGCCTTCTTAATTAGCACCAAGGATGCCAATTTAAAGGTGTGCCAAAATCCATAGATACCATAGATTAAATTTAATTGATGATTATCTCTAATTTACCTGTGCTAATTGGAAAACCAGGTATATCTTTGTATGGGATAATCTCTTGATCTGTAACAACATCTACTAATTTACCCAATCCAGAACCACAAATAATTCCAATATTTGGTCGTCCTGTAACTTTCGATAATATTCCTTTTGCAAGACTCTGTATTTCTTCATAGGAGGCCCTGAAAAAAGTTTATAGATATTATTAATACAATTTAAAAATCATAACACACCTGGGCATAATGAACATTGCACACTTCAGTCAACAGAGTCGGTTTTTACTCAGTAAGTGATAAATATCTGTGTCCAACTGCAAGAAGCTTGATCTCGAACATTACACATGCCTCTCTAAAGACTAAGGCATAACAATTTATATTCTTCTGACATGCAACAAAATTATAAATTACTTATAAAACGATACATACATTGTTTAATTTGACTAATGTTACCAGCAGTTTACGTATACATGTACAAATGAATGAGCTAAAACTAACATTGAAATGAACGCGTCAGTTTGTATTGAAACTGTGACAAACAAACTGTGACAGGGTTATGGTATAATCAGAAAATGTTATGTTGTGTCATGTTTTTATGTATATAGTTCGGAGATAAGCAGTTCCTAACTCACATTTAGAAAAGTGTTATTGTGCATTAGACATGTCCTGACACCCAAGACTACACATTCCTAAGTAGTCGAATTCATTTCGATTGCAGGTAAACAGCTAAATAATTCAGGATGTTAATACATGTACAAGTAACTCAATTTGAAAAGAAAAGTACGTTAATAACTCACTTTCAAAAGAAAAAAAACAACACATCTCTGAATAGAGAGAGGAAATGAAATGGGGTTTGACATCCACTTGACACAAACTAGGTCATTTCAGGTTTACACATGGTTCAACTTTATTTCAATAATTTGCTTGTGCGTATAGGTCTTTAGTGAGGTTGGACAGCCAATCCTACGTCTTGTCATGTACATTAAAGGAAGTGAAACCACGCCAGTTGACTAAATGACATACTTTATAGTCAAGTGCACACATGCTAACCATTGCACGCCAGAAACATATCACATTGTTTGAAAAAAGACAATTTCCTAACATGGCTACGATCAACCTCAGCTATATGTGACTATAAAATTTTAAGGTATGTTCAGAATAATTCACATATATAGAAGAAGCCACATAATCTTGTGATTGGTGTCATAAGAGTTAAACGTGCATTATACAAGAGCTAAGTCTGCCAATTACAAGTCTTTCTTTAGGCCTGAAATGTTATCTAAATTAATGATTTTAGTTATGATGACTGAGGCTAGGCGAAAATTTCACCCGCTTCGTTCTTGGTTCATAATGATCAGTTTGACTGAAATTTTCAGCAAATTAACCTTTACACTATCTAGCTTTTAACTATTATAGTGAGAACTGCCAACTCTTGGGACTTAAAATGTTGGTCAGCTTAGTGTCTGTTCTCAAGATGAGCGCTAACTGTTGACAGGCAGCCAGCCTAAGTTTAGTATGCTCTCAAAATATTACCATAAAAGAACTACAATCTTGGAAAAGAATCAACCAGTTCTGACTGTTTTCCTAGTAATACTGGTATTTAATGATAAGTCTGTAATGATAAGATTGCCATGTTAGTCTGTAATAAAGTATAGTCCTAATACATGTAAAGTAAAATTTATAAACGACACATCAAACATCAGTATAGGGTTGCAAAGGGTGGAAAACTTTCTGGAAATTTTGGAAAGTACAGTTGGTAGCTCATCCTACTGGTTTCTTCTTGTTATAAATCATAACAAACACTTGATTCAACTAAACGTAGAGTTTTATGTAGACACAGCAAATAACAATTATAACAGACAATATATTATATACAGAGTGGTATAATAACTACACAATTATGTTCAACTAAAGAAGTGAGAGAGAGAGAGAGAAATGGGGTTTAACGTCCACTCAACATAAACCAGGTCATTTTGGGACTAACATATGGTTTAATTTTATTTCAATAATTCGCTTGCGTGTCGTGGTCTTTAGCAGTGGGAGGAAACCGGAGTGCCTGGAGGAAACCCACGAGGTTGAGAAGGCGCCCCTATCTCCATGCCACATACGCTCACACCAGGGCTCGAAACCACAGCCGCAAGCCAGAGGTGACCGGCCAGCTAGAGGTCGAAGCGCCACTCTAGTCCACTAGGCCATCCCAACCCCCCAACTAAAGAAGTATAATATCAAGAGTTGGCATAACTATGAGTGTAGTCTGTAACTGTATCTCCGACCTAACTTGTCTTTCATGGGACCATCTTCATATTTATATTCTTGAAGATGTAACCCCTAGATACCTACATTACAATTACCATAAACACAACAATTTAGACAAAGATTAAAATATTAAAAGTATACAAAGAGGATTAGAACACAGAAAATAAGCTTATAATATTAAGTATATATATACATGTATTAAAATCTAACAATTAACACACATTATTCCATTCAGATTCAATGCCATAGACTTCTAGTTAAGAGGACTACATGTATTCTTTAATTAAAGATGTTATATTGTTAAGGTAACCCATAATTAATTCAACCATAGAAAATAATTATAGACCCTGGTGACAAAAGTATCCAGTGAAACTATATGGGAATGTTCAGTGTTGGGAATTTTCAAATCTATTTTTAGAATTTTCAAATCTATTTTTAGAATTGAAAAATACTAAAATTATAATCATTTACTGCATTTTCATTTTTTTCTCTTTCACTTTCATCTACATAAACTATTAAAACTTATTTAACTATGTTAGTTGTGTTCCAAATGGTAAAACTAAAGAGATAAATTGATGTAAACTACGATCTCAAATGTGTAGAAAAAAAATATAAGATCTAATTTGAAACTCTTCGAAGCTGATAACGATCCTTCGAGCACAGAAATTTCAGATATCCAGGAGGATTCATCTGAACCTGAAATCTCCCTTTTTTTATCCAACGATGATGAAGTAGGTAATGATTTTGAAGACATTAATTATAGAAAGTGTAACCAACTGGTGTATGAACGATTTAACAGAACTATCTCATTATTTGTCATTAGATTTTATTATACAAGACATGGATGGAATATGTTTTGAAAAACTCATCAATAGGGACAAAGGTTTCAATTAATGACACCAAATTGAAAATTCCCCAATTCCCCCAAATTCCCGGGAAATTTATATCCTGTTTGAAAATTCTCGGGAATTTTGCAACCCGACATCAGTATTTATCTAATATAGACAGGCCATATTAAACTACACTGCAACAGGAACCCAAAAGCCTTTGATGATTCTCAAGGAATTTTAACAATGGTTTGAAAAACTATAAACCATCAAACAGAAACTCCTTATAAATCAGCCAGCCAAAATACAAGATAACTCAGTTGTAAGTAGTGTATGAGAGTAGGGTTACCATACGTCACGTTTTTAGTGAGAGAGTCCCAGTTTTGGGTGTCCTTTTCGTCCCGATACCTATCACGTGCCTAAATGTCCCGGTTTTTCGAATGTACATAAAACAGGTCTAAAACTGGACGGGTTCCCACAAATATTACTAACATGTGACAATCAAAATAATGCCTGTCAATGACCAATTCATCAACATTAATCAACATACATTTTTAGAGTAACTACAGTCACAAAATGGCTTCTAGATATGAAACAATTTGTGGCGGGGCATGCCCCCACCGATTACATGTCATTTCGGTTCGCGTCATTTCGGACTTAAGACATTTCGGACTACAAAAAATATGGCCTCGAGGTTTCGGACTCGTGTATATGACATTTCGGACTCGGGTATATGACATTTTGGACTCGGGAATAAGTTGGAAGGAAAGGTTGAACACAACTGTCAAATCAATATAAAATATGCCGTGGCTATTCTTAATAGCCCAACAAAAAATAGCTTACAGGTTAAATTATATAATTTACCGCTCGCCATCAAGTAGGCCTTCGGCGTGGAGTCGTGCATCACGAACCTACACGACAAATTTCCAATGTTGAGTGTTTACGAAAAGAACGTTTTACTTCTTTTCTTTATTATTATACATGTTAGAAATAGCAACGATCGAAGCGGGATAATTAAAGCTGAGTAACCGATAATCCCGATGTTACTGTAGTATGTGCAAAGAAATCTTGCGGTTCTTTGGTGGATGATGAAAAACGTGAGTTGTCAATCATTGATAATGGCGGCCGTGTGTTGATGTAGTATGTGCAAAGAAATCTTGCGGTTCTTTGGTGGATGATACGTGAGTTATCAATCATTGATAATGGCGGCCGTGTGTTGATTGCAATTATTCCGTTTCACAAAAAAAACCCATTAGCAGTGATTCTGAGTGATCGATCAATCAAGCTCGTTTAATATTTGACAAGAAAAACAATGACGTATTACTAAATATACACAAATTTTATTTTTCAACAATATTTTATTGCGAAGTTCAATACTCGCCGATGAAACAAAAGAGAACTAGCAGTGTTAATCGCGACATCAACAATCGCTGATCAATTAAATAAACTAGGCCTATCAGTCTCACATAAAACGAAAAAACAAACAGCTGTACTACTACACAAATTTTCTACAGTATTTTAATTATTAATCACTATCAGAGTCCGAAAAGTCGCTTGACTGAGTCCGAAACGACGCCAAGTAAGTCCGAAAAGTCGCCAGACTGA
Organism: Patella caerulea; assembly: GCA_036850965.1. Classification (NCBI taxonomy): domain Eukaryota; kingdom Metazoa; phylum Mollusca; class Gastropoda; family Patellidae; genus Patella; species Patella caerulea. Next base: position 62,990,173 of record JAZGQO010000011.1, on the reverse strand, counting down.
GTCAGAAACGACGTTTGTGTTGAGTCCGAAATGAAGCGGGACCGAAATGACGTGATACCCCCACCCCCTAGTAAATTTGCACCCTTTGGGCGTTCATTTTGTTGTGCCCCGTGGGCATTCCGTGCTAAATTTAGCTTTAGTCTGCTCAGAATAATAAATGTCCTGGCTTCTCCAATGATTAATATCTGGTAACCCTATGGATGAGTGTATATAATATTACAAAAAATTTGGTTTCAATGAAAACTATGTGCATTACATTAAAATTAAATAAGCAATGTTGAAGCAAGCATCATATTACAAATCACCATTATTTAATTCACTAAAATTCCTATAAATAATATAGTTCCATTTTAAAACTGTCTCTGACTGAACGAAGTCCGCCTTGGCCTCCAATCAGAGACAGTTCCTGAAGGAACTGATAATTATACAGAAGTAGCCTAACAAGTTGTGGTGTTTAGAAATTAGAATTTTCTAAATGTGACTTTCAAATACACGATATGATATGGTTCCTTTTTTTTCCAAAGAGTCAAAGTTCAAAGATAAGAAATAAAGTTAAATTAATCAAAACTAACACATCATCATAGGCATACTTCACTTGACAATTCAAGACAATGTCTGAAAAAGTAAATATCATTTCTGATGGTAATATTTATTGTTCTTTTGTATTTTTTAAATAGACAAACTTAAAAGAAATTTTGCAATTTGATTTCGTCATCATTTTATATGAGAATTTGTTTCCACACCGGTACCGTACGTGGTTCTATAATTATTAGTCTATTCACATTGACATTTTCGAACGTTATCAAAAAATAATTCTTCTCACCCAGTCTGTGGCCTGTTATCATTAGCAATTATGCTGTTAGATTCACTCATGCTGTCTGTTCCTTGTTGAGACAACACCAAATTTGTTTTACTTCAATTCTTCTTGCACGAGATCCCAATGCCTACTGAGTTGGTTGATTGTGCACAGTACTACTACTACTACTTGGTGTTTAACGTCTGCTTCCACATAAGTGATATCGCAGACTACTACTACTACTTGGTGTTTAACGTCTGCTTCAACATAAGTGATATCGCAGAGTTTGTGCACAGTGTCTTTAGAATAGTAACAGCGACCTTGATCTTACTTTTGTCGAACCAATCAACAATCAGAACATAAACACACCTCCGTGACGTCATCGGTTCAATGATAAACAACACCACTTCAATAGATTCAATCATAAATAAAAAAATAGCTTACACAATAACTAGGTAGGTTTCAAGAATGTTCTTTTGAAATATAAATAGGTCAGGCGTTTCTGTTGTCAATACAGACGGCACTGACAGATATTTGTTGGCTATAAATTAATGAAAATAAACACACTTTATATGGATATACTACTTCTGAATTTTATTGACATGCTACGTTTCATAATATGCATACAGGTATCGATCGTTATCAATGTGCTTGATAACGATACCTGTATGTGTATTATGAAACGTAGCATGTCAGGCGCGGATCCAGAGGGGGGGGGGGGTCCAGGGGGTCCGGACGCCCCCCCCCCCTGCTCAGACTTGAAAATTTTTTATGCGATTTTATTGGCGATATTTAGACCTGTAATTTTGGAATTATTTACCTTCCGGAAATAGGCCTACGCCAGAATGAACCAAATTGAATCTAATTTACCAAATTTTTCTGGGGGAGACCCCCCCCCCTTAATCGGTTGAGCGCAATTAGTTAAGCAATTATCAAACCTAGACCCCACCCCCCCCCCCCTGCAAAAGATCCCGGATCCGCGCCTGCATGTTAATAAAATTCAGAAGTAGTATATCCATATAAGTGTGTTTATTTTTAGTGAGATCTATTTCTATATGTCTTATAAGGATTATATAAATTAATATTATCGTTATAAGGTGAACAGGAAAGTAGAAATGAAATGAAATATGAAATGGGGTTTGCACCTAACCTGGGCTAATGGAAGACGGGCATACGCCATACAGTGTGAGTGTGCTATGACTATGAGGGAAATTTGCCCGGGCAGCGGTGCAACGGCAGGGATCGAACACCCGACCTTCAGGCTAGCGAACCAGCGCCTTATCCACTTAGCCACCGTGACCCCCAGAAAAGTAGAACAAGAAAGTATATTAATACTATAATTATATAGTCTATCCGATAATAGGCTAACAACAGTAAATAAACAGGAAAATGTGTAAATATAACGCTATCATCATGATTGCATCATCCACATATTTGGCTGATTCGACAAGAATGTTTGCGCTGAAAAGAAAGTAGGTCTATACCGGATACATTATATCATACAAATCTACCCAAGCTAATATTTCAACCCGTACTTACTGCCCTGTTTTGTTATTTGACGCAGAATATGTCATTTGAAGCGGGAATTTCATATTTTCTAAGAAAGTCAAAACATATTTATTTCTATGTCTTTTACTCAATAAGTTGCCAAATCACTATATTATACAATCATGCATTATTTCACACACTTAAAAACATCTTTCACATCGGAAAAAATTACACAATTACTTCCCTTGTCCCCCCGCCCATGCAATCGCTATCTTTAAACGTTTAAATTTGAAGTCGAAAATGATTTCTCAACTGGCAATAGTGAATTATAGGATTAATAGGATTATTCTTTAACAAGGGAGGTCTGATTATAGATACCATCTATTTTAAAGCTTTTTTTAAAATATATTTTAAAAATATAACTCAATTGACAAAATATGATATTGCAGCTATAAAAGGTTTAAAATCATTAACAAAAAACACAACACAATTTATATGGAAAACAATCACTTGTTTATACATATATAGCACAACGTTTCGACAAATGTTCGCTTATCATTATACTAACTTAATTTTGATACTAATGTTTTGTGTTCAATTCTGGATTTTCTTACATTGGTTATAGAGTCATACATTTGAAGCGGAAATTTCCTATTCTCTAAGAAAGTCTAAACATTATTATTTCTATGTCTTTTTGCTCAACAGGTTGTCAACTCACTATATATTAGACGACCATAGGCATTATTTTTCACACTTATACATATTTCACGCGGGAAATAATAGCACAAGTACCTGATCCCTTGTTTTTACCCCCCCCCCCCCCTACCAATGCAGTAGCTATCTTCAAACTTTTGAAGACAGTCACCCAGATATTATAAGTAATTCTCTGTGCAACAGATTGAGTGGAGATGTCGAAGAAAATCCGGGACCAAATGGCAACATCTCTCGTGCATCTGAATGTAAGAAGTTTACGTCATAAACTTGACCTTGTTTCTGCTGAACTCTCCGAAAATTTTCGATTTGACATGGCTTGACAAAAGCATATCATCGGACACCCTTTCTATCCCTGGTTTTAATGCACCAATTCGCAAAGACATGACTTACAGGACGGAGTGGGGACTGTTCTCAAGCGGGCATTATTGCAGAAAGCGTAAGCAATTACCTCTCTTCCCTGGTCAGACCCTCTGCACCACGAAGGAACCACGGCGGAAAATCCTGATAAATTTCCTCGGTTAGCGAGCAAATGTCTTACGGTACTTAATTAGGCACCGCGGAACCTTTGAGAAGGCGAAGGCTATATAAATGATTTATAACAATATTAAATAAAGACTCAGTCGCAGATTGTCGACAATGACCGAATGTAGGATGGACTTTTTTCAGATTCATTTCCAACGAAAGCCCATAAGGGTCAATGAAATGAAAAAAAAAATCTGAATATCTTGTAATTACAAGATACACTATCCTGTTATTACAAGATAGATATCTTGTAATTACAAGGTACCGAGATGCACGAGTGACAATTTAAAGGTCACAATACACCGATTTCATGCTCCCATAAATACCATTGACTTCATACTCCCACCGACTACATATTTATATCATAACTATTCAATTTTAATGCGCTCTTTGAAGCCACAGAACGCTATTTCTATTTTTCGGAAAACTTCTTTAAAATTTGATTTTTGGAAAGTAAGTAAGAAAAAGGATATTCTGAAAAATGGACCCTCCCTCAATGAAATGAGCGACACTACTCCTTGTCGCGTACAACGGGGGATTCGAAATCTCGCCAGTTGACTCAATGACAGGCTTTACGATACAGCGCACACGTGCTAACAAATCGACCATCCAACCCTCCAGCTTAACGAAGTACCTTTGTATGTCACGGGATCGGCATCATCAAGCTGTCTGTCCTCCGGTTTCCTCCAACTGCTAAACAGAGAGGGGGATGTGGTTTAACGTCCACTCGACACAAACTAGGTCATTTCGGGACTAACATATGGTTTAATTTTATTTCAATAATGCACTTGCGCGTAGGGGTCTTTAGCAGTGGGATGAAAGAGGAGGACCCGGTGAAAACGCACGATGTTGGACCGGCGACTCTACTCCTTGTCACGCACAACGGGGGATTCGAAACCACGCCAGTTGACAGGCTTTATGATACAGCGCGCACGTGCTAACCATTCGCCATCCAACACCCACCCCACTACTATAAAGACCCCTACATGCAAACGAATTATTGAAATTAAATTAAACCGTATGTTAGTCCCGATATGACATAGTTTGTGTCGAGTAGACGTTAAACCCCATTCCCCCTCTCCCGCCCCCCCCTCTCTCACTCTCTCTCTCTCTCTCTCTCACACACTTCTTTGGCCTCCGATAAATCAGTGTGGGACGACCTTGAAATAAATTAGTTTTGTTTTTCATCTGATTGACCCTAGCGGGCTTCTCCGTATCTTGCAATACAAGAAAACTAATTTGGCTATCTTGTAATTACAAGATAGACTATCTTTTCATTTGATTGAGCCTATGGGCTTCCTTAGTTACGTATCCTAAGTGTTAGGTCGTCCATAGGATTATGTGGGTGTTTAATCTCGGCTCCCAGGGAGAAATATACCGTTCGTTTCAGACCGGATTTGTTTGAATTTCTCGACAATTAGGCATCGACTCGTCGCGTCAGTTGGGGGGTTGGGGTGGCCTAGTGGTCTAGAGTGCCGCGCTTCGACCTCTAGCTGGCCGGTCACCTCTGGCTCGCGGCTGTAGTTTCGAGCCCTGGTGTAAGCGTATGTGGCATGGAGATAGGGGCGCCTTCTCAACCTCGTGGGTTTCCTCTGGGCACTCCGGTTTCCTCTCACTGCTAAAGACCCCTACGCGCAAGCGAATTATTGAAATAAAATTAAAACCATGTGTTAGTCCCGAAATGACCTAGTTTGTGATGAGTGGACGTTAAACCCCATGTCTCTCTCTCTCTGTCACGTCAGTTACATATTAATGATCCTTGACACATTTTCCACACCAGCGGTGACAGAGCCTTGTGAGTATTTTTCTGGGAATCTTATCGTATTTTCTTAGTAGGATCGTCGAGTGTTTACACTTTTCATTTATTCGATACTTTTCTTGGAATTAACAACCCTATTATTACTTTCGTGTGAAAGTATTCTCTGTAAAGAGTAGGCTATATTATATATAGATATGCCACGTACCGATATCTAGTTGTCGAGAAATCGGCAGCATTTTCATTCAAACAATCATTCGACAAAAATAACAATTCTTGTATTATAACATATTCATCTAATCCTGGTTCAACTAATCATCCTATCCAATTAAAAAGCGTTTTGAACAGATGCCGCGGAGCGGTTTGCAAGGTAGGGGGTCTGATAATAAAATTGAGGGACGAAGTCACGAAAACGACAAGTCGTGTAGCGATGCGAGTGCGTGTGGCTACAGTGTCAACCTGTGATAAGTCAGCATCTATAAGGAAACGACCGTAACTGAAACGAAATCTCGTTATTGGTATCCGCAGTGACACATTCATTTCGAAAAAGCAAAGAGAACTTCCCGTTCTCTTTCAAAGTACGTATTCGTGAATGTTCCAGGAAAAAAACTGAAAAGATTCAAAGACGTGCAGAAACATACTTTCCAGTGAAGTATAACAATATAACTGGAATTTAAACACCGGTATTTTGACATTTTAAATAATCGCCGACATTTTAAATTCTCTCTCTCTCTCTCTCTCTCTCTCTCTCTCTCTCTCTCTCTCTCCCTCCCTCTCTTGATATCTGGAATTTCGTATTAAGACCCGTACGTTTCCTTAAAATTCTCCCACCCCTGTCATATAATAGGGTTTCATACCACCCGACGTTTTTCAAGATATGCAAATATAAATGTGCCAGAAAATTATTTACAAATTCAAAAGGGTATTATAAATGTGATTTTCAGTTAAGAAATCTCGCATGAAGACCCGTACTTTAACACTGATCGACGCCCATGGCCCACACACACTCACTTAATAGATGTTAGTAACATCCAATTGATCTTTTTTTCAGGTTATGAAAATACGAATGTGTCAGATTTTTTTTTTGTAAATATACTATTCAAAAAAAGTAGGGGATATTTGATTTTTAAGTGTTATTAAAGCCACCTAATAAAACTGACGAAGAAACAAATGACAAAATGAAATGAAGTTCACATTCATCGATTTATTCCAAATGATCGTTAGACTATGTAAGGCACAGACTGACCATTATAAGGTAAAATGATACCCGGGGTCAAACAGCAAAGTTACCACAGCACCACAACAAAGTCAGTAACGGGTAAATCCTCCTCTGTTTGCCAAACAAGCATTGATCCGATGTGGCATACTCCTAATGAGACGTCTACGGTCATTTTGGTCCAGACTGTCCCATTCCTGTTGCAACGCAGCAGCAAGTTCTTGGACATTGGCAGGTCGTTGTTGACGTTGACGTAACCTCTGTCCAAGCATGTCCCAGACATGCTCGATGGGGGAGAGGTCGGGACTCAGTGCTGGCCAAGGTAATGTGGTGATGTTCTGTTGTTGGAGGTAACCGGTAACGATCCTGGCCCTGTGACATCTTGCGTTGTCATCCTGGAAGATGAAACGGCGGCCATGACGTCGTGCGAACGACACAACATGGACTGCCAAGATGTTGTCCCGGTAGTACTGGCCTGTAACACGCCCTGCAACAACATGTAAAGCCGTTCTTCCAGCAACAGTGATGCCTCCCCACACCATAACAGAACCACCCTTAAATCGATCATGTCTGATGACGTTAAGGTCTTGTAAGCGCTCATTTCGACGACGCCACACCCTCCTACGTCTGTCCAAAAAATCAACAGTGAACCTTGACTCATCTGAAAACATCACATTGCTCCAGCGTCGATTATCCCAGTGTTGACGATCCCTACACCAACGACGTCTTGCCTGAATGTGATGATCGCTCAAACAAGGGATCACGCGAGGACGTCAGGCGCGAAGGTGACCCCTATGCAGTCGATTCCGAATCGTCTGGCCACTCACTCTCACACCAGTGTCTGTTTGAAGACGAGCGCTGATCTTATTTGCTGTGATGACACGATTTCTCAAGGCCAAGGTACGGATAAATCGATCCTGGGCTTGAGTTGTCGCCCTTGGTCGACCTGAGCGTGGTCTGTCCTGTACAGATTGTGTATCACGGTATCTGGACCATCTGCTTATGACAGACTGAGGAAGATTCATCGTCCGCGCCACAACCGCCTGTGTTGTGCCGATCTGTTTCATGCCAAGGGCACGTAACCTTTCATTTTGGGTAATCCGACGCATATCAAAATTTGTTTTCTGGTCACTAAAACAATTAAACTGATGTTTCCACCATGGAATTCAATGCCACAATGACTGTATCATTCAAAGTCAGAGTCGTGCAAATCTTGGGTTGGACCCCCATGATGATCCCAAGCATCACCTGCATTCCATGCGGTAGCTATTGGTGCGTTTTGGCGTCACATGTAACTGGAAATGTTTCTTCTGTTAGGTTCTATAGTGACTTTTTTCGTAGTCATTTGCATATTTTAGTATTATGCCCCCAAAATCAAATATCCCCTACTTTTTTTGAATAGTATATGTGAGAAGTCTGTATTGTTAGAATGAGAGAGAGTTTTGTCTGCACATTCCTACAATTCTTTGTCCAACATATCAATATTTCCATCTAATTTGATCCACTGGTTAGCACATACCCTAAATTTTTCCCAGTTTCTCACATTAAACGGTTTTACATCGGTGTTTTAAACAAAATCTACACGGAGTATACAGCTCTAGTTATTCTTCCGCTTTTTTACTATCACAACGTAAACAAACCGGTGACATTTCACTTTCACTCTAGAAATTTCACATCACGGCCTATTACCCCATTCATTCAATTCGCCGCCACAATGCATAATTTTGAGACTGACTTAATGACTGCTCTTTTTAGTCAGACCCCTCCCCTCAAACACGCCTCTGTCTACCAGTTTGTGTCACAGCGCCCCGCCGTGAGTGTTTTTTCTGGGAATCGTTATAGTGTTATATAGTATTTTCCTAGTAAGATTGTGTGTCCACATTTCATTTGCGACACTTTTCTTGGAATTAACAACCCTATTAATACTTTTATGTGAATGTGTCTTTGCCAGAGAGTAGGCTATAAATATAACTCGTTAAACCCCATGGGCACCCCTCTCTCTTTCGCGTGAATGTATCTTTGCCAGAGACAGAGTCGTCAAGAGAGAGAAGGAAATTCTTTAAACCCCACCTCTCTCTCTCTTCTCTCTCTCTGCACCCCCTCTCTCTCTCTCCATTAGGATGATGCCCTTTTCCACTGATACTTGACAAAGTCAAAATAATTTATTTATCATACGGTTGGCTAAAAATACACGGTGTATGCTGAAAGTAGAAAGTCATTTTAAATTCGTGTAACCTTGTTATCTCCCTTTTCGACAAAGGCAGGTGGCGCTGCGAAAATTCATCAAACATGTCCCAGACATTGTTTGAAGCACTTACAGGTAACATTTTGCTACAAAATAACCAATTTCCTTACACGAAAGGACTTATATTTAATTGAAATATTCATCACGTTTCTATGAAACTCAATTGCACATTTGAAACGAAAGACAGGACACGTTTGGTTTGTTTTGGGTTGTTCCGCCATTTTGGATTGCATTGTGGAAAATAGAACAGATACGATTATAAAAACCACGAAACCACATGGAATTCAAGTGTATGGCTGAGAATAATCCAGGATCTATTCAATCTTTAACATTTCCTGAAGTGTTATTCGGAAAATCGATGATTGGTAACTATTTCTCGAAACTGAACATGGGTGGTCTGGAGTCTCGGGGAAGGGTGGTGTGAAATTCATGGAATCGCCCAAACAACTACGTCCAGTCTCACGTGGGATTGCCCACTGTCGTGCAAACTAGGAGAGTAGACCAGCCGTTACACGTTGATGAATATAGAATGAACCATATGACCCCTTTGATATATATCATAAATAAAAAATAGAATACCCGTAGATTAGTTTTTATTTGTTATGTAAAATGAAATTGCTTGACGTAAACAGGTCAGATGAATTAAAAATTAAAAACAGTCCAAATATCTCCAAATGTATTATTTATCATCTGACATTAGGGCCAGAGTAGCCACGTTTGGGGCTATGGGTTGTTGGTGGGGGAGTTGTAGCGGTCCCCTGAATCGAATTAGTCACCCAAATATTTTGCCAACAATAATGATTTCTTAGGTTAGGAGTGTTCTTAGCCGGCCACATCCTTGGCCCCTCCCAAAAAAATCCTTAGCCAATAACTTTTAGAAAAAAGTAATTACTCCTTCATGTCATATTAAATTACAGTATTTGTTTCAAAAATTTAATATACATATTCACATAATGATTTAGAACCAATTGAAATGTTCCAAAAAATAGAGCTAAACACCCTTTAAGCATTTTATTACCCTATCTAATAGCTTATCAAGTGAAATTTACACAAATATTTTACATTCAAGTCGTAGATCCGATCATTGGAAATTTTCTGAAAATATCTAATTTTTCACGATTCAATCCACACTAGAATTTATTTAAATGGATTATTGCACATTTAATATTGATGATCAGAGACTTTAAAGGTTACCATAGAGCATTATCTACTTAAATATACATTCAAGTGCTAAATTTGCCTATTGCAGGTCTTTCTTTAACTTTTGACCTGTTCTAAATTATTAATTAGACATTAATTAACTGATCCAGGCCATAATCAATTCTCAATGGCATCAGATTTCTCTGATATTAAATAGATGAGAAAGATTCAGCCATGTTTTGTTTTGATTTAAAAAAGGAGTGAGACTTTGCTTCGAACAACCAGTACGGTGGTTGAAATTATTGTACACATCTTGTCAAACCTTCAAAGGCTAATATCTTTGCTTGCAATAGCGTAATTTGAATGAAGTTTTCAAATTATTCATCTTACGTTATTTATTTTGGAACTACACTGTATTATAGCAAGATTGGCTAGCTCTATTGCATAATGTATGTTTATTGATCCATGTTATTTATATAATGCAGGTGCTGGTGGTGATAATCAAACTGCTGTAGCTGTTCAATCTTTACTTGATTCTCAGTCTGTTCCAGAATCACAAGGTGATATTCTAATTCTAAGTACCATATAGAGCCCACATAGTCCTGATTTTTTATAAGAAACTCTTGTTGACTGCTTGGACTATTTACCTGCTGTGGGTGTATGTTTTGTTGCCTGGCAACCTGTCTTTTATTGGGGTTGGAAAAGAGGCAAATAACTACATGTATGTTATCTCCTCTCCATCCCAGAGTGGTTGAGTGGTCTAGTTGTACGTTTGCACGTGAAATCACAAGGTCTGCCACAGTCCTTAATGTTTATAATATTGAGCGGGAGCCATAAAAAGCTCCTGCCAATTTCAAAAATGAGAAAAAAGCTCCCGTAGAATAACCCATCGTAATCTTATTGTAATTATACTTTAGTATTGTTTGATATTTGTTGAATATGTTCGATAAATATGGTACCATTGGAATGATCAACATGGAAACTGATAGCTGTAATGTATGCAGTTTAAAAATAAACAAAAACTAAAAGTAATTTATTAATATCAATATTTAGGAGAGCGATTTAGCTTATTTGCAGGAGTCTTTAATGACTACCGCAAAGGGAAACCGAGGTGTGTCGAGAGGAGCAAGAGCGAAGGCTCGCCTTAAACGTGAAGCACTGCTGCCATTGAGTCAAGTTGTGTTGTTTAAATTCCCTGCTTGTACATGTGTTAGGGAGTATGCTCACTTGTCGAACCTCATGGGTGTTCTCAGGTTTTGTCCCGCAGTACTGCTTACAACCCAAGCACACAAGCGAATAATTGAAATGAACGGAATGACATAGTTTGTCGAGTAGACATAAAATGGATTAAAATCCCATTTCTTTCTCCTAAAGCTCCGTTTACATAGTGGATCAAATCAAAATGACAGTTCTTATGATTTCATGTGCACACATTAAACCGCTAGACCCCCCCCCCCTCCAAACTGAAGGAGTTTTTAAATAGTATATACATGTATACCCGTAATGTCACTAACATTTTCTTAAATTAAGGTTAGCACTTGAACGGGGAAACCTATTATTTTTCTAATTTTAATGTCAGTAGATATCGCCTTTGTCTTTTGTTAGAATACAAAAAAATTTGTCCATCATTTCCATTATTTGATATATTTTGTGTTGTTTATTTTTTAGATGAGGAAGATTTATTTCAATGCGGAAAATGTAAAAAACAATTTAATTCTTTACCACTGTTTGTTGGTCATAAACAATCTGAATGTTCTGCTATTGTACCAGTGATGTCACAGTTACGACCTGTACAGTCGGTAGTACAACCAATAACACCGTCTACATCATATACCACCGTTAATAATGCACAGGCTATGAACCAGGTAAATAAACACATATTGAACCAACTTTCCTCTCTTGCATAATTTTAATTTAGTTTTGTCACTTAAAGGGACAATAACATTCTTGCTGGCTTGGTAGCTCCAGAAAATAAATAATACCCTTATTCTAAGTACTAGATGTTTAAGTGCCCTACCTGTTGTGTAAATTATCCATTACAACCTATTTTACTTGTCCAGAGGGTTCGAAAATATTTTAAAATCCAAGTCACATTTGAAAAGGTTTACGTTAGACTTTTGGTTGAATTTTTCCAATTTCTTTAAATAGGTGTGCTAAGATGAAATTTATATCATCATTTAATTGGAATATTCTAAAATAATACGATTTGTTGACCGGAATGAAGATTGGGACATATTATTCAGTTACAACAAGAGTGTTATTGGAGCTTTAAAGTAACAGTGCATGCAGAGGTCGCAGTCACGAAAAAAAACGCATATTACACGCATTTTTTTCAAAGTAAACGCAAATATTGTTGGACGCTGCGTTATTTACACGCAGAAAATTTTCCCCCGACGTGAGGATAATTAGATTATTCTATATCGTAGTTTGCACAATTTACGTGCTTCACGCCACATTTACACACCTCTAGACACGCAGTCACCGTAAATTTTTATATCTCCTCTTATTTCGTTCATAAGTTCGTGGGTATCCTGAGGCATCCCTATTTTGCCGGAGAACTCTAGATCGAAGACGGTTCTACCATTGGAAGCAATAAAGCGTATTTCATACAAGACTTTGCATTGGCTAGAATACAATATACTGTTTACATTCAGCCAATCAAATGTTGGCTTTCCTCGCGATAGTTTTCTCTTTACTTCCTGTCGAAGTGAAAGATTGAAATGGCTGCACCATCAACCGTAGATCTAAGATATGCCGATGCCGCTAACCTCCAGTCGTCATTTGACTAAATACAATAGGCTTATCAATGAATTAAGCACGCTTAAAATAGGGTTGTTCACAAAACGACTTGACTTGCTTCTAATGAGTATTTTGAGAGGCTCTAAGTCACACAGATTTGGACGGCAAAAACGAGAAATTTTAAATGTTGCGTATTTTTACGCAACTCTAAATTGATCCTCTGCGACCTCTGAGTGCATGACTTAATAATCCATGCTAACATGTGCACACAGGTTGCTTATTTCTGGCAATTTGATTCACAGATCATAAAAAGATGGTAGCCGTCTTATGTGTCTATACGTTGTGCAGATTAGTTTCCATTTAAGGTTGGCCAAAATGTAGAGTGATAAGAATGACATAGATCATTACAATGATATTACCCCCATCCCCACCAGTTGGCAAACAAACCGAATAAAAATAAAAACTGTAAGCTTAGTGAACCTGTAATGGGACGGACACCTCTCTCACAAAATGGTGAGTGTTATTAGATTTTCTGGACAGATTAAACATGTCCTGCCTGAACCTGTTATAAAAGATGAAGACAATAGATTAATATTATTATTTGGATATTTTCTTTCAGCCATTAAGTGCCTACAGTACTATACCAACTTCACCTTTACCTCAAATATCAACACAAAATCTAGTACTTAGTGATGACCTTATGACCTTTACAAACCTTGATACTAGTCTACAAAATTCAACAATCCAGATGGTATGGTTAATTTTTCATATGAATAATCCTTTGGAGGGGGGGTGGGGGGTGCGAATGAATAACATGGGAGTTGAATCTCCGAAAGTCTGTCATTAAGTGAGGTGGTGTGGTTTGGATTCTCCGGGGTGGGGTGGGTTGGGGGGTCTAGACTGCCGCACTTCGACCTCGAGCTGGCCGGTCACCTCTGGCTTGCGGCTGTGGTTTCGTTCCCTGGTGCCTTCTCAACCTCGTGGGTTTCCTCCGGGCACTCCGGTTTCCTCCCACTGCTAAAGACCCCTACGCACATGCGAATTAATGAAATAAAATTAAAACCATATGTTTGTCTCGAAATGACCTAGTTTGTGTTGAGTGGACGTTAAACCCCATTTCTCTCTCTCTCTCAATTCTCCGGTTGTGCCTAACAAGGAGTAGGGTCACCTATCCAACTACGTTGTTTTTCTCTGGGACCCCCAGGTTGCCACCCACTGTTACAGACCTCTAAGCGCAAACAAATTATTGCTATTGAACCGTGTTAGTTCCAAAATTACCTACTTTTTGTTGAGTGGACATTAAACTAAACTCCATTTCTCGCCCCAAAATTGTTTAAGACTACAAAGTAGGACGTTAAACTGCATTAGTTCCATTTTATTTCTTTATGGGCAGTGTATGATGTGAAAACTATCAATTAAAGTGAACAAAACTTGCAATGTTTCAAAATCAGTTTTGAGACAGAAATCTTGTTTTAGTTCAGAATGGTTATGGGGGTTGGGATGGCCTAGTGGTCTAGAGTGCCGGGCTTCAACCTCTAACTGGCCGGTCACCTCTGGCTTGTGGCTGTGGTTTCGATCCCTGGTGTGAGATAGGTGGCATGGAGATAGGGGCACCTTCTCAACTTCGTGTGTTTCCTCCGGGCACTCCGATTTCCTCACACTGCTATAGACCCCCACGTGCAAGCGAATTATTGAATTAAATTAAAACCATATTTTAGTCCCAAAATGACCTAGTTTGTGTCAAGTGGACGTTAAACCCCATTTCTCTCTCAGTCTGTAATGATTGTACTTTATTCTTTCAGGTAACTACACCATTTAATAACAGAACAAGTAATAATGTGTCTATATTAAGTCCAGTTAATGTTACGACTACATTTGCTTCTAATGGTTCAACCTATACTCAGTGTGTACCGTCTAATTATACCAATACCTTACCTGTACATCAACAAACACAACAAATAACATTTACTACAATACAACCAGATACTACTAAACAACAAAAACACACCACTAAAGCAGGTAAACTTTTATCATAATTAAAGCCTCTGTAGGTCGTATGTTCCTGTAAAATATAACATTTTCCAGATCCACCCTATAATGTCCTATGATACTAAAAGCGCCTGTGGATTGTTTGTCTTTTCCTGAATATGACATTATCCACCCTAAAATATCCTCAAACTGATTATTTAAGGGGACATAACTCCATTATGGCGGCAATAGTAATTGTTACTGTATATATTATAAACCATAGGTTTCATCACAAAATGACATGAAATGGTGTGTAGAGTCTTTGTTTTCTGTACCATCTGGGCTAATGAACAGGTGGGGGGGGGTGGGGGTGGCCGAATGGTTAGCCTGCCGTTAAGTCAACTGGCGTGGTTTCGAATCCCTGGTTGTACATGTTAAGGAGTAGGGTCGCCTGTCCAACCTCGTGGGTTTTCTCAGGGTACTTTGGTTTCCTCTCACTGCTAAAGACCCCTACGCGCAAGCGCATTATTGGAATAGATTTTTTAAAAAAAACAAAAACATATGCTAGTCCCAAAATGACCTAGTTTGTGTCAAGTGGACGTTAAACCTCATTTCTCTCTCTCTCTATTGAATATGGAAATGTGCCATGCAGCGTCCTATCACTCCCATGTAGGAAAAGTTTCCTGGACAGCAGGATCTTTAAAGTGTACCAAATGAATAAGCATGGGCTACCTGATTCGGATATTTTGTTGCAGATTTGATAGCTAAACTTAGCGACAGAGGCAGGGCGATTTCTTCAAAAGTAGCTATTTAAAAAATTAACTTTTTGCAGGAAGACGAACTCGAACAAATGTAACCCGAGCTATGAAAGAAGATGATCACATGATACAAGTTGGTTATAAAGTTAAATTAGATGATGGAACTCCTGGTGCTACTCCAAATAAGAAGAAACTCAAATGTCAATATTGTCAGAAATTATTTGCTAAAAACTTTGATCTACAGCAACACATCCGAGCTCATACTGGAGTTAAACCATTTCAATGTATTGTATGTGGTCGAGCCTTTGCACAGAAATCCAATGTGAAGAAACACATGGCTACTCATAAGGTACATGTTTAACTCTATTTTTAAAGATGCATTATGTAACAGCTAAATCTGACTCTTGTCAGGTCTTTTGCCAAACTTCAAATGTTATATAAATTGGTCTTGAAAGATGCATTATGCAAGAGCTAAATCTTAAATCTGCCTATTGCAGGTCTTTCTTTAGGCCTGAAATGTTGTCAAGATTATTAACTAGACTTTGATTAACTTATCCTAAGGAGTAGGGTCACCTGTCCAACCTCGTGGGTTTTCTCCAAGTCCTCAGGTTTCCTCCCACTGCTAAAGACCACTTTGCGCAAGCGAATTATTGAAAAAAAATTAAACCATATGTTAGTCCCGAAATGACCTAGTTTGTGTCGAGTGGACGTTAAACCCTATTTGTCTTATCGTGCATCGTGGATTTTTACAAAATCGCGGTTCATCGATTCATCGATGAATCGTTGCAGCCCTAATCAATTTGATTGAAATTTTTCTCTTTAATCTCCTGTAATTTATCTTTAAACATTTATTCATGACAAGCCCATATCAACACTCCGGGTCATCAGATGGTTCCGATTTTAAGTAGATTAAAACTCTGCAGCCATAAAATGGTCAATGGTGACTTGGTGATATGTTTAGGAACTCAATATCTGTATATATATTTCGAAAATGACAAGTTTTTAATGATTATCTTGTTAATTTATTTAATGTTATCAAATGTTATTCAGGTTTGGCCTACAAGTTTAGCATCATCTCTTCCCGAACAGCCATTAGCGGAACTTGTAACAGATGAACAGGAAGAAGAAGAACAACAACAACACCAGATGTTACCGGATCCAGATCAATCAGTTCCTACCTCACAATCTGTAAATATAACCATTATTCCTACTCACAGTCTGTAAATAACCTTTATTCCTACTCACAATCTATAAATATAACCTTTATTCCTACTCACAATCTGTAAATATAACCTTTATTCCTACTCACAATCTGTAAATATAACCTTTATTCCTACTTACAGTCTGTAAATATAACCTTTATTCCTACTCACAATCTTTAAATATAACCTTTATTCTTACTCACAATCTGTAAATATAACCTTTATTCTTACTCACAATCTGTAAATATAACCTTTATTCCTACTCACAATCTGTAAATATAACCTTTATTACTACTCACAGTCTGTAAATATAACCTTTATTCCTACTCAGTCACAATCTGTAAATATAACCTTTATTCCTACTCACAATCTGGAAATATGGTTTTAAATCTCCGGTTGTACGTGGCAAGGAGTAGGGTCACCTGTCTAGCCTTGTGGGTTTCTCTGGGTACTCTGGTTTCCTACCACTGCTAAAGACCTCTACACGCAAGCGAATTATTGAAATAAAATAAAACCATATGTTAGTCCCAAAATGGCCTAGTTTGTGTCGAGCGGACGTTAAACCCCATCTCGCTCTCTCTCTCTCTCTCTCTCTCTCTCTCTCTCTCACAATCTGTAAATGTAGTCTGTATTTCTTCTCACAATCTGTAAATATAAGCTTTAATAATGATATTATGAATGAATATATGAAGGATTTTCTTGCCATTTTAAATAGTACATAATCACATTACTGCCATTTGTTCTGTGGCATTTAGTAGTAAAAGTAATTTTGTAGAATACAAGTAATACAACCGTGCATTTCAACTAGTTTAAATAATTTACGCTTGGCCAATTACCAGTACAGTTATTTGAAATAATGATACGCCAACATCAATGGATGCCATTACATCTATATACGTGTAAACAACACAAACAAAAACTTGCCTTGATAGCGAGACCTAAGATGTAAAAAGATGACCATGTTTGATTATTTTAGTGCCGTTCTGTAAATAAACAAATTTGAATCAATATGTATAATTATAGGGTTTCTAAGGTGTCATGTACATTGTATTTGAAAAATTGATTTGCATTTACCAGTAGGATGAATTGATGGAATTAGTTTTCTAAAACAACAAAGATGAATTTACCATAGTTGAGGTGTAAAGATAAATAAGGAAATTTTTAATATCATTTATACTTTTTAAAAATTATTTACAGTCTGAAGAAAAAAGTGGAAATTCGAAGATAAAAGTTGTGATAGATAATTCGTATGTATGTCACTATTGTCCAGCTAAGTTTAAAACCTACTTTCAGTTAAAGACTCATATGGTGGAACATAAAGTCGAACAGGTGAGATATATACAGATTTTAAATATTTTAAGGTTACATAGGACCCCCCACCCCCCAAAAAAAACAACAAAAAATCAAAACAAAACAACACATATTGTTCACAGCTGACGATCTGAAAGAACCAGAAATAGAATTGGTCTGACCTGATGATACTCATCGCTCGCTAATGATTTTTTGTATGTATTATATATCTTCAGGTTTATAAATGTGTGATGAAGAATTGTGGTAGTACATTTCAAGAACTTGATGCATTTCTAGAACATACTAAAACACATGAAGAAGAGATGTCGTACAGATGTCATCTGTGTAATAAATACTTCCCATCTTTATATGAACTAGGTGTACATCAGTATACACATAGTTTATATCCTAATCAAGGTCCTAAACCAGGACCCAGGTAACATTCATTTATAATACCTTAATACATAACTTGCTAACCCTGAGGCCCTGTGTTTGATTCTGGTTCATCATGAACTATATAGTAACAATCCTAATACAGTAGAACTTAAAATGTTCAGCTATGTTGACTGTAGTCACTGTTGTGTTACCTAGTGATCCTATCATTATATGGGGCAAGGGTTAGAATAAACCACTTATCATAGCGAATTTATTTCACAGTCTTAAAGGGTATTAAACGGTTAAAGGGTTAGAATAAATCGCTTATCATAGCGAATTTATTTCAGTCTTAAAGGGTATTGAAATAAAAAAATTAAAGAATAACTTTACCATATTTAAGATGTTATCAATAAGTCTTATTTTAAGTAGACTTTATGTCCCTTTTTTCTTATTCCTATCTTTGGTTTTATTTCAGACATTTTCAGTGTAATAAATGTTTAAACAAATATTCTACACCGGAAGCTTTAGACGCCCACTTAGCTTCAACTAGTCATCAGTATCAATGTCCACATTGTGAGAAATATTTTACTTGTGAGAGATATTTACGTCGTCATTTACCCACACATGGTACTGAAGGTAGGCTACGAGTATTCTTTATCAGGGCATATTAAAGTTCAATCTAATTGAAATACAAATCTGTTTTGTTTTTATACGCCCACATTTTCATGTGGACGTATATTGTCGTCGCCCCTGTTCGTCCGTCCGTCCGTTCACAATTGTTTGTGAACAGTCTACAGGTCACAATTTTTATCCGATTTCAATGAAACTTAAAACATAGGTTTATCACCCTAAGATCTCGGTTCCTTTCGATATTGGCATGTATCGGACTTTAACTTCATGGGTTATGGCCCCTGATTGTACGAAAAATCACGTTTTTTAGCTTGTGAACAGTTTAGAGGTCACAATTTTGAACCGATTTGGACGAAACTTGAAATGCATGTTTATAACCCAAAGACCTTGGTTCCTTTCGATATTTGCGCCAATCGGATCGTAACTTCCTGAATTATGGCCCCTGATTGTCCGAAAAATCGCCCTTTTTAGCTTGTGGTCCCTCTGGAGGTCAAAATTGTTATCCAATTTAAAAAACCGTTTGATTATATCACCGGACCAAAATTGACGGACAAAATGGCCGCCATTTGTACGCGAATAGTGTGCAAATATCTTATATCAAGGTTGTGAACAGTGTAGAGGACACAATTTTGAATCGATTTTGATGAAACTTGACAGGTATGTTTTAAACCCAAAGATCTTGGTTCCTTTCGATATTTGCGCCCATCGGGTCATTACTTCCTGAATTATGTCTCCTGATTGTACGAAAAATCACCCTTTTTAGCTTGTGGTGCCTCTGGAGGTCACAATTATTATATGATTTAAAAAAAAACGTTTGATTATAAAAACCAAACAAATTCTAATGATTTTCTGATAATTCCTTAATATGCGACAATTCTTGTTGACTGCCCGGACGATTTGGCTGCTGTGTGGGCTTATGTTTCGTTGCCTGGCAACCTATTTTTTATACTTTCAATGGCCTACACTACATGAAGTTGTTCTAGAAGGTCGTGTCAGGGGTTGTAAGAGTGGCTTTTGAACCTATGACTAGAGATATTAATTAATCAATCAGTGCTGACGGTTCTAGTGGTTTACCCACATTTCCGTGCATGGCATGCCAAGAAGTCACTATAACAGACCGTTTCATTGGCTAACCCCTCAGTTCAACCACAACGCTGGTAATATAACAACTCTTCCAGATCCTAGTGTAGTAAGGACAAGTAAAACAAAATTTTGAACTATAAAAACGAAACAAAATAGGATTTGTGTGTTAATCAGATTGATGAAAATCAACCCATTAATTTTAGACTCCTTAGACCACTCCAAACTGTCTGAATAGCTGTGGTGTCCACAAGAACTAGTATATATGGTCCTAACTCTTAATATAAAGAGAGATAGCTCAGACAGGAGAGGCATTAAACTCCCATTCATTTAATTTCCAGACAAACTGATAACAAAAGTGTCTGGTTTTGTTCCTGACATTATCAGAGACAGGTGCCATATTTCCAAGCTTGATACCATTCTACACACAAAGAACTATGCCCTAAATAGCTGCCATATCCAACAATTAGTATACTGTTTAGTAATCTGGTCCTACTCAAAAAAAAGTCCAGTTGAACATTTTCAAAATACACTTAGTGTTTTTGACTAAAATCATTGATTCATGACTTGAATTGTCTGTCAACTGGCTCAGTGTCTGTTTTCAAGTGGAGCTATTTGTAGACAGACAGCGTAAGTTTAGTATGTGTACTGTGTAATTTTTAAAAAAATTTCTTTTTGTTTTTATCAGGTCAATTTCAATGTACTGTATGTTGGAAGAAGTTTAAAACTGAACATTATTTGAAGATGCACTTATTGATTCATACTGGAGAGAAACCATTCTCGTGTAATATATGTAGTCATTCATTTAATCGTAAAGATAAGTTAAAACGGCACATGTTGATACATGATACAGTTAAAAAATATAGATGTCCTTTTAAATCATTAACAGGTGGGTAGATTCATTTAAATTATCAACTGCACAAAACTTTTCTCCTACTTTCGTTCATACTCCTGCGCAGTGTTTCGTTTGATTAGAACTAATCCACTTCACACTGCTATCTTGTGTGAACATTGTTGTGCTAAATTATTATTGGTCAGTAGTGCCATTACCAATCAATGACCTACATTGTAACAAACAATATCGGGGTTAACCAGACCTCAAAATATGTTACTGCAATGTGTCTAGTGACAATCGCGACTTGTTTACGTCATAACCTGCAAAATTTATTATGCTCGATTATCAAGAGCCAACATATTTTCTTCGTCGGCCATTTTGAAAATGATGCCGAATGCGAGAAGAGAGGAGGGATTTGATTGGACGTTAAAAAGAGACACGCCCCGCCCCACCCAATTTCAAGAATATGACTTCTATCCAGCAATGGTAAGAGAGGGATTTCTCGCGCCGTTGCTTCAGGAATATGACTTTCGTTAGTCACGGTGTCTAAGTGAATAAGAAGCTTGTTTGGAAACCTGGAAGTCTCAGGTTCCATTCCTGTGTTGGTCGACAAAGTTCATCAGAATTTTTTGACTTGTTTCCCCCTTGTCAGTGGTGCAGGATTGAGGACCTGAAAAGGACAGAACACCCATGGTATCCGTTAAAAGAGTAAAACATGCCGCCACTGTCTGGAGAAAATTGCACTCTTTATTGCATGTGCCAGGTCCTCCAATTTCCTCTCTCTTCACATTTTATATAAATCTTTACATAATTCTTAAATGGTGAGAAATAAATTTTTGAGTTGTTAATATTTACTGCGAATGATGTTTATAAGGGGAGGTCTTGACATACTAGTTAATTTACACAACATGAAATTGTTTCTCCTTCAGGTTGTACCAAAGAGTTTAACAGACCCGATAAGTTAAAGGCCCATATTATATCACATAGTGGTATTAAACCCTTTAAATGTAGCATGTGTGGTAAGGGTTTTAGTCGTAAACCTCATCTAGTCGAACATGAACGAGGACATAAAGCTGACTATAAATATCGTTGTGAAAAATGTGGCAAAGGCTTTTTTAGGCCAAAGCTCTTCTCGGAGCATAAATGCGTAGAACCTAAAATCGGTGGTGCAGAGTCTAATATTTTCCGTCCCCGAAGTAGACGAAAGATTGGTAGACCAAGGAAACGTAACTCTGAGCCCACTGTAAAAACAGAATCAAGAGAACCGGTGAATAAACCATACGGCACCAGATCGACTACAAGACCCAAAAAACCTACAAATATAGGAGTAACTTTGGAGGAAACTGTGCAAGTTCCTCCCTTGGTGTCTCAAGGTGAAATGAACAGTGTGACGTCATCCACCATAAAGCAACATATTGATAGTTTTAATGGAACAGTTGCTAATGTGGCTGTAACGCCTAGTGCTAATATGATGAATTCGTCCACGGTCGTCCTGGAAACCAGAAAAACGCAATCTATGTTAGAGCATGAATACGGACAAGGGGAGTTAATTGATCATTATGTCGTACATTTAGCAGAAGCAAGTGACGGAAGTGCTCCCACTATTCAAACAACTTTTATTCCTGCTGTATCGGGAACACAGGTTCTGACAGAAAACGGAGCAATACCTGTGACTATCATCGAAGCTCAACCTGTTCAGATGTCAGAACAAGGATTTGCTGTTTCTCGTGATGATTCAATGGTGACTGCTCAGGTTCTTGTAGCATCTTCACGAGATGGACAGCAGACCTTAGTTACTTGTCCCGCCCAATTAGTTGATTATAGTACCAACGATAACGACCCTGTTTTACAAGGCACCGAAAATATGCTGAAAGCATCTGCTGAAATTCTGAGTTCTTCTGGTCCACATGAAATATTACATCATCAAGCTTCTCATGTGGAACTCTTACAAAATCAAACCTCTCATTCAGAACTTTTACATAATCAAGCCTCTCATTCAGAACTTTTACATAATCAGGCCTCGCATGCTGAACTTTTACGAAACTCAAATACTGATTGTTTATGATGTTGTTATTGTTACAAATTAGTCTAAATTATCGTCAAATATCTTTTGATATTGTCATTGTTTCTTTCATATTGATACCTATTTACAATATTCACTGGTGACAAATGTTAGATTATGTCTTGTTTCTTGTCAGTTGTTATGAATGCATGCAAAATGTTTAAACTTGATCAGGCTTAGAGGAAATGACTTTAGTTTTACCCTAGAAAATATCATGTGCTAATGAACTAGTATTTGAGATTTTGAAATTTGTGTCGGATATCATAATTATTGCCAAAACAATGTATAAAAGACAAATTGGTACCAGATAGACTGACAGAGGAATTATGCCTGACAAATCCTGAATTTGTGCCTGACATTGTCGGTGGCAGATGCTTTATTTCCAGGGTTGTGTTTATTAGTACTTAATATTTGTATATACTGTTTTCGATATATATAAGGGCAGGTTAGATGGCAGAATAGGTAATGCATGTGTGCTTGATCACAACTGGTTTCGATTCCCCGCTTGTACGTGACAAGGAGTAGGGTCATCTGATTTCCTCCCACTGCTAAAGACCTCTACGAAAATTAAATTGAACCATATGTTAGTGCCGATATGACCTACTATGTTCCGACTACATGTATGTGGACATTTCACCCCATTTCTCTTCCTCTCTCTTTAGATATACAATGTACAGTATAATTAATGGTTTAACAACAATGGAGTTTTGAAATCTGTTTAATAAGTATTTGGTTGTTGATTATTGTATATTGGTTACTAGTTGTAAGCTTTTGCTACATGTATAACACCTAACATTTATTATCCATGTTGTCATGACACAGATGTGGTTTGCTGAGTGTTCAAAGCCGCAGATCATCATTTACATTTTTCAGACAATTAAAGGTCACCGGAAAACTTTTTTTTAAATATTGCAAGTAATTATGTCAACATATCCTGTCTACTATTCTGAATGACAATGTTACCTGTCACTGGTTAATTTTAACGTCAGTGATTTCCGCCATTTCCCCCAATAAACAAGCTGTGATGTAATTTTAGTCCTTCTGCTCACAGAAATATAAATTAGAATATGAGCAGAAGCATTAAAATTACGTCAATCTTTAATCCCGGTTAAAATTTATTCAAATTGATTATTTAACATTTATTCAAATTGATTATTTAACATTCAGTTGAGTCTACAACACCACAATATTAATGGTAGATAATCTCTTGTCTTAGATTCAGTGGAATTAATAAGTACAAACTCTTGTAGATGTGTATATCGTTTACTGAATGATGCAAACATTTTAATTCGTCATATCTTTGTAAATGCTAAGAGCTATTTTCGGACTTACATGCAATTCTTTGTAGAGATTCAATTTTTTTCAAGGAATTCAAAATCCCACAAATGACGATTAATGGCTTTAACTGTGTTTGTATGAAAGTATTTATTATTTTTTTTTTTTTCATTTATCAAAGTTCTCCTTACTATATTTATAAAAAAATAATAACTTTATTGATGATGTGTCAATATCTAAAGTGGTCTGAATCCTGTTGGGGATTGCCCAATGGTTAGCAAGTGGGCACTTTATCATGAGGTTTGTCCTTGAGTCAACTGGTGTGGTTTTGATTCCCTGGTTGTACTTGATAAGGAGAAAGGTCGTCTGTCCCTCCTCCTGGGTTTTCTCTGCATCCTCTGGTTTCCTCCCACTGCTAAAGAACACTATGCACAAGTTTGTGTTGAGTGGACGTTAAACCCCATACTTTATTGATGACCTGTAATTATCGAAAGTGGTCTGATCCCTATTCTTAAGATAGCATTCATTTCTTGTTCTACAGTATATTTGAAGCATTCTATAAATACACTTTATTTAATTTATTATAAGACATTCTTAATAAAACTCCTGTAATATTACTTTATAATTATTAAGACTATATAAGAGTGTAATGTGTGAGCTTATTTTTTTAAAAGTTTAAGATATTCTGTTATATATTGTATAATAATAATAATAATCATTGTTACAGCTGATTAGTGAATATAATTATTTAATTAGTTGATTAGTGATAGTGTAGTCTGCTGTTAGTTTTTAAACTTTTATATTCATTGTATACTGGTTGTCAAATCTTTTTCCACTATAAAACTAAACCTTTTTTTCAATGAATTACATAGTTTTTGTAATTTTTATTTGTGCTCAAGACATGATGCACAATACATTCAAGGCAGAAGGGGGGCATGTATATAAAGGGCGTAAAGTACCAACTCCGTTTTATCCAGGCGTCCATGTTACAAGGGGGGGGGGGTGATGGCGGAATAGTTAGGGTGTGTGCAATATATCATAACGCTGTCATTAAGTCAATTAGTGTTTTTTCAATTCCCTGGTTGTAGGTGACTAGGAGACGATTGGCCTATCCAACTTCGTGGGCCTTCTCCAGGTCCTCCGGTTTCCTCCCACAGCTAAAAACCCCTACAAGCAAGCGAATTATTGAAATAAAATTGAATCATGTATTAATCAGAAATGACCTGGTCTGTGTCGAGTGGACGTTAAACTCCATTTCTCTCTCTCTATCTAAACAGCCGAAGACAAAAATTTGCAGAACAATCATCATTAAGTTGATGGGAGAACACTGGAAATTTTATGTGATGGGAACATGTGCCATAACTAAAAAAACATCCGAAATAAATGATATGTGATCCTCCTTGCATACGTCAAGTATACATTGTCGTGCATGTAAAAGATCCCTCGGCAGTTGGAATTCAAT
Source organism: Patella caerulea (assembly GCA_036850965.1). NCBI lineage: Eukaryota > Metazoa > Mollusca > Gastropoda > Patellidae > Patella > Patella caerulea. Next base: position 62,964,620 of record JAZGQO010000011.1, on the reverse strand, counting down.
GTAAGAGTAGGCCATAGTGCTGCGCTGCCCAGTCAATATTTCCCTCATGAAACACTGCATGCCCTATACCAATCTTTATTATCTCAGTTGGAGCAGAACAGTAGGAGGTTACTTTCCATTTCATTTCATTTTTTTCAAAGTTCAGCTCATTTCTACACTTAATTTAAGATACAATAAAAAAGCAAGGTGTCAGATTATAAATAAATAGGATTCCAGATCCTATTAAATATTATTTATTTGATTAAACATGGATAATTTATGACAAGATAACATTTAACCAATTATTTTACATTTAGCTTAAATTATGTTAGAAAACAGAAATTATGTTAGAAAACAGAAATTATTTCAAAAATACCGTAAAATTCATATCGTCGCCTCCATTTTTTTTTTTTTTTTTTTTACTCTGATTATTATTCAGTCTTTCTTTACATGAAGCTGTAGGTTGATCGCATTTAAATAAAATTATGCTCCAGAAACCTATTTATGTGTGGGGTCTTTGATTACGACCTCTTTTAATCCGTTATGGTCAAAAACTGCGCCTTCGTGAGAATAAACCGATTACCCCCTGATGCCGACAACGTTTTTCGCGCCACGTGTCCGCACAAACAAAGGTTAACTTAAATTGAGATCTTTGCAATAAACTCTTTCATAAATCAACAAAAACATGATCAAATTTATATATTATAAATACAAAAACAAAAAAAATGATTCATCAACGAAAACAAATAACAAGCGTAAAATAATCATAGAATTGGCCATAATTAGAATAACTGTATAAAATAGTTTTACCATGTCTGTAAAAATGAAACAATAATAAAAGAAAAGACAAGAGTTAAAACACAAAAATACATTATGCTGTAGAAAACAATAGAATATACGTCCAATATGGACAGGGCGTATTAGGTAGTAAGCTGGGTATACAATAACATATTACATAGGCCCACGGGGCGTAGTGATTGGACAAGGGAGGTAATTCACACTAAGTATACAATAATATACATTGATCTAGTATTGAATTTAATGGATTTAACCAATGACGTCATTGGAATTAATAATTAATATCTATGTAACAATGAACATTATCTTAAATATATATTGACTAACACGCATTGACATTGTCACGTGATCATCTTCATATTATAAGTGTGACGACTTTGTACTCCTTCATATACGTAGCCTTCAAATACAGTCATTAAAATGATCCCGAGCTGGTAAGAGTCTGTGGCCTAGGATATGCGTGAATACTGAAAAAGGGCCCTTTTCACGGAACCATTTTAAGAGTGCATGCTTTCCATAAACTAAGAGGAAACTTTCACTCAGAATTTAATTCTGAACCAATCGAAAAGCGCCTCTTTGGGTTAATGTTTCGTGAATAGGCTAAGGCCCAAGGAATATATCAGACTAATTTTCATAGGTGACGCTTATAGTCACATGTAGGTTCTATATTCGGTTACCACACCAACGAAACCGGGTTCACCAATGCTACAAATATGGTCCATCACGTATTAATACGAAGATGTCGAACATTAAGGCTATATAAGATGGTTCGAAATCTGATAATAATTAGCAAAAGGTTTGGAAGAAAAGCAAAATCGTTGTTGATAGATACAAAGATGAAATAATGAAAACATCAACAAGCTATAGGCCTACTCTTTATCTAGGACAATGACGCATATATGTTGTATAGATTTTTGGCAAGATAAATATCCTGGAACTTCAGGATCCGAACCAAGAGAAGATTATTTGTTTTATCATATGATTGAGGACAACCCTATATCAAAGATGCATTATGTAAGACTTAGATAAAGAGCTGATGTTCTTTCTTTAATAGTTCACAAATAGATAATGATAAATGAATTGGAAATTTCAGTCAAATCATTCTATTCTTAGCGAAGTTATGAATGTTTAAGATTTTGGCAATAATAGCGTAGTCTCGATTGTCATTACTACGTTAAGAAAAGATTTAATAGCGCGGGTGGGTTAATCCACTGAAAATCTAAGTCATTCCAGGGTTTAGAGGGGCTTGCCACCACAGCCTACATGTCCAAATGATAATTTAAATAACATTTGAGGTCAGAATCTTTTACATAATGCATCTTTAATATATTCATTCAAAATGTTTTACGTATTAAGTTTTTCTTAAAATTTCTAAACCGTCTTTGACCAAGATAACATTATTTTATAACAGTGACAGAAAAGTTATGCTTAAATTAAAAGTTGAAATTATATTAATAGATGCCTTGAGTAATGGAAGTCCCAATAAAAGGTTTTAAAGTTTAGTAGTTTTTTTGGAGACAAAAGAGAGAAAAAATATATAAACATTGAACATGCCAATCATTAAGTAAACAAATATATGATACAATAAGGTGAGAGATGAAATGATGAATGGTACCACTATTGGTCATCTTCTGGCACGTCATCCTGACATGAATTCCTGGTATTAAAGGACATTAGCACCATACTTAATTCATCTTTGTCTATCTTACCATCGTGATTCAGGTCGCATTTCTTAAGCAAAATATCTTTAAATTCATCCATATCTTCAGCATCATAATCCTGAAATATGAATAATAATGTTTTAGAGGCATCTAATAACTGGATGAAGTACTAAACTATAACGTATACCTGGAAAAGGCTTAATGACGATATAAAAGACTACTCGAAACGCCCCATAAATATATTACTAACTGTTTTCCATAAGCATGTCCTCGTGGGTTTTCTCCGGGTCAGCCCTTTCCTCCCTTTCTTTAAAGACCCGTACGCGCAACCGAATTATTGAAATAAAATTGAACCTGGTTTGTGTTGAGTGGACGTTATAGTCTATGATCACGCGTTTTCTTATCACAATAATCTTGATGAACTATTTAAAGCCCCAATAACATTCTTGTTGTAACTGAAAAATATGTCCCAATCTTCATTCTGGTCATCAAATCGTATTATTTTAGAATATTCCAATTAAATGATGATATAAATTTCATAACACACCTAATTTAAAAAATTGGAAAAATTCAACCAATTGATTTGAAAAGTCTAACGTAAACCTTTTCAAATGTGACTTGGATTTTAAAATATTTTCGAACCCTCTGGACAAATAAACTAGGTTGTAATGGATAATTTACACAACAGATAGGACATTTAAACATCTAGTACTTAGAATAAGAGTATTATTTATTTTCTGGGGCTACCAAACCAGCAAGAATGTTATTGTCCCTTTAAAGTTGGTTTCAATAGCGGGACACTGAAAATACATAGCACTAAAACGTGCCAGTGGACCATACACATTTTGTGTAGCAAAAATACGTTTTAAGATCACTGCAATAGAAGAAAACGATGATAATGGGGCGCACGCCCCCATGCACTGTGCTATGAAAGGGAATCTCCCAATTGTTAAGGGTTCTTTAAATTGCACGCTAAAGTCTACATGGGACCTATTTTCCTTAAGCAACGTCTGCGAGTTTTACAACATCTAACCGTTGCTTTAATAGTTAGCAATTCCCGAACCTTTGCAGCCGTTGAGAGTTGTTTTTTTTTAAATTGAGAAACTCACCGAAAACCAGTAACCTTGACAATGATCGATCTTTGAATTTTGCAACTCGATTGTCACATGTAAACATTTTATCTAGAAGCGCGAGACTTGGTATTCACGACGACCGATGAATCTGATAGACAAGCTGGGCTTGTTACCCAATCGAACTTAATGGAAATATGCAAGGTATTACGTGAAGGGCTTGAAAAATTGTACGTAGTTAAGGCAAGATCACGCCTTCTACTGAAGATACACGGGACCCTGGTTAGCTACTGTTCCTGTTCAGGCCCCCGTTCCACAACACTGCCAAGGGGAAACCACACCGGAAAATCAGGCACAGGAAGGAAACGAACACATGCCGCTAAAATTACATTAAATACTAATAATATTATACTATTCAAAAAAAGTAGGGGATATTTGATTTGGGGGGGCATAATACTAAAATATGCAAATGACTACGAAAAAAGTCACTATAGAACCTAACAGAAGAAACATTTCCAGTTACATGTGACGCCCAAACGCACCAATAGCTACCGCATGGAATGCAGGTGATGCTTGGGATCATCATGGGGGTCCAACCCAAGATTTGCACGACTCTGACTTTGAATGTTACAGTCATTGTGACATTGAATTCCAGGGTGGAAACATCAGTTTAATTGTTTTAGTGACCAGAAAACAAATTTTGATATGCGTCGGCTTACCCAAAATGAAAGGTTACGTGCCCTTGGCATGCTACAGATCGGCACAACACAGGCGGTTGTGGCGCGGACGATGAATGTTTCTCAGTCTGTCATAAGCAAGCTATGGTCCAGATACCGTGATACACAATCTGTACAGGACAGACCACGCCCAGGTCGACCAAGGGCGACAACGCAAGCCCAGGATCGATTTATCCGTACCTTGGCCTTGAGAAATCGTATCATCACAGCAAATCAGATCAGCGCTCGTCTTCAAACAGACACTGGTGTGAGAGTGAGTGGCCAGACGATTCGGAATCGACTGCATAGGGGTCATCTTCGCGCCCGACGTCCTCGCGTGATCCCTTGTTTGAGAGATCATCACATTCAGGCAAGACGTCGTTGGTGTAGGGATCGTCAACACTGGGATAATCGACGCTGGAGCAATGTGATGTTTTCAGATGAGTCAAGGTTCACTGTTGATTTTTTGGACAGACGTAGGAGGGTGTGGCGTCGTCGAAACGAGCGCTTCCAAGACGTTAACGTCATCAGACATGATCGATTTGGGGGTGGTTCTGTTATGGTGTGGGGAGGCATCACTGTTGCTGGAAGAACGACTTTACATGTTGTTGCAGGGCGTGTTACAGGCCAGTACTACCGGGACAACATCTTGGCAGTCCATGTTGTGCCGTTCGCACGACGTCATGGCCGCCGTTTCATCTCCCAGGATGACAACGCAAGATGTCACTGGGCCAGGATCGTTACAGGTTACCTCCAACAACAGAACATCACCACATTACCTTGGCCAGCACTGAGTCCCGACCTCTCCCCCCATCGAGCATGGCTGGGACATGCTTGGACAGAGGTTACGTCAACGTCAACAACGTCCTGCCGATGTCCAAGAACTTGCTGCTGCGTTGCAACAGGAATGGGACAATCTGGACCAAAATTACCTTAGACGTCTCATTAGCAGTATGCCACGTCGGATCAATGCTTGTTTGGCAAACAGAGGAGGATTTACCCGTTACTGACTTTGTTGTGATGCTGTGGTAACTTTGCTGTTTGACCCCGGGTATCATTTTACCCTTATAATGGTCAGTCTGTGCCTTACTTAGTCTAACGACCATTTGGAATAAATCGATGAATGTGAACTTCATTTCATTTTGTCATTTGTTTCTTCGTCAGTTTCATTAGGTGACTTTAATAACACTTAAAAATCAAATATCCCCTACTTTTTTTGAATAGTATATGTTTTAACATCGACGCGAATATTGAAGCGGCGAAATTTTTTTTTTAATTAAAATACTGCTATAAACAAGTCCACCAAGAAGATTTTGAAACGTCATAGAGATATGGAATGAAATCAAATTCGGTATAACAATGCACTTTTCTGCTCCATCCCGGCTAATGAGGCCGAGAAACGTCATAGAGTGTAAAATGATATAAAGAGTATAGAAATAATCTTACTTCTTGAACTAATTCCATCAAATCTTTCAAAAAACCAGTTAATTCTTCATTTTCAATCATATTGTTATTATCCTACAAAAACAATCATAATTGTTATTACCGTAAAAAACCCAGTCATATTATCCCACAAAATACACGTCTTATTGTTATTATCTCACAAAAATAATCATATTGTTATTACCCTAAAAACACTTGTTAGTATCTCACAATCAAAACCAATTTTGAGAATAACATGTCGTTATTTATATTAACGTCGGTCTCATTACAGTCACCTTGACCGTTCAGGGACTGGCCTATTCAATCAATGTCGAAAATAATTTGAACCCCAGTCAATTTTACTGGGCAACTTTTCACTGCGAAACATCGGAGTGTCAATCCGCGTGGACGTCTGTACAATGTAAAGGAACATCTTAGTGACAAAATAAGACCTTGCTTACCTCGCTAGACTCAGTATGAGCGAAACAACACGCTATTTAAAATACGTCCCATCCTATCGAACTACCCTTTCGCCACCATGACACAGCGTGTTGTGATGCTCATATTGACTCTAGCGAAATGAGCAAGGTCTTATTTCCTCACTGAGATGTTCCTTTACACTGTACACGCACCCACACGGAGTGACACCCATCGTTTAGCAGTGAAAAGTTGCCCAGTAAAATTGGGGGTCAAATTATTTTCGACATTGATTGAATGGGCCAGGCCCTGAACGTTTAGGGTGAGTGTAATGAGACCGACGTTCAGAGCTGAACTAGGAAGATCAGTGTTACCTGGACAACGACGGGCCAGCCTTTTTAGTTCTAAAATACAAATGTGCACATAGATGACATAGACCTTAGTCTTCTGTTCCGCTCAGTCCTATGTACCAGTCTTACGTTGCTCCCTGACAAACAATTATCCAAACCCACCCAATCACCTGGATAACCCGTACTTCCGCTTTTCGACAAATGCTCTTATCTCAGTACACGTTATAAGCGCCAGCCACTCTCAATCTCTGTCACCATATCGATGTGTTTTGTGTAATTACTGATAAACTAAAGATATGCTGGCAGACACAAACACTTACCCTATCATAAAGCTTAAATACACGATTTATATCATCACAATTTAACTGTTTACCGCTCTGAAAAAGACATTAACAGGTACATCAAACGGCTTTCAATAATAAAGCAAATAAACTGACAGACTAAAAAAATGCATTCTGCATTTGATGGGATTAGGTTTAATGGAGTATGCCACGCACTCATACGAGGGCTGGTTGAAAAGTTCTATCAATGAAAGACCTGTACAGAGTCGATGGTTTTCATTTATTTTTCTACAACGCCCCTTTCGAGGTGTACACACTTTTGTCAACGACGTTGCAAGGCGTGGGTGCCGGTCAACCACAATTAAAAAAACTCTATTACTCGAAAATGACGACCAGCTAGTTCCCTTTTTCATTTTTCGAAACAGATCGAATCCAGAGTTACAAAACAGCTTCAAAACGGCGCAGATTGTCACGGGGCGTCAGGAATCTGATGCGTTTCTTATCCGCAGTCAAGAGCTTTGGCACCCATCTTACAGAAACTATTGTCATTCCTAAGGCGTTGGCTATAATATGTTGAAACCCCTCATGAGAGATGTCCACAGCACTGGCAATATGTCGAGTAGTCAATCGTCGATCAACCATCACCATATCATGCACCCGTGTAATGCTTTTGTGAGTGGTCGCAGGGGCGGATCCAGGGGGAAGGGGTCAAACCCCACACTGCTCAGCTACCTAAAATATCTTAATGCTTTGCATTATTGAAATTAAATCACTATGTGATCTTACATCATTATACAAATTGACATCAAACAATGTGTTGGATTTCACACTTTAGAAAGCTCAATTTGTATGCATGCCTGTGTAATTTAGAGACGATGATAACATTATGCATTGTCAACTGTCAAATTTGCTTAACAGGAGCCTGGCAACCCCCCTCCCGAGAAAGTTCCTGGATCCGCCCGTGGGTCTCTGTCGATGACCTTCTACGACGCGAGTCATCGCCAAGACTCACTCTGCAACGAGTAGAATTCCGCAGCCAACTTATGGGAAAGGAAGGGGTATCATCGCCTAAAGTGGAGACCTTGTCGGCATGCATCTAAGGTATCTCGGTTACAGGTACCCGATGACTGCCAACACTAGCCAGTTTTGTCCATTTCCTGTGATTTCAATGAGTTGGTTCACAATATGGTCTGGTACGAAAACAATTGACACTGCAGTTTCAGTTGTTATGTCTATGATGCATTCAAAGATTGGACTTGTTGGTGGCAAAAGTTTGTTTCAACCCTATCAGGCTTAGAACTTTTCAGTCAGCCCTCGTATAATGATAGCAATATGAAATCAAATTTGTATCATTTAGCCATTCGTCAACAGTATTATTCTTGGTCTTTCACCACAAAATAATCTGTGCTTTTTAAAAGTTAGCATGGACTAGCGATTGTTTGTCGTTTAGTCCCGATAAAGCATTACTCGGGTTTATATTGACAATGAACCATATGGCAAATTTCATAATCCATATTATAACTCGTGGGTTACCGTGTTGATAAGACGGTTACGGCGCCTAGTTATCTCAGTTACTATACAAAATAAATGTTTTATTGCCTAATAACTGATATTAATAACGACCTTGGAATAATAATATTAATATTAATTCAATTGTTACACCAGACCATGTAATATTTTTATATAACACACCGACATGGAATATACATTATTCTCGTAAATAACAAATACCACGCGTAATTGATCCTAAGTGGTTATGAAATACAATAGAAATCCATTAAAGGAATTCAGGCTATAGCGCCTCGATAGCTTTCAATTGATAATGAATCAAAAGACTATCCATTTACCGCCTTGGGTTAAAATAACGGACAGCTTCGCCAAGACTAGATTTATAAATACGTTTCGTCGCACTGCTGATGAGTCAACGAATCTGATATATATTTAAGTATTGAGAATTATTCGTTTGGAATTTGCTCTCCGTTGTTATCTCTGTGCCCATCAAATAATAACATTTATGTAAATAACGGTTCTGTGTCCTGATGTATAATATGTATGAAATATTAAAGATACATTACGGGATGTTAGATATTGGATAAAAAGCTGACAGTTGTCACAATAATTGTTAAAAACTAGATAATGTTAAGGGAATTCGCTAAAAATATCTGTCAAATGATCTACTCTGAACGGCCATTTTTTGCAACTGAATTCTCACCCTAACCTCGTACATCATTACTAAAGTCGGTGCAATAAAAATGGTCTCGATTATTCACTTGATGATTAAATCATGAATGAAAGCTGAGTAGCAAATCCCCAATACTTCCCCCCCCCATGGCTAAGGGCCCGCATCAGCATAACAGCTTGATATGGTACCCCCCCCCCCCCCCCTCCGCCGCCATGGCTAAGGGCCCGCATCAGCATAACAGCTTAATATTTGCAAGCAAAGAGAAGTGACCCGAATACTGATGAACAGTGCCGGATTTGCCTATAGGCTTGGCAGGATGAACCCTGGACTGTAAGATCTAAGCTTTTCGAATATGCAATGTGGTTGTCAATCATCTAACCTGGAACTGCTAAAAAGCTGCTATTGTAAATATAGTATACGGAAAAGGGAAAATGAAAATACAATATTACACACAATTGATAAATACCTTAAATACTGGCCTACACAGGAAGTTTTCTTTGACCGGAAGTAATCTAGGGGAAAAATGAGATTATGAAAAGATTAAGTTCATTGGGAAGAAACTATAAACATGTTCATTAATAATCAATCTTGTATGGGAATATATTAGAATGCACCATAGATGATTTTATATAGGGATGTACAATACAACATAGATGACATACTACAATGAGAAGATGTTACAATACAACATGGATGGTATCCTACATAGGAAAATATATCACAACACAACAAGGGTAACACCATGCATTGCTAAGCAGTCGCTGGTTCGATGTGGAAAATATGTCAGGAGAACTCCTCATATCTAACGTGTGACGCGTACTCTCCCCTCTCTGCTATATATTTTAGAGTAGCTCTTGGTCGTCTAGAATTTGTCTCGGGTCGTCTTTGCTTCCTCTTCACGTTGTGATTTACTTCTTATTATCTATCTCAGTTCGTCTTAAAAGACGTTTGTCTTACCAGGAACAGTAATGGAACAGTTTTAACATTATATATATCAACGCTGGCGACATATGATACAGCCTTACCCAGTCAGTAATACATACAGGAGCCGGTCACCTACTGAAAAGACAATACACGTTTATACTTACTTTGCCATTTCACTAAGTTGTAATTTGGCATCTCTGTTTCTATCAAATAGTTGTAGCTGGAATTATATAAAATTTAAATAATGTTATCATTCCCAGAGTGCGACAGGAAGCATTAAAAATATAGATTTGATATGTGAAGCAATATTGTTATTAATTCAACACTGCAGTCTTTGCATGAAGTTAAAACATAGTAATATACAAACCTATTGAATCTTATAAAGTTCAAATTTCTCAAATACAACTTTTGAAAACTCTAATTCTTAAATTTGCGAGTACCAAGGCTTCAACAATTATGATTTCTAAATTCATATTAATATTGAACATAGCATTATTTCAGCCTGATTAATAGCGATGCATTAACATCCTCTATATTTGAATATTTAGCGATAAAATAATAAATAGCGTCACAAAGAATAAATTAATTTGAATAATATTTTCAATATATTCACTTTTTGTTATCTACTTTTTTCAACTATTATAGCACCACGAACGACCAGCTCTTTATCAATGCATTACATAACGCATCGTTAACTAAAGTCTATGACTATATATTTACCATTGTGTCGGCATACTCTATCAATTTTTCTTCACTAACTTCTATATCCTTCTTACACTGTTTTAATAAATCTTTAAGAAACTCCTGAAAAAGAAAATCGACATGACCAATCAATGCATAAGTGACCACGGATTTAAAATTCCCGTGTGAATGTATCAAAAGTCTTAAAAGCCCAAAGATCCGTTCTTTACTTCTCTACCACCGCAACTGACATGGTTTCGAATCCCCCCTGTACGTGACAAGGTGTAGGGTCGCCTGTCCAACCGCGTGGGTTTTCTCCGGGACCACCGGTTTCCTCCCACTGCTAAAGACCCCTACGCACAAGCGAATTATTGAAATAAAATTGAACCATGTTTTCTCTCTCTCTCTCTCTCTCTCTCTCTCCAAGGCGTATTTTTGGAGCTTCGATGGCTCAGTGAGTTAGGCGGTGGTTAACTGACCAGAAGGTCCGGGATTCAATCCCCTCGTAGGCCGAGAACCTTCTCCAAATTCTCACGCTAGATCCCTAAGTTCTGCCATTCAGTTAAATGAAGTGGTACTGATTCCTTGCTTGTATGCAACAAAGAGTAGGACCGCCTGTCCCACTTCGTGCCCCCCCCCCCTCCCGTGTACTGCTCTACACGTAATCGAATTAATAAAATAAAATGTTAGTCCGGAAATGGCTTTTTTTTTGTTTTAAGCGGAATCAAACCCTATTTCTTACCTTCAGTTCATCTGCCTCTATATAACCACTATTGTCTTTATCATACTGTCGCCATACCTATAACAGAAGGTTCATATTACTCACAGAAAAATATAATACCAGCCCACGGACCCTGTATGAACTACGGCAGTGACAATGCAGCTGCCTTTAAGCAGTATAAGATTTAAAATGTTTTAATGATTTAAAATGCTTTAAAGAATTTAAAATGCTTTAAAGATTTAAAATGCTTTAAAGATTAAAAATCCTTTAAAGATTTTAAATCCTTTAAAGATTGAAAATCTTTTAAAGATAGTATATACTTTTCTTTGCCTTTAACCCGAACTTTGTTCAGAATTTTATTTTTATTCATTATATTTTCCAACTACTACCTATTGTCATACTAAATATTTTGAATAAAATTATATAGAATGAATGAACTTTCTGAATGATTATTATCTAAAATAAGTCACCATAACCACACGTTGCAACATCTACATATATATAATCATTGTGAAATATTCGAATGATTTATTCAGAATGTCAGAACAAAAGCACAGTTTAATCATAACCTGAATCATGGCAATAAAAACAATCAATAATAGTCATATTATTGTTTTATAGCAATCCCGTGTAGTTATACTGTATTTTATATGACCACGTTTATATTAAACAGGCATTATGCAAGAGCTAGATCGACCTATTGTAGGTCTTTCTTTAGATCTTAAATGTTATATAAATTATTAATTAGACATTTATTAAAATGACAAGAGAATGATCAACTGTCGATGTCAAAGATGGCTCCGATTTTAAGTAGATTAGAACGATTCAGCCATTTAATGATTAAATTTAAAAATGAATAAGCGATTCTAAGAGTCGACTGACCAGTACGATGATTTTGATCATTCGCAAGGTACACATCTTGTCAAAACATCTTATTATCTCTCAAAATAAAGTAATTTGAATGCAATTATCAATGTATTCATTTTGTATTATCTAGTTTTGAAATATCATAGCGAGAAGGCCACCTCTTTCTTTATCCAAATCTCAGACAATGGCTCTTTCAATGGGCCTTCAAAATTTGGCTCGACGAGTATGGTGCTAGCTCGCTAACCACACGGTCCCGGGAACCATCACCAAACACCCTAGGGATTATCAATCCAAGCTAAAGATTCAATTCGTTCGGATAAGACGAAAAAACCCTGAGATCCCGCGTATACCATTGGCAGCAAAAATAAGATCCCCTGAGAGTTGGAAATCGAAAGTACGAGTAGTAAGAAGCCTAGCTTCCTGGGCCAAATTTCTCTTTAAGACGTTGCATGGCATGCCATCCTTCATTATTCCGGTAGTAGCAAGCAAGTAAAATGCTAAATAGGGTGGGTTATAATTTCGAATGGTTAGCACGTGTGCGCTGCATCATAAGGTCTATCATTTAGTCAACAGAGTCGATTTATATACTTTATTATACTCAATGTAGCAGCTTGATATTAAAGTAGGAATGTCACAAATGTATGAAATATCAATTATTTCAGTATTCTGTAGGTGTATACAGCTGGCGGTATATGAGACAACTTATTGTTATAAACCATAATTTAAATTTTTGAATTTGAATGTTATTTCTTGGTTATAAAGCGTCATCGACAGACTATCTATATGTATCTATGAATATTTTATATTTGAATTAGTACTAATTAAAATATATTCCAAGCATGTGAATAGCAATGACAATAAACAAGTCAATTGCTGATGACTCCCCGCGTTTCGATTCAATATAGATGACGTCTATTGATTACTTGTTTATTTAATAAATTGTAAAGCATCGAGCAATTAAATTGCTTACCACTCAGCTTAACCTATACTATGCAAAAAATGAATCTAAGGTATCGTGGTCCTCTTCGACAAATCACATTTCTTAGCTCTGCTTGACCAAAGCGCGCGGGCAGAGAGAGTATGGGTTTTAACGTCCACTCGACACAAACTAGGTAACTAACATATGATTTGATTTTATTTCAATAATTCGCTTGCGCTTAGGGGTCTTTGGGAATGGGAGGAAACCAGAGTACCCGGAAAAATCCCACGATGTTGGACAGGCGATCCTACTCGAAACCACGCCAAATGACTCAATGGCAGGCTGTATGATACAGCGCGCGCACGCTAACCATTCGACCACCCAACCCCCGCATGGCCAAAGCGAAACTTGTTAACCATCGAACCCATTTATGGTATCCACCCAATTAACATCTACAATAGTTTGCACATTCTGGCTCAATTAGAAGTAGAGTTCTTGTGTTCCAAAAAGGTTGGCGGACAGACGCACGCACGGACGAACAGACTAAATTTAACAAAAATTAAAAACGGAATCTGAAGATTGCATATCAGTCACTGAAAACCCATATCCGACCCTAATGGTCTTCGTAAAATCTTTATTGACACATATAGTATAGGTAACTGTGTGTATGGTTCCTGCAACAGGATTCCGAAGGTGGTGCGCATACCCTGTCATGTAATATATGGTCGTAGGTGGTACGCATACCCTGTATATATGGCACTAAATTCTAAACCATTTCAGTAGCACAGAGTGGTGCTAGGAACAGTGACAAAGTCACCCTTATCGTTGATAAGGTATGCAATATACATTAAACGTAGAAGGACGCTTTAAAATGAGAAAATAATGCCACCTGCAAACAACTAGAATCCCGACCTATCTGTTAAATTGCAACTGACATTTGTGTCTTCGGGCCAAACGGTAGTAATGTTTTATGCATGAAACATGTCTTTAGAATGCGTCTTGATTCAGATAACACTCATTGCTATCGCTAAAATGTACGATATGCCTTCCAGGTACATGTAGTGCAAGTTGTAGGTTATCTCTAAATTATTTTATAACAAGCGAGCAAGAAAGAGAATATGCTTTATTACACGACACAAAGAATGAATGCAAATTATATGAATACCTATCGAATTATCTACCCTTGTCCACAAAGAGTTACCGTACTTTCAGTTTGGAAGCGTCGGAGACAGTTTTTTTTGTCAAGATTGTGATTGTTTAAGAGGTTTGCTGTTTATAAACAAAAACCGATAAAATAAACCCATATAGGAGTCGGTCCTTGTTCTGTTGACCCCCCCCTTTACCATGACCTACTTGTAAATGCGCCAGAATAACGAATTCAACAGAAAGAAATATCGGCTATGTGACCGAGCCCAGGGTAAACGGATGTTTCGCCCACAGAGGCTAATTAGTTCCCAGATGGTGCTAATAGGATGTAATGCATTAAGATTAGGGTAAAAACACTTGATGGTCGAATTTTCGTACATTTCAACCTGACATCTACTCCATTATTACGCCATGATATATTAGTTAACCTCACACCTACCTTCATAAATTCTACACTAGAGTCCAATGGATTATCTCTTCTAAACAACAACAAAAAGTTTTCTTCCATTGGTAAAAGTTGTGCTAACTGAAAACATTACATCACACACAAAATTAAAGAGAGAGGGAGAGGAATGGGGTTTAACGTCCACTCGACACAAACTAGGTCATTTTGGGACTAACATATGGTTTCATTTTATTTCAATAATTCGCTTGCGCGTAGGGGTCTTTAGCAGTGGGAGGAAACCAGAGTGCCCGGAGGAAACACACGTGGTTGAGACAAAAATTAAAGAACCCTTTCATACTTGACCTAACGTTTACGTATAAAACCTGTGAAGCGATGTACGAGGAATAAGACACAGACCATTTCTGTGGCGTAACAAGGGTTTCCAGAACCCACGGGCAAATACAGGAAAAAATTATTCATAGTCTTGGCCTGTTCTATTTAATTGTGTTCGTGTACATACTCAAGGAAGATAAAAGCAATAACAGGAATAGAAATCCCAAAAGAAGGGAGGGGGCATAATCATTAATTAATTGGAATCCCGTGCAAGAGCCCAGAGGAGATCCCCACCCTGTTACGACACTGGGTCATCAAATTATGATAATTTAATAACGTAATTGGTGTAAACCAACAGGGTTGTCTGACGGCCACGGGTCGTGTCTTGTTCAATTCTGCTACTCTAAATCACAACGTGAAGATGACAGATTGACGCTTTAGATAGCCCCACACCTGAAGGAAAAGATAGAATTGGCCACGCAGAACTAAACTGTTATGATGTTAATCCCTAACATAGACCAGTAATATCGATTATCGATTCCTTACACGATGTATGATAAATCTCTGACTATCCATTTAAAATGGCGTAACAAACTATGGTGTCACTCGAGCACTATAACACACCATTTAACACGTCTGTGGCTCCATTTCCGGTTTACGGTGTGGGTTACAATCGTCTGCATCTGAACCATTCACATTTACCAGACATAAAATATCAACTTCCGGCTTTAACTTGTCACGCTATGATTATTAAAAGGAAGATATAATCTACGCGTTAACTAAAAGTACTAACCTCGGCTATATCTATTCTACCATCGTTATTTTCATCAAATGCGTTCATAACCAGAGCTTTAGCATCTTCCAGAGCAGCCTTGGATACAACCTGAATTTACAGATAAAATTGAACATTAAATCACACAAACGACAATAATTTAAAGATATATTATGGGAGATTAGATAAAGATCTGACAGTTCTCACTATAATAGTTAAAAACTACATTATGTGAAGGTAATTTGCTGCAAACTTCGGTCAAATTGATCCACTCTGAACCGAGAATTTAGCGATTAAATTTTGGGTATAGAATCGATCGTTTGGTACGATCAAACAATGTGTCTATTTTCCATTTTTTTTATTTAATCAGCAGCAGCAGATCGGTTTCTAATCCAGTAAATATCACAGGCTAGCGATGACATCGAGTGTTGATTATGGTTTGGATAAGTTAATGTCTAATTAATAAATAAAGAAAGACCTACAATAGGTAGATTTATCTCTAGCATAATGTACGCTTAAAGAAAGTTCTGCAAATGGAGAGTCTTATGCCCTCGTATAAACTATGTTTATGGCCAGCAGAACTCAAAAACACAAGGATAAAAGGATAACGACTTTTTGGCAAGTTTAAAAGCTAACGCTATATCAGGCACGACACTTCTTAGAGACTAAAGCTATTGGAGAGAAGTTAACCACTGTGGAAATGCGTTGTTCTATAGGTTCAATCTATGGGGAATGTTCGTTGGGTGGATCTAAACACAGTGAAAAATGATGAGACCAAATATTTGTCTCCTCTGGTTTTGTCTCCCCGCTCATTCATCTGTCTATCATTTTTTTAAATTCCGGATTGCTTTTATTTGACTTGGAGATATTTGATTGTACTTCACCAATTGTGTCATTTGTGGATTAGTAATCAATGAAAATTAATTAAATCCTGTATAGGTTCATCTTTGAGTTATTTGATCTAAGGGTGGTACACTGCTGTTTATAGGTACAGAATAGGTTTGCGGTTCGTGGGATTCCGTAAATATTTGACTGAATTATGCAATTTAACCTAAGGTAAATGCTTTAGCTTCAACTTTGATGTCTTGAATTAATATTTATTACACTGTTTTACATTGTAGAATTACAGAACAATTCATTGAAATTTCAGTTTTTACAAAATTTTATCCATCTTTACTTGTTTGGATTTGTTGGAGCTTGGTTAGTGAAATATATTGCTCCTACATTTATAGTCTTAAAAGACATGTTTATTTTACAAATGACTATGGTTGTCCTGACTAAAGATTTGATTTGAAAGACAACATGATGACATTTTTCTTGGCAGGAAACATGGTAATAGAATACAATTGGATGTCAAATAGTTAAAGATATTTCATAAATAATTGCAGCGTAATATGATTATTTATCGTATATCATTCCAGTTTTGTGTTAAAATGATATTACTTTATGTCTACTTGTCATCATATGGGATTAAAAAAACATCTTCGCATAAAAAAATCAATAAATAACTAAATATAAAATAATCTTCAGGTAATTAGATAATGTTTATGTAGATGTTGCAATCAGATGAGCAGAGGAAAGGTATTACCGCCTTTCTTCACTTTCGAAATTTATTTGGTAGCTTACTCTTCATAAAAGAATATTTTCAAAAGAATCTTCAGTATCAGAAAGTAGTAAACAAATTCTCATTGATATCAAAGAAAAATAAATAAAAAACTTTGCGATACCCAAGAGAAATAATTCAATCGATTAAATAATGCTCATCATTAAATTGCAAAACAAACAGGTAGTTGAAGGTAAATCATTCTTCACTCTTCTGAAAATGATAGCTTTCGATAATCTATCTGAATCCCGCACTTCATTCAATAAAAACACCAGGAGATCCGTTGCAAAACAAACCTTTCTGTTCTCTTCCGAAAATGATGGCTATCGATAATCTGAAACCTTCCCAAATCAAGGAATCCCGCTGTAATTAGAGAAAACTGATGTCGATATTGCAAAATATACGAGAAAAAACGTGTCTTCCCTGATCTGAAAACGATAGCTCATAACAATTGAAAACACGGCCTCCATAAAAAATAATCTGTAAGAAATTTTTATCAAAAAAAAGTCTCTACTTAAACCTCATCCTTCTGCTTTCATGGTAATTCTCTTGTCAATCTCTTGAAGTAAATATTGAGAAACCTTTTTGTCAAGTATATAAACAGCTTTATCTAAGGAATAATTAATTGTAGAAAGAAAAAGGTCCAAGTCACTAGAGTAAAACATCCTAAGATCAGAAATCTTTGGATGATAATGTGTTCCTATAATCTACTTCTGATTTTTGACAATTTAATCACGTTGATCAGACACGAGTGGGAATGGAAGTCTGGATTGAACCTTGTCCATGTTTGAAGTAAGACGTTAAGTAGGAATTAGAATATATAGAGATAACGTAATATCTTTATAACTAATACATTTATCAGTCTCTCAAATCTACAGGAAACCATGTCTTGTCAAATGACATAAATAAGCCCATTGAGTGTCAGTCTCCCTGATACATGCACGAAAGTGAAATGAAATAACGTCCTACTATTGTTCACCTAAACTGGTTTAATGAAGACGAGTATACGAGGGAAATTTTGCCCGGGCAGCGGTGCTATGGCCTACACTGATATCGAATTCCCACTGCCAAGGGATATTTACGTGCAGGCCAATGTGTACACGGGACCGTGTCAGGCCCTCACTGAGAAGGGGAATCACTCTGGATAATCGGGATGAAGTTTTTCGGCATATGCATTGATCAACCTCCCGACCTTCAGGCTAGCGATACATGCAACAAGCACGGTATGTCTATAGAAGAGGGCGCTCGTTTGTTCCGTCAACATTTTCATCTAGCCAAACCCTCATTGAAGCTGGACATATATCAGCCCCCAGCCTTTCATAAATTCCGGGAATGTCTCTGGAGAGCTTCAAGATTTCTATCTCACTAAACACAACTGAAACTAAACAAAGAAAGATCCACAAATCCCACCATGCATATATTCCATGAATGCCCCTGATCGACATTGCGAAATCAGTCTTAAATCCACACTGGTATTTAAGACAAAAGAATTAATACATGTCGCACTTCATATATTCCAGGAATGTCTCTGGTTTCGAAATAATGTATCGAAACCACGGTAAAAAAAATACTGACAGGAATCTAATCGGCATTGTGTAATAAATTGTAATACGTCGCACAGATTCGAGTTTATGAAATATTAATGGACGGGGAGATCAAAGATTACCTAGAGATTTTCAGATCAATTATAACTGGGTGCTTTCAGTTGATTTGATATTGGTTGTTTATTTTTTGCAATGTTTGTGGAGTTTCTGTTGTCCACAGGTTTATTTTATGTTTCTTTTGAGTGTAACGCTGTCCTCCTGCCTTTACTATTACAATCTGATTAAAACACAGATCCAATTTCGTTTCGTTTTTTATAGTTCAAAATTTCGTTTTTACTTGTCTCTACTACTCGTGTTCTGCCTGAAATGAGGGGTCAGCCAATCAAATGATCTGTCGAATCCACCATTTGACCTTTTCATGTGTGGAACTGTGGTTAGATATTACCAGCCAATGACGTCTATACTAACACCAGCGGATAGAAATCAAAACAAAACAAAAGTAGATTTTAAAAAGCATGGCGGTCGCTAATTGGTTAATCGAATTATTGACGTTAACGGGTCATGGAAGCGTAAACGTTACACCACAACCAGAAGATGATTTTGTGGTCCCGTTCTGCCCCCCCCCCAAACAAAATGAAAAGGGGTTAAACGCCTTACTGTTCTGCTCCTAACCTGGGCTAATGAAGACGGCACAGGCCAAATGGTGTGCTATGAGAGAAATTTTGTCCGGGCAGTGGCGCTATGGCCTACTCTTATATCGAATTCCAACTGCCAAGGAATCTGTTATGTACACCGGACCTCGGGTTTTCCTCCCATCCAAACGACTAGACAGCTGTCCTTGTCAGGCCTTTCGCCGTGCATCAATGTCAAGGGGAATCCATGCCGGAAAATATGGATGAACTCTCTTGGCCAATGCAGGGATAGAAGAACCGACCTCCAGACTAACGAGCCATCGCCTTACCCACTTAGGCACCGTGACAAAAAAAAAAAAAAATGAAAAAAAAAGAAGCCTAATAAAATAATAAAATATTGGAAAACTCGCCTTACATAAATTACCCTAGTAAGCCAATTTACAAGATTTGTGGACTTTGTAATAAATGAGCGGAAGTAGAATATAGGCGCCATTGGCTACTCAGGGCTATCGGTTAGAAGACGGATTAACACAGACAGTAAAAGAAATCTAACAGTTTCTCCGTTACTTACTCGTGAGGTGTATAAATAATTAATGTACTCAAACATTTGACATTTATCTTACTTCCAATTCTCTGTTATATTAAGCGCTTTTTACATCAATGCCGACTGTTATAGAAGTCAAAGAAAAAAAAATCCAAGTGTGACACAAATCTCTGGAGGCTACTCGACAGTGTCCGCTCAGCAAATCTGAAATCATGTGTCTACAGTCGGAGGTCTAGTAGAAACGAAGGGTTGTCATTATCAGACATGCTTTCGAACTGTTATAGTTCTATTATTTGAAAAAATAGTTTGTGATTGTGGGCCAATTTTAAGAAGCATAACCATAATGCGTTTTTTACAAAAACACTCGTTTGTCATTTTGGGCTATATTATTATAAAAAAAAATTTCTAAATGAAGACAAAAGTCACCTCGAGTCATGATATAGTACCACTACAGTTGAATAAAGATCGAGATTTGTCATTGTGTGTCATGATTTAGAACCACTACATTTACATTTTTCACAATAATGATCAACGTTGGTCATCGTGGGTCATGAGTTAGCACTACCATGATTATATTGTTTCTAAGTAAATATAAACGTGTGTGCGGGGTCATATGGCCCTGGGGTCAAGTGGTGGGGTTTCTACTCCCAGACTATATGTGACTTGGTTTGCCTGTTTATTGTGTAGGTTTCCTTCGGGTTCTCTACGAAGCCTGAAAAGGACAGATCAATTGGGTTGAAACCCACATTTCCAACGAATAAGTAAAATAACTGAATAAATCACAGACATAAAAAGTGCAACTATAGAGTTATCAGTGACTTCGTACCAGTACCCATTGAAATCACCAGAAATGGACAGAAATGACTATAGGGCAGTCATCAAGTACCCGCAACTGAAAAGCAAATCCCAATATATATCCCAATATATATAATATATACATGCATGCTGACATGGTCTCCACTTTAGGGATGAAGCTCTTCCTTTTACCACTGTAAAGAAGTGGGCTGCGAAGCGTGGCACAGAGAGAGAGCCTTGGCGATGACCAGTGTCCTGGAAGGTCATCAACAGCTAGGATTATGCAAAATTTTAAAAAGCACAGCTTATTTTGTGGTCAAAGACCTAGAATAACTGCTAACGAAGGGCTAAACGATACAAATTTGATTACATATACGAAGGCTGGCTGAAATGTTCAAAGCCTAAAAAAGGATTAAAACAAACTTCTGCCACCAACAAGTACATCCCTTGAATGCATCATAGACATAAGACCATCTTAAAAATTGTGAACCTAGCTGACTATTGAAATCAACAGAAACTGAAAGGACTTACTCTAGTATAGATACATGCAAACATGGTCTCCACTATAGGGAATGGTACCCCTATCGTTTCCATAGTAAAGAAGTTGGCTGTGGAATTTATGAGTGTCAGAGATAACTTTGGCGATGACTAGCGACCTGAAAGGTCATTAAGAAACATTACCCGGTTACATGGCATGTTGATAGTTGATCGACGATTGGCAAAATATTGCCAGTGTTGTGGGCATCTCTCATGGGAGGTTTGAGCACATTAGGAATGGCAAAAGTGTATGCAAGATTAGTGCAAGATTCCGATAATTCATTGGCCAAATTTGTATCAAAGGAAGAATCCCTTTTCCAAACATTAAAAGGGAACTAGCCGGTTGTCATTTTGCAAGTAATGATAAAATCATGTCAGTTGTGAACGAGGGTGGCCTCGCAACATCGTTGGTAAAGGTGTGTCCATTTCGAAGGTGATTATGTAGAAAAGTAATGGGTACAGGTCTTTCACAGACAGGTAAAGAACTTCCAGACACCAACCTTACATAAAAATTTTACAGCAATACTAATCCAGACATTCTGAATTGATTCCAATCCGAAACGTCTATTCAGTTCGATGATAAATACAAGCGAATCTTCCTTATATATTTATGTAAAGAGTTCGGTGCTGATCACCAAGTGTACAATTTATCATTTTCAGCAAACTGATATTTAACGACCTTAATGTACCTTGTATGAAAGATTCCCTTAAGAATAAAACTGTCACTACCCGAGAAAATTAAATTGCTATGCATGAAGATGGATGTTTATACCCAGCGGTTTGATCTGGTGGTGTGTCGTGTCTACAGATTACAGGTCACATAGAAATCTCAGATTGCAAATGAACAGGGCTCACACTGTCGGTTGCCAAAGTCGCAATTTGCGATTAAATTATGAAAGTGGCGATTTAATTTTCATTTTGGCGAAAATTTTTGCGATAAAGTTTTGGGGTACTGGCGATTCTTTTTTAGAATTGGCGAAAAAAAAAATTCTAAAATTCTAACCGTATTTATCCTTGATTAACCATATAGCGGCAATCTATAAATCAATCAACTTGTTGATAATCCCGAACGTGTCATGAGTAACACTGAACACTTGTCTAGGATTAATGGTTTTAACTGATCGATAATTGTCGATCATAAAGCCTATATCTAGCCATTGTTCATCATTAATTAACCCCAACAAATAGATTAGGGGTGACTATTGATGTTGTGTAATGAAAACAAAGGGAAGTAATCAAAATGGCTGATCATTGCCGGCAACACTCGGCAAATCTCGACAGATTCCGTAAACTACATCTAGTCTCGGCTGTATGACAGTAAGTGATATGTACCTACACCCATACATTTGAAATGAACGTATTTTTAACTGAACCTACTAACAGACACAGATCATTTGTATAATGATATTTCTCTTACAAGGTGAAATTTCTGTGGAACTGCTTTTCGTTCACAATAAGTAATCTTTTAAATTACAACTAAAGGCATGTGTTGTGTTGATATATGAAGTTCGCAACGACACCGTGCATTATAAATACACATTCAGTGGCGGACTGGGTCTGGAAATATTGGTTGCCAGGAGACAAACGGGGCCCACCCACCAATACAATGAATAAATGGAATTTTCAAAAAATATGTAAGCGAAAACAAAAAGATGACCAGTCGGCCATTGTGCACTCTATTATCATCGTTTTAAAGACAAAACGTAAAATGTCTAATGGCTCGCAGCATACTGGCATGTTTGTTAAAACGGTGGTGAGTTAAATTAAAACAAATAGAAGAGCGATGATGTAGTAGACTGGAATTGACGACAGTTTTGATTCTGTTCGAATTTGTGGACAAAATATTATATTAAAGTATTATCAACTAGTGTTTCATTTCACATTTGTGGCAAATTTCGCAGGACATCAGAACTATTTTCAGTATCTGGAGAGGCCACCATACTCCTTGTCGTGTACAACCGGGGAATCGAAACCATGACAATTGATTCGATGGCAGAACTTATGATACAACGCCCACGCCCTAACCCCACCCCCTTCTCTATTGTAGTTTGTGTCTTGTCTGTCTGTCTGGTCGTATTTTGTGTGTACATGTATTGCTATCCCCGTGCACTTATTAATAAAGCGGATGCTTTTGCAGTGAATAGTCTGTAACGGTTTATGAATATGTACAATTGCCGAGGTCTAGTTGCTCTGTTATATTATGAAATCTTAGAGAAAGTTGTTTAATTTATTATCATCTTCAATGTAACCTTACATTACAACCAATATTCCAAAATTACATTAATATAAATGATTTGACGTTGGAATGGTCTGTTTTGTCTCAACGAGGTTTTATTGTGGATTTGAAGTTATTTCATAACAAATCACTTGTCTGAGACTTGATATAAAACTAGAAACCATTTCCTGTATTATGTCTTGTGTCAACTTAAGCAATAGTCATATTTCTTATCATATAATGACGGTCTACGTGATTTATTATCCTTCGTTCATCTTGCTTTGTCTGGGGAGTGGATGGCCGAATAAGCCTGTCATTGAGTCAACAGGTGTAGTCTCGATTCTCCAGTTGTACGTGCCAAGGAGTGGGGTCGCATGTCCATCGCGTGGGCTTTCTCTGGGTCCCCCGGTTCCCCCCCACTGCCAAGGATCCCTATCCACAAACGAACCATTGATATAAAATTGAACCAACTCGAAATGATCAGGTTTGTGTTGAGTGGACGTTAAACTCCATTTCTCCCCTTTTCTCTCTCTCTGCTTAGTCCGGTTGGTGCAAAAAGTGGGGCGCTAATCCATTTTAAAGTTTGTTCTTATATTAGCTACACCATTTCAATTAGTATTATAATCTAGACAAATTAATGAAAGCTGGCCAAACACATCGATTGATGGCAGCGTTTGCTTTGTAAATTTAAAAACCATCTGAAATTGGACAAAAGTGTGTGGAATAAACGTCAATCTTAGCACATAGTTTCTTATTCATGTATTTGACACATTAAAGCAACAAAAGTTTTATATAGGATTATATTTTAGTTCAAATAAGGCAAACAATTCTGAGTAAATTCTCAATTTAAGTCTGAGACTGCTTTGTGAACTCGGGGCAAGATATTATAAGAGACTTGAGAGATTGGAATGACAAACGATTGACTTGGACGTTTCTTCCATATAGTTTTGTTCAATTTCCGTTCTGGTAAACCATTTCTGTCCCAGTTGCGGCAACGTATTACTTAGAAGCATATTATATGGTTCACGTTGTATGTAAATCTTGATATACAAAAGCTGAACAACACGCTAGTACCCCCCCCCCCGTCACTATTAACATTCAGTCTGATTAAAACACAGAACCTTTTGTTTTTTTATAGTTCAAGATTCCGGTTTGTTTGTCTTCACTACATGTCGTGGAGGTCATCAAGAGTATAAAAAAGAACCGAAATACAGATTTGTATTTTGACCACATTGGCCAACCATACATTTCAGTGTAACTGAATATTCACCAAAACTTGAGAGGAACAATAAATCCAAAAGATTTCCAAGCAAAAGTAGGAAAGCGGGACAGGCTATAAATAGTCAGGAACTAGATTCGAGTACTCCAAATGAGGGAAATTAATCGTGGTCTGATTCCAGAAATATCAAAGGCTCTGGCGCCATATTCACGAAATCTTAACTAAGATAAAACCCAAATTTTAGTTATATGATTGGATAATATAAGATTGATATTAGTGCTTAGCCAATCAAACCGAAGTATCTACTAAAATTTGGATTTTATCTTTAAGTTAAGATTTCATGAATCAGGGGGCCCAGGCTTTATTTCGTCTTTCAGGCACCATTTGGGATTACACAAGGGTCAGGCTAAGGTGTCGTTCATTCGAATGGACTTATAGATCAAAAACAATAAAAAATATCTTACTAAAAATAACCAGCACAATAAAACAGTTAAAATAGATTAATCCGAAATTAAGTTCGAACCACCGTTCTACTGATTTCATGAAGACGTCATTTTGACTCTGCTACTGGCCAGTTGGCAGCTACAAGATATGTCATCTCTATGTATCAACATGGAGGACAATGCTTTGATTTACTCGTATAAATTACAGTTCAACTCTTAGTGTTGTTAAATAATGAACTTGTTTATTAACCTCCTGATGTATACATAATTGGAGTTGTCCAGATGAAAATTAACGTCTTCATGAAGGAATGTTGATCTGGTCAGGCGTTTGAGTATGTCATTTATGGCTTTATTGGTTTGTGGAGAGGGACCCCACTGAGTTCTTCTATTGACTAAATTAAGCTCAATATACAAATTCAAAGAAATGTATCTTTTGAGTAAATTCTGATTGATTTTCAATTACCACCGATTACGGCGATATCATGGAAATCAGATACTCCGTAGGTACCGAGCCTCGAGGTACGCACGACACTTCCTCGTGGAAATTGTTGAATTAAAATTCATTCCAGTCGAATCTATTGCTGATACACCAAGTTAATTGGAGATTTGACATGACCAAATGAAGTCCCCAAGCCAACAGATTTACAATTAGTGAAATCTTTAAGAGAAAATTAACTCCTGTCATTCAAGGAGTCTTAATAGTATTAGCAATATGCCCCCAAGGTCGACAACTGCATTAATTATAAAATTGATACGATAACCCAGCACTGATATTCATGATTCGAAGGAAGGCTAATTTCATCCCCAAACGTTGTTCATTCCAGTAAAGTAAAATTATTTTCCACTTAGGTATATCCCTAAAGACACTGGTGGACCCAACTAGATGCATTATGATTCGAATTCTGCACAGCTTAATTTTCTTTCATTTCTATACATTCATAAACAGGCTCTTTAAGTAATCGTCGTTTTCTTTATTCCGGTTGGCGCATTATTCCATTTTGTTTCATTTTAAAGTAATCAACAATACCTCAATCGTGCTTGAAAGGCAGATTGCCTCATAAAAGAGTAAAACATCTTTGAATAATTCCTTTCTGGCTTTTGTTTGAACAATTTCTCAAACTAAATAATGTCGATATAAGAAGAGCGAGAAACGCTTGGGCGCATTAGAGCGAAATTCATTAATCTACTTATCTCGTTAGGATAAGCTCTATGTGAAATCAAGCGAAAATAAACTGATAATGCAAAGCACTGATTTTTTTTTTAAATTCGACATCAACATGCTAAAGTAATACACGATAAGGGACATTTCAACTCATATGGATATGTAAACCCCGACACATCGCGTTTCTTTAGAAATACAGCCAAAGGGCGTATATCATTTTGTCATAAAAATAACAATGAAAGCTTTGCTCAATGAAAGCTTTGCTCAATGAAAGCTTTGCTCAAATCAAAATGGATTTAGCTTCGGACTTTTCTACATTAACCGAGCAGGCGCTGATCCAGGATTTTTTGCAGGGGGGGGGGGTCTAGGTTTGATAATTGCGTAACTAATTGCGCTCAACCGATTAATTTGGTAAATTAGATTCAATTTGCTTGATTCTGAAGTATTTCCGGAAGGTAAATTCCAAAATTACAGGTCTAAATCGCAAATAAAATCGCATAAAAAAATTTTCAGCCTGAGCAGGGGGGGGGGGGATCCGGACCCCCTGGACCCCCCCTCTGGATCCGCGCCTGCCGAGTTCATGAACATGGTTGTTATGAGTGAACACGAATAGACTTCAGGTTATCATATCTTCCGAACGACTGGCGCTTTGTTCTTGCCAGATCCCCCGTCTTGCAGGGGTGTTGGGGTGGCCTAATGGTCTAGAGTGCCACGCTTCAACCTCTAGTTGTCCGGTCACCTCTGGCTTGCGACTGTGGTTTCGATCCCTGGTGTGAGCGTATATGTCATGGGTTTCCCCCGGTTTCCTCCCACTGCTAAAGACCCTACGCGCAAGCGAATTATTGAAATAAAATTAAACCATATGTTAGTCCCGAAATGACCTAGTTTGTGTCGAGTGAACATTTAACCCCATTTCTCTCCCTCTCTCCATCTTGCAACAAGAGGAGACAAGGCTGGAAATTCGCGCGGTACTCTCTCGACCAGCACACTGTTCGAAACCCTTGGTTCATTAACCAGTGGATCTACGGTGGCAAAGCAAGTAAGACCCTAGCTCACCAGTCTCGAGGTCACGGGTTCGCTCCCGGTATTGGCCGATAATGTTTATCGGAATTTTCTAGTTTGGTCTTCCCTTGTCAATGGTGCAGGATGGATGCCCTGACCATTATAGCTGTCTACTCATTCGGATGGTACGAAAAACCAAAGCTCCATTTACACATTGACAGATGGATTTCTATATAAGAGTAGGCTGTAGCGCCGCTGTCTGGGCAAAATGTCCCTCATAGCAGTTTGTATGGCGTGTGCCCGTCTTCATTAGCCCACTCGGAGCTGAACAACAGAACGTTAAACTCAGTTTCATTCCATTAGCCAGTACAACACTCACGAATTCTGATAATTCAAATATCTCATACGCTGCACGTGACCTCGCCGTAAATAAAAACATCAATATTTTTTTCTACAATGTACAGAACACACTTATTATCGAGACTGATGAAATCTTTTTAAAGATTTTTACTTGATTAAGCCCGTTAATAAATTTTGATCGAAGTAGGGACACATTTATAAAATAAATGAATATGTTCATTAAAATGTCTTCTGCAACACGTGTTACATTGGTCATGCTTCGCACACAATTTGTCAAAATTCTTCGATTTATTTTCAGTGTCGAATAAAAAGTGTTAATTTTGGACTATGTTGTTACGTTGCCCCCAGGGCTATCAATTAATACATGTCCAGTCAATCAGAAGGCTGTAATCGATATGCAAAAAGCTCGCGGCGAGTTTTGAGTTTGAAAGAAATATGATAAAATAGTAATTAGGCTACATTTGAAATGTAGTCGAAAATGTTTGACGGTTGGGTAATCAATACAATCTTCAACTAAAGAGTATTCATGGATTAAACAACAATTCATACCCGTTTACCCCCCCCCCCCCCCGCACATACACAAAAGAAATCAATAAAAAAAAATCGGTTATTTATTTATACCTTAAATGAGCAGTCGTCACATCAGGATGTTCAGGTTACATCGCAATGAAAATACACAAACTGGTCAATTCATCAAACAGAGAGGAATCTCCGGGCAGTTTGACAAATATAATTCGGATGTAAATTATCTTTTGAATATTCATGATGGATATTCTACCGCCTTGGTCCGTCAAAAGATTCAGCTAAACTCATCTGCAGTGGGTACCGAATGTCAACAATCTATCAAATGACGTTTACAACCTTTAAATTAAAGGGGATGGTCAACGTCTATGTTTTAAAATATCATATTTGACAAATGAAATTGTATGAATATAAATTGCTATTTATTCCCCAATACAGAAAGTTACTTTATTTACAGCGAGAATTTCATTTTTTCTAAGAAAGTCAAAAGATGATTAGTTCTCTGTCTTTTGTTCAAAAGGTTGTCAACTCAATATTATACAATCATTGGCATTATTTCCCACACTTGATAATCATTCATTTCGAAAATAATAACACAATTACATCCCTTCTTCTATTCCTCCCATGCAATAGCTATCTTCAAACGTTTGAATTAGAAGTTGAAAATGCTATTTTTGCCAATTTCTCAAATAGTGAATTATAGGATTACTGGGATTATTTTTTTTTAACAAAGTAGGACTGTTTATAGATACTATCTATTTTAGGGCGTTATTTTAATACATTTTAAAAATATATCTTTAATATGAAATTGTAGCTTTAACCATGTATGTAAAATCATGGTTTTTCATTAGTTTTCTGATTTTAATTAAAAGATACTTGTAGTGGTTTAACAAGACCTGTAAAATGTACCGATTAGGAAAAACATGGGATGTATCTATACTACTTCTACCTGGTGCTTTATCGTCCGCTTCCACGGACGATGGGATGTACCGATTAAGTATCTATGGATACTTAAAATACAATGTAGCTTTTATGGTAGACCGTGTTTATCAATTAATTTTCTGATTAATTATCCTACGTTAATTAACAAAGTCAGATGAAAGACATTTACCAAGGGTGGGTGCATTGGATTGACAGTCCATTTAACTGTTCGGTAAACATGTTATTGTAAACGGAGACTTTCTTGTCAACTGTGTTGATAATGCAATCACCGCTTTCCCCCAGTCTCCATTCAAACCAGGAAAACCAGCAGTCGAAATGAAGTGGCCGTAATGGCATCGGCTAAAACGCATTCCATATACACATCGGTAATTTCATTAATCCTTGTTTACAAATCAACTTCAGAGCTTCCTTTACAATTTCAGATTCTCGACTGAAATGACAAGCTAGTATTATAAGGTATTGATTCGTTTCTCGAAGCTTGAAAACAAAAAAAAACCATCGCGACAAATCTCTTGATAATACACACGTTGCTATTGTCCTCGTCACATACATATGACTTGAAAGGTTGCCTTCGATCACCGACATTAGCGAATTTACTTTACTTTAACACCAATAGAATTCTCATTTGTCACAGTTCGAGCAGCTTCACGCGCTAAAAACTTCCAAGGTAATTTAACAGTCTAGGTTCATAATAGAGTCCGTATTCATAATAATATATGAAATGGAATTTACTATACCGACGGTGGTATTATGAACATTTTACCCCGGCAGCGCCGCTACTGTCAAACCTTTATTTTCTGCGGAAATGTCTAGGTCAATACCAGGATCGAACTCGGGACAACCTGGTTACTGAGCTATTTCCACACGGAGCCATCGAAACTTCCTAGTTACCGAACTATTTCCAGACTCAATGGGCCATCGTGGCCCCGTTCACAGATTGGCGAACTAATGCCAGAATGAACGCTTTCTTTTTTAGGAAATGAGCTAAAATTTCAATGTTGTGTACACCTTTATGGTGATGGCCAATCTGTTTAACAGAAGTATTGCCAATTGACCTTTCCGTCAGAGACCCGTAGCTCCTCCCACTTTTTATAATGACGTCACCTTAGACAACATTGGCGCGCCTTAGACATAAACAAACATGGCGATGACAGACGTCGTTTCATCTTGTGCCAATCTGTTGGACCTTCCTGCTGATTTGTCTGTTGAATATTTGAAAGAAAAGTGTGACGTGAGTTTAAAATCAAGACAGCAGGGCTTTAGATTGTTTAACGAAGGTTATTTCATTGATGTAAAGCTTTTTTGGGCTAGTGACCGATCAACCATCAACGTGTCGGCCAAGTGTTATCGGAGTCAGCGAAAGAATGAGAAACCTCATTCAGTTCACTTAGACGTGTCTCCAAAAGAAGTGTCAGATATTCACTGTTCCTGTCAGGCTGGGTAAGAAAATTGTACTTATTTACTGTCACTTTGGCCGATTGCCAGCATGTTATTTTTTAATTATCTGTGAAGCATATAGATTCAGTAGGACGTAACAGTCACACAGGAAAGGAGTACGCAAAGAAAGTTACGACATTTCTGATATGCAACTGGATATATTTATTATGAGTAATATAAGGATCATCTTTGCTGTCTAGGCCCAGTCTTGATATAAATTTGGAGAAAACCAAGGTTGGCTATATATATAATTTACTGCTGTAGATTGCAAGGCCTAGTTTTTATAATAAGTATAATTTAAACGAGGCCTTGTGGCTAGTCGTACTGTAGGCCTACTATTACTAATAAATCATCCTGCACACAGAGCTGTAGTGTTGACGCTATTACTATGTTAGGCCTATTAGTCTAGCTAATAAGCATAGGCAGTATAAATACACAAATTTTAATTTTGTTACCATGTCTGGGGCAAGCTATGTACTATGTAGGTCTTTACAGCTATTCAGCATGGAATAGCCTCTTAAATTTGTTTTAACATGATTATTTAATTTGTAGGATGTGTGGCTCTTGCTCCCATGTTGTTGGGCTTGTGATCGCTCTTCAACAGTGGCAACTGATGGGATTTAGTGATGTCCCTGCACACCTGTCATGTACATCACTACCACAACATTGGGGAAAGCCAAGAGGTGAAAAAATTGATCCTGCACCAGTAACCAACATCCATTTTATTAATCCAAAGCCAGTTCGCAAAAGAAAACATGTTCAGAATACGCTCCAAGATTGTAGGTAAGTAAAATTCAGAAATGTTAAACATGAAAAGGGGCCCGGGGGCATGCCCCCCAAGAAAATTTTTGAAAGAATGGAAGACTGTGGTGCATTCTGTTGTTATATGAAACTAAAATTAAGACACAAAAGAAAAGTAAAATTTCAACTTTTTATTACAGTACAACTTGTGTCAAGCACTGGATTTTGAAGTAAATCAAATGCTGAAGTACTTTCAGGAGATATCTGCGGCAAAGATTAAGATAAAATAAATGTACAGCAAAATGTATATCAAAACAATCACGATGACAATATTTGATAATTTTGTGCAATATTCACCCACAGAATAGCTTGCAAAATTCACTGTAAATAGTTCAACAAATCACATTTAAAACAACATCCATCATTTGGTTCCGTCCAAAACAAGGCGTATGCTGATCTCGCGCTTTGTCATTTGGACGGCACCAAATACCCTGATGTTGACATTCCGAAAAGGTGAATGATAACAACATCAATGAATAATCTCTCTTTGGTAAACACGCAATCACTTGAACAAAGGTTATGCTGAGTTGCTTTTTGTCGCTTTTAATATCAACATTTCCGAGACACGCCAAGGCCATGTTATAACCAATATGGCTGCACCTGCAAAAGCAAAACACTGCGTCCTCGGGGTTCAATTTTTCTCTTTAGAATATCTGGGTGTTTTTTTTAATTTTGAAAGATTGATTTTTTTTTTAAAAATCCGGTGGAATTTTTACCGAAATCTCAATCCAGAATTCCGGGAAAATCCGGAAGACTTTCATCACTGTTAAATACATGTTTACAAATAAATAATGAGTCAAATGACTAGATACAATTATGAAAAGAGTTTTACAATACAATGTATGTTGTGATTGAAAAAGCGAACAGACTAACTTTTAAATTCCCTTTGATTGTATGTTTATTGAAGATTGTTGATAAATAAAAACAAAACTCAAATACTAGTAAATTTCATGTTAATTCTATTATTGAAAATTTCAGATTACTTCAAGTTGAAACAGAAGATATTCAGCATCTACAGTCTTTAAAAGGTTGTCCTATAAGTTACCTGGTCTCTTCACCACCTAGTGATACTAATAAATTTATAAATACACATATTGGCGCCTTTAGTGTTGGCAGTGGATTGTCAACTCATGTAAGTAATACCGGCATATTATTCTTCAGCACCTTTGTCTTTAATACAGGGTGGCATAAAATTTGTTAAAAAACAACAAACAAACCAAATTTGATCAATGCTTGACATTAAAGATAAAGGTATTTGACCACTTAAAATTTCAAAAGATTTAACCCTTCTTATAGCTCGCTCTACATGGACCCGATGTTTTGCAATCTTTTTGGTGAATATAGCATCACCTTCACTCATTTGTTTACCAGCGTGAGCAAATGGGGGAATATTTAATTTCAATGAAATACTTGCAACTTCTTGTTCAATCTTAAAGCCCTTGTCTGCCATTAAACCATCACCAGGTATTAAATATTCGATATTCATCAAATGTTTCAAAGTATCTCTTAATCCACTCATATTAAAAATATCTTTATCAGATGTTGCACCACCAAAAAGCATTGAACAAAATATAATTGACCCCCTAGGGTCACACACCACAAGCCCCTTTAAAGTGTTAGTTCCTTTGTAATCGCTATAGGTCTGGGATTGAGCTACAAGAGACTTTGGCTTCTGTATTTTTATTTCAGTGCAGTCAAGGATGGCAAATGTATTGGGAAATTCTTTTCTGAATTCTTTTGGCATATGCTCCGTTAAAACATTTCTCGATGGCCAGAAACTTACTTCACCAAAACGCAAAAACATATAATTAATCCAAGTATTAAAAACAACACTAACAACTTGTTGTGTTATAGCAAAACGAAAAGACAAATCTAATAAGTCAAAATTGTTTCTTAATTTACACATGGTTATAAAAAATTGATGACGAAGTGATAAATCAGAAAGTTTCTTTAGACGTCCTTTACTAATATATTCAAAAGGAGCACCACTATTTGGCAATCTTTCTGGAACTAAAAATTTATAAATAGAATTGAAAACATCTGCTGTAAAACCAGTATAATACTGTAAAACACTGTCATTCTCAATAGTTTGATCTAAAAGATCAATTCCCTTCTGTTTACTTAATTCTTCAATTTCACCATTTAATCTTCTGATTTCTTTCTGTTGTTCTGCTACCATCCTTTCTTTGTCTGTACGATCTGTAATTTCTTTTGCAAGCATAGTTGTTATTCTACTGTTTTCTGCAGCTAACGCCATCATATCTAGAGGGCATGTCCCTGGAAATAGGCAAATTAATTGATTAAGTATTTATTCTCTATATTTTCAGGCACATTTCTTCAAACCAAAGAGTGAAACACCTGTAAATACAAACTGTGGTAATTTACAGTTTCCAAGAGATTTGACCATTCATGTTAGTGAAGAAATAGTCAAAACAGCGCCATCTATGCAGTTACAACAGTGTGTTTCTATAGAAGAAAGAACACGGGATCAATCTAATAGTCGTCTATGGTTTGAGGAGAGAAAACACAGATTAACAGCTTCTGAGTTTGGATCTATTGTAAAAAGAAGAGTTGTGTCAGACAAATTTATTGACTCAATAATAAATCCTAAATTTTTTACTTCAGCACCAACATCATATGGAAAGAACAATGAGAAAAAGGCCATCAAATTATATATTGAAAGATCTGGAAATCATGTTCATGATTGTGGACTCATTGTAAATCCAAAGTTGACATTTTTAGGTGGTACACCAGATGGAAAAATTTGTGATCAGGATGGTACAGTTGGGTTACTTGAAGTAAAATGTCCTTTTAAGGAACGGGACTTAAAGATTGTAGATGCTTGTCTGCATAATGACTTTTGTTTAGAAAACAAAGATGGTGTTATTCAACTTAAAACTAATCATAATTACTTTTACCAAATTCAAGGACAACTGTTAGTTTCTGGTTCAAATTTTGTTGACTTTGTAGTTTACACAAAGAAGGATTTATTTATACAGAGAATTCAGCCTGATAATGTATTTATGTTGAATATGGTTAACACATTATTTGACTTTTATGAAACTCATGTAAAAGCCAAATTGAAACAGGTCAATTACCAGTATATGGCGACTGCACTGTCAACATCGACTGCACTGTCAACATAGTAGTATTGTATCATTTGTAACCCAACACTTGTCACATTATTTGGCACAATATGGTAAGGGGAGGTAATTTGACAGTCTTTGTTCTAAGACAATTTAATTTTGATATGGATTTGTTCTACTCTTTTCTTAATCTTTGACATTTACCCTATAATTAATGGCCAAAACAAACACGCTCGGATTATTCAAATGTAGTATGCACTACATTCAACATATTAAGTCAAAATCTGAGTCCAACTCCTACATAATGTCGAAAGGATTTTGAAAGGAAAATTTAAGTGCAATCAAACCGCCCATGAGGTCCAGTCACCCCCACTTTACCTATATATAATTAAATGTACTTACATAAACCGACTGTTTGACTGGCAGACTCATGATGATCTTCCTGAATTTCATTAATAATGTTAACATCTGGTTTCTTTCTTTTTTTCACATCAACAATTTTGCTGTAAAAGATAAAGTAAAATATAGTCTTATTTCATTCATAATCTATAAAATAAATAATGTGCTGGGTCTTTAGACTAAAGGAATTTTGTCATATTTTAAAAATAATATTGACAAGTCTATTGAAGCACTGGTACAGATATTTTTGCTGTAAGATTCTACTATCAAATAACAGACATGAAAAATTAATACATGCTATTTTATATCAGATTTTCAAAGCAACCCAACAAATTCATACCATGAATTGAAATCCACTTGAGATCACTAAATATTAATAAAGGCAAATTAAATTTTCAGTGGAGTCTGACATTTATTTACCTGTCAATAATTTGACTGTGTCTTTTTGTTGGTGCAGCTCTTGTTGGTTTACTATTCATAACAGTAGTTCCATTTTTATCAGCTGGAAATGGGTCTGGGTTATTTTCTGTTGGTCCTGATAGATTCACAAAGTGCTGAAATACAGATACAAAATACTCTAACTCTAGCAAGCATTACTCAAGGCCATGCCAGAAAACCCCAAAATACCTCAGGGTAGAATTAGAAAAGTAAAACCGTTTTACTAGTATTACTAACTAGTAACTGACTGTTGTTAACAGTTAAGTACGGCACTAATTAATAGGCCTTTCTATACTGACAATCGCAAACTGTCTTGGAATTATATCTAGGCCTCTATCCCACTCTAGCTCTCTTCATTTAACCATAGAAGAACTAAATTTAGTTCTATGATGATTTGTGATGATTTGACTGTGAAAATAGGTTTACCGGACTTTAGGCCTTGAAACTTTTAAGTTGGTGTGGGTAGGCCTAGACAAACTGGCTAGCTAGAGCCACGTACAGAGGATGGGCCAAGAAACAACTGATCTTTGGCGAATTAATTATGCAGTACATAATTCGAACAGAGAAGCCTGAATGAAAAGCTGTGGAATAATGTGAGGTAAATCGTAAATATCCAGTAAGATCTGTAAACGGGACAGGGTTTGTCCATATTCAGTCAGACGGATTCATCTGCACGATAGGGCCTACTTGATCTTTCCGAACGAACAAATATTTTTCCGTGTTTATAGCCACAATTCTAACCCTTCAGAATAGTTTTAGATAAACTTAACCCGAACCCAAGGGAAAATATTTGTCCGTTCGGAAATATCCAGTATTGTATTGTGCGATTCATCTTCCCCGTTTTGTCAGTTTTGACAGCAAATTCAAAATGGCGGCTCTGGCAGACGACCTTTGAAGTCTAACGAAAAAGGCCAAGATATGTAAAAAAATTTAATCCTATCTGGCTAAAAGAAAATTAATTATTAACCATAGCACACATTTTATCCTATGTAACGATTACATGGCTAATGAAAACGAAATTAATTACCTTGGAACACACATATCGGTTAGAATTGATGTTGTTGATATTCAACTGCGAGTGAGGTCGACCACACAATTTTATCCACCGCAGACACTTCTCGTGGTTTGTTGTCGGTTTCGGGAAGGGAATGAATACGACACCGCCCTCTAACTTCTCTGGATACCGGCTATCGCTCTTACAAAGTCCGTGTGAACAATGCTTCACCATGACTGCTGACGTTTCAAAACATGTCAAAATGTCAACAATGTCTAAGGTGAAGAAGCGTGGAACATTGACGTCATTTCGCGGGAAATTGAAAACGAAGCTGATTGGTTAAAACTCTTTTGTGGGTGGAGTCGACGGAAAGGTCAATTCCAATGTGTGGGCTATTCAAACCCAGTTTGTTATGGTGACAAATACAGTCTAGTTATTCGCATGGTACGAAAAATCGAGAACCACACATGTAGAAATTGGCGTATGGATCGTGGTTTAGAGGTAGGGTAAGGTTTAAGGCTAAAGCTAGCGCCAACCCTGTTTATATTCCGAGACCTTGACGAAATTTGCAGTCCTAAACCTAACTAAAAATTCAGCATATGACGTCATATGTGCTAGACCGTTTCCGATCCAGCGTTCTCCGAAGCTATTAGACAGCTATAAATAAAACATGTTCCCTGGTCTGTTTTGTTTGACCTTGGTATAATGGCCTTGGTGTAATGACTTTTAGTTGGTCATCTGCTCATTAATTAATCATGCTACCCTGAAATCAATCAACGGAGACCTGTTGTTTCCACAGAATGTCGCAGAAAATTAGGTTGCCAAGATATTCCCCTGGTATAAGTCAAGGTCAGAAAGGACTTGACTAGCAATGGAATTAAGTATAAAAATAAATACATGAACTGACATGCAGCACAATGTCTTATAGTTCTGCGAATTCCACACAGTGTGCTATGAGTCCAATTTTCCCCGGATAGCGGCGCCACAAAATAATCTTATATCAAATTCCAGCTGTCAAGTGTTCTTTTACGAATCTTTTACATCGGACCTCGTTTTATCGCCCCACCCGAAAGACTATACATTATCCAGGCCCTGCGCCCTGCACCACTGACTATGTGAAACTACGCCCCCAAATTCTTCAAGCTCTGTTCACACCTTCGTCGGTTTTATCTCCCACCGTGAACTCGTAGCCGAATACCAGCATGGCCTTAGTGTACCCATTCATCATCCCGAGCAGGTTGCACTTTATTGTTAATCAACCCAGTTATTTTGTACATATCCTGGGGTTACAAATGAACAGATGTTTTATCTTTTATTGCGGACTCATAGCTGAATACCTAATTATGTTAACTCCCAGCATTACCTTGGTGTACCACTTCATTGCTTGTCAAGCCAAGGAATTTTGTTTATGTCTTGGGGTTACAAATGATTAGAAAAAATCCCGAAAACATGACATCTTGGCAAACCAATATAAGGTTATCAGGCGATAAATACACTTGAATACCAGAAAATGCATCCGGGCATTACTGATTTGATGCAATATATGCAAGAGAAATTGAGTCCTTGAAGTTTCAGCATTTCCCAAATTAAGGCGTAATCGTTGGAACATAACTCGGTAATATCTCATATTATCGTGTAGACCTCCAGGGTTAGAACCAGGTAATACTCATGATCTGTAAAATTGGTTAGGAAACAAGCAATAACTGCTATCTCGAGACTTGTATACCAAACATTAAGTCAAAATTGATTCCGTGGAATTGCATTACACGACAAGAAGTACCCAAACGGAAAGGGAAATGCTGGAAGTGTACTACAAACAGGCGACCAGGGTGAACTGAAAGTATAACAAAAGGATTCGGAGTCATCAATATCCCCTGCAACGTGTACACCAAAAAAAAACCCAAGTAAATTAAATTTCATAGAGAGAGAGAGAGAAATGGGGTTTAACGTTCACTCAACACAAACTAGGTCATTTCGGGACTAACATATGGTTTAATTTTATTTCAATAATTCGCTTGCGCGTAGGGGTCTTTAGCAGTGGGAGGAAACCGGAGTGCCCGGAGGAAACCCACGAGGTTGAGAAGGCGCCCCTATCTCCAGGCCAAATACGCTCATACCAGGGCTCGAAACAACAACCGCAAGCCAGAGGTGACCGGCCAGCTAGAGGTCGAAGCGCGGCACTCTAGTCCACTAGGCCATCCCACCCCCCTAAATTTCATAGAAACATGCAAGTAGAAAAATCTGATAAAAAAAATTCAATTAGCAAATGGCTGAACTATGTTCTAAGCCTATCTCTGGGAGACCTGTATAAAGGGCCAGCAAGTTGGTTAGGAACCAATTTTTTTCAGCCACTCTGATATCATCATTACTAGCAAAACGATGACCAGCTACATCATTTTTGGAACAGCTGGAAGACTGACGGGGTGGAGTCTGGCTCCAAAAAGGCGCAGATTGTCGCGGGAAGTCAGAATTCTGGCATGTTTCCGATTCGAAAGTCAAGAGCTTTTTGGCACCTACCTTGCGGACACTTTTGTCATTCCTAATTCACTTTAATGTTCTCAACCCTTCCATGAGCCATGACCTTAACACTGACAATATGTCGAATGGTCAATCTTCGACCAGGCATCTCCATGGTTTGCACCATGGCAATGGTTCATGTTGATGGCCTTCTAGGGTTTGGGTCGTCGTCATGACTCTCTTGCATACTTAAATTCTGCAGCCCACTTTCACTTTCTACCGTCGAAAATGGAACGTGCACTATCTCATAGTTTTGTCTATTTCTGAAGATTTCAATGGGTAGGTTCACAACATGGTCTGGTACGAAGACAATAATATCACTACATGTAGTTGCAGTTCTGGTATGTGTAGACTCACGCGTGTACATGGTTTCATAAAGATATCTTAGTGTTGGCCTGGAGCGTTTATTGGGATCTTACGACGTGTTTTTTCTTGCCTGTGGTGCTAGGCGGAGGTCCTGACAAGGACAACTGTCTAGTCGTTCGGGTGGGACGAAATCGCTAGGTCCCGTATACACATTGGCGTGCACATAAAAGCGCGACATACATAATATGACGTGTCAAGACAACCTTAAACCAGAAGAAATGGTCATAAAAAATGTGATAATATCACGGGAATTTATGAAGCCATGTTCTTGTCAAATTAAATATTTCTAGAACATCAGAGGTGTTAAATTTAATCATGTTAAACGTTTCAATTACCCGAGAGAATATTATTTGACAACCCATGGATGTCTTTGAAGTAGGTCGACAATTTGAAAATATTAATTTAAATGCGTGGCAGAATGTTTTTCAAACTTTTTAGGCATCTGCCGGACAACCCTTTGTTTAATAACAATTGCAGGTGGGCCGAACTACAAAAAGCAAATGGGGTTTAACGTCCTACTATTCTGCTCCTAAACTAGGCTAACGAAGACGGGTATGCGCCATACAGTATGCTATGAGGGAAATTTTGCCCGGGCATCGAAACTACGGTATATCTTATATCGAATTCCAACTGCCAAGCGATCTTTTACGTGCACCATAATGTGTACACGTGAACTCGGTTTTTCGTCCAATCCGAGCGAATAGACAGCTGTCATTGCCAGGCCCATTGTCCTGCATCACTGACAAGGGAAACCAAGCCTGAAAATGGCCGAACTCAACGTAAAAACAAAACAGACAAGACAAACTACACAGAGACTACAAGAAATAAATTTTAAACCAAGTGAATGGATAAGATACATTATGTAAGATTAAGATAAAGAAAAACTGACAATTCTCGCTATAAGACCTCAAAAATATATAGATAATGTAAAATGAAAATATTGAAAATTTCATTCAAATTACTTCATTCTGAAACAAGTTATCACTGTTTGTAGATTTGACAAGATGTGTGCATAGTGGTAAGTGGGTCACTGGTATATTCGAGACTGAACCTCGGTTTTCCATTTATAAATTAAATTCTTAAATTGCGAACCGTTCAGATCAAGTTAAAATTTCGATTATCCGTTGCCATACAGAGTTGATTATGCTCTTGTTTACTAATTAATAGTTTAAAACACATTTCAGACCTAACTAAAGACATGTAACAGTCAGATTTAGCTCTTGCATAATGTATATCATCACATCAGATGTTAACATCATTTGTCATATTGTTTATAACTGAATAATAATCCTATGACATTGTCTAAACAGGCAGGAATGTAATAAATAATAAAGGCACACATTAACGAGTGAAAGAATTGGCAAGTCAATTGACTTATAAAATATAGGCGGTAACATGTGTGTGATTCATGACCCAGGTAATATATTCAAGCTGCACACAGGGGCGGATCTAGGAATTTTGAAAAGGTGTGGGGGCGCGCCGCAAACTGAGGGCACTTACTGCGGAGACGGGGCACGGCGCTGCGAGGGGGGGGGGCAAAACAATTATAACAATTATCCGTCATTTCTTTGCATCTGTAGTCATTCCAAGAGCTATTTGTCTGATATTTTCGTCTAAGTAAACGTTCGGAGAGGACATATTTGGGTCTGAAAAAGGGCACTTTCAGCAATAAAAAGGGCACTGTCGAAAATATCTTGCAATGCAGAATGTACACGAAGAAACACCAGAGAATGTTTGTGGAGATCGCGTAAACGCACCACAGATCAATTCTCCCAAATTGGACCAAAAATGAAATGAAATGGCGTTTAACGTCCCACTCTTTTGCGCCTAACCTAACAGAAGACGGGCATACGCCATACAGTGTGCTATGAGGGAAATTTTGCCTGGGCAGCGGCACTACAGCCTACTCTTAAATCGAATTGCAACTGCCGAGGGATCTTGTACGTGCACACCAATATGAACACGGGACCTCGGTTTTTCGTCCCATCCGAACGACTAGACAGCTGTCCCTGTCAGGCCCTCCATCCTGTATCACCTACAAGACGAAACCACGCCGGAAAATCGAGATGAACTTTCTCGGCCAATGTAGAGATCGAACACCCGACCCCCAGGATAGCGAGCCAGCGCCTAACCCACTTAGCTAGGTGATCTCCGGACCAAAAAGGAATGCAAATATTAAGTGTAGTTTTTAAAAAGCCAGGTTCAGTACATGTTCCTGAAGCAGCAACTGCGAGTTTTATATCTGGACGTTGCTAGATTACTTCACAATTCCCGAACTTAACACGTGATCAGTAGCGTCCAATCAGAGGTTGTGACCCAGTGACATGCACAGAAGCGTTGACAATTAACAAACTTTGCAAATCGATTATCACAGTACCACAGGTAGACATTTTAGCTTGAAAGCGCGAGACGCTGCGTTGGTCGAGAAAGTTCATCGGGATTTTCCGATGTGGTTTTCCCTTGCCAGACCTCTGGCTTGCGGCTGTGGTTTCGAGCCCTGGTGTGAGCGTATGTGACATGGAGATAGGGGCGCCTTCTCAACCTCGTGGGTTTCCTCCGGGCACTCCGGTTTCCTCCCACTGCTAAAGACCCCTACGCGCAAGCGAACTATTGAAGTAAAAAAATTAAACCATATGTTAGTCCCGAAATGACCTAGTTTGTGTTGAGTGGACGTTAAACCTCATTTCTCTCTCTCTCTCTCTCCCTTGCCAGGGGAAGGCATGACAAGGACAGCTTTCTAGTCATTCTGATGTCACTGAAAAGCGAGGTCCCGTGTATACCTTGGCGTGCTCGGATAACAGTGAAATAATAGCCCTCTTGGGAAATGGAATTAATGTTACAGAGCTACTCGAAGAAATACTTTAAATTTACATTTTGTTCTTACAGTTTGATCTTGTGCATCAATAGCTATTATTTGGAGTCGTGAAATTGATTCCAATTATAACAATTCATCAATGTTTTCGATTTATTGCCTACCATAAGTTTAGGCAAGAACTAATTAATTATAACATTCTCTGTATCAAATCGAATTTAATTTAAACTTTATTAACTTGTCATAATTGAAAACAGTTTTTGTTGAATTAATCGCTCGGATTGAATAAAGATACGCTGTACAATTCTCTTGAATAATTCACGATTGAACATCAATTAGTTCTTTCAGGCGGAACAAAGAATACAAATACACAATACAATTTATCTAACTGTGAAAGCTGACATTTTCGCTTAAAATCTGAAGGAATATACACGCAATGTAGCTATAGTATAAAATCCAATATCATAAAATGAGATGGTGTCGATAGCGTATATACGCTATGCAGTGTAATACGAGGAAAACTATATTAGCAATGGTACTTGTCGATCAAGACTAAGTCTCGATTATTCTCTTTATCTTTCAATTTTTAAATATTGTGGGTGTTCAAATCCATTTAAATCTCGAACTGGGATAATGAAACGGGCATATGCCATACAGTGTGCGATGAGGGAAATTTTGCCCGAACATCGGTACTACGGCCTACTCTTATATTGAATTTAAACTGTCAACGGATCTTTTACGTGTATGTCAGTTTGTAGGCAGGATTTCAGATTTTCCTCCAATCCGATTTTCGTCTCATCCGAACGACTAGATCTATAAAAGTCGTTCATTGACAAGGGGGT
Organism: Patella caerulea; assembly: GCA_036850965.1. NCBI lineage: Eukaryota > Metazoa > Mollusca > Gastropoda > Patellidae > Patella > Patella caerulea. The sequence goes on along the minus strand of JAZGQO010000011.1, from coordinate 62,921,784 downwards.
AAATAAATGAAGCCAAAGGAAAGAACTGCAATAGGCAGATTCAAAAGTATAACGTTCAGACTGAAACGATCGTTGCATGTTCGTGACTCTATGTGCTAAAACTAGATCTATATAAGGAATAGATAAACACGTTTTTAACAGTCTAACACATTCAAAAAAAATAAAAATATATAATCAAGATCAACAATAAAAAAAACCCGCACAAAATATCAAGGATTTGCATCTCTGTTTTAACCTTTACATGGCGTGTTTAATTATTCACAGATTGTAAACCCAACAGCATCAAAGAATAACATAGTTCGTTATTCATTCTTGCGCAATAAAACACACCCTATTCTGTTTATTTTGTTGACAATAGCGAACTACTTTCTAAAATTAATTACAGTGCTATTCTGGCCGCCATTTTAAACAACCTTAGGCATTTTTTTCTGCTTTATTGACACGTTTTTCATTGCTTATTAAGAATCGGAAAATAATTAAAACCGTGTATGCGAAGCTGTAACCGGAAGTTGAGATGAATACGTTGACAATAACGTTACCGGGTTTTTATAAATGTTTGTTTTAGGCGTTGTCATGGTAGCATTAAATAAAACTTCCAGAATTTACTAAGATGGAATTAATTACAACAGAAAAAGGAAAACTGTTCAGATTTATTGTGCTGTGGTTCGATGGCAACATAAGCCTAAGCTCTATTTTCCCTCTTAAATCTCACTTTACTTTGGAAAAAGAAATCTATTCCAGTTTATGAGTCTGTTATGGGCTTATGGTGCTATGTTTGTGCTTTATTGTATTTTATAACCCAATCTGAGAAATATAATACCGATGCTGTCAAATGCAGCTTCATTAAATGCAACCACATTCCATTATCTCCACGCAATTTGAAATTCAAAACGTGCGTTTCTGAATTGTTTAATGCAATATAATTTAAAACAATTGCTTTGGAATAGGAGTCGAATGAAATGAATAAAATGGGGTTTAAGACGGGGAAAAGGAGCAATTTAATTTGAAACAATTTAATTTGGAGCCATCTCTCTATACTGTATGTCTACTAAAGGGTTGTTAATCCATCACCAAATGCAACTTCGTGAAAGTATAATCTCTAAAAGGAAGGTCAGTCAAAAATGGTTCGATTCCGTTTCTTATTTACAAATATACAGTGAAGTGAAAATGTCACAACATTTGGCATCCTCTGTATTGACAATTGCCAGATGGTTCAGAGTTTCATGCCCGTTCAAGGTAAAGGATATTGAACGGAGCCATGTTACGGAAAGGCGTCTTATCCTTCGGAATCTTAACGTTTCGTGTTTACTCGTTGGAGCAAATATCTTATAATATATGTTAAGGTGATATTGTAGGATGTTCACGTATTGCAAATGGTACAATTTAAACCACACAAAAGCACAACCAAGAACTCTTGCTGTGCTGTGTGAAGGTTGACTACCAGAGTTTAAAAATTTAACTTGTTTTAGCACAATGCAGAGTATGGTTACATTTAAACTGAAATATTTGTAATACTTTCTTATATTATTGTAATTGTCTCTACATGTATTTTAATATGTTTTCTTTACAAGAGAGAGAGTGAAAGAGAGAAACGGGGTTTAATGTTTAATGTCCACACTCACAGACTAGGCCAGTTCGGGACTAACACATGGTTCAATTTTATTTCAATAATTCGCTTGTGCGTAGGACTCGAAAAAAAGTTGGACGGGCAACTCCACTCCTTAACTACCGGGAAACCGCTTTACAAGTGAAGCCTGTTTCACTCGAGATCCAGAATATTTAGACTTACTGCCGACCCACGGATAAATTCACTTAAACTGACATTAGTTTTATTACCCGGTGTTCTATTGCGATATTGTTCACGTGATATGTGTAGTAAGGTTCCCATCTACCACCCGACATTGAATGGTTTCCTTCGTGTCAATAATGATATCTGAAGTATCTGAAACGACCTGTCTGGGGTTTTTTATATTCAGTATAGTCGGTCGTATCACTTTTATGACAATAAATAAGATAATGTAAAAAATGGTTTCCATATTATATTGATCTGAATGGGAATCAGACACACTATGTCAACTTAGAAGACACACGTTTATTAATAATGTCACGAATATAATCATGTTTCTAGAAAACTGTGATAATAAACAAAACTAAATGTCGAAAGTCTTTAACAGATAACCAGAAAGACACGTCGGAGTTGTACGCCACGCTACAGTTGCAGCTTACTGTATAAACAATACACAAATATTTGAGGTTATCCACTAAGGTGTTAAAAGCACAATTTTTGGTATACCCTAAAGAAGCAGAACTCAAAGATTTGGGAGCACTCACTAAAGATGCAAAATAAAAAGCACAAAATTGAGCAGAACACAAATATCCGAAAAAAATGTAAAAATTTGGGCTACCCCTTGAAGAAACAGGACTAAAAGATTTTGGGCTACACACTAAAAATGCAAAAAGCACAGATTCGATTGGAGGTATTACATCATCTGAAACAACTGATTAACCTTGCTTCAAATATGCACGTTCTAATGAATGTTTAAAACCAGCACAGTATCTCACATGGTGATTTTGAGATACATTATTCTCTTAGTGGGGTTACGGTGGCTAAATGGGTAAGACGCTGGTTCGCAAGCCAGAAGGTTGGCCGAGAAAGTTCATTCAGATTTTCCGGCGTGATTCCCCCTTGTCAGTGATGCAGGATAAGGGCCTGACAAGGCATCTGTCTAGTCATTCGGAGGGGACGAAACCGAGGCCCCGTGTACACATCGACGTGCACGTAAAAGATCCCTTGAAGTTGGAAATTACATATAAAAGTAGGCCGTAGTGCCCTGTCCGGACAACATTTCCGTCATAGAACACTGACGTATGCCCGTCTTCATTATCCCAGTTCGGAGCAGACCAGTAGGACGTTAAACCCCATTCCATTTCATTTATTCTCCGTGCATATTATGCTGTTCTGTTCTAACAGGTGCGGATCCAGGATTTTTTTCAAGGGGGGGGGGGTCTAGGTTTGATAATTGCTTAACTAATTGCGCTCAACCGATAATTTGGTAAATTAGATTCAATTTGGTTCATTCTGACGTATTTCCGGAAGGTAAATTCCAAAATAACAGGTCTAAATCGCCAATAAAATCGCATAAAAAATTGTTCAAGCCTGAGCAGGGGGGGGGGTCCGGACCCCCTGCCCCCCCCCCCCCTCTGGATCCGCGCCTGTCTAACCACGAACAATCGATTTATTATTGAATATTAATATGATTGTTTATTCATCTGTAATAACACGCACTAGTTGTGTATCTATTGAATGATCGATGCATTCCTCGCAGATGAATAATACGAACTGAATGATCATTTGTAGTAAAAACAAACCCAAACACAATTAGTATTCTGCTCATTTCATAGAAAATCCCCAGTTATTTATTATTCATGATTTATTTAATAAAGATATCAAGTGCTAGGTAAACATCAGTTTATATTGTATTAGCCGATGGCAGGTGATGTTTAATTCGTTTTTTATATGGTTGATCGACATACCGTGTGGCTATAGGGAGTGAGAGAATGAGGTTTAACGTCCACTCGAGACAAACTAGGACATTTCGAGACTAACATAATATGGTTTAATTTCATTTCAATAATTCGATTGCGCGTAGGGGTCTTTAGCTGTGGGGTGAAACCGGAGTACCCGCAGAAAACCCACTAGGTTGTACGGGCGACCCTACTCCTTGTCACGTACAACCGGGGATACGACCCCCTACCCCCCGTGTAGCTATAGGAAACATATATTAATATTTATACGGTAGATATCTGATATTTGTATACGTTATTAATCAATAACATAACTTGTTATATTAACACATCTATTGACATAAGCAACAATAAACTACTTGAAAGACATTGATATGTATAGATTCTATTATATATAATAAACAAAACATAAGCACAGTTCTTTCATATTACCTAGAGCGACACCAAGTAAAAATATCGACCAACATTTTGGACAATTAAACCAATTATAACGAGACATTCCCCCGGGCGACAACAGACAAGGGAAATATATGTTCCAAAGTTATTAATCTGTAATGATTGTAATAATGGTACATACAAAACGTTGACACCGTTCAGAATATCCCATAAACAATTGACCATCTCATAAACAATCCCATAAACAATTGACCATCCCATAAACAATCGACCATCTAATATTCCATTGAGCGGCAATAAAGGCTACTGCAACAGATTATCTAGAGCAGTAGTTCTCAACCTTTACACGTCAGCGGCACACCTGGCTAAACATACAATATATGAAAAATATTTGCATTTTGCGATTTAAAAACATTGCAAGTCATAGACGGCAGAAAACCTTAGACACAGAATATATCTACAGAACAATTCCAACTAAATAGAGAAAAACACAGCTATGAACTTAACTGGCTTCTTTAGTTAGATATTTTCTTATTGTGCCCGTTCGAAATTTCGCGGCACACTTAGGAAGAACTCACCGCACACCAGTGTGCCACGTAACACTGGTTGAGAATCACTGATCTGTAGCGACACCATATTTTTCAACTGCAAAGTAATATCACAGCTGCTTACCAAGATGAACTTCTTACAATACAATCTTGTGGTATTGTTTCGGTATAATCTTTAATTTTAAAAACAAATGTGCCCCACCAAGACAAATGAAAATGACTGTCAGTATACAAGAAACCTCAGTTTATTGTCCAATCCGAAAGACCAGACGCTTTTTAAAAATATCCTTTCTTCATGTGCCACTGACAAGAGGCAGCCGGGCTAGAAAATACCACATAACATTCTCGCCAACACTGGGATGAGATGTTCGCAATGTACTATACCCACAGAGATGTATTTTGTGGTACATCAGACAAAAACCAGAATGTCAATCCAATAGAAACTGACCTTTTAGCCAAAACATCGATAAATTCCACAATAAAATCAATGGTTCCACTGATTAATATTTAATTGCTTTAATCCTGATATTTTGTTGACCATGCTGCTGGACAAGCCTCCGTCATTATCACACTAGGTCAAAGAACGCCATTCAATAAGCTAATGGCCGCCGATACTTTACCACGCTATAACAGGTCTTAGTTAATAGCACTATGGCCACACCAGTGAAATTTTTAGTTCCTCTGGGTTTTGATCAAAGAAAATAACCTACACAATTCTTGTGTGCGATGTTCTGAAAAAGTTCAAAACTTAAATATTTGGAACTAATAACTTTCGAGGAGGGCAACAAAGTACTTTTGGTTTGATTTGTTTTAGGAATGTTGAAGCATCCTTTTTGTTCCTGATTTTACTAAATAAAAATTGTTCACCTTAACTTAACTGAAATAGGGCTCTTTATAAAACATTTGTTGGTCTAATGTATCAAATAAACCAAGTTTGTTGTTTCTGGATCAAAGAAAATTTTCATAAACATTGATTAAATTAACTTAAGTCTAAGAATGCTTTATGAACTCGGGACCAGAAATTGAAATTGGTGTGGCCTGGTCGATGTTTTATTGCACAAAGAGGAAGCTCTAGTTACACTCCCTCTTTACACGGGAGAGATAATCGTCTTGGTTCGTATCCTCCAGGGTATGTCCTCAATCTAATTGCTTATGATAAGGTTAACGAGTAGTACAATAACGAGTAATAAAGCCACGTTTTACAGATCGGCTGTAATCGTGATAAGCAAAGGATATAACGATGTTGTGCGGTTACTGGATCTTTAATCTATTATAATAAACCTTTTGCTTGGATAAGATTTTATGGAGAAAGGTCTCTGTGTTTTGGTTCAGATGCAGCCTACATTCCACGCCTAATTGTTATTATTTTTCTGTAAAATTTGTCTACGATATTGATTTCCATCGTAAGAAATAATTTTCTCTCTGAAACCTGGTCCCATTTTGATGAATGGGCAAGACGATAGAGGTGAAATGAGGACATTAGTCACCGTTCAGTATATTTTACCTGGTCAGGGTCGACCATCAGTAATTCCACCATTTCGTTTGGTGTCATCAAAGTAACTAAATAACCACGAATCTTCCCATTGTGCCGAACAATCGAAATTTTGAGCCAGAGTCGCCAATAAACACTCGACGGTATTAAGGCATTTTATGTATCTTGTTTAATTTACAACGTATACGTCATATTGAATACTTTTCAAATCCAAGAAGAAAATGTAAATTAAACGGCATGACAGACGCTGAAGAGCTCGAAGAAAATGACTATCTTTAAAATCTCAAACTGTCTTTGTGGATACTGAAACGGAAAATGGCATGGCAGACGTTGAAAAGAGTGATCTAGAGTGATCTAGAGTGTCGCACTTCTACCTGTAGCTGACCGGTCCCACAGGAAAGACCCGTGTGCTAAGCATAGCAGAATAATATCACGTGTCTGTGATATCACCCTCGGTGGACGCGAACGCTAAACACTAATATAATAGAGTAAGAACGGATGACCTACGACATTGGCTAGACGATCCCAGTATGGTTTCGATTTCCCGCTTGTACATGACAAGGAGTAGGGTCACCTGTCCAACCTCGTTGGTTTTCTCCTGGTCTTCCGGGTTCCCCCCATCGCCAAAGCGAATTATTTAAATGAAATTGAAGCACATACTAGTCCCGAATTGACCTAGTTTGTGTCAAGTGGACTCTCTCTCTCTCTCTCTCTCTCTGTATACCAAGTACTATTTATGGTTTAAGAAGTCTTCTCAAGCTCAAGGTACGTTGAAAGGCTAAGAAACGATTGTTGCACAACAATAAATCCTAAGATTAACCTACGGAATAAGAATATTTCTCATACATGGCAACTACTGTACGGACCCACTCATCAATGAGTCTGGTCATCGATAAACCCCGTTTCTAACACGTACATTGCAGTCAAACCCAATAATTTACTTAATGTAACTTAATCTTCCTAGAAGTGAACTACGAATCAAACCATGTAATCTTCATCTGTAATAAAATTACTTTTCCGCAATACAATTTTTTTTTTAACCACTGATTCCAGAAATCAGATATCCAACTCCGGTTTAGAATCTACCACTATTCTATGAATTCGATGCCAAGAAAACCCGTACAAAGATTTTGCTTTAGAAAAAAGTCTGGGTAAAGAATGAAACGAATACTTTAAAAAATTTATGAACTTGCTTCTATTTTGTTTTATTATTGGAAGAGTTGAGTAAAATTTATTCATTCCAAATTGTTTTTGATTTAGTGAACTGGATTCGTTAAAGGACGATATTGGTGTCAGTCATTATCACATGATAGAACTGGTTAAACACATTCTAAATATAATTCTAACACTGAGATCATTGTCCTCCCACTGCTAAAGACCCCTACGCGCAAGCGAATTATTGAAATAAAATGAAATCATATGATAGTTCAAAAATGACGCTAGTTTTTGTCGAGTGGACGTTAAACCCCATTTCTCCCTCCCTCTCTCTCTCTATCTCTCTCTCTCCCTGAGATCATTGCTACGATAGAAGCGTAATAAAGGTTTCATGAATCGGAAGTGGCGAACGCAAAAGGAAAACACGAGTTATCCCTCTATATAACTGACTGAATTGACTAGAGATAACAGATACACGACCGAATTTATGCTCACTAATAATGACCGACACCAATATTATCTTTTAATCTTTTATTTGATTTTCTGTAATACAACATGATGACGTATAATTCCGGTCAATATTTGCAAGTATTAATTTAAACCCCCAAAAAAGAAATCGAAATTTAGGACAAAATGTCAGTTTTATGATTTCATCAGATCTCGTATAGAATAATGTTTTTAGCAAAAAAGTGAAATTCTATCGTAATATGGAGAATTGATTATTTTTCTAAAGCCATATTAGGGGTTTTAATGAAAAGATTACTCTATAGAACTAACAGAACCTGAAAAAAAGAAAAGTGATTCCTGACATTTGATTAAAAGGAGACTGATAACGTTACCAATACATAGCTATAATCCCAAAGCCGTATATTTATCTTGTTGTTGAGAAAAGTTGAGGAAACGAAAGAAAATTACTGTCATGAACTGTTGCCCCCAAGGAAGACATCCCTTATTGTGTTAGAGACAATACCTTGTCGTAATACTTTCTGAATGACGATAATTAAAAAAGCTTAGCCATTGAATCCAAGTGATTTTTGTATCTAAAAATGGAATCAATCTTTTCAAAGAAAGAATTTTATCAGTCTCCTAAAAAACTGAATGAAATGTTTTTTAACGAGCCATTGTTCTGCACCGACAGGGCTAATGAAGGTGGGCGTTATAAGGAAACCTTGGACTACTCTTTGAATATATAATCTCTGTTCTTTGCCAGGCCCTTTTCTTGCACCATTGACATGTGGGCCCCACGCCGGGAATCTCGAAGAACAGCTAATAATGGCAACCCCTTTTATCTGTGCCACTATCCGGTATCATATTCACCTGTGTCATTGGTATCTGTATATGACATCAAATAATGGGGGGGGGGGGGGTAGCTAACGTGTGTGCACTACATCATAAGGTCTGTCATTATGTCAGCTATCTGATTTCGATTCCAAACTCGTGGGCTTTCTCTGGGTCCGTCTGTTTTCTCCCACAGCTGAAGACCCCTATGCGAAGGCAAATTATTGAAATAAAATTGAACAGTATGTTAGTTCTGAAATAACCCAGTCGTGCGGACGTTAAACTCAGTCTCTCTTTCTCTTTCTCCCACTTTCCCTCCTTCTCACGCACACGCACACGTCAAATAGTAAATGCGACGCACACAAATAATTAATTCGAGCCAGATCTCGATGAATGAAAGAAGTTTACTTTACCATATAAAGAAAGAGAAGCGGTCGTTACGGCATATTGCAAATGGTGATTTTATTCATATAAATTCCCGTTGCGAGTAACATGCATTTAGCTTGAAGTGATAAAATTAAATTAAAACATATCGATAATCAATTGTGTAGACAGTCATTTCTAACATTCGGGATACAGCAGTGAATATAAAGTGTACATTACGATCTAAATATTCCATTATTAATTCCATAAAAAGTGATATATAAAAAAATAATAATATTTTTTAGACGAGAGTGGTCGCACACTTTTCTCCGGTCTTTCTAGAAAACTTAAATATATAAATAAAATTTACGGCACATAATAACCAATATTTCTTATACTGTAACAGGATACCATCACATATAAACAATTACACAATTCGAACCCGTGGACAAGACACACACTATATACAGAGCCTGGGGGATACAGAGAGGAGGAGGGGGAGGAGAGAGAGAGAGAAAGAGAGAGAGAGAGCGAGAGAGAGAGAGAGCGAGAGAGAGAGGGGGGCAGGTAATTTGGAGACTAAAATAAATATGGTTCACGTTTGCGCATCGGACTTAAGCAGTGCAATCAAACTGGAGGACCCGGAGAAACCCGATGAGATTGGCCAAGCTAAGCTACTCCTTGTCACGTACAAACCACGCCAGTTGACTCATTGAGGGGTTTAATATAGGTTATGCCTGTTCCCCAATCCCTCTTCAGATACAAACCGGAATAAAAATATTGTTTATAAAAAAATGGCAGACCTTATAATACAGCCCGCACGTGCTAACCATCCGTCCATTTCCCCCATCCCCAACCTACATTTCGGATAATAAATAACAAACACATATTTCAGCATTAACGGTTTTCATGTTGAATCGAGCGAGGTAAAGGTAATTCAGTCCCAAACATTTTTTTCAAACAATATATGAGCTTTGACCCAAACACCTTGAGGTTAGAATATCAGCATATCGGAGTAGCCACTTTAGTCACAGAACCAGTCGAAGAGTTTAAAATCCCAGTTGAAACTTGTAAAGAGTGAGTGTCCTAGTCGTCCGTATGGGAAGACAATCACTGGCCCCACTTACAAATTGGTTGTGCAGGTAATATATCCCTCGGTAGTTGAAAATCAAAAAATTTGTGATTGGAATGCCGCTTCTCGGGTAAAATTCTCCTTTCCCGTATTGCACACATATTTTGTTGACCGAACTCCACACCCCATTCTATTCCTTTCTTGTATTCTTATATGTGTTGACAAATGGGAATTTGTTCAATAGTAAACGAAGGGACTTTTTTCAACAGTATAAAAGCACGATATATTTTAAATCACTTGAAAATAGGCATTTATGTACCATATAATGCTCTACTATGTATATGCTGTACTATGTATATGCTCTACTGTGTATACTACACCTTTTATATACTCTACTATGTATATACAAATGTATATACTCTACTATGTATGTACTCTACTGTGTATATACTAATCTATGTATATACTCTACTGTGTATACTAATCTATGTATATACTATACAATTTATATTCTCTACTATTTATATACTCTACTATGTATATACTCTACTATGTATAGACTCTACTGTGTATATACTCTACTGTGTATATACTAATCTATGTATATACTCTACTGTGTATACTAATCTATGTATATACTGTACTATTTATATTCTCTACTATTTATATTCTCTACATTTGCACTATGTATATAATATACTATGTATATACTTTGCTATGCATATACTCTACCTACTATGTATATACTGTACTCTCTATATATACTCTACTATATATATACTATACTATGTATATACTATTATATTTATATACTCTACTATTCAGATATCATACTATTCATAAACCATACTATTTATATACTGCGTATATTATTATGCTATATTATTTTTTAGGTATACTTTTTATATATTATACTATTTATATTCCAAATAATGTACAATATTGTTAATATACTATGTTATCTCAATACTATACTATTTACATGCTAAAATATTTATCACAGGATCCTTGTATTTGATATACATATGATTATATCTATGTCTGGAATAGGAAAATGTTACATACATACATGTATAAAATCATTAATGAGAGGAATAAGAAATATGGTATATATACATATGACATTATAATGTCGGCAATAGAAAAAAAATATTCTAATTTATAAACATTTGATATTATCAAACCCGGGAATAAATTACAATATTTTCCTATCAAACTGTGATAAATAGTACAGTATATAAATGGCTATTTAGAAATGATATAAAATCGATATTAATATGTTTGGAAACAGATGTTGTACGTAGTCATATATTATTGACTGCCTTCTTGCTTATATATTTAAAGCTTATCATCAGCTGATTTATTACACTGTGTCAATGGTCAATATTCATCACTGCTATATGATGATAAATACATGATAACCGTTAATATACTTGTTTATGGACAGGACTTTGTTTACGGATATGGAGTTGTTTTATGGACAGGGAATTTGTTCATAGGCAGCGAATTTGTTTATGGGCAGCGAATTTGTGTATGAACAGGGGGTTTGATTATGGTGAGGGAGTTATGGATAGTCAGTTTATTTATGGATAGTGAGTTTGTTTGTGGGCATGGTGTTTGTGGACAGTGAGTTATGGACAGGGGGTTTGATTATGGACATAGGGTTATGGCTATCAAGTGTGTTTATGGACAGCGAATTATAGATATGGAGTTTGTTTATTGATATGGTGGTATGAATAGGGAGTTTGTTTATGGATAGTGAGGTATGGGTAGGGAATTATGGATAGGGTGTTTGCTTATGGATACATAGGTATGGATAGGGAGTTTGTTTATGGATAGTGAGGTATGGATAGGGAATTATGGATAAGGGGTTTGTTTATGGATAGGGAGCTATGGATATGGAGTTTGTTTAGATATAGGGAGTTATAGAAAGTTGGTTAATGGATAGGGAGTTTGTTTATTGATATTCAGTTTGTTTATGGATATTCAGTGAGCTATGGACAGAGAGTTATATATAAAGAGTTTGTTCATGGACAGCGAGTTACGGAAGGTGAGTTTGTTTATGAACAGGGAGTTACGGAGAGTGAGTTTGATTATAGATAGTGAAGTTGTTTATGGGTAGTGGGGTTGTTTATGGACAAGGAGTTACAGATAGGGAGTTTGTTTATGGACAGTGAGCTATGGCCAGAGAGTTTATTTATGGATAGTGATTTATGGACTGGGAGTTATGGACAGGGAAATTGTTTATGGAGTGAGATTGTTTAAGGATCGGGAGTTATGGCTAGAGAGTTTGTTTATGAATAGTGAGTTATGGATAGGTAGAGTGTTTATGGACAGTGAGTCTGTTTATGGATAACGAGTTATGGATAGGGACTGTGTTTATGTATAGTATGTTAAAGATAATGTGCATGTGGATAGGGAGTTATGGAGTGGGAGCTTGTTATTTGTGGATTCTTTATGGACTTGTTTTAACAATAGTTTGGGATTTTGTTCATGGACTGGAATTGTGTTTAGGTAACTACTGTATTATCACACCCGATTGTCATGCACATGATGTCATCAGACATAGAGCGTAAAATCATATCCTATCAAAGATACTCGCATTAGGACATATGATTTCAATCGGTCAACCTTAATTCAAATCATGTGCTATGGATTGTTTCTATGGATTGCACGTCATCATCTTCAGGCAACTTCATAATTGATTTTTATCAGCTGCCATTTACCATCTGATGAGTATGCTTTACAATAAAAAAACATCACAATAAAAACTGTTTTGTCCCCACGATGTCTTCGATGGATTACTCACGAATGACAATATTGTTCATTATGTTTAAACAATCAAATTTCCGCCAACGGAGTTCATAGAAAATGTCACGTCAAAGTCTCAATTACATACTTTAGGGAAATGTTTAACGGATATTGAAGACTGTAAAAGAACGAATTGGTCAATATTTGTATTACGATCCAGACGTTTCATCTCCCCGGGAAATACATTCTCAACTAGTTAATATGTGAAATATGGAACATGCATTGTCAACATACATTTCTATAATTCACATATTAACTAGTCACAAGCAACATTTTTTTTTAAAACCCGTGGACACGAGGGTAACATGCAGTAACTTCATTTTCTATGTTATGGAATTTCAAAATGTTCTAATACTGTTATTATTCAAAAGAGACAACTGCATACGTTTGAGACCCAAGTGTCCTATGCATCTATTCCAGAGCCTAACGCACACGATGGAACATTTTAGCCGCACATTCACGGAAATATTGTTCCGATCAATGTTCTGAAAAAAATGTTCGTGAAATCGAAGGTGTTAGATATCTGGAACTCAGTTCGCCGGTTGCGTGGACGTAGAAGCCGAACATTTGCGGAGCATTTGATATCTCACGCAACACCAATCAGCGATCACATACATATCACATGCCATTAAAATAAAGCCACGTCATTTAGGCTAAGTCATTGAGCGGTAGGTATTGTTCGAACTAAAACATTCGTTCGTCTGCGTTACGATGTTCGTCGTCTGCGGTGATTTTATTTTTCGACCATTTTATGTGGGACCATGTTTGTCGTCTGCGGACAAGATAAAATGAAGTACAATGTATTTGTTCGGTGTTTTTGACGTGATAAAGAGTAGGGTCGCTTGTCAAACCTCGTGCGATTTCTTCAGATCCTCTTGATTACCGCCACTGCAGGGTGATACTCAAGTCACATATTGAATGAACCGAGCCAAACCGCGACATTAAACTTGAATGAAGTTAGCAATGAAGTAGCCAAACTCTTTATTATGACGTAAAAAATTGATTAAGTTCAATTAAAATCCATGTCCCTGTCTTGTGGGCTAGTCGTCCGTCAACCAGTATAATCAGATCGATATAAGGAATACACCGGTTTTAATCACTCGGCAAATCTTGACAGATTCCGGAACCTACATCTAGTCTCGGCTGTATGACAGTGAGTGAGTGATATGTACCTACGCCCATACATTTGGAATGCGGCTACTGGTTTACTTTAACAGGAAAACGTGACGCTGTTACAAACAAGACACCATGGGCGCAGCCATGTTTCATCCGGGACCTTTAAAGTATTTCCAATATGGCGGAATTCGTCATACAGCCGAAATCTGTCAAGAAATGCCGAGTGCGGTTTAAATGTAGTTCATTGAACTTCATACAGACAGGAAGTGCTGCTAAATAGTCAACGTGAACTTGCAAAAGGAACACAAAAACAGCATAAATTGTTGAACTAAGCTTTCTGGGAAAAGCTGAACATTTCATTGCCAGTGCTTAACATCACATTTATTCCAGTTATTTGCTCCAGTGTTCAACTTGGGGTAGGAGAGGACAGATCGAGGCGGTAGGAGACAGTGGTCTAATGCATGTCCACCGACAAGTCTTTAGCGTCGCTAGCATATGAAATGTTATGGTCTATCAACCATTTCTTCTAAAGATTGCTGATATAGAAGATACAATGTCCTTGGGATCCCCCCCACACACACACACACCAATACTCTATATATAAACCTACTTCTCTGATCGACGTAACTTTGTCATTGTAAATTTAACAATGTCATTATAAACTAAAACAAAGCCATTAAAAACTAAAACAATGTCATTAAAAACTAAAACAAGCCATTAAAAACTAAATCAATATCATTGTAAACAGAAGCAATGTCATTATAAACTTATACAATGTCATTATAAGTTGAAACAATTTTTGATTGAATAGAGCAATGAATTCAGAAAGTTATTCGAAGGCCATATGTATGAGTGGGCGTTAACCCCATTTTTCTCCTCCCCCAGGGGCATACGATAAACAAAAAGACCCCCCCCCCTCCCCAAACAAAACCAAAAAAAAAACAACAAACAAACAAAAAAAAAAACAAAAAAACCCACCACCCATCAACAATATAAAAATAAGTTTTAATTTTCCTCAAACAAGACCACCAAGGGGGTAAGAAACAAGACGTCACTTTGGAGCGGCCTATCATAAAATGATTCCTGCAGTAAATTTACCGAGAAGGGGTAGACCCTAGAATCCTCTCAATTACGTCTTGATATTGACAACAATGGCTGACCATTGGAGATAGAAACATTCTGAGCTAACAATTCTTTAATCAACTTGGCCACCAATTCAAATGTTCGGTACCGACACCGACCAAAGGATAATTGGAACAAATGGCTGATCAAACAGTCTAACGAAGTTTTATGGTATGGGAGCCTCCATTGCCAACAATTCTAAATGAGATTTTCACAAATAATTCATGACCTGAACGCCAGACTTGCCACGCTCAATTCGAATTTATTTTCTTAATTTACTGATCCTAATAACAGCAGACCATTGACAATGGAGTCGAGTTTCTTATTTTTCCCAAAGCGTAGTAGTAAAATGTCTCCGTTTGTCTCTCTGTCGGACTCTTCCAATACACAGGGACCATAGAATCGTGCCGATGATGTCATTCTGAAATGTAGCCTACGTACCAATCAGAAAAAGGTATCTGACCCTAACCCTCGCCCTATTAACATCTGTGGTAATTTTGAAACAGCACGGAAGTTATTTTTAATAGACAATAAGTTGTAACCGATAAATATGGATATCACCTTTAAAATATGTTATTTCTCGCTTCTCAGGTGTGACATAGCCAGACATCGGTAATCGCACAATAAGTACATTTCTCGCAAGATAATATAACTCATTAGTTTTGAAACATTACAAGCAGTGTGCCAATTTCGCATCATCAGGTTGTATGTTGTCATATTGGGGTGGTATTGGGTAACAACATTTGACAGATTTAAAGGGACAATAACATTGTTGCTGGCTTGGTAGCTCCAGAAAATAAATAATACACTTATTCTAAGTACTAGATGTTTAAATGTACTACCTGATGTGTAAATTATCCATTACAACCTATTTTACTTGTCCAGAGGGTTCGAAAATATTTTAAAATCCAAGTCACATTTGAAAAGGTTTACGTTAGACTTTTCAAATCAACTGGTTGAATTTTTCAAATTTTTAAAAATAGGTGTGTTAAGATGAAATTTATATCATCATTTAATTGGAATATTCTAAAATAATACGATTTGTTGACCAGAATGAAGATTGGGACATATTTTTCAGTTACAACAAGAGTGTTATTGGGGCTTTAACGAACAGTTGGTGGAAACGCCATTGTCTAGCAATTTGTCCCAGCACATCACTCACGCAATGATTGAAATGACCACATATGAGTAACGGTATTGCGGTGACGCAACGGTAATCCCCTTGCAACTCCTAGCAGATTAACCAACATACGGTATGGAATCAATTACCTTTCACAAAGTTATAAATTCAGAAAATTCATAGCTAGGTCATGGCATTAGCGTCCCGCCTTACAGATCCATTTAAAGAAACTCGTGCCATTACACCAACTATTATACCTTGTTTCTCTAGCCTAACAAATCCTCTATTAAATTGTCAACAATTCCACAGCTTTTAAAAGGGATAATTTAGTTGTTAGCTGATCGGAACCGTGATATTTTGTACAAACTGAAGATCTAAACAGCGATTGCTGGCTAGACAGTGTATTACAGTTATCGCGTTAAGCTAAACATATGAACATTTAAACACACCCCATGCTGGCCAGGAAATTAAATGAAATAATGCATAAAACGCGATATTTTTGCGTCTATCATTATTATTACCACGACTAACACGACAACAAGGAGTGCAGTCATGAAATTAGTAAGTTCAAGAAACATGTCCAATACGTTTTACTAAGCAGATTTAAGGTAAGAATATGGGCTGATTTTTGTTTGCTCTGTTCACCACTTAAAGCCCCAATAACACTCTTGTTGTAACTGAATAATATGTCACAATCTTCATTCTGGTCAACAAATCGTATTAAATGATGATATAAATTTCATCTTAATACACCTATTTTGAAAAAATGGAAAAATTCAACCAATTGATTTGAAAAGTCTAACGTAAACCTTTTCAAATGTGACTTGGATTTTAAAATATTTTCGAACCCTCTGGACAAGTAAAATAGGTTGTAATGGATAATTTACACAACAGGTAGGACACTTAAACATCTAGTACTTAGAATAAGGGTATTATTTATTTTCTGGAGCTACCAAGCCACCAAGAATGTTATTGTCCCTTTAATGCTTTAAAAATGAAACGAAGCAGGATTTGCTTATTATTGAAGTTATCGAAGTGTGTATTAGAAAGCTGTCTACAAAACGAAATGAAATGGGGATTAATCTCTTACTGTTCTGCTCCGAATTGGCTAATGAAGACAAGCATACGTCATACAGTGTGCCATGGTGGAAACGGGGTTAAAGCCTACACTTATATCGAACTCCAACTGGTTCCTTTGCGTACACGTCAATGCGTAAACGGGTACACGGTTTTTCGTCCAATTCGGAAGACCGGACATCTATCCTTGCCAGGCCTCCCATCCTGCATCACTGACAAGAGGAACCACGCCGGAAAATCACAATGCACTTTCTCGGGCAACACCGGAAGCGAACCTCAGTCTCCATCGTATGCTAGACGAATCAGCGTGGCACTACATTTTTTCAAGCTACTCAGGGCAAATTCTATGAAGATATATACCCCCTTGGACTTATTTCTCGTACGGAAAGGTGAACTTATAAAATATATCCGTACGAGAAATAAGTCCAAGGGGTTCTTCATTTTTCTGAAATGATTCTTTCTTGAAACCGTGACGTCATATAAAAAGTAACTTCCATGGACAGTCATTTTGGAAGTTACTTGGCCTTAAGGCATTAAAAGAAGAATATCAAAACGATTACAAAGTGAATTCAGTCACTTCCTGGTTACAAAATATGTTACGAATTAGAGGGGGGGGGGCACGGTAGCTTAGAGAGTAAGACGCAAGTTCCATCCGGGTGTAGCCGGAGAGGATCGTTGGAATTTTTTCAACGTGGTTTCCTCTTGTCAGTGGTGTAGGATGGAGGACCTGACAAGGACACCAGTCTAGTCGTTCGGATGGAACTGAGGCCTCGTCCCTCGTGTTAACATAGGTGTGCACGTTTAATATCCCTTGACAGCTGGAATTCGATTCGATATAAGAGTTGGCCATAGTACAGCTGTACGAACAGCATTCTTAGGCAAGTCGGAGCAGAACAGTAGGAAGTTAAAGCCCATTTCATTTCGGGGGGTTGGGATGGCCTAGTGGTCTAGAGTGCCGCGCTTCGACCTCTAGCTGGCCGGTCACCTCTGGCTTGTGGCTGTGGTTTCGAGCCCTTGTGTGAGTGTATGTGGCATGGATATAGGGGCGCCTTCTCAACCTCGTGGGTTTCCTCCAGGCACTCCGGTTTCCTCCCACTGCTAAAGACCCCTACGCGCAAGCGAATTATTGAAATAAAATTAAACCATATGTTAGTCCCGAAATGACCCAGTTTGTGTTGCGTGGACGTTAAAACCCATTTCTCTTTCCCTCTCTCTCTCTCCATTTCATTTCGTTACAAACTGAAAGTTGTTTTCTAAAGTACACTGAAAATGATGCCTTGCACCGAGAAGTCGCGTCTGGTTGTATTTTTCATTTCTATAATTTGATTAGATGATATTGCTTTTGTCATAAACCAGGGGGCAGTTTCACAAAAGTTCGTAACTTTAAGAAAAAAAACTGCGTAAAGAAAAACTTACGAAAAAGATACGAATTATTTACGTCGGTTTCACAAAGGCCGGCGTAAGTTTTTTCTTAACTTTTGCACGTATCCTTTCTCGTAAATACGTCGTGACCATTCATGGCGTCATGTTGCGTCACTTCATTCAAACTTCTGTAAACATTCCCACGGCCTACATGTTGACAATGTCGGAATTATAGCCGCTATGTTTGTTTTGATCATTACCTTTTGAAACATAAACGACGAAATGATATATTCTTTATATATACGCTAAGCTGTAATTGTGTATTTATTAATAAAATGATATTTTCAAGCCTTTTGTTTACTTGTTTTTGTTTGCTACGACATAGCGCGTGTCACAGTAGCATTGGACCCCAGCAGCTCTCCGCTTTTTGATTGGGGCAGTTGAGCAGAACTGTGGAATTCTAAAAGGAAATTTGAGCAGCAGTCTGACCAAGTCATCGAAAGTCAGAGTTCGGGAAAATATACTGAGCGCCATAGAAAACGCATCACGTAGTTTTTCGTGTAACAAAATGATCCTAAAAACATATCTTATTTATTTTGATTCTTATTGTGAACAATATTCAAATGGGGACATATCAATAACAACACATTTGTACACTTATGACCCACCTGACTTTGCACCGTTGATTACAGGTTAAACATCCATAAGTGTACAAATATATTGTTATTGATGTGTTCCCATTTGAATATTGTTCACAATAAGAAGCAAAATAAAAAAAGATATATTTACAGGATCATTTTGTTATACGAAAAACTAAGTGATGCGTTTTCTATTGGGCATAAGTTTTCTTAGTGTCAGTCTTTGCCGCGATAGGCTTACTCTTAAAGCCCCAGTTACTTATAGGCCTACATGGTCTAGTAGTAGTAATACTGGGCAGAATAATAGTAATACCGAGCGTTAACCACAATCTTGTTTAATGAAAAATAACCTACCGAGATTATTTTTCCCGGGTTCCTGTTTGTGATAAATCAAATTAAATACTATGTTGTAGGCCTACTTGTAGTGTAAATGCTTGGCTATAACCGAAGGCCCACGATACCCTAGTTTTAAGCCTGAGTCTACCAAGTCTATAGGCTATATATATTGGCATACCTTTCCGGTACTATAGTAGGTAAACCCGATCCTGACCACAAAACTTAAAAGGCGATTAATCTAGACACTGATGGTACGTTAACCCCATGTGCCATTAGCAAAGAGTTTTTGGAAGCTACTTGTGGCATAGTAGCCTATCGTAATGCATGAAATGAAATTGGGATTAACGTCCTACTCTTCTACACCTAACCTGGGCTATGAGGGGAATTTTGCCCGGGCGGCGGCACTACAGACTACTCTTTTATATCGAATTCCAACTGCCAAGCGATCTTTTACGTGCACGCCAATGTGTACACGGGACCTCGGTTTTACGTCCCACCCGAACGACTAGACAGCAGTCCTTGTCAACCCCCCGCCCCGTTCTATCACTGACAAGGGGAAACCACTTCGGAAAATCAAGATGAACTTTCTCGACCAATGCAGGGATCGAACCCGACATCCAGGCTAGCGAGCCAGCGCCTTACCTACTTAGCCACTAGTTCAGCTCTGAACGTACTCAGTCTCATTACACTCACCTGAACGTTCAGGGGGTGCCCGATTCAATCAATGTCGAAAATAATTTGAACCCCAGTCAATTTTACTGGGCAACTTTTCACGGCTAAACGGTCGCGTGTCAGTCCCCGTGAACGCCTGAACAATGTAAATGAACATCTTAGTGAGAAAATAAGACCTTGCTTACCTAGCTAGAGCCAGTATGGCCGAGACAACACGCTGTTAAAAATACGTCCCCTCCTATCAAGTTAACTTTTCGGCGCCATGACACTCTAAATATAGGTCAACGTCCAGATTTAGGAATGCCGGTCATACAAGACGAAACGAAATTTAGGTAAATGTTGGAATCTTTGAAAAAGACGATTAGAATCTTCAGTCATTTATTGCTTTGCCCATGTTTTAATTTTACAATAGAATAAAACAAACATTCCAGGTGTATAATGAAGGATAAACCCATTTACTCTCAGATTCCGTATTTATTGTAGCTTGTTTCTTAAGTTTTATTTTTTTTTTTCAAAAAAATAAAAATAAAAATAAAAAAATACAGAAATAACAAGGTTGTTTATTCTTTAGAAGAAAAAGAGGAAAAATATATGTTAAACTCTTAAACAAAACTTTCTAAAATAAAAATGACACATATGCATATAATGCAAATGTCAATGAATAAATACATAAGTATATGGATTTAAATTATTCTCTACAAAACTTGTGCCTAGTGCACCACACAAATATCTATAGAATAAATACATAAATACAAGGATTTTAATTTTTCTCTAAATCACACATACAACTATTTAGATTATTCTTAACTAAACTCCTATATCACAAATACATATATATATATACATACATATAAATAGAACAAATTAAAACTGGCTTATCATTGATTTAACAATTCTTCTTTAAACTTTAAAACTGCTTAATGTACTTTCACAGCATTTTCTCTTTTTCTATCAAGTTACCCCAGAAGTCTCAGATCGGATCAAACATCAGACGATGTTATAAGCATAGCTTCTGGTAAAGAGTGTGTCAGATATACTGTACTTAAGATTTTTGCAGTTGGGCCGCTTGCCTTATCTGATGATTGGCATAAGATGTCAAGCAAATTGTGCAAAGGATGCCCTGTAAATAAATGTTGTAAATGTCTTCTTTGTATGTGTTGTAATTACTGTAGAAATGTGTGTAAATGTCCAACCAAGCCAGAAATGTTGGCCTGAATTTTCAGGTTTGATCTTAGTTTCATTACTCTGTACATACCTAATTGGATAAATATTACTACCCATATGATGTTACAGTAATGGTATAGTTTAGAAAAATTAAAATCCTTGTATTTATGTATTTATTCTATAGATATTTGTGTGGTGCACTAGGCACAAGTTTTGTAGAGAATAATTTAAATCCATATATTTATGTATTTATTCATTGACATTTGCATTATATGCATATGTGTCATTTTTATTTTAGAAAGTTTTGTTTAAGAGTTTAACATATATTTTTCCTCTTTTTCTTCTAAAGAATAAACAACCTTGTTATTTCTGTATTTTTTTATTTTTATTTTTATTTTTTTGAAAAAAAAAAATAAAACTTAAGAAACAAGCTACAATAAATACGGAATCTGAGAGTAAATGGGTTTATCCTTCATTATGCACCTGGAATGTTTGTTTTATTCTATTGTAAAATTAAAACATGGGCAAAGCAATAAATGACTGAAGATTCTAATCGTCTTTTTCAAAGATTCCAACATTTACCTAAATTTCGTTTCGTCTTGTATGACCGGCATTCCTAAATCTGGACGTTGACCTATATTTAGAGTGTCATGGCGCCGAAAAGTTAACTTGATAGGAGGGGACGTATTTTTAACAGCGTGTTGTCTCGGCCATACTGGCTCTAGCTAGGTAAGCAAGGTCTTATTTTCTCACTAAGATGTTCATTTACATTGTTCAGGCGTTCACGGGGACTGACACGCGACCGTTTAGCCGTGAAAAGTTGCCCAGTAAAATTGACTGGGGTTCAAATTATTTTCGACATTGATTGAATCGGGCACCCCCTGAACGTTCAGGTGAGTGTAATGAGACTGAGTACGTTCAGAGCTGAACTACTTAGCCACGTGATCCCCCTTATCGTAATGCAATCTGGACTTGTACTGTAGTTTGTACACTACAGATGACAAGGATTTCGATCGTTGAATTGCGGTTTCGATATCATAATTAATACAGTTAATAACATGTAATATATTTATTGGTCTGATCAAGTTTGTACCGCGAAACTAACTCGTCTGTATGGATGTCAGAAGGGTTTAATCTATCCCTGAATATTCTCTCCCAACGAAGTTCCTGAGGGCAGTTTAAAAAAAGTTCGTAAAATTTTAGAAAAAAAAGTTACGTTAAAAAAACTTACGAAAAAGATACGAATTATTTACGTCGGTTTCACAATGGCCGGTGTAAGTTTTTTCTTAACTTTTTCTCGTATCTTTTTACGTAGATACGCCACGAATGGTCGTGACGTCATGTTACGTCACTTCATTAAACTTATCCTAACCTTTTATCCTAACCTTTTGAAACATAAACGACGAAATGATATATTCCTTATATATACGCTAAGATGTAGCTGTGTACTTATGAATAAAAAGCTAATTTCATGCCTTTTGTTTACATGTTTTTCTTTGCTACGCCATAGCGCGTGACATAGTAGCATACGTCGTCTGACAGTCTGTCAAAAGCCGAAATTAATAGAAAGCATGAACATTAAAAATCGAAAACAAAATTGGGACAGCTTTCGGTGTTTCGATTGAGGGCGTAGAGCAGAATTATGGAATTCTGAAAGGAAAATTGAGCAGCAGTCTGGCTAGGTAATCGAAAGACTGAGCTTGGGAGAATATTTGTGCGAAGTAGGCCCACCTGTCGGTCTTTGCCGCGATAGGCGTAGGCCAACTCTTTAAGGGAAATTTATTGATAATTAATCGTCAACACGGGTTGTTATTGCTCGTGAAACACGATAAATTACGCTAGACACTGGTGGTACTCTAACCCCATGATCATGTGCATCAGTGATGAGTTTTTGGAAGCTAGGTGTGTCATAGTTTCCCTACCGTAATGCAATCAGGACTTGTAGGCTAAGTTCTACAGTAGGATTTCGATCGTAAATTGCGGTTTTGATATATCATCATTAAAGCGGCAATTTCATATTTTTAAATTACATTTTTAAAATATATTCAAAATAAAGCCTTAAAATATATTTTATCTATAAACAGTCCAACCTTGTTAAAGAATAATCCTATAATTCACTATTGCCAGTTGAGAAATTGGCAAAAATATCAATTTCAACATTAAATTCAAACGTTTGAAGATAGCTATTGCACAGGGGGAATAGGAAAACAAGGAGGTAATTGTGTTATTATTTTCCATGTGAAAGATGTTTCAGTGTGGAAAATAATGCCTATGATTGTATAATAGTGAGTTGGCAACCTATTGAGCAAAAGACATAGAAATAAATATGTTTTGACTTTCTTGGAAAATATGAAATTCCCGCTTTAACACAGTAAACAACATGTAATATAGGGGGCCTACTGGTCCAATCAAGTTTGTTACGTGAAACTAACTCCTCGTCCGTATGGGTGTCCCTAAATATTCTCTCTCACCGAAGTTGTCGATCCGGATAAAGCAATGGTTGCCAACCTTTTTGTGATAGAGTACCACTTGTCCGGAGGTCCCATACAGTCGCCACGTAGGCTACCACCTGATTCCAGAGAAACAGAATTCGATCAAATAAAATAAAACCAAGTACGAACAATCCAAACCATAAGACAGAATTCGCAGTACTAAAAAAACGTAATAGGCAAAATAGTGTAATCAGAAAATAGACTGCTCCCCGTGTACAAATTACACGACAAACAGTGGTAACAGGTGCCTGGGAGAGTAAGCTTACCCTGCCTGGTGCCACACCCGCCATAGCTGCACTTTATTTGAATAATTTTACAAGTAGAACACACAAAAGAACTAAAAAAAACCTCAACTCAATGCGAGGGTTGTGGGCTATCTGCTTCTTTCCCAAAAAAGATTAATCAATCAAGAAATAGATAAAGAAGTATAGAGATAAAATATAAGTAAGTAGGCCTATACAAAATAATAATAAGAATAGTAACATATACAAACTGAGGAAATAATGGGTATTATCTTGTGTTAGGCAGTAAACATTTTTGTGAAGTAAAAAATAACTAAAAACGTTCATTACCTCGAAAGTGCACGCGTACCACCTGGAAGGCCCGCTCGTACCTCTCGTGGTACGCGTACCACAGGTTGGGACCACTGGCATAAAGTAACAAGGCGGCCATTTTGTCTAAGATACGTAAAAAAATACAACTTACGACAGGGTGAGAGTTGCCGTAGACTTTACGATCAAATTTACGAATTTTGTAAGTTAAGAATTTTAGTGAAACGCAATTTTTTCGTAAGTTTACGTTACGATAAATTTTTCATCGTAAGTTGCTTTGTGAAACTACCCCCTGATACGCATAAAGTATAAAGGCGACCATTTCGTCAAAGATACGAAAAATTTCCAACTTACGACAAGGTTAGAGTTGCCGTAAACTGTACGATAAAAGGTACGAATTTCGTAAGTTAAGAAGTTTAGTGAAACGCGATTTTTACGTAAGTTTACTTTACGATAAACTTACGCAAATTTTTCATCGTAAGTTGCTTTGTGAAACTGGCCCCAGATGTGAGCCGTATAAGCTTTAGCTGTTTAATCTTCATGTTTAAATTTGCTTGGATATAGACCCGTCTAAAATAGAGAACAATCATTTACCAGCCAGCATGGCATCTTAAAATATTATATAAAAACACAGTTCTACTGTATAGTACTGTTGGAAGATATGCACGGATATCGAGCATGTACAGGGCAAGGATCATCATAGATTTCGTTTCTATTAACCGCTCTAACTATTCCTAAAACATTCGATGCCACAGATGGGGCAACGTTGGACATTGTTTTCCCCAAAAAGATGTCCGCGCTGCAACTCAACGTAATCAACCCCTTGTTGTCTTTTCTCCTCAAAATCATGAATATTCATCAAAACCGGACAGAAAATCAACATCCTAATGCTTTCCTTCATCAAAGTCTCGTACAATAGAACATACAAACTACACAATAAACAGAGAGAGAGAGAGACGGAGAGAGAGAGAGGGGGGTCGTGGTTTAAAGAGAGTGGGATGGGGTTCAAAGAGAGGGAAATGGTGTTTAACGTCCACTTGACACAAACTAGGTCGTGTCGGAAATAACATATGGTTCAATTCTATCTCAATATTTCGCTTGTGCGTCAGAGTCTTTAAGAGTGGGAGGAAACCGGGGGACCCGGAGAAAACCCACGAGACTGGACAGGTGTCCCTACTCCTTGTCACGTACAACCTAGGAATCGAGAACACGTCAGTTGACACAATGACAGGCTTTATGATACAACAGGCAAAAGCTAACCTTTTGGCCATCCAGTCCCCGACACAATACACAACAACCGTAATAGGTCAAGTCAAATCAAGTCAATGGGTCCGGGGGCTAGTCCCAGGCCTGTAATCCCTAAAAAACTAAAAAAAAACAAACTCACAATATATCTGAGAACAATTTTGTAACGAAAACAAGATAAACGCAATAGAAATGTCGCGATCGGCTCTTGACGGTAAACGTCTATACAACAGAACTCCATTGGGGTAAGTAATGGTGGTCTGTATCCATATGTGGGTATTACAACTAAAGCAACCCATGGGGATATCCCTTAATTAGTTATATGTAATTAACCAACTGTTACTAGTAAAAATTCGCTTGGCCGCTACAATTTATATTGTAGTACATTTTTTTGAAGTATTAGAAAAATAAATACAAGTGTTTTAAGTATCTATCTGGATAAAAATATATTTCCTATTTAGTGTAATTGGGTACATATAATAGTACACGAGGGAGTAAAATGAGTGAAATGCACCACTTTATGTATTGTTACTACGTCTTACGTAAACATTGCACCCGCTAACAAGGCCAATGATTGAAGGCATTTTGAACTTAAGGTTAGTTATCTTATGCTAGGTCCCCACTATCACGATTCGTGTTACGATTGAAATCGTGGTTTTAATCGTGGTTTTAATCGTGGGGATCCTATCTGATTTTATCATATACACTGTGTACTTTGACCAGTCATAGCAATCGTGTTGATCATATGGAAACGTATCCTAAAGCAAGGTTGACACTTGCATGATTCCGTGGCACGCATAGGGACGACTCGAGTCGACACGACACCGTCCGATTTTCGCAAACTCGTCGTGCCAATGCGGGAAGTGCGTAAACAATGCGCAAACTATGCGTGAACTCGTCATGCCAGTTCGTGTCAATGTGGAGAGTGATGGGCATGACAAAATCGTGGCCAAAAGTCGTGCAAGTGTCAGCCTGGCCTAACGTATCTGCACGTACCAGATCATGGACAACCCTATCCTAACGCATTGTAAAACAATGGAAACGTAGCATTACACAGAGTTAGAAGAGGGCTTTTGCATTACCTCTGTCAAAGATACATTATGTAAGATTTAGACAATGAGCTATCAATTCTAGGTAAAATAGCTCAAAAAATAGATAATGTAAAATGAAAGTACTGAAAATTTCATTCAAATTACTTCATTCTGAACCAAGTTATCACTGTTTGTAGTTTTAACAAGATGCGAACAAGGTCGTAACCAGGACACTGGTATATTCGCGACTTAGCCTCGCTTTCCCAATTCAAATTAGCAATTCTTAAACATACATTATGGGAGAGCAAAAACTGACTTTTGTCGGTCTTCCTTTGAGCCTCAGATGTCATAGAAATTATAAATTAGATCTTTATTTAAACAACAAGCCCGAAATGAACACTGTAGACCCACGGATGGCTTGGATTGGGCTCGGATTAAAACAGGATTTCGTCGACTGATTTAATCACTATGGCGTCGTGGGTGGAGTTTCTCCGTGACGTTGACGTCATCATACTTCCGGAAATTATTCATAAAAGACAGTGATGACCGAGGCTATACACAAGCTTCACTAGCTACCGTTTAAACATTACTTGATGATCGAGACTATGTAGGTGGAGTTAACGCCTGTCAATCGACAATCGGCCATAGTGGGAAAAGGGTGTCGATGATTTTAACTACCATTTCTAGTAAAAAATTATAGTGGTAACAACTTTGTTCAGGATAAAGCTATTTGACTGAAACTTTCAATATATTCTTGTTTTAACATCTATTTTTGAACTTTTATAGCAAGAATGGCTAACTCCTTGTCAAGATCTCCCATAATGTATCTTTAAATGGCGAACCGTTCTAATCTAGTTAACATCTGAAGTATCCGATGCCATCTAGAGTTGATTATGGTCTTGTTTTGTTAATAAATGTCTAATCGATAGTTTACGTAAGAGTACAGTCCCAAAGAAAGACTTGCAATAGGCAGATTTTCCTGTCGCATTATGTATATTTAAACAGATTGGTAATGAGCAAATAAAATGTTACGTTGTTATATCATTATCGATGGTTGTAACATAAACACAAGGGTATCAACTCATTCCCTCAGCCTAACTTGAAATAAAAAAGCTTCTAGAAATCTCACTTGTAACAATGTATTCGGTCTACTATTGTCATTTCCCTACTACGACATAAAAAAAACCTACAGGTGCTAATGGCGTAGTTTATATTACAGTCCATGCATAGCTAGACAATTACAAAAACACACCTGTGCGATTATAAATTGCATAAGTGCGAAAGTATAGTTCACCTGTTAAGGCGTGGTTTAATATGCAGCCACATCTGTTTTGAAATTACCATTTCACACAGATTGGTATTGAAAATAGTTAAAATTATTGGAGCAGACGAGGATCAATACGACTCTATATGATAATCTAATATCTGGAGCGGGATCTAATCAATATATTGACGATAATAATGATAATACTACTTGTTGTCTGAGTGATCATATCGATGGCCATTTTTTATGAAAGAAGAGGACGTCTTTTAGTTCTTATATTGCTGTATTAGATCGATTAATGTTTACAGAATCTATAGTTATGATTATTCTTCTTACTCTGCTTACTACTTTCAATTCTACTTTATTCCATTCAATACAAGAACATAATATCCAGACCTGTCCTTAATGGTGATAAACGAATGAGTCCATTGCATGTGAGATGGAATATTTCACTAGGACTATTAGAGTGGTTGTCTAAAAAGGAATTTTAGCCTTCTAATTACAAGGTCACTTTAATAATTGTGCGTGTTGAAAACAAGTTTTTGTGTGCAATTCCTAAATGATGAGATGGTTGGCAGTCTGAAAGTAGTTTTCGCTGATGCAGTTTTCGTGTACGATTATCTTTAATACTTATTTCCCCGGGGCTCAGTTTGCCTCGTTTATAACTGCCACACACTGTCTTAAAGGCAGTGAATGGTAATACCTTCCTGTGTATCGAGTCAAACAGAACAAACTACCCGCATAGAGACTTTAAACAATGAAATGAAACGGGGTTTAACGTCCTACATTTCTTCGCCAACTGGGATGATGAAGACGGTTGTGCATCACACAGTCTGCTATGATGGACATTTAGCCTGGACAGCGGGGTTATGGCCTACTCATAATACCAAAATCAAACTGACAAGGGTTCTTTTACGAGCATGCCAACGTGTAATGCTTCGGTTTTTGACACCACCCGAACGGCTAGCTCTACTGCACACCCACTAAATTTAATTGTCTTGGTAGATACGTTTTAGTTAAAGATACATTATGGAAGATTAGATCAAGAGCTGGCAGTTCTCAATACAAAAGTTAAAAACTAAATAAAATGTAAAGGGGTTTTGCTGAAAATTTCAGTCAAAACCCTGAAATTAGCGATTCAATTTCCAGCCTAAAACATAGTCTCGATTATCCAATCCATGATTTAATCATGAATGGAAGTTGAGCAGCAGATCAAATTCAAATCCAGTAAATATCGCAGACTAGCGATGACATCGAGAGTTAATTATGGCCTGGATAGGTTAATTAATGTCTAATTGATAGTATATATAACATTTCAGACCTAGCGAAAGACCCGCAATAGGCAGATTTAGCTCTCGCATAACAGGGGCGGATCTAGGAACTTTGAAAGGGGGGGGGGGGCAAAATGAGGGCACTCACTGTGGAGACGGGGCACGCCGCTGCGAGGGGGTTGAGGGGAGGGGGGTCCCCCAAGACAATTATCCGTCATTTCCTTGCATCTGTAAACATTTTAAGAGCTATTTGGCTGATATTTTCGTCGAAGTAAACGTTTGGAGAGGACATATTTGGGTATGAAAAAGGTACTTTCAGCAGGAAAAAAGGCACTTTCAGCAGTAAAAAAGGGCACTGTCGAAAATTAGGGGGGGGGGGCGCCCCTCGCGCCCCCACTGGATCTTCCTCTGCATAATGTATGTTTAGTATATTGAGAAAGAAAACGATTTTGTGTATACACAAGCCGACTCGTTACAGGCGTATCAAGCTTGTCCCATTAATAATCGAAGTAAAACATCAGGTCCTCATTTTGCGTTCCAATATCGACTGAAAACACCAAATTTGAATTAAAATTAGCAAAGAAGTTTACCTTTTAGAAACATGTCTCGTTTGTCCCATTACTAATTGTAGCAAATCAGTAGATCATCTAAATGAGTACTTTAATTTGACATTTCTATACATGGTTTAACTCCTTGGAGATGTCTGGATGTCGGTGGAATCATTATTTACCATACATTGTGAGCGTATTATGTATTTAAAATCTATATTATTTCTTGGCATGAGTTCAAAATCTATCTTTGGGACCCATTATGCCCTTAACATTTCCCATAACACCAAGTATTTGGTTCGAGCTTAGAAGTCCCTGCTTTATCTTAAAGTTATCAAAATCGAAAACAATTTTCCCTTCTCCTCCTTTTCGAGGTTAGCGCCCCCCCCCCCTTAAGGCGATATCGCAGACAATGTTTATGAATATTTAACTGTCATCAACATTCATCGATAATTACTGTAAGCAGCCATTTGGCTATCTGATGCCATTTATACCGTGGAGGGCCTGACAAAGACATATGTCTAGTCGGTCGGATGGGACGAACAACCGAGGTCCTAATGTGTACACATTGGCGTACACGTAAAAGAATCCTTGACGGTTGAAATTCATTATAAGAGTAGGGCGGAACCCCTTTTCAATTCATTTCATTTCCATTCACACCCTAGACCCCAGTCTCCACAACAATTCCAACATCTTTAATAGAAGGCCTTAACGTAATACCCTGCATATTTCGGCCCTAATTTCGATTGGATATTCACCCAGTCTGACAGCCTGATTGATTCCACTATCATCGCCAATACCAAGTCTTGCGCTTTCCAGCTACAATGTCTATACCTTTGATAATCGTTAAGGTTTTCGTGGAGGTTGCCATGTTTGATTTGAGTGTGTTTGTGTAGCAACATTTGATTTGACGCTACTTGTTCAAGAATCTACACCAAAGGGAGGTAACGTAACCATAAGATAGGGAACTACAAAACAATCTAGCATGTTTTTTTTTTCTTTTTGGTTTCAAATGTTATATAACTATTTGTTAAACATTTATTAACAAGGCAGATCTATTAGAACATCGAATGGTAGAAATTTAAACAGATTAAGGGACACTCACTTCAAACAGAGATAACTTCGTTAACAATGGAGTAATTTTGACGGAAATTGTCAATATATCCATCTCGATGACGACCAGGGGCCGGTTGCTCAAAACTAAGTTATTTTAACGATCCGTTAAAATAACGGATCGTTAGCTTTCACGTGTCGTTTGTTAACGGCCCGTTAAATTTCTGTTGCTGGAAAGTCAATTTCATTATCCGTTAAAGTTAACGGGGCTTCCAGCAACAACTTTTCTCTCCGTTAAAGTTAACGTTCCGTTTACTCCTTGTTAACGGATCGCTAAAAGTTAACAGAGCTTTGAGCAACCGGCCCCAGGTCTTTATCTAAGTCCCGTATAGTGTATCGTTAATGAAAGGCTATTTCAATAATCGTCTGTATTTGTTTGTGATAATTACTATAGTATGATAGGGGCCAAGGGGGCTAAGTGGACTCGCTAACACTGATTTCGCGTGTCCGATCCTTGCATTGGCCAAGAAAGTGTTTTCAAAGACATATGGTAAACTTTAAGAATTGTTTAATTCTTTAACTTCAAACCACACCCCTGCATTGGCCGACAAAGTTCATCCAGATTTTCCGGCGTGGTTTCCCCTTGTCAGTGATTCAATGATGCGGGTCTGATATTGACAACAGTCTAGTCGTAGGAATGGGACGAAAACCCGAGTTTCTGTGTGTACATATGCCCGTCTTCATTAGATTCGTCGGAGCAAAACAGTAGGATCAGGGCCGTATGTAGGATTTTAAAAATAGAGGCGCAGCAGAGTGGTGGGGGCAAACATAATGCCCACCTTACTGAGCGCGGGGACTGCCGAAATCAAAGTCGCTATCTAGTAATCCTGTAGGGTTGCCATTTCTCGGGGAGCCATATTTTTCCAGGGTGCCATGTACCCCCTCCACACCCGCTAAATACCCCCTTGAGTAGGAAATTAAACTTCATTTAATTCCATTTCATGTCCTTTCTATCGTTAACACTAGTAAAATCATGTGTGAAACTCAGCGTGAGAGAGACTTGTGAGTAGGAATATATAGACATCGTGTCGATTAAGAATTAAAGATCAAAGACCCCATTGTTCAACCGCAAAGAAATCGAATACATAACAGTTCATGCACATTTATATCAAAGTAAAAGCATTAAATAAAGAAAACCTGTCTTATGTTATGAATAGAATCTAAAATAATTCAAAGAGATATAATTCCGGTGTTTATTTCAATTTCGTGACATTATCATCGATGATTAGATTAAAAAGTTACATCACGTGTGTTCAATTCCTTTGTGAATTCAAACATTCTTAAGTAAATGCATCTACACAAAGGCCCATATTATCCGCTAAAAATCTAATGAATTCAACCAGAATGAAAAGTTAAGCACAATGTCAGCTTCGGTAATCAGATTCTTTTCTTCCTTTGTGATATAGATACAACAAAGAGAACTATCTTTAAAGTTCTTGCTGAACACAGACAATAGTCCTTCGGATGATTAGCAGAGATCAAACATTAATGGCATTAATATTAATATGCTTACACAATATAAATATAGTTTCCATGGTCACCCCTTTACATAACTGTAGTAAGACAAATTGTGTAGACACGGAAGCTTTCATAATTTAAAATAATTAACCAATCAATCAATATACCCAATGCCTCGTTTTATGCACCCGATTATCCCCATTTGGCTCGGTATCGCTTTCTGTCGAGAGACAAAATCGTGTCGAGTTTGAGAGTAAAGTAGATTTGTAAGTAAGAACATATGAATAATACATAATAGATTAAAAATATAATTTTTTTTTTAAATAAACGACATAATAAATTCTAAATAAATAATATAATCAATTTTAAATTAATTATATAACAAAGAATGATAAAAGTAAACAAATATTATGGAATAGCTAAATCTGGCTATTGCGGGTCTTTCATTAGGCCTGAAATGTTATCTTACTTTAATTAATTAGACATTAATTAACTTATGCAGACCATAATCGACAATCGATGTCAACGCTAGCCTGTGATATTTACAGCTTTATGATTTGCTGCTCAACTTTCATTCATGATTCAACCATAAAACGGATATTCGAGACTATGTGGTTTTTTTTTATCATACCGACTTTAGTAATGATGATCGACGCTAAGCCGAAAATTCAATCTCTAAAATCACGGTTCAGAGTGGATTAATTTGACAGAAATTTTCAGCAAATTCCTATTGAATTATCTAGTTTTTAACTATTATAGTGAGAACTGCCCATAGATAAAGAGCTTAGCCTCGGTCAGCATTACTGAAGTCTGTAAGACAAAACTAATAGTCTCGATTATCCATTTAATCTTTAATCACGAAGGAAAGTTTTGCTGCAAATCGGACAATAATCCAACAAATATCGCAGGCTAGCCATGACATCGGAAGCTGATTATGGTCCGGATAAGTTAATTAATGTCCAATTAATTGTTTTTATTACATTTCAGGCCGGAAGAATGACCTACAATAGGCATATTTTGCTCTTGCATAATGCACGTTTAATAAACGGTAAATCAAGTTTGCTCCAAGATGGTAAAATCGACGAAATATTGTTAAAATGGACGCAGTTTAATATTCTTATTTGTATATCGATTAAACTTGTCCGTGTTGTACTGAGCTATCTGACAAACGTATTGCAATTCTGAGTTTGTGTCACGCAGTTTAATATTTCAATTTGTTTATCGATTACACTTCTCAGTGGTGTCCTTTTATTTGTCCTACCGAGTTATCTGAAAACCTTAATGTAATTTGGAGTTTGTGTCGTGGTGTGTTGTGCTGTAAACATAGAAACTAAGTTCAATCATTACTTCAGTTTTTACCTCGAACGACGAATCTTCTTGCACAAAAAATAGAGTTTACGCAATAATGCAAATTTGTGGGAGGATTGGAAGTGACATATTCACGTGGGTCGAGTGTGATTATTCTGTTTTAATTTAATGAAACTGTAGCTATTTTCTTGTCAGTGCTTTCACAATAATTTGACATATTATGTATTTTTTTTTTAAACCGTGTCACTATAATAAACATCTACTACTTCTATATAACTTACCTCGGGTCCGACATCAGAGGTATTGACGCTGGTTACCAACTCGTACAGAAAATTGTCCAACTCCGTGCCTTCAATATATCCATTGCCTGGAATGGAAAGAGAACATTTACAATTGCGCGTCTCGGGGTTATAGAGGTCAGTTATCATTTCCTCAATTGACAACTGAAAATGAAAATAAAATGGGATTTATGTCCTACTGTTCTGCTCCGACTGGGCTATTGAAGACGGGAATACGCCGTACAGTGTGCTATGAGGGACATTTTGCCCGAGCAGCGGCTCTACGACCTACTCTTATATCGAATTCCAACTGCCAAGGGACCTGTTACGTGCACGCCAATGAGTACACGAGACAGGTTTTTCGTACCATCCGAAAGACTAGACAGCTGTCCTTGACAGGCCTTCTATCCTACATCACAGATACCCAACCTCCAGGCTAGCTAGCCAGCGTCTTACCCACTTAGTCAAGTGCTCCCCCTCCTCAAATGCTAGCTAGATATAGAATTTAACAGCATCTCAAAGGGTATGTATAGGTAATGAAATGAGTTTAACGTCCTACTGTTCTGCCCCGACTGGGCTAATGAAGACGGGGATACGCCATACATATGGGGGGGGGGGGGCGGACAGCTTCGCAACGACCTACTCTTATTTCAAATTACAACTGCAAAGGTTTTTTGACGTAAACACATTGCACCAGGTACACTGTCCGGCACTAGACCTTGAGGAGACAGAGAGAGAGAGAGAGAGAGAGAGAGAGAGAGAGAGAGAGAGAGAGAGAGAGGAATGTGGTTTAACGGCCACTCAACACAAACTGGGTCATTTCGGGACTAACATATGGTTTAATTTATTTCAATAATTCGCTTGTGCGTAGGGGTCTTTAGCAGTGGGAGGAAACAGGAGTGCTCAGAGGAAACCCACGAGGTTGAGAAGGCGCCCCTATCTCCATGCCACATACGCTCACACCAGGGCTCGAAACCACAGCCGAAAGCCAGAGGTGACCGGCCAGCTAGAGGTCGAAGCGCGGCACTCTAGACCACTAGGACACCCCAAACCCCGATGAGCAATCCGGATGACCTGTCTCGGCCAACGCCGGCATCGAACACGAGAACCTACGAGTCAACAACGTCTCACCGACTGAATCATCGCGGTTGCCGTATCTATATGGATAGAACTATTCCATAACATATATCATAGGTGTGGTTTTCTCAGAACGTTACCAGCATATGTAACGAAACTTCGTTATTAAATGACAGATAACTAGTTTCGTCACGCCACCATATCTTATGGGAATTTCATGTAGGTCATCGAATCCAATGTTGAGCATGTTTTTAATCCAAACTGGGGCCGATTATATTAAGGACTAAACGTGATTAATAGGTTTACAAAAATAAAAAAACCGAAATCATATGCTATCAACCACTGAATTAGACAGTATGACGGCATTCTGTGTAGAAACAGGAGGCCAGCTGTTACAGTCCATAATCAGCACATGCTGAAGTGTTGCCGATTAAATCAAATTTCTGGAAATGTCGCGTTCGCCATAATAGCTGTGGTTTTATGTATATAATTTCCAGAAATAAGACGAACTGGGGAGCTCGGGCTTCTGAACCTAAACACAAGTTCGTCAATCCACTATAAGCTAATTGACGAATGTCCAATTACACTAACCTGAACATCACTACTACATAATTAATTTATTTTAAAGATGCACTCTCACGACAGTATCTATAGGTATAGTTATTTCGAATTATAAAATGGCATATTTGATATATAAAGTAGAAGAAACACTCAATCTTAGTAAAAAACTCAACTGGATTTCGTGAAAAAACATCCATGGGGGCTTACAGGACAAAAATGTAAGGGTGTCACTTTATAACTGTCTGCTCGAGTGACGTAAGACGGGTATGCGTTGGTGTAAATGTTACCGGTTGTGAGAACATAGGGAGACTTAACTGTCAGTATACTGTGTGATTAAATGGGGGGAAAAAGAAGTTGGCAGAGGATAATCCAAGGATTCATGTAGGCCTTGATATGTATGGTTAATGGACAGAGAGTAACGACAAATACAGTCCAAAAGGATTGCTCTCTTAATTAAGCCATCACGTGAAAACAAGACTATTTCAATTAGATTCATGCGACATGGGTTATTTTGCATGCGATTAAAATGTTCTGAGAAGGATTTGATGCATTTGATAGATTGAGTGTGTCTTTACTGCAAATATATCACCAAATCACACAGATTGTACATGTGATGGCATCCTTATTCCTTTTAGAAGTTTCGGCGAGAACTTAGCAAAAAACAAAAAAACAAAACAAATCAAAAAACAAATTGGAAAGCTTGAAGTTACTATGACACTTTATATTGTACGAGTCATTAATTTTTAGAATTTAGATTAATGTCATCCAGTCATTTACATTATATTTGCATGATACTGAATCAAAACAAATGATCCGTTTTAGTCTCAGCTATTTATGTACATGTATTGCCAAAAGCAGAAGGAGATCAAATCATTGGTTTTGAAATTGATTTTAAAATTGAATTTCAACGATGCAATATACTATATAATGCGACCGTCAATGAATGGTTGATATTGAAAATGGTGCGTATACCGACGAAAATAGTGTGTTTTTTTCCTTTCTCGTATAGAGAAGGTGCCGTATGAACTCAGGTACAATTTTTGTCACTTTTCATCACAGCGATTTACGGTACATTGTACATCGAGCCCGCCAAGATATTGATCTAACGGGCATCTACACGAACAGTTGGACATTCTACCTCAATTTAAAGCGTCGTTCGTATTGGATGATAAACCGCGTATACATTGGCGTGCATGTAAAAGATCCCTTGGCAGATGGAATTCGATATAAGAGTAGTCCATAGTTTAGCTACCCGGGCACACTCCCCCTCTCCCCACATCAAACTGTATGACGTATGGCCGTCTTCATTTTGTCCAGTCGGAATAGAACAGCAGGACGTTCATTTCAAGCAGGTTCATCGTGTTCTATAAGGAGTTACCGAGAGGCGTACAACCCCATCTTAATAGTGGACAAAGACGTAGTATTTTACATTTACATTCGGCCAACATCAGCAGACTTTAGCATCCTATATCCAACCTCGGCTGTATGACGAATTCCGCCAACGGAACCACATACTTTATAGTTCCAGTTTTACGTTTTGGATGATTGTTTTATTTCAAGAAATTGTACATTGAGAGAGAGAGAGAGAGAGGGAGGGAGAGGGGAGAGAGGGAGAGGGGAGAGAGGGAGAGAGAGACATCCACTCAACACAAACTAGGTCATTTCGTGACTAACACATTGTTCAATTTTATTTCAATAATTCACGACCTTACTCCTTGCCACGTACAACGGCGGAAGCGAAACTATGCTGGCTGACTCAATGAAAGACCTTAAGAGGCATATAGCAACTGGGTATTGTTTGTTATGTACTTCCGATAATAAACGTTTACAATGAAAACTCTACACACTCTTCGAAAGACGCCATTTTGAGAACTTCTTTCTAAAAGCGGCAAGTTTTCTTAATAAGTAAACCGGTAGCCATAACACAATTGTTTTGGTGAAGCTACATATTACTTAATATGTACCGGCCGGAGTTTGTCGATGTTTGCCGAATGAGTATTTTACCGATAATTACACATATCACGCTAAGGGTAGTTAATACAATGAAAACTCTACACAATCTTTGAAAGACGCCATTTTGAGAACTTCTTTCTAATAGCGGTAAGTTTTCCTAATAAGTAAACCGGTAGCCGCAACACAATTGTTTTGGTGTAGATATATATCACTTAATATCATACAGCCGAGGCTAGGCGGAATGTACCGGAGATTGTCGAGTTTGGAAGAATGAGTATTTTACCGATAATTACGCATATCACGCTAAGGGTATTTAATACAGATTCGGATGATATATAATCTTCGGGGCTATTGACGGGAGTGAACCTCATCAAGCTAATGTAAGTTTAATATACTGTTGGGATTAAATATTAACAATTATCCGTTAATGATTGCTTAATGAGAGATTGGCGCCATTACATGGTGTATCAAGGGGCAATTTGAATGATTTAACGTCGTTTACATTGATAAGTCTCTAGATATAATGGATAGCTATCATAATAGTTAATGCAGCATCCACAAGGAAGGTATAGTATGTGTTTATCACCGACATGCTAAGTATATCGTTTGATGTCTAAGGATATTGAATAGAAAATAAAATTTGCACTTGAAGGGTTCATTCATCAAATCAAATGCGTAGTCATGGATGCATCCATATATCACTTGGTGGGAGGGGGTGGAAGTGAAGTGATGCGCACCATTCTTAGATTGATTCTGGGGTGGCTGGTTTTTGCGTGTGGATTCGTGTGTGTGTGAAATAGCTTTATTTAATAATAATAATAATAATGTACATTTATATAGCGCTTAATCCATCCATGAGCATGCTCTAAGCGCTGTAAGTTAATAGCTCCTGTGGATAATACATCGTGAACATATGTGTCTTAAGTCTAGATCGAAATTGAGCAACTGTTTCTGAACACTTTATTTTGTCAGGTAAGTCATTCCATAGTCGTGGACCATATACACTATTTAATGCCCGCTGCAACCTAAGTGATATCGCAGACAAAGCTGGCTTGTACAATCTATACTCTAATATAGCACCGTGTCTGTGTTCCAGGACCGTTAATCCCGAAGCTTTTGCCCAGACAATCTGAGCATTTCGTGCAGGTTGACTAAGCTAACCCGCGGACGTTCAAAATGCCTGGTAACACCACCTCTCCCAAATCACAAAACTTCCTTTTTTCTAAGACTTTGGAGCAACTAATTTCGCCCAAATGCCATAACGAATTTACAATTAATGGGGGGAGGGGGATCGTAATTCTCAAACACAGCTGCAAGTACCGAGAACTAACCTCCTGTAAGGTCAACTCTACGTTAAGGTAATTACTCCAGGGAGAATAAGTATATCTCTGGTGTATTGTATTATCTATACAATAGATTCTATTGGAGCATGAAATCAATAATGCGATATGATAAGGTCATCAGATCTTGCAATATGCCTTTAAAAATAATTAATACCACACCCAAACAGATAGTGGTGATGTCCTTTACTATACCCGTGTGCTTAATTGCATTTGAAGAGATAAAGTTTTAGGACACAAAACGTGTTACAACTTTCAGCAACCTATTGAAATGTAGACTTAAGCGTAGTTGTCAAATAGTTCATCAGTTTTGAATTGAACCGTTTTGACTAGAATTCATCATAAAATGAGCATGCTCTGGCGTAACCAAATGACTTGACCTACAACTGCACCTTTCAATAACAGTCACATCAATTAAAACACTGTTTTGTACAATGTAATAATGTGACAGGGGTCATCAGATGGGAAGACAGGTCGCAATAATTGATAATATGTATATGCGCTTGAAACCAAGTACGACCGCATTATGAACTCGGAACTTCCGATTGGAATTGGCGTGTGATATCAAAGATCGAAGTTCCTTGCCGATCCTTGACGAATTAGTGGGGCCACGGGTAGTTTTGTTTTCAATATCGTCGCCCCGACATCAACAAGATTACAAAAATAACTGATTGACTAATAAAACGTCTCCTCCTGAATTGTATAAACCACACCTTCCAGATAACCTATTTATCAGTAATAACTAAAATACAAGATAAAATGGGGGGGGGGGCGTATGGCCTAGTGGTCTAGAGTGCCACGCTTCGACCTCTAGCTGGCTGGTCAGCTCTGGCTTGTGGCTGTGGTTTCGAGCCCTGGTGTGAGCGTATGTGGCATGTAGATTGGGGCGCCTTCTCAACCTCGTGGCTTTCCTTCGGGCACTCCGGTCCCCCCCCCCCAACTGCTAAAGACCCCTACACGCAAGTGAATTATTGAAATAAAATGAAACCATATGTAATGCATATAATGTACATTTTACAACTAATTGGCGTAATGGAGTGGAAGGAGTGACATTGATTCAGTTGAACGCCAGTGAGCTTGGAAAAGAACAGCTTCTAGTTGTTAGGTTGGGTAAAAACCAGCGAAGTGGATAAAAGTGGCACGATAAACCCGATACCATTTCACTTTCTTTCAATAGTGGGGCCGCCATGGCTCACTGAATGAAGTGCATTGCGAATGGTCGGGCAAGGAACGGCGTCTCGGCGTTCCAGGGTGGGGGTGATAACGCAAGGCAAAGCTGGAATTTGATACAAGGTAGACGGAAGCAATACTTAACGGGTACAATTCTCCTCACGTTGAACCTTACTTCACTGATCAGTTGGCACAGAAAAATTTTTCTAATAAGAACGCTGATTATTTAGGAATTCATTTGGAAAGACACCATGATCTGAAGTCAATTTTCCACACCTAACCCGTCAAACCGTGATATTAATGACCCATACTAGTTTATATAAAACTGAATTCTATTCAGATGTTACAAATATTAAAATGTCAGCACTATATTTAAAGCTTCACATCTGTTACAAACAACTGTATTATATATATCATGACATGTTTACTGCAATAATAATTCAAACAACATTATTTTCTTCAACCACTATATATAATCGTTTTTGAATGCAAATGCATACTTTGTTTTGAACAGATTCATTAATCCGTTGCAAAATCACCAGGCGCATCGATTTCATTAAGCTAACTAAGATATAATTAATTAGTATCAATCGATTCAAGTGAAAAAAAAAAACACATTGCCAATACGTTTTCCGAGTAAAAAGGGGAAAAGATTTATCAGTAACATAGCCGATAAAATTGATTTGAATGTAAAAATGAGGTGTACCCACCGTCTTGATCGTAGTGAGTCCATACATCATTAAATTGGGATGCACTTATTTTCTTGAACTCCCTAGTGTTGATATCCCTAAATTGGCGCAAAAAGTTTTTGGAAGCTGCAGCAATATCCTTTTCTTCTGCCATAGTCGCGATATCAGACTCCTCGGTGAAACTGTCGTATGACACTCGTCCACGCTAAGTCAATCTATAGTAGTACGCATGCCTGTGAAAATCAATATGGTTGACAATGTAACAGGTGGCTATCGAATAGAAAAGGAGAAATTTTAACCGGCGAGAAAATCAACAACAAAATATGAACTGGCTAGCAACTTGATTATAATGTAGGTTATTTTTCACCAGTAATTTCTAATTGAAAAGATTAGCTTAAGATATAGACGTTACAAATATTCTTTCGTGAAGTTTCTCCATTTCAGTTGCCGACCGACCCAACAGTTCTCAACTATCATACAATCTACCTAATGATAATCGCGTTGCTAATTGTTTGTTTCTGTAAATGATCGATCGTGGAATTGGTTCGGCGAAATAATACTCAATTATCCCTGATTAGGTTCCATAAGACGTTTCTTGACACACTTTTGTTCTTCAGTTTATAAAAGCGTTACTCAGCTGTTGTGAGAGAACAGGGCGCTCGGCGATTGCTGTATGCAACAGAATACCAACTGTCTTTACATTTAGATGGCTGGGGGCTAGAAGCTGATCGGTCTCTAATAGAAAATTATCTCAAGATAGCCCTCAATTTGCAGCTGCAGTTAACGCAACCACACATCCGATCGGAAACCGACTTGATTACATGATCTTGACTGATTCCTCAATTTCTTGTGTGATAACGGCTCAAGAAAGGTTTTGTTACCAAGATGTGTGTTATACTAAATTACATGGAAACGCGGATTAATTGTCAGGAAACGCGGAAGTTTGTTTTGGTCTTGAAGAAATCTATATAAGGCGATCAAGGGACAGCACATAGCAAAACCTTTACAGCTTAATGTGCTTGCGTTTGCGATTGAAATGGTGGGACGCGGTGGTTTACAGCGGAACTACCTAATGACTTAATTTTATTTCAATGATTCGGTTGCACTTTTTACAAATGGGAGATCCTACTACTTTGTCACGTATAAACTTCGATCTAAGCTACGCCACTCTCCACGCCCAGAGACTGTAAAATAGGGTGCGAAGTGTAACTTTAGGGTTAATAATTCGTCTTGAAATAAATTCTTGGCGATGGCCGGCGAACTTTTAGACCGATCAATGAGTCAAATTTCACCCTTTTAACACCAATCCTACACTTCTCCCAGCGATGCCATATATTTGACTCGTTACTTAGTGATGATAATTAATAACCAGCTTTGCTGTAATTTTATATTTCGCATCTATTGTTCTCATTGGAAGGTTTTATGTCTGGATCACACGATCGCGCCTTACCCTGGAGTTGGCATTAAACCTACGCACCGTGTACGCCAGATGTAGCAACCGTCGGTCAATCTGGAATAGCCCTCGTGTTGCCGCAAGTGATTATGGCCCAGCAGTTGTTGCAAATGCTTACCTAAACCCGACGCAAGTACTGTGCTATCGTATGTCTCACATGTCACAACTCTATGTGTTTATTATTTCCATGGCGTTACTATTTGTGTGATGTAAGCAAAGTGTGAACAATTTCAAAAAACGACGCGACTTTAGCACCCTTGAGGTGTCTTAAAGTCATCCAACTACCGACACGCGCCTTTCGTTATCTTGGTTTCGCAAATATCTACGCTATGTGGTGCAAAGGATTACGCAGAATAGTGACGCACTCGTGTGGGCAAGGCTTAACAGAATTTATACATACTTAGTTAAAATGTTGTATTCTAGATCCTGTGCGTTATGGGGAAGTTTTCTGTCAATCAGATTTTAGTGTCTCTTGCACCAACGTCTAGTTGAAGTCTCTGGGATAATTCTATTTGCTTGGATTTTGCAACCTTGAACGAGTGTTGTATGAGGAAACTTGCTGTCAATAACTTTTGAGTGTCTGTTGCGTCACCGTCTAGAAGAAGTCCGGGAAATGATGTTGCTCATTGTGTGTCATCAACTAATATTTCAGACAGTATTTCATGTAGGATAATCCACGTGTCACTCATCAAAAATACCAGACACGGCCCACTCTTTTATAGCTGAGTCTCGAAAGTCTCACGTGGCATCAGTCGTCAATGCATTTTATGTTATTCCTTCACATTCAGTAATACCATAACAAACGTACTCGTGAAGCAAACCAAACAGACATGCCAGTTTCAGAACAACACTCAATATACACGTTCAGTAGTACTCTACACAAACTACTCTACACAAACAACTCTTGTTTGGAGGGGGGGGGGGGGCTTTGGGTCTAAGTTAGCTTTTCAAACCCCAAAAAGGGTTTTGTTTTATGGTCTTTGTTGAGATTACTTAATATTCAACCAGAAATCCGATTTCTTCTTAAGTACAATCAGCAAAGGGAATTCATTCTGGTCACAGCGCCATCTGTAGGGCAGCGGGTGCGCCGTTACGTTTTAGCCCCGTTGTTTACGAGGCTCCATACACCCATCAACCTATTACAGCAGTCGTAGCATACTAATCAGAAAGTTATAAAAGCCTTTGATCTTTGACCTAAGTTGAGTAAGGTTTATTGCTGTCAATAACCTTCTTTTGATTTCAAGAAGACAAAAACAAACAAACAATTAAATGCAATAGTCCGTACCGATGAAATTTTATCGTAAAAAGTGAAAGAGGGTTTAATGTCCCACTCTTCTGCACCAGTTGGGCTAATAATCACGGACATACGTTATGCAGTGTTCTATGAGAACAATTATGCCCAGACAGTGGCGCTGAGGCCTACTTTTTATTTCCAATACCAATTGTCATCGGCTCATTTCGTCCAATCCGAACAACTGTATTATATCCCACGGACCACAGGAACAACACCGAAACATTCCAGTTAGCAAGCCAATTTCGTACTCACCGAGCCACCGCGGAATTAAAACAACAATTATTGTATATAAATTTATCTTTTAAATGGTGTGGCAGTATCTACATAAATATATAGATTTTATCAGGTCCAGCTGATGACCTGTCAGTTTGTTATTGGTCTTTTGCCTGGTATTTGTTCTGACGAATGGATTCTGTCAACTAATTAATAAATCGGCGACATATTCACTGACACACGGTAATCCATGTCATCTACGAGGACGATAATGGCCGCTGTGTCGCCATCTTGGACTGTAATTATATATCACTGATCACAAATATGTCTGGAACTGATTCAAATTCAAGACAGGGTGACGTCGCAAGGCCATCTGCAAGAATAAGTCATGTCCTAGCATCTATCGCGTTAACATCTGCGGACTGTTTCATGAAATTTTAACTGAGATAAAATTCAAATTTTAGTAATTTGATTGGATAATATTAGATTATTTTAAGTGCTAAAGCCAATCAATCTAAAATTTGGATTTTGTCTTTAGTTAAGACATGGACAAATCAGTAGAGTTCCTTGATTGTGTGTGTGTGTGTGGATTTGAGGACGGGAAAGGGTAGGGGTATTGGAAATTAAACGATACTCACACCTGGCATAATATTTTTTCGCGATAGATTAATTAGTTTGAATGTTTTTAGTTCTGCAAATCACACAGTTTGTACACGGGAAAGTATCTTTAAATAGTTTTCAAGGACTAAAATATGTGAATGAAGATTTTTTCATTGGATTTAGGGCTATTCATCTGTCTACAGTATTCTTTGTTTTACATTTAAATAATCTTATGAGTTGCAATTAAATATGCATTATGCAAAAGCAAAATCTGCCTATTACAAGTCTTTCTTTATGCCTGAAATATTATCTAAATTATCAATTAGACATTGATTAACTTATCCAGACCGTAATAAACTCTTGATGTCAAGGCTAGCCTTCGATGTTGACTGGATTAGATTCATATATGCCGTTTAACGGCCATTGATAATTAAATTTAAAAAGTGGATAATCGAGACTATGCTGTTTTTATTAATGATTTTAGTAATGATGTCCTCGGGTCATAGTGGATCAATTTGAATGAATTATCTGTTCTGTTCACTATGTAGTTTTTAACTATGATAGTGAGAACTGCCAACTCTTTATCTTATCTCCCATAATGTATCTTTAATTCTCCCATGAATAAATGAAAA
The DNA here is from genome assembly GCA_036850965.1 of Patella caerulea. Taxonomy (NCBI): domain Eukaryota; kingdom Metazoa; phylum Mollusca; class Gastropoda; family Patellidae; genus Patella; species Patella caerulea. The sequence continues at coordinate 62,876,996 of JAZGQO010000011.1, read as the reverse complement.
TAAGAAAACATTTTGTCAACACTTTCAATCATCAACGTTGACCGACTTCTACCCGCGATCTATAGAACTCATTCTATGTTGATGGCACTTGACATATTTTCCCAGTTTTTACATCGATTGGCGCAAGGAGAAAGAATAACACTCAGAAAGCACTAATATAATTATTGAAAACATTAAGATGCCAATCTTGATAGTGAGTTGCAGCAATACAATTGTCTTTTATCAACAGAAGTATAATTTAACTAGATAATTTCTTTCTCGTGTTTAGGGGTTGATTTATTTTATATACAGAATTGGATCAACGTGTTCTAAAGCTTGGGTTGTTTGTTGGTTTATTGTTAAATATTTACTCAGATATTCAACTTTAAAAGTGAGTAAATATAAGAAATAATAGGTACGCATTAATAGATCAACTATCCGTGGGTGGGTGCACAAACCAAAAAGATGGGTTGCCAGGCAGCTAAGTCGTCCAGGGAGTCACTTAAATATGATTACCGTCCCACAATAATGCTAAGGTGACAGACATGGCGTCTAACAACAGTTTATTTATAGATGTAGGAATCCCTGGCGAATACAAAGTTTTAAGAGGAAATTTTTAATAGATTGATTAAATTGAATATGTTTTTAGTCCTAATATACCATCAAATCTTTAATGTCAACAAACCAAGTTAAGTATATTTTCGTTTGGATTAACCTATCAAAAAACTAGATGTTGTTCAAAAGCTGCATAATCCGGATTAGCGCCTTTAAACTGGAACTAATCACGTGCAATCAAGAAGAAATGGACGATTGAAATTGAATTCTTTGCATATTCATATACACATTCTTAAAATTTGATTCTGTCACAATATTGCCGTGATGTAGAACCCAAAGCACGGTAATTGGGTCTTAAGGAATGCAGTAGCATAGATTTCCAATCTGATGAAATTTGTTCACAGATTTGTCCAGAAAGACATTAAAATGTCGGAGTTCAAATGAACGTGTACTCGTGATTTCTAATGTATCAGCGTTTCCGCTTGATTCAAATTTTCTTTGATGGCTATTAACGAAGAAAAAGAGAAAACCGCATTTGGGGATCGATATATATCGGCAGTCAATGCCAGCTAATTGAAGGCAAGATGTGCCTTGGACTCGGGGTCATCTATATTAGTTATTTAATTCATTAGCATGAATTTGTTTCTATCGGTGTGTTGATTTTCTGATTAACGTGCTATGTACAAGTATACTTGTTCTACTGAAAGTTGCTAATCCACTTACGTAGCTAATGGACTGTTAAGTGGTTCTTTTTTGTCACATGAAGTACATAATGTGTTAGAGAGAGAGAGAGAGAGAGAGAGAGAGACAGACAGACAGACAGACAGACAGACAGACAGAGACAGCGAGAGAGGAACCGGAGGACCCGGAAAAAATCACGAGGACATACCACGCCAGACCTTGTGACACAGCGTGCTTGCTAATCATTCTCCCCCACCCCCGTTTTAAGGGGGAATTAAAGCAAATATTTCATAAGATTTAATATGTTTTTACTCCTAATATCTGTACCAAAAGGTTTTTAATTGTGTCAACTGGCGGGGTTTCGATGCCAGGTTGTGTGCGACAAGGAGTAGGGTCGCCTGTCCATTTTCGTGGGTTTTCTCATGGTGCTCGGGTTTCCTCCCACTTCTAAAGACCCCGACGCTCAAGCGAATTATTAAAATAAAATTAAACCATGTATTAGTCCCGAAAGTTTGTGTTGAGTGGACGTTACCGCCCCCCCCCTCTCTCTCTCTCATAATGTATACATGTCTCACATTTACTGGCTTACTGACAGTGTCTGTTTCTCTGTTCATTACAAAAGGTTCCTAAGATCATTGAGAACCCAACATCGGGAGGTTCCCGATTGTAAAATACTGCTTTTGTATTGATTACGAAATTTCAATATATCTTAAATATTGTAGACCAGGAGCCATATTTTCACGGGAATGTAACAACAGTCTAGGGACCACCACCTGGATCCGCACTGCTTCCTTAATTCGTAAACCAGTTTTGATCCACTCAAACAGATTGGATACAGCTTGTGTCTTCTAAAGCATAACCGTCGTCAAAATTAAATTTCAATGTCTTAAATATTGTAGATCATGCAGGGGTCATATTTTCAAGGGAAGGTAACAACAACCTAGGGACCACCACCTGGATCCGCACCGCTTCCTTATTTCGTAAACCATTCAGGATCCCTCAAACAGATTGGATACAGTTTGTGTCTTCAAGAACATAACCGTCGTCAAAATTAAATTTGTCATAATCTGAAACTGTTTAGACTAGAAACAGCTTTAATATGGTAAACAGCTTAACGATAAGTGACACGTGATTGACAATATAATATTTTCTAATAATAGTTAACTATAAGTCTTAAATGTCATATCAATCCTAGTTTCCACTGCAGGCTTTATAGATGGGTTGAATATGAAGTATGCTAAGCTTGGTTTCAGGGTTCTTTTTTAATGTTTGATGATAGCATCTATTGAAAAACCAAGGGATAAAACGCGCATTAGAATCAAAGCGCTTGACAAATGATATATGCGTGTTATTTATGGAAAGATATTTTATAAAAATAAAACAAAACAAAACAGCAGCGAAAGTATGCCAAGCTTCGTTTCGGGAAACTTTTTTCTGTTTCAGAATAATATCTTTCAGAAACAAAAGAATATCCTTCCATTCACTTGATTTGATATTTGTTAAATTTACTTTTGTTGGCAATGCCTGTTTTTCTGTCTTGTCCGCAGGTTGATCGTCTAGATTTTTGTTTTGTGTGTTGTGCAGTCCTCCTGCACTTACTATTAGAATTAATGTGGTTGACAAATACAAATTAAATGCAGTATTTTATTGGGAATATATGGTAAAAAGAAACAAGTAAACAAAAGCATACAGGAAAAATTAAACGTGCCGGTATTTATGTAAAACATAAGATATGATTTAACTTGCGTGTATTTATGTAAAATAAATGTACATAAAAAAGCAAAACGACAGCTCATTTCTTCCGGTGGTTTGGTAATAAAATGCGTTTTGGGATAGAATGGCTAATTAATGCAAAGGCACGGGTAGTTTATGGTGTCAATCTTTAACGATTGGGAAACGCATTTACAGCATACAACGTTTATGGAAAACACTCACTGGTTTTATTATATAAGCACCGCGTTTCGACTGTTAACTTATGTCTTTTATCGTTATCAAACACACAGGCGCGGATCCAGAGGGGGGGTCCAGGGTTGAAAATTTTTTTATGCGATTTTATTGGCGATTTAGACCTCTAATTTTGGAATTTACCTTCTGGAAATACGTCAGAATGAACCAAATTGAATCTAATTTACCAAATTTTTCTGGGGGAGGGCCCCCAAAAAGCCCGTTAATCGGTTGAGCGCAATTAGTTAAGCAATTATCAAACCTAGACCCCCCCCCCCCCCCCTGCAAAAAATCCTGGATCCGCGCCTGACACATGAACAAAAACTATTAAGCCAAGCTTATGTCGAATTACGTACGACGCGACAAAACTAATGGAGACTGGTTCGCGATCAAATGGAACTGACTAGTGGTGACTACCTGGGCCATCACCCGCCGTCCAGTCGCCCCCGGTTTCTTCTCCTACGACTGTGGACAACTAGTTATCCTTAGTCGCAAGCGACCTGCAACTGCCTTGAGTTGACATCTCAATTAGGTAGCTGCTGTTGTTCTTAGCGTTTAACGTCCGCTTCCACCGAAGACAATTGTATTGCTGCAACTCACTATCAAGATGGCATCTTATTGTTTTCAATAATTATATTAGTATTTTCTGAGTGTTATTCTTTCTCTTTGCGTCAATCGATGTAAAAACTGGGAAAATCTGTCAAGTGCCATCAAGAGAGAATGAGTTCTATAGATCGCGGGCAGAAATCGGTCAACGTTGATGATTGAAAGTGTTGACAAAATGTTTTCTTATTTTCTTTTTGTCATATGAGAATAAAAATCATATCTTACTTCTGATTAGAAACATTAACGGGGTATTTATAGAAGTAATTTGTTAAAATGATTAGACAAATCCAATGAGGATTCCTCCTTTAGTCCTTTAAATTATATTTTGATGACGGTACTTTTGTGTATTCCTGTTCATTGTTTTGAATTCTTCTTGGATAGAAACGGGAATCTAGTTTATTTATAATATTTAGCAAATAATCAAAATAAATTACAGCAGACAATTACTAATACAAATATTGGAACCAATATTATGACCTCGACCAAATATTGGTTCCAAAATCATAAACAAGTTAGACGTCGTCACATCCAGTAAAAATCGTTGATGTTTTGATACATTAAATGACCTATAGATTAATAAACTGATTTGTCATTTACCTTTTTGGTTGTCTTAAACACATCATACTTTGAACTTTAATGGAAAGGTAAATTTCCATATATGGCTAATTAATAAATCATTGGATGTAATTATTGACCAATCAATTAATTAATAGCAGAATGTGGGGATTATAAAAGAGCAAAACCAGGCGATATCACATTAGTGGAAGCGGACGTTAAACATACCATTCCAGTTCCAGTTAGAAAATCAGATGCCACTGAGATTCCGAGAAGACCATGGCGTAGACTGGCTATACTTCGTAGGAGTGGGGTCGAGATAATGAAAGACATAATTTAACTAGAGAGAGAGAGAGAGAGAGAGAGAGATAGAGAGAGAGAGAGAGAGAGAGAGTTAAACGCCCACTCGACACAAACTAGGTCGTTTCGGGACTAACATATGGTTTCATTTTATTTCTTTAGCAGTGGGATTTGAAACCACGCCAGTTGACTCAATGGCAGGCCGTATGATACAGCGCGCGCACGCTTACCATTCGCCGCCCCCTCCCTATGCTTTAAAACTGTGTATTCTGTTATAGAAGTATGACTCAATTGTTTTGAAAAAAAAAATAATAATACAAAAACAAAAAAGCAACGCAATAATTTAAATTTTGAATACTGTATAATCCCTTACATGTGTTTATTTAAGATGTAAATGGATTTTATTACAGAAGATTTATATCGTTATCTGCATGTATTAAGCTGTCATTACAAAAACAGAATGTATACGTCATACAGAGTACCGGATTACCCCAACAGAGCATAATATTAACAAGTAAAGTAGGAGGTTGGCAAAACAACCAGTTAGATTTCTCCAAGTATGAATATTGGTACCAATAAGCTGCCATTACAAAGACAAAATGTACATGTTATAAATGTAAGTAAAGTGTGATATTGACAAACATATAATTTTGATTTTTCTTCAAGTATGAACCTGTTCATATTGGTACCAGGGAGATACCGATGGTTTAACGTTCGACTCGACACAAACTAGGTTATTTCGAGACTAACACATGGCTCCATTTTATTGCAATAATTTGCTTGTGCGTAAGGGTCTTTTGCAGTGGGAGAAACCGGAGGACCCGGAGAAAACCAACGAGACTGGACAGGTGACTCTATTCACTGTAACATACATCGAAACCACGCCAGTTGAGTCAATGCCAGACCTTATTATACAGCGCGCACGTGCTAACCATTCGGCCATTCTGACAAATAAGCGCGGAGACAATATTGATGGAAGAAAGAAATTATGGTCAGTAGCAGTACCATGGTTAAGTATGGTACTCATGCATGTAAGTAGCTAATTTTGAACCGATAATTCTTAAAAACACAATAAAAACTATATAACACAATCGCCATGTTCATGCCCCTTTAATCATAGTGAAGCTGAATACATGTGGCCAATTCTAATCGAGACGAATAAATTTAGATGATTCCATTGACATAACAAATATCGATTTAATTAAATGCGATGTGTCGATCGGCATATTTTACATTAAAAAATCTCATTCGCAGATACAGTCTGTTTTGAGCCCGACATAAACCCAGTTTACGTTAAGTAAACAGCCGGCTGATATTTGCTTAATATCATGAAATGAAATATTTATTTAAACAATATTTTATTTATTTAAATTTACATTTTTTAAACAAATACTGGATACTTTCAGCTTATATAAAAATCTCTTTTATAAAATGGATCTTTAACAGATTTTCAACTGGCAATCTTAATATAAGCACAAATATAGAGTATCATTATCCTATTTCGTTTCGTATTTTTTTTTAATTCTAAATTTTGGTTTACTTGCCTTTACTACACTAGGTCCTGGAAGAGTTGTTATATAACCGGCGTTCTGGTGGGTGTGAGGGATTAACCAACGCAACTGTCTGTTACGGTGAGTTTTTAGTGTTAGATGCACGGAGCTAGGGGTAACCCACTAGACACATCAACTCTGATTAGGGTCAAAAGCCACTCGTATGACCTCTGTCGAAACCTTCCACTACAATCGATCTGATCTTCACGCAGTAGATGCCATCGAAAGTATAACGGTATGATTACAATGTTGTAGAAAAAGCTTTCTCTGATCTTACAAGTCATATGATTAGTTCTAGCAAGCTGTTTTATTTAAATGTGTGTGATTGGTTAAAATAATTATTTTTATGCTGACTGGCCAATCAGTAGGTATCTTTTAAGCTGTCTGACCAATCAGAAAGAATCTTTTTAAGTTCAGCACTGATCTCCAGTATTCATAATACTTGACCCTGGTAATGTGCATTTCATTGGTTAAACATACATTATTCAAGAGCTAAATCTGCAAATTGCAGGTCTTTGTTCAGGCCTGAAATGTTATGTAAAAAATAACACATTAATTAACTTATGCAGACAATAATCAACTCTCGATGTCAACTCTAGCCTACGATATTTACTGGGTTAGAAACTGGTCTGCTGTTGCTGCATTAAATCAAAAGGTGAATATTCGAGACTAAATATTTTTATTGCACCGACTTTAGTAATGATGACTGAGGCTAGGTCCAAAATTTAATCGCTAAATTTTCGGTTTTGAGTGGATCAATTTGACCAAAGTTTTCGGCAAATTCCCTCGACATTATCTAGTTATAACAATTATAGTGCAAACTGTCGTCTCTTTATCTAATCTCCCATAAGATTTCTTTAATATGCGTTGAAATGTTTAAATAATAACATAGACTACTTTTCCATTTCTTCGAATAAAAATAATAAAAAAACACAAAAATACGCGTGGGGTTTTCTCCTCGTGTTATAAATGTATCCAACATTATGTTCGCATAAAAAAACACAAAAATATGTGTGGATTTTTTTTCTCGTGTTTTAAATGTTTCCAACATTATGTTTTAAACAAAATGTTTTTGATTTTAGAATGCCAACCCTGGATATATTTTATACAGTTGACTGGTATATTGTCATGACAGATTAATACTGAGATATCCAAGAATATAAGTGATTATATTGTCAATATTTCTAACAAAAACATCACCAATCTCCCTTTTAATGCTTGTTCAACAAAATGCCTCGAGCAATGCAACTTGTTTTAAACCGTTTAATAAATATCAAAAGGTCACATAAAGTAAAAGTATAGAAAAAATGCCGTGTTTTTCATATTATTTAGATTTTTTTTAAAAAATATTTAGTTGAACAGCCCGTCACCACGATTCTTTTAAAGATGTCTACTTGTAATGCTCGTGAATAAATCGATATTTCTATTAAACCAAAATGAGGTTTTTCGTCCTACTTTTTTTGCACCAAGCGGGATTTGTTAAGAGATTTTGTTTAATACAACGCGTCCCGTTTAAGTTTTCCAAAAATAAAATAAATATTGAAATATGATTGAGCGTTTAGGTCCCAGGGAGAGAGAGAGAGATAGAGAGAGAGTGTGAAGGAGAGAGAGATTTCGGGGCAAACATAATATTATGGTTTAATTTTATTTCAATAATTCTTTTGCTCGTTGGCGTCTTTAGCAGCGGGAGGAAACCGTACAGGCGACCCTACTCCTTGCCGGGTACAACCGAGTATTTCAAACCACGCCTCAGATTCTTTTTTATGCACATTGGAACCACGAGGGCTAAGTTTGTAAGACGCTGGCTCGCTAGCCTAGAGAAGTGACTGAGGTTTGATCATGGGTATTTCCCACATGGTCCCCCCTTGCCAGTGCCAAGAGTCCATGACAAGGGGCCAAACAAATGAAATGAAATGAATTGTTTTTAACATCCTACTGTTCTGCTCCTAAACTGGGCTAATGAAGACGGGCATACGCCATACAGTGTGCTATGAGAAGAATTTTGCCCGGGCAGCGGCGTTACGGACTATTATTGTATCGAATTCCAACTGTCAAGGGATCTTTTACGTGCACGCGAGATCTTCGTGTAGTGTAGGCCATAGAAAGTATAAAAACGAAACGTAATAGATCAATATTTAAATGAGATTTCAGTGATATGACAAGTATTGTATTTATAGTTAGGTAATATGTTATAAACTGTTACGTGCGATTAATCGATTATCAATTCGCCAAAAAACATAAAAGAGGTTTTTAGCACCTTGGAGATCGCCGTCGGTCGATAAAATTATATTTTTTATTAGCTTGATCTGCTTCAATATTGCGAATACGAGAGAGAGAGAGAGCGAGAGAGAGAGAGAGAGAGAGAGAGAGAGAGAGAGAGAGATTAGCATATGGTCATTTCGGGATTAGCAAATGATCTAATTTGTTATTTCAATAATTCGCTTGCGCGTAGGGGTCATTAGCAGGGGTGGGTGGGGACTGGAGGATCCGGAAAAAAACACGAGCATAAAAATCTGAGCACAATAAACTAAAGGTAAACATTATCGGTTTATTTTTAGATAGGAATATATATACGGATATCAATTTTGAATGTAAGCTAAATCTTACCAATGTACCTCTTAATATATCTACCGATAATTTGAAAAAAAAATTCCATTTTGTGTCCTAAATATCCCAAATATTTAACGATATCGATAATAATGGCCTTTTTAAACAGTCGAGTTGTTGTATCACATTGGTTTACCCGGAGATAACACACGAGGTTGGACAGGCGACCTTACTCGTCATCACGTACAACCGGGGATTCGAAACCACGCCAGTTGACTCACTGACAGGCACGCGCTAACCATTGAGCCATCTACCCGCCCCCCTCTGTCTTGATGGTCATCAGATGTTATAATGTATGCGTTTGTTGTTGTTTATTACAAATTTAACGTCCATTGCATTAAAGATAAATAATGGGAAATTAGATAAAGAACTGACAGTTCTCACTAACTTAAAGGGACAATAACATTCTTGCTGGCTTGGTAGCTCCAGAAAATAAATAATACTCTTATTCTAAGTACTAGATGTTTAAATGTCCTATCTGTTGTGTAAATTATCCATTACACCTATTTTACTTGTCAAGAGGGTTCGAAAATATTTTAAAATCCAAGTCACATTTGAAAAGGTTTACGTTAGACTTTTCAAATCAATTGGTTGAATTTTTCCAATTTTTCAAAATAGGTGTGTTAAGATGAAATTTATATCATCAATTAATTGAAATATTGTAAAATAATACGATTTATTGACCAGAATGAAGATTGGGACATATTATTCAGTTACAACAAGAGTGTTATTGGGGCTTTAAGGGAATTCTCTGAATATTTCAGTCTTATTGATCCACTCCGAACCGAGAAAACTAAATAACATAAAGCGAATTCTCTGAACATTTTAGTCATATTGATTCATTCCGAACCGAGAATTTAGCGATTGAATTTTGGACCTAGCGTCGATCACAATTAGTATAGTCAGTACGATAAAAACATAGTCTCGATTATCAATTTCATGAATTAATCATGAATGAAAGTTGAGCAGCACATCGGATCCCAATCCAGTAAATATCGCAGGCTAGCAATGACATCGAGAGTTGAATACGGTATGGATATGTTAATCAATTAAAGATAAGTTTTCATTCAAATTACTCTATTGCGAGTGAAGACATTTGCCTTTGAAGGGTTGAAAATACTTGTACAATAATATCAACCACCGTACTGGTTGTTCGAAGCTAATTCTCACTTCACCATTTTTTTTAGCTTAAATCAAAATATGGCTGAACTGTTCTAATCTATTTAATATCGGAGAACTCCGATGCCCCTGAGAGTTGATTATGGTCTGTAAAGTTAATTAATGTCAAATTAATAATTTAGAAAACATTTAGGCCTAAAGAAAGACTTACAATAGGCAAATTTAGCTCTTGCATTATATATCTTTAATAATTTATATATAATATATAAGGCGTAAAGAAAGACCTGCAATTCACAGCTTTATCTCTTGCATAATATATGCTGAAAGTATAATATTATGGACAGGTTGATTGAATTGAGATAAAAACACAGTTTTTAGAAATCGTTGTCGTGAGAAGTTAAAGCGGTAATTTCATATTTTCAAAGAAAGTCATAGCATAATTATTTCTATGACTTTTGGTCAATAGGTTGTCAACTCACTATTATACGATCATAGGCATTATTCTCCACACTAATAAATCATTGACACAGGAAATAATAACACAATTACCTCCCTTGTTTTTTGGAGTTGAAAATGATATATTTGCCAATTTCTCAACTGCAGCAATAATGAATTATTGGGGTTTTTCTTTAACAAAGCAGGACTTTTTATAGATACCATCTATTTTAAGGCTTTATTTTAATACATTTTAAAAATATAACTTAAAAATATGAAATTGCAGCTTTAAAAGAGGATGGGTCATGTTCCCCCTGGGCCCACCTGTCTACCTACCTCAGCTCAATAAAAAAAAGTGGGCCTAAGCCTATAAAGAAAAAAGAAAAAAAGGAAGAAAATTGAAAAGAGAAAGAACGGAGAGGACCCTCTGAAATTAAAATGATAGTGCTCTTAGGTCATTCTGTTGTCTAATTGTGTCTGGAAATCAAAAATTTACCTTCTTTTGCTTTGGTCTAAAATGCTTGGAAAATGGATTTGCGGTTGTCAATTTTCAAAATTTTCCTGGAAGGAAAACACCTCTTTACCCCCCTCCTCCCCACCAAACCCTATCGGATGCTTGTGCGCCTTCACCGAGTACTTGTGTGGGCCTTGTACAATGACCTGATTATGATTTAAAAAAAAAACCAACTAGTTAAACCAGGAAGTCCAGCTGATTGATGTTTCGTGTCATTAATGCGGATAGAAAAAAAAGCCGTGGGGAAATAAATATAAGTAAATATACATCTACCATACCTATTTAGAATAATCGATTATCATGACAACGGATTATAAAATGTAACAGCTAGGCACAATACAGCAAAAGGTTATAAAGTATATCATACATGGCATTGTATAATCTGACAATACTACAATACATGAGTAATGAGAAGATATGCATGTCCATAAATTAATTATGTAACCTGGTTTATAAACCTAACCTTTCATTGGAATTATTACCTTATAAACCGATGATAATAATAGCGGGTTTAAAATCCTCTTATTTCTACTGAGCGCCATAGAAAACGCATCACTTAGTTTTTCGTATACGAAAATGATCCTGTAAACATATCTTATTTATTTTGCTTCTTATTGTGAACAATATTCAATTGGGAACACATCACTAACAACAAATTTGTACACTTATGGATATTTAATCTGTAATCAACGGTACAAAGTCAGAGGGGTCAAAATCAAAAGTACTATTCACTTTTCATTATCTACTTTTGAACTATTATAGCGAGAACTGCCAGCTCGTTATCTAACTCTTACCTAATATTTAAACCATGCCAGGCTTATATATTTATGAAATCGGCTTTAGATATTTTGAAAATGTCGTAGATGGATCATCTTCAATAGAAGGCTTGATCCCGTACATCTTATCAACAAGGCCTTCTCGTAATGCCCTTCATCGGGATTTTCCGACGTAGGTTTCCGTCGCGGTATACATTGGCGTGGACGTAAAAGATCCCTTGGCAGTTGGAATTCGACAAAAGAATAGGCAATGGTGTTGCTGCCCGGGCAAAATTGCCCTCATAGCTCACTGTATGATGGCGTATGCCGACTTCAGAACAGTGGGCGTTAAACCCCATTTCATTTCATTTCATTTATGTTTAAGATATAAAATTTAACTCTGTAGTTGCAAGTATTTTTTTTTTGATTGTTAAACGGACATTGTCAGTCAAAATAAACAACTTGTATCAAAATATTCAATATTATATCTTCTATTACATGTTTAACTGAAATTGATTGTACTTTAGTTATCCGATTTATTATGGAGAAAACAATGTATATATGTACATAAGTTCTCGGCCATTTTTTATTTTGAACGTGATTTCATACTATTCATTTGAGCGCATAAATACATTAAGATCATACTGTTAGGGATCATTTCTAAAGTATGCTTCGCTTGGACGTCAGTCAAACTTGACTGGATCGTAAACCACGAGGATGATACAAAGCCTCCCCTTCTGAGCGTGAAGCGGGTTGGATGAAATTATCAGCTCAGATGATTTCTCTAACCATTGATGACCGTTCCTCTCCACCCTTTGTGTGGAGATGGAGGTAGGGGAGGCATTCAGAGTGGTTTTAATCAATTAAAATAAGAGATACGAACAGCTAAATATATATTGCACAGGCTTTAACTTGAAGAATTTTACTTCGCAATGAGGCAACCATAGAATATCGCTTATTTGTTCTCCGCAAACACCTTACGGACAAATCAAAATAAAGAAGGGTCTTAAAGAAATTATTTATAATGGGAGACAATCCTAATAGATGAACAGGATGCAGACCACCATTACATGTAATTGTAGTACGTTTATTTATAGCAAGTCTCTCTCTGTCTCTTTTTACCCCTGTTGCATGCCCATTTTTGATGATTATTTGGTCTAGGATGGAGGAAGAGGATTTGAATTCGAATTTTCTGCCAGGTTTTGGTATAGAATATTACTTCCCACTGTGTCACAATGAGGCAACCATAGTATATCGCTTATTTGTTCTCCGCAAACACCTTACGGACAAATCAAAGTAAAGAAGGGTCTTAAAGAAATTATTTATAATGGGAGACAATCCTAATAGATGAACAGGATGCAGACCACCATTACATGTAATTGTAGTACGTTTATTTATAGCAAGTCTCTCTCTGTCTCTTTTTACCCCTGTTGCATGCCCATTTTTGATGATTATTTGGTCTAGGATGGAGGAAGAGGATTTGAATTCGAATTTTCTGCCAGGTTTTGGTAAATATTTATGATTTTGAGGTGGAAGGATAATGGTGTTGTCAGGTTGGCTACGGTGATATGTACGGCAACTTTGGTGGACAACCTCATAAAAATTTTAGTGCAACGACATGACCATATATTCCTCTGTAGTGAAAATCACCCAGTCCAACGAAAATTTGGGGAAAAGCTGAACTCAATGGGGAAATTAATGGTGGTCTGCCTCCAACATTGAAATAAGATTTGTTTCCCTTTAACTCTTACAGCCAGTGTAGGTAAAATTATAACTTTCTCATTAAGCCACCGTGGACCCTTTAGTCAAATGACTTAAAAGCAGATACCGTAATATCGGTCTAAAGGGGCAAACGAAATTGAGTGAAAACCATAAGAATAAAATTAACAATCAGTGTAATAGTATGCGTCGTGGATCTCGGTTTTTCGTCCCATCCGAACGACTAGACAGCAGTCCTTGACAGGGGGAGGGGGCACGACGGAAATTGTAGATGAACTGTAGATATCGAACACCCGAGCCAGCGAGCCAACGTAACCCCAGGCGGTTTTGAAAGAATACTAATTGAATGTAAGCTAAATCTTACCAATGTACCTCTTAATATATCTACCGATAATTTGAAAAAATGTTTCCATTTCGTGTCTAAATATCCAAAATATTTAACGATATCGATAATAATGGCCGTTTTAAACAGTCGAGTTGTATCACATTGGTTTACCCGGAGATAACACACGAGGTTGGACAGGCGACCTTACTCGTCGTCACGTACCACCGGGGATTCGATACCACGCCAGTTGACTCACTGACAGGCACGCGCTAACCATTGAACCATCTACCCGACCACCTCTGTCTTGATGGTCATCAGATGTTATAATGTATGCGTTTGTTGTTGTTTATTACAAATTTAACGCCCATTACATTAAAGATAAATAATGGGAAATTAGATAAAGAACTGACAGTTCTCACTAACTTAAGGGAATTCTCTGAATATTTCAGTCAAATTGATCCACTCCGAACCGAGAAAACTAAATAACATAAAAGAAATTCTCTGAACATTTTAGTCATATTGATTCATTCCGAACCGAGAATTTAGCGATTGAATTTTGGACCTAGCGTCGATCACCATTAGTAAAGTCAGTACGATAAAAAACATAGTCTCGATTATCAATTTCATGAATTAATCATGAATGAAAGTTGAGCAGCACATCGGATCCTAATCCAGTAAATATCGCAGGCTAGCAATGACATCGAGAGTAGAATACGGTATGGATATGTTAATCAATGTCTAATTAAAGATAAGTTTTCATTCAAATTACTCTATTGCGAGTGAAGACATTTGCCTTTGAAGGGTTGAAAATATTTGTACAATAATATCAACCACCGTACTGGCTGTTCGAAGCTAATTCTCACTTCACCATTTATTAGCTTAAATCAAAAGCTGAACTGTTCTAATCTATTTAATATCGGAGAACTCCGATGCCACTGAGAGTTGATTATGGTCTGGATAAGTTAATTAATGTCAAATTAATAATTTAGAAAACATTTAGACCTAAAGAAAGACTTACAATAGGCAAATTTAGCTCTTGCATAATGTATCTTTAATGATTTATATATAATATATAAGGCGTAAAGAAAGACCTGCAATTCACAGCTTTATCTCTTGCATAATATATGCTGAAAGTATAATATTATGGACAGGTTGATTGAATTGAGATAAAAACACAGTTTTTAGAAATCGTTGTCGTGAGAAGTTAAAGCGGAAATTTCATATTTTCAAAGAAAGTCATAGCAAAATTATTTCTATGACTTTTGGTCAATAGGTTGTCAACTCACTATTATACGATCATATGCATCATTCTCCACACTAATAAATCATTGACACAGGAAATAATAACACAATTACCTCCCTTGTTTTTTTGGAGTTGAAAATGGTATATTTGCCAATTTCTCAACTGCAGCAATAATGAATTATTGGGGGTTTTCTTTAACAAGGCAGGACTTTTTATAGATACCATCTATTTTAAGGCTTTATTTTAATACATTTTAAAAATATAACTTAAAAATATGAAATTGCAGCTTTAAAAGAGGATGGGTCATGTTCCCCCTGGGCCCACCTGTCTACCTACCTAAGCTCAATAAAAAAAAGTGGGCCTAAGCCTATAAAGAAAAAAGAAAAAAGAAAAAAAGGAAGAAAAATGAAAAGAGAAAGAACGGAGAGGACCCTCTGAAATTAAAATGATAGTGCTCTTAGGTCATTCTGTTGTCTAATTGTGTCTGGAAATCAAAAATTTACCTTCTTTTGCTTTGGTCTAAAATGCTTGGAAAATGGATTTGCGGTTGTCAATTTTCAAAATTTTCCTGGAAGGAGAACACCTCTTTACCCCCCTCCTCCCCACCAAACCCTATCGGATGCTTGTGCGCCTTCACCGAGTACTTGTGTGGGCCTTGTACAATGACCTGATTATGATTTAAAAAAAAACCCAACAAGTTAAACCAGGAAGTCCAGCTGATTGATGTTTCGTGTCATTAATGCGGATAGAAAAAAAAAGCCGTGGGGAAATAAATATAAGTAAATATACATCTACCATACCTATTTAGAACAATCGATTATCATGACAATGGATTATAAAATGTAACAGCTAGGCACAATACAGCAAAAGGTTATAAAGTATATCATACATGGCATTACATTGTCTTCCTGGTATAATCTGACAATACTACAATACAGGAGTAATGAGAAGATATGAATGTCCATAAATTAATTATGTAACCTGGTTTATAAACCTAACCTTTCATTGGAATTATTACCTTATAAACCGATGATAATACTAGCGGGTTTAAAATCCTCTTATTTCTTCTGAGCGCCATAGAAAACGCATCACTTAGTTTTTCGTATACGAAAATGATCCTGTAAACATACTTATTTATTTTGCTTTTTATTGTGAACAATATTCAATTGGGAACACATCACTAACAACAAATTTGTACACTTATGGATATTTAACCCGTAATCAACGGTACAAAGTCAGAGGGGTTAAAATCAAAAGTACTATTCACTTTTCATTATCTACTTTTGAACTATTATAGCGAGAACTGCCAGCTCGTTATCTAACTCTTACCTAATATATCTTTAAACAATGCCAGGCTTATACATTTATGAAATCGGCTTTAGATATTTTGAAAATGTCGTAGATGGATCATCTTCAATAGAAGGCTTGATCCCGTACATCTTATCAACAAGGCCTTCTCGTAATGCCCTTCATCGGGATTTTCCGACGTAGGTTTCTGTCGCGGTATACATTGGCGTGGACGTAAAAGATCCCTTGGCAGTTGGAATTCGACAAAAGAATAGGCAATGGTGTTGCTGCCCGGGCAAAATTGCCCTCATAGCACACTGTATGATGGCGTATGCCGACTTCAGAACAGTGGGCGTTAAACCCCATTTCATTTCATTTCATTTAGTTGAAGATAGAAAATTTAACTCTGTAGTTGCAAGTATTTTTTTTTGATTGTTAAACGGACATTGTCAGTCAAAATAAACAACTTGTATCAAAATATTCAATATTATATTTTCTATTACTTGTTTAACTGAAATTGATTGTACTTTAGTTATCCGATTTATTGTGGAGAAAACAATGTATATATGTACATAAGTTCTCGGCCATTTTTTATTTTGAACGCGATTTCATACTATTCATTTGAGCGCATATTCACGTTAAGATCATACTGTTAGGGATCAATTCTAAAGTATGTTTCGCTTCGACGTCAGTCAAACTTGACTGGATCGTAAACCACGAGGATGATACAAAGCCTCCCCTTCTGAGCGTGAAGCGGGTTGGATGAAATTGTCAGCTCAGATGATTTCTCTAACCATTGATGACCGTTCCTCTCCTCCCTTTGTGGGGAGATGGAGGTAGGGGAGGCATTCAGAGTGGTTTTAATGAAGTAAAATAAGAGATACGAACAGCTATATTGCACAGGGCTTTAACTTGAAGAATATTACTTCCTACTGTGTCACAATGAGGCAACCATTGTATATCGCTTATTTGTTCTCCGCAAACACCTTACGGACAAATCACACTCGGCTAATCTCGACAGATTCCGTTAACTACGTAGACTACATCTAGTCTCGGATGTATGACAGTAAGTGATATGTACCTACGCCCATACATTTGCGATGCGGCCACCGGTTTACTTTAACAGGAAAACTTGACGCTATTACACAAATTGGGAACCTATTCGGCTAGCGACCTATTCGACCGATCGAGCTGCAACCTGTTCGTTGGAAACCTATTTAGAGTAAAGACAACAGTCTCTATTTATCAAGCAATAAAATCCAACGTTATGTCTATCAAATGAAAGTAGAATATATTATTTTTTATCCATTCCTTCAGCTCAGAATAGAAGTGTAATTTCGTCATTATCTTACAGCTGGATCGGTCGAATAGGTCGCTAGCCAAATAGGTCGCCAACTTGTGTTTGGAATGGGCGCAGCCATGTTTCATCCGGGACCTTTAAAGTAGTTCCAATATGGCGGAATTCATCATACCGCCGAGTTTAGATTCCCGAAATCATCCGAGGTTTGCCGAGTGGGACAAATCAAAGTAAAGAAGGGTCTTAAAGAAATTATTTATAATGGGAGACAATCCTAATAGATGAACAGGAGGCAGACCACCATTACATGTAATTGTAGTTCGTTTATTTATAGCAAGTCTCTCTCTGTCTCTTTTTACCCCTGTTGCATGCCCATTTTTGATGATTATTTGGTCTAGAATGGAGGAAGAGGATTTGAATTCGAATTTTCTGCCAGGTTTTGGTAAATATTTATGATTTTGAGGTGGAAGGATAATGGTGTTGTCAGGTTGGCTATGGTGATATGTACGGCAACTTTGGTGGACAACTTCATAAAAATTTTAGTGCAACGACATGACCATATGTTCCTCTGTAGTGAAAATCACCCAGTCCAACGAAAATTTGGGGAAAAGCTGAAGTCAATGGGGAAATTAATGGTGGTCTGCCCCCAACATTGAAATAAGATTTGTTTCCCTTTAACTCTTACAGCCAGTGTAGGTAAAATTATAACTTTCTCATTAAGCCACCGTGGACCCTTTAATCAAATGACTTAAAAACAGATACCGTAATATCGGTCTAAAGGGGCAAACGAAATTGAGTGAAAACCATAAGAATAAAATTAACAATCAGTGTAATAGTATGCGTCGTTGATCTCGGTTTTTCGTCCCATCCGAACGACTAGACAGCAGTCCTTGACAGGGGGAGGGGGCACGACGGAAATTGTAGATGAACTGTAGATATCGAACACCCGAGCCAGCGAGCCAACGTAACGCCGGTTTTGAAAGAATACCAATAACATTTTAGTTAGAGTTTTCAACCACTACGAACATTATCAGCCAATTATCGGTGATTGTAAAAACATAGATTCAATTATTTCTTTTAATTGTAAAAAAGGGCATTCCCAATCAAATAAAACAACGTATATCAAAATATTCAGGATTATGTTTCCTAATTATTTATAATTGAAATAAACTGTTTTTTAGTTGTCTGATTTAACATAGATATAATAATCTTAATCTCTACAAAAGTTCTCAGCCATTGTCTATCGTTAACATGATTTCATACTAGTCATTCGATCGCGTTGTTGCAGTAAGATCATACTGTTAGGGATCATTTCTAAAGTATACTTTGCTTGGACGTCAGTCAAATTTGACTGGATCGTAAACCACGAGGATGATACAAAGCATCCCCTTCTGAGCGTGAAGCGGGTTGGATGAAATTATCAGCTCAGATGATTTCTCTAACCATTGATGACCGTTCCTCTCCTCCCTTTGTGGGGAGATGGAGGTAGGGGGAGGCATTCAGAGTGGTTTATTCTATGAAAGTACACGAACATCATTGCCAGCTTCAAAATGGATACCCCGTCTCTTCATCCAAAAATTGGTTGTGCACTCTCTACAGGGGGTCACAAAGAAACTTGAAATGTAGCTTTATCTCCCTAAGATCTCGGTTCCTTTCAGTATTGGTGTGTATCTGTATCGGACACACAAAATGGCCATCCCTCGTTCTCAAATAGCGTAAAAAATATAGTATATCAAGGTTGTGAACCCTCTAGAGATCACAATTGTCTTCTGGTGTAATAGTCCAAATATCTCGGTTTCGTTTGTTATTCGCGCAAAGACGGTAACTTCCTAAATTATGGCCCCTTATTGTACGAAAAATCGCGTTTTTAGCGAGTGGTTCCTCTAGAGATCACAATTATTATCCAATTTCAAAATATGTTCGAATATATCACTGCTATACCGTGATGTTTGTTGAGTTCAAATGGCCTCCCATCGGAAGCAAATATTGTATAGCATGTCGTATATCAGTGGTCACAATTTTTATCAGATTTTGATGAAACGTAAGACATATCTTTATATATATCCCAAAGAACTCAGTTCCTATTGATATTTGCACATTTCAGACCTCAATTTACTGGATTATTGCCCCTGATTGTACAAAAAATCATGTTTTCAGCCCATTCTCTACCCATCTCTTGCAAAATGTGGGCGTATCCTGCTTGATAGGCAGTGGTTTGTCTATTGTCTATAATGGACGAAGAGGGTTTGAATTAACATTTTCTGCCATTTTAAAAAAAAAAAAAAAAAAAATATGCATGATTTTGCGGCGGAAGGATAGCGGGGTTATTAGGTTGGCTACGGTGATAGGTACGGCAACTACATTGTAGTTGCATGTTTTTAGTATGCTTCTTGAAGTTTGTGTATCTGAAAATTTTGGTGGTCAATCTCATACAAATGTTAGTGCAAAGACAAGACCATTTGTCGCTCTGTCTGTAGTAAAAAGCATTCAGCACAACGAAAAAAATTGGGGAAAAGTTGGAGGTAGGTAAAGAGGCCAGAATTAAGATTGAAATCAATGGAGAAATTAATAATGGTCTGCATCCGACACTGAAATTAGATTTGTTTCCCTTTAATTCTTATACAAAATATACAACTCACTCATTTAGCCACCGCGGCCCCGCAAGAAAATGACTTAAAAACAAATATCGTAATATCGGTTTAAAGTGAAAATTGAGTGAAAAGTCCATAAGTATAACATTAGTGTAATAGTATATGGACCTCACCATCAGAATATGTAATCGAAAGTTTAGTAAATAATATGTAGTCTACTTGCAGGTAAAGTGTAAAGTTCTATAAATATATGAAGTGGGGTTTAACATCCTACTGTTATGCTCCGAACTGGGTTACTAAAGACGGGCATAAACCAAATAGTGTGCCATGAGTGAAATTTGGCCCGGTCAGCGGGACTACGACTTACTCTCATATCGAATTACAACTGTCCATGGATCTTTTACGTGCACGCCAATGTGTTCACGATACTTTTGTTTTAGGTCCGACCCGAACGACTAGACAGTAGACATTTGTCCTTGTCACGCCCTTCGTCATTGACAAGGGGAAACCACGCCGAAAAATCTGGATGGACTTTCTCGGCCAATGCTGGCGACCCAGCGCCCTACCCACTTAACCACAATGACACTAGACGGTTTTGAAGGAAAATACTAATTCCATGGACATCATTCGACATTTACAGCTATATTCATCAGACATTAAAGTAAAATTATAAGTAATAAGTAATTTCCATCCCCGGTGTGAGCGTATGTGGCATGGAGATAGGGGCTCCTTCTCAACCTCGTGGGTTTCCTCTGGGCACTCCGATTTTCTCCCACAGCAAACACACCTGCGCATACGCTAAGATAATTGAAAAAAAAATGAAAAATAAGAATTAACTGTGAAATCACCTTGAGTGGAAGCGGGCGTTAAACGCTTAGAACAACAATAACAACTCGGTTAATGTAAAAATATAGTTTCAATTATTTCTTTTAATTGTAAAAAGGACATTCCCAATCAAATAAAACAACGTATATCACAATATTCAGGATTATGTTTCCTATTATATTTATAATTGAAATAAACTGTCTTGTAGTTGTCTGATTTAACATAGATATAATAATCTTAATCTCTACAAAAGTTCTCAGCCATTGTCTATCGTTAACATGATTTCATACTAGTCATTAAGAGCTCCAATACGATAAGATCATACTGTTAGGGATCATTTCTAAAGTATGCTTCGCTTGGACGTTAGTCAAATTTGACTGGATCGTAAACCACGAGGATGATACATAGCCTCCCCTTCTGAGCGTGAAGCGGGTTGGATGAAATTGTCAGCTCAGACGAATTCTCCGACCATTGATGACCGTTCCTCTTCTCACTTTGTGGTGAAGATGGAGTTAGGGAAGGCATTCAGAGTGGTTATACAATATAATTAAAATAATGAACAACGGCAATCCATCTCCAGCTTTCCACTGTATCAATGAAATAACCAATTTGTTCAGTAGGTTGCACATTGTATTAAATTGGTCTAGTCAAAGACATACGGACAATGCAAAGTAAAAAGATGCTTAAAATGTTTATAAAGGGAGACAATCACAATAGATAGACATTGAAATTAGATTTGTCCCCCTTCAATTGTTACGCGTGGCCTACTCCGAGGAAAAAAATACCCATTCACTCACTCACTTAGCCATTGTGGCCTATTCAAGGAAAAGAAATGGGGGTTTAACGTCCTACTTTTCTTCTCTGAAGTGGCCTAATGAAGACGGACATACGCCATACAGTGTGCGGACGAATCGAACACCGAACCTCCAGACTAGCGAGCCAACGTCTTACCCATTTAGTCACCATGACACCACCTCAAGCAAATGACTTAAAAACAAATATAGGTCTAACATGGCAAACGTAATTGAGTGAAAAGTCCATAAATATAAAATGAAAAATCAGTGTAATAATATGCGGAATTCACCACCAGAACGTGTTGTCGAAAGTTGATTAAAAAAAAAACAACCCAATCTCAGGTAAAATATAACAAAAGATGAAGCTTTAGAAAGGAAATTCCAATGCCATCTATATTCATCAGTCACTGCCTAGTCATTCGGACGGGACGGAAAATCGAGGTCCCGTGTACATTTGCGTGAACATAAAAGATCCCTTGACAGCTGGAATTCAATATAAGAATAAGTTGTAGCGCCGTTGCCCGGGCAAAATGTCCATCATAGCACACTGTATGGCGTATGTCCGTCTTCGTGAGCCCAGTTTAGTAACAAAACAGTAGGACGTTAAACCCCATTTCATTTATTGCATTTGTTTTTATTTCAAGGAGCAAGAGCTATTGTCCAACCTCGTGGATTTTCTCCGGTCTCCCCCAACTAGCCTCCTATGGGCAAGCGAATTATTGAAATATGTTAGTCCCGAATTACCTAGTTGTGCCGAGTGAACGTTAAACTCTCATTTGTCTCTCTCACACACACATTGCAGAAAGCCGCTTACACCAATAACAACAAACATTTCATCGCATCAACACAATGACGTCATATTATAATTATATAATGATAACAATGTTATGGCTTGTCTTCACGTTTATCTTCACGATATTAGTATATAATATAGTCAATATTTTCATAATTAATTCATTATGAATGAGATTTCATGACATACCGACACCCTTTCGGCCTGAAGATATCATATAGAATGTATAGTGTTATACAAATATGCCCAATCTATTGATGTCAATAGCCAATCAAATGTTCTTTTACGTGCACCCTAGACTGGCCCAGTCTCTTCTATTTATTTTACATTTCGATTTATATAAAAGTAATAATTTTTAGTAAACCAACACTTTCGTTTTCATTTGTATAAACAATTTGCGAGCTTCACAATAAAATGGGCGTTCCTTATCCTTGTTTTACGTTGTTCCTTATTTGGAATGATTGACAGTTGTCAAGCAAGCCCCGAGTCACGTGACACGAATTTGTAAATGTGATGTCTAAGATAAATTAAGTTCGATATTTACCTTCATGAATCATGCGTCTCAAATGGAGTGCAAAGCAGTCATGCTGAAACCGTCTGCGGGCTGATGTCACGTTTTTGTTTCCAGTCGCCATTCGACTTCGTCCCGATACGCATGAACTGGCTTCGTTAAGTTGTTATAATGATGTCGTGTGTAATTATTTATGTTCATTCACCTCATCCCATACGTTGTATCCGTTCATTCGACAGATATTGTCCGTCAACAAAATTCTTAGATCGTTCAAGTATCACTAAATAACAATAACTGTTATCCACAACAAACATCTCGCACCTACACCAGTTTGCCAGTGCAAATGCAGTAATCCCGTGCACGACGTCACACGACCTACATAATGCAGATTGACCTACTAGATGAGAATGAACCTCTATTTGCCCAGTCTCTAGAGATTACGGTTTTTTTTTGGTTTTTTTTTTTTGAGAGGACTGGCCAATTTTTGGTGTGTGGAGAAGACTGGCCACCAGTCTACGTGCACCCCAATCCGGTTCTCGGATTTTCGTTCAATCTGATCGACTTACCCCATAAGCGCTACCGCTGTCACATGGATATCGGGTTTGTACAATCCCACGATTTTTCTCCATACCATCTGAAAAACTAGATTTCCACAACCGAACATCTAAAATGAAATGGGATTTCTCGTCCTACTGTTGTTCTGCTCTTAACCATAATAAAGACGGGCATACTGCCATACAGTGTGCTATAAGGGAAATTTTGCCCAGGCAGCAGCGCTACGGCCTACTCTTATATCGAATTCCAACTGTCAATGGATCTTTTACGTGTCCGTCAGTGTGTAGCCTATACTGGACCTCGGTATTTCGTCCCACCCGAACCACTTTAAACAGCTGTCCTTGTCAGGCCCTCCGTCCTGGGTCACTGACAAGAGAAACCACGCCGGAAAATCTGGATGAACTTTGTCGGCCAATGCAGGGATCGAACACCCGTCCTCCAGGCTAGGGAGCCAGCATCTTACTCACTAAAGATTGGAACGACGCAGCTATACGATAGCCACCAGATGGCGCCACATCTCTCCCGGTCACAAATGTGCGGAAGGAAACGAAAACTTATCTCAAGGCTATCCGAGTATTATTCACCTCTTATATTTCCTCCATGGGACCTAAACGATCAATCATATTTCAATATTTTTGAAAAACTTAAAACAGGACACATGTGTATCAAACAAAATCTCTTAACAAAATCTTTTACAATATTTGTTTATTTTTAAATTCCGTCTTTGATGTAACTGAATTAAAGAGATCGTGTTTTTAAATTCCCGCCCTTATATTTTATATATTTCCTGTTTCTGGGGAATACAAAGCAATGTGTATATATTGTATACTGCACTGCTTCATATGGGAGTTAAAGAAGTATAGTTTGTCAGTGTTACTCTGTTGTCCACATGTTTCTGGTGGTATGCTTTATAAATATACTGCACGTGAACAGCAGACAACTGTCCTTTATAACCCGGCCATTGTTGCACTTGTAAGTCTCGCCTGTATCTCGTTGAATATCGTTAAATGTCACGTGGTGAGCATGTTTGCTGTATCTATATGTGGTTTATACCGACTACAATGCTCCACGTTACGTTATATGATATATATCTGTAGAAATGGGGTTTAACTTCAACTCGACACAAACTAGGTCATTTCAGGACTAACATATGTAGGCTATAATTGTATTTTCCGCAGGGGTCTTTATCAATGGGAAGAAACCAGAAACCCGGACAAGAGAGAGAGAGAGAGAGAAATGGGGTTTAACGTCCACTCAACACAACTATGTCATTTCGAGACTAACATATGGTTTAATTTTATTTCAATTATTCTTTTGCGCGTAGGGATCTCTAGCAGTGGGAGGAAACCAGAGTACCCGGAGAAAACCCACGAGGTTGGACAGGCGACCCTACTCCTTGCCACGTACAACCCGGGATTTGAAACAACGCCAGTTGACTCATTGGCTGACCGTATGATACAGCGCGCACTCTAACCATTCGGAAACCCCACTCTCAGTTCTTAACGGTGTTGTTAGACCGTACTGCAGTATATATAATAAAAGAGCATAAACTATTATATATTCCATTCATTTTTCATTTAGATACGACACTAAACTATATGACATTACGTCTATCGCCCGAATGGTACAGAACAGTTAAACCCATTCATTCCTTCATTTATTCCGTCTATCTTAGATGTGTTTAGCATTATCTCTCATACTACAGATTTTTAGTAAAACACGTGGAACATTGTCTTAAGAAATCGAGAACAGATTTTAATTACAGAACATCCCAAAAATCTTGAATCACCTGAAAGACTTTTTATTTAAATATCCCCTTTAATTCCTCACCGTTTCTGATAACGTTACTAATCTCTTTGTAGTTATATCTATGTTGATACAGGTATTTATGCTACCAATACCTACATAGTCTACGGATTATCATCATAGGACGAAGATAGTTATATTTATAACTGTGTCTATATGAAGCATGGTAGCAATATTTTCACACCTTCTAATCACAGAATCTTTAAAAACTCTAGAAGATCATATATTTTACATGTATATGTGGTACGTCCGGGCCTCCCACGTTGAAGCAGGTTTATGGTGTTTGTAATATGTAATAAAGAATTTATATATGCATGGTGTTATTATTCTAGAATATCAACCCAGTTATACACATTGGTACAGGTAGCGATTGATATAATATTTTTTTATCATATATATTAAAGATATTTTGGGTGAGATAATGCTAAAACGTACAAAAACGTGTTTGCTATGTCAATTTCTCCAATAGAAGTTAATGGGTGAAATGATACGGGGTTTAGTGTCCTACTGTTTTCCAACAACCGGGATAATTAAGACGGGCATATGCCATGGGATAAAGGTTTGGGGTATATTTTTGCTATCAAGACTTCGCGGGTTCGACCACGGTGCTGACCCAGAAAGTGTTCTGTGATATTTCAGCATTGTTTTAACTTGGAGCTCCCAGCAAACAAAGAACAACGGTAACTCTTTGTTCAGGTGCTCTCGTTTACAAGATGGCGAACGCGTTGAAGTACCATTGAGATTTGAACTAAACATATAGATGTCCGTCTTCGGAAGCAAAGAACAGCTACTGTTTTTTCGTGTCCTTCCATGAACAAGTTCGCGAGCATGTAAAAGTACCCTTGACAGTTGGACTTGGACGAAGAGATGGAAACGTTTCCTCATCTTCGTTAGCCCGGTTGGTGCAGAAACAGTAGGAAGTTAAACCCCAGTTCATTTTATTTAAACCACAGTGGCCGTTGATTCCGTGGTTTACATCTGCATTATGCGGATCAACGTAAAAGAAATTCAAAGTTTAAACTATGAAAAGAAATGACGCGTGTCATGAACTACGTAGAACCCAAGATTGTTATACCACCCAACACAAAGATGCTGTACTTTTTGTATTGGAGAAAGAAAAATCGACATTTGTTGACCTCATTCCTGTCGAATACTTTTTTCAAGCACGACTGACGAACGTTTTTTCTCCGATTATTATTTGTGTATTTGAGTGAAACTAATGGCCGTTACATGAGTACAGATCGTCAAGGTGTGTACCACCTGTGGAACCAGGTTTTACTCGTATTATATCATTGATAGGAATGAACCCAAGCGATGACTATACATCATCTTCCATAAACCCTGACAACAACAAAAAAAAGAAGAATGATAAATTAGTATTGATATTTTAACACTTAACGTTGTCTGTTATGTTAACTAGAAATACCTAAAATATACACGGTTGTTCGATATAACCCTCTTTATACATAACAAGAAATCGGCTTAACGGGAGTTTAAGAAATACGCACGTGTTACGAACCACACCTTTTGCAAATTTGCTACTTTGTAGCGAAAACAGATGCCTTATGAGTATGAGTTATGTTTGCAACAATTCCTCTGGTAGTTGGCATTTCTTTGTATTTGTGTAAAACATGCGAGTTAGGTCTATTATTTTGTGTAACTTTTTGTTATCAGCCATTATAAAGTTACAGTTGACTTTCGTTCTCTGTATTACATTATTCTGGTGCTTTCTAAACTTGTGTTGAAAAAGAACACGCAGTGCTACGATGCCGCAGTTCATATTTCTATAGCCCTCCCTGAATGAATAAAATGGTGAGAACTTTTCTTAATTTTATACATTTGCGTGGATATTCCGACAGAAAAATGTTCAATACTTGATGCTATAATACAGCATAATAATAATATAATGATACCAATATCCCTATAATCAAAGAAGGATTGGCTGACCGAATGGTTAGTATTTGCGCGCTGTATCATAAGGTCTGTCATTGAGTCAACTGGTGTGGTTTCGATTTTCCGGTTGTACGTGACAAGTAGTAGGGTCGCCTGTCCAACCTCATGGGTTTTCTCCGGGTCTTCCGATTTCCTCCCACTGCTAAAGACCCCTACGTGCAAACGAATATTTGAAATAAAATTGAACCATGTATTAGTTCTGAAATGACATGATTTGTGACGAACGGACAAACAACAGGGTTCCATGTAGACATTGCTGTGCACGTAAAAGATCCATGGCAGTTGGATTCGTGTACGTAAAAGATCCATGGCAGTTGGAATTCGAGTAAGTCGTGGTGCCGATGTCCGTTCATATTCCCTTCATAGCACACTGATTGACTTATGACCGCCTTCTTTAGTTCAGTAGTTGTAATACGTGCAGTATGAATGAATAAAATATAATAAACCACTAATTAGGGTGTTCCTTTCCAATGCCAAAAGGAACGTTATTTTCTATGATTTATCGAATAGTTTATCAGCAGGCCTTTGCTTATCATTAACTGACCAAACATATTTCATTAAAACCGAATGGACAACACAGTAGCAAGATGGGTGTATTATTTTATCACCTCATAATTCATGGTTTTTAATGATATAGATTCAATGCTTTCTTTTTTTGTGAATTTTTCTGATCTGAACAGGTCTGTTCATAGAGAGAACCTTAACTTATTCGCCCTGTGTAGACAATAGTGAACAACTTATGGGTTTGCAACCGATCTATGTGTTAATTGAACATTTTCTGGACTAATATATTTTTAGAAAATAAAACGAAATGGGGTTTAACGTCCTACTATTCTGCTCCGATTGGGATAATGATAACGGGCATACGCCATAGGTTGTGCTATGATGGGAAATTTCCCCGGACATCGGCACTACGTCTATATCGAATTCCCACTGCGAAAAGATATTTTATGTGCTTGCCATCCGAGCGACTAGACAGTTGTCCATAGGCCCTCCGACAAGGGACACTACGCGGAAAATCACGGTGAACTTCCCCGTCCGTTAGCAGTGGGAGGAAACCGGTGTTTTTTTCCCCTTGTCAGTGATGCAGGACAGAGGGCCTGACAAGGACAGCTGTCTAATCGTTCGGATGGGACGAAAAACCAAGGTCCGTTTACACATTGGCGTGGACGTAAAAGATCCCTTGGTAGTTGGAATTCGGTATAAGAGTAGGCCGTAGCGCCGCTGCCCGGGCAAACGTTTCCTCATAGCACACTGAATGGTGTATGCCCGTCTTCATTAGCCCAGTTTAGGAGCAAAATAGTAGGACGTTAAACTCCGTTTTATTTTCATTTCTATTGTTACATGGTCACTCAACATTTCTCTATCTCTATCATCCACGTAAGTACTATGTTTTAGTTTAAAAATGTGAGCTGTACATTAATAATCGCTCAACGTGAATTTTGTTTGGCAGTTTCCACAGAACATGTTACGGTGGAATTTACCACTATAAATCACCCCTTTGTTTTTTAACTACGAACCATAAGGTTTATGTCTTTGATGTGATTTTTTGTTACGAAGCATTGTTTCTTTTTGTATAAAAACATCAGATATTTATGTTCATCAATCACCCGCGTGTATTTTTCCGTGTCTGTAATTTATTTTCAATGTACACGTTGGTATTACCACTGTTGTCAATAATCAGAAAAAATGGCGACGCTGATCGGAAGTAGATTGGAGAATGTAAAAAAAGAGGTAAATTAGATAGCACATTTATTCTAGAATGGCACTACCTAAGGATAGGTATTCAGACATAACGTATTACACGGCTTGCACATTTTTGTGTATCTCTGACGGAACATTTAGCCTTTCGATTAATGAACGTTTTGTATTTAGTTAATGCTGTAAGCGACATCTTTCCTGTTAACCACAAACAAGAAACTTTTCGTATCCATTAAAATGTCCCTGTGAAGACATGTTTTCCACAGATTCTGATGTCTGAGGTGTTCATACTTGACTCAAATGGTAATGTATTGTAAGTTAAGAAAACATGCATTGTGCAAGAGGCAAATCTGTCTGAAATATTATCTAAATTATAAATTAGACATTAATTTACTTATCCAGACCATAATCAACTCTCGATGTCAACGCTAGTCTGTGATATTTTTTAGATTATGATCCGATTTGCTGCTCAACTTTCTTTCAATATTTAATCATAAAATGGATAATCGAGACAATTTCTTTTTATCGTTCCAACTTTAGTAGGCCGAAATTTCAATCGCTTAATTCTCCGATCATAGTGGATCAATTTGACTTAAATTTTCATCAAATTCCATTTACATTATCTAGTTTTTAACTATTATAGTGAGAACTGCAAGCTCTTTATCTCATTTCCTATAATGTATCTTTAAGCAGCCCTGTGTTCCATCATAGGTGAATAGACACTAGATTCAACGTAATATGAAATGAAATAGGGTTTAAGGCTTTTCTGCTTAGGATGACGGGGGAATTTTGCCTCGACAAGAAAACTACCTCTTCCGCTTGTTTTGATTTCCAACAGACGGGGGCTAGATGGAAGCGTCGGGGAAGAGCGGTAGTTCCGATCGACTCTATTATTGATTTCCAGTTTCCAGGGGATCTTTAACGTACTGCCATGACAACCACCTCCTCGCTTTCGACCACTGCAACATGGGTAGACAATCCCGTGGAACTTTCTGGACGAACACTTTGGCCTAATGGTTAGAGCATGCGCCCTGTATCATAAAGTCTGCATTTGAGTCAACTGGCGAGGTTTCGATTCCAATGATGTCCGTGACAAGGAGTAGAAGTATGGTCGTTTGTCCAACCTCGTGGGTTTACTCCGGGTCCTCCGGTTCCCCCACTACTAAAGACCCCTACGCGCAAGCGAATTATTGGACTAAAGTTAAACCCTATGTTGGTCCCGTAATGACCTAGTTTTTATCGAGTGGACGTTAATCAACAAGAATAGCAGACGTCTGATATTACACAACATAATATTAATATTCCAAATATTTTAAACAAATCTCCCAAATGCATTGGTCTCATAAACTTGCATGATTACGTTCTCCTTTAAGAGGTGGGTAGTTAGTTCAAGTAGAGTTAATATGCATCCCCCGGGGCATCTATAAAGATATAGGCGGTATTTAATATGGAATTTAGGCATATAGCGATAAGATATAAATATCAAGTTAGACATTTCCACGACGTTTACAAGTGTTAGTAACTGGATGTTGCCTGCAACAAGTAATGATATTAAGGATGCTTATTGCAGTATAATACCACATTCCTGAAGCAATGGCCCGAGAAATCCCTCGGCAATTGCTGGAATAGCGTCTGTTTCTTGAACTTATACGGGAGTATGTCTATTCTTTCCCTTCAATGAAAGCTATCACTTAAGTACAGCAACACGACAGTCCTTCGTTTAATCTGGGTCTTCCCTAAAACTTTGGACGGTGATTTAAGGTATTAAAAACGGTGAAAGTATGTTCGTTTCCAAACAGTATTGTTTACATTTCATTCGACTTGATAGTTTCGTTTGTCACGCAATTAGTTTTACTGCAGTATTCTGCTATGCTATGCACGGGTTAATTAGGCATAATAAAATTGTGAGCCACGACGTAGCGTTATGTAAACATATTTGGTCCAATATTGGCACTCGTTTTAAATGTAAAGCTTTTGTAGGGCAGCTATTGATTGGTTGATAGACGGACTACTGACCAATCAAAATTTAAAACAACAATATCCACTCATAATAGCAGTGTATAGTAGGATTGCCTCTAATCAAACGCAACATTGGGCGGAGTATGTATAATACCGGAGTTCATTCGTTTATAAAGTAAATGAGATGGGGTTTAACGTCCTACTGTTCTGATCCAACCGGGCTAATGAAGACGGGCGTGTGAGAGAGAAAGAAAGAAAGAAATGGGTTTAACGTCCAATCGACACAAACTAGGTCTTTTCGGGACTAACATATGGTTTAATTTTATTTCAATAATTCGCTTCCGCGTAGGGGTCTTTAGCAGTGGGAGGAAACCAGAGTACCCGGAGAAAATCCACGAGCTAGGACAGGCGAACCTACTCCTTGCCACGTACATCCGGGGATTTGAAACCACGCCAGTTGACTCAATAGCAGGCCGTATGATACAGCGCGCGCCCGCTCCCATCCCCACCCCCCATACAGTGTGCTTATGAAAGAAGTTAATCACTGCTATTCGATATACTTAGAAATCACTGCTTATCGATACTTAGTAATATAAATCACCGATTATTGATATTTATTCAGAAATATAAACCACCATAGACCTTCATGTTTAATATAAAGTATAATAAAATGTATTCCTACTCAAATATTTTTCAATCAATCAATCAATCAATCTACAGTTAGCTCTGCTTGGGTGCAGTCACTAAGCTATTTGACCGACATTTTAAGTCCTAAATCGACGTTTTTAGTCGAAAACACAATTTTGTGATTGATTTATTCTGCTACCATGTAATTAAATTGAAAAAGTGTATATTATCTGTGCGTGTATGACAGATGAAGAGTCCAGGGGAAGAACGATCTTAGTCACATTTTTGTCTTTTCGCATAAAAGGCAAAACAGACTTTGACGAGAATGTTTGACGCGAACTGCACAACGAGTGGGTTTAATTACAACAACTTCAAAACAGGTTTTAATACGAATCATAATTGTCGGTACAACTGACTTCAACTTTTTAGTCAAATTAAGGTCAAATAAATACGATTGACTTATTTTGTCCGGGAGATCATTTCAGAAGAGCCTTGGTTCGATGTGACTCCGATCGGTTTTACCTGAAATTGATTGTTCCACAGAAGGCTTATACAATTTGCTACCAGATGTGACATTAAAGCTGAACTCCGATTACAAAACTACAGAAAAAATCGAATAAAAAAATTACTGCCAAACATAATTGTGTAGCAATAATATTTTCAGTAAATTTATAGAGAAAAACCGCTCAGTCATTAGCTGGTAATTGGTAGTTGAAATATTGCTAGCCGGATGTGGACAGTGTGGTTGACACAATGTATACTGGATGTGGGCGTGGCCTGCCTCTGTTTTCGTACACCGTACAGCTGCCATACTTGTTCTGCAAATTGAAAACAAGTATGGCGATTATGTATGGCAGTATTTTTTTTTATTTAATTATTTCTGTAGTTTTGTAATCGGAGTTCAGCTTTAAGTGGGAGTTCGTTGAAAAAAAGTTACTTAGATCGTTCTTCTCCGGTCATTTAGGGCCTATATTTATTCTCGAAGTATAGATTAGACGGATCTATGTGTCTTGTCACTTCACGCGGCCATTGTTATGGTATTAGACATTAGACATACCATAAACATGGACTTGGTGAGCGGGGGGGGGGGGCGGTATTTCGCCTATAGGTGTTTGGTTTAATCTTCTAAATTAGTATGTACAGATCTCTTTTCAAGGAAACTTAAACAAGGAAAATGAATTATATCCTTCTGGCACATAACGGCTTTAAATACACACATATAAAAACAAAAGTTTAGCTAATTAGAAAGTAGTACTTTCACCGATGCGTTTAATTGTGCTTGACCGTGTTTCAAAAGTGTAGAGTTTTACAGACTACAAAAACTTTCATGTGGAATTATGTTTGTAGTTGTTGGCCAAGAAACACACCTTTGATTTGAAACCAACACTTTAACTGTATGTGGCGTGCAAATTTGCAGATTTAATTGATTCATTATATAAGCATAATCAATGGGAGGTAAATCCAGTCCCTGTGCAATACCAATATCTCGTGCGGTAGGTACGTACGACAAATGAATTAAACAAGACATAAGTTATTTCATATATGCAATGCACATTAAAATTTCTATATTTGGACGATTTAGTTGCATCGCAAAAGTACCCTCCGAGTTTTAGCTCACAAATGTTCATTAAAATTCTACATGGGGGAAAAGTAACATTTGACAGAAAGAAGATGCCCGATTAATCGTTCAAGTCGTATCCAGACAAAATGCTGAAAGAAGAAGTTTAACGACAGTTTAAATTGTAAGAAGATAGTCCACATCCTGATGCTGAACAGAATAACACATGCACTTAAAACATCGTAATTTTATCCACACCACATCAGTTGAGAAGAGGCAGGTTTCCTTCTTAAACATCTATAGCAGAAATCACGTTTCCTCGGTGTTTTAACTTTTAAGTACAGCGTGCTTTCATTCTACGTGCAGTAACATAATAAACGCATCTGGTTGTTGCAAGTTAAGGAACGGAGGAAGTTGTGGGGATAGAGGAAGTCGTTTTTATCAATAGTCTTTAAATTACTCAACGTCCATACTTTCATTTCTTATATCATAGTTTATTTATTTTTATTAATTTTTAAGGCGTTACTGAAATGACTTTCATCATATTAACAAATGGTGCAATATGCACACATCCTTGTGTTTTGTTCGACCCCTGTCTTAATTTTTGTATATTATAAAAGTGTTCCGACTTCTTTTTCTGTGAAATAGCATTATTTAACGCCCGCTTCCACCGAACTGATATCGCAGACAATACTTCTTGCATATCAAGAGACTGGAAAAACGCATTAATTTAGTAACAATATTTAATACCATATTTCCCTTGCTTTTATTTTCAAGAATTTCATCTTTTATCATATGCTATGACTTTTTGTCATATAATAATGGTTATGAGAGAGAGAGAGAGAGAGAGAAGAGAGAGAGAGAGAGAGAGGGAGAGAGAGAGAGAGAGAAATTCCGTTAACAGAAATTACATTGACAGCAGTAGAAATGCTTCTGAAACTCACCCCTTATAATATTTCCGATATGTGAATAGGTTGTATTACGTTTTTTGAAGTGAATAGAAAGACGCCTTTTCATAACACCAAACATCTAATAAACCGTTTGTGTATTATATGCGCATAAGGTAGAAAACGAAATTCATTTTATACCGGTAACAAATTTCAAAAGAAGAGAATATTCAGATTAATTTTATTTCGTGAACCTAATTTTTATAAACTGAATGATGTACAACAATTTAATTTAAATTACTGATTTACAAAATGGAGGAAATTTTGAAATGTTTAGGAACTTTTATATACAATTCGTACATGTCTTTGTGGAGTTGTGTATCTTTGTATAATTATGTACATGCATATATCCTTTGATTGTTTGGGGAATATTTCTATCATTTTTTATTTGTGTATGCAAAAAAGCTTCTTCTTCTTCTTCTATAAATCATACACGAAATGGAATGGGGTTTAAGGTCCTACTGAGCTAATGAAGACCGGCACACTTTATAAAAAGCAGTGCCGGAAAATGGTAACATCATATAAAGGGTAAAGGGGTGCAAACCAGCATTGAATATTACCACGGATTAGCGACGAGCTAGAAATTCTCTCCAAATTACTATATTATACATATCAATACTATCGTTTATCTAGAATGACTAGATCTCACGATCTCAAGGACGCGGTACCGTCATGTTTTAACAGTACGTGTTTAATTATAACTTCCACATCTACCTGTCAATCAAGTTAATATTAGTGTAGAATAATTTGGTTTGGAGTGAAACCTGTCGTTTCATATCAGTGTAGAGAGAGAGAGATAGAGAGAGAGAGCGAGAGTGGAAGAGAGAGAGATGATGATGTATAACGTCCACTCGACACAAACTAAGTCATTTCGGGAATATCATATGATTTAATATTATTTCAATAATTCTCTTTAGCAGTGGAAGAAAAAACCTGTGGATCCAGAGAAAACAAAAGAGATTAAACAGGCGACCCTACTCCGTGTCTCGTACATCCGGAGAATCGACTTAATGACAGATATCATTCGGCTATCAAAAACCCCTTAGACACGTGAGTTAGAGTAACCAGTGGAATGAAATCGGGTTTAAAGTCCTATTTTTCTGCATCACCTGGGCTAATGAGAACGAACATAAGCTATTCAATGTGCCATGAAGGCAATTTTGCCAAGGCAGCAGCGATAAGAATGCACTGTCAAGGGTTCTTATATCTGGACGTCAAAGTGTTTGCTGGCAGCATATGAAGTTTAGAAGAACATTTGCCTCGTTAATATAAACTGTTTAAAGGGACAATAACATTCTTGCTGGCTTGGTAGCTCCAGAAAATAAATAATACCCTTATTCTAAGTACTAGATATTTAAATGTCCTACCTGTTGTGTAAATTATCAATTACAACCTATTTTACTTGTCCAGAGGGTTCGAAAATATTTTAAAATCCAAGTCACTTTTGAAAAGGTTTACGTTAGACTTTTCAAATCAATTGGTTGAATTTTTCCAATTTTTCAAAATAGGTGTGTTAAGATGAAATTGATATTATCATTTAATTGGAATATTCTAAAATAATACGATTTGTTGACCAGAATGAAGATTGGGACATATTTTTCAGTTTAAGGAGAGTTAGACAGTATGTGTTTGCTGGATGCATAGATACTTTATAGATAACGATATGCCCCGTATTATAAACTGAATTAAAAGTAGTTATAGAAATGAAATAGGGTTTGGTATCCTACAGTTCTGCTCGGACTGGGCTATGGCAGACATTTTGCCCGGACAGCGGCGCTATGGCCTACTCTATTTCGAATTCCAACTATCTTTTATGTGCACGCCAATATGTATCCGGCACCTCGGTTTTTCGTCCCATACGAACGACTATACGTTGTTCTTGCCACTGACAATTTGAACGCTAAGCTATTTTTAAAACAAACATAACTATAGGCCTACTTGTATTTGCGAAGAAATAATACCTCCGAAACGACATATTATATACCAATGGGGTGTGGTTTGATGTTCTAGAATTGAAAGATTTTTTCAAGTTTACCATATCGCTTTGAGTGTTCTTAAAAGAAATACTTGAATGAAATATAAAAATATAGATGTATTTGATGTTTTGGGCTCGGCTCGGCTAACACATTTAATAGTATTCTGTCCAAAATTCTAACAAAATGTTAAACATAACTGTTTTAAATTTTGTAATTAGAGGAATTACTGACGATCCACTTGAAAGTCGTGACTCGTAATTAGATTTCATATAGATGTTTACAATATACATTACCAGTACTTAACTTGTTAGTATATAACAATTTACCTAGTAATTAAATTACTTATATCCAATATACCAGAGGGGAATTATATATACAGACTTATCATGACAGCGAAATTGTGCAATGATTTAGTCTGCATCACTAACATTAGGCAACTGTATTATCAAAGAGACTCAACTTCAATTTAGTTGTCTGGCACCAGTCAATATTATTATGCTCTTAATTTTGAACGAGCATACCGCAAATTAAAACTCTTGCTGTTTTATACGAATGTGAAATGCAATAGTATATTATGTTTTACGTTCCTGGAAATAATTAATAGGGCATTTTGTAAGATTTAGATACTGCGCTGGTCTTTCTCGATATAAGATTTTAAGAATGAATAATGCAAAACGAATATAATGCAAAACGAATAATGCAAAACGAATATAATGCAAAACGAATATAATGAAAATTTCATTTAAATTAATCTATTTGGAGTGATGTTATCAATGGTTGTAGTTTTGGCAAGATGTGGGGATTGATCGTAACCACCATACTGGTTATTCTAGTTTTAGTCTCGATTCTCCATTTTTAAATAAAATCATTAAATGTCCGTTCTAATCTACTTAAAATCGTTCTAATCTACTTAAAATTGGAACCATCCAATGGTACCAAGAGTTGATTATGCTCGTGTCATGTTAATAAATGTTTTATCAATAATTAATGTAACATTTAAGATCCAAAGCAAGACATGCAATAGGCAAAACAAGACCTGACATCGGCAGCTGTCGGAGGATCTATAATGTGCTACAAATAGCCTCGTTTTTATTCCCATCCGGGCAACTAGACGTATTTCCATGTCAATGACAAGGGGGGGGGGGACTAGGTCAATGGTGCAAGGACGGCCTGGCAATAACAGCTGTTCAGTAATTCGGAAGGGGCGAAAAACCGCGGTCCCGTATACACATTGATGTGCACGTTAAAGATCCCTCGGCAGTTGGAATTCGATATAAGAGTAGGCCGTTCGGGCAAAATTTTCCTCATAGTACACTGTATGGCGTATGTCTGTCTTCATTAGCCGAGTCAGAACAGAATAGTAAGAAGTAAAACCCTATTTCATTCCGTTTCTGGGATCTAACCCGAAACGCCTTGGTTAATGAGCCAGCACCACTCTAACCAATATACCGCGGGTCAATTAAAAGTATGTAACCGCTGGCCGGTCACCTCTGGTTTGCGGCTGTGGTTTCGAAATGACTTAGTTTGTGTCGAATGGACGTCAAACCCCCACATCTCTCTCTCTCTCCCTCTCTCCCAATAATGTATTTTCTGCCAATAAAGTCTTACTAATTAGTCATGAATTTTGGTGACTTAACACAGGTTTTCGTTCAGAAGTATAAAATACCCCATATTTCAGAACCGATGGATTCTTGCCATCCTTTATATCTTTGAGATTAGCATCTTCATCTAAACACAGATAGTAATTTAGATTTTGGCCTGATAAAGTACCATACGAGTCCATTATATTATAGTTTGTTAGAAAAAATGCTGTATTATTTATTCGAACATACTTATTATACCTTCATCTGGAATACTTATGTTTAGTCTTCAATCTTATTTATATGACTTTAATGCCAGAATTTATGCTATTCCATTAAATAATATTGTTAAATATTGGCATAATATATGCAAGGTATAGACGTTTTATTGACAGGACAACTGCTCAGAAATAAACCAGCAATCTACTATTAAAACCAGCATATTTGTACTAAAAGCCTATAGCAAAAACTAAATCAGTTATGCTTTCCTGGAATTTTATCGTATTGGCAGTGGTATCGGGTGTTCTTAAAACAAATTCAAGTGTGCCCTGCTCCACAAATGACACCCGTCAGTACCTTTATACCTATGGCTAATTGGAACGATGACTTGCAATTGTTTTTTTTATTTCTTTAACCAAAATATCTTTACACGGACAAAATATGTTTCCATACCAAAGCAGAACACCTGATGCAATTTCCCATCGTTTTGTATTTTAGGGTAAAATTTAGTATGCCAAGGCGAATTCGAGCTCATTTTATAATATTTGTTATTCGGTGTCAATTAATAAGCTTAATGGAATTTAATTTAATTATGAAATGTTGATTAATGTTAATCCAAAAAAGAAACCAATAAAATGATTTGAACGATTTATAGTGTTTCTAGAAATCTTCAAATGTATGGAAACCATTCAACAAATTGACCATTTCCAATATTCGAATGCCGTTGCTAACAAACAATGCAAAAACGTGATTTTTATAGCCATTACGAACTTATTCTGCACTTATTTAATGCCAGACGTAAATGACGTATTCGATAGAAACACAAAGAGTCGGTAAATTCCTGCAACTAAGATGTTCTGGTTATGACGCTCCGAAATAAATGACTTTACATATTCTACGAAGTACAGTTATCTTCATCTATTGGAGATTCCTCAATTTTCTGCATGTACAATGGAATGAATGACAAGACAAACGCTAAAACGTCTGACAAAATCTATTTACATCGCTTTTCCATTTACACCCTAGTGTTGTGGTCATTAAGGTATAAACTGGAATGCCGGGTTGATTAGTTCTACGGTAAGAGGAGATGACAGAACAGATTTGGATAATGCCGGCGATGAAAATATAAACACCAAGCAAGTCGAGTCCGTCAAAACACGTATCATATGATCGAGAGATGCAAAACAACAAATGCATGCAACTTAGAGGTTTTTGGCTGAAATGAGAAACAAAAACAGTATAAGAAATGACCTTGGTGGGAAATTCGATTTAGATTTGGTATTCAAATGGTACTTGTTTTCATTTTCATGCGATTGACTGACGAATATCAGTTGGTTCGGCTGCTATGGCTCAGAACAGAACATCTGGGATGTCAAGACCATGGAAACTAAACATTCCCCGCTGTATATGAACTTTTCATTAATTTATTTTACATACACCATTCATATATTAATATACTTCAATAAACAGCCTACCTTTATTAACTAAAGTGTACCAAGATAACATCTATAACTCTATGTTTACAAAGGGACGTAATAAATAGATTAAAATAGCTATTTGCTGTCTTTTTAACATCCTAATCAGTCAGTAAATCTCTGTACGGTAATGATTAATTATAAACTTACTTAACAATCGTTTCGCCTTTCCTTTCTTCGATTTGTCCTGGGTTCTGAAGGGGGGGGGGCTAAGACTCCCACACGAGATTCGTAATTTCGGCCGATGTTATTAATTTGCATAATAAGGAAAGACGCAAATTATATACCGTGACTGCATAAATGTAATAACACACACACATTTGAGCAGAAATATATACATGTATCTGAAAAGGGGAATGGCATCATTATGAACAATTGCCACTCCTCATACTTACCCACCGACCTAGTTTCGTCATTGCCCAAGCCATTGACCCGCGGTTACGTTCGCCCCAATTAGCTAGAAGTGGGTTAGGTCTAACCCCGGACCTAGCCCTAACCCTATCCTACAATCTCGCCAACAATCACGTTCCTAAACTTATTTACATTGAGCTGGCCTTAACTAATAGATTTACCCCTAGAAGTGGTGTAGGGCAGTGTGAACGACGCAAGGTTGTACTTTTGTATTTTCATTAAACAATTTCGTGATTCTGTCTTTTATAAGATCTCGATAATAAGATAATACATACATATAATTTATTTATACGGTACCATGATAATTAGTGTAGGTTCCAAGGGGGTTTAACGTCCTACTGTTTAACGTCCTACTGTTCTGCCCCGAACTGGGCTAATGAAGACGGGCATACGCCATACTATGAGGGAAATTTTGTCCAGACAGAGGCACTAGGCCTACGGCCTACTCTTTTATCGAATTCCAACTGTCAAGGGACTTTTTACGTGCATGCCAATGTGTACACGGGACCTCGGTTTTTCTGATTCTCCGAACGATTAGACAGCAGCTGTCCTTGTCAAGACCTCCTTCCCGCATCACTGACAAGGGGGAACTTTCTCGGACAATGCATGGATCGAGCACCCGACCTCCAGACTATCGAGCCATTTAACCATCGTGATCCCCAGGTTCCAAAGAACTTTTGAAACATTTTGCCTGGAAGATACAGACATATAATTCAGACATGATACGGTCAAATGCACCAAAACTGCACTTTTCTTCATCTCTTAAAAAAGCTGGAGTTCTCTTCAAAAATATTTATATCGTTTTTCCATAATTATATCATACTGCATATGTCTATGATATAAATTATTTGAAAGGCATGTCAGCCATCTTAGAGTGTTGAATAAAATTTGCTGTAAACAATGTTGCTGTCAAACTAGCATAGACATAATAATGTACTTGATGAGTTAGAAGAATATTCAGAAATGCCTGTATGATGAGTGATTTTGTTAAGAAGGAACGACTCGGCTGCGCAAAAACCCAATTTTTATATCTTCAGAGGGTTGGGAGAGATAAATGAAATGGCACGGGGTTTAACGTCCTACTGTTCTGCTCCGAACTGGGTAATGAAGATAGGCATACAATGTACTATGAGAGAACTTGTGCCTGGACAGCAGCACTATTCTCTTATATCGAAATTCAACTACCAAGCGATCTTTTACGCGCACGGGACCTCGGTGTTTCGTCCCATCCAAACGACTAGACAGCTGTCCTTTTCAGAGCCCACTGTCCTGCATAACTGACAAGGGGTAACCATGCCCAAAATGTTGAATGAACCGTCTTGGCCAATGCAGGGATCCAACATCCGACCTACCTTGTAGCGTCTTACACACTTCGCCACCATGACCCCTATAGTTATTTGAAAATGATAAATTATACTACTTCAGCTCATCACATGCACGTGTACTTAATTTACACCATTAACAAATAAAATGCATTTCTACATTTTCGAATACACCATCGGTTCATTTCAAGAGGCACCCAATGGACATTCAGCATGTTTGAAAACTTACTTAGACCAATGAACAGTTCGTGTAAATCATCAATCGCTATAAACCTACATCTAGTTGTCATACTAGCTTATTTTTGCCGTATATCATCCCTGAGAGCCGCACCGCATGGTAAAACTACTCCGTAACCGATACCCTCTCATTCATATTTATCATTTTAAAAATATGTTCGGAAGTCTTTAAAAACCCAAGTCCTCTTGAACAGATAGTTGGCGAACACAACCCCCCGCAGATATGTTCAGCGTCCGAATTGAAAAGATACGTCCACTAAACCAAGATATATGCACAGTTGATTGAGCGGTCAAGGGATAGTGTCTGTTTTAATAATTACGAAGAAGTCTAGACAGGGTATTAAATGTCTGTACCTCAAGATAGGTTTATGATCTGTGTATGTGTATAGATCATTTCAGGTTTTGTTTGTCCAACAGCCACTAGAAGATGAATAGCAAAACTTAGGATAATTAGTAAATCGCTTTAGTTTCTTCTAATAGTCGCGTGTAAATTATAAACAGAATAACTTCCCAGTGCTGCATTTATTCTTAGAGGTTTTAGCTCAATTATCCCCTAGTCGATGGACGGGGATGGCCGAATGGTTAGCACGTGTGCGCTGTATCCTAAGGCCTGTCATTGAGTCAACTGATGTGGTATTGATTCCCGGGTTGTACGTGGCAAGGAGTAGGGTCGCCTGTCCATCCTGGTGGCTTTCTCCTGGTCACCGGTTTCCTCCCACTGCCCTACGCGCAAGCGAATTATTGAAATGAAATAGAACCGTTTGTTAGCCCCGAAATAACATTGA
This sequence comes from Patella caerulea, assembly GCA_036850965.1. NCBI lineage: Eukaryota > Metazoa > Mollusca > Gastropoda > Patellidae > Patella > Patella caerulea. Next base: position 62,834,900 of record JAZGQO010000011.1, on the reverse strand, counting down.
CTGTGTCGAGTGAACGTTAAAAAGCCAACCCCTACTCTCTCTCTCTCCATCTCTCTCCATTTCTCTATGTCTTCTGGTAGATGGCTTGCGATTATAGTCATCCAAATGTTACCATCGAAACATTTATAGACCTACGATTTGATATTTCAAGGATGCAATATCCCCCATCCCACCCTTTCTTCCAAGATTTCCTCTAGCATAACGTATATCCGAGTAGATTGCAAAATAAGGACATAATTAACTACCGGAAATGATCGCATAGTTTTAAAATGAGTGCATACATATTTTAAAACACAGCCGAGGTTATTGGACGATCCCATAGATAACTTCAAATACTATTGCTACAAACTAATGAAAATATGTTTTGATTTTTACAAGGCATCCAAGATAAGAAAAATCTATAAAATAAATTCGCGATATTATACGCTTAAAATTTCATATAACAGCCAATATAACACCCACGTGCTTTGAACTTATGAATTCTATCTTTTCAATGTTTATGCTAAACTACAAATTAAGAAATTCGTCCATAACAGTTGTCTACCGTGTTTATAAATATAAACATTGGCAATTGATGGACATAAATCAGATACCATCGTTTTACCTATAGTCGATGCCTTGAGAGAGAGCTAACTGTTATAGAGATGTCCTCCTTCAACCTGTTGGTAATGATGGGGTTTGGGTTATTCCTCATTAAACAAAACTCAAATGAAATGGGGTTTAACGTCCGGCTGTTTTGCTCCTAAACTGGGCTAATGAAGACGGACATACGCCATAACAGTTTGCTATGAGGGAAATTTTGTCAGGGCAGCAGCGCTATGCCCTACTATTATATCGAATCCCGACTGCCAAGATATCTTTTACGTGCACGCCAAAGTGTACACAGGGCCTCGGTTTTTCGTACCACCCGAACGACTAGACAACTGTACGTGTCAGTCCCCCCGTCCTGCATCACTGACAAGGGGAAACCACACGTGAAAATCAGGATGAACTTTCTCGGCCAATGCAGGGATCGAACACCCGACCCCCTGGCTAGCGAGCCAGCGTCTTACCTGCTTAGCCACCGTGATCCCATCATCATTAATCAAACTTTCAGGAAGCATGTTTCTTGGCTAATGGTATTTAACTGGGTTCTATTTAATAAACAAAACAGACTACTTCAACTTGGAGATTTTTGTGTAAATTTGAAGTAAACATTATTAACAAAAGGCTTGGCTTTTAGAACATTCTGCTACAATTGTATTAATATTAAACACAAGTAATTGTTAACAATATCAATTTTTAAAAGCCGAACGATAACGAAAGCAAATGAAACACTTCGTCTTCAACTGGGCTAATGAAGACGGGTATAGCCATACACTGTGCTGTAAGGGAAATTTTGCTACGGCCTCTTATATCGAATTCAACCTGCCAAGGGATTGCTTACGTGCACTACTGACCAGAGGGTACCACACCGGAAATTCCCAATGAACTTTCTCGGCCATTGCATGGACCGTACACCCAATCTCCCGGTCAGCCGTGGGTCTCGTGAAGGAGAAACACAAAATACAACATACATTACCGTAAGAAGTAAATGAATATCAATGCAAAGCCAGTCTAAATCAATAGGATTTCCCTTTTGTTCCCAAAGAATAGCAAGAGATGGGATATTGCTTAAAGATACATTATGGGAGACTAGATAAAGAACTGACAGTTCCCACAGTCATAGTTAAAAACTAGATAATGTGAAGGCAATTTGCTGGCAATTTTTATGCAAATTGACCCACTCTGAACCGAGAATTAGTGATTGAATTTTCGACCATCATTACACAGTTCCGATTATCCATTTTTTTGGTTTAATCACGAATGAGCTTTGAGCAGCAAATCGGATCCTAATCCAGTAAATATCGATGGCCAGCGGTGACATCGAGAGTTGGTTATGGTATAGATCAGTTAATTACTGTCTAATTAATACTTTAGAGAACAGTTCGGGCCTAAAGAAAGACCTGCAATAGGCAGATTGAGATATTGCATAATGTTTGGTCGTCCGAATGGCTTATATTATATTCACTGTGAACATATCTTTCTCTTCTGGCGGTAATACGGTAATCAGAAGGTCAACAACTGATATAGCGAACTACATCGTGGTATATAAACAACAAGATAAGTATAGAATAAATATGCAAATCTTGTTTTACATATAAAGATTAAGAGGTAATCGTTACAAGACGATGGCAGTTTGATAAAAACATTAAATATAGGCATTTTATTACTTATTTCTGGCTATGCAGCTGTTCGTTAGAATAAATGGATATACCTGTTTCCGGCATTTAAACTTCCTATGTTTGTAGACAAAGGAAAACAAATTGTTAGTCATTGAACGGCTTCGCTTCGGATGTATGAAATTTGTTCATATTCTGTCAGGGTCACGGTGGCTAAGTGAGTAAGACGTTGGTTCCCTAGCCTGGGGGTAGGATATTCCATCCCTGCATGGGCCGAGAAAATTCATCCAGATTTTCCGCGTAATTTCCCCTTGTCAGTGATGCATAAAGGGGGGTCTCATAAGGACAGTTGTCTAGTCGTGCGGATGGGACGAAAAACTGAAGTCCCATGTACTAATTGACGTGCACGTAATTGAACCCTTGAAAGTTGGAATTCGCCATAAGAGTAGTCCATAGCAGTCCGGTCAATATTCTGACATAGCACACGGCATGGAGTATGCCCGTCTTCACTAGGCCTGTAGGACGTTAAACCCAATTTCATTTTATTTCACAGAAAGGGGATGAAATGTCAATTAACAAATGGAAGAGGCGTCATAAGATATGTACAGACAAAATGTCGAGGTCCTCTGCACAAATTTATAGTTGATATAATTGATATAAACTACTCTTTCGCGTTTTGAATTAGAATAAACGTCAACCTCTTGGCAAAATGGTCCGTCTTAATATTACATAAGCAACAAGAATATTGAGTTGACTAGAAATCCAGTACAACTCTACCCGTTCCTAAATGTAAATACATACGGATTGATTAGCCTATTAACCAATCAAACGCCTGATATAACGTCAATGACGAATATCAGGGGAGACAATTCATGTGTGCGCTGGAGTATAGGTCCATTCATTATTTTTGAATTCATATCTCTTTCTTTCTTTGCTCTTTCGCAAGTTCATTTTGGTTTACATTTTGTCTACAATTAATATTGACAAGAGATTACAGTTTGTTTTGTCTGTAGGGACTTGTGACAATTAATGATCAGGAGGTAAGCTGACGTCCATTATGCGAAATCACATATTTTTAATACGAGTTCATATCAAACTTCGCATAGTGATAATTTAGATAATTATCCCGAAGGAGGCACGTCTATTGCAAACAAGACATATTATTGGTCACTTTAAGTCAACATTGATGCTGTTATCTTTCCGTGAAAAGATGGGCTTCTGATATCTAGTTTTTAAGGCAAAAGAAACATTTTAAAATTGGCACACAAATCGCGTACCAGAATGCTTTCGAGTGTCATTTGTAAAGAACTTTTAAAGAAGTGACTTGATGAATGAGGCTAACCATAATCCATGGTGGGGAAACTGTCAGTGTAGACTTAAATAACCAGACGCCATTGACTGCCAAACAATTTGGACTCTTCGCGCATTTCGCTGAACATAATTTTATTGATTAGAAATTACAGTAAAAACAGATATGATTGAATGTAAATCAGTTTATATACATCCATATACATTATTATATGCGTTGCGACCCATCTGTGTCAATTTCTATGTGCCAAAGAATATGGATTTATGTCCTGTAAGACCCCATGGAATTTCCACAAAACAGAAATAAATATAGGCCAAGATATGTCATGAAATTAACGATTAAGTCTGAGGAAAAAATTAGTGGTCTTACTCCAAATGTATTAGAATCAATGTTGGTTATTAATGTATAGTTATTCGCGAAAAAAACAGCAAATTAAACTCATACATCCAGGTATATTATGACAATTTTAATATCGTAGATAAAGTGAGCAAAAACGCGCTATCTCAAAAACGTTAGAACAATTATGGCACAATCCCGATATAAGTTGATCTACATGGAAACCATCTGGATATCACTGCTATATTAAGCACATAGTATGAGGTATGGTTGAAGTTATCAAACTCTCGGTTGTTGTCAGACTAACCCGAGTAATTCATGCCAGCCTGTTTTCTCCTGTACAATCGGGAGTTTCGATAGGAGTCATGCTGATTTTCAAACTAATACAAACTGGTGAAGGCAACTAGCCATGACAGTTATACACTTTACGATGCATAGCTCTACTTTTCCCGATGATTAACGATTGTTAAAAATATGTTTTCTGTCTGCATTAAGTTTATTTTCTTAAGTAAGAAAACCGATGAAGTAATCAACAGTCGATACTGTGGAACAATTTATAAATCAGACATTTTTTTAGTTGATGCAGTGATCTAACATCAGTGTTAGTTATAAATTAGTGGAGTTTTCTTTTCAGCGAAACTTATATTTTTTTGTAAGATTTATTTGCTTTTAATGTTTCGTGTTTTTATGTAGTGTACAAATTAAATTCCCTTATTCAAGATATTAAATCAAGTAAACATTAGCTATAAGAAAATAAAAACGGTATGTAGACATATTGGAACTTTTCAATCTAACCATCCATTTTTATCCTGACTGGCGACCCTTTCAGGTTGCTGCGTGCAACCCGTTGCTACCGAAAAAACAATCAAAACACATATCGCTGCTTCCCAGAAAGATATCAGTCGTATTCTAATAGTGCCATGTATGTTAAATGACTGATTGATATGAGAAAATTCCAGGTAATTTGGTATACGTCTTAAGATCTTCTCTATCTTCAACACATAGTGTCATATTGCTGTATATCGCTTGTTCGTCTTAGCACCCATCAAGTGAAGTGATAATTGACTATAATCTTGACACCTTTAAAATTTGACACCGATCGATTACTCGTCTTTTTTAGCATTTGCATAGCAATATGATTAAAATACAAATGTATGCTTCGTTTTTGACCTATGACGTCAGATATTTGATTACCCAATCATCATTGATGTTTCTAGTGGATTACCCACAGTTTCTTGCACCACACACCAAAAGCTCGCTGTAACAGACCATTTCATTGTCTAACCCCTCACATCATCCAGAACACGTCAATGATATCAACCCTTCCAGATCCTAGTGTAGTAAAGACTAGTAAAATGAGATTTTGAACTATAAAAAACGAAACGAAATCAGATTGATCTGCATAGGTTTACGAAAAACGCAAATGAACCTGCAGATATTCTGTTGAGCACCTGCAATAAAAGCGCTTTGACCAAACCCCTGTGTTGCTTTGCGGCATGTAATGAAATAAAGTTATACTTATGACCGTTAACCGATTCTATTGCCACGAAGAATTTATAACATTGGGGTATTCATATTACAAACTTCACCTTTCGATACAAAAATCTCACAACAAAAACATGCAAAAAACTGTTTAAAAAATGGAAACTAAACATAGATGGCTCAAACCTTGCACGTGCTGCATTCTTTTATGTATTTCTATGTTAATAGTTTTAATATGCCCGGAGTCCAACATACAGGGAAAGTATTAAGTGAGAAAAATTGCAACAAAACATAGATAAAATCTGACATTAGGATGGGTGACACGATTTGCTTTTTTTAAAGAAATATTATTATACGCTCTTGAGTTCTGCTACTCACGTGCGCTCGTGCCAATCGTTCCTCGTGATTATATACTATAGGAATCAGTGCCAGTAGCGACTGATAGTCAGTTCGACTTCCCAGTATCTAATACATTGGACTACTACCTCGAGTCGCTTGTCAGTCTTGGACACGATTAATATTCTTTTGTATCGGTGCAGTGAAAAAGTGATTGTCGTTATGTTTAGATGTAACAGTTTCGCTTGGAATGGCGTAACAGGTAAGGCGGTTATATATTTTTAAATATAAATTATTATTCGATACAAATGCTGTCTTTTTTGTATTATGTTTTTGATAATGATGCTAGCGAGCGGCATTTGCAGAAAAATCTGTTATACATGTATATACGAATGGCATTTATGTTTAGTTTACTTTTTTACCAGGGAAGGTTTAATTCTCATTGTTGGTTTTTTTTCTCAATTTTTCGAGACAGTAATGTCAAAATAATTACAATTTTATTTTACACTTTCTTTGATCTCAAATCTCGACAATTTGTGAAAATACCGGTAATGTGGAAAAGCAGTTTAATATTTCTCAATTTTCTCGGATAAAAAAACTAAACAAAACTTCACTTTGGGTATGTGAAAAACAAGCGCAAAGTAATATCGTAGGAAAGTCGACAAAGTATTAAAGTAAATAGTGGCCCATAAGGTCTTCATAGATCGATAGGTCTGAAAATAGACAAGTCTGCACACAGAGATTCATCTACTTTATACTTCGAGAATAGATCTCGATCCTAAATGGCCGCCATGTCCGCAAAATTAGAATACTGTTTAGTAACGCGGTTCCACTCCGTTTCACATATGTCATGTGAACAAAGACTAAATAAACTTTTTCAGTTCTATTAAATGGAAGCGGAATAATTACTTAACAAAATTCTAGAAGTATACCTTTAGTGTTTTTAGACAAAAATCGTCGATTTAGGACATAAAATGTCGGACAAATAGCTTAGCGTTTGTTCTCAAGTGGAGCTAACTGTACACAGACAGGCTAAGTTTAGTATGAAAATAAACACCATGGGCTGAATATCCCACGTTCTAATGCTGAATTTGCATAATAGAACGGGCTTTTTTACTCATTGGCAAATACAGTAATGCGGCCTTGTTTCCGTACATGTGCTAGAGATTGAAACAGAATTTATGTGAAATTTGTTTTATCTATATTGCAACATGCAACTGGTGACATATTTTGTTAATTGAATAATCGTGTAATAAAGCATTACTCTTAACACATGCATCATTATTCTTAAAGATAATCATCGCTTTTCGCTTTCTCGTGATAACCCTCCACCTTCAGCTGTCGGAACATGCCGTCATAAAACGCTTAGATTTAACATTTTCACACTAAATGCTTTTCAAAATAGGAGAATTTGGGCGTTTGAGAAGAAGCAGAAGATCGTAAATTATAAAAAAAAAACACGCAAACAATTTCAAAACAACACTTAAAAGTATTGCCATGTGAATGAATATAATATACGTTAAAGTGCAGTTTTGTTTCGTTATATCATGATGTAATGCGGTTTTGGGTTCTCATGATTATTTTAAAACATGTTTGCAAGAAGCTTAGACAAATCTCCCTCATAATCCTTAAATATGTTCGTAGGTTTAAGTTAATGACATAAACTTATTTATATACGTATAGTGGGATAGTATATCTTAACTTTAGACATATGTTTGATGAAAATCAAGAAGGATAGCAAGGAGTCCATGGCGTTAATTCTTCTGTTGCACCGGCTTTCGATGTCCAAATCAAAACTGGGGTACAATTTTATGAAAATCAAGTACAACGAAAAAGAGTTTATAGCGTATATGTCTCTAGCATTGGCGTTCGAAGTCAAAACCGTGGCACAATTAGTGTACATTAGTATTGGAGAAGGGGGGGGGGGTAAACATAGCGACCCTCTGTCTCTAGGTAGGAATCAACGGGATTCACTAGTCCGCCGCCATACAAAATACTATAAATATGGGTATCAATATAGAACTAGTAGGGTCTACTTTATATGACAATCAACAAAGGTAGTATCAAAAATATCAAAGTCGAATAAGTAGCAATAAAGAAGTGCAGAAATGTCGTTAATTGCCCTCTAGCATCGAAACTGTAGCGCCCAATAGTATCAATTTCAGGACCAACTGCTGACGTTTTGTCAAGGTGAACGGTCAAGGGCAAGAGACGTTGAACCACCACAACAACCCCAAAGCACGGAATAGTCATTAGTTATCTTGTCATGGGTGTCGGGCACGAGAGATCTTTCTCCCCCTTTGATCATCCCCGAATACCACTCTTCGTTTACTTACAAAATGCAAATCGCTAACACTTTTGGTTTTCTTGTGTACTCATTGCCATAATGCAAACTATCAAATCTCCGACGCTTTGTTACGGTCTCCAGCTCTTTGATGTATTAAATGAAATAGGGTTTATCGTCCTACTATTCTGAGCCGATTGGATTTCTTACCCGCACGACAATGTGTAAACAGAACCTCGTTTTTTGTCCCATCCGAATGAATAAACAGCTGTCCTTGTCAGAATCTCCGTTCTGCACCACTAACAAGGGGAAACGGCGCCGGAAAACACCGGGAGCGAACCAACAACCTCCAGACTAGCAATCCCTTTGATGTAACACTTCCTGCAACGCAATACATCATTGCATCATAGAACATCGTTGACACAATATGCCAAAAGAAAAATAGAAAAGGCAGACCACGTATTTCTTGGAGCAATTGAATTTTGATCACATTTCACGTAAAGAAAAACAGTTTTCAGGATCTGCAGCATAGGTTTTGCATCTACTGTTTGTGGGCTAAACTGTTTAGTCGGAAATGTGGGTGTTTTAACAGATACACACCCGGATGTTACATAAATATACACATCTTATCAGCATTGTCGTCTTTCAACAGCATGCACATTTTTTTCCACGATCTTTCATTTTGATAAATATTTTTCTTTTGTAAAAAAAGTTTAAAATCGACAGATGCGTGTAAAATTTCGACGGCACATTTTATTGTTATTTTTTGTATATTCTTCTATAAAATGTCATAAAAAATCAGGATGAAAATATTGTCTTTGTAATAAACTTTCCCCCATCAAAACTATCAAAAGATATACACGGGCCTCAAATATCTCGAAATGTTTCTCAAAAGATAATGGAACATATACCATATGTATTGTGTCAATATTTGAGTAACCCATTTCCATACATCTTTCTTTGAATTTGCCATGTTTAAAGCATTATCTCGAACTTCAGTATAAGGTAATTATTACCAATATAATATATTTAACTCTAATGCAAATATGATCACCACCATTTGCTAAATTCATTTAAAACATTTTCCTTGGGTTTACATAACTGGAATTCGAATTAGGAGTTATCTTACCGAGCGCGTTCAGGAAACGGAGAAATATCTTTTTATGTTATTTATTCAAACTATCTCGTGTCAGCCTGTGATCTAAGTTATACACCGTGCCTTAAGTGGAACTATCGACACAAGGTTAACTATCCAGAACATTTTTATACGTTTTTAATTTGCCACGTCTTAGATAATATTGGTCATGGGAACCACTTTGAGGATGTTTGAAGTGTAAAAACTTTAAAAAGACATCTTGATTTTGAATACACATCCGTTATTTTTTAAAATCGCTCACAAAAGTCAAATTGTATAAGCACATGACATTTTAACACGCGCAAGTTTTTTTCTTCGTATTTCCGACAGTTAAAATTTATGTGTTTTTCTTCCGAGTATCATGCTGTAACGGATCACTTTGTATTTGTTTTTCACTAAAGGAAATTGAATTTAGCGTCCTACTGTTCTGCTCCGAACTGGGCTAATGAAGACGAGCATACGCCATACAGTGTGCTATGACATTTTGCCCGGGCAGCAGCACTACGGCTTATTTTTATTTCGAATTACTGCTGTAAAGGGATATTTTACGTGTACGCCAATTTGACACCAGACATCGTTTTTTTTGTCCCATCCGAACGAACAAAACCACAGAAAGACTAAATATAAAAAACACCTTATAAACGGATGGGTACTTTAGTATATAATCAGTAATGAATCCACAAACAAATCAAATAAATAAATCCCAAATGTTCGCACTGATATCACCACAAATGTTTGAACAGCTCATCTATCATGAACAAAAAAACTTGGTAGATTGTTCTTCACTACTTTAATTTTGTTCATGAAAATTTCCTATCTAAGGGCAAAAAAGTCAGAACACTTAAAATCAACATTATGGTTTTCAACGGATCTTTAAAACTTCTTTATGCACACGCCATTATTGAGTCTAAAACTTCTTCATTCACATGTCATTATAGAGTCTAAAACTTCTTCATGCACATGCCATTATTGAATTTAACCTTAGTGTGTCTACGTACATTAATTATTGAACCCAATTATAATTTTATAAACGAGACAGACGTCATTATGAGAACCGCATGTGTTTGTCAGTAAAACTAATTTGTTACTTTAAAAACAACACAGGAACAACATATTCTGTCTAGTATTGAGTCGCTTAGACGAATTATCTAATTGGAGTATGCTTTGTAACATTAACGAAGGAAATACCAGTGTTTAACAGAATCAGGGGATGTTAATACAAACCATCCAAAAATGTATTTGATAATTAGAATGGTTTCCGCTAGTCGTAACCAAGGATTAGTCGGAGGAGAAATCTGGCTATCTGAACTTCTTTTCTGTCTCGTTTTCAGGTCCGGTGCAGCAACTTGAGTATAGTGCTGCTATTCACCGTGCACGTTATTAGCACAAAACCTGATCTTTTAATTCAGTGTCAGACCTAGACTATCTTAACTTCTTTCCTGGCCCTCTCAGGTCTGATGCAGCAACTCTAGTATAGTGCTGTTCACCGTGCATGTTAATAGCGCAAGACCTGGTCTTCTAATACAGTGCCAGGCAAAGGAAGCCATGCGATGCTATCAGCCGTGCGATCCTCTAGCTTATACATCGGTTATAAAAAGACAGAAAACTAGAAAACAGTTCAGATACTTATCTATGAGGATTTACAGACATTGCATGTTTTCATTAACAGGATATTTTGTAATTTGGTGGTATTTAAATTAAGAAAGTCTATTTGCGTTTAAAAACCCATTAACACATACGATTATGTTTTTTTGGTGGTTGCAATCTCTTTCTTCCGTTTAAACCGTCAACACGTATTTACACCTATATACAAGTTTTCCGGCACACGGGTTACGTAATTACCACATAATTTAACAGCAAATTATAACAGACAGTTTTACATTCAAATGGGAAGCACCTATATCTTTTTAAGCAATTATTCTAGCAAAATGTCTATTACAGTTGTAATAGGAAGCATGTACATGTATAAAAACACGTGATTAAAACCCCCAAATCTCCCAACATCCTAATTATTTTTACGATATTAAAAAAATATTGTTGTGTCGGATATAACAAAAAAATCTTGATGTGATCTTGGTCCACTTTATGGATACAACTATAGCCATGTTTTATTGAGTTGCAGGGTGATAAAGTTTGTTTTTGTCACAGTCTTCGAGAGCTGTCACTTCAAAGCAGCTAAGTGCATTCCGGTTTTATTAGGATTTAAAGCAAGTTGTTGACATTTTGATATAATCAGATTTGGCAAAGTTGACAAAATGACCTTTAAATATTCATAAGAGACATTATTATAATTCTAATTATTTTAATTCTGTTTTGACGAAGTCTTTGAGAGACCCGCACAGGAATGTTAAAGCATGTATTAAGAATGTTTCAACTGACGTTGTGGGTATTAAGGACTTTGAAGCAGGGGTCAACAATGCAGTCAAGTGAAGTCAGCCAAGCATTTCACTCCCTGAAGATGGATTCACTCCCAGTAGATTCCACATATCAACAAACGAAATCTTCGACTAGAAGATTGACAAGTTCGATGTATTCCGTGTGTGGTTTGAGTTCCCCTATCAGTCAGTTTTATTAACACACCATAGAACTGTGGGTTTAATTCTTCCATTGCCTAGCCTCCAGCCACAATCCACTTGATTTCCAGAAGTACCATATTTCCAGAATAGTGTGTTGATTGTTCCTGATAGAATGGTATCTATTGTTATTGTTAGACGGGGAAAGACGATAATCAGTTTATATCCGACACTCTATTAATTTATGTATTATTAGTCGGTGATGAGAGTATGAGAATTATACAGGAACATTTAAGTACAGACTATGGATGGGTAAATCTGTTAATATGAAATACAAACAAATGGGGTTTAAATTCCTACTACGAACTGGTCTAATATACATAGATCTTTCAATATGCTTGATAACCATTAAAATTTTATTTCCATCTCGAATTCAACATTTCGTTTTATTATGGGGGTGGGGTAATTGGTGGGGAGTAGCTGGCGAGTCTGCCACTGTTCGGCCCAAATTGTCGTTTGCTACGCAACTTGGAAGAATTTAGGCCAAATAATTCCTTGTTTATTTATGAGTATAATAATTCTACTGCGAACCAAAGCTGACAATACGGGTTCTATTTATATAAGTTGTTAATGAATGCTCGTAATTATGCATGTTACGTATCTCCATGATCAAATCGAATACCTATTTTGTTATTCGATTATTCCGTCATTATTCGAATACTCGATTCCTTCAAATTAACGTTATCATTTGGTGTATTTTTTTCATATTTCTTATACGAATATTTTCTTTTCGATAACAGCTGTATAATTTTATCAGAAAATATATTGCTGACCTAACCTAATTATTTCAAGATCCTTCTAGACTGTTAATTTTGATAGATAGTTAATAAACTATGAAATTGTTAAAAAGCTGATATTTATATAATGGTAGCCCATTTATGATTGGAACCATGTGTATTTTTATAAACATTAAGGAAATAGAGAACTGTATAATGTAGAACTGATTTTAATAACTCATGTCTGTAATGTGTCTATAACATAATCAATTTGATTAAATCTTAGATCCTATTTCCTTTCGTTTTTATAGTTCAAAATTTTGTTTACTTGTCTTTACTACTATAGGCGTAGGCCTTCGAAAGTATAAAAAACGAAACGAAATATAGACCTGTATTTGAATAATAATTTATAGATTAAATGTGTGATAACATTTGTCTGGTTATTTTTCAAACAACTTCCGATTCTAAAACAACAACTTCTGACTTCAGTTTCCATTATTTGTATTTATGTTCTTGTTATGCTTTGATGGCGTATGGGAGAAGGAGATAAGATTTTTTTGAGTCTGTTATTGTCTGATTTAGTTATAGTATCAATATACTGTCATAATTTGGCGCGTTGATCGAATCCACTCGTGTATCAGCATAATCAAAATTATGTTAAGGTCATCTTCATTATTGTCCAGAGGAGCATAGTAACATAAATGTGTCCTAATTGTTGGGGGCCACAATGGCCAAGAGTGTAATATGCTGGCTCGCTAACCAGGATTGGCTGGGTTCGAGAGCGTTCTCTGGAATTTGATGCCTGGTGTTCCTAATTCATAGTGGTGGCAAAATTGTTACGTGTCTACTGATTGGTAAGAAGGTACACGAACCCACGAGAGTTGGATTTCATTAGCAGGTGGAGACGTACGACGTTAAAGACCATTATATTACCTAAATGGTACTTTTACGTTGTGTAACAAAAGAAGAATAACGCTCAAGCAAAATTGTATTGGTATCGTCTTCGAATTTACATTCGAGGGCAGTTGGATGGCTAAGAGGTTAGCACGCGTGTGCTATATCATAAGGTCTGTCATTGAGTTAACTGGCGTGGTTTCGATTCACGGTTGTACATGGCAAGGAGTAGGGTCGCCTTCGATATCCTGCTCAATATCCTTACGCGCAAGCGATTTATTGAAATAAAATGACCTTGTTTGTGTCGAGTGGAAGTTAAACCCAATTTCTTCTCCGGGTTCCCACCCACTGCTAAAGACCCTACGCGCAAGCGAATTATTGAAATGAAATTGAACCATGTGTAAGTCTCGAAATGACATAGTTTGTGTCGAGTGACGTTACCCCCCCCCCACACACACACACACCCACCCACACCCATATACACCTACCCATTCGAGCATTCGAGGCGTTTGAGAGTCGAATCTCAGATTCTAATATAATGGCACACTCCTCTTTATTAAAAGTACTATAGATGTCGGTAAATGCAATTGATATCGCATCTAATTACCGCTTATTAAACTTAATAAACAATATTACCCCAAACATTACTACCACCCCGGTAACTATTTTATATAAGTTAAAATAAGCGTATACTATAATTGGCCTCGTTTCAAAATGAATAACTTTAGATTACTTTTTATATTTAACAAATTAGTCTCGCTTAACATTATCAATTTTGGATAATTTTGGAAAAGATTATTATTTCTTGTAAGTATTTCAATTTAATTCATACTTTATTCAATGATTACAACGTAATTCGATTTGAAAGTTTTCCAGTTTTCAGATAATTTAAGTAACAAATCCCATCATGAATTTAATACCCATTCCGTGAAACATCTAAAATAAATTGCAATAAGTATTTTGATGAGTTCATGTGGCTAACTTTTGTGATTTTGTACTAAAAACTTCTTTATTTTGTACGTAAATTAAAGAGGTTATTGAATGCATTGACAGCTAAATGTAATAATGTGGGGTTTAACGCCCTGCTATGGGGAAAATGTTTCCGAAGAACGACGCTGTGACCTACTCTTAAGTGGAATTTCAACTGCAAAGGGATCTTTTAATTAATTGCACGTCAATATGCACACGGGACCTCAGTTTTTGTTCCTACACAACTGATAAGGGGAAACTGCCCCGGAAAACCTCGATGCACTTTCTTGGCCAACACCGGACTCGAACCCGTGATCTTCAGGCTAGCGTCTTACTCACTAAGCCACCATGGCTCCCTGCTATGATACCCACCCCCCATCATTTTAAAATTGGAGATTATAGGGTTCCCCGTGCAACATAAAGTGGTGTCATGTAGAATATGAAAATATGCAGACATCTCTTGAAATATCTACCGGCATCAGCGTATCATCTTCGCTGACCATAAAACACGCTGAGGTTGCGATCTCTCTGGCTTGACATTCTCTTTCTTAATCTTGAGATTGTCTGTTTTGTTTGTGTGTGGTTTCACCATGCACTTTATGATAATGCACGAACAAGAATAGTCCATAATATAGGCGGTAGCAATCATGTTATATTTAATCAACGTAGGTAGTAACATACTGCATAAAACGATATGGATAGATGCGAGAACCCTGCAGCATACACCCTTTAAATGAATCATAACTTTTAATGCTATATCTTTTAATGCAATTTTTGTAAATTGAATGTTGTGTCTATATCATTTTGAAATCATTGATTTTCGTTTTTTAATTTGAGATATTTTGAACGTAATCGTAATAAACACCATTAAACACTGAATTAATCGTCATATTGTATAACTAGAGAATAAATCGACTGGTGATTCAGGGTACATTTAATTGCAATAAGGTCGATGATTCACTGCTGCTTTCAGACATAAATGAATGAATGGAAGATTCAGCTGCTGATAGTAAATTACTGCATGGGTAGCATTTCATAAAGAGGGGTTGATTTTACTTGATGAATAATTAGCATATGAGATAGACGAATATTTATTGATTTAATGTATTAAATAGCGTAATAATGTTCGTCTTATAGAATATCACCGTCTTATGTGACAGATAATCAATGTACTTTAATTACAGTAATTAACATAATAATGGCACCTATAACATATGCATCAGAATGGTCATAATGGAAAATTTCAACATCAATTAGCAATACATTTAGGGTCGAAAATTGTGTTAAATGTGTAGATGCCTTGTGTACATAATCATATTTTGTTTTAATTTGGTCTGCAGTATTTATGCCTTTTTGTTTGAAGTTTGGTTTCGCAAGTAAAATCTTCCGAACGTCCGTGGCAAAATTAGCCGCTTTGTCTTATCAATTATTAATTGTTTTTTGTTTAAGACAGATGTTTTGCCTTTCGATCATTAATTACAAGGGACGTATCGCACTAAACATTGTGCTTCCACTATGTGCTAGACATCTCTAATATGTTTATTGCAGCCCAAACCAGTGTTGATAGGGTACTATATAATAGTAAACTAAATTAATTCACCATCAATCTTAACTGTCAGTTTTTAGCAAACTGTGTTGTAAACTAAGAACCCAGAAAAGCAAAAGTTTTATTAATTAAATAAATTGTTTAACCACTTGTATTTTTTATTAACGAGAGTGCCGTGGTGTTGAGGAATACTTCGGGGTGTGCATGTGCTGAACTGTGGCAACTAATGCAGGAATAATTGAATTAAACGCAGAAATAGACGATAAAATAAACAGGACTCAGGACGATTATAGACTTTTTTCTAATCGTCAAAAGATGGTAAATGTATACAAATATTTATGTACAGTTTTGCCTCTATCTTTCGTTTAGATTACTTATTCGACACGTGTTGGGTAACGGAGATATTTCTTACCATCTGAATACCTATGGTCTGGTATTCGCCGTATCAAACTTGATACATGACTTTTCTATTGTATTGAAAACTTTTCACCTGTCTGCTCTGGCACTGGATCTCAGCAAAAAAACCTCCCCAAAAACAAGGATGTTTCACACGTTGATTCTTTCTGCTATGCAATAAAAAGATATTTTAAGGACGATGTTTTACCAGATTGCTGATTTTTTTCTGCTCCAAGAGATGATTATAGACGTGAACTGCTTTAAAGAAATGTTATAAAATGTCACTGGTATGATATGCCTATTCTTCCTATCTCAATATTTCAAGCACCGAAGACTTAGCAGATTGCACGTGTATTCCCCTCCTTACCAAATTGGCATCTTGTCAAAACATTTTCCTTTTGTTAATCTTTATATTGCTAAAATCTGCCCGGAATCTGATTTTCGTGCTCTCTAAGAGTTTGCTTTCATTTTTGAAAAGAGTTTTGTGGTTCTTGAATGCATTTTTGTGTAGTAACAACATTCTTTAGCAATGGATGCCACAAGGAAACAGATTAAAACAAGATGCCGACGGTACATAATGAACGGCGTTCAGGTGTATTTCACATATTCCTTCTGTGCACGTAAAGATACTAGTACCTTTCATGTATACAGGTACTCAAAAGTCTTAATTATGTTATAAAAAGAATCGAATAAATGCACTCATTAGCGGTAAAAGGTGTGTGGTTGAGTGCTTGGTTGGGTAGACATTCTACAGACCTTACAATATTATGACCGTTCTGTTGTTTTTGGGGTCGACAAACACGAATATAATATAATTTTAAAATTCTATCAGTGGCCCGATGAGTATGGCTAATCAGAAACTTCAGATTTCGATCCCAGTGTTGGGCAGTGTATAAAATTTTCCGCACGTTAAAGAACCCCTGACAATTGGAGGTCAAAATAAGTATACCCAAGCCTTTCTTGTAGCACTGCCATTTTCATTAGCGCAGGTAACTAAGATGTTAAATTTTGTTAAACAAAATGTTGTTGTTTCTGGTCTAAACGATTCTCGAATGACAAACGTTGTGTTATGTCTGTAAATTGTAGCAGGCCTGTAAATCGCTACAGTCAACATAACAGTTTAAATCATGCAATACGAGGTAAACTGGACACGTGTTCTACTGATAACGATGTTTGTCTACCAATACTGTTATGGTTTTGATTCAGACGTAATCTATACGCTATTGTCTACACTTCTAAGGCACGATTCCTGCTAACAGTTACAGGATTGGCAATGAAACAAAACCTATTGTAATTCTGTAATTCCATTGATGTCTTGTGTTGTTCAAATCACAAACAAGCTAACAGCTTGAGCTAACTTATTTTTGGTCGTATGCAAACTTTCAAACATAGGTATGAATTTGATGGAACAACGGTGTCTTAGTGAATACGGCGCTGGTTCAATAAACAGGGGATTTCCCGTGTATATGCCGGTATTGGTGGTGAAGTTCCCCCTCGTGTTACCCCAGTCTAGTGGTGTAGGATGGGACGAACAAACGAAAAGGGTTAAACCTGTTGATTCGCCTTCGGTGGAGTCTCGCTTTACGTCCGTTTTCTATACAATTGTTGACCGACCAGCACATATATTAGGCAATGAACCCGACAGATAAGTGTGAAACTATGTAGATAAGACATTAATAAAACAGAATGTTTAGGACTACGACCTTCTTTAGGCGATTGGGTAGCCGATTGGTTAACGCGTTCGCCTTGCATGATAGGGTCTGTCATTTAGTCAGGTGGTGTGGTTTCGATTCCACGTCTTGTACATGACAATGAATAGGGTCGCCTGTCCGAGTTCTCCAGTTTCTTCCCACTGCTAAAGACCCCTGTGCATAAGAGAAGTAATGAATTAAAATTGAACCATGTTTTAGTACCTTGTGTCGAGTGGACGTTAACGCTCATCTCTCTCTCTCTCTCTCTCTCTCTCTCTTAAGAACGGGACTGTTTGTATATATACTCCTCAACAGTCAGTCGCCTACGCCCAAATTATTAACGAAATGGTTACGGTGGGGTAGTTCCTGACGCCAGAACACATGAAACACAAGAAATTGAAGAGAATCTTGACATTTGATATGATTAGGTATATGATGTATTAATTTGTCTGTCTGATTTTACAACGAAGAAAATAAATACTTGTACGACTTCTACACCATTTGTTGACTAACAACTCTAAACAATACGGAAGATGTGTTACACAATATTGGATGGACAAAGCATGCCCCAGATACCATAACGTATAGAACCGCAATATACTGGATGGTGTATAGACATGTTTACTGTTAATTGTTTATATTAGACTTACTTACTTCTACTTCATTATTTACTTACTTTACTATATAGTTCTTGGCACTTAGACAACCCACTCTTAGATCAGTTACATACTATATAGATATATTAGCAGGATCAGGTGAATATTTATACCATAAGTCATATAGACAAATTCCTGATATCAGCTACTTACATCTTTATAGTACCTTTGATCCTACGGAGGAGTCACGGTGGATCAGAGAGTAAGACGTTGGCTAGCTAACCTGGAGGACCTTGGATCCCTTAGAAAGTTCATCAGAATTTTTTTCAGACGTGGTTCCTCCCATCCCACCCTTGGGCCTTTCAAGAGACAACATATAATCCTTCGGATGGGACAAAAACAAAGTCCCGCGTACATTTTACCATGTGCGTAAAAGATCCCTTGGCAGTTGGAATTCGATGTAAGGCGTATTGACTGTTTTCAATAGCCATGTCGGAGCAGAACAGTAGGACGTTAAATCACATTTCATGTATATGATAGTTCTGCAAATATTTGGTAGTCATATGCGTGCACTTTATGCTTGGTTCCCACTGTCGTGTGATATTAACTTTAATGAAAAATATTCACACGCGACGAATTTTAATTCTTTTGATGCGTCTCATGTGTCAAACGTGCCTTTCATGGGGCCGATTTTAATTTCCATTATAGATAAGCCTTAACAGACATCTCTCTAATTGTTCTACAGTTCACTTGATGTTCTAACGATAACTGCTTTGGATGAGTGTCTTGGGATTTTTAAAATTGTAGCTGGAGACCTTTTATGCACTTTTAGAGTTCAGATTACAGATATGGCGTAAGATGGTCTACTGGATGTTACATGGTTTGTTAATTTTATAGCATATTGATGTGCAGGTGCTCGCATATATACGATCCATATGATACGGTATATAACAGAAAACGGGAATACATGTTAATAAATAAACAGGATAAGGTGGATGCTATTCATAAACTAGATATATCTTAATCAGCTGTACTGATGATACACTCATTTTGGATTGTCTTTGACTACCCTTTTGCTTGAGATATTAACACTACACTAATTCATGGCTATATACAGTAAATGCAAAGATTACAAAAGCAGGTTTTAATTCACAGGGGCACGTTTCTACTCCCCTTTGCTCTTGTCTTTAAAGAACTACTGTGGAAGCAAACGTTAAATTACCGAAATGGAATGAAATGAAATGGGGTTTAACATCCTACTGTTCTGCCCCGAGTTGGGTTAACGAAGACAATCATACGCCATAGAGTGTGCTATGAGTGAAATTTTGCTCGGAAAGGGATCTTTTCATGCACGCCGATGTATACATGGGACCTCAGTTTTTCGTCTCACTCGAACGACTAGACAGCTGCCCTTGTCATGCCCGCCGTTCTGCATCACTGACAAGGTCAAGGTGGGGGGGTCACTCCGGGAAATATGGAGTTCCTGGTTATATTTGTGCAAGGTGTTACGTTGGTGGCTAAATTCAACTGGGTTTATTTTGGGGTGAATTCATATAATAAGAGGAGATAGTACTAGTATTGAAAGAGTAACGTAGTAATGGGCAGAAGTAAATGGATTAGTCAGAATGACCCGTCTGCTTCTACGTCACTTCCACCTGGCGCTCGTTTCTACAACTGATCAATGATAAACATTTGTTTTCACCAATTAGTAAAAGTTTTCATGTTAACTTCATTAGTTTTAATTACTATCTTCAGTGTATGGTGCCATATGCTCTGATACTGATACCATAGAAACTGATGAACACTGGACATAGGCATACCATTCATCCCTTAGATGAACTCCTTATCGTGTCATCATTGAAAAACAGAAATTTTGAACAACTGAAATATGTTGTCTTACTGTTGTTTTAGCTTATTAACAACTAATTAAACCTTTACCTATGAAGAAACTTCTCAAAATATTTATTATTTTAGCTTATTAAGCCATAATTAAACGACTAGTTAAGCTTTATCTATGGAAAAACGTCCTAGAATAGGTGTTACACTTTTGGTTTATTACGCCGTAATTAAACGACTAATTAAACTCTATCTATGGAAAAACTCCTCTAAATATATGTTACTATTTTAACGCAATAAGCCATAATTAAACAACTCATTAAGGTTTAAATATAAAAAACCTTTAGGTTCCTAATTTTAAGGACGCGACTACCCCGCAGTAAATGATTCTATCATTTGTTCCGTTACAACAACAAAACAAATTTTAAAGACTTGGAATTTCTTGTCAGGCATAACTGACATTTCTGCCGCCTAAGTAATCGTAATTAACGAGATCATTAGGATTTATTTAAAGATCACTTATTTGTTTCGTGGTGTCGTAACCCAACAATCAAGTTAACATCTGAATATTGTTGTCCGAATAACTGTCATTGCTGGCTTCCTAATGAGCCGTAATTAAACAGTTCGTTACGCTTAATTAAAAGAAACACGTGGGTACTATATTTTCATGAACCCTGTCCGTTAGATAACATGGCTTAGTAAAACCGTCAGTATGTCATAACCCAGAATTAAAAGTAAACATCTGAAAATTACTCCAAGAATAACCGGAATCTTTTCTAGGTCTAATTAAACAGATCATTAGTTATTATTTTTGGAAATGTTATAAAGCCGTAATTCCTGGTTCCCTTTTAATTAACTCAGAATGGTGGACAACGAAAGAACATCTGGAAATACTTTTCGAGCCTGAGTGATTAATAAGCCGGGATTTAAAAGAAAGGCCATATTGTATATTTTTTAGAAGAATTTAAAGTATTTTAAAGTAAGTTACGTATATAACTATATATGGTTAATTAGGGGTGGTTTAGTTCAGTCTCAATATTGCACTCATCTCTGGGTACACATGTCTACAAGATGGGGCGTTTTAACCTTCCTAGTGTGTCAGACATTACTATAAACTTGAAAGAAACTACAATAGGCCTGTGTTATAGCTGGAGACCAGATTGCCTATCAGATACCTTTTAATAAATTTACAGTCATGATGATACTGCCTACTTAAGTGTACCTTGTATTCTATAACAGACAGGCAAACAGAATGGAGTTGAACATCCTACTTTCTGCATCAACTGGTTTAATGAAGATAAGCTGCCATACGCCATGCAGTTTGCTGTGCGGGACATTTTCACCAGACAGCTTCGCCTTCTCTTACAATTACAGATTTCCAACAAATATGCCTGTGGACATCGCTTTGTCGTCCCATCTGAAGAGCTAGACGCTTTGTCTTCCTTACCCACCCTCCATGCACCACTGACATGGAAACAATTCAGAGGAACCTTCACTGTCCTAATAGGATCTAGCTCCTGGTTAATGAGCCACATGCCATAGCCACTGGACCACTGTGGCACCCAGTATCATACAAACCAGAATAAAAGCCACATATAATTATTATAGTGGCTCGCTTTTTTATGGTTAGACTTTTATATTACCTTTTACTTTGGAGACATTTTATCACACTGCAAGTTATCCTTTTAAATAAATCAAGCGTGTCAAATATAGCATTGTTTTCGAATTATTAATTCCATCGAGTTCCACTGATTTATTACTGATTATCTTGTAATATTATTCTTGAATTCAGATGGCATTGGACTAAGTGGCCTGGCTGACTTTTATTTCTTCACAAGATCAAGGAAACACCACAGATTATTGTGTCAGTTTTCAGCCGTATGTTTTTCGTCGTTTAATTCTGCAATTGCCTTAATTTTATTACACAAAATCTGGGAAATGTTTCTAATGATTTAATCTAATCTACAAAAAAAACAACATAATGTTTTACAGAATGGAATTCGAAAACTTTAACAGATACATTGAAAAAACAAATGTGTTAATTCTACAGAAAAAAAATCTGACAATGTCATCTTTTCACATCTTTCAAACTATCACGATAATATCCATGACACTTCTTAATGTGTTTATTTTCAACACATAAACTTTAATCTATCACTGTATCTATACCATGGCTAGTGGTAATATCTATCCGCCATGAGTTTTATAATGGGCAATGGAAGGGGAAAGTTGAGATTAATAGTCAAAAACAACATATTTCCCGATATCTTAAAGGGGTATATCAAATAAGGACACTTCAATTTGGATTTCTGTTCTTCGGAAGCGAAACGAAATGAAATGGGGTTTAACGTCCTACTCTTCTAATCCGAATCGAGCTAATAAAGACGGACATACGACATACATTGTACTATGAAGGCCATTTTGTCTACTCTTATATGGAATTACCACTGTCAGGGGATATTTTATGTGCACGCCAATGTGTACACGGGACATCGGTTTTTCGTCCCAATCGAACGATTAGACAGCTGACCCTGCCAGGCTCTCCGTTCTGCATCACTGACAAGGGGGAACCACGCCGAGATATATGGATGATCTTTCTCGGCCAATACAGGGATCGAACACCCGACATCCAGGCTAGCGAGCCAGTGTCTTACCTACTGTGTGTCTTTGACACCACCCCCTTTCATCGGAAACAGCATTTAAATTTGTCTTTATTCTTTCTTCTGGTAACAGAATAATTTGCAAACGTGTAGTGCTTAATTGGTCTGTTCAAAAGCTTCTAGTTCCAAAGTTTAAACGAGACATATTTCGCGTGATCCATGTGGTTATGCAGTTACCAAGGGTGCCAAGACGCCGAAGTACTGAAAATTAAACTGGTTTGGCCTAACTTTGATGTTTGACCAGTATCTATAGACTATTAAACTCCATATTAAACACATGTATACAGAGAAAGTAAACACGGTGTTAATCTTCTTCTCAATCAATGCTGTGGTGTTTTTAATAAACTCTAATGTATCTACCAGGATCAGCTATTAAACCAGGGTTCCATTGATGAGGTGTGAAGCTTATCATTTAAGTTATGGTCTTTAAACATCGGAAATGGCGGTGAAACAAAACGGATCGTCGGTGCTCGCCATCTTGTAATCTGCAGGCTTCTTTGTGGTTCGCCCCTTGATTGACCTATGAACTTAATTTCTGGTAGTTAATTAACTGCTAATGAATTTCAGTACTCTGCTTTTCTGCATGTGCCGGAATGCACTTATGTCTTTTCTTCGATTCTTAGGATTTTTAACATCTGCATGAAATGATAAAATCCATTTCTTGGAACCTTGTTGCATCCCCACCACACCCTTTAACTCCCTTTAACTGGTTAGGGCTACTGGTCAGTTACGTATGACCAATACATACAGATCATCATATCGGAATTCAAACACTTAAATATAGGCTATTGAGCAACATGGACGCTGTCCAATTGAACCAATTGGGTCTGGTTGTTTGTTGAGTCAACTGGCGTGGTTTCGAATCCCCGGTTGTAAGTGGCAAGGAGTAGGATTGCCTGTCCAACCTCGTTGCTTTTCCCCGGGTACTCCGCCCCCACCCCCCTACGGCTAAAGATCCCTACGAATTATTGAAATAACATTAAAACATATGTTAGTCCCGAAATGACATAGTTTGTATCGAGTGGACGTTAAATCCCATTTCTCTCTATCTCTTGAAAAAACCCACCAGAGAATGGTTTTGGTAATTAATTCCACTATAGTTTTTTAATCTTTATAGAGTAAGGGTTTTATTATTTTCGTATGGTCCATACTTTCTAATATAGATAAAATAACTGTTAGGTCTACAAGTTAAGTGTTTATTGGTACAATAAATGTGTTTTTATAATGGTGTAATGACCAGCTGTTATAAACCACGATCGTTATATTTCTGGAATCGCCATGACAGATTTCATGGAAGACAGGCAAAGCGAACCCAAGAAGACACAATGTAATGAGGATTTATGCCCCGTCAACACAGATTCGGTAATTTTTAGACAAGCACGCGATAATATTTATTTTTTGATTTTGTATAGAAGGAGAATTTTGCACGCCCACTATTCTTTGATTTCAAACGATCAGGGTTCTTTTACCTATATGCGATCCACCCGAACGAGCAGTGGCACATTCATTGTGGGTATTCGCGATGAGATAATAGGAGCAACACAATTCCTACTCGCCAAATTCCGTAAAACCTAATTCTAAACTGACCAATTAGCCAGATCATAAAATTCCATTATAGAAATAGTGATACCAGTTACTCCCGAAAGGTTATATATAAATCATGCCTTTTTAGAGAAAATTGTGATCACTAAAGGTTCTAAGTTTACAGTGAAGGGGGGGGGGGTAGCTTTTTTCAGATTGAAGTATTTCTTTTTGGACGGATGATACAAAACACCTAATCATACAATTTTATTTTGTCACCACCTTTTTAGCAGTTTATGGTTTAGGTATGTTTTGTGTTTATTGTAGTGGTTGGGGGGGATGCAAGTAAAGGCCCACCCATGGCGGCACAAATTCCAGCTCCTCCACACTGTATACGTTATATTACATGTTTAGGTCTAGGTCTACAACTGCAATGTATAGCGTTGACAGCAGAAAACAAGGTGTTACGAAGTGTTTATTGAATAATCTGTTAACAATCCCTGGAAAACAACCACATATTAACAAACCATCTACACTTTCTATCTACACAACAGACTGTTGGTACCTTTAATAAAACAGAACACGACAATATGTTGTTGTTGTGGAAGTGAGCTGCTACATGTATATGTATCCACCATCATGTCTTGGGTGATCGCGTTAGATAGTCTTTCACACGTTGCGCTAGACCCCCACCTTTGATGTAACTGATAAATCAAATTGCTTGGGTCATGCTTTTGCTCTTGGAAAACATTCAGCGAGTCTTCTATCGTGATAGCAAACGGGTTGAGTTTAATGTTATCGTGGAAGCGAGTGAAGACTTCACGGTGAAGTGTTATAAATTGAAAGACGGTGGTATGAATAAATAAAACAAAGAGTATGTTTCTAAAAGTGATAGGTTTTTGATAGAATTTGATATATGGTGGCTAGACTGTGTTACTATTTACACCTTTATATCTGTCTAAATTTTATTGATAAATACGAATTTCAACAGTAAGTTGATTTTCTTCGTTCTGTCCTAAGTGATTGAAGTCCGTGTACGCTGTTTCATCTAATTAAATTTTTTAAATGTTTTGAAGCATTTGAATAAGAAATAGTATATAATGAGATGTTATTTGTAAAGTTTTAAAACATATATTTTTATCAATATAAATACAACACAACACTAATGTCATTTTAAGACTAAAAAAGATACTTGGCAGGGGCGGATCTAGGAATTTTGAAAAGGGGGAGGGCACTGACCGCGGAGACGGGGCACGCCGCTGAGAGGGGGTGGGGGTGGGGGAGAGTCCCCCATGAAAATTATCCGTCATTTCCTTGCAACTGTAACATTTCCAACAGCTATTTGGCTGGTATTTTCGTCTAATTAAATGTTCAGAACGGACATATTTGGGTCTGAGAAAAGGCACTTTCAGCAGTAAAAAAGGGCCCTGCTTTGTATTTCTGTAATTATGTTTGCAATAGGACACTTCTTCATCCGAACAAATAGGCACTGATTACTTTTCAGTCTCACAAGTAAAATCCCTGACAAGATAACGACTCCCCCAACACACACACACAGCTGTGGGTCAGGTGCCCTGAACGCTAGACTGCTTTTGGCACCATTATGGGTAAACTAATCACATATGTTGAAATTGAGACGAGAACCGCCGTGCCTCAGTGAGTAATACGCTATCACTAACAAGGAATTTTAGGGTTCGCTTTCAGCGTGGTATTCTCTAGTCAGTGATGTGTTACGGGGAGTCTGACAAGGAACAGTGTCTAGTCGTTCTGGTGGTATGGAAAACCGAGGTTTCGTGTACACATTGACGTGCACGTAAAAGAACCATTAACAGCTGTAATTCGAAATACGAGTAGGCCGTAGTGAAGCTGTCCGGGCAACATCATCATAAGAATGTGGAGAATGTCCGCCTTCATTGACCTAGTTGGTGCAGAAAAGTATCGAGAGAGAGAGAGAGAGAGAGAGAGAGAGAGAGAGAAATGTGGTTTAACGTCCACTCAACACAAACTAGGTCATTTCGGGACTAACATATGGTTTAATTTTATTTTAATAATTTGCTTGCGCGTAGGGGTCTTTAGCAGTGGGAGGAAACCGGAGTGCCCCAGAAAAGTATCGATACCTTATCTATATTAACATTGCTATATTACCCATACCCTTGGGTGGAGAACCAACCCGGGCTCCCTTGTCGAAGTGGGCCCTTTTACTGACTTCGGAGCCTGGATAGGTGGGTCGGGGGGGGGGGGGTCCACCCCGTGAAAATTTTGAAAAATGACCCCTAAATAGTAGAAGAATTGGACAAAATCTTTTTTTTTTCACGTTTTGTCCGACCGACCCTTCGGACGATCGCCCGATGGCCCAATCCGCCCCTGTCTATACTTGCTCTGATTAATGTGCTGTTATGAATGTGAAAAGTTCAAGTTAATGTGTAAAATGCGTTTTTCCCTTTCGCGCCATCTGGGGAAGGACAAAAAGAAGCTTTGTTTTGTTAGCATCTGAAATTGTATCAAAGGTAATTAGATACCAAGTGATTATCGGTTCCTGTGTAAAGTAATTATTCTGTGATTATCTCGACTGAATTAATGAACTACCAAATCTCTCGAGTTCATACATATTAATGAGGTTACATCATTAGTGTAATTATTGTAATAAGTAGGTTATTTGTGATGTTACCAAAAGATCCATATCTTTTATAGCATTGTTTTGTGTAATGGTAAGTATAGATTAAAGATTTTAATTAACTGACATCACAAATCAGAAGAATATCCAAATACACCAAATCGATTTTGGTTTTGTCTTGTAAATCTAACGAGGGAGGTTCGATGGCCGAATGGTTAGTACGTGCGTGCTGTATGCTAAGGTCAGTCATTGAGTTATTTAGCGTGGTTTCGATTCCCGGGTTATACGTGTCGCCTGTCCAACCTCGTGGGTTTTGTACGGGTACTACCATTTCCATCCACTGTGAACGGCCCTAAGCACAGGCGCATTATTGAAATGAAGTTGAACCATAATATGTTTGTTACGAAATGACCTAGTTTGGGTCGAGTGGACGTTAAACATCATCATCTCTCTCTCTCTCTCTCTCTCTCTCTCTCCCACGCATGAGAATAAAAGTATGATATGGAATTTACGACACGAGGCAGGGGGGAATATTTATGTTGTAAAAAAGAATTGTTCTCTTATTTTCTTCTAAACAACAGGCATAAAATGAAGTGCAGAGATTAAAGTGGGTGTTATATTGCCATTTCATTGTCATTATTCTTCCATGCTCCAAAGAAAATCTATTTAATATTTAAACTAAAGCGATTCCTGGTGTTCCCACGCCTTTTTGTACTGAGGGAGGTTAGGCACCAAGGTCTGTATAAACAGTCATTAACATTGTTTTCGTATCCAGTTTGCACAAAATAACAGGTTCAAGAGGAAAAAAGCTGAATGAAATGATTATTTTTGCAAGTGTCAGACACGACATCGTTTTCACATCGATGACAAAATTATAGCATTGTCTTTCACAATGAACGAGGCGCCCCCTATTTCCTTTCCGTTTTCAAATGCGTCATCGTGTCACACAATCGTTTCTATGGACACTCAAAATTCACAATGTTTCGCCACACATATAACTGTTTACTTTAAGTTTGGGAATTAAGACGTTTTATATGTCAGCTGGATAATCCAAAATACTATTTTAGTCTTTAACCAAACGCTGGACTCATTCCCGTGACAGCAACATCATCGAAAATTTAGAATATTTACAAACAATAACGAAATATTATTTAGATTCGTTCCGTAACATATTAGAAAATACCTCGTGACAGCCTACGAAATAACCAAACTTTTGTACTAATGTGGTGTCAAATAATTTCAAGCACACACTGCCTCGTGCACGACACGGATTTGCGACATGATTAGACGCAACTTTTAAAAGTCGACCGATACATTTTATTTCTACAACTATAACATACCATGATTTCAGATACCGAATAACCTGTCTTAGGTCATTTTTTCGACATTGCTAAATGCTGATTGAAGCCATCGCACATGTGAAGCAATAATATATATTGCTTACAACTATACACCTCCCCGGAATAACAAAATAAATATATTACAGAAATCTCTTGGTAAAAAATATAACCAAATTAAATAGACAAAAATCATCTAATATAAAACGTCAAATGCTGTTATAGACACCTTTGTTCTGCCTCGCCTAGCCTTTAACTTTTACTCCCAGATGTGACAGACGGTGTGTTTCAATGTACAGGCATATGGTACATTGCATTGATATAAACATATTGATGCAAGATTTATTTATTTAATTTATCTTTGAAATTTATAAAACTTTGGGTACATCCCTATCCGTAGGTTGATACTCTTCATCGTACTGGTTGTGACTGAAGTATGGTGAAATGAGTGACGCGAAACGGGTATTTAACGTCCTACTTTTCTGTACAAATTGGGCTAATGAAATCCTTCATATGCCAATTGGGCTGCTATGTGGGAAATTTGCCCATGTAACAGCTTTTCTTTCCACCCTTCATCGAAATCCAAAACTAACGGGTGGACTTCGGTATTCCGTCCCATAGGAACGAATAGGCTTCAGGGGCCTCGATTATCCACTTCGGCCAAGAGGAAGCAAGATTGGAAAATATCGATTACAGTTCTCGCCCAACACAGAGATCGAACCCCTAACCTCCTCGCTGGTCAATGAGTCGGCACAACAAGGTGGACAGCATGCTGAGACCAGTAGTTGTGCACCGACAGCTGTGCACTGAAAGACAAATTCAAATTAAAAGACTCTCATCAATTGACATGCCTGGAATTAACCTTATCAAACCACGTGAAACACATGGACATGAGTTATTGACTGCTATCTAGAGGACATTGGTCTTCGTCAATCTGAACTTGATGGAAACTGCTGCCCACTATCAGCTCTTCAGCTACAATGTACTTTACAGAAAGATACGTCTTACTTTATCTACAAGAACTCACGCTGTCACTCCAAGTTCACTCATTTTAAATTACCTTTCTAATCGACCATGTTCTACAGATTAAAATTAAATTATTTTATTGGGAGGTTTTGGACACGGGGTCGATAAGGATTCTGTTTATAACCAATTACAAGTGGATGAGAAAGTTGGGAATGGTTAGGTTGACGCTCTGCTTTCCTTCCTTTTTTAGCTGTCGCTGTCAGTATAAAGATGTTGAGAGAGAGAGAGAAAGAGAGAGAGAGAGAGAGGGGTGGAGGTGTTGTGTCAATTCAACACAAACTAGGTCATTTCAGGACTAACACATAATTCAATTATATTTCAGTAATTACCTCGTGTATAGGTCTTTAGAAGTGGGAGGAAACAGGAAACATGCGAAAACCCACG
Organism: Patella caerulea; assembly: GCA_036850965.1. Lineage (NCBI taxonomy): Eukaryota > Metazoa > Mollusca > Gastropoda > Patellidae > Patella > Patella caerulea. The sequence goes on along the minus strand of JAZGQO010000011.1, from coordinate 62,805,058 downwards.
GGGTTGAACAGGCGACCCTATTCAGTGTCACGTACAACAAGTGAATCGAAACCTCGTTAACAATTCGGTCACCCATCCCATCCCCCTTGTTAATCCGAAGTCACAGAGCTGTCCTTTGTTTTCTGTGTCGGATTTGTTCCCTTGTCGTCAGCGTGTTTAGGGTGATACCAAAAAACACAATTTGTTTTCGCATTTTCAAAAACATATTGCAACAGCTATGAAGTCCCTTGGGCGTCTTTGGGATATTTGTCACATGGTAAACAGCCTTTCAATAATAACATTTTCAATATACTAATCCTTTGAACCTCCCAAATATTACCATATTCCCTTAAGAACATATTCACGAATACATCCCACGTAAACAATACTGTTTCAGCAATTTCAAATCAGCTCAATGTGTTCCAGCAAAGGGATATATTTGTCGTATGTTTCCATATTCTTTCTGTGTACTTGCAATAATAATTTCAATATGGTAATTCTTTGAGTTTCTGAATAATAACAAATTTGAGACGACTTTTTGTATGCATTTTTTTCTATCTAAATAAAATCCCCAGAAAATAACTAAGCAAAAATCCAACGTCATATATCGAAAAGCGCTGTACACATTGATGTCGTCTTATATTTGTAGGTTTGGCCGTGCGTTATTTTTTGGAATTCTTGTAAATGCATTTATTTGTAAATAAAATAAAGAAGAAATTTGAAGACTTCAGGAATGTTTTCACATATTTTATTCAAGAACCCAAAAGGATGTGGTTTCTTGGAAAGTTCCAACATTCCCAAATAAATATTTAATATAATGTATGAAACAATAGTACAGACAAGAATAACAACACCTGCCATTAATTTATACCAACAGTCATAACATTACACCAGTACACCAGAAGTTGAAAGTTCAACCCACTTTATTTGAAGGTTTATAATATTTTCATGATGTAATACTATAAAAATCTCTCAAGTTGTAATCCTGTTTTTAAGAACGATAAACTTAAAAAGTGATATTAAGTATTAAAACTACTATGAAGTATTTAATCTACTGTGTTTTTTTATCTATTCTTTTACATTATCTAGTTTTTAACTATTATAGTAAGAACACACAACTCTTTATGTAATTTTCTATAATGTATTTTTAATCGTGATGTATACTTAAAGGGCAATCATGGCTATAGATTAGGATAAGCTGTACGTAATGATAAGTAATTATATTTTTAATATCACGAAAGTAATGTTAATATATTAATGCGTACAAGGAGTTCTTAAGAATTAAAATCAAAGAGTGTTTAAAGTATATTTTGAATTAATGCAACTTTAAGACGTTGATCATGATCCATGTAGTATATACAACCATCACTTGTAAATTGCCTTACATAAATTGACATCTTATGATATTTAAAATAAATATAATAAACAATGTCTACTCTCTCATTAATTATAAGCTTTTTATACGCCTGAAAACAAAGTAAAAATATGCGACAACTCTTGTTGACTGCCCGGACGATTTAGCAGCTGTAGGTGTATGTTTCGTTGCCTGGCAACCTATCTTTTATATTTATATTGTAACTAATTTCATATTTGCATATTTTGTGTATTGTACTGTATTGACAGTATTATATGAAATGGGCAGTTAGCCCAAGGAATAAAGAACTGAATTGAATTCAAATGATGTACATTAAACATGCATCATGCAAGAGCAAAATCTGCCTATTAATTAGACATTAATTAACTTATTCAGACCATAATCAACTCTCGATGTCGAGTCTAGCATGAGATTTTTTTTTGATTTTAGTTCGATTCGCTGAAATTATTTTCCTTCGTGATTTACCAATAAAAATGGATAACGGAGGCTATTGGTTTTGTCTTACTGACTTTAGTATGATGACCGAGGCTAAGCGGAACTTTCATTCGCTTAGTTCTAACTTAATAATGGATCAATTTGACTGAAATATTCAGCAAATTTCCTTTACATTAGCTAGTTTTTAACTATTGTAGTGAGAACTGCCAACTCGTTATCTAATCTCCCATAATGTATCTTTAAGGCATCTCTGTTAATTCCTATGTATATAAATCCATATCTTTCAATAAATAAATCCCGAGGATGAACACCATAGGCCTGGCGCTATATATCCCGGTTGGAGCTGACGTGCGAATAAACGAGATTTCGTTTCATTAAATTTCCTGTGATGAAATGGGGGTTAACGTTTTATTTACTCTGCACCAACCGGGCTAATAAAAATGGAGCTACGATCTCTTTAAAGTGGCGTTAGTGCCATATTCACCTGGTCGACTGTCCAACCCCACCGGGCTTCTTCCGTTACTCCGGTTTCCTCCCACTCTCTCTCTCTGAAATGACCCGCTTTACGTCATGATTTTGAAGTCTTAAATGGAAAAGAAAATCACGTGGTTCCACCGATGTTCATAATCACAATCAAATCTGTTCAAATTGCGTGCCACCCACCCCACCTCCATCCCTTGACATAAATATTGTAGTTTTGGGCCTCATTGCGATCTCGTTACATATGTAAAATCAGAGGCGAACACGCCTCTAGTCTGAAAATTCATATTTTATAGTGAATGACGTTAAAGCACTAAAATATAAATGAACTGTATGCGTAAAACGAAAATAGTATAAGAATATCAGAATATCGTGGTGGCAGTTTTATGGTAATGTACATTTTGCTAAAAGTGCTAAGAGTTATTATCAAGTACTCCTCCTTACCAACGTTTAACAAAACAATGGGTGTGTCTAATTCCCACCTTATTACGAAACCAATTATTTAGTAAAGGGTAATTTCGTATTTTTGGAAACATAACATGAACTATCCGGTATATATACTTTGTAACCAGGAAACGAAGTCGCAAATTAGAAACGAAATTAATCAACTCACAAATTAAGTAAATTAACAACTCTGTAGTTTTTTTGGTGGCTGGTTTTAAGATGGCACTGATGACTTTAAAGTGGATAACGTTACCCGAGACAGAAAAATATATTTCATATTAGAATTGACGCCATAAATAATGAATACTGCATATTGAAAGATGTTTATCAATTTGTCCCTTTGCACATTAATTAATGTAGAGGTTGTGGAGTAAGAAAAATGATGTAAATAGTGGAATATTTATTTATTAAACGCGTATATCGATATTGCATACTTATGTTGTAACCATAACAACTATATTATATAAGCTTACTTTTGATATTAGCAGAAATATTTACAAACGATATTAAATTAACCGTAGATTCGCTGTTTGGTAGAAAGATGGCGCTCAACCAACGGGGTACTCTACGTTAATTAAATACTTAATCACAGTAGATAATTCGTGAATTTGCACCTGGCTTTTCTTGAACAGAAGGATCTTTGCTTAAATTTACCATTTGGTATGTGTATCCCTTCCTCTGCTAAATTGAGTGTGTCATCCCGCAGTAGGGTCTCGATAATATAGCCAGCAATCTCCAACACCCACTGCGAACATTGCCTTCTGTTTCTGTCGGCAGAAGAAAACAAACACATCATCTGGATAATCAAGTCGCGGTTGGAACCAATGGTTATCAACTCGTGTTGGCGCAATTATCCAGACCGAATTCCACTTGATCAATGGTATCTGAGTATCTGATGATCTTGACGATGGATAAGATGTGATGTTTGGTCACGTGATATTTTAGGATACGCCATAGATCCTATGTGATAATTACCATAGACAATCAGTAAAAGAGAGTCAAGTGAAAGTGTGGAGTTTATGTTTCTATTCCGTCAGTCAACCATGGATTACTTATCTTTATCCAAAGGTAGTTATATCAATTTATATTGTTTGTACGCCGGGATTTGAGTGCGTTTTTAAACAACTACGATACGTAATTAATCGCTATTTTATTTGAACTTATTTATTATGAAATCAGAGTTTTTCGAGTTCGATACCTGTAATATATCGCGTCAAGAAAGAAGATTGAAGTAGTTCTGTGAACTTTATTTCCAAATTATATAATTATAGAGTCGCTGTCGTTTTTGACATAGAATTTGTTTCGTACAGTTCCATAATATTGAAGAATCATTGTTTAAAAGTTTTTGATATCCATCTTTTTGATATCCAGGGATTTCAGACCGTTTCGATATTCATTTCATGGCGAGTCTCTTGCATGAGCCATGACGTGCTTACTAATTGTATTAGAGTTCAAAAGAGAGAGAGAAATGGTGTTTAACGTCCACTCGATACAAACTAAGTCATTTCGGGACTTACATATGGTTTTAATTTTATTTCAATAATTCACTTGTGCGTAGCCAGCGTAGGGGTCTTTAGCAGTGAGAGGAAACCGGGGGGACCCGGTGAAAACCCACGAGTTTGGAAAGCTTACTTTATGATACAGCGCGCACTTGCTACCAAAGTTCAAAAGAATTTAAGACGTATCAGGGGCGGATCCAGGAATTTTTGCAGGGGGGGGGGGGTGCCAGGTTTCTGTTGCGGAAATCTGCTATCATCGTCTCTAAATTACATACGCATACATACAAATTGAGCTTTTTCAACAGAGAAATAATTTTCATACTGATATAGGATCACTTTATGATGTAATTTCATTGATGCAAGGCATTATTTTTTTTTTATGTAGCTGAGCAGGGGGGGGGGGGGTGGACCCCCTAAACCCCCCCTCTGGATCCGCGCCTGCGTATTTTTTAACTTTTTTGATATTCATCTTTAGATATTTCAGACGGTTTTGATAATATTCAATTCATAAATTTGTTCTACCTTTCAAGAACGACACGATACCTAGTGCTTGAGCCATGCCATACTTACTCGTCAGTGCATAAAACTCGTCTATAGTGTTCACAAAATGTGCATTGGTCACCCTGATTTGCTGCAGTAATATAACGACTCTATCTAAAATCATTGAACGGTTATGCCTTTTCCTGATTTTAATAGGTTTTTTTTAAATTGATTTTCAATGATAGATAACTATATTCCACCGGGTGAATAACAAAAAGGTTCCTTCAAATTTAAAATTTTGTGGTGAAATAATGTAAAACTTTAGTTACTCGTCTAAATAGTTCAAATCATTCTACAATTTATAAATATTCTTAGACATTTGTTTCCTGTCCTATAATCCTAAATGCTGTCGAATGTTTGAACAGTGGGAAATACTTCACTGTCTTTCCTTGATATCACAGAAAAATAAGTCCATGTTTCATGTATGATTCCAGGCAACTGTAGAATGAACGCTCTTTGTCTTTCTAGAAACGCGTTAATAAGGTTTTAAATCGTTTTGTTTTATGTCATAATTAAATTAACCAAACATTCTTATCTCGCTTTAGATCATTAAGGTGGTTAATTTAACTGAGTTTAATGTGTGATTAAATCTTATCTTGTATTATGTTCGTCTCTCGAGGGGAGTGTAACTTGCCTTTAATCTGGCTAATAAAGCAAGGTGTTAAATCGTGGTGCTGATAGTTCCTGGGTTGTCAGAGGTTCAGCTACTTTGATACAATTATCTGATAAAAATGGCCCGAGTTAAACATCCATTGTATTTGGTTTTGTTGATCTGGTTAATGTTTCATATCAAACATAAGTATTTGTTGTTTGTTTGGGTTAGCGAACCCGAATCTGTGGCCACGAGTTCTGAAAAACATGGTTAGCGTGTGCGCGCTGCTTCATAAGATCTGTCATTTAGACGACTGGAGTGGTTTCGAGGATTAGTGTCGCCTTTTCAACTTCGTGGGTTTTCCCCAGTCCTCTGTTTTCCTTCCACTGGCAAAGACATCTACGCACACGCGTCGATTAGTCGTTTTAACCCCTTTCTCTCAATCACCCCCCCCCCTCACTGAATAAAAGACAGATATTTTTAATGTAGTGTTATTGATATCGATTCTCTCGGATTCGTGCCAAAAAATATAAACTTTATAACACACGAACATAGAAGACTTAACAACGGAAATCAGAATGTTCATATTTAATAAGTTATAACCATGACGATGTAATATATATTAAATACTGTGGAACATTATAACCATGGCAATATAATTATACGGTGGAAAATGGGTAAGACGCTGCCTAGCTAGCCTGGAGGTCGAGTGTTCGATACCTGCATTGGCCGAGAACGTTCATCCAGATTTTCCGGTGTGGTTCCCCCTTGTCAGGTATGCAGGACGTAGGGTCTGACAAGTACAACTGTCTAGTCGTTCGGATGGAACGAAACAACGAGCTTCCGTGTATACATTGGCGTGCACGTAAAAGATCATTGACAGTTGGAATTCGATATAAGAGTAGAACGTAGTGCCGCTGTCCGGGCAAAATTTGCCTATTACACACGTATGGTGGATACCCGTCTTCATTAGCCCAGTCAAGAGCAGAACGTTAAACCCTATTTCATTTCATTTCATATATACTGGAATGAGAGTATTACATTATGACATTATGACCATGACAATGTAATAAATATTATATACTGCAGAGAGAATAGAACATTATAACATGACAATACCGTAAAGAGAAAACAACATTATAGCCATGACAATATAACATTTTATACTGGAGAGAGAATGGAACATTTGCTTAGAAGTAGCTTAGTATACAAGATAGAACAAAAATCTGTTCTTAATTAAAACTTCCCCATTTTTCTACCATTCTTCTCGTTCTCAATAAACAGCGGCATGGTGACCGGAAAGAAATGGATTCTTTGAAGTTCAGACGCCATTAGCTGGGCGTCCAACCCAATATCCTGGTATGTAATAGAATCAGTAAAACTAGCAAGACATATGTCTCTGTTGGAATAACTTTCTATGTTAATATTTTGATATTTTCAACGATGTTATGTTGATCCCATAAAAGCCTAACAAATGTAAATCCATTTTTGACCTTCCTTTGTGTATTTGAAACAATGCTAGTTCGACTCAAAAGTAATAACAATAATAATACTTTATACTTATACCTTTTGTCTTGAAGTCGACATGCGCGGAAAAGCATAATATAGCAATACTTGTATTGTGTTCTAAAAGGGGATAATTCTTTAGTGGAACACAAAGAATTATCGAGATACCGAGCGAGTCATGGAGTAAAGCTACTTTAATCTCTAATAAATAAGTAATACAATCTATTGTTGGTTTGGTAACTACACTGTAGGGGGGCACCGTACCCTTTTCGTTTTGTTGTACATATCTTGAAATAGATCGGCAATAAATATTTGCCCTTTGTGTTGGTATTCTTTTCGAACTTTTTATATGTTTCGAGATGTAACATTTATACAGTTATTCTAGTGTCGTGTGTTATTGATAAATTGCCACAATAATATTAAGATTTATGCCAAAAAATAGAGTTGTTCGCATGGTTCGAGTTCATTTATTTGTTTTGATAAGTTATAGTATGTAATTTAACGTTAATTGTCTATTTTTAAAAGTAACTTCCAATGGAAAGAAATGAAATAACCCACTTGCACCGAATTGAAATGAAATGGGGTTTAACGTCCTTCTGCTCCGACTAGGCTAATAAAGACGGACATACACCATACAGTGTGACTATGAGGGAATTTTTCCCGGGCAGTGGCACTATGACCTACTCTTATACTCCAAATGTCAACGGATCTTTAACGTGCACGCCAATGTATACACGGGGCAGGGGTATGGGTAACCGCAGTCCGAACATTTAATCGTTCATATTCACGTAAAAGAACCCTAGTTATGGGGAGTAGATAAGAAATTTCCCGCACAGCGCACTTCATGACATATGACAGGCTTCATTGGTCTTGTCGGTGCTGTATAATTGGAAATAAAATCCGATTTCATTAATTCATATTAGTCAAGTGTGGATTATGACATGTAAATGTAATAGACAATTGTGTTAATTTCGTTAGAGTATTAGAGAGTCAAGAGCTAGATATAATAGACCACCGTGTCCATTTCATTACAGCATTAAGAGTCAAGAGCTAGACATACTAGACCATCATGTTCATTTCATAGAGTTGAAATCTACATATAATAGACCATCATGTTCATTTCATAGAGTCGAGATCTATTATAGTGTATTTGTTATATGGACCAAAGTATATCAAACAATGGTCCATTTCTTTTATCTGACTGATATCAATGCACCATTAGCTAAATGATTGCGTCAATAAATCTGTCAGTCGGCCAAATGATGTTCGATAACAACCAGGCCAAACAATTCAAGTAGCTTCATAAAGTCAACATCAATATTGATTCCTTTTAATATCATAAATGGATCCGCCCACATGATCAAATTTTATATTATATTATTGTCGTTGATAAGTGGTTCTATTAGATTAAAAAGGTCAGCTCCCCAGAGAGGGGTATACATGCAGATTAAACATATGTGGGTTCGAAGTACCATCATGTTTAAGGTCCCCCAGGGTATCGGATATTACAGAAAAGATCATACCTTACTTGAACCTAAACTACCAGTGCCATCAAGGTTATCTTGAATCAATGCCATACTAACAGACGTAAACCGTATACATAATTAAGGTAGAAATAAAATGACATTTAATGTTCTACTGTTCTTCACCGAAAGGGGTTAATGAGGACGGGCATACGGCTGAGAAAGTTCTCCAGGATTTTTCAGTAGAACGTTAAACCACACTTCATTTAAATCAATACCAATTACATCCAGGTTACCAAACAGAACAAAAAGGCCCCGCTTTCACAAAAAAAGTTAAGAATTTACTTAATATCGCTGGCCTTTATAAACCTGCACTAGTTTTAATGTATCAAATACATCAGTAAGAACTCATGTGCAAAGTTTTGTGCTTCTGGACCGAAGATATTTCTGATAAATAGTGATTGAAAGTTGAGTAAATTCTTAAGTAAGAGAATGTTTTGGGAAACTGGGTGCAGGTGAATAAAGCTCCAAAAACTTAATTGTTATTGTTTATATTTACAGGTATTGGAGTATTGTTATTGTGTTTTTATCTTCATCTTTGTGATGCCAACAGAAATCGAGGTAAGCTTAAATTTATGTAAGTTTGACAGGGTCAAAAATATACACCATGATGATCTATATCGTGAAACCAGGGGGAAATAATTTTTCTCCTCTCCTCCTTGTTAACTTTTGGATTGAAAGGGAGTGTTTTAGCAAACATGAACTGGGGGTAACCTTGAAGCCTACACACGAAAATAACCCACAACCTGCAGATTCATAGCCCGGTTGCTACAGCAAATGTAGACGTTCAATCAATTTACATTTCAAGGGGAAAGGAATTGTTTTTTTTAATCCAAATAGTTGATGAGTATCCCTGGTCTTCAGTTGATGAGCACCCCTTTATTCCCTGGTCTTCAGTTGATGAGTATCTCTGGTCTTCATTTGATGAGTAGCCATTGCCGTCAGTAGATGAGTATGTCTGCTCTTACGAAATGAAAAAGGACTGAACATCTTACTTTTCTTATGGACTTCCGACTCCTTCATTAAATGACGCATGGGAGCACGCCATACGGATTATCACAAAAATGGCTGACATCTGACACTGAATTAATATAAATGTTCATATCATTATTTACCAACTTATCACTTACCATGAGAACAGGTACCCGATCCGAGTGGTATCAACTGTCACAAGGCACCCAATCTAATGTTTACAAGTCAAATAAATGTAACCAGCTGGAAGGGTTGTTCGAGTTCTATATAAGCCTATAGCTATAGTGATAAAAGATAAGAGGATATGTTTATTGTTGAAAGTATAGTAAATATACACAGTTTAACCAGGACATGGATTCCCATGGGTTTTTTTTAAAAGAAAACCTGTTGATTTCTCGATACTCTTATATAGCTTTATATTGGGGGGATATTTTTAACATCTCCGGAAATATTCCATGCCTTGGGAATCGTAAGATCTGCTGTATCTATAGCGATATTATAGTAACAGTTATTTTGGGAAAGTGATCCCCGTGGTTTTATGAACAGTGCTGGCTATAGGCTTGGTAGGCAGGTGTCTAGGATCTTAAGATCAAAAATCCCCCAACAAAGGTGTATATTACTTTTAACACTGTCATCGTCCCAAGCCTTCTTATTTGTGTGTTTTCTTTTTTTTTTTAATAAAAAAACGTACTTTCGTTTCCCACTAGTCTTGGGGTGGGAGATTGGAAGACCCCGGATGTAGTTTCACACAAGAGCTTCTCTTCATCTTAATCCGCAATAATCCCAGTCTTTCTCATTTGTCAATTTGTGTTTGGAAAAAAAAAACTCACTTCCGTTTTCATCTAGTCGTGAGGGTTGGGGATTGGAAGGCCCAGGAATGGGTTCCATATACGGGCAGGTGTTTATTCATTGGTATCTTCATTTGATTTACAGTATTCCAAAAACAAAAATTAAATTACACGAAAATTTGATCTTCTCGAGTTCTTTATATTGGAAGTAGGATTCCTGTTACTACTCAGGTCATGTATTTCAACGTAGGCCTATTGTCAATACAACTAAATTTTACCATCATGTCTTCGAAATGTTCTGTATTCCCCGAAAATGTCTTCGAAATGTTTTGAATTTTCTTACCATGTCATCGATACGTTCTGGATTTTTACATCCCAATATACACATTGGGTCTTGTTTATCTCTGTAATATCCGTACATCTGTGTTTTGTTTTTAATTTGACGATCTAATCATGATGTATGTAGAATTGTCCTTAAGCGGGAAGTAATCGTTCCAATATCCTAGATATAAGTTTCAATAGAGATGTCACGTTTCGTATGTTAAATGTTTACGGAAACGGTATGTTAACCTGGTTAAGATTTGCCTCTAGTCTATATTTATAGAAACAATAACCTCATTGACACACTAGTGGTAGTTTCCTCAGAACTAAACATAACACCCCTAAGTCAGGGACACAATTTAAATATAACGCGAGTACATTTGAAAATGTTGTATTAAAACCAAACTTTTGAGTCAGTAGGTACTTTAATTCACAATTCATAAAATTATTGAACATTTGAAACACTTTTGTTACCATTTTTTTCTGTTTATTTAATAATATTTTATGCTGGGATTGGGTCGCCGCAAGGTATAAAGTGTGCGTATTTCAGGGGCGGATCTAGGAATTTTGAAAAGGGGGGGGGGCGCCACAAAATAAGGGCACTGACCGCGGAGAAGGGGCAAGCCGCTGAGAGGGGGTGGGGGCCCAAAGAAAATTATCCGTCATTTCCTTGCATCTCTAGCCATTTCAATTTAAGAGCTATTTGGCTGATATTTTCGTCTAAACGTTCGGAAATCGCAGAAAAAAAGCCTCAAAATGGAGCAAAAAAGCTAGTTGAGAGGTACTTTCAGTAGCAAAAAAAAAGGCACTGTCGAAAATTAGGGGGGGGGGGGGCGCCCCTTGTGCCCCCATTCAACCCGCTTCTGTATTTAATCACAGGTTCTGTCATTAAATCAAATTTGACTCATCGCTGGCAGGGTTGGGGTTTCTCCAGGTCCTAAGGTTTCCTCCTAGTGCTAAAGATCCAGAATTGAGCTAATCTCTCTCTCTCTCTCTCATAACTGATCTAATTAAGTCAACCGACATAAAAATTATGTAATTACAGACCAGATCAGAAAAGCTTTGATTTTGACTTCTTTATCCTGTTATTTTGATGATGGTTTACTATTAAGGCTTAAACTGTAATCTTTACTTTCAGTTATAGTAATTGATGCATATTGATCAATATTCCATTAAACATGCATTATATAAGAGCTAAATCTACCTATTGCAGCTCTTTCCTTAGGCCTGAAATGTTATCTAAATTTGTAACATATAATTTTATCTTTACCCATTGTGGATTGTCTGAACAAGTGCATTTACATTTACCAACAACTATCAAAACAGTGAAAACTCATTGGTATAAGGTGGTAAATACGTTACATCATTAAGGAGGTCTTGCATGACAGATATATGGGTTTTTGATGTACAATTTGCAATACAGCCATCAAAATATACCCACAAAGATTTAATACAAAAATACTGCAGTTATCATTATGTTCTGATTTATTATATTTCCATGTCAAAATCATACAAGCATGAAGCACAAAAGCCAAGGCAAGACGAAAAAGCAACGTCGTTTCTTTTTAATCGTATAAACAATTGTCTAATTAATTCGTTTCGGGTTGCTTTAAGCCGGTGTCGGTTTTAAACACCACCCGCAATCCGCCATTAATAGGCTAATACGGGTCAATACAGCTGTCTATAAAAAACGCCATGTTTGTTCATCTGCACGTCTGACTTTGATCGGTCGTGCGTATTTATTTGTATTTCTCATAATAAGGCTTGTTAAACATGGAGGACGTGATTTCGAATGCTTCGTGGCCAATAAACATCCTGACGTGTAAACAAACTCGGAAACGATTCCAGTCGGTTAATGATGTACCCTTCGCTGCCACTGTCATTACCTCCTTGATATTCATTGTTTAAAGATGTAATGTGAGCCACGGTAGTTCAGCGAGTCGTGCAGGTCCTAAGTTCGAGCCCGTTGTTGGCCGGGATTTTGAGGAATGGTTCCCTCGTGTCATTGGAACAACGTATAGTCGTTCGGATGGGACGAAATACCGAGGTCCCATGTACACATTGGCGTGCACATGAAAAAACCGTTGACAGTTGGAATTCGAAATCAGAGTAGACTGTAGTGCCGATGTTCGGACAATATATCCCTCATAGCACACTGTATGGCGCATATAGTCGTCAGTGCAGTACAGTGGGGGAGAAAGAGAGAGAGGGGGTGGGGTTTAACGTCCACTCAACACAAACTAGGTCATTTCGGGTCTAACATATGGTTTAATTTTATTTCAATACTTCGCTTGCGCGTAGGGGTTTTTTGCAGTGGAAACCAGAGTGCCCGTAGGAATCCCACGAAGTTGAGAAGGCGCCACTATCTCCATGCCACATACGCTCACACCAGGGCTCGAAACCACAGCCGCAAGCCAGAAGTGACCGGTCAGCTAGAGGTCGAAGCGCGGCACTCTAGACCACTACCCCCCCCCCCCCCCCACAGTACAGTGAGACCGCAAACCCCATTTCATTTCATGACATAATAGGGAATGTATTTCCCGGTTGTAAAATATATTATCGGCTGTTCTTGTTAATCATAAAAAAACAAGAATTTTAATGATTCATGTCCGTTCCACAATAGATATCCTACTCCAGTGTATAAAGAAACTTAAAAAACGACTAAAGTCGACGTATGGTGTCCTCGTCATTGTTTAATGACGTAATATCGAAAATAGTTCCCGATTATAAAACAATATCGCTGACGTCCCGCAGGAGATGGGTCGACTTTCTGAGAAGAATTAGAACACGTGTTCAGCTGTCTTTTACATGTGGACAAAAATAACCAGATCATTTAAAAGTATCGCCCAATGCTATGTGTATGCGCTGTATTATGTTATACTACCCGGAAAGACGGTAATATCATTACATTACCCGAACAGACGTGGCAATATTTTTATGAGAATAAAATAAACATGTTCTTCGTCAGGTTATCAGACATGATGTCAATAAAGTCTTGAGCTCATTTCGCAAATAATTCATTTTTTTTTAAGGCTAATTCAATAGTCTTGAAATACAGCCATGATCTCAGAAGATTGTTTACTCTCAAATCAGAAAGCCAGAGTTTTTATGGCGGTATCATGATATTTTTGAGTATTTGTGAGCATCAAATAAATATCTATTCTTGTCTGCATGTTCCTAAATTTAGATCAAATACGCAATATATGAGAACGAGACTGATTAAGATAGGTATACGGGCAGGACAATTTTGCACGGGCAATGCCGCTACGGCTTGCTCTTACGTCGAATTACAACTGTCAAGAGATCTTTTTACGTGCATTCCAAAGTGTAGCCTACACGGGACCTTAGTTTTTCGTACCACCCGAACGACTAGATAGCTGCCATTGTCACGCCGTCCATCCTGGACGAACTTTCTCTGCCAATGCAGGGATCTCGAATCCAGCGAGCCAGCGTCCTATCCACTTAGCTACCGTGGCCCCCAAATCAAAACCGAATTAGTTGAATTGAGATACCTCGGGCAATATCACAGAAAGGGTTTATAAGTGATTATTGTTATATTTATCAGAATCCTGGAAATGTTGGCATCAACTATTGTTGTAATCGTACGATCTCAGAGGATCAACTTGTGTTATTGCAGATAATGATAATAATACAGGTTAATCATATCCTTGGGTCTGATGTCAGCTGAATCATCCTGGGGAAACAAGTACGAGTGTAGGATATGATCAAGGAATCAAAAATGACGTCATAGCGGCTATCTTGGAATTATAACTTCATAAAAGCAAATTCCGGCAATCGATTAGCAATAGTTCAAAGAACGCGTATGTCAAGTTCAATACCTTAGCCCTCATTCCCTTTGAAGAGCGTCGCTCAATATCCCTATCCAAGTTGTTACAGCCAAATTTATAAGAACACTTTAAACATACGTTATATTATTGTTGAACATATCTTACGAATTAAAACAACAGTGTGGTTAACGTTTAGATTTTATCATACTATCCCATAGAGCTTTATCAGGTAGGAGGCAAAGAGAAGTTATCGTCAAGATAGGATTCCACCTCGGGTACATAGAATAATCATTACTTATGTTACTATCTTATCATCACCTAACACTTTAACAACCAAACTTACTATTGATGATATCACGATACGACCCTGACATACCCTTTTACTACTCTTGTTAAATTCAACACTTTAATTTATAAGTGTGGGAATCATAGTGTGATGCCAATTAGAGGTTGATATCGCAAGATAAGCTTGTTGTGGCTTTACACCCTTAAAATATATCGCCAAAGTAAAAGTCATAAGGGTAAGAAGGAATTATTTTAGAGATTATGATCTTACTATGATGCCAATTAGACGTTGATGTTATCTGGGTTTACGTGAAAACTACTGTATATTATGTAAAATATCCTCTCTTACTTGGCCATCGTCGTCAATCTATTTTTTTTATATCGTTTGGGGAGGTGGGACTAGAATTGATGATGCAGTTAGCACAGCATGGCCATGTGTTCATATATTACTGGAGTTCCTGTCCACCACAGCTTTGCAAAGTCTTGCGAATACCCGAATGGCAAAATTTCAATCTCATTAAGATTTATTCGTATCGAGTATTTCTACAGATTATATGTATTCAACTAATGCAAGTGGTGTTTATCTTGAGGGGCGAAAACCCGAGGTCCTGTGTACACATTAGTGTGCAAGTAAAAGATCCCTTGGCAGTTTGAATTCGATATAAGAGGAGTAGGACGTTAAGCCCGATTTCATTTCCTTTTGCTGGTCGTGACCCCGTTGAATACATTTTTAAAAATGCTTTTGCTTTCACATTTTCATCCAAGCTTGCTTGCATTCCTGTTGTTTTAACACAGCAGTGAGTTATGTTTCATATAACATGTAATTGTATATTTTAAATGTGAAGGACTTTTATTAATACCCCCTCTCTCTCACCTCGCAATAGATTTAGAGGATACCCTCGAGTCAAGCCATCCGCAGTAAAGTTTTATGATCATTATATAGGTATGAATGAACATAGAAGTTATTATATTCTTCCCATGGGTTTATGAGATTAATGTCCTCCCACTCCTTAGTTTCAAGGTCTAGTGATGATGGTTGTAAGTTTAATATGATTCATGTGTACACGGTTAATGTACAAAATATAAACTATTTCCGGCATCATACTGTCGGGAAGTTTTTAAACCCAGGAGGTCTCAAGAGAGCAGTTAACGAGGATTCCCTATAATCGGTCTAATAAATAGCTTGTGAATGAACCCGAAAGATATTGAAACCATAAGGCAGCAGTTTGTCGTTTTAATGAAATGTAATACAAAATAATTGGATTTCTTAATTAAGAGCATCTATAATTACCTGTTCGGTACAATTTGCGTTTTCTTTTTGACATTGGTTAGTCACGGTAAAGGTCGGCATGGCACAGGATAGGTTAACTTGAGTCTCAAGCTGTGATGAATCAAGGTGAACCTTTTTGGCACTAGAAGCAATTAATCTTTGTTGACGAGACGTTAGCATCTTATTCAGATCTTAAAACCAATTGCTTCCCAAATTGTGACATATGAATTCGCAATGTCATTTGATCGTGATATCCATCACATCACAGGAAATGATTTTATGCTAAAACAATTAGAAGTAAATCATTATTGAACCATTCTTAGGGTGATTGTGGGACCCCCTTCTCTCTAGAGAAGTGTATGTCAATGAATACAACCGACCTCAGTTTTTCGTACCATCCGAACCACTAAATAGCAATCCTGCGCCACTGACAAGGGAACATCACGTCGAAATATCGCAGCCAATAAAGGGATCGAACACCCGACCTCCAGTCTAGCGAGCCACTTAGGCACCGTGGTTCCCGAAACCGTAGAGAGGTTTGTTTAGCTGGCTGGTTTTCGTTGTATGAAGCCCGACATATGTACAACACCATAGTAAATATTCACCATTGTACTGGTAAACTGCCAATTATTACTGAATGAAATTATCATATCCATTACTTCAAACATGACGAAAAACAAGCCACCTGATTCTAAAATGATAAATTTGTTCTGGTTATTTGGTGTAGTTTCCAATCGTTAATGTTAAAAAGAAAAAGAAATCATTTTAATGGACGACGTCCGCATTTGTCTATCTCTTAATACAAGCAATGGCTTTAAGATCATGTTCCAACATTATTAAACATTTAACACCTTTACTTGATTAGAGAAAACCGCACAATTTGACATAACCTTAATACACAGCTAACATTAAACACATGTCAAAATATAAATATTAATAAAACACATATCCGATACCTATAGAAGTATTGAAACGTTGTATGCCATAAACTAAGAAATAGTAAATCCATAAAGTTGTGTTATTATGTTAGAATGTTCTGAGAAAATCTAGCCATACGGATCGGACGCAATCGTAAAAGAATTCATAGCATGTGGAACTCGAAATTTGTCTAAACCTTATTGTCGTAGGCCACACAGGCGTACGGACCGATTTTCCTTGGGAAGGGGAGGCTGTGTCATTTTTTCCCGAAAAATACGGTGGCAGCGCCCGAAAAAAATGAACCTACATAAATTTACCAGATAGTGCCCAGTCGGCAAGTGGCGCATAGTAGATCGATTTTTAGGGAACTGTAGCTAGAGTTTGAAACCTGAACTCCGATTGGGAAGTGCATCATCACACCCAATGGTTAGTAAAAGTCCCGGATTTAGGGCACTTCATTTTGTGGGATTTTCATATTTTGTCCGAACAAATTAATGATCGCCCGAAGAAAATTGGAATGGAGGGGGGCTCCAGCCCTCCGACTCGTACACCTATGGCAGTCCTGAAACAATTTGCCTAATAGTACGCTGTATGGCATATACACGTCTTCACTAATTGAACCACGCTAGCCAACAATGGTATCTTATGGCCTGATATGTACACAAATGAAACACAAGTTGAAGTAATGTCGATTAAGCAGCCATTAAACTAACATATGATACCAATTTTCTCCATTAATAAAATTACCAAATTGGTTTATGGGGATTCTGAGACATAGGGGCCTAAAACTTTTAACTAACAATGGCACGTTGTAAGTAAAATATGTGTTTAATCAACAGAAACTTGCAGTGTAGAAGCCCATAACATTTTTATTTCCTGCAACATATGTACAACACGTATTATGCATAGATAACAAATTAAACGCATAATTTAATATAATGCATTTACCGAAGGCCAAGTGAAAAGGGAAATGGTTGCATCGTTAACGTCACTACCTTTTAAAACTATGACCTTCAATGACCAAGAATGTGTTGACATTTGGAAACGTATTCATTAAATTTCAATTTATGTGCTACAGCTCAGAAAAACGTTCGTTATAATGGATTACAAATATAACTAGTAGAAATCGTCGAGTCTAAGACTGGTACCAAATTGTAAACACGTGTTTGCCATTGGTGCTACCAGTTGTTCTTTCCAATCACTATACAACTTTTATGAAACCAAATTGACTGGCCGCTATCTGATATCCTTGTATCCTGTAGGTTTTTTTTCTATAGAGCTAATCTGCGCTATGTAAAATGAAATGTTAATATGTGAAATGAGCTGTACAAACAACTAATCTGCCGGGGGTCTTCTAGTCTGTCCAATTACAACCATACAAAGCTTTGATATTTTCAAAAGCTCCGAAATATTTGCTGAATCAAAACTCCCAAGGTTCCAAAATACAACAGGTTTTATTTATCTTGAAATCGACTTTAATATCGCTTTCGAGAAATCGTTTCGTTTGAATTTATTACACTTGGCAAATTTTTTTATAAATGAAATGAAATGCGGTTTAACGCCCTACTGTTCTGCTCCGAACTAGGCAAATGAAGACGGGCATACGCCATACAGTGTATTATGGGGGAAATTTTGCCCGGACAGTGGCACTACGACCTACTCGAATTCCAACTGTCAAGGGATCTTTTACGTGCACGCCAATGTGTACACAGGACAGCGGGTTTTCATCTCATCCGAACGACTAGACAGCTGTCCGTACCAGCCCCCCTCCCGTCCTGCATCACCAGCGTCTTATCCACCTTGGCCCGCCAACTTATTTTATAACATTAATACTGATACTGGTACATTTTAACAGGAATTCTTTATTTGTTTGAGAAGTTCGACCACAGCCATGTCCCAAAGCTGTATAACACGGTAAACCATCTAGTCATTTGGATGGGAGGACAAATCGATGTACACATCTGTGCACGTAAAGGAACCCCTGGCAGTTGGAATTATATGACGAGTGGGGCGAAATGCCCAATATTTTCAAGACCAGTTAATGCAGACAAGTGAACAGTTAATACATTTCATTTCGATAAAATAAATGAATGAAGAAGGAGAAAATATATTGATACGGGTGAAATAAAGGGAAGTTTTTTAATACTGTGTTTCGTGGTGAACATGCAAATTATTAAATTTAATTGAAATGTCAAAAATTACGATTAACTTTATAACAGAAAATCGGCTGAGAAAAAGCATTCAAGATGCAGATCAACTTTCTTTTGATCTTAATGTAACAGAAACAAACTGTAACGCAACCATGGTCTGTTTTCTATAAGCTAGACAGCAATATTTACACTTTTTCTCCATATTTTCTATGATATATAATTTTCACCTCACCCAAAACACATGTTACCTTCAAATTAAACAAATTTCACTCAACTAATGTTGTAGTATTTTGTCTAATGGGCTGTCATGTTTAGTAGCCAACTATATGTCAGTCAGCTATCAAGGTTTAGTATAAGATTACCCCTTGCTGATATTTCTACCTGCATCTTGCTGAAGAAGAGTTTTAACCTCTAAGCTGATTTAAATTACCCGGATGAGTTACAGACCGACATCTTGTTGATAATTAGAGAAAAAAACATAAATACTTGATTTTCAGTTAGTTATCTGTTTTGTTTTTTAATGTAATAGGTATACCACAAACAAACATTAATTAATAGATGAGGGATGCATTTTGTAGTCGACCATATATGTCTTGTTTAACTAGCGTGAAGAAGCATTTTGCTATCACGTTGAACTGCTATGTATTCCTTGCCCTTAAGTTAAATTCGAAGCATCAGAGTTGTTCACCTACAGTGGGTGACGTTTTTATAGTCGAAGTTTGGTTCTATAACTGTATATGGGCTGCATTTTGTAATTAGCCTGTTTTGTCCCGAAGTAGCAATTACATTCGAAGCATCGTAATTGTTTAACTGGGGGGGGGGTACTGCATTTTGTTAGTAACCTTTGTGAACATTGTTAATTGTTTGTCTTGTTCGTAAATCAGAGTCATCTGGATTACCGGGATTTGCAGAAAAATACCCGTAAACAGTATAATAACAACAATTCAAAAGTTTGTTAGGTATGTGAAAGAAACGGTAAGTATACACGGCTCATGCATGACAATACTTGAAGCAACATTAGACGAAGGTCGATACCAGTTTTCAATTTGACCGTTTTAGAACTATTTTCAAAACGTCAAACACACACCTTAACTCTAATTTCTTCCAATGACATTTAGCTTTAAACTGGAAATACACAATTGTCACAATTACTGTTTATAACCGAGCGTCCTTTCTACCAGGCTTCTGTATTCCATAAAATCATGACCTGTGTAATCCCAACCCTATTTTATCAAGGAATATTGTGTAAATCTAGCTGTCTGTGAATCTACGTTACATAAACTATCTGTTTGTGATGAAAATCTTATCTTCTCTTCTCACAATCTTATCACCTAAGTTCACATAGTATATTTTATTCCTTTATGATATGAAAGAGAAAGGAACATCATATATCTGCTCATGTATCAAGACCATTAAAATGAAATAGGTTGCATACATAGTAAGTTGTATGGTGATATAGTGAGCATATGAGATGATGAACCTGTTGATAATGTCACGTGCAGATATAACAGATTAACAAGGGGTAAAATGTGAACCTTGTGTCATACACTAGAGATCTTTACTTCCAAAAGTGAATTGTGCTCGTTTCAATTTACAGGAATGAATTGAAACCAGTAAAAGACTTTGTTGAAAATACAAAAATATATTCTAAAGAATAAAATATGTCTTATGTCAATGTCTTAGTTGGAATAATGTATAGTTAACTGATATTCAGCTTACTCGAGATACTGGATGTTCTTCAATATTACGCTATATCAGTTGCAATATCCATCCTATTTAAAACACAATTTCTACAAAACGTAAGACAGGACAGTCACATAACGAACAACTGTTTGAACTTGGATTTCAAAAGCAGAAAGATTTTGTTAAATTTTGACAGTCTTGCGACAATAAGGCAACAGCCGATTTACATATCGAGTGTCATATTGTCATGAAATATTAATAATATCACCTTCGTGCATCCTTTGGACTTGATTTTCAGAAGATTAAGATATATTTGGCAGATGGTAACATCGGGGTAGTGTATTTTTTTGCTAAGTTAAGTGTTATGCATACATTTTGTTAGATCAATATATGGTCATAAATAAACCTCTAATTATAAATTAAAGACGATGAAGGCCCCAAAGATGCGAACTTGCTTAAAATCCTAAGGGTATTTCAAATGTGAGGAGGGTGTGTGGGTAAGAAATATTCCAGCTTAAACACTATTCCGCTAACACTATTCTCCAGAAAATAGATATGCACATACATCAGTAGTAATGTATCATTTAATATACACAAAGACAGAGTGGAGATGCACATAAGATAGCACGAATACATTCTCTATAGCAACTACTTATCCCTACCGGGGTAATTCGGTTGGCCGAGTTAATATTGATTTTCAATAAAGTGCAGGCATTTCAACTAAATCCATGGCCAAGCGTGGAAAAAATCACATCTTATTCTAATAACTTGGGCAAGTTTTTCATTTCTAACTTAGTCTGACATAAAGCATCGGGCGACTGCTCCTATACAATCGTATAGGTTGTATCTACATGTACTTCAACAGTAAGTTACTCCAGATACTGATACCAAGGAGATCTCCTCATTGCCCCCGGTGAATCTTGGTCACTTTTATATTGATATATCTGCTGAGTGCCTTAATAGGTCAATGATAATATTATCTATAGCTATCATTGGGAGCAGATTTGAGGAATCCAAGGAAAGGCGGAGATAAATGTTGTATTGATAAAATACTTGATACAGTGTAAACAAAACCTTCTGGCATTTAAAATCTTGGTCAACTATTTACACCGGTCATTTTGATGGATAAACATGTACCATAATATTTTCTTAATTGCAATGGCCACTTAGGGGATTTGGAATCACTTGTGAAAGTTAAATTTATAAAAAAGTATAAACAAAAACGTTCTAAACAAGCTAGCATGACCTGTAAGTCCTAAGTGTTGTGTAGTCTGCTGATGAATCGCCTTTGACTCCATACCGGAAGATTATCTGCTATTGATATTTGGGGATTTCAATGTAAAAAAATACAAACAATTTAACGTATATTTAAGCAAGAAAAATTAAATATTCTCCGAGAAATGCAAATACCCAAATGCGTCTTTAATACATTGCTCAATCTGGATCTGATAGTATATTCAGACTATTTGATATTATGGTGAGGTTTTGGTGAAACAATTCATTTTATTAGAACATTTATCTTCAGCACCTTGAACATAAATCTAAGATTTTGTTACATGACGGATTGATACGGCAGTGTGTTTGTCTTGTTGAGATATGTATCATTACATGAAAGAGAGAAAAAATGATGAATTGTTCCGTGAAACCTTTGTACATTTTAACCACAAATTACAGACTGTATTAGATAGTAATGGATATAATTATAGTTACTTCATAGTTATAAATAAAATGTATTTTACCAACAATCGTCTTGATCTCGTAAGAAGAACATTATGCGAAATATTAGATTAACTTTAAAGATGCTATCTGTTTTTGGTTAACTTACTATGGGGAATGTTAAGAACTCGATCGTGATACGAAGTAGATCTAAGAGCTAAGAAAAGAAGAAAATACGTAAATAAATTGACAAACGCTAGTGTTCCAACAATCTGATCAAAATCAAGATCTATATTTCGTTTCGTTATTTTATACTCTGAATTGCCTCGATTGCACGAAAATCTGATCGGTTGTAGTGGAAGGTCGCGCCAGAGATTATACGAGCGACTTTTGACCTAACTTCAAACATTCGATTAACCAATCAGCATTGATGTTTCTAGGGTCTTCCGTGCAACTCACGCTCAAAACTCGACGTAACAGGTTGTTATATGTATGATCTGCATTCATCGAAAACACGGTTTATATAACAACTCTTGCAGTCCCTAGTGTAGTAAAGACAAGCAAAAGCAAATTTTGAACTATAATACACAAAATGGAATAATCAGATTGTTGTTCAAGATATTCTCCTTAATAGATCCAAATCAGGGGCAACAATCGATTAAATATTATACTGCAAAATGAGGACAATAGTATGTGTACTTCTTAAAGAAAGAGGGAAAGGGTCAATAATACATGTATGTGGACTTTTTAGTGAGATTGGCACTCATAAAACACATCATATACTAAGCAGTTCGTGTGTTATTGACGATTAAGCATACTCTACAATGGGAACGATACCAGTTTCAGAAAATATGTACCATGATCTGTACCAATAATAGAACCCATCTGTATTAGCCGCGTTGGTACGGTAACGCACGCCGGTAAACCCCATTTGAACAAACCGTATTTATCAATGTCTAAAATTGGTAAATCTTATTTAAGCTTAGATGGAAAAAGGCTTGGTCTCAATAGTTTTGATGTCAATAATCTGTGTATAGCCAAGAAGTAACCAAGTGTTTAACATACACTAAAACACTCCTCATCTACTATTTTAGAACACCTATTTTACCTGGTTGTTGTCTCTCATCTATTTTCAGTTAGACCAGCATCTCTAACTGTTCGTCCACCTCCAATGATTAATGACGAAATAGACCCAAAGTGTTGGAACTTTACTCATGGTAATTGGAAGAAAATGGAATTTTACAGTCCCAATTATCCTAATAATTATCACAATAATTCCGATTGTGTACAATACCTTGAAGGTAAGTTTGTTACCAAAATACTCTTGTTTGATAAATGACCGCTATAAAAACTATTTTGTTATCCTATATGTAATGGGCTATATTTAACTTTACAAAAGAGTACATAATAAATGGCCAACCTGCTACCTTGATCTGTGGATTGTGGGATTATGTTTTGTAAAATTAGTAAACGAATAACTGTCTATCGTACTGATTTGGATTGGCCAAAATCGTAAAGTTTGGTTTGAATTGTACAATCTATTTATTTGGATTTGTTTTTGCCAGCATGTATTATAATGATATAAAGGCCATGCCAATACACGAAGGAACCACTTGAAGCTCCCCTTCAAATATCCCAGGCTGGACGAAGTCCACTATGTGACTTCTCTGGCTTGTCTGCGATATCACCAAAGGTGGGAGCGGACATTTACACCCACAGACTTAACTACAGATTTCGACGAACGCACGTTAAAATTGCCAAAGTTTTTGTTTTTCTGTACTAAACCATGGTGTAGAAATGGACTAAACTGTCCATTGACATATGGAGTCCGACAAAAAAAGTAGACAGGAACACCGCTGACCGTAAAAAATCCTCTCGAATTAACAACAATTGAAATGAGAATTACCGCATTCCCTCGGACTACACGCTTTGAAATTAGAAATACCATAATATTATGTTAATCTCAAAATCACCAATTTATTGTATTGACCCCATTCTGTTCTATACCATACCGGTGTAGAAATTGACTGTGTTTTTGTATTATCAGTAGTAGTTTATTAGTTGATTAAAAACATCTACAAACTATACACGCACCGTAGCAAATACACATTTTACACATGATTGGGCTACCGTAAACACTGAAAATATAATTAGTATTATGGACACCATAGTGAGTGGAGGCATGGTTTGTGTTATAGTTGGAACTTGGCCGACATTCTGTCTGAATCGTGAGATGTTCGCCATTCTTCCTAAATGATTTCCATCCTCTTTTAATCACAGCAAGGTTCGTACGAAAGTAACGTCCATGGCGAGATAGTAACTGTTACATTAGTTTACTTGTTCCCTGTTGGCAGCCCAATCCTAGTCCAGAATTTATACTATCCTAGCAGGGTGCTTGAGCTAAAAAATCTTGTGAGGTATTTGGTTAGCCAACGCCTACAGTTATTGGACGAACTTTCTTTCGAAGTACGATTTTTCTCACCTCGCTCTACTGTTTGGTGCTAGACGTTTATCTACTGCTGCACTATCTTAGTTCTAATTGCAATTGTTCATTGCAGATTTCGTCATTGGTCCAAATATGAAAATATTATTGATGCTAAACGTTTATCTACTTTTATATAACTGCTGCACTATCTTAGATCTAAATGCAAATGTTCATTGCAAAGTTCTTCATAGGTCCAGATATACAAATAGTGTTTGGGCACGTCATTGTTGACGAGATTGTGGGCTAAGGTTAACCCTACTCCGTGCCCGAACTCCATTTATTTACATCTCATGGCATATGACGAAAGCTGCAATGGACCTTAGCTTTTAGACCTAAAAGGTCACTTGACCATTTTAAATTCTTCACCCATATTGCTTGAATAGTGTTAGAGGCGGCACCTAGTTGGTTAAAACTTTTCGCTGCAGACCTATCTCTGGTACCTGGCGAGGGATCACGGTGGTCGAGAAGGTTCATCAAGATTGGTTTCCCCTTGTCAGTGATGCAGGACGGAGGATCGGGCAGGGACAGATGTCTAGTCATTTGGATGAGACGAAAACCCGAGGCCCCGTGTACACAAGAGGCGTGCACGTAAAAGACCCCTTGACATTTGGAATTGGATATAAGACGTTAACACCCATTTTCTTGTTCTGCAAAACACTTCAGATCCAATAGGGTGGGACTTGGTTCTGTATATTGCAAATTAGATGTTTCTAGCACAGCATCAGGAACATAAATACCCGTTATCCTGTAAATTGTATTAAACTTTTAACACCAAAACTTCTAAAAGAGAGAAAAGGTGTTTATTGAGTTGAAGTTAGTTCTCTTACTATCTACATTTCAGACGGAGAGCTAGTAATACAATTAAAGCGGTTATCGTCCATCTGAACAGTCAAGTAGGAAGGTAAAAAAGTTCACCAAGATGGCGCTAACTTTTCTGCCAGCTCCAATAAGCCCTATTACACCTCTGTATAGCATTTAACTAGAATCTAAACCCATTCTACAAGTGGTTAATACTTACCTCAATTCATTATATCTACTAAAATATACATCAAAAGTATATACGACCCTACCGAGTATAGCTATTAAGCGTGATCACTACGCTAAGCCGAGAGTTTTATGGCAGGTTTTTATCTGTAGCTTACAGAAACATGTGTCGAATGATTTTTGGGGGTGGTTTATTTGTGTCCGTGTTGCCAAGGTAAATAAGCGGCAATGGCAATGGCTCTTGAACTCATCAACAACAAAATATTTTCATTCATGATATTCTGTTGTTATGTCGAGTCTTCTTTCAAGAAGGGGACTACGACATAAGGAATACAAAATACCAACATATATCGCCTTTGCACATATAAATTCACCACCATGATCAAGCTGATGCCAACCCAACACCCAAACACATAAACAAATGAAATGTAATGGGGTTTAACGTCCTAGTGTTCTGCCCCAGAACCGGGATAATGATGACGGGCGTATACCATACATTGTGTTGGGGGGACTTTGCCCTGAGAGCGACGCTATGATCGACTTTTATATCAAATTTCAACTGTCAAGGGATCGAACACCCGACTTCCAGGCTATCGAACCAGCGTCTTGCCCACTTAGCAACCGTAAGCCCATAAACAAAACATCAACTGCATAAATTCTTATCCAAAACATATCTGAGCCCATTTCTTCAAATTGACATGGGAGACTACCGAAAGTTTCGTGCATAATAACTTTATAAACAGCCACGCAGATCGTAAAAATTTATTTGGCTGAAAAATGTCTTAATTATAACCTCCATCCTAATTAACTCCGTCTCCACGGGAAATCGTAAACAATCGCTATATATATGTTCCAATACGAAAGAATAACAGCGACTGTCTCATATTTCTGAACAAAACAATTTAAAGTTTATCCTGTGGTCGTAGTGCGTCCCAAATGTTCCAAAATAAAGTTCGAAAATTAGACCGAGTATACAAATTAGCATAATACATTTCCAACCCATATTTGCTTGTAGTTAGTTACTACCAGGAACTATTGGTTAAACAGGTACCAGAAATATGATGCGTATGTGACTAGATCACTCCCCAGTCACTCCCCCGAACAATAGCATTACTTATCACACATACTTATCTATATACCAATATTTATCTAGAGCTTATATCACTACTGTTTTAGTCATGGCTGTCAGTTCTACCTATAATAAAATACTCGGCGCACTCATCTTTTCTTACGATTGATGCAGGAATATGGCAGAAAAAAGCGGGAATTATTACCTTCATCTTGTAAGATGGCTGCCGTGATATGAGGTGTTCATTAGAATATTTGGCAATCGTCACCCACAACATGTGAATTATATACCTAATAATTTACACCCAACGTCATTCTTCATCTGAAACAGGTCATCGCATACGAAACTAAAACCCGCTATTCATATAGCTATATAATAAACGCATGCGCACAAAAAACTTTGATAAATAATAGGAATTGGAATTACAGATAATTTTCGTCTAAATTTAAAACAGAAGCATGCATTAATGTTGAAAAAGAGGACCATGATGAATGGTGCTGAGGATTGGATTTCGCTAATGTCAACGTATAGGCCACACGATAGTATAGAATCATAACACAACACCTTGAAGAGCAACATGTAAAAATAAGCGCCATGTTACAGGGGGAAATTATCGACAAGGAGAAAAAAAAAAGCCAGAGCTCAAGTTTGTTGTTTCAATCGTGTACATATAGTGTCTATGTCATTATTATCGGGTTTTCTTGACAAGAAATGTTAAATATTTTGCTGGTTGTTAAGATTATATTAGTATAGGTCTATAAAACATTGGTGAGAATAAAGTGGAGCTTAAATTGCTACCGTATTCACTTGTTATTTTAATCTAGAAGGCGGCTTGCTGATATTTCCTCCGATGTAGAATTACTCTTACCAGGTTCGGCAATTTATAGCTTCAGATTTTTATCTGAAACGATATTTTGAAACTGGGAATTAAATGCATCTTATCAGATTGGCTTTATTTATTTATTTTTGTATAATGGACGTCTTAATATAATGAAGTCGCATAAAATGAAATGAAATGAAATGGGGTTTAACGTGCTACTGTTTTGCTCCGACGTAGTGCGGTATGAAGGAAATTTTTCCCGGACAGCGGCGCTACAGCCTACTGCCAAAGGACCTTTATCTAGTCGAAATCAGAGAGAGAGAGGGAGAGAGATGGGTTTAACGTCCACTCGACACAAAATAGGTCATTCATTTCGGGACCCGGAGAAAACCCACGAGGTTAGACAGGCTATCCTACTCCTTGTCACATACAACCGGGGATTCGAAAACACGCCAGTTGACTCAATGACAGGTTTTATGATACAATTTAACGCCCAATGCGCTTGTCACAATAAAGTGTTATCGATGCATGTATTACTTGTGTCAACGGAGTGGTGATTTGGACTTGGATTTCCGAAGCCGGAAGTACAAGGTAGAAAATAAGACAAACCGGGATTTCGACGAGAAAGGTTAAATTGATGCTATTTGGTGTTAATTGGGGCAAACAGGGTATCGTTATTACGGTTAAAACATGTTCCCGAAACGTCGTACATTCGAAATAATGTCCGGACCAAAGGTTATCGGCACTTAATTTAGCCACGGGAATTCGTCATAAAAGGATTGGTGTCATTTTGATATGGTGCCCGAGATTGTTTACACAAAAACAAAACAACTTCTCTTTTTAATTTCCAATCATATAACAAATTGACTAATGACTGGGTATATCGTTTATAAAATTTTTCACGACCTTCTGTTTTGTTTTCCAGTTGGCTAGCTAAAGCTGTTGATTCCGTATTCAATTCATTGAAATGATATTTCGTTCATAGATCGGTTGTCTATTCTCTAGAGTGTATAGAGGTTATAACTAATAGAGCTATGATTAATGGTAGCAGGAATCTTCATATTATACTCTGGGATCACTTGACATTCTATCAGAATTCACAAACAGTAGTGGTATGCACTTGATCTAGGGTCATGCATTAGCATCTAACTATCTGATAATTATATCGTGCTTATTCCAGCCACTTAAGATTGGTTGGTTAAATGTTACTTGAAATCGCTATAATAGATTAGGTGCTTTGGGTGCGGCGTGTGAGGGAGGGGATGCGACGGGGTATTGACAAGAGAGGGAGAAATTGGGTTTAACGTCCACTCAACACAAACTAGGTCATTTTGGGACTAACATATGGATTCATTTTATTTCAATAATTCGCTTGCGCGTAGGGGTCTTAAGCAGTGGGAGGAAACCTGAGTGCCCGGAGGAAACCCACGAGGTTGAGACGGCGTTCCTACCTCCATACCAAGGAGTATTGACGAGGTGGGTTTGTCCCGGAATACCACTAATCACTTTCAGTATCGGGGGGTTGTATGGCCGAATGGCGTGGTTTCGAATCCCCGGTTGTACGTGGCAAGGAGTAGGGTCGCCTCGTGGGTTTTCTAGGGGTACTCCGGTCTTTCCTCTGCTAAAGACCCCTACGCACAAGCGAATTATTGAAATAAAATTAAACCATATGTTAGTCCCGAAATTACCTCGTTTGTGTCGAGTGGACGTTAAACCTCATTTCTCTCTTTCTCTCTCGAACTTCATCAGGCTCCGACTCAACATTTGAGATTCAATTTAACAGCGGGGTTGGATGACCGAATGGTTAGCACGTGGGCGCTGTATCATAAGGTCTAATATTGAGTCAATTGGCGTTGTTTCGAATCCCGGTTGTACGTGACAAGACGTAGGGTCGCCTGTCCCAATATTGTGCCTTTCTCCGGGTATTCCGGTTTCCTCTCGCTGCTAATGACCCCTACGCGCAAGCAAATTAATGAAATATAATTGCACCATATGTTTGTCTCGAAATGACCTAGTTTGTGTCAAGTGGTCGTTAAACCCATCTCTCTATCGCTCTCTCTCTCTCTCTCTCTCTCTCTCTCTCTCTCTCTCCTTTTATAATAACTGATGAATTCCACCTGCCTAGAAAAGACATTTTTCCAATGACACACCGAAAGATGGTTCCTTGTTTTTCATGTACAAGAATGGGCATGTACATTGGTAAGCGCAGATTTTACAATTAGGAAAACTGATACATCGTAGGAATTCAGGCTAGATTGCACTTAAAATACGGATCACGAAAAGTCAAGCTCATGTCATATATGTAGGTAAAGTCTCATTCCCTTTTAAACGTTTCGCCATTAGGCAACATTTGATACGGTTGAAATTGAAACTTACTTCAACATGCTTAATGACAGAATCAACTAACTTCATGTAGATTTTGGTTAACATTCAAGCAATGGCATAATTTATATGTTTATCACAAACGATCTTTACTTATGCCAACTTAAATAAAAGATACCTATTAAAAGTTGACGCCCTTCTGTCAAAACAAATAGTAAAATAAAGAGGAGTATACTACCACCATAATATCACCTATAACAACATTACTATAAACACTCGTTTCTATATAAATTATTATTTTTATTTTGTTCGGTATAAATTTATAACAGCAATTTACTCTGATAGGAGTCGATCCGGTTGGTTGTGCTAGAGATTGTGGCAAGCGTTATTATAAACGTTATAATGTAATGCGTGTTTATGAATGACATGAAATGGGGTTTAACGTCCTGGGCGTATGAAGACATGCGGCTCCGTGTGTTTGATTCTGATCCGGGTTGGCCTAGAAAGTTCCCCGGGGATTTTCAGTCTGGTTGCACCGCTTGTCATTGGTTCAGGGCGGATGACCTAGCAGGGAAAAGCGCTTTGCCGACAAATTTAAATTCCGTATATACCATTTGTAACACTTAAAAGATCCCCCGATAGAGTAGGGCATAATAATTTCGCGCATGTATTATATAGTTTGCGTGGGTTATCAAAAGCAATTTCGTTAACCACGTGGCTTCTTGTCGATTGCGTTAGATCACATGAATCACATATATAATTTAAAGTACTGAAATGAGAAGGTGTTTAACGCGCTACTGTTCTGCTAATTAAGACGGGCATATGAAATACACTGTGGTATGAGGCAAATTTTGTCCGGATACCGGCGTTAGGCCTAATCTTATATCGAATTTCAACTGCCAAGGGTTATTTTACGTGCCCATCAGTTGTACGAGGGATCTCAGTTTTTCGTCTCAATCGAACGACTATAGATAAGTTATCCCCTTCTATGCCCTCTGTCTTGCATTACTGACAAGGAGAAGGTCCCGATGAACTTTATTGGCCAGCACCGGGACTTCCACGTTAACGAGCCAACAGCTTACTCATTGAGTCACCTAGCTCGACTACCAATTTTAAAGTACTACGTTCAATGTCAGATAATTCAACATGCATGTTTCCATTATATCTTATAGTGTGACTGAAACCGAAAGTAGTGTCTCGGTGTTTTGTAGTTTTCAAGTTTTCAACAGTTTCCACATATTCATATATGGTCGATAGACAACAGCTGTTTAAATTATCCCAAACTTTCTCAGGATGTCAGAATTTTCTACCGAAGATTTTTGTTAATTTTTAAACAACGCAAGGAGTGTCTCTTACTTAACCCAAATAAACCCTTTTTTACGATTGTGTAATTTTAACTCTCTCGTGAGAGTTTTCTTGACCCTTTTAGCCAACATATACATGTACCTCACACTAACACATTACTGAGAATTTCAATTGTTATGTCTTTAGCATTCCGGTTGTTTTCTGTGGCACGATACAGAATGCAGACAGAGCTCTGTCTTACGACTGGAGGCGGGGTTGGGTGATGGGAGTGTTGGCTATATCATAAGGTCTGTCATTGAGTTAACTGACGTGATTTCAGTTCCCCGGTTTGTTACCTCGTGGGTTTTCTCCGAGTCCTCCGGTTTCCCCCCACTGTTAAAGACCCCAGCACGCAAGCAAATTATTGAAATAAAATTAAACCATATGTTAGTCCCGAAATGACCTAGTTGCGTTGAGTGGACATTAAACCCCATTTCTCTCTGTGTCTGACGACCGCTTTGGGCAGCATGGACGGGTGTGATGATTTATCAACAGAATACTTGCATGGACAGTGGCGTTTGCGACTTTGGTTTTTGGTCCCATTAAAACAACCAGGAGTAAGGAGTAATATCGCCTGTCCAACCGAGTGGGTTTTCCCCCGGTCCTCTAGTTTCTTCCAACTGCAAGCGAATCATTGAAATAATATTATACCAAATGTTAGTCCCGAAATGACCTGGTTTGTATCGACTGGACGTAAAACCTCATCTTTCTATCATCAACGCGTGGTTCTTTAAACGTATGTTTCTGTCTTCCACATACTGTAAACAGATCATGTCAACAGGGTTTTGGTATGAATATTGTTGAACCATATTCCTAGTTCACTCTTCTGTCCTCTTGTTTAAATCATTAGCACATATTTCAACTTTAAAATCGTCATATTTGAATGCAAAGCCTTAAATATTTTGGACCACACATGCGTGAAAATAATTATGACTCGGACTCGAAGTACATTGTTTATTTTCTTAAAGGTAATGAGGCACTCAATTAAGGTTTGTACAAGCTTTTAACAGTATTTGATTCTGTCTAAAACATACCATGTGGCACCACATTGTTACTCTGGTAGAATTTCTGATGCTGCACGCGTCATGTGCACCCGAATTTGTGTTCAGCTTAATTGCGGATTCGTGTTTACTGCGAAACCTGTTCTTTTTCGGGGACCAGGGTGAGTATAGCGCTAGGTCACTAACCAGGAGGTGCCGGGTTCGATCCTGGTGTTGGCCTCGAAAGTTGCTCCTGGTTTTACTATATATATGTGAAAAGAGGAGAGACTTTACTAGGAAAGGTTTCTAGTCCTTCGCATCGGGTGGTAAACTGAGATTCCGTGGATCTCCCGTTGGTATTACGTTAAAAGATCTTTGGCAATCGAAATGTGTCTAGCTCTTCGAATGTTATGATAAGCTTAGTTTCCGTGTATATAACGTTGGCATTACGTTAAAGATTCCCCGATATTTGTGAATCGATAAAGAGCTGACGGAAGCGCCACTGCCAGACCTAAATTCTCCCATATGTAATATTACCGGGTGATTCAGAAAATTATGATGTTAAATCCCATTTCATTTTTCAAAAAAAAATTTCCAAAGCTTATATTGGATTCAATACCCCCACTAAAGTAAGAATCACTTTCATGATTCAAAACAAAGCCTTAATGCTGCGAACAGCGCGGCACCTTGCAGAATGATACATATCATCTTAAAAGCAACGAAAACATAAGTAACATGGTTTGTGTTGATGTTTTTTTTCCACTGATCATCAATCAGCTAAATTTGTAATATATGATTTAACCACAAAGCATTACATATTACTGCACATGGCTGGATGAAAAAACCCACATGTATATTTACAAACCTAATCAAACGGTATGAACCAACCACACTTCCCAAGGCGACAAACAATAACATGTTTAAATCTTTGAAGGTTTCTTAGAAACCAGATCATAGTACAAGGCTATGGGGGAACCACCGCATTGCAAAACATATACACAGAACCTTCAAAGAAAACACACGTAGATTAACTATAATAATATTGATGATCGCGTCCGGACGAAATTTATGCGTATCATAATCATCGAAAAATTAATTATGGTACTGATCATAAAATCCATAAATTGTGTAATGCCCCTGCGGTCATCTTTGCACTGCTTAAAGTAATCCTTTGAAGCAACATTGGAAGTAAAATCGGTAAAGCATTCTGGACAGTCTACTAGATAGACCTCGTATATAAACGCAAACCTTGGACTCGCTGACTCGCAACCCGGGCCACCCATTTTAACTACTTAATAGGCCACATATGATGCAGTTCCCGCTTTATTCAGCATCAAAAGTTGTTTTGGGCTGAGATGTCAAAACAAGCTCTTGTGTTGTCTAGGGTTCTGATACAACCCTGTAAAGGTTAACCCAGTCCCCGCTCACAAGTAAAGGCAAGCTCAGTCCCCGCTCATAAGTAAAGGCTAGCTCAGTCCTACTCACAAGTAAAGGCTAGCTCAGTCCTACTCAAGTAAAGGCTAACCCAGTCCTACTCACAAGTAAAGGCTAGCTCAGTCCTACTCACAAGTAAAGGCTAGCTCAGTCCTACTCACAACTAAAGGCTAGCTCAGCCCTACTGACAAGTAAAGGCTAGCCCAGTCCTACTCACAAGTAAAGGCTAACCCAGTCCCGCTGACAAGTAAAAGCTAGCTCAACCCTACTGACAAGTAAAGGCTAACTCAGTCCTACCAACCAACAAATCAGAAAATGTTACTCTAGATTTGTATGTATTCGCATTTGCTACTAATTAATTATCAAAAACAGACTTTCTTTAATACGGCCGAAAGCTGATTTATTTTACACAAAAGTAATCGTGTAAAATATTGTAGTTAAGGTTGGAATATTATTATTGATTTATATACCCAGCCATTTTTAATCCTTATGTGGGGAGAGCGAGATAGAGAGAGAGAGAGAGAGAGAGGGGGGGGGAGAGAAACTAGGTCATTTCGGGACTAACATGGTTCAGTTTTATTTCAATATTTCGC
Source organism: Patella caerulea (assembly GCA_036850965.1). Lineage (NCBI taxonomy): Eukaryota > Metazoa > Mollusca > Gastropoda > Patellidae > Patella > Patella caerulea. The sequence continues at coordinate 62,770,823 of JAZGQO010000011.1, read as the reverse complement.
TTGCGCGTAGGAGTCTTTAGCAGTTTGAGGAAACCGGAAGACCCAACGAAAAATCACGAGGGAATCGTTGAACTAAAATTGAACCATGTGTTAGTCCCGGAATGAGCTAGTCTGTGTCGAATGGACGTTAAAACCCACTGCCCCTCTCTGCGATTTAAATGGGTTTTTTTGCAGTAATCATTGTTCCTTGATGACGCTTTTAAACAACTATCTGTATGTGGTTGGATATTGTCAACACCTGTGTTCTGTGTATGACTGAACCTTTAACACCCGAACATCGAGAGTTTAAGAAGCTAAAACAGAAAATATGTTTTTCGGCTTGTGTTTCTTTGTTCGGCACCTGCTATCTTCAAATTATGACGTAAGGGTTATATAGCATGTGTTCATGTCAACGCCGAGAAATGAGCCAACATCAAAGGCCATTTATCTAATACCCGGCAATAAGTTTTTAAAACTCTAATCTAAATAATGCTTCCTGACTTCATATCAACATGTACACCAGCAAATGGTACCATCTGATACCCTTCACATATATATAATACGTGTTCTCACCTTCTCTGATGTAAAACAATCCACTAAGGCCCCTGGGTACTTGCAGATCGACCAGCAAATCGTTTATAGAGCTAAAAATAAAATATTATAATAGTCAAGAAGAGAAAAAATAAACAAACGCAAAGCAAGGAAGAAAAAATGAATTGTAAACCTTTGTAAAATCGTTGGTTAGAGTATGTCGTCATGGAAAACAGAACGAACATAAAAGGACTGGGGTTTTGATCGTCACGTTAATACAATACTACGGTTATTTTATCCCGGACGGTGGCGTTTCCTTCTACATGTCATCGAATTACAACAGAAACGAATGTTTTCACGGGTGAACTTCGATTTTTTCGTCTGGTTCGAGCGATAATTGGGCAAAAATCTCATCTGTTAAGGGGTCTTTTACATTCACGTCAATGTTTTCGTCACGTCACTTGTCAGCCCCGCATATTCTACCTTAGATAATTGGGAACAAGCTTTCAGATTCGTCTCCGGGATTCGCGAACCCGGAATATCCTGGTCGATAATTAACATGTTAAAGTGTCTTCTTTTCTATTGCAGCTCCACCTGGATTTAAGATTCAACTGGACTTCAGGGACCAGTTTGTTTTAGAAAAATCAGATGATTGTAAATACGATTACCTAGAAGTACGAGATGGTCCCTTTGCTTACTCTGATGTGATTGGACGATACTGTGATATTGCATTCCCCGAATTAATAGAATCATCATCGAGGTTCTTATGGCTGAGGTTTAAAACAGATGACCTACTTCAATATGGCGGTTTTAGGGCCGTTTACTCCTATGTCAAAGATACAAGCGGTAAGAAATTTAACCATTTCGTGAAATTATTCTATATTCACTGTCGTGTGTTTGTTGTTCGTCTGTTTGGGATTGATGGCTACACCAGTACAGTCTCGACTCTGCAATTTGTGGCAAAAGGGCAGTCCGAGCCGAAGTGTGACATAGGCCCGGATTCAAAGTTATACTACTTCCGGCCCATGTCTCTGTACGTGAAGCACCGGGTCGACCTCGAGTTCACAATATAAAAGGTTTATATTGTTTAATTTGGGGACTTTTTATTTTGAATTTGATCAAAACAAAGTGTCCAATGTTATTTCTGTAGACAATTCCCGATGAAACATGTTTGAATTTTTATAAAAGCATACTCTGTGAAAAAACTGTTTGTTTATAAATATTTCGAGTGTGGATTTTATCAGGATTTAAAGCCGTTGATTGACGTTACTTTACGCCGGAATTTCTGTTTTTAATTTCCCTTAATATCTATCTTCACAGCCCAGAAAGATGGCGGCCTCAATGGTAAGTATCAAATTATGATTTCAATCGTATAAATATTCTCTTCATAAGATACAGATTCTGCTCATAATCAAAATTAAAAAAAAGCAATGAATTACGTATTCGTGACTGTATCAGGAGTAGATTACCATTTAGAAAAAAATATTTGATAGCTTATATTTACGTTATTATAAAAATTTACGGCTTAGTAATGATAAGTCAAGTCTTTTAAATAGTTCTGTCCTGCAATTTTAACAAATCTGAAAGATTATTCAAAATATTTTTAAGCTGCATATATAAATACACTTGGATCAATCAGCTACGATGATTCAGGTACCTGTAGCAGGGTTTGTGCGGATCGCTACATGAATTTATCACGCGACGATCATTATATTTTGGGTGTCGAATGATTTTATATTTATTGAGTGAGCGAATGTAATTAACATGTAGAAAATGATAATGCATGTTGATGACGCCCTGTTATTGTTTACGGATAAAGCGAGAATCGACAGGGTTTGTTTTTCCTTCAAAACTGTTATCACAAAAACAGAAGCAGGATATTAAAGCCACAATTCGTCAGAAAAAGTTCAATATAAAGTTTAAGACTTTATACAATTAAAAGTAGTAGAACAGGTGTCTGTATAGTTTTAAGATGGTGCAAAAAACCGAGACCCATCCCGTTCCGTGCAGTTGGAATTCTCAGAAGAGTTTACGAATGTTCCCTTCCAAGTTTGCGACTCCACAAACCCATTTCATTCCAGGTGACAATGACCAATGTCACCATCCATGTGACTGAATACTTTCTGCTGATCAGTAGATGTTTCATATTATTTTAGGAGCTTCACCATCAACTTGTAGAAGTTATATAGAAGTTAATAACCAGAACCGTGATGGTGTTCTATCATCAGATGATATACCATTCTGGGATACAGATGCACCGGGATACCCGAAACATAAACCAGTAGATTGTACCTGGGAAATACATACCATGGACGGTTTTGGGGTAAGTACACCAAATGAACATCAAACGTGTTAGCTATCGCAACTTCCCCCCAAAAGGTGGGAAGTGGTATAAAGTGTGTTGCGAGAATAAGAAAGCTTATCCTGTCTCGTGGACAACACACGCTGTTAAATAAATGCTAAAAAAAGCATGGTTGACAGGGTTACGTGGTGGGGCTGGTCGGGACTGGGAAGAAAACTGTATTTAGATTAATGTTAAAGATGGTAGCGGTTAACCAGATACTTTCAGAGTTGAGTGTTAAATATCACTAACAAAATTTGGATTAGTTCAATTATTGGGCTCGTCAGATCTTTTCAATGTCCCTTCCCCCTCTACGTCCACCTCCCGTAAATGAGCTACTTTCAGGCCATCTTCCACATACTACTATTTATCTTTGAGTATAGCGGGTGGCTGGTGGGGTGATTTAGCGCATGTGCGGTAATCATAATTCCACCTCTGTCCCGAACTGGCTAATCCCGTTGTTGTTTTCCAGGATCCCAGGTTTCCTCCCACAACGAAAGGACCCTGTGCGCAGAAACGAATTATTGCACTACATTGCATTAGATTGTGTTTTATTCCAAGAACATCTATTCAACCAAAGCCCTGATAAAATGCGATCATTCTTTTTCTTAAAGTAGTAACATTTATCCCCATCGTGAAAATGATTTATTTAATATAAACGTTATGAATTAAGAATTTATGTTGCCTTGATAACCTGTGTGCAGCATAAAAACATATAAAATTGATAATTATTGACAGTATCTAGTATCTTTAAACGCATGTAAACATATATTATATTCGTATATTTGAGCTGCCAAATGTGCAGAAGTTAAAAATACATGGATTGTTTAGATATATAACTTACCCATAAAAACAGGAACCTCAAAATTTTGATATGGCATAAAGTTTGGTCTTATCTCGTAATTGTGCGGCCTGGAAGTTAAAATGTTAATTTTGTAAGATAAATATTAATATTTTTAATATAATACACGCTTCTAGAGGCGTTGTCCTATATCTTTAGCAGCTGTAACATTTAGTGACTAAAACTTTTTATACGCCCTCATACTGGTAAAGATAAGAATCATAGTGAATATCAACAATTTCTGATAATTATTTATAGAATTCCCGAATGTTGGAAGGTCTGTCATTGAGTCAAGTAGCGTGGTTTCGATTACCTGCTTGTACGTGACAAGGAGTATGATCGCCTGTCCAATCTCGTAAGTTTTCTCTGGGACCTCCCCCCCTCCCCGATGACCCTACGCACAGGCGAATTATTGAAATAGAGTTGAACCATATGTTAGTCATGAAATGACCTAGTTTTGTTGTTGAGTCGATCTCTCTCTCTCTCTCTCTCTCTCTCTCCCCCCCTCTCTCTCTCTCTCTCTCCCCCCCCTCTCTCTCTCTCTCTCATGGTTGTGTCTTGTCCATACGTATTGTCTTACGTGTTTTGTTTGTGCGCCATCCTGCCCTTGCCATTAATGACCATATATGCCAGTCCTATCATCATTTCAGTTACACATTCTTTGACGAGATGATACTAATTGACTTTATCTTAATATACAGTTTCACACAACAGTGAAAAGTAGCAGTACTATTTATTTATAAAAGAAACAAATGGGCCTTCTGTCTTGATAATTGTGTTCATAGAATAGCCATTATTTTTTAACTTCCTGTATATTCAGACGTACATTTAACCAAATACGAGAATTACAGTGTTCTGGGATTTTTAAAAAAAAAAACAGACGACAGAACAACGATATATAGAACATGCTTATTTAAGCTCACAAAAAATGATCAGTAAGGTTTGAAATGTGAAGCTGTGTTATTTTTTAATTTGTGTAAAAAGAAAACTTCTCCGGAACGTCTAGTCATGTCTTGTCTAAACACGTATATTTTGACTTCATACACATAATTATATTTGAGTACAAATTAAAATATTTAGTTCTCATGACACGTAGGCATTATTATACATTTTTCTGTAATTTATTCTATGTTTTTCATTAAGTTTGATTTCCCAACGTTACAACCAAAATACGTTATTTATATATTTTTACACCCCCCTGATGCGATGATTGAATTTATCATAATATATTTAAGTCTTTACTTAATGTTTCAATTTGATGACATTTTTGTTAAAAATGTTTATGAAATATATTTCCATTTTTTTGAAAAGCAAATTATGAAATTCTGGCGTTTTAAACATGTTTGACTCCTTTTTATTTTCTTAAAGTAATTATTTAAAATATGAAAAGTAGTTAGATTAATGTTTCAATTTGATCACATTTTTGATAAAAGGTTTATGATATATATTTCCATTTTTTAAAACCAAATTAAGAAATTCTGGCGTTTTAAACCTGCTTGACTCTTTTTTTATTTTTATTTTCACTGTCAAATAGGGACAGTAATTAAATTATCCAGTGTAACTTGTTGGGCACTTAGCAATGCAGCGTTTTTATTCCTAAAATTGACACTAATCTGATTAAAACATAGATCTTATTTCGTTTCTTTGTTTATACTTCAAAATTTCGTTTTACTTGTAATTACTACACTAGGATCTGGATGAGTTGTTATACCGGTGTTTTGGTTAAAGTGAGGGATTAGCCAATGAAACAATCTGAAAAGGCGACGTCGTGCCATGCACTGAACTGTGGGTAAACCACTAGAAACGTCAAAGCTGATTGGTTAATCAATGTATTGCGTCATAGGATCAATAGTCGTTCGTATGACCCCTGGCACGACTTCAAATAGTGTAGGCCATCGAAAGTATAAAAAAACGAAACGAAACAAGGATCTGTATTTTAATCTGATTGGAATGACACCAAATGAACAAATTATCTGCGTATCTCGATTTTGCGTCGCCATGTATTTCCGCAGAAATTATCAGAAAAAAACGTAAATACCAGGAATCTCACAGCAAACGTCGCACCATTTGTTCTCACATCAAATACACGACAAAAAGCGTCGATATTATTCTCGCAGAAAATATCGCACCATTTGTTCCTACAGAAAATACCCGAAAAAAGCATCGCATGTTATTCTCACAGAAATTATCGCACCATTTGTTTTCGCAGAAAAAATCTCAAAAAGCATCTCATCATTTATTTTACTATTAAGTGCATTTATGCCTTTATTGCCAAATTATTGTTATGATAATCACTGACCAGATAATGACCTTTCAAATGAACTCTGAAATGGCATTTGAGAATATAAGTAAAACATTTAGGTATAGAGATAGAGTTATTATAGCGGTAAATGTCAGCATCAAGCTCTTCATACCCTCTATTAATATACAATAGATAAATATTTAGATTGGGTTATTTAGTTAATGGCAGAACTTACAGGTGGAAGTCTATCAGGCTATTGAATATTATTGACTCGTATGATATTACCACCATTATTTTACCATGGTAACATTGCCAACAATGGTCAGACAATACCATCAACAATTTTATAGATCCGATGATTGATGGTAACTGAGAAACATTTAGCTATTCAAACATAACGGCCATTGTTCTTACCCCACACAATATGCGTTTATGTTTTGGCATTTTGAATAACTAAAATAGGATTTAGTGTGCTATACTTTTCCGCCAACCGGACTAATGAAGACATACATGCGCCGTACAATGGGCTATGGGCAATTTTGCGGACGCAGAATACATGGTTATCGGGGACCTAGGGGTCCTACGAGAACATTTTGAAAAATCCTAAATCCAATGGTATATTGCATTGCATATTGGGACCCAAATTCACCAGTTACATCACCCAAATCAACAAAAAGCTCAATTTTACACGTTTCATGAATTTGTTGTTAACGCCCTACTGTTCTGTTCCGACTGGACTAGTGAAGACAGACATACGCCATAAAGTGTGCTAAGGGGGGAAATTTACCCGGGCACTAGCTCTGTAGCCTTCTCGTATATCGAATTTCAACTACCAAGGGCTCTTTTATACGCTCGCCAATGCATACACAAGACCTCTGTTTTTCGCCCCATCCGAGCAACTGTACGTTGTCCCATGCCATGCCCTCTGTTCTTCACCACTGACAAGAGAGAGAGCGAGAGAGAGGGGGAGAGAGAGAGAGATGGAGTTTAACGTCCACTCGACACAAACTAACATATAGTTTAATTTGATTTCAATAATTCGCTTGCGCCTAGAGTTCTTTAGCAGTGGGAGGAAACCGGCGGGCCCGGAGAAAACCCACGAGGTTGGACAGGCGACCCTACTCCTTACCACGAACAACCGGGGATTCGAAACCAAACCAGTTGACTGAATGACAGGCTTTCTGATACACACCACTGACAAGGGGGAACCACACCAGGAAACGTTTCATAGAAGTAGAATAATAATAAAATATGTTATACTGTTCCTCAAGAGTTTATTTAAGTGCACAATGATGTGTAAACGGAACCTCTGTTTTTCGTCCCATCCGACAGTTCACAGGCTAACATGGGGAGAGCAGATTGAAGAATATGGGACTCCTGGGCTAGCGAACCAGAACCTTACTCGAGTCACCATGGTTTCCGTATTTTGTTTAACTTTCAAGAAACTAATAATGTTTACATTAATATTTTTTAACATTAAATAATTTTTTTGATATTGTGTTTTAAATAGTTTTCAACAAACTATGAATTAAACTATTTACCAAGTATTATTATAAGAAAAAAAGATTTAAATAGCAAATAATTCAAACTGACGCACGACTGCGTTCAATCATTTTGTCGACACGCAATGCAACATATTTCAAAACAATGACTCCTGGGCTAGCGAACCAGAACCTTACTCGAGTCACCATGGTTTCCGTATTTTGTTTAACTTTCAAGAAACTAATAATGTTTACATTAATATTTTTTAACATTAAATAATTTTTTTGATATTGTGTTTTAAATAGTTTTCAACAAACTATGAATTAAACTATTTACCAAGTATTAGTATAAGAAAAAAAGATTTAAATAGCAAATAATTCAAACTGACGCACGGCTGCGTTCAATCATTTTGTCGACACGCAATGCAACATATTTCAAAACAATGACTTAGCTTTAATATAAAAAGTGTGTTTCATTTTATATATTTCTAATATAAATTTGCAACGTAAACACGCTAAACAAAATGTCGTGAAAGCTTTTCTGTTTCATGTCGGATTATATAGTCCAGATGTTGCATCTGTGCACGTTCGTATACATTTGATCTGACAGTATTATCCCACTTCAAGTATATCATATAATTAAAATTGAGAATCCTTCTTCTGTGATCAAATTTCTATCATATTCTGATATCAAATCTGGCTTTGTAGATGTCTTTTAATCCACTACGCATGTGTCAGGCCCCTCACTCTCGCCCTCTCTGAATAAAGGTAATATAATCTCGACTAGAGAGTTAGAGAGAGAAATAAGGTTTAACGTCCACTCGACACAAACTAACATATGGTTCCATTAATTTGCTTGCGCGTAGGGTCTTTAGCAGTAGGAGGAAATCAGAGGATCCGGAGAAAACCCACGAAGTATGACAGGCGAATTTCTGACTAAGATAACATAGGTTTGAATTCCAGTGAATTTAGGCTGAGAAGAACCTTTCAGATTTTTCAAGCCCCGGTTCTTATGGTCGTGAACTGGCACGGGAAGTGGACCTAGTTGCAATTCGAATAAAGTACACGTATATGCGCAAATGCCACTGTTTGCGCTCATCTTCCCCTCCATTGTAGACGCCCCTTTCTCCATTGTACACGCCCCTTTCTCTATTGTACACGCTCCTTTCGCCATTGTACACGTAACCATGGAAACGAAAATTATCATATCCCAGTCTCACAATGACCGCGACATTAAATCCTACACATTCCATCCGTCTACATGAACTGTGTTTGTCTAAAGATCACTTTGTCCAATTTAATTTTTTTTAGAAATATCGGATTTCATGAAAAATTATTCATCTGTCATCTATTCATAAAATATGTATAAAAGTTTATCTTTTTGGTATTGTAGATTTCTATCAATTCCCTAGACCTTGAGGTACCCAGTCCAGAACGATGCGATGAGAATTTTGTAGCGTTGTATAAAGGTTCGACTAGGCAGATTGATAGATTTAAGAAACATTGTTCGAGTAGCCAGATTGAAATGAAGAGCATCAAAAACAGAATTTTTATCAGAATTTATGGCCGACGTCTTTCTCTTAAACCTAAACTGAAATTGGTTTATTCCATATTCAGAATAAGTAAGTAGCTATTTGTGTTTTTTAATTCTTATTTGGATTTTGTCTATGTTTTGCTCATTGTTACTTGAACAGAGTTCGCGACTGAAACTTACAATGGGGTTAACGTCCGACTGTTCTGCACTAGCTTGACTGGTGATGATGGACATCTGCTAATACGCCATACAGTGTGCCATGGGGCAAAAACCGAGGTCGACATGTTCACATTTGGTCGTGTTCCCAAAATATTTTTGCCAAGACAGCGACGTTTGGCCTGATCTACTCTTCATCGAATTCCAATTGCTAAGAGTGCACAGGACCTCAGTTTTTGTCCCATCCGAACGACTAGACACGGTTCCTTGCAAGGTTGTCGTCCTGTACCACACCCAAGGGCAAATCAGTCTGGCAAATCACGAGACCCTACACCGGGACCGAACCCGGAACCGATGAGCCAGTGCATTACTCATTAAGCCTCTGGTTCTCACATGGAGGTTAGGCGTTACCAAATCCTGAATTTCTTATGTTTTGTTGTTTTATTTTAAACGATTGAGACAACTATTGTGTCGTTTAGCCAGTAAAATGGACAGTGAAACATAGTTCACACTACGTCTAGTGATATATATATGTAATTGAAAATTATTGAAAATTGACATAACATATTTACTGAATAAATAATGGATTTTTGTTTTTAATTTCAGCCAAGACAGATTTGAAAAATGCAGGTAAGCTTTCTTATTTGTTTTTATTATCATACACAAGAACACCAATAACTGTTAGCTATTTAAACTTCCTAATGCATAAAATGTATATGGATCTAATAATGTGTCAATATATGAATTCAGTATATATAATGTATAGATGTTGGTATGTATCATATCTATTGATGTATATAATATTTCAGCCAATGCAGCTGCTGGATATGATGACAGTAGTAAATTTGGTAAGTAAGAACACCCCTTTAATAACAACAAACAGAAAATTACTTAAAGAGACATTATCCCATAATTAACTCTCTCGTTTAGAGAGGTTTAGGGTTTTCAGTCCTGTCACCTCTGGTCAGTAGTGCCGGGTGGGGAGACTGGGGAGCAAAAGCGTTTATAGTCATTCGGATGTTGCGAAAAGCCAAAGTCATGGTTATATGTTCAAGATACCTTCCGCCCTCTCTATAGTTGGAAGTCTCAATAAGAGTTGTCCGTGGCGCCGCTGCTAAGATACAATGTCCGCACAATGTCCGCATGACGTATGAACTTCATCAATAACCCAGTTGGTGCAGATAAGAAAGAAGAAAGACATTAACCTTAAGTCGTTGAAAGTCATTTGATTCCATTTATTTTGTTTAGATGTAACAAAACACCACATGTGTACCCAATAATGTTTTCATTATGTGTATTTTATCTACAGCTCAGAAGCCCTGCTTGTCATCTGAGTTTAGTTGTGATGATCTGTGTTTGAGCAAAAAGCTAATTTGTAACGGGGTACCCAACTGTCGAAGTGGTAAAGACGAACGCGGCTGCCAGAACGCTAAAGGTACGTGTGATATATCCGATAAGTAACTACTTTCACTTGAGAATGTCAAGATTTTAATGAAGTGGTTGTTGAACTATGTTTTTAATTAAAATTCTAACAAGTCGCATATGTATTTTAACAGCAAATTACGACAAATACCTCAAAAGGGATAACTTTACAGATTATATCAATATTATGTCACTCCAAAATATGATTTTATCGCAATGTTTTACGGCTGTTTAGCACGTTTAGCGTGTCTGGAATGTGCTCCTTGATGCAACTGCTCGTCATGGAGTCTTTAGGGAGAATATGGAGTCGCGTGAGAAGCACGATTTGATATATAGCCTGTTGTAAGATGTCTAACATAGTGATAAATCTCAAAAATACTTTAAATAATTTCTTAACAAGTTTTTGTATAAAATATATTTTTTCCGTTTCAGTTGATTCTAAAGAAGATGACTCGGAGTTACCTCTTCATGTTATTGTCCTTGGGGCTGTAGGGGGCGTTATCTTCACTATCAGCGTCATTGTTATTTGCGTGACGTGTATACAACGCAGACGTCAAAAGAGAAATGAGAATGAAGCTTTGAAACAAAAGAAATTACAACAAAGAAATGCTTTAGAAATGGCCGTGTCTAACAGTTCGAATACTACATTATGCTTATCAAAACACGGCAGTGGACAAGGCAGTCCTAATCCCAACCAATATACAAATTATCCGCGGACTACTGTTCTGTCCAAGGATAATCCCCATCGATATAGTTTGGGAAGTTCCGTTCAGCATTCATCCGAAGGTGACCCCAACGACCAGATGTCCGAATCGGGAAACTACAAGCGGTTCCTCATGTTGGATGTCACCCCTGACGAGGAATCAAGTCCCTGTCCTTCTGTGTACAGCCAAGGAGAACGACATCCAATGCAAGACCAAATGCGCTTCAGCGGACCTAATTACACTGGGGGCAACAACTGGAGGAGTGTACCAGAGGAATGCGTCATGGGTTATCCTTACAATTCGTCCTTGACCCGTCCTAATCCGATTCTCACTCCAATGTCGAAGCCCTTCACCTACAGCCCTGATAATAAATACCTTAAACAAGGTATGCATCCGGATAATAAATACAATAAAAGTCCATATCCGGACAACAAATTTATGAAACCTTTATCCCCTAGCGACAATAAATATATCAAATCTTTTAAAACAATGGACGGTGATATCATTGTAGAGAATCCCACGGCGTAAAACAGGATTATCTTCCCCCATAGTGTACATATTGTGGTGTATATATTTTGTGAGTGCTATAAAATTTGTGAAATGTGTTTTTTAAATATAAAAAAGCTCTTGTGGGTCCGATATGCGGCCATATCCTTGGATGCAGTAATTAATGTGCCGTTTCTTTCCAGTGAAATGTGAACTTAGAATACCACTAAAGTTACACTTACCTTTAACTTAAATCTCTATTGTTTATTTTTTAATTTGAAATATAGCCATATAATCACCTCATAGACATGTGATAAATTAAAATTTTCATGGATTTTCTGGACCTTCATTTACATTGTCAGCGTTGAAAAAAGATATGTTGTTCCTACAAAAGGATTGAGGAACAGGCTAGACGTATATTAGCTCTCTCCTGCGTTACATAGATTATATTCAAAAATAATAGACAAGGATAATCAAAATGGCCATGTACATATTTACAGTTTCAGTTTTGTCCAAATCATGATCTTAATTAAACATACATTATGCAAGAGCTAAATTTGCCTATTGTCAATTTTAGCTTTCGATATTTATTGGATTAGGATCCGATTTGCTGCACAACTTTCATTCATGATTTAATCATGAACTAGTTAATCGAGGATATGTTTTTATCGTACCTCCTGTAGTAATGGTGATCGAGGCTAGGCCGAAAATTCAATCGCTAAAATCTCGGTTCAGAGTGGATCAATTTGCCTGAAATTTTCAGCAAATTCCCTTTACATTATCGAGTTTTTAACTATTACATTGAGAACTGCCATCCCTGTATCAAATCACCCATAATGTATCTTTAATATAACTGTTATGTATATTTAAACGGTATTTTTGTGCTGATGCATTTGAAGCTTTAGAGGAGTTATTACAAATTGCATGAAATGGGGTTTAACGTCCTGCTGTTCCTCTCCGACTGGGCTTATGAAGATGGACATACACCATATAGTGTGCTATGAGAATTTTTTTTGCCCGGATAGCGGCACTATGGCCTATACTGTTATATGAAATTCCATTTGTTAAGGGATCTTCTACGTACACGCCAATGTGCAAATGGGACCTTAGTTTTTCGTCCCATCCGAACGACTGTACGTTGTCCTTTGGCAAGCCCTCTACCCTGAATTCCAGTTACAGCGGACGAATAAAGGATATTTCACGACTTTATGACGTTGTGCGTTGAATTTCGGACAGGACGTAGTATTAATTCATCTGTTTGGTGCTATTATTATTCATTTAATGTATATATTTGTATATATATATCAGTTTTCGTGATATACAACAGTCTGTGTATATTGTATAATTGTAAATATTGTGTTTGAATAAAAGTCTTCAATCTCACTTAATAATTCAGTTTACCCCCATTCGAAATGAATACGGGCATACGCCATACAGTGTGCTATGAGTGAAATATTCTCCGGATAAAGTGGCACCGCGACCAACACATATATCGAATTCCAACTGTCAAGGGATGGTTTACGTTTACGCCAATGTGTACGCTGGACCTCGGTTTTTTGTCCCATCCGAACGGCAAGACAGCGGTCCTTGTCAACCCCTCCGTCCTATCCCCATTCGTCTAGAGCACTTCTTTATGTACAAGAAAAAGTTGAAGCTCTACGTGAAGTCTTCTAATTCGAAATGATATCAGATGTTCTGTGAAGAGTGAGTATACACTGTTAAAGCTAAATTGAGTAATCTAGGATTTAGGACCTTGAGCTGATGGAATATAATAATTGATTAAGAGACACAAATTCAAAGAACGGTTTAACCATGCTTGAATCATTACAGCGCATGAAATACCAAATTGAGCTGAAGTGGTTTGTCTGAAATTCTGTTCTAACAATTGCTAAATGATCATGATAAACCAATTAATTGATCTCCAGAGATCGTAAGTGACTGTGCCCTTATATTGCGGGGCGCAAATAATCCGTCGGTTAATACACTCACCACTACATTAAAAAATGAAATTAAATAGGGTTTAACGTCCTACTTTCTGAACCGATTAAGCCATGCAGATGAGCGAAATTATGACCTGACAGGGACTCTACTCGTACTTTGAATACCAACTGGTAATCCAATGTGTATTACACTGGACTTCAGTTGTTTGTCCTATCTGAAGGACTAGTTACTGTCTTTGCCAGGCCTCCACCCGGCACCACTGGCAAGGGGGAATCACACAGAGCACATTTCTCAGCCAACATCGCGAGCGAACCAGAACTCTCACCTGGTTAACGGACCCTGCGGTTACAAACTTGGAGCTAAGTTATCTAGTTAAATGACGATGAGGGTCGTTCACGAGAGAATTAATCTGCTGCATCAAGCTCCATATGGATATCAAGTAGCACTGATTTGCTGAATTTATCTTGCATCCCAAAAAATGTATGAAACGAGGGAAAGGGAAAGAGAAATGGGGTTTGACGTCAACTAGACACAAACTAGGTCATTTCGGGACTAACATATGGCTCAATTTTATTTCAATAATTCGCTTGCGCGTAGGGGTCTTTAGCAGTGTCTGGGGGGAACCGGAGTATCCGTAGAAAACCCACGAGATTGGACAGGCGACCCTGCTCCTTGCCACGTTCAACCGGGGATCTGAAACCACGCCAGTTGACTCAATGGCAGGTCGTATGATGGAGCGCGCGCAGGCACCCCCCTCCCCCGTGAAACGAGCGAAATCGTATTCTAGATGTTTGTTAATGAAACTACCTTGTGTTTAAGATTCTACATAGTGGTGTAAAATCGTTTGTTATTACTATTATACGCTCAACTGACTTTCTTCAAACACCAAAACCAGATTGATCATTAGTTTGATACGGTGTTTTTACTTATCTTTTTACTTCATTTCTACAGAATACCGACAAATACTAAACAACCGCAAAGTAGAGAGATCCCTTGTACGAGATGCGGTTTAAAATGCGATATATAGTAGCAAGAAGAAAATCAAAAGAGAAACGTCTTAACAACAATGGATATTTACGTGGTGGAAACCCATACCTTTATGCAAAAGAATTCTACCTTATCAACATTAAATCTTCCACTTCCTTATACTTTCTAGGTCGCAGTTTGAACCCAATCCCCCGCCATATCCTTAGTCCAGATCTGTTAGAGTTTGTTTCTAAACGGCGTTATTTCGCTTATAGCTAGCGCGGTGGATTCCTGTTAACTCCCAAGATTATTAGCAAGGAAGTTTAGCAGCAAACGTCTACAAAACCGACTTTCGCCTGGAATGTCCTGGATTCGAATATCGGCGTCATTAAACTCAGTTCCTTCTGTGATTCATTAGTTGTTAGGATGGTAGAAAAATGTTAAGTGTGACGTGCCCTTAAAATAATTCTGGACAGTTTAGTATGCTGAAATTACAAAACATTACGCTTGGACTGGGCAATTGACAGAAAAGATCAGCTGCATGGGGTTTAACCTCCACTCGACACAAACCAGGTCATTTCGAAAATAACATATGGTTTAATTTTATTTTAATAATTCGCTTGCGCGTAGGGGTCTTTAGCAGTGGGAGGAAACCGGAGTATCCGGAGAAAACCCCCGATATTGGACAGGCGATCCTATCTCCTTGCCACGTACAACTGGGGATTTGAAACCACGCCATCAGTTGACTCAATAGCAGGCCGTATGATATAGCGCGCACGCTAACAATTCGGCCACTCCACCCCCCGGTACTGAGCATAAGAGCTACTCCCCGTTGTATTTCCTCAGTACATGTGAGATGTTAAGTACTGTTATTTTAGCAAACGGGCCATCAACAGTTTGGACATATGGTTTTCACCTGCATTGTCAAAAAAAAAGAAAAAACTTGACGGAGAGCAGAACGGGACTAATCATTGTATAGTCTTTCTCTCCACCGGGTTGCGAGCCGTTCGCAGTGGAACAGCTTGGTACTTCCGGTTATAATGTTTGACAGGTAGGAATTAGAGTTCGACAGTTCAGAATATTTACGTTGCTGAAAATACACTTTATATGTGAGAGTTTGGGGCTGAATTAACCCCGAGTAACAATATCAAATATTAACTGCGGGTTGCAACATTTCATAACTGCAATATATTAAGGAGCCCGGTGTTTCTGAAATAACCAAATCCATTCACCCCATTTCGCCTTTGACAGTTGTAATGAATCGAAATAGGGTTTAACAATTAATGTCCTGCTCCGACTGGGATAATGAAGACGACGGGCAAAGCCATACAGTGGGCTATGAGAGACATTTTGCCCGGGCAGCGGCACTTTGGCCTACGCGTATTTCGAATTCCAACTACCAACGGATCTTTTACGTGCACGCCAATATGTATACACGGGACCTCGTTTTTTCTTACCATAAAATGCCCGATGAACTTCAAACGTATTCCCACCGCATACACAAGTCCCGCCTCTATACTTACAGCTTTATGTAATTACAGATTTAGTCTGACGATCGACACAGAGCTAAGTCGTTCATAATAATGTTGATACTTTTGCACAACCACGAACACGTGTATTCAACACTCGTAGCCTGTGTTTATCTCCCAATAATTGTTTCGAGAATACAAAAAAGATGGTTTAATTGACATCCTGTAATGTTATTCTGGTTTTAACCTCTTCATTGGTACTCTATTGAACTCCTAGACATCTACATGCCAAAACTTAAGACACGGAAGTAACATGGCGTTTGTTTATACTAATCTATAAATATTTACTCCAACTGCTTGTTTTAATATAGACAGTTTAACTTACTTTAATATAGCTATACAATAGAGTTTAACATAATCTTATACAGCTATACAACAGAGTTTAACATAATCTTATACAGCTATACAACAGAGTTTAACATGGTTTACAAGACAGTTTAACATAGTTTAATATAGCTATACAAGACAGTTTAACATAGTTTAAAATAGCTATACACGGCGGTTTAACTTACTTTAATATAGCTATACAAGACTGTTTAACATAGTTTAATACAGCCATACACGACAGTTTAACATAGTTAATATAGCTGTACAAGACAGATTAACATAGTTTAATACAGCTATACACGACAGTTTAACATAGTTTAATACAGCTATACACGACAGTTTAACATAGTTTAATACAGCCATACACGACAGTTTAACATAGTTTAATATAGCTGTACAAGACAGATTAACATGTTTAATACAGCTATACACGACAGTTTAACATAGTTTAATACAGCTATACACGACAGTTTAACATAGTTTAATATAGCTGTACAAGACAGTTTAACATAGTTTAATACAGCCATACACGACAGTTTAACATAATTTAATACAGCTATACACGACAGTTTAATATAGTTTAATATAGCTATACACGACATTTTAACATCATCATTAGCTCAGTTCGAAGATGAACAGTAAGACGTTAAACCCCATTTCCTTTCATTTCTGTTAAAAAGCGATATACACCATCAAAACATAATTATTAGTTCTTTGGTTCAGGGGTGGGAATTTCGCCAGTTGAGTATATATAATCGTAATGGGGTGGAGAAGGGTGGAGAAGGGGGGGGGGGGACTCGGCCAGCTGCGTTTCCTCTTTCTCATCGTTAAATTTAAACTTTCAGCAGATCCATTACAGACCGTTGAACTAACACGAGGTGAAATCATTTTCCCGCATATCAGGATTACTATCAGGAGCATATGTAACAATACCGTTCCAGTCCACAAATTTCAGTTATTTCAATCTTACCTTTTTGACATCACATGTGGCCAGATAAGCGACAGCAACACATCTGTTGCGACTGCTTAGATGAGATCAGGAAAATTTCACCCTGACACACGCCTGTTTGGAATTATTAATAAAACGAATGAACAAATATTATTATATGTGATTTTTCGTCTGTCCATTTTAACTTGAGATTTGAAACATTTGAATTCTATAGAAGCCGGAAGACAGTGTTTTTGTGATTAGCCTACTGTACCATAGCTACACGTGTTACGACAGATGTTAAATCACTGGACCACCCTATATCTTGATCAATCTAAACCAAATATACACTAGAATTTTAAAATCGTAGAGAAAACACATCAAATAGACATAAAACATCGCTGCTCTTTTCATTAGTTAACTTTTTTCAAAGAATGGTTTCGTCAAGCGTGTGTCACTTAAAACATACCCGAAACCAAATAAACTATCTATACAGGGCAATTAAATATACCAGCAATAATTTTGTCATCAATACATCTGTTCGTGTAAAAAATATTTAAAATTTCGTTTGCACCATTCACAACTAATGCTTAGTTTATGTTTTAGTTTTTATTTGATCTCTACACGAGAGAAAGACAGAGACAGAGACAGACAGACAGACAGAGAGGTGAAACGAACTAACATATGGTTCAATTTTATTTCATTAATTCGCTTGCGCATAGGAGTCTTTAGCAGTGGGGGGAAACTGGAGGACAGGGAGAAAACCCACGAGGTTGAACGGGCGACCCTACACATTATCACGCACAAACGAGGAATCGAAACCACGACATTTGACTCAATGTCATAACTTATGATGCAAAGCACACGCATGAACTATTCGGCCAGCCAACCTCCGAGAAACAGATTGAAGGTTTGTGCATATTAAAACGTATTTTCGCTTTGTAGGCCAACACCAGCTCGCTTGACAACTGAGCATCAGATTAAAGTTGTGCTCGTAAAAATAAAATATATCGTATTCCATCGATCTCAAAATCAAAAGGTAAAAGGTCGCCTGGTCGGGTGGTCTTCACACTTAGCACAAGTAGATTATTGAAATAGAAATAAACCAAATGTTAGTCTCAAGAAACCCATTTATTTCTCCCAAATGGAAGTAAAATGAGATCTTTCCTCCTACTGGTTTGCATCAACCGGGATAATAAAGACGGGAAATTCAAAAGGACAGGCAAATCCGAAGTTCCTTAATACAAAATGACAAAGCGTTGTAATAGAATGCGGACGTGAAGACTGGAACAAAACATATACTGGTCGATATAATTTTTACGCCACCTTCTCCAAATTGGTAACGTGTTTAGTATATGTAATACGGCATCTGCCCATTTGAGTTATATCACAAGGAACACACTGACTTAATTTATTATTACACTAACGAAATTAAGCTGTTAATCAGGGGTCGTCGCTTAGACCACTGCCATCCAATATAACTGAAAATGTACTCATATAAACGGCATTAACAGTGATTGCTTGTGGTATGTGTATAAATATTGTCAAGGACCAGCGAAGCAAATTGGCCATGAAACAAATGTCTACTATCACTGATGAACAGAGAAGAAATAATTATACCAAAAATTGGGGAAAAAAAAGTTATAAAACAACCGATTAAGTCAGTCAATTTGACAGCGTACACAGTGGTGACAGATTTACAATAGTTTTATGGTTTGAAAATAGGCTGCCCTGGTATATAAACGGTTGTGCACGCGTGTATTTGACGTTTCTAATCTACGTTATTAACACATAAAACATCATATTCATGTACTGGCAAAATGAATGAAATGAGCATATCTTTAAAATACTCTATGTTGAGCGACCTCAAGTTCGTTATCGTAAACTAATTCATTAATTTTATTAACCGGGTAATCGCTTTGTTATACACTCCTCCTTCCCCCTTCCGAGAGCCATTGTGTCATGAAGACTAAGAGTTGGGTCACTAATGCGAAGGTTCGAGATTAGCCTGGGTGAATTCTCCTTGCCATTGCAGCAAAGTTGGGGGCCTGTGATCCGAAGGAAAAGATTCTAGTGCGAAGAGAACCCGAGGTCGCGTACACGTTGATGTACACATAAAAGAACCACGGGGAGATGGAATTCGATGCTGAAAAGTCTCCGTCCATGCAAATTATCACTTTTTATCACATTTCATGCCTTATGTCAGTCTTCGTTAGCCCGATAGGCAAAGAAAACTAAAACATTCAACTCCATTTTATTTCATTTCCCCTCCTTACAAATGTTTCTAGGTCTCTAAGGTTAATTACATAAGCCAGAAGGACCTTGATATTTATGATCATTCTTCAAAGCCGTGAAGACATTTTATATTCTCTGTTACGCCACCTTTTGTCACATGAGAATATAAATTATTCTAAACGTGTATGTTCCTCCCATTAAAGATATAAAATCATAAGCGTAGAGAAAGTGAGTAAATTTAGATAAATATATCAAATATACGATAGGAATGAAAGATATATCATGATAAATGTAGGAATCGGTCTATTGAAGATTAAACTGGTGCATCGCTTCCATGGTTTTATATACTGCTAATTATTTTTTCAGAGAGGTTAAAGGTCTATGAAGTCCACGTAAATTTCTAGATTACATCTTAAAAGCATGGCCTTTTTTGTTGTATTTATATGCAGGAATTATCATGCCAGCCACGCCCACCCCGCGATAAATATACATGCACTTGAAACTGTATTAGATTTTGTGACTGCCGTTTGTTTTTCTGTTAGTGTTGGTGGCTACACTAGGGATGTCCCGAGGCTGACATTTTGTGTATAGGGACTAAGACTAGTAATTATTTCCCCTTATTTCATGATGGACGAATGTAATGCGAGTTATAAATAGACAATTTTTCCTTTATTTTTTTTCTCCCCTCTTCCCGCATTTTTTGGTTGACTTTTTGGTTTAGAATTGGAGAAAAGACATCAAATTTTCAATTTCATAGCAGTTTTGGGTAATACTGAGGATATTACAGCGGGGGGATAGGGGGTGTAAAATGTCTTTCTGCGGAGCAATCATTGTGTCGGAAGTGAGATTTTTACCCCAGCGAACTTCAAATCCCCGTCGCAAAAAATCTAAATGGTCAACCCCCTACAAATTTATGATGAGGAGATTGCCAAATGTGGTCACCATTGTGCCTAAAAAGATTGGAACCAACGGAATGTTGAGAAAAAAACTACAGCCTGTGATGTTACATGCTTTTAACATTGAAGTCAATGGGTAAATAATTACTAGTCTGAGTCCATAGGGGTAGCTCGGAAGGGGAGTAATATAGACTAGGTGGCGTTGACCTACCGTTTCCGGTTTCAGACTTACGGGCTCTATCCGGGCAGCGCCGGGTGATTTTAACAAACACTTCTCATGCGGGGCAAATATTGAATGGAATTTAACCATTTTTGGCCTGACAACACTTTCACGATATTGTAGTTGGCTGGCTAGGGGTCCAGAATCCGTCAAATAACGACCAGAGGGTTTTGGTAGCCTACATGTACAATGAATATATCTATATGTATGTATGTGTGTTTGCCGTGACGTTTGCATTAATATTATTATATAATTATTTATGAAGTAGTTCTATATAGGCTAAGTCTGGTCCAAAATCCCATTTAGACATCCTGAATTAAATATTGTTTAAAAAACTAAAAAAATACTTGATTATTTCTCCACTTCTTTCTTATTCCCCCATTAATAATAAATCGTGAAACCATCAACAGCGAAATGCTGCCTTTTTTGTGAAATAAATTACACCCAAATACATGTTCAGGTAACAGTGCACCGTAATCATATTACATTTACAATTAATGACGTAGCCAAACTCGAGTCAGCTATTTATACAAAAAATTACACAACTTGCAAAAACACAAAAGTATAGTATAATATATCAAAGACGATTAAGGTAGGCCAAGTAGGTTAAACATGACGAATGAGTGATGTGTGTTATTTATTAAGGTATGATAAGTTGAATTCATCATGGAATCAGCGGGACATAATACAATGAGTCAGTTCTACCTTACTGAATTGAGGGACCAGACGTTATCATTTATTTTATCTCTAAAATACAGTTGGTATAACACGTCCTTTGCCCTGTGATACAGCTGGGAAAACATCACGTTTGCTATCGATCCCGTGTATGCATTGCCCCCCCTCCCCTTCCAACGGGTTTTTTTTTTCTGGCAAGCTGAATTGCAAAACAATTTAGTCTGTCCCCAAAAAGATAAGAAATGTTCACCTTGATAATATTTTTTCGGGTTACCGGGCCGAATTTGTTTTAAGCTGACCTCTACTTGCCCCCACCCCCACCCCCGCAAACGGTCACTAAATAAATCGCGAATGAAATTGATATCGGATGACTGTCCGTGACGTGGGTCTACCTATTGTTTTGTTGGACACTGTCCGGTGCAACAGTCGGATTGGTCTGTTAGGATCTGTCAGGAATTCAGTTTGGACATAGTGTGGGATTTCGGTTGGACCACTTTTAAAATGCGTTGGCGGCAATCTAATTTCAGGGGTATCTGGGCGAGGCACTAGCCTCCCCTGGTGCGTTTGCGGGCGAACGAAAAACCATCGGACTCTTACACGTATGATCGGCTCTCTAAGAACTCTTTAATTAAAAGAAATATGTACGATTGATATGGCATCCAGAATATTTTTTATCTGGACGATTCCATGTTTAGGACCAAGTTTGTGAGTGTTGCCCATGTAACATCTGTGTACAGCTAGAGTTAAAACTAATGCTGTTTTGCTTCTTGCAACATTTGTTACCAATTTTGTAGTTATGAGTTATGACGTACATTTATATATTTCAAGATTCTTATCTTCTCGCGTGAACATCCATTATCAACGTCATAAGGATAACTAGAACGGTTTTACAGAATTTGGTTTAGAAAAATGTCCGACTAAATGTTAACACCTGGAATGAAATTGGGTTAAACGTCCTACCGTTCTGTTACGACTTGGGTAATGAAGGTGGGCATGCGTAGTGTGCTATGAGGGAAATTTTGCCCGGACTGCGGCACTACACTCTACCCTTACATCGAATTCCAATTGCCAAGGGATCTTTTACGTACAGCCATTGTCAGGTTCTCCGTCCTGTGCCACTTACAAAGTGGAAACCGTGCAGGAACTCTCGATGTACCATCGTGGGTAAACTGTACAGCGCAGTGGACGCTTACGGCTGGCCCCCGGATCCATTCACTTGATTGGATATTTTCCGCAGGTTAATCTTATAGGTTTTTGTTTTGCATGTAGTGCGGTCCTCCTGCACTTACTATTAGATTGTTTCTACCAATAACAGTTTAATCTCATCAACCACCCTTAACAACCAAAAGACAGAATAGGCATCTTCTGCGGTACAGACATTCTGTCTTCAGTTGTTATAATATACACCTCTACTTTAAAGTATAGTATATACATATGGATTTCCCCACGTAGTTAATATATATATATATAACAATGATTCGTGTAAATAAAACCCTTTTTGTTAATGTTTTGGTCAAGAAGTGTGTTGATTTTTATGATTTCATGAATAAGACGGACACGAATGGGGGAAATCAATTATAAAAATGACGTCACAGTGACGTTGGTTTTCCTTGCCTGGCTCTCCCTATCAAACCCCGACATGGAACACGAAACGTCCACTGTGACTTCCCTAAAAATAATAAATATCAGAGTCGGTTCCTTGCTCCCCTCCCCCCCCCTCAAATTTCCACCGGGGCCCTTTTTTACTACTGAAAGTGCCTTTCAACTAGCTTTTTTGCTCGATTTTAAGGCTCTTTTTCTACGATTTCCGAACGTTTAGACGAAAATATCAGCCAAATAGCTCTTGAATTGGCTACAGATGCAAGGAAATGACGGATAATTTTCTTGGGGCCCCCACCCCCCTCTCCGCGGCGTGCCCCGTCTCCGCGGTCAGTGCCCTCATTCCTAGATCCGCCCCTGAATATTGTGCTTCTTGCTGTACAACAATATCTTTATAAAAATGGCACGATACAAAAAAATGTCTTTCGCCCGAAGTGTGTTCTTTATCATACAATTTGGACATAATGTCAAAGCACTTTCGGTAATGAGCTGGTGCATTGTTTTGAAGTCAAAACTTCCACGTGTTGATGTTTCTAAATTACTGCGAAAATACAACTAATGAAAATAAGTTGAGTCCAATCTTAATAATTTAACGCCGCATTTATGTTGCCATACGATCATGGAGATGTTTACTAACAGATACATAATGTATGATTTAGATACGGAACTGGTCGTTCTCACTATAATAGTTCCAAAATACATAATGCAAAATGAATATATTGAAATTTTCATTCATATTATTTTATTCTGAGCGACATTTTCACCTTATGGAGTTTTGGCAAGATGCAGCATATATTGTTTATTATGCGATTTTCTAGCGAGTTGATTGTGTGCCTTAATTTGCAGTCTAAAATGCCAGCATTTTTGCATGAAATATAATAAATCATTATCAAGCAGATGCGCCTTTGACCGTTTCAACTTATTTCGATATTTTTTGTTACATGAATCAAAGAGACATAAAGAAAATATAATAATAACTAAACTATCAATTTGCTCATTTCTCGAGCAGTACTTATCACTTAAGAATATCGCAAAATTTGCACCTAAAACGCCTTTTCTTGCCTTCAACCGACTGGTAATAAACTTGCAATACTTCTAGATGTTTATCAAAAACACTTGCAAGAGATACAATAAAGTTATAAGAATATAAAAAATTTGATCAAATTACCGCGTCACACCATGTAATAAAGCTGATTTGTCAATTTCAAGCTGTCTAAAATACACACGAGCTGATGAAGATGGAGATGAAAGAAAGGTCAAGTCCCCATTGTTTCTATCTCTATCTTTACTCATCATAACCGTCTATAGAAACATTACCCAGTAATAAGAGTAATACAAGCATTTTTATAGGTATTTTATATCCTTTGTTTCTCTCCGTGGACCTGTTTTACACGTCTATAGAAACATTACCCAGTGAATACTCAGTAATGATGTAATAAGTGTAATATAAGCATTGTTATATATTCCTCTTTGTTTCTCTCCATGGACCTGTTTTACACGTGTAAGTTTATTTTTTTGGACCAGCATGTTTATTATTCCAGCTGACGGCTTTGTGCTTCTTTCTTTAAGCTTTCGTTCCTTGCGTGTTTCTTTTTTATCTTTCTTTCTAACAGATACATGTGTGATTGTTTTATGTACTTTATGTTCACTAATAGTTTAAAAAGTTCACAATTTAAGACGATCCTTTGGGGATGCTGATGGGAAGTTTTCCAAATCAAGTTTGTTCTTGCCTTTGTACCCTGAAAGTACGTGAAAATTACTGATTGGTATTGCGAAGAAACAGTTCTATTTCTGTAATCCCCCATAAGACAATACATAGAAGTAGATTTCACAAATTAAAAACACTTATATATGGATTTACTGCATGCTTCTGAATTTTTATCAAGCAAATAATGATACTTGTAAGTTTTAGAATAGTGTTTTGATTAATACAATACTTTAAAAACGAGTTAAACTCCATTACATTAAGGGGGGGTTGGCCTAGTGGTCTAGATTGCCGCGCTTCGACCTCTAGCTGGCCGGTCACCTCTGGCTTGCGGCTGTGGTTTCGAGCCCTGGTGTGAGCGTATGTGGTGGCATGGAGATAGGGGCGCCTTCTCAACCACGTGGGTTTCCTCCGGGCACTCCGGTTTCCTCCCACTGCTAAAGACCCCTACGCGCAAGCGAATTATTGAAATGAAATTAAACCATATGCTAGTCCCGAAATGACCTAGTTTGTGTTAAGCCCCATTTCTCTCTCTCTCTCTCTCTCTCTCTCTCCATTACATTAAATGACATGGCCGTTTATCTAATATCCATTTTACAGACCAGTGAAGTGAGATTTACATTGAATACTGGTATTAAAACCATCTGTGCTAAACACACAATACACAGTTACCTAACAAATCTAGTGAACACAGACACAATAGTAAACTTAGAGTTCTTATAAAAATATATAGATTGGTAGACCACCCTAATAGTTTACAAAACTCTATCTTTATCCAACCTAGTATATTTGACATACTACGTGTCAATCTATGATGTCTGCGATATTACCATGTATAGAAGCGGTCCTAGCGGAAGGAGTTATCACGATGAAGAAGATGGACACAGTTCACCAAATATTCCTACGAATGAAGAGTGAAGTTATTTTTAGTCTTTCTCTCCCTTTCCCTTTCCTCTATTTGCATGTCGATTTTTGTTGACTTTTTGGTATAGAATCGAAGGAAAAAGTTTAAAGATAAAGTTTTCCATGATGAACTTCATCATACCTGCTTTTCACCAAGAAATAGCCACATGTTGCTTCTGTGGTCAAAGAGTTCTATCCAACGAAATTTTGGGGAATTTTCAATTGGGAAATCATTAGTGGTCTGTAGCCAGATGTACGCTAACAAGTAATTATCTCCCGTAGTAATGAATTGAGTTGACCGTTTTAATATTTTACTCTAGGTCAAAAGAATCAATAGGCAGTGACGTTATTTTGTAAATTATCACCGGTTAGGGCTCAAAAATTCAGGTTCATTGCAGATTTCATCAGAGGTCACGATATGTGAATAGGGTTAGGGTTTGGACAAACCCAACATCTCGTAACATGCACGTGTTCTATTTACATCCCGTGAGCTATATGATGAAATCTGCTATGGGTCTTAGCTTTTAGCACGATCACCTTTTTTTCAAGTCAAATTCCAGATCCTGCCTCCCCAATATTAACCACGACAGAAAATGGAAATTTAAACACCTTTCATCGATTCTAATCAAAACGGCTGCAAAAATTGCCAAGTAAAAGGAGTCGGAGTGGGTAATAAATAAAGGCTCTTCATTCGTTATATCATGAGAACGATGGAATCAATTACTAGTCTTAATCGAAACGGGTACATCGTCTGGGATCAGGACAGTGGCTTTGTAGAAGTAATCCATTTCTAATTCTTTCGGGAGTCAAGACAATGGGGGTGTTCAATCTTGCCGTGTAATAAAATGAATCATCCACTTTAGCTGCCCTATACTCCATGAATTTTAGATCGAGACCCAGTCGATTGGTTATTTCGTTTTTAAAATTTGATATTGCAATTACACACCTGGGCCCTGTTTCACGAAATTTTGACTAAAGATAAAATACAAATTTCAGCAGATACTTAAATTTTGATTGGCTAAGAACTAAAATCAATCTAATATTGTCCAATCAAATAACTAAAAGTCAGATCTTATCTGAGTTAAAATTTTGTGAAATAGGCCCCACGTTTGTGGGATATATTATACAGGCCTTGTAACACATACTATAGTTATTCATTCCCAGTAGCGTTGGCCTTATGTTAGCATATTTGGGGTCCTTCCATGAGCGTACATTCTATGCAATTGCATTCATACTCGTGGAATTTCTATTCAAGAATACGATACACATGTAAAATACCAGTTATTGAAAGCAGGTAATATGTAATCCATCTATACGATTCACATTCTTTGTATTTTTTATGTGCTTGTGTAAGTAAACGTTACATCTACGTATAGACAGTATTAAAAACACGTGTGTAATGTACAACAATACATCATTATTCACATGCATGTAATAATATGCGAATGTGAAATATATTTAGAATATATGCACGTGTTAACTTGTATATTCCATCCTTGTAATAAAGATGTCAAATACATTGGCATAAGATGGCGATTGAAAATTTCTGATTTCCATTCCATTTTTTCCACAATCTGATTAAAATACAGATCCATATTTCGTTTCGTTTTTTTATACTTTCGATGGCCCGGTAATTCACGTCCGAGGTCATACGAGAGGCTTTTGACTCTATGACGTCAGAGATTTGATTAACCAATCAGCATTGATGTTACTAGTGGATTACCCACAGTTCCGTGCAAAACACGCCCAAAGCTCGCCGTAACATACCGTTTCATTGGCTAATCGCCCACACTATTTAAAACACGTCAATGATAACAACTCTTCCAGATCCTACGTTTTCTTTTTTATAGTCCAAAATTTTGTTTTACTTTCCTTTACCACACTAGAACCCGAAAGAGTTGTTATGTAACGAACGTTCTGGATGATGTGAGAGATAAGCCAATGAAATGATCTATTGCAGTGAGATATTGACGTTTGGTGCGGATAACTGTGGGTATCCCAGTAGAAATATCAACGCTGATTGGTTAATCAAATGGCTAGCGACACAGCTCTAAAAGCCACTCGTAGGACCCCAGACGCGACCTCCCTCTACAACTCGTCAGATCGTCATGTATACATCTTTATTTTAACCCGGTTTTAAACCAATCCAACCTTACAATTTGAGGCAAAGGCTCTCAAATTTGCTGAAATTTTAGAGTTCAACTTAGGACAATTGTTAATTTTTTTTTGTAGTGAAAATGTAATCAAGTGCAATGTTTGTTTTTGCATCTAGATCCGCAGGTATTCCTCTTTCTATGCTAATTACTGGTTTTTTTGTCGTGTTAATAAATTTACACCAACTTCTTTGGTGTTTTTTACGTGTTAATTTAACATGTTTAACTCTCATTATCTCATTCTGACACGGTGTATAAAAAATATGACTGTGTAGTGTTGTTTGCTTGTATATTATTTTTGCAAACAGAGGTGATGCTTCAAGAAGTATCGCAGATTTTAACGACCATGTTCACTACTCTTACTTTCACAATTTACTCCAATTTCATTATTCTGAATACCATCTGACACTATCATGCTTGAAAATAAACTTGACATTTTATTCTTCGAGGGCAAGGCGTTTGCTATAGTTGTAGTCGTAGATACAATGTTTTGACAAAGAGTATGCATATTCTAACGCCTCTATTGTCGTGCCTTTATGTGATTTATAACGATTTCCGTGTTTGGATTAAGACTAGTAATTATGCTAAGACAAGTAATTATTTCCTTTTAATTCACACATGTAGTGCGAGTTATAAATAAATAATTTTTCATTTAATTCGCCCACTCCCTCCACATTTCCCTGCATTGTTTGATTTTCTGGTCTAGAATTGGAGAAGTGGAATCAAATTTGTAATTTCATAGCAGTTTAGGGTAATAATGATGATATTCCAGCGGATGGATAGAAGGTGTAAAGTGTCCTTGTGTCGGAAGTGAGATTTTGACCCCAGTCAACACCAAATCTGCGTGGCTAAAAATCTAAATGGTCAATCAATGCCCTACAAAATTATGATAGGGAGAATTGTCAAATGCAGTTCCGTATGTGTCTATAAAGACTGAAACCAACGGACTATTAAGCAAAAAGCTACAACCTGTGATGTTACAGCCATTTAACATCGAAGTCAATGACCAAATAATTTCTAGTCTGAGTCCATTTATATTTCCTCAGTTAGGTCCCTCTTAATGAAAATGTGTTGAAACGCTTTTGGAATTTGTATTGCTAGTTTAGTTATGTAAAAGGGGCGGAGTTTTTTTAATTTCAACAATTGCGAATTTCACATTCAGACTTATGACCCCTTATAGGATCTTTGCTAGCACATTAAGAGACCACAGATACCAATCTGTCAACTCCATATAGATGCTACCCTGTCCTGAATTTCTTCAATCAGAATTACGAACGTCTTCTTTATCTCTGTAAAAGATGGCTGCCTTGAACACGTGCAACCACATCACGCGACGTCAGTCATTGGCTCGATGGCGCGTGCATTGTTTACATAAGACGTTACTGAATCGGGCTGATTGCTGCCTTTTACTTATTTTAATACCCATTTACACTAAATAGGAAATAATCTTTACCTACAAATACTTCAAACGTCTTTATTTATTTTTTTAATGCATAAAAAATGTTTTAGAATGTAATTTGCCAGAGACTAGTTGCTGGTATACGTAAGCTTAGTTGCCTGATAACCGCTGCTACCGGTCATTTTAGTATGTAACTTTTAATATTTCAGTAACCGTTCGTTGGGAGCTATACACATAGGATAGCAAGGATAGAATTTTGGTTCATACAAAAGCACCCATTGAAATTGATGTGATAAAATTCCCGGGAAATAATGATCATGTTACTCTGACATATTTCGAAATTTATTTTATTCCATTTGTCATTTTAGAAAGGCTTTTAAATGATAATTCTGTGTTTATATTCAATCCTCTCTAAATAATCAAATACATGCTTCAGATTGCATACCGAGATTTCCGTGACATTTTAGATTTTTAATGTTTCGTTATGAAAAGTGTCGCGACAACCTGGCAGCATGCCAGGGCAGTATATAGGATTTTAAAAGTGGGGGGTGGGGGTGCTGCAGCGTGCCCGAGTTACTGAGCACGGAGCGGCGATCGAGGTAGTAGGGCGGGCTGTCAGTAATTTGAAACTAGACTGCCGCGAGCGCGTTTTCCATGCACTTGGAGCCGCAATCAAACTCGCTATTAGGTGATCCCGTGTGTCGATTTCGGTGGCGCCATTTCTCATTATGATGTTAATTTCGCCTATGGGGATTGCACCCACGTCTAGGGGTCTGCCCTCAGACAATTTTTTAAAATAACGCCACTAGAAACCCGTTTTGCGGACACTCTGGTGATATGTAAGAGACGATTTTGTATTTTATATGGTCGACTGTGTGATACAATGCCAGACCATTCGGCTCACCTGTCAGGTCATTGACCAAGGCCCACACAACTAAGCGCCGTAGGCACGTCACGAGCGAGAGTCCGAGGGGGTCTGGGGTTGTTCTCACCTCAGGTAAATTTTGAAAATTGACAACCGCAGACCCATTTTCCAAGCATTTCAGACCAAAGCAGAAGAAGGCAAGTTTTTGATTTCTATATACAATTAGATAGCAAAATGAGTGTATCCTGTCATTTCGTTCCTTCTTTCTTTCTTTCCTGCCCCCCCCCTCTCATTTCTTTCTCTTTTTCTTTTTTTTTTTCTTTTTTTCTTTATAGATTTCGGCCCACTTTTTTTAAAAAATGAGCTTAGGCCCACCTATCGCGGACAGGGGGCCTCAATCCGGCACTGGTGTGATCATAATTTTTTGAAGGGCGTCATTTCTCGAGCCGCCTTATTTTTCTTGGGGTACAATGTACACCATGCACCCCCGCTAGGTACCACCCTGCAACATGTTGTATACAGAAAGAAGTGAAACATTATAAGCTCCGTTTGATCAGACAAACAAAGTTGATTTTTACGGTGCACAGACCTCTTACCATAATTTGTTTTTCGTATTTCATATGGTACCTCGGCGAATATTAAGACCACTTAGCATCGCGACATTTCACGCGTTCCAATAATATTACCAGCTAGAAGGGGATAATAATAACGAAATAAATCGGCCTATAAGGATATATACAACAATCCGTTTTCACCGTTCGGTAAATTTACGACCGCCATCATGTGAACATAAAGGTCCACTTTCCAAGCTTATGGTATGAAATGGGGTTTAACGTCCTACTCTTCTTGACCTAACCCGGTCTAGTGGAAGACGGCCATACGCCATACAGTGTGCTATGAGAGAAATTTTCCCCGGGCAGCGACGCTACGGCCTACTCTTATATCGAATTCCAACGGCCACGGGACGCGTGTGCACGGGACCTCGGTTTTTGTCCTATCCGAACGACTAGACAGTTGTCCTTGTCAGACCCTCCGTTCTGCATCAATGACAAGGGGGAAACCACACCGGAAAATCGAGATGAACTTTCTCGGCCAATGCATGGATCGAACACCCGACCTCCAGGCTAGCGAGCCAACGCCTTACCCACTTAGCCACGTGATTCCCCTCTTATGGCATGACGCGTATACGTTTTAGGGTCGGTTATTCATAATATCTATTTACGCACAAATCAGGGGTATCCATACTCTTTCCAGAACAACCAGTGCCGCTTTTTTGGATGAGCTCACATATAGTTTTGCCAGGACACGGGCATTACTTACCGCGTATCGTCTTTCAGCAGTCAAGGTTTCTCTTTCTTGAGAACAATAACTGGCGTGCACGTAAAATAAACCTCGATAGAGATCTATGTGGGGAGTAAATGGAAGCGTAGCTGTTCGGGAAAATTCTCTCATTTCAGACGTAATTACCACAGAAACAAAAGTTATGTCTGTCTCAAAATAAAAGAAATGAAAACAACATTTTTTATGAGAAAAGTGTCTGGGCCGTGTGCTTTATCCTTTATCGTTAGATAGTGGGGCGGGATTGGCGTTCAAAGCGCGAGATAATGATATAGATATATGTGATATCGGCATTATTGCTTTGCATCAATGAAAATAATCATAATGTCATAATTCATAATAAAAATTGACGTCAAACGGGATATTCGATTTCTCTGTTTTAAAAGCTCACCAAAATGGCGATAGTGACCATGTATTTCTCCAAACAAAATTCAAGGCCGGGGGGCGGTGAAGGGGGAGGGGGACATTGTCTGGGGAACCTGGTAAACCTCCATCTTCAAAAATTCCCGGGTCCACCCCGGAGTTGTCCATGTCAGCCCCCTGTCCTGCAAAACTGACAAGTGGAAAGCACGCCTGAAAATCCCTATGAATTTTCTCGACCAACACACAAGCGAACCCGCGACCTCCAAACTAGTGAGCCAGCGCCTTACTCACTTAACCACTGTGGTTTCCAAAATAAAAGAATAATTGTATTAAACTCCAGGCTTACAAAACTGAACTGAGTACTAAAATATTGTCTAATCGTTCACATGTGTAATCGTTTGAATACGAATACCGAGGGCTGTCGTGTACTCGATGGGGTGTACGTAAAAAAGCCCCTGGAAGTTGGATTTCAACGAAGTGTAGGCGGAAACGTCCGTTTCCATAATTCCGGTCGTGCATATAAATAGGATGTTAAACTCATATTTAATTTAATTGGATTTTAATTCATGTTTATCAATTTTTCTGTGGTTATATGATTGGGCTATTAAAAAGGTTAGGAATATTGTCATGTCATTTGAAGTAATAATATGAGTAAGATCGTCCACTAGAGACAGTTCATTCAGTACATTTATCTTATTATCCTCATTTAAGAATATTGATCAAGACGTATAATATGACGGTAGGCCTAACTATTTGGCCTGTCCAACCTCGTTGGTTTTCTGTGGGTACCCCGGTTCCCATCCACTGTTAATGACCCCGACGCGCAAGCGAATTGTTGAAATAAAATCAAAACTATATTATGTTAGTCCCGAAATGACCTAGTTTGTGTCGAGTAGACCTTAAACCTCATTCTCTCGCGTTCTTTCTCTCCCCCTATCTATTTGTACATGTGTTCATATTAAAAAGGGGGTTCGGATGGCCTAGCGGTCTAGAGTGCCCCGCTTCGACCTCTAGCTGGTCGGTCACCCCTGGCTTGCAGCTGTGGTTTCGATCCCTGGTGTGAGCGTATACTGGCGCCTTCCCGAAATGATCTAGTTTGTGTCGAGAGGACGTTAAACCCCATTTCTCTCTCTCCTGTTTAAAAAACAAGCTTAAAGTCTCGTGTAGCACAGACAGTATATGTTCATACATATTCTTCTACTGATACATAGGAGTGTACTATGGACCAGGACTGAAGTTTGGCGTCATCGCCGCTATAATGGAATTGTAATGGCGTATCAAATTAAGTATAAGTATGCAAATTGATACTCAATTTCGGTCAGGCCTAAATATTAAGGCCACCTGCAGAACTCGTAAATAGGGTTAGGGCACGTGATTGTTGACGACAGTGTGGGTTTGGGCTAGAGGTAGGATTAGTGTTAGCGCTAGACCTGTTTACATCCCATGTCTTGTGACTAAATCTGCAGTTGACCTTGATATTTAGACATAAACTCATAATGTCCAAGGAACAAGGCCAAATGAATATTTCCCCGAGGACATGAGATGTAAATAGGGTTAGGGCACTGGAGAATATATGGGTTAGGGTTAGTGTAAATTTAAGCGTAGAGAAAGATTTTGGGTTAGGATTGGGGTTAACGATAGCCCTGTTTAGGCTACATCTCGTGATTTTGAAGAAATGACACGTTTGACTTAGTCAAATAGATCTAACCCGAGGAACAAGCAGGTAAAGTTTCGTGTCGCTCGAACAAAATTCGGGCCAAAAATGTATTCTAATAAGATTGACAAATTACAAATTTGAAATACTACGTGATAAAACTATACCATATTAACACATTACAACGCGGAATCACGAAATTAATGATAGTACCCCTAAGAACAGCGACCAATCATTTAAATTTTCCGTCAGGAAATGACGTCATCTAATTTCGTAATGAATGACAATGACACACCCTTTAGCTGCTGATATTAAAGCTACGCACATTGTTATTGTTTACAGTAAGTACAGCATATAGGTCAGTGAAGCCGCTCTGTTTCATTCATACGTATATTACATTTTTATCTGAATTAACGCAAGACATGGATTATTATACGTCTGGTTGGCCAGTTATATTTGTTTTACTATTATTACACATAAAAGGTAAGAAATTTTGATTTTGATTTATTTTTATGATTTGTCTTAAAAATCACGTAAACAGTTCATTATAACCTTGGGGTCCCATGCTCGATCCCGATTTTGGCCGAGAAAGTTTATCGGGTATACGGGAAAGAGGGCCTACTATGGCAAAGGACAACACATCGTCGTTCGGATTATAAGAAAAAACGGCGCCCCGTGTATACACTGTCGCGCACGTAAAAGAACCCTGGACAGATGGAACTCGATATAAGAGTAGGCCGTAGCCGGCGTTACCCGGGCAAATTGTCCCCCATAGCACACTGTATGACATATGTCCGTCCGGATTTACCCAGCCGGAGCAGAACATAGGACCATTCCATTTCATTCACATCATAATAAATAACGCGCAGTAGTGTAAACAAATTGAAAGAATACTTCTCTTCTGAGCTATTACTCGCATTTTTGTGGTGGAATCGAGCCAAATTTATGGGGTCTGTTTATACATATAGAATAACTCAGAAAGCTGTGGATATTCAAGCAACAGTAATTTAATCTACAATAACATTAAATCAAGTGAGTGGTTTCAATTCCCCCGCTTGTACGTCACAAGGAATAGGGTCACCTGTCCAACCTCGTGTGTTATCCTCCCCCCCCCTCCCCGTGCTAAAACCCCTGTGCCAAAGCGAATCATTGAACCGTGTGTTTGTCCCGAAATGGCCTAGTTTGTGCCGAGTGATCCTTAAACCCCCATTTCTCTCTCACACATAATATTATGAATAAAATATACAGTGAATACTAGATAATATTTCTGAATATATTTACAATAATGATAATTATACTTAATTATATCCTAACTTTATCGTAATAAAAGTGAATACGCATTGTGAATGAAATGGGATTTAAGTCTTACTGTTCTTCCCCGACTGGTCTAACGAGAGTGAAATTGGGTTTAACGTCCACTCGACACAAACTAGGTAATTTCGTGATTAACATATTATGGTTCAATTGTAGTTCGATAGTTCGCTTATGCGTAGGAGTCTCTAGCAGTTTGAGGACACTGTGGGACCCGGAGAAAACTCACGAGGTTTGACATGTCACCCTTCTCCTTGTCTCGTACAAGTGGGAATCGAAACCACGCCACTTGCCTCAATGACAGACCGCCTGATCCAATGCGTACGCGTTAACGATTCCGCCACCCAACCTGGGCTATAAATGTAGACGTACTAAACCATACAGATAACTTCGCAATTGTCCATCTGTAAAAAAGAGAGATTATTTGTTTGTTTGTTCACCATGGAAACCAAGCGGTTGAACTTAAAAAATTTTAAGATAATTTTATATTAAGCATGTTTTATTTTACAAGGAGTTTAACGGTATTATTTATTTTGTGTTTGATTCAAAATATCTAGTAGTAAAATTGATAATTGCGTTATTTAGAATGGTGGTTTGTTTATTGGGATTCTGCACTCGTGCGTTACCGGGTAGAAGTCTAGTGATTTATAAAGATAAATGATTTGAGGTAAGAAGGACGAGATAGGTTTATATACATATACATAAATAATAAACTATAAATTAACAAAATGACCAAGAATTGATAGCGATAAGAAATTGAAAATGATAGATACTGGATTATAATTATAAGGGGCATATGACTCTCTATATATTCAATTTTTAAAATATTTATTCTACAGGGTTTTTTTTGGGTTTTTTTTTTTAAATTATTATTTTGTTAGTTGTGAAACAGCATTATCAATTTCATCCGGATTTATAGAATATGTTTTTTCTTTGTTCATTACAAACGACATCCAAAACAACAAAGTACACGACTCGTGTACTAATTTTAAAATGTTGATTGTGTCTTTTAAATATATTGGATATGAGAATGGCATAGTTTCATGCGGCAACATAAAATCAACATTGCTTGAAATGGACAAATTTGAATTCTAATTCGTATATTTAATTTCTAATATTGTGCAAAATTTTGAGTTAGAGATATAGCTCCTTCAACATGTAATTTTTATTAAACAACTGAATTTATGAAAAACGTTTCATCGTATAACACATGATTTGTTTTATCTACTGCATTCAAAAAATAATAAAGAATAGAGGGTTGTGTGGCCAAGTGGTCTAACGTACGCGCTTGAGATTATAAGGTCTGTCAATCATAAGTTTGTACAAAACAAGGAATAGGGTCGCTTGACCAACCTTGTGGGGTTTCTCCCGGACCTTTGATTTTCCCCCACTGCTAAAGACCCCTACCCGCAAGACGTTATTGCAGTAAAATTAATTGTGCCATTTTTTAGTCTCCAAGTGATTGTATACAAGTTTACAGCACATAGTTCGAGATTCTTATATATTTTGTAATTCAAGTTACTTATTGCAATCGAAATAGTATGTTCCTTTCCATAATACCCAAACAAATATAAAATCTAGGGTAGTTATATATATATACGTTTGGGGCTTCCTTTCAATACATATAGTAAAAATTTGCTCCCTTTCCGTAAAACCAGAACCAAAATAAAATTTAATTTTGTCTTGCACCTTGACCCTGTTGAGCAGTTTAAGTTAATTCACAAGTAGCCAACAAAAAGACGGTTGATTTAAAATATCATAAACTATATCCGGTTTCGCCCAAGGCCCAGAGTCCCGGGACTGTAGTCCATCGCCACTAGGTCTATGTTACTCCCCGGTCCCAGCCAGCCTTATACACCAAATTTCATCCTCAGAACAGCCCTAGTATTACCACCAATTCTTAACATACAGGCAGATAAACCGAAAAACAAACCATAGTTACAAATGTAATCGAAAATGTCACAACCTTAGACCCAGACGTCTGACCTCGGATCCATTGACTTGATTTGCTATGAACGCATATTGTTTATTGCTTGTAATGTCCGGGTAATCTGGTTGTTTTGTTCTCAGGTTTGTCTGGTGGGTTTAGTTTGTGTGTGTGACGCGGTCCTCGTGCACCTACTATTATTACAAAGACAAATTTTAACTGAATGAAAAATAAATAACCTCAAACATGATAACGGTCATTATCCGTTTTATGAATGAGTCACATTATAAATGGTGTCTAGTAATCACACACCCATCACCCTCCATCCATAGAGTTCAGGGGGGCAAGGTTAACAGTAGATGGATATATTATGATAAAACTATAATTATAAGCCAGTTGTGTTTTACCCTGGTGACGTAATTGGGTGTATCTTGGTTATCCCCTCTTTAAAGTATCTAATGACAACAAGTGTGACGTGATAAACAAGAAGGCCAATATCATTATACTGAATCGGCTGAGTAAATCCCTTTGTTCGAAGGTCTGTCATTGAGTCACCTGGCGTGATTTCGATTCCCTGCTCGAACTTGAAAGGGAGAAGAATCGCGTGTCCAATCTTGTGGGTTTCTTC
Source organism: Patella caerulea (assembly GCA_036850965.1). Taxonomy (NCBI): domain Eukaryota; kingdom Metazoa; phylum Mollusca; class Gastropoda; family Patellidae; genus Patella; species Patella caerulea. The sequence goes on along the minus strand of JAZGQO010000011.1, from coordinate 62,733,544 downwards.
CGAGTCCTCTGGTTTTGTCCCACGGCCAAAGACCCTACACACATGCGAATTACTGTATTAAAAATTTAAACATGAATTTACCTCCGCCCCACCCCACCCCAGGTATGGGCCTACTTTTGATGTTATTAAAAATATTCTCTCGAGTTTAGGTGAACCCTATATAATAATAATAATGAGTTGTTGTATAGCGCAGCTTATCCATAAAAAAAAATGCTCAAGGCGCTTATTACAACAGCCCATCAAATTGTCCGGATATTTGGACCGGTACAATCAATCAGCCGACAAATCAACGCTGATAAATTTATTTACGTATGAATGTATAACGGGGATTGGTTCTTCAAACTTATTATTACTTGGTTAAAAACTTAACTACACGGAGGATTGTAACATGCCGCAAGGAAACCACGTGTGGAAATAGGTTGGGAGTCACTCCTCGAAAACAATAAATTGAATATAGTGTACGTAACATATCATAATCACAGGCTTACGTATGAGGAAAACAGAGATGAAATGGGGTTTAACGTCCTACTTTCCTGCTCATATTATACTGGGCTAATGATGACGGGCATACGTCATACAGTGTCAAAGGATTTTAATGTGAACACGGGGCCTCGGTTTTTCCTCCCATCCGAACGACTAGACAATTGTCCTTACCAGGCCCTCTGTCCTTCACCACTGACATGGCCAATGTAGGGATCGAACACGCGACTCCCGGACCATTGAGCCAGCGTCTTACTCACTTAGCCACCGTGGCTCCCCACGAAGAAGGTAAATGTGGTCAAATATTTAATTTTTTTATTCTGTCTTGTTTTAGAGTCTGTTGGAGAATATTGTTACTATAACAACCGAGAGTCACGTCAGTACTGTGCCTATGGTTGTTGTGAATATGAAGAGGAAAATGGCTGCTGTCCTGCCACGTATCTGTACGTATACCTTAAATATAATGAACTATATTAATAGAATCGAGTTTAGCGTCCTGTTGTTTTGCATAGACTGGGCTACGTCGGGCAATGCGCTATGGGGTAATTTTGCCCGGCAGCAGTGTACTCTTATATCAAGTTCCAACTGTCAAGGGCTCCGTTACGTGCAAGCCCATGTGCACACATGAATTTTCTCGGTTAGCATCGGTCCTTCAGGTTAGCGAGCCAATTTAACTTTAGATTAAATTGAATACCACGAATTTTTACTCAATTGACTATGGATTAAAACATTTTGTCTGAAGTCATTCTACTTTATGTGACATTTTCGGGTATCGATTATTATTTGTAAAGTTGGATGTTGGAATTCAGGTCCATACCCCGCAACGATCGATTGGTTATTTGAGATTCGGGCAAACCACCCAAGGTTTGTTATACTGGACCACATTAAAGTTGCTGTCTCCACGGGCAGGAATACCAGGAAACCACGTTTGCGGCAGTTAAATTTTCAATATTTGCTCCCAACGATTGATTGGTTGACCGGAATTCGAGACAACCACCTAAGGCTATATTAGACATCTGTAACTCGAAATTGTTTCGGTCATTTCAGATTCTGTCCCTTATATTCACTGAGCCCATGGTACGCATAATAATGTGAGTTCTTTAGATAACAATCATATGGTAATCCTGTAATGACCGGGGGAGGGGGTGATTACTCAATTGAAACAGACCATGATTTACTCAGAATTATGGTACCAAAGTAGATTTGGATAAATTTTCGACTACTTTAGTGATTGTCATTCTTAATATATTTTCAGTGGTGTGAGAATTGCAGTGGGTACGGTATTAGGGTTCCTCATCGTATTGGCTGTAATAATATTCTATTGTTGTAGACGTAAATGTAAAGAGGAATCTAAACATAATCTAAACAGGCAAACACACAACAACATCATCAGCCCTAGTAAGTTTGTGTTCATTAAACATAATGTATGTACAGAATCTACTCGGTATGACTCGGTATTTTCAACAGTCATCATTGTGGATCACTTATATGCATATATAAGGCATCCTGACTCAAATTGCGTTTGTATAGGCTATGTATATTTGTGTTTATTCTTGGCATTGTATGGACGGAGACAATACAAAAACAAAACCGCCTGCCCCAGTGACATAGTTGATTTTCATTTACTTTGTTACAGTTGTAGTTCACGTGTCTCCTCTTTAATAGATGATATAAACATGATTTTTGCATTGTTCCCCCGCCCAAGCAATCCAAGGTTGCAACGTATTACCCTTTGCTCCAATGCAGTATTCCCCCTCCCCCCAACCTCGACAAAATCCTGGATCCGGGCCTTATGATAATGATTAAGTTGAAGTATATCCGGGATGACTCGGTATTATTGCGTTGTCATCCTTATTGGCCAATGAGTTTTATCGATATAAGTCATTGGGTTTTACAATTTCGAAAGAAGCGATCTTTCAAGGCTTTGATGAAACCAATGAAAACTCCGTTCAAGCTTTATAATTTTCTATGGACCCCTCGAATATCCTTCAGACATTCACTAAGCTCTACTCATTACTAATCTGACTCTTCTTCCTGGGACGATGCTCTTCGAAACAAAGCCCTTAAAAGCTAGGCATGATTGTGCCTTGGAGCATTCCAAGATGGCCTTGATGACGTCATACTCGGATCCATAGTACGCTTGTACTTGTATTTATTTATTTTCTTATTTCTGTAAATTGATCTTTTATTTCAGATACTGATCAAGCAAACGAAGTGCAGTCTGATGTGAATAACCCATCAGTGTTCTCACTGTCACCACCATCATTGTTTGGGTCTCATCCAGCAAATACGTCTGATCCACCACCATCTTATGCATCTGTTGTAGCACAACAAAACCAGGGTCCAGTTATGGTTTAATACTCATTGGGTCATTCCAGGCCTAACCTGTATAGTATAATGTAGTACCGCATTGGTCTTTGGCAGCGATGGGAAACCCGAGAAAACTCACGAGATTAGACAGGCGAACTTACTGCTGGCCACAAACAACCATTGCATCGACACATCGACATCTGAGTAGAAGACATATTATTATATTATGCAGACAATTTGCTCATGGTGGCAAAATGTTCGAGGATAGAATATCTCAAAAATCAAAGTATTGTGCAAGTTGAATCACTAAAAAAACCCAGCAAAAACAATTGTTTTTAAATCCATGCCGGGAGTTTATCTACCGTGGATATTTTATTTTCTTAAAGTCTTTGCTCGTTATTTGGGTGATTTTTATCAATTAAGAACTATAATATTGTGAAACTTGGATCTTTCAAATGAATAACGGATGTTTTTTTTTCTTAAACTAGCTGAATGTAACTAGTATTTAAGCTAGCCTAACAGAACTTGTATTTCCAGTTAGTTTAATGTAATTAGTGTTTTCAACTACATAAGTAGTGATTTTCTTGTTATGTTGTTGTTTATTAAGGATTTAACGTCCAATACATTAGATAGCTTAACGTTGCTGGTGTTTTAAGCTAACTTAAGGTAACTGATGCTTTAAGCTAACTTTACGCAACGGGTGTTTTAAGCTAGTTTATTGTACATCTTCTTTGATTGGCATTTAGAAATTGAACATATTAACACAAGGTACAATTTTGCTTGGATTGATAAAGACGAGAGTATCCTCGTCAAAATGCCATTTAGTATTAAACTCAGTAATTGTGTATCCTTACAATTGTACCTTTGGATAGTTTATCTGAACGAGCTATAATCAAAAAACAATAAACTGACAATACGTTGTAAACCTACTTCATTTATAATACGCAACGTGCGTGTTATCCGGTTAAAATCAAGCACATTTCATTGAGACTTTGTATTTGAACATTTGCCAATCACATGTCATTGATACTTTGTATTTGAACATCTTGCCAATCACATTGCATTGATACTTTGTATTTGAACATCTTGCCAATCACATTTCATTGATACGTTGTATTTGAACATCTTGTACATTTCATTGATACATTGTATTTTAACATCTAAGTTCTATTTGTCATTTTAAGAGACCAACCATTTTGTATTAATGCAGTTCTGGGATATTTTCAGACTGAATATCATCGTTCATGAAATAAATTTGTTTTGTTTCTAATGTCCCTTCGTGATGTACATAATACAAACCAAGAAAATGTTCTAACCATAACTGTGATAGTTTCTAATACCAAATATTTTTTATTTATATTTTTATTATATTTTATGTAAATAGTTTTACTAACATAGTTATTTTCAAATTATCGTAACAATTGTTAACATTACTCGAAACGAGAATCGTAACATGCCACTTCCCGCTAAAAAAAACTGAAAGGCATACAATGCACGGAAATAAGATTTGGAACTTTCATCTGGAATTTGATTTTTTTATTTCACTTTTTGTCATGAACGGCCGTGCCCTGGGCCTGTCCACCTCACTCCCTCTCCCAGACTCATGCCTAAGCTGGGCTTTGACTACAATTATTAATTTTAATATGTTTTTTAAACACTTATAATTAAGTCCCATTTCTAACTTTTACGTGAGAACCAGATTGATATGTCTCCACCAGTGATTTTGAATGAAACTTTTAACTTTAGTGGACATAGAGCAGTCTGGTTCCAGGAAGTGAATTGTTAATATGTTTTTCCATGCTATAACCATTTGTATATGATTGATACCATCACCTGTAAAGGCAACAAGACTATTACGTGGATATAATTTTTTCTTAATAATTTTAATTCTAATAAATATTACTGATAAATCATGTATATCAATTTAAAAAAAAACCTAATTATCAAATTTAACAGTTTTTAGTAATACAATATTCAATAAACTTGAATTTTTTGTATAATCATCAATTGAAAAAGTATACATTTAAAAATGAAAGCTATAACAACTTTGATTTCAATGTTTATATATTAATGATTTACGGTAATAAATGTTGTTTTTTTATAAATAGGGATCTCAGTGTGTGTATAATAAACGACAATGTGTGCCTTGTATGTGTATACCCCCCCACACACACACACACACACACCTCCTCCCATTTATAAAAGCCTATACAATTTAACTCATAATCGAAATCTGAGGAATTGGATATTTGACACAGATGCTACCCTCAAGCTAACGTTTTGCCCTCTTGATTGTTAGACAATTTATAACACTCAGGACCAACGCAAAGCAAATTTGGTCCAATTTCATCCCGCGGCTCACATGGCCGGTCGAGCTGGTAGCCTCTAGAAATGGTTCCACAGTAGCGGATCGATGTAAGGACTATCTTTGAACAAGGTTTGTCACAATTTGATGACAAAAAGATTACTGGCCTACAACTCTCTTAAGTTCCAATGACAGTGATCCCAAACTACATGTACAGTATATATACTGTATCTTGGAAAAAATATGAAAACGACATTTTGCGAAGGGTGGGGGGTAAATGGCAATCGAACCCGAAATGGAACACGTGTGTGATTTCACATCACTTCAGAAATATAGAAAACTGTTCTTTATTAGGATTTCATTGTTCTCTAACCCTAACCCAAAACCCTAACCAGTCTTCAATTAGTGTAACATAATTACTTATTTCCATGCAAATCATGATAAGTGTCTTGAAAATTTTGCATTTGAAGCTATTTTTACTTGCGCAAAGCCTCGAAGAGCGTATAATTTGTAGCGATAGCTCAACAGATATTGCTGCTCCCAAGCTTGACGAAGAATTCGATTAATACTATGCGGAAATCCCCTAATAACGAACTAATGTACATGCATAGATAAATTTGATTCGGTCGGTTACGGATAAAGATCTATTAATGTCGGTGTAGCTACGAAAAGTGTTACCAAGTCAAAAACTTTAAGACATAGGTGGGGCCTAGTAGCTCGGAAGGCCCGTAAAACAAATGGTTATCCTTGTAGACATTCGTATGCAGGTAACACAAGATTTCTAAAATCGAATTCTATGAAACGCTGCCGACCGGGAAAATTTCCACTTATAAAACGCTGCATGACTGACCATTTTCCTTTTCCCGGTTTGCACAGAAAGGTTGGACGCTAAACCCCATTTCAGTTCAAGATTTTTGTTTCGAGACACACGATTTCAAACGGTAAATGAGCTCAAAACTAGTTTTGTCCAAATTGTATTTTTTACAAAATGATTACTACGGGTTAAATTTGCACGTGCAAAACTAGAAGTGTAGATATAGCTAATGACTGACATCCACTTCCATATCGCGGGTACCTTCAAACAGTGCACTGATTATTTTATAATACGTAGTAGTTGCCTAATTCATCGTGTCTGTAATGGGGTGTCAAATACATGTCTATCTATGATGACTCATACTATGTAATAGATATATATGACATTATATATATCATTTATATAACTATAATTAGATATAGGCCTATATTTAGACCTATATGTAAACCCTGATCAAGTATATATAGTGTTTCATGTCAGGCTGAAAAAATAGAATGATTCATACAATGACTCATAAAATGGATAATTTTTTCATAGCGTCATTGGTATACAATTAGAGAGAAATGGGATTTAACGTCCATTCGACACAAACTACGTCATTTCGGGACTAACATGGTTGAATTTTATTTCATTAATTCGTTTGCACGTAGGAGCCTATGGCAGAGGGCAGAAACCGTAGGACCCACAGAAAACCCACGAGGTTGGGCAGGTAACCGTACCTATTGTCACGAACAACAGGGGAACACAGACCCACGTCAGTTGACTCAGTGACAGACCTTATGGTTTTATCTGCGTGTTTTATTTACGTGACTCTATTCGGTCACCCTACAGATTTTACAAGATGAATGTTGAGTGTTATTTATGACGATGTTTATATTGCTTTTGTGCAACAATAAAACATTTATTTATTTATTTGTCAATAAACGTGTTTAAAGTGCCAGTAGAATAATTTTTATATATATTTTTTACAATAATATAGGAAATATATATTTATTATCGATATTCATTTTTAGAAAAAATGTAAATTGTAAATATTTCGCTAAACTTATATAATATAATGGTTCATTTCGACATTTGCATATTTTTCTGTCATTTCGAGACACAGTGAGTGGTCCCGGGAGCAGAGGCATGATCGGGCAGACCAAACTCAAGGCATTTTAGAGGGGGAAATGTGAAGAAAGGTTGGCGCTGTGAACCATGGCATACTTGATACTTGGTTTAGATATTATTATGATCTGATATTATTAAGAACTAAACTATATCAGGACCCTTATTCAGCAATGGGGTCACATTTTCGGAAGGGAAGGCGCGTTATCACCATTTCGAGCTTCTTCTGCTTTTGCGTTTATGAGGGCTGGGCCTACCCCTGCCTACACGCCCACCACGCCGGGCGTGTGGTACTAAATCATAAACCAGAAATGTGTAGGTTCGATCCATGTGATGTCTCTGTAGCAGGGGACAGTCGGGTAGGGTAAAAAAGGGTACCGAAATTTAAAACGCCGAACCCCATTTTTATTTTTAATATTCATTAGTATCCACTTTAATGAATGCTCCCCTCTTTCAGTTATTTAACACCACCCCGTAATCCTACCGCATATCAAACAAGGTTAACCCAGAGGTCAAAGGAGCCATCTTGTTAATTTTGAATATTTATGGAAAGGCAAGGGAGTTTTGTGTTTATATCAACGTTAAAAATGAAATCGTATACGTGTTATACGCTTGTGATAATTGTACTGCTATGGTTACATTTAAAAGGTAATAAATACATTCTTTTTTGTTTATATAAAAATATTTATTTTCAGAAAAATAATGAATTGAGGAATAGCCAGAACATTCTAGACCCCCCTCTCCATCAACATTTTCTTTTATTCAGGACAAATGAAAGGGATTGGAAAACTTACGCAGACTGTGTAAAACATAAACGATCCGTGAAAACTGATTTTCCTTAAGTAACAAAAAAAGGTGGGGGGGGGGAATGTGCGTTGTATCATAAGGTTGGTCATTGAGTCAACTGGCGTGGTTTGGATTCCTCGATTGTACGTGACAAGTAGTAGGGTCGCCTGTCCTACCTCCGGGTCCCCCGGTTTACCCACAGCTAAAGACCCCTACGCGCAAGGCCAAAAGATTGAAATGAAATTAATACATAATATGTTAGTCCCAAAATGACCTAGTTTGGGTCGAATGTACTCTCACTCTCGCTCTCTCTCTCTCTCTCTCTCTCTCTCTCTCTTTCGCTCTTAATCATTATGTACACTGACGGACAATATGTAATATTTTTCGATTATCAATGGAATAAATGGAATAAGAGGGACATGATTTTTTTAATTGTTACGGAAGAAGGTTTCTGTATTTAATTCATGTGATAATGACGGAACTCAAAGCTCGATAAACCCGATTAAAACGTTTCGTGTTTTGTAGGTCAAAATTTCACTTTACTTGTCATGTAATGGAGGCTATAGAAAGTATAAAAACAAAACGAATTTGTATGTTACGAAAAACCGAAGTTTATAAGAATAGGTCCTAGACCCGTAATCCGATCATAACATTTCCCTCGTGGCACACTTGTCGGCGCAGACAAGTAGGACGCTAAACCCAATTTCCTTCATTACTAACTGATGAACCACGAGAGAAAGAGTATTGGGACAAAAATTTCGGAAGGACATTAACGTTTTTATTTTACTAGACAGATGTATACTTTCAGAGGTTATCTTGACATGGAATGAATCAAGGAACGGTTCATGTTAAATTTAATTACTTTGCACGTGTTCGTTATGTCTCCAAGACAGCAATGGATCCTCATTGATTTGCAAAGTGAATGAAGATGGGATGACAGTCAGCTGTGGGTCCAATGTTCAGGCTCAAAATAGGGGTCCGGGGCCAGAAATTGTCTCAAATGGTACCTACAACCGCGAACAATGTTCTGGTTTACGACATACACAACATAGAGACTTGGTTGAGGGATTATGATTAAGCCGTGAAAATCTGAACATGAACATAGTTAGCAACCATCAAGGTTACGTTCTGTTTTGAATTGTGTCGTTCTGATCTAAAATATCTACCCCACCCCACCCCACTTTCTGAAAATCCTTGATCTGTCCCGGGAGGTTACATTTCGTTTTGAATTGTTTGTTTCAGATTGTGTTGGAGAATTCTGTTCGTATAACGACGGCCAGTCTGGTCAGTATTGTGAACACGGATGTTGTATGTATACAGATAGTATATGCTGCGATGAAACAAATTTGTACGTATATACCTTTGACTATAGGTCAACACAGACTCTGCATTACCTTCAGTTGTTTTTAACAAGAGAAGGCTTGGAATTACCTTCTGTTTTGTTGAGTCTGCGGAGTCTCTGCATTGCCTTAATTTTATTCAAATTGAGTAGGCTCGGAATTACCTTAATTTTTATTCGAACTGAGTAGGCTCTGGATTACTCTGTGTTACTCTACAATACCAAAAGTTGCCTTAATTAATTTTAGTCAAACTGAGTAGGCTCTGAATTACCTTAATTTTTATTCAGTCTGGGTAGGCTCTGAATTACTCTGAAATACCAACAATTTGTTAACTACAAATATAGACAAACATATTCTCATTATTTCTAAGGACAGCGAGGTTTTGTATTTTCAGAGCTGAAAGACTTGTATCTGGTGTTGTATCAGCACTAATCGTTATTTTGGTTATACTTCTTGCAATTTGTTATTGTCGTAGACGTCGAGATAGACGTAATCGTAACCGACCAATATGTAACAGTAATTCCCGATCAAGTAAGTTTGTTTTATCAAATAGCCTAATTTAATCGTCTGGTCAACGCAATGTCTTTTTTGTCTATATCAAGATTTTGTCCAAACTGCCAATTTCAACGTGTGCATGGATGAACCTCGGCATCAGGCCTATGGAGATAACCTAAACAAGACAATAGCCCGGTGTCTGTCTGTGTCGCTCTATTAGTCATACTGCTGTCGAAAATACTGGGTTAAAGGCATTTGAATTAACAGGGGGAATGTTTATCATCTACTGAATTAACAAAGGAAATTATTCAGCTGGCCTTTAAATAAATGACAGAAAATTGTTTTGAACTTTATTTAATCGAAATGAAGTAATCTACTAGAATGTCGGTAATTGTATTTAAGCTTTACTAGCTGTTTATCCGAGCACCCCGACCGTCGGATGTAGTATAACTCCGAAACCGGAAGTGTGGCTCCCCGACTCGAGTTTCCCGTACACGCCAAATTCAACCTCGGGGCAGCCTTACTGCAGCTACCCCACCAAAACCAGACACACGACTGCTACAAATACTATATTATATGCTTTCTAGCTGCTTCTCGCTACTCCGTTTTTTCTGCAAGATGATTTCTTTTATTTTACAGACACGATTCAAACAGTCAGTGGGCAGTGTGGTGTTACATATCCACCCTCTTACCCAGACACACGACCACCAATAACACGACCACACCTAGGTAGACCTTCACCACGGTCGTTAAGTAATCCACCACACCCAGATATACCGTCCCCGCCACCGTTAACAAGTCCACACCCAGCCGAACCACCACCGCCTTATGAAACCGTTATGGCACAAGACAGACAGACTTTCGCAAAATCGACACCTGGTAAAACTTTTAAAGTGCGAGTATGACCAGAAAACTTAAAGGGACAATTACATTCTTGCTGGCTTGGCAGCTCCAGAAAATAAATAATAGCCTTATTCTAAGTACTAGATGTTTAAGTGTCCTACCTGTTGTGTAAATTATCCATAACAACCTATTTTACTTGTCCAGAGGGTTCGAAAATATTTTAAAATCCAAGTCACATTTGAAAAGGTTTACGTTAGACTTTTCAAATCAATTGGTTGAATTTTTCCAATTTTTTATAATAGGTGTGTTAAGATGAAATTTATATCATCATTTATTGGAATATTCTAAAATAATACGATTTGTTGACCAGAATGAAGATTGGGACATATTATTCAATTACAACAAGAGTGTTGTTGGGGCTTTAAGATGTGTTTACCATCCACGAAAACATTCAATTTTCTTTTATCAACTACATTAATTAATGACGATACATAATGATTGAAACATCCTCACGTGCGTGAAAGATTTCGCACTTTATAAAAGCTAGTTTGGAAATGTTACATCATATAAATATTACGCTCCGTACTAGCTGAACTCCAAAATGATGTATCATATTTAATATTATATAAATACTCCCAAGATGATGTATTGAATATCACGTTTATAATACTGATTTCCAAGAAGCTGCATCTTATAAATATTACGTATAATTCTGAAATCCAAGATGCTGTATCATCTCATCTGAATATTACGTCTAATTCCCAAGACTCTGCATCATATAAATATTACGTCTAATGCTGAACTCCAAGACGCTGTATCATCTGAATATTACGTCTAATTCTGAACTCTAAGCTGATGTAGTATTTGAATATTACATATAATATGTCTGTGTATACCAAAAACTATGCCAAATGTATTTCCATGGAGACACGAAATTTCTAATTAACAAAAACATAACTACATGTACTATTATAGGTCGATGTATTACAGTGATTTATATCGTGAACGAACACGAAACCGGGCTGGATGGACGGACGGGCCGGTTGGACCTATGGCAATATCCCTCCCTTCACTTTGTTTAGCGCTGGATAATAAAATAATGAATTGTCGAAAGACTTTTTTTTAAATGAAAGATGCCACAAAAGATTATTTTTGTGCAATCTGATTAAAACACAGATCCTATTTCGTTTTTTTATAGTTCAAGTTTCGTTTCACTTGTCTATACTACACTAGGATCTGGACGAGTTGTTATATAACAAGATTTTTTGAAGTGATCAAGGGCCATAACACTGTCAATAATTATTGGAAATCGCTAGGCGTCTTCGTCTCCGGACCTTAAACATTGTGTATAAATTTATAGTCAATCGGATATAAACTTTAGCCTCTAGAGCGTCCACAAGATTTTTTTAAATGATCAACTCTGGCAATAATTATCAGAAATCGATGAAAATCCTGACCTTAAACATTGTGTATAAATTTATAGTCAATCGTATATTAACTTTAGCCTCTAGAGCGTCCACAAGATTTTTTTAAGTGATCAACTCTGGCAATAATTATCAGAAATCGATGAAAATCCTGACCTTAAACATTGTGTATAAATTTAAAGTCAATCGGATATTAACTTTAGCCTCTAGAGCGTCCGCAACCAATTGTGGACGTCAGACGGACCGGCGGACGTACGGGGGCGACGACAATATACGACCACATTTCAATGTGGGTGTATAAAAACGAAACGGAATATAGATCTGTATTTTAATTTAAAAATTGATTCTTAAGCATTTCTATATTTTATGATATCTATAGGAAGTTTCATGCAAAATAAATGTTGAGATAACTGGAAAACGAAAAAATAAAGCTACAATAATAGTTGATTATAAAGTATTTATTCCTGATAAAAATATAATAATGGATTTAAATCATATTATAAAATGCAATAACAAGTGGACCAACGCCATATAAACCATTTATAGAAATAACACAATCATTATAATATAGATCAGTATTTTAACGGTCGAGTGTGATATCTGTATATACGTAATGTTTTGCACGAGGCCATAAAACAACTTAAAAATAAAGACACTATCCGGCACGTGCATTTCAATAAAAGACGTCACGGGCCTCAAATATTGCAACTTGTACAATAATGTACGCTTGGCACATTGCCCTACCATTATTTGAAATAATGGTACACCAACATCAAAGGATGACGTCACACCTGTATTTCAAATACTTTTACAACCCAACGAAAACACACCATTGTTATAAATGTATACTGATAAATTTCGTTTTACTGATTAAATTAAATCAACATTTGATTCGGCCTCAGATTATGAAATCAATGTCAGATTTTTTTTTAAAAATCCTACATTAATTATTGCATGTTGTTTGTATTTTATCGGCAGCTGCATAAAAAGTCTACTGTGAAAGACGGGTATTTTGCCTATGGTCCCTTTAACGTCCATGGCGAAATGCATGCGTAATACAATATACACAAATAATAATAATGAGACTTGACTCATTATACGTCATCCTAAATGTCAATACACGTTGAATTGATCATTTTAATTGTTATTCATGCATAGTAATAGAAACAAGACCAATACCTAAAGAGAGCTTGGCCAACGCGAGCAGTCGCCATTTTATATTACACAACCCCAATTAAGGCATTAAATGGCCAGACTGTCACTATATCTGGCCCTGATTGAAATTTTAATGGAAAAGTGCGGCGTTATTGGCCCTGGTTGCCATAAACGGGATTCCTCCGGCGAATATATAAAGGTAATGGGACTGTTATTTCATTGTGTGTTGCGTCGTACTTGCGCGGGTTCTCTTTCACTAAGTTAATCAACCGTTAATCAATTGCTTGCAAATGGCCGATTTTTTGGACATGGTGTTATATTATAATGATATAAAAAAAACAGCGGCGAGTGGACGTAAACAATGTTGAAAAGAGAAATGCTTACTTATGACGTTATTTACGTGGGATTCCCCAAACGTTTCAGCGATTATTCTGTGCACACAATCTAATTAAAACACAGATCCTATTTCGTTTCGTTTTTATAGTTCAAAATTTCGTTATACTTGTCTTTACGACAAAAGGATACCGGCATTCTGGGTGAAGTGATCAATGAAACGTGCGATGCACGGAACTGTACGGGTAAACCACTAGAAGTCAACAAAATGATACGGGGTTTAGCGTCCTACTGTTATGTTCCTAAACTCTGATTCATTAATCAATGTCTGACTACATGGGGTCAAAAGACGCTCGCGCGATCCCAGTCAGATCTTCATATAGTGTAGGTCATCGAAACTATAAAAAAAAAACGAAGCGAAATATTGATCAGATTGCTGTGCACATGAAAATACAAAAGACGCTCGCGCGATCCCAGTCAGATCTTCATATAGTGTAGGTCATCGAAACTATAAAAAAAGACGAAGCGAAATATTGATCAGATTGCTGTGCACATGAAAATACAAAAAATCGAGCGTCGCAAACGCCTACTTAGAAATCGGGACCTTTATGAAGATGGGACGGGATATGGTTCTTTAGGCTGATTCTTGTTTAAGTTTATAAGAATAAACACTTCCTCTCTCAATCTGTTGTTTGGATGATGTTCTACGGCGTTTGGTCCTGGGTTCACTCCCCTGTTCATCAACGGGTCCATAACCTCCACCACCAGGTGTCTCCAGGTGAAACACGTCCTACAATTAAAGGACAATGACTCTTTAATCTTGCCTGTAATATCTCCCTCGGTAGAAGCGGACGTTTACCCCACTGATGCAGATAAAACAAAATGAAATGAGCAGGGTAATGAGCAGGGCAAACCAGCGGCGTTGTGCTAAAGGGTAGTTTTGTCCGGAAAAATGGCTGTGCGGCCTACTCTTGGTTTGATTTTTGTCTGAAAGGGGATGTCAAGTTGCTGTGAATGTCATTTACTGAACCTCCGCGAACAGACGCTCTTGTCTGGGAGATCCTCCGTCCTGCTCCACTGCAAACGCAACGGGGTCGGAAGATTTCGAGAAAATTTCTCGGCCAACCCATGGATCGAACCTGGGACCTTATGTTTAGTGACCCGGCGCCATACTCATCGGTCCACAGTGGGTGGTCAGGCCGTACTAAACTTAAGCTGTCTGTCTAGCTTGAGAACATACATTAAGCTAGTTGACAGACATTTTAATCCCAAGTCGGCGATTTTAGCCGAAAACACCAAGTATATTTCGCCAATTTTCAAATGCATTTATTCCGCTTTCCTTTAATGAAATAGAAAATGTTTATTTAGTCCTTTTGTGTATGACAGGTTTGAAACTGGGGTAGAATCCCATTACAAAACAGTATAATAATTACATGTATTAGATATGGTGGCCATTCAGATCAGAGATCTATTCGCGAAGTAGTTAGTAGAATGGATAGTAATTGGATAAACCACCAATACTTACCCCAGGTTTTACATCAACTGAGTTTTTACCACCAAGATTAACAATACGACCATCTTTATAATACATCAGATTTACACCACATTTACCTGGTCCTCCCCCTGAAATATAATACACATTGGATTCAAAAATGACCCAACCATGGTGAATATTACCCAGCCCAAACCTGGATCAGTTCC
This sequence comes from Patella caerulea, assembly GCA_036850965.1. NCBI lineage: Eukaryota > Metazoa > Mollusca > Gastropoda > Patellidae > Patella > Patella caerulea. The sequence goes on along the minus strand of JAZGQO010000011.1, from coordinate 62,718,451 downwards.
GTTTAGTATATACAACGATATAATAGATCGTTCAACCTAAAACGGCAAAATTTGACTGGGATCAAAACGGCCAAAATTTTGTCAAAATATATGTAAATACATTAAATCTTGGCACATTTTTTAGTGTGGATTAAATAAAACATGATAAATTTGATATTTGTCAGAAAAAGATTGTTTGGAAATATATTTCAATACGTACCATTCATTCCATAAGGTACAAACACTCGTCTTTCTGTTAGAACGGAAAGTGTGAAAGGTCTACGGAATAATAATTCTCTAACGACACCATCCCCGCCACAATATAATCCGTTACCTCCAGTACCCGGGTTCAGATGGAAACATTTCACTACCACAGGATATCTATAAACATATATATTAATGGAATCTGATTAAAATATCATTTTTTATACTTTCGATGGGCTACGTATACACTACATGGACATCTGACCAATTGTGCTGGGATGTCGCATCGAGTGGCGTTTGGTCCTATGGCGTCAGACATTGATTAATCAATCAACGTTGACGTTTCTATTTGTTTACCCACAGTGCTTTGCATCGCACTCAAAGAAGTAGCCGTAACATATGGTTTCATTGGCTAATCCCTCGCGCCAACCAGAACGCAGATTATATAACAACTCTTCCAGATCCTAGTGTTGTATAGACAAGTAAAACGAAATTGAACTATAAAAAAAACGAAACTAAATAGGATCAGATTAATATTAGTGGAAATCAAAACAAATTCAATAGCTACGTGAATGGACATTTTGAAAATTCCTTGGAGTACCAAGACGTTTGTAAAAAAAAAATCTTTTATAGGCCTATTTCAAATAAATATCTATAGTGAATTATTGTCTCTAGATTACTGATAGGCGCGGATTATAATTCCACTTGCCAAGACCAGTTTCACTTGAAAAAGGTTATACCCCCCACGAAAACATAAATATTATTTCCTACAAAAAGTCCAGCAACTTATAATACACTTCAATCTGTGTAGGTTCATTTCCAAAAGTTTCAGTTATCTTGAAGTATAAGTCAAGCGAATTTCTTGAAATTTGCTGGAATTTTGTAGGATTTAATAAAAATTTTATGGGTTGTTTTTTGGGGTCACCCTGTATCAGAGATTCATTACCAAAAGTAAGAAAAAAACATTTGGCAATTTGAATAAAATGACTAATAGTAAAACTGAAATCGACATCTAGAGATATTTGACATATTATTGATATTAACCCCATCTACATAACATACATCTTATATATACATTATACTTATTCTCGATACAACATTAACATAGCTAATAACACCAGCATCCCTGCACCAACATTCTTCCTGAATTAACCCTAATGCTTTCATCATTATGGCATTTTCTAATGCAGTTTTTTCACGGTGCATTACATCTCTTCTGGAAATGTTTTCAAGTTTTTCTGATATCAGATGACAACTATTCATACCTTCAATAAAAGCCTGTTTACCTTTTTTCGACAATTTCTGGATCGGTAATTCTAGTATTGGTCATATGAGTATGTACACCACCACGACCATCCCACGTTGGACCCTGAACAAAAATGTTAATAGATTTGAAAAGATCGGCCATACATGATATTTTTAAGATCTACTATGAAACTATTTTGCACATCTTTTTGGGCTTCATTTTACATTTTTGAGACCCTCACCAGACAAAAGTTATAGTTACCAAACCCATTTATGGATCAATTTTTTTCGTAAGTAATAAAAATTGTGCTTTAGTGGGCAATGTCTTTGTGCAGGGATGTGTTGAGGGAGAATTGCATTTCTGCAGTTTCTTCGTATGAAATGCTGGCAAAATGCATTTCCCAGTCAATTTTTTAAAATAGCTGCCATACCGCAACAGCACCCGCGGATATGGCTCCGCCCCATCGCTTTGTTTTAACTCAAAATAAGTTGTGGGATCTCCTGGTACAAAATAAGACAACTTACAGCTCCAGCTCCACCAGCAACTGTTTCATAATATCCCACATCTTTATCACCAAATGTTATATTATTCATACAACCCTGAAATAATAGATTTATTATTACAAATCTCCAACACACCAAGGGGGGTTGGATGGCCGAATGGTTAGTGTGTGCGTGCCGTATCATACGACCTACCCTTGAGTCAACTGGCGTGGTTTCAAATCCCAGATTGTACGTGGCAAGGAGTAGGGTCGCCTGTCCAGGCTCGTGGGTTTTCTCCGGGTATTCCGGTTTCCTCCCACTGCTAAAGAACCCTATGCGAAAGCAAATTATTGAAATAAAATTAAGCCATATGTTAGCCCCGAAATGACCTAGTTTGTGTCGAGTGGACATAAAAACCCATTTCTCTCTCTCCAACACACCAAAATAAAGATTAAAGAGGCATTATATAAGATTTAGATAAAGAGCTGGACGTTCTTGCTTTAAAAGTTCAAAAAGAGATCCAGAAAAAAGAATATATTGAAAATTTCATTCAAATTACTTTATTCTCAAGGAAGTTATGACTATACCATTACCAGGAGGGATCAGTTTCATAAATCCTATTATGCCTTTTGGCAAGACTACTTTTTTGCCTGTATTAGTCTGGAATATTTTGTCCTTGAAATGACTCTATGCAAGCCTAGATAATTGGTCTTCATTAATCCTATTCATTGTTGAATATGTACATAAATTTAGAAATAACATAGTCTTGGCATCAAATGGGATCCCAATCCAGTAAATATCACATGCCAGCTATCATGACATCCAGAGTTGATTATGGTCTGGATAAACTAAATTGCCAAATTAATAATTTAGATAACATTTCAGATCCAAAGAAAGGCCTGTAGATTTATTATTAAAAATCTCCAACACACCAAGGGGGGGTTGGATGGCCAAGTGGTTAGTGTGCGCGCCGTATCATACGACCTACCCTTGAGTCAACTGGCGTGGTTTCAAATCCCAGATTGTACGTGGCAAGGAGTAGGGTCACCTGTCCAGGCTCATGGGTTTTCTCCGGGTAGCTTTTGCATAATGTATATTTGATTAAATTTTAAATACTCAATTTGAGTAGATATTTGTGTGGATTATATAAGAAGTGAAACGATAGACATTTTCCCCAAAATGCAAATAACAACAGAAGCTTTAAGCTATTCAAAAAGGTAGAGAAAAAAAGATATTTTGTGATCAAAATGAATCAAATGTTTAAATATCTGACACGTAAAATAATCTGACATAAAATGGATAATGTTTAAATATTTCATCCATTAAAAACTACGAGCAAATATTTAAGAAATGTTATATATTCTAATCTGAAAATACAGATAATTTCAGACATTCTAATTCCATACACACATTTCTTAAAATCTTTTTTCATGATAGGCAACTCTCTTCCAAAAGCCTTTAATGCACTGTTCCTGTCCTATTTTTTTACATGCAAATTGAAATTGTTGGGGTTTACGTTTTTTCAAGACAAACTCAGCCTTTACGGGAGGTTGTAAAACAAGTATGGTTACCAGATGTTTCTATCATTCCTGATCTTTACTGATTTTTTTTTCCTAGAACAATTAAGGAATTGTAAAATCGCTTAACATGACACTAAACATTATATAATAGGCTAAAGAAATTAGTTTCTAACAAATTTGCCTTTCACAAAAGACATTCCAATGACTTATATTGTGTGTTGTTTGGTAGTATTTACTGCCTGGTAACGTGTATATAATTGTTTAACTTGATTGTCGTCTATTATAAATCATTGCAATGTTCTTTTAAAAAGTCAATTTGCACCCATAACAACAGTGAAAATAAACATCCACCAATATGGAGATCTTTAAGACAGATGAGAGATAGGTAAAACACACAATACATCCAACACACTCTTATCTTGTTTTTGGGAATAGTTTTTGCAACCAACTGCTTGAAGTGTTTTTACTAAAACAATTTATGCTAGCGTTACCAAGTAGGCAATGAATTCAATCTTCCCATGTAGTCTAACAACCGTTAACTAACAATTGCAAATTAATTTCTCTATAAAATACGTTTTTAGTGTTGTAAATGTTTCTCCAAATGGGAACTGACTGTAAATCAACAAGTACTTCTTCTGTTATAACATGTTTTCTTACGGTTTTTTGTCCGCTATAAAAGCTGTCTGGGGTTGTTGTAGTTCTTAGCGTTTAACATCTGCTTCCACCGAAGGTGATATCGCAGACAAGTCTTATTTTTCATTTTTATTATCTTAGCGCACGCGCAGGGGTCTTTGCTGTGGGAGGAAACTGAAGTGCCCGGAGGAAACCCACAAGGTTGAGAAGACGCCCCTATCTCCATGCTACATACGCTCACACCAGGGATCGAAACCACAGCCGCAAGCCAGAGGTGACCGGCCATATTTTATGGCAGGTCTTTTTTTTGCAATCAATATAACTATATACAGGCAGCTATTTCTATCTATAGTAGTCTAACTACTGGTCTTCCTGGGATGATTTCGTCAATGAAAACTGATCAATGATACAATAGAAAGCTCTGAATCACAACAGGGGGTATTTTATGACTTAATGCACACTCAATAATAATTTTAAACAAAATCTGGAATAGTTTGAATTTAGATTTGAAAGCACAAGTTCCTTGGAGAAGGACTGCCTTGGGACAAAGGTTAGCACCAATCACCAAAGTATAAATCAATTTTTTAGCTACAGTGATGGAGTATATCGAAAATGCTCACTGCCCCCTACAATTGGATCTTTCTGGCAACAGGCTTGAGGGCTATCATATTTTTAAAATAGATTCAGCATATCCTGAGTACACTATACCCTTACTCGTACAGCAAAAAAGTATTAATGTTATCAGACAAAGGTTAACAACCATTGAGTACCAATACTTTAGAAATGTATTAAAATCATTGGGCATAGCTATAGGTTAATCAACAACCCCCGAGTACCAATATAGCAGACAAGTATGACCAGGTAGAATTAGGGCATAGTTAAGTTTAGGTCCCAGCCATTACAGATTACCGTAGTCAGAAGCTTAATCAAGTTTAACTCTTTAATTATATTAGAGACATTGTTTTATAAATTATTATCTATTGTACAGTTAATCAAGTAGGCATTAATGTATTAGGGATTATAAGTTAGGGTTACTAACAAACAAAGCTAAGGTATTAAAGTTATGAAATTTGTATATTCAAAAAAAAAAAGGAGGGTAGTTGACCATGGAGAACTGACTAGATGATCCATCTTGGAGCCAAGTTGTGGTGTCAGTCTAAATTCTAATACTGGGTGAATGGCTGTATTAAATACTACCTGGTCATATAATTAAAGAGTTAAACTTGATTAGGCTTCTGACTACGGTAATCTGTAATGGCTGGGACCTAAACTTAACTATGCCCTAATTCTACCTGGTCATACAAGTATCAAAATCCTCGAGCATAGGTTAATAACCGTTAAGTGCCAACTAAAAATCAAAATCTTTATAAAGATTTTAGTGCTTTTAGTTTTACTATAACAGGGAACATGAGTATAAAATACCATTGGTGCTATATGGCATTTCTTAATGTCTGTTTAGGTAAGAGTGTTTTTTCATCAATGAAAACTGTTTTGTGGTATGATTTACTGGTGAGGAAGATGTTTATTGGATTGTTTTAGCAGATGTATAATGTACTCTGTATAAGAAGTGTTTTTTATATAAATAGATTATTTATGTTTTATGCCACCAGTCGAGATCTGAAGATAAAGATGTAACTGTTCAATCTGTGTCAGACATTAAAACGGTGGATCATCATTTGCATTTTTCTGAAAATATCTAATTTTTTCACTGATTAATCTCAGCTACAATTTACTTATATTGATTACTCAAACATACATTATGCAAGAGCCAGATCTGCCTATTGCACGTCTTTCTTTGAGCCTTAAATCATTAATTAGACATTAGTTAACTTAGCAAGACCAAAAACTATTAACTAGACATTAGTTAACTTAGAAAGACCATAATAAACTCTTGATGCCATCAAATGGTGGTGCTATATAAGTAGATATAAATACGTTTTGTATTTGATGCAGCTACCGTAAAAATTGATATAATTGTATCGCCCATATCTAGCATAAGATTGAAGTAATCCAAGAGAAATTTTCAGCATATTCCCTTTTTATTATTTTTTAAATTATTACAACCAGCAGCTTTCACCTTGATAAATAAACAAAATACATTGAAGGTAAATAATTTCCCAGCTTGAATTCAATCAGAAGTTTTTACAGAACACTTATAGGTGATGCTGGTTTGTTTATATCTTTTGCAGAGGATACTGAATTAACTGAAGGTAATGAACTCTTAATTCATCATATCTTTGTAAATATTTCTTTTAGAGATTCGCAATTTGTAATTGGCAAGAAATTCAAAATCAGCTGTTGTTTATTTTTACTGAATCAATAGTCAGATTTATATATAATTATTCCTATTTAATAATGCAAAATTTGTATTCAAAACATGTTAAAATATATAAAAAATTAACTACCTTGCAAAATTTTGATACGAAAATTTTTGTCCATGGATGAAAAAGGATGTACAACCTTTCTAGAACAGAATACGGTATTGGGTGTATAGTGTATAGGCTGGCCACAAGATGACTTGGATTGTTCATTACAAGCAGAAGGGCTAATTAAAAACAGCCATCTTATGAATGAATTGGTTTAGTAACAGAGTGTATGAAATAATATGTTTACTAATTACCTGTGAGGCAGCACATACACCAAATGCTTTAAAAACAACATCTACAACACGCTGTGATGTCGTCACGTTGCCTCCAACCACAGCAGCATTTTCAGACGGATCTAGTAAACAACCTTTCGGTATAATAGTTTTTACTGGTTTTAGACAACCCTATCAGAAATAAAAACACATTAGCAGCTTCATGGTTCTATTACCTAAAAATCATGTAAAGATTCTGCTCTACTTTCAGCGCAAAAATCTGAGTGAAATGAAATAAAATTGGAATGAAAGAGAGAGAGAGAGAGAGAGAGAGAGAGAGAGAGAGAGAAAGAGAGAGAGAGAGAGAGAAATGGGGTTTAATGTCCACTCAACACAAACTAGGTCATTTCGGGACTAATATATGTTTTTTTAAAATTTAATTTCAATAATTCGCTTGCGCGTAGGGGTCTTTAGCAGTGGGAGGAAACCGTAGTGCCCAGAGGGAACCCACGAGGTTGAGAAGGCGCCCCTATCTCCATGCCACATACGCTCACACCAGGGCTCGAAACCACAGCCGCACGCCAGAGGTGACCGGCCAGCTAGAGGTCGAAGCGCGGCACTCTAGACTACTAGGCCATTCCACCCCCCTAGGAATGAAAGAAATGGGGTTAAATGCCAAACATTTCTGCACCAACTGGACTAATGAAGATGGGCATACGCCATGCAGTGTACTAGAGGGAAGATTTGTCTGGATAGCAGCACTATAGGCTACTCTGTTATACAATTCCTACTGTTAAGGGATCTTTTACGTGCATGTCAATATGTACACAGGATCTTGGTTTTTTGTCCCATCCTTACAACTATACATTGTCCCTTGACAAATCATCTGTCCTGCACCACTAACAAAAGGGAACCGCGCCAAAAGCCAAATTTAGCCAGGAAAGCAATTGAATTCTAACTGTCATGGATTCTGTACGTGTACACAAATGTGGCATCCAAATGTCGCGACACTGTTCCTTGCCATAACAGGGATGGTTCCTGGACATTCTTATTAGTGACTCAGCCCCCTTACTCACTGAGCAAGTGCGGCTGTCCAACGTAGAACAGGTTTCAAACTTAGACTTAACATAAATATCTTCAAGATTAAGACAACTTCCTAATGGGTGCAGTATCTGTCACCAGTTGTATAGCCAGAGTAGGATGATGTGACTTTGAGGTAGAGTCCCCATCTTCCATCACCTCCCAAAATTCTGACCAAACTGTCGAAAGAGTTAGAATATGTTGTCATGCGCATGGCATGTTATGTGAATTATTGCTAAATGACACAAAAGATGGACTACAAATTCCAGAGAAATTTATATTTGTATTACCTGATTAAGTGGAACATTATGTCCAACCATACATCTTAAACAATAAATCAAACCAGACAGCGCTACAGCCCTTGGTGCGTTCGCATTACCATGAACTTCATAACCAGTGGAGGAAAAATCAAATATGGCTGTCCCCTGCAGAAAGTCATTTCAATACACATTTTATTAAGGGATAATTGAATGAAATGAAACTGGGATTGATGTCCTTTTTTTCCTTACCTACACGGTTTTGATTCCACGGTTGTACGTGACAAGGAGTAGGGTAGCCTGTCCAACCTCTTGGGTTTTCTCAAGCTCCTCTGGTTTCTTCCCACTGCTAAAGACCCCTACATGCAAACAAATTATTGAAATAAAATGAAATGAAATAGGCCTTAACGTCCTACTGTTCTGGTAGAACCAGGCTAACGAAGACATGTATACGCAATACAGTGTGCTATGAGGGTAAGAAATTTTGCCTGGACAGCGGCACTACAGTCTACACTTAAATATCAAATTCCAACTGTCGAGGGATCTTTTATGTGCATGCCAATGAGTACACGGGACCTCGTTTTTATGTCCCATCCTAATGACTATACTTTTTCCCTTGCCAGAACCAATAACAAAGGGGAACCATGCCCGAAATTCCTGATGATCATTCATGCCTTATGCAAGGATCGAACATCATACTCCCCGAGGCACCTTGGATCCTTTGGAATGATAATAAGTCAGCATCTTATGCACTGAGTCACCGTGGCTCCCATACAAGTACAACATCAAAGAACCATCATTACAAAATCTATTAATGATTTTTGTGGAATAAACGGCAGGATATTTGAAAGTGATATTATTATAAGAAATCCACATATGCCAACTATTTACTGACTCTAATTTGATTTGCACAAGTAACTCAAAAACATAACACAACTCCTTATAGATGAACCTGACATTTTCTTGTGATGTTAAAAAAAACGTATTCTCAATTTTCTGAATACAATCTATTTGCAATCTCGTTAAGAATTTTAATCTTTGTAACAGTATTTAAACACATTTAAGCGTCTTAAAAACACTGGTGTCGAAATACCATAAATTCATCTCTTAAATTTAATACATGCCTTCTGTTCGTCAATTTCAACATCCAGTCCTATTTTACTACCATTATCCATAAAGTCTTCAGCATGTAGTTTTGTGTGTCCAGTCCTTTCTTTTGTTTTCTTGGCTATTTCTTTTAGCATATCTCTGACAGCTATCTCTGCATTGCTCTATAAAAATGTAATTACCGATCTTAATTTAAACAATGTATACATGTATAACATAAAACTCCATTGATAGAGCTCCATTTCCACAGACCTGACCCATCATTTTCAAAACCATTTCAAGTAGTTTAGTCTAACTTATTGTAAATTGTTCGAATGGTAGAAATTACTTCTCAATTGTTGAATACTTGAAGTAGTTTCACATACATAGCATTTTTTTTAAAGGAAATACCATGCATATATTTTTGACGTTCAATTAAGTAGGAAATACCAAAGAGATCTTAAGTTAGTAGAATTGTATATATTTAAATAAAAGCGTCTTGAACAGATCTGGCACACTCAAATCAAATTGTTTAAAGATGCACTATGAGTTTTGGCAGGATAATATATAAATATATGTCATTAATTTTAATATTCAAAATTATCCAAGATGAAGGAGAGAACATCTTGGAATGTCATTTGGATGTTTTCTTTTCTAACATTCAAGAGGTAAAGCCATCAATCGCCATCCAAGTGATTTTGAATCCATTGAAAATTGAAAATTATGAAATTTGAATCGATAAAAGGAATATATCAGTTCAAAATTAGATCAATTCCACTCAGTATATACAATCGATTCTGCCGAATACAGCACTGTCTGGGATTGTCATATTATGTCGGATTACATAGAATGCCATAGTATTCAGATGACGGATGTGACAAGAGTCCACTGTATAAAGATATGATAAATTGAAAATTTAGAAACACTCTCTTCAAGTCAGTGCCACCTATAACTGTTATGTAACGACTTTTGATAGGCCTCTCTTTAATTTAGTTGAATTCAAACCTGGACTGGAGACGTTATTTTTGTTACAAATTGTATGTCAAATAACCATTCTGGGTACATATTTTAACTTCGACTAATCCGTGGAAAATAAGAAACAAAAGTAATAATATGTGGCTTTAACCAGTCATATCCTAAAACATACTAAACCAACATTGCCTGTCTACAATTAGCTGTGCTTGAGCTCAGACACTAAGCTGAATGACCAACATTTTAAGTACGGTAGTAATCAATAATTTTAGTCGAAAACACTATGTAGGCCTACACTTTGAGAATTTTAAGAAATATTTATTCTACTTATAAATAAAACATTTGAAAAGGTTTATTTAGTCACTTTGAGGACATACTCTGCGCAGTGTTGCGTCTGATTAGAGGTAATCCAACTACACACTGCTATTCTGAGTGGATATTGTTGTGTTAAATTTGGATTGATCAGTAGTCCGTCTACCAACCAATCACGAACTGCCAATACTGGACCAAATATGTTTACATAACGTATACGTCATGACTCACGATTTTATTATGCCTAATTAACCCATGCATAGCAGAATACTGCAGTAAAACTAATTGCGTGACAAACGAGGCTATCAAGTCGAATGAAATGTAAACAATACTGTTTGGAAACGAACATACTTTCACGGTTTTAATACCTTAAATCACTGTCCAAAGTTTTAGGGAAGAAACAGATGAAACGAAGGACTGTCATGTTGCTGTACTTAAGTGATAGCTTTCATTGAATGGAAAGAATAGACACACTCCCGCATAAGTTCAAGAAACAGACGCTATTCCAGCAATGGTCAGAGAGGGATTTCTCGGGCCATTGCTTCAGGAATATGCTTTGAGGAAGACAGATTACAAAATAGTGTACTAATTTTTGGATATGGCAGCCATTCAGAGCCGAGATCCATTTTTGAAGTAGATAGTTCTCTTTGTGCAGAATGATCCCCTGATGCGAAAACATATCTAACAAAACTATAACAATTCTCTATGTGTTATACTTACTTGTATATAGGCCATGTAAGCATTAACAACCTTCAAGCCATATTCATTAATTAATTCTGATACCAACTGAATTCCCTGTAAAATATCATGCTATATCTTATTTGACATGGAATGTATAGTAAGGTTGAAAATCTCATTTACAAAATACTTTGGTCATATGGTAAATACCATTTTATTGATTATATGTGCAATGTAAAGGGGGAGTACTTTGCCCTGACACAAATATTCCAACTTACTCTTTGTTGAATTCCAACTGAACCTTGTTTTTTCAAGTGGGAGGGTTCAAACCAAAGACATTCTATCTAGTCATGAGGCGTGAGCCTTTACCGCGGCCCCATAAAGTTGAATAGGGTGTAAGGGGATATAATCAGGCGTAGATCCAGAGGGGGGCACACCCGGCGCAAGCCCTCTCAATTTTTTGAAGTGGCGAACAATTTTTAGCTCCATATATTCTCTCGGGAAAGGAGAACAAAAATAGTTTAGGTTGGAAATCGTAATTTACAGTACTATTAGTCCTTGTGGGCATTTTTTCCAATCAAAAATCACAGGCTGGGCTTCGCACTCCCAAGTTGGTGCAGCACGCCCCCCTCCTCTTTCTGAAAATCCTGGATCCGCCCCTGATAATGTTTATGTTTGGCATTATTCATAATTACAAAACCGTATTACCTTTTGATTTGCAGCTATTTGAGCACGTAAATCACTGAGATTATCATTAATATCTCTGGCACCACTACTTCCTGGATATTTACCAGGTTCATTAAAAGCATCAATTACTTCTAAAATACAAAACCCAAAAATAAAACACGATTGTCTTTACACTCTTTGGTATCATACTTAAAATTACGAAAACAAAACATAACAGTCTTCATACTGATTTCAAATATTCAAAGGAGCTAAATTGCTAACATTTGGGACCTAATAGAAATTGACAAAATTGACTCGCAACGCATATAATACTGTAATATGAAGTATATAAACTCATTTATATTCAATGGTTTCCGTTTTTACTCTAATTTCAAATCAGTTATGTTCGTCGAAATAAGCCAGCAGTCTCAATCGAATTCAAATTTCCAGTCTCTGATTATTCCAGTCTACATACACCGTTTGAAATAGTGCAATATGTCTAGCCTCGTTCCTCTAATTTCAAATCAGTTATGTTTATTTTGATTTGAATGTTGATTTAAATTGACAAATAATTCATGTTTCAAAGTTGAAGATTTTGGATGATATTGAGTTTAGAGGTTAGCTACCGTACTTTAAAATTACAATTGATACAAAATATCATATACTTAAAACTACATTTGATTCACAGTATCATATTTAATTAAACAATCAAATCAAAATCTTATTCAAATGATATTTGAATATTCAATTCAACTAAAGTGATAAATTTTAATCCCTTTTTGACACAATAAATTTTTTATATCTGTTTGTTTACTTTGGAATATTAGTCGATTTCCTTGAATTAATATTATGAAATATTTCATGGGAAACAAAATCAGATCAAATTCTGTGTGTCTTATATGATCAGGTCTATCATTGAGTCCAGAAGTCAGTTGGTTTCGATCCCAAGCTTATATCTGAAATCTGACCTGAAGTAGGGTCGTCAATTTGCCTAACCTAGGGGATTATCACTGTGTTACCCACCAGTGCTAAAAAACGACACATAAGTGGTTAATTGAATTAAAAATGTACATATTTCTACAATATGATTTAGACATGGATCCTATATCTCAATTTGTTTTTTAAAGTGCAAAATTCTGTTTTGACTTGTCTTTACTACACTAGGATCTGGAAGGGTTGTTATATCACTGGCAATCTGGTTGAAGTGACGAATTAGCCAATAAAATGGTCTGTTACGGTGAGTCCTTGTCGAGCGATGCATCATAGGGTCAAAAGCCGCTTGTACGACCCCTGACACGACCTTTCAGTACAACTGGTTAGATTTTCATGTAGAAGAGGCTATTGGATGTATAAAAAAAACGAAACGAAACAAAGATCCGTATTTTAATCAGATAGAAATAATCTCTATTAAAAAATGACGTAAATAAAAATAAATATATTGTTTATGTTCAACCTACCCTTTTCCATAAATACACCTTTGTTTACTAGTTTAAATGTTTTAAATACAGCTCCTTCTTCTTGTATAATCTTAGAATGGGGTGGCATAGAACCTGGTGTGATGCCACCAATATCAGCATGATGACCTCGACTAGCTACAAAAAATACAGGTTTCTTTTCATCTGCATAAAATACCTAAAATTAGACAAATCATCATCGATCAGCATTAAAAGAATAGCCTTAAACACAATGGGCCAGTCGATTTTTCAGCTTGAGAAGTCGAGATTATATTGAGAGAAAGAAATGCAGTTTAACGCCCACTCAACACAAACATTGTCATTTCGGGACTAACACATGGTTCAATTTTATTTCAATGCTTCAAGCGTATAGGGGTCTTTAGCAGTGGAAGGAGAACCCATGAGGTTGGACAGGCGATTCAACTCCGGGGAATCAATGACAGATCTTAAGATGCAATGCTAACCATTCGGTCATCCACCCCCCACCCACCCCACTGTGAAGTCAAGATTATAAAATCACATTCAGAAATGAAATGAAATGGGGTTTAACGTCCTACTCTTCTGCACCTTACCTGGGCTAATGGAAGACGGGCATACGCCATACAGTGTGCTATGAGGGACAATTTTGCCTGGGCAGCGGCACTACGGCCTACTCTTATATCGAATTCCAACTGCCAAGGGATCTTTTATGTGCATGCCAATGTGTACACGGGACCTCAGTTTTTCGTCCCATCCGAATGGCTAGGCAGTTGTCCTTGACAGGCCCTCATTCTGCATAACTGACAAGGGGAAACCACGCCGGAAAATCCAGATGAACTTTCTCGGCCAATGCAGGGATCGAACACCCGACCTCCAGGCTAGCAAGCCAGTGTCTTACCCACCGTGATTCCCAAATCACATTGAGATGTAATAACATACTGCATGTATAATAATATATATCGCCAGTTGAAACTCCACGACGTAAACAAACAGGCTTCAAAAAGCATGTATGTCTCACATAATGTTGTTTCTACTTGAAATCTAATTGTTTTATAATCAGTAAGTTATTACAATCTCGATGTGATTTTTAAGCTCATAGTGCAAGGGAGGAAACTGCAGATAGTCTTGACTATAATTACACCAAACAATTACATCAAAACAGTTTGAGAAGTTATCTTAAAGATACATTATGTAAGATTTAAATATGGAGCTAGCCATTCTTGCTATAACAGTTCGAAAATAGATAATGTAAAGTGAATAATCAGCCTTTGAAGTTCTGACGAGACGTGTGCAATAATTGCAACGTACTGGTTGTTCAAAGCTTCTGTTGCATGCCTTCATTTTTAGATTAAATCAAAATATGGCTGAACAGTTGTAATCTATTTAATATCAGAGAAATCCTGCCAAATGCAAGACCTGTAATAATTGACCGATTTAGCTCTTGCATAATGTATGTTTAATTTACCAATGGTTCTTGCCTTTCCAAAACAACTTTACTTTATCCACTCGACACAAAACAGATTATTTCGGAACTAACATATGGTTCAATTTTATTTCGATAATTTGTTTGCGTGTTGGGGTTTTGACCTTACTCCATGTCACGTACAAGCGTGGAATTGAAACCAAGCCACTTGACTCAATGAGAGACTTTAATGATCTAAATGATCCAATGAGCACATGTTAACCATTGGCACCGTTCAGTATTTACAGTATGAGGACCTGAAAATTTGATAACTCCTTCCTATGAGGGTGTATTGGTGACTCAGTGAATAAGGTGCTTGCTCGATAACCATGGGGGTCCAGGGTTTGATCATGGTGTTCCTCAATATCAATGGTGAAAGAAAGAAGTCCAGGTAAACAATAATGCCTAATCGTACGGATGGGACGAAAAAAACACATCCAGTGTATACATTGGGGTTCACATAAAAAAAAACTTTAAGTCAAGGCATGGTGTATAATATCTCAGTGTGGACAGAAAAGTAGGAATTTTGTCTGCGATATCACCTCGGTGGAAGCGGATGTAAAATACAAGTAACTCACACACTGAGAGAAAAGTAAGACCCTTAACCCCATTTCACAAAAAATTTAAAGCCACATCTATATGATGATATACAGCGCAGGTTTTTGCAAGCAAAATAACATTTAATGAAAACATGACAATTCCTCTGTATTAATATGTAGAATCTTACTGGAGTAATGACGGTTAGATCAGGAAGATGGCTGCCACCAGCTTGAGGATGGTTGCTAAGTATAACATCACCATCATGTAAATCATCACCCAAAGCTTTTATCTGAAACAATATAGGGATGGTCAGTGTGGAGACAATTAATGGGATTCTGAGAGAGAGAGAGAGAGAGAGAGAGAGAGAGAACTGGGTTTAACATCATTCAACACAAACTGTCATTTGGGACTCACACATGATTCAATTTTATTTCAATATTTTGCAGTGGAAGGAACACAGAGGACCTGGAGAAAACCCACGAGGTTGGACAGATGACCCTACTCCTTGTCACATACGAGAGGTGAATCGAAACCAAGCCAGTTGACTCAATGACAGACCTTATGATCTAACGAGCACGCTTTAACCATTCGACCATCCACACCCCCCACCCCACACACTATGTGGCTTTATTAACAATCAAAGAGGCATTATGTAAGATTTAGATATAGAGCTGGATATTATTGCTGTATTACAGTTAAAAATAGATAACGAAAAAGTCAAATTATTTTATTCTGAGTGGAATTAAGAATGTTTTTAGAGTTTTAACAGGAAATAGACTAAATTGACACACTGATAGTTCATATTCTCATTGTCAAGTATCATTGGCACGATAATAAACAAAGTCTCAATTTGCAGTCCTTCGATTGGTATCCATATTATCGTTTAACCATGATTTGGCAGGTCTTGTTTAATTCACTTAATATCTCAGAAATCCAATGGTCTAGAGCAGGGGTTTCGATTCAGGGTACACATGAACTAAAATTTTACATCAAGTTGGTCAGGGATATACAAAAATATCAAGATAAAACCAAACATCCTTGAACTTAATTATTGAATTCTAAGCACAAAAGTCAAATATACAAGTAATTTTTTAGACTTATTTTCAAATTGTCAATCAAGATATAATATTATACACAAAGTTCTCTTATATTACATAAAACTTAGATATCTATGACATACAGTAAATGATTTCCATGCTAGTTTCTAAGAATTAACATGCCAGTTTATTGAAATTCGTTTCAGGGACCGCATTTCAAATCTTGGCAAGCCCGATCAGGCCTACGGGCCACACATTTGACACCCCTGGTCGTGAGGGTTAATTAAGGGCCTGGCATGTGAATAATGTGAATAATACCTGTTCAATATGACAGTTTCTTTTTTCTTTGGAAAGATTGGCTGAGAATTGTGCATGTGTGGTTAGCAATTTCATGGAATACAGATTGATCAATAAAACAATACATTATTACCTGAAATTGAACTGTTTCTTGCATGGCACCTAGATGAACAGGGATATGAGGTGCATTAGCTACCAGACCACCATCATCTCCAAATAAGGCACATGAGAAATCCAGTCGTTCCTATTAATAAATACCAAACACTGATTAGCAATATACTTGTATGTAGGGACTAAATCAAAGTTAGTTAATGTGGGTCTAATTAATAGTGTAGTTTTCTTGACATATGAAAGAACGATTTTTCTTTAATTTGCACGCCAACTTGAACAAAATTCATACTGAGGGAGCGGGGGGGGGGGGGAATGGGTCGATTTGCCATCACAATTTTAAATAGGGTTCCCTCCTCAAGTGCCGACCACTTATAGAATGTGTTCCCTCATTTCATTTAATCACGATATCATGGCCATTGAATGTCAATATATATTAAATAATTAGCTAATATTTCTGACTGCCGAAATCAATGTGAAACGCACAATTTAAACAAAGAAGACAGCCATATCTTGAGATTATATGATTTGTTAACCCATGCTGTTCTTGAATACAAATCTGGGGTAGCTTTAACTTTTAAATTAACAACGGTTATCTGTATATATTCTTACTTTGATATTAGTAGATATAGACGTTCTTTGTAAAACTCTACCCATTTGTTCAGCTATACTCATAAACCTATGTGAGAATATAGATAACTGTATTGTATCTAATTCTGTACCAACTGTCTTTACTATTCCACTTCCTATCTGAAATACACAAATTTACCATATTTCATTCAGCTAAACATTTCATTTAGGTCTTAAATAAAATGAAACAGAGAGAGAAATGGGGTTTAACGTCCACTCGACACAAACTAGGTCATTTTGGGACTAACATATGGTTTCATTTAATTTCAATAATTCGCTTGCGCGTAGGGGTCTTTAGCAGTGGGAGGAAACCGGAGTGCCCGGAGGAATCCCACAAGGTTGAGAAGGTGCCCCTATCTCCATGCCACATACGCTCACACCAGGGCTCGAAACCACAGCCGCAAGCCAGAGGTGACCGACCAGCTAGAGGTCAAAACGCAGCACTCTAGACCACTAGGCCATCCCAATCCCCCCCTAAATAAAATGAAGTGGGGTTTAACGTCCTACAGGGCTAATGAAGATGGGCATATACCATATTGTTTGCTATGAGTGAAATTTTGCCCAGACGGATGCACTATGGCTGACTCTTGTATCGAATTCCAATGGTCAATCAAATTGCACGTCAATGTGTACACGGGACCTCAGTTTTTTGTCCCATTCAAATGACTAGACAGTTGTCCTTCTCAGGACCTCTGTCCTGCATCACTGACAAGGGAGAACAATTAAAGGCTAGATGAAGTATTGCATTGGGTGGACCTAATCTCTGTATGATTGAATTTTTGTTTAAAACGATTAAAACAGCATTAGGTAAAATTAGACAAACCGCTGACAGTTCTAAGAGGAGGCCAAAACGTCATTGTCAGGGAAAAATTTCCCCTATAGCACGCACCACGCAGAAACGTATGCTTGCGTCTTCATTGGAAAAATAGGAGATCAAACCCCATTTAAGTTTCTTTCCCTCCAATGATTTCACAATCAGACCAAATACAAACATGTTTAAACATCATTTCATTTCATATCTGGCTAGTTATGTTTTACAATATTACTTATCTATATTAAGAGTTTATAAGTGACTATAAAAAAATGAAATGAAATGGCATTTAACATCCTACTGTTGTGCAAAAAACTGGGCTATTAAAGACGGGCATACGCCATACAGTGTGCTTTGAGGAAAATTTTGTTCTGGTAGTGGCATTATAATGGCCTAGTTTCACTTGAAATTCCAACTGCCAAGGGATCTTTTGCATGCACCCCAATGTATACACCTGACTTTGGTTTTTTGACCCATCTGAAGGACTAGACAGTTGTTCTTGTCATGAAATAGCATTTAACATCCTACTGTTCTGCTACAAACTGGGCTATTGAAGACTGGCATACGCCATACAATGTGCTTTGAGGAATATTTTGTTCTGGCAGCGGCATTATAGCCTAGTTTTATATCAAATTCCAACTGCCAAGGGATCTTTTACATGTATGCTAATGTATACGCAGGACTTTGGTTTTTCGACCCATCTGAACGACAAGACAGTTGTTCTTATCATGCTCTCCCCGTCCAGCATCACTGACAAGAATGGAACCACACCGGAATATCTGGATGAACTTTCTCAGCCAATACAGGGATCGAACACCCGACCTCCAGCTTCTTACTCATTTAGCCAGAATGACCCCCTATAAGTGACTTTAACTTACAACTATATGTATATCACCCGTTGATGTTATAGTACCCGTACAAGATGGTTCTATTAAAACAGTGCTAAAAATAAAAAACAAGATGACATTATGTAGGTTCTGAGATCATTTTACATAATCTGAACGTCCCGAAATGGCCTAGTTTGTGTTGAGTGGACGTTAAACCCCATCTCCCTCTCTCTCTGAACATTATATAAATTCCTTATTATATTTTGAATTATCTAATTTATACATTTTCAGTCTTACAGGTAGATAATCTTGAGGGACAAGGGTGCCCCGATTTAAGTTTGATACATACCAATATCGAAAGAAACAAAGATCTTTGGGTGATAAACCTATATTTCACTTTTCGTCAAAATGAGATAAAAAATTGTGGCCTGAATTAGTGTCTACAAATTGTGGACAGATGTCTGGATGAACAGGGGCAACAACAATATCATATTCCTGAAGCAATGGCCCGAGAAATCCCTCTCTGACCATTGCTGGAATAGCGTCTGTTTCTTGAACTTATGCGGGAGTGTGTCTATTCTTTCCGTTCAATGAAAGCTATCACTTAAGTACAGCAACATGACAGTCCTTCGTTACTTCTGGGTCCTCCCTAAATTTTTGGACAGTGATTTAAGGTATTAAAACGGTGAAAGTATGTTCGTTTCCAAACACCTATTGTTTACATTTCATTCGACTTGATAGCCTCGTTTGTCACGCAATTAGTTTTACTGCAGTATTCTGCTATGCACGGGTTAATTAGGCATAATAAAATCGTGAGTCATGACGTATAAGTTATGTAAACATATTTGATCCAGTATTGGCAGCTCGTGATTGGTTGGTAGACTGACTACTGATCAATCAAAATTTAACACAACAATATCCACTCATAATAGCAGTGTGTATTTGGATTACCTCTAATCAGACGCAACACTGCGCGGAGTATGCAACAATATATACGTCCACGTGAAAATGTTAGAATTAAAAAAATATTTTAAATATATTTATTATTCAGTTTAGTCAAAAGAATTGTAAAATATATAAACCAACCTATTTTTATCAATGATTATAGCTGGCCCCTGTATTATATGACCACTGTTTAATTTATCCAGTAGAAATACACTAGTATCAAGATTACCACTATCAAAAAAACATTTCACAACCTAGTAAAAACAATATAACATTTCACAATCGGGTTACAACAATATAATATTTCACAACAATAACATTTCGCAAGCTGGTAAAAACAAGATATTTCACAACCTGGCAAAACAAGATAACATTTCACAACCTGGTAAAAACAAGATATTTCACAACCTGGTAAAACAAAAATAAGATGACACAAACTGGTAAAATAAAACCAAATAGAGCTTTGCAATTAAACATAGATTAAGTTCAATATCATATACATGTCTTAATCTCTAACTTCAGCTGTCAAATCCATGCATATCATGGCACATTCAGAGTCAGCTACATCACAGGACATCTCAAGGGGAAAACATAATATGTATACAGTAATTAATATACCGGTAATAAAATGTCTGATTTTAAGTGTATTACACTCTAGTAATCAAAACAAGAAAACGATGTAGTAGTGTTATAGACCATAATAACTGGAAAAACTAAGATTTATACAATATGGCGGAATTAAGGAATTAGACACATGAACAGTAGCGTTCAATCAGAGGTTGTGATATAGCGACCTCAACCGAAATCTTGATACAGAACGAACCTTAACTTTGCAACTCGATTGCCACGGGTAGACATTTTAGCTTGAAAGCGCAAGACTTAATATTTGCAAACATCAAGGAATCTGACTGACACACAAGCTGGGCTTGTACTCAATCTAAATGAGTGGCGAAATATGCAGGCCATGAAGGCCATGATATGATGTACCTAGTTAAAGCCAGATCAAGCCCTCTGTTGAAGATGTTAGTTGAATCTTGCAAAAGCATCCCATTATTAACAGATCGCACTCAGTATCTAATTTAAAAGATCATATGTGATCCACTCTCATGAAACCAGGCTCTTGTCACACATTCATTTTGTACTATCGGCACAAAAGCATAAACTGTACGCCTTCTTGTTGCTGTGAATGAGCCAAACGCAACTTAAACGGTACAACAAATTTAAAAAGAGTTGCATTTTTTGAAAGCTTATCCTGTGAACTTTTCAAATATGCGGCCAGCTCTATTTTTTTTCAATGAACAAGCACCTGGTTTTGTGTGAGTAGCTCACATATTGTTAGTCATGAATTAGGAAAGTGCTATAAAAAGCAGATGGTACTGTTGTGTGAGATGATATGTGGGTTATTTGCAGGTGCTGATGTGCGGGATGTTTGGTGCCGATGTGTAGGATGTTTGGTGTTGATGTGTGGGATATTTGGTGCCAATGTGTGGGATGTTTCGTGCTGATGTGTGGGATATTTGGTGCGGATAAGTGGGATGTTTGGTGCTGATGAGTGGGATGTTTGATGTGTGGGATGTTTGATGTGTTTGGTGCCAATGTGTGGGGTGCTTGGTGCAGATATGTAGGATGTTTGGTGCTGATGTGTGGGATGCTTGGTGCTAATGTGTGGGATATTTATTGCTGTTGTGTGGGATATTTGGTGCTGATGTGGAGAATGTTTGCTGACGATGTCTGGGATTTTTTGTGCTGTTGTGTAGGATGTTTGATGCTGATGTGTTGAATATTTGGTGATGATGTGTTAGATGTTTCTGATACCTTTTCAACAGTAGGTGGAGCTGTATAAGATGGAATATTTTGGTTGGAAGCTGCTGTTGATTTGCCTACACCTCTAATACGTATATCATCAACCATAATACGTCTATTCACTAATACAAACCCAAACTCCGTCTTGTATCTTACAGCAAAAACATGAAGTAAAAATTAAGATTGTTATTAATAATGTAGAGCAGGAAACATGCCAAATAAATTTACTAGGATTTAACCAAGCCTGGAAATAAGGCACCGCCGGTCACAGACAAATTCAGACACCAATTCAGGCTTGGTTAGGCATAATTCCACTGGTGAATGACTTTTTGTCAGGTACCACTAAAACTGTTATATCCAAGCTTGACAGAGGATGGGGGGGGGGCGCGAATGGTTAATGTGCATGAAATCACTAGGTCTGTGACGGAGTCAAATGGCACGGTTTCCGTGCCTCACTTGTATGTGAAAAGGAGTGACGTCTTCTATGCAAACTCATGGGTTTTCTCCTTCGGTTTACTCTCACTGCTAAAACCCCCATCCCGCAAGCAAATTATACAAATAAAATTGAACCAAGTGTTAGTCCCGAAATGACATACTTTGTGTCGAGTGGACGTTAAACCTTATTCTCTCTCGCTCTCCAGGTCCGACTCTAATACTGGGACACTTATATAAGATAAGACTATGTTTAACAAATTAAGGGCTTTCGTATAAGGGTACCAGTTAATTCTAGATGTTAATGATACTGTAGGAGCAGTATGGGGTGTTAGATAACAAGCTGTCAGTTTTCACTATAGTAGTTAAAAACTAGATAATGTAAAGTGAATTTGCTGAATTTTAATTATACTGTAGGAGCATTATGGGAGATTAGATAAAAAAGCTGACAGTTATTACTTAAAAAGTTAAGATAGGTTGCCAGGCAACGAAACATACGCCCACAACAGCTAAGTCGTCCGGGCAGTCAACAAGGGTTGTCGCATATTGTTTCTTTTATCAGTAAGGAAAACATTTACAACACATGATAATCTTATTACGAGTAATAGCCCATTAAATAATTATCAGAAATGATTAGAATAGTTTTGATGGTTTGTCTCAAGGCCTTTGTCCACAAGATATTTCAAAGTGATCAAGTGCCAGATATCACTGAAAATCAAATAGGATTCTTCGTCTCATGACCCTAAACACCGTGTACAAATTTAAAGTCAATCGGATATTAACTTTAGCCTTTAGAGCATTCACAGGGTTTTTCAAAGTGATCAAGGGTCATAACTCTGCCAGTAATTATCGGATATCGCTGAAAATAAATAGGCTATTTTGTATCATGACCGTAAATAGTGTGTATAAATCGGATATTAACTTTAGATTTTTCAAAGTGATCAAGGGTCATAACTCTGGCAGTAATTATCGGATATTGCTGAAAATCAATAGGCTTCTTCGTCTCATGACCTTAAACACTGTGTATAAATCTAAAGTAAATCGGATATTAACTTTAGCCTCTAGAGCGTTCACAAGATTTTTCAAAGTGATCAAGGGTCATAACTTTGGTAGTAATTATCGGATATCACCGAAAATCGATAGGCTTCTTCGTATCATGACCTTAAACACTGTGTATAAATCTAAAGTCAATCGGATATTAACTTTAGCCTCTAGAGCGTTCACAAGATTTTTCAAAGTGATCAAGGGTCATAACTTTGGTAATTATCGGATATCACCGAAAATCGATAAGCTTCTTCGTCTCATGCCCTTAAACACTGTGTATAAATTTAAAGTCAATCGGATATTAACTTTAGCCTCTAAAGCGTTCACAAGATTTTTCAAAGAGATCAAGGGTCATAACTCTGGCAGTAATTATCAGATATCACCGAAAATCAATAGGCTTCTTCGTCTCATGACCTTAAACACTGTGTATAAATTTAAAGTAAATCGGATATTAACTTTAGCCTCTAGAGCGTTCACAAGATTTTTCAAAGTGATCAAGGGTCATAACTCTTGTAGTAATTATCAGATATCGCTGAAAATCAACTAGTTAATGTAAAGCGAATTTGTTGAAAATTTCAGTCAAATTCATCCACTCTGAACCAAGAATTTAGCGTTTTAATTTCTGGCCTAGCCTCGATCATCATTACTAAAGTCCATAGGACAAAAAAACATAGTTTATATCATCCATTTTTAACCAATAAATATCTCAGACTAGCGATGACATCAAGTGTTAATTAGGGTCTGGATAAGTTAATTAATGTCAAATTAATAATTTATATAACATTCAGGCCTAAAGAAAGATCCGTAATGGGAAGATTTAGCTCTTGCATAGTGTGTGTTTATTAGACATGAAAGGAAAGTTGCAAAACCGTCAACTGATATTTTGGTGTGAAATACAAAAGGATGTTACATAAAATTCCAGATAATTTTTCATAATCAATGATATTAAGTAAACACCAACCTTTGAATGAATGCAGATCTAAAATCACCATGTTTACTGGAATCTGAGGTTGCTGGATAACTATCAGCATTGACCATCAGTGCACAATCAGTTCTATCGTATCTTAGATGTAGGAAGACTTGAGTTTCTATATTAACCCTTTACAGTAATAAAATATAAATAAGTGATAATGATATGACACTTTACAGTCATAAAATATAAATTAGTGGTACCAGTAGTGATCAATGACACTTTACAGTAATAAAATATAAATTAGTAGTACTAGTAGTGATCAATGACACTTTACAGTAATAATATATAAATTAGTAGTACTAGTAGTGATCAATGACACAGTAATAAAATATAAATTAGTAGTACTAGCTGTGATCAATGACACTTTACAGTTATAAAATATAAATAAGTAGTACTAGCTGTGATCAAAGACACTTTACAGTTATAAAATATAAATTAGTAGAACTGGTACCCATTGATGACACTTTACAGTAATAAAATATGAATTAGTAGTACTAGTAGTGATCAATGACACTTTACAGTAATAAAATATAAAGTAGTGGTACTAATAGTGATCAATGGCACTTTACAGTAAAAAAATATAAATTAGTAGTACTTGTAGTGATTAATAGCTAAACTTGGTTGATCAAAAAAATATAGCGTGACCAAAATCAATTGCTCACTCCAATCTAGCAGGGCGTTAAACACCATTTCATTTCAATCCAGTTTAAAATAATCATATGATTCATAGGCCTATATATAAGCTAATATATGCCTATACAATATCTTATAAATTCTGTAGTACTTTTAATATAAAAATAAGCTTACAAATCAAATCCTTGTCTTTGTAGTTCAGTAATACATGTTTCTTTCAATGCCTCTATTCTTTCATCCAAATAACTAAACGATTCTGAAAAATAAATATAAATGAGCAAAAATCAACAAGAGGAAGACAGAGGGAGGGGGAGAAATGGGGTTTAACGTCCCTTATGACACAAACTAGGTTTTTTTTGGGACTAACACATACTGTATGATCGAACTCCCTACCTTTTACATATTCTTTGGAACAAGGTTCTTGAGTTTCATGAACAACATCTGCTAGAGCCATACCGTAAGCTGACAGAATACCAGCATATCTGAAATATGAACAAGTTTATTTTTAATGTAAGCTTGAAACTGGTGTCTGATTTGAAGTTAAAGGAGATAAATCGCTAATATTTTGGACCTAGAAATTGACACAAATGGGTCGCAAAGCATATAATAATGTATTATGAATGTATATAAACTGATTTAAAATTAACTCGTTTCCGTTCGCACTCTAATTTGAAATGAATCGAATGGCAATCTCTAGTGTCTGGTTATTCCAGTCTACAATTGACAAATAATTTGAGTTTTCAATGTCGAAGACTTTCAATGATATTGAGTAAGACTTAGCTACCGTACTTTAATATCAGACCTTTTCTGACATAGTTAATACAGTTGAAACTTTGGGTCTTGGGTGGGGGGAGCTTTTAAAATGTCTGAAATTATTATTTCCGACTATAAAGATCGCAATGACGTCAAATTGAACTCTAAAACAAATCTGATGACTGCATGATATTTAATGTATGGTTTAAAATTAAAACCTACCTGTGGACAAATACTTGAGACATTCCAAGCGATCTTGCTATTGCACATGCATGTTGACCCCCAGCACCACCAAAACATGCTAAAATATGCCTTGATGTGTCATGTCCTTTAGCCTGTAAAACACATGTACCAATATAAGGATACAAATAACCAGCGAAAGGTCACAACCGACAGACTGACCAGACCTCAACATATCGCCCATTAAAACCCCACTGAAAATATATTGAACGCAACCTGGCCACTAATCAGAACCATAACAAAGGTACACAGTAAAGAAAACAAATGGAAGTTCAAATTAAATGAAATGAAATGGGGTTTAACGTCCTACTCTTTTGCACCTAACTTGAGTTAATTGAAGGCGGGCATACGCCATACAGTGTGCTATGAGGGAATTTTTGCCCGGGCAGCGGTGCTACGGCCTACTCTTATATCAAATTCCAACTGCCAAGGGATCTTTTACGTGCATTCCAATGTGTACACGGGACCCCGGTTTTTCATCTCATCCGAACAACTAGGCAGATGTCCTTGTCAGGTCCTCCTTCTGCATCACTGACCAGAGGAAATCACCCTGGAAAATCAAGATGAACTTTCTCGGCCAATACAGGGATCGAACACCCGACCTCCAGGCTAGCGAACCGGCGCCTTATCCACTTAGCCACCGTGACCCCCCATGAAAGTTCAAGGGTAGATAATTAAGAAAACTAAACCAAACATCAATCTCCCGACTTGGATGCAATCAAATCAAAAACAAGCCCATTAAAAGAATTTACACAACTTTTGAATATGAAGAATGTTGCAAAACTCTTAATTCATTATATCTTTGTAAATAGAATCATTTTTGAACTAAGAGAGAGAGAGAGAAATGGGGTTTTCGAAACAAGCCTGGTCATTTCAGGACTACCATATGATTCAATTTTACTTCAATAATACAGGCGACCATTAACTCCTTGTCTCTTACAACCTAAAATTTAAATCAAATTCAAGCAGCAGCATTTTCTGCGTCTGCTGTAAAACCTACTCACCTGTGTAAGAGCTCTGATAGGTCTACACATAGATTCATTAGCTACATTTATAAAACCCATGGCTATTTCTTCTAGTGACATAGTTTTACTACCTGATTGAGATGACAGGAATGTATTCACCTGGCAATAAAAAGAATTAATAACGTTTTAAAATAAAAAATAACAACACTTTAAAAACAAAATTAACAAAACTTTGAAAACAAAATTAACAATATTTTAAAGACAAAATTGAAGATACATTATGGGAGATAAGATAAAGAGATGGCAGTTCTCACTATAATAGTTAAAAACTAGATAGTGTAAAGGTAATTTGCTGAAAATTTCAGTCAAATTGATCCACTATTAGCCGAGAACATAAGCGAGTGAAATATTCACATAGACTGGGTTATCATTACGAAAATCATTAATATAAACAGCATAGTCTTCATTATCAACTTGATTGATTTAATTATCAATGGCCGTTAAGCGGCACATAGGAATTTAATCCCCCAACATGGAAGGCTAGCCGTGACATCAAGAGTTTATTATGGTCTGGATAAGTTAATTAATGTCTAATTGATTATTTTGATAACATTTCAGGCCTAAAGAAAGACCTGTAATAAGCAGATTTTGCTCTTGCATAATGCTATGTTAACAAGATTTTAAAAACAAAATTAACAACCTTTTTGAAAACAAAATTAACAATATTTCATAAACAAAATTAACAACATTTTGAAAACAAAATTAATATTTTAAAAACATAATTAACAAAACGCCACTCAAAGAAGAAAAAAAAAATTAACATTTTAAAAACAAAATTAACAACATTTTAAACATGATCAAAAAAATGATTATTTTAATCTTGGTACTGAAAGGGTTAAAGTGCCTTGACCGCTTGACTACAATGGCCTCTCATTCAAATTTAAGATGTATCATTAGAGACATATTTCACCTGATTTGTGAGAGTTTGAAATGCTGCTAAAGTTGCTGCCTTATCTAATGGTTGGTTTTCTCTTTCACCAAATATAGCAGGAAAGTATTCTGGTAATATTCTACCAAGGCACAAATTGGCATCGGTAATCGTTAGTGGTCCACCTATAAATGAAAACATAGATGTTTAAACCAAACATTATCAGGTACTTGAGCTCTCATATATCTGAGGAGTGGCATATGATGTTCCAGTAAGAGGTGCCTCCTACCATAACCACCTCCACTTTACACAAACAGTCAATGTACAACCTACTAGCTGGCATAATAGATATATCTTAATTCTCTCAATACAAAAGTACAAATTAAATTTGATAGCAGTTTGAAATCCTGAAATAAATAAACAGTGGTATCAGGTGTTCTGACAGCGGAAGAGTAATATAATAATATAATATAAAATAATTCAGATTTCTGTAGTAGCAACACAATCTGATGTGTGTGTGAGATAGGCTTATTTAACCTCCTCTTACATAACACCGACAAGTATCTGACATTGTTCTTCTTTTAGTGTTTAACCCTTAACCGGTCACATATTTGCACCACAACGTTATATCCAAAAGTGGTCACGGTCACATATTTGCGACCATAGCAGGAACCTTTTTTATAAGCCGTATTTGAGTATTTAGTTTCGTATTTAATTGATATCGCCACGCATGCGTCTCTGACAGGAACTTGTCTTGTCAAAATCATTGAGAAAAATATATCTTTGTTAAACATTTTTTGACAAAAAACGTAATTAAACGATGTCAGGAATGTTAAAGACCCCTCAAAGTCATTGAAATGCCTATATATGATTCTGACTCGGATTAGATCGATTACGCTGATTCTCAAGACGATATTTCTGATGAAAATGATTTAAAATGATTTGCAAATTATAGATCAACTTATCCTCTTCAACTTTTTCTTGGTGTCAAGAGTCTATCACGTTTAGTCGATTGTAATAGGCATACAAAATAAATTCACATTATTTTTTTTTTTTAGCCTGATCACTTGTTGTCATAACGTCAAAATGAGGTCGACCGGTTAAGGGTTAATGTCCGTTTCCACCGTAGATGATACCACAGACAAGTTTTTTTTTTTCATTTTCATTATCTTTGTGGAAACCAGAATACCCGGAGTAAACCCGCAAGGTAGACAAGACTCCACTATCTCCATGCGCATACACTCACACCAGGGATCGAAACCACAAGAGGAGGTGACCGGCCGACTTGAGATCAAAGTGCGATACTCTAGACCACTCGGTCATTACAACTCCCCAAGTATCTGATGCAGACTTACCCTTTTTATAACATACAGGACCCGGATGTGCACCAGCTGATTCAGGACCAACAACAAAGAGACCTGATCTAAAAAACAACTTGGATCCTCCACCAGCAGCCACTGTATTAATATCTAACTAAAACAAAAAGCTAAACAGTGTGAATAAGTTTGCAGAGCAGCCAGTCTTGTCAAAAACATTTTGCAAATAAAAATAAACATTTTCTGAGATAAATTGAAATACAGAATTCAATAGATAAATAAGGCAGAATAAATAAATAACAATCTGTTTCACAGAGGATTACAAATATCTCTGTAAAAGATGCTACCTTCAACATGTGACATCACATCATGCCACGTCAATCATTGGCCAAATGGAAGGTGCATTGTTTACATAAGACATTACTGGTCCAGGCTGAATGGTGCCTTTAACTCATTTTAATACCCATTTACCGGTACACTAAATAGGAAATACTTTTTACCTACAAATACTTCAAACGTCTTTATTTATTGTTCTAATAAATGTACATAAAAAAATGTTTTAGAATTTAATTTGTAAGAGGAAAAAAAAGTAATATTTGTGGCTCATTGCTGATCAGTGTGAAAAGGCATAGTCAGTCTTGTGGATTGAACTTTTAAGACAAATCCTATCATTATTTTTAATGGATGACAACTGTAGGTTAGCTATTTTGTCCCACCTCAACATAAACCACTACCGGTATAAGAGTGCCATGTCACAATTTACTAACCAAAATGACCATGTGATTGAGTTGAATATAGTTAACTCATTACTATGGAAAATATCAAAAAATGTCCCAGATTAATAAAGTAGGTGTTATGGACTAAATTGATCATGTGCCTGTTAATCTGTAGACTAAATTGATCATGTGCCTGTTAATCTGTAGACTAAATTAATCATGTATCTGTTAATCTGTAGACAAAATTGTTCATGTATTTGTTAATCGATCATAAATCTGTAGACTAAATTAATCATGTATCTGTTAATCTGTAGACTAAATTAATCATGTATCTGTTAATCTGTAGGCTAAATTAATCATGTATTCGTTAATCTGTAGAATAAATTAATTATGTATTCATTAATCCGTAGAATAAATTGATTATGTATCTGTTAATCCGTAAAATAAATTAATCATGTATCTGTTATCTGTAGAATGAATTAATCATGTATCTGTTAATCTGTAGACTAATATAATAATGCATACTAACCTGTGGTGCCTGTATAGTTATACCAGCTGTACTTGTTTCAAATACATGTTCATATTGACCAGCATAGCGACTCACATCGGTTGATGTTCCTCAAATAGAAATAACAAAAAATCTAAAACCAGACCAACAAATGCTGGGTTGTCTAGTCTTTTGGATGGGACAAAAACCAGGTTTTGTGTACACATTGGCACGTACGTAAAAGATCCCTTGACAGTTGGAATTCAATAACAGTAGACTGTAGTGCTACTGTCCGGGCAAAATTTCCCTCATAGCACACCTTATGGTGTACGCCCGACTTCATTAGCCCAGTTCAGAGCAGAACAGTAGGACGCTAAACCTCATTTCATTTCATTTCACCTACAAAGTCACGAAAATAGATGCAGTTTGGGTTGGTTTCAGTGTAAAAGACATCATTTTTTTCTCTTTTTTTTTTAAAGAAACACAGAGAGTCAATATCAGTATTAAACTTGGCCATCGTACTAAAGGATTAATTAGACTTGATTAAATACAATGTTAAAACATGAGATAATAATGTCAGAATTACCTCCCATATCAAAGCCTATGACAGGTTGTTTTGTTTGCTGATTGTAAGTTGTTAAAGCATATCCAACAACACCACCAGCCGGTCCTGATAATATAGCTCTAGAACCATTAAATCTGAAATAATTCAATGATAATTACAGTCCCTGTTCATGCACAGAACACATCGAAACTACCACAAAATCAAAACTGGATTAATAAACATACATTATGCAAGAGCTAAATCTGCCTATTGCAAGGCTTTCTTTAGGCCTTAAAGGTTATCTAAATTATTAATTAGACATTTTAAATTAACTTATTCAGACCATAATAAACACTTGATGTCATCGCTAGTCTGCAATCTTTAGTGGATTATATGATGTGATTTGCTGCTAAACTTTCCTTCATGATTTAATCATAAAATGGAAAATCAAGACTATGTTTTTTATTGTACCGACTTTAGTAATGATGATCAAGGCTAGGTGGAAATTTCAATCACTTAATTCTTGATTCATAGTGGATCAATTTGACTGAAATTTTCAGCAAATTGTCTTTACATTATTAAATTTTTAACTATTATAGTGAGAACTGCCAACATTTTATCTAATCTTCCAAAATGTATTTTTAAGACTTAAGACTGGAATTTTTACCAATCAAACAGTCTGTTGATGAACATGGAAATGTTACTTACGTGTCTACCGGAGTAAGACCACCATCTGATTGCATAAATAATACTTGTGTATTCTAAAAACAAATAAATGAAATACCATTAAATAGGGTTCAACATCTTATGTTTCTGCAACAAACAATCTTATAAAGATGGGCATTCATTGTGTCTTTTAACAAAAAAAATTGCCTGAACAGCGGCACAGGTCTATCTAATTTTCCTTTGGTCTCATGCAAGTGATTATATGCTTAACCTGCCTAGACTCTCTATTTTGAGCCCCCCGATAATGGGGAAACCTTTTTCGGCAAACAGCAGGTTTGAACCTGTGACCTTCGGTTTAATGAGCCAGCATCTAACTCACTGAACCACTGTGTAATATTAAAATAATATAAAATACTCACAGCTAACCCTCCTAAAAATCCAGACGCAAATCCTTCTACATATTTCTGTATACATGGTGTTAGATAGGCATCTGCACATGCTGAAACATAAAAACAGAATCCCATTTAAATGTCTTGTTAACAAATAAATGAGAATCAATTCTTTAATTCTCTCAAGACGATATTCTTAGTCTTTCTTTCAAGATATCAAACAAGTCAAGTCATTAATCCAGTCATGTAATGAGTCCAGTCATGTCATGAATCCATTCAAGTCATGAATCTAGTCAATCTATGCATCCAGTTGAATCATCAATACAGATTTATATTTTGTTTCATTTTTTATGCTTGGTCTGGTCTCCGACATTACAGTTTTGAAATTCCGTCTTAGAGCCACATACTGGTTGTAGTTTGACACTATAGTACTCACCTGTGAAACCACGAGGTACAATTCTTATCATTGGCATTATTTCTGATGACAAAGACACATGCTTATAGCCCATTTCTCTCGATAGTTGACCAATCTGTCTCTCATGTTCACCACACCTGGCAAAAACAGCAGATATTAAAAACATTTATGTATTCTAGGAATGGTATTGAAGGGTATTGAAGTACCGAAGAAATGATAATTAAAGTTATGTCTTGACGCCATTTGTGGGATCAGGGTAGCTAAGTGGGAAAGACGCTGGCTCTCTAGCCTGGAGGTCAGGTGTTAGAGCCCTGCATTGGCTGGGAAGTTCATCCAGATTTTCCGGTGTGGTTTTCTCCTTGTCAGTGATGCAGGACTGAGGGCCTGACAAGGACACCTGTCTAGTCATTCAGATGGGACTAAAAATCAAGATCCTGAGTACACATTGACATGCACATAAAAGATCCCTTGGCAGTGGGAATTTATTAGTAGCCTGTAGTGCCGTTGTGCGGGCAAAATTTCCCTCATACCACACATTGTCCGTCTGCATTAGCCCAGTTTATTTAGGAGCAGAACAGTAGGACATTAAACCCTATTTCATTTCATTTTCATGAAGCCATTTTGGATATCGGAAGTTTAAGTAAGCAATGATTACTTACGTGTAGGAATGCATCAAGGCTACAGCTAAACTGGTTATACCTTGATCCAGTACAACTTGTAATTCTTCTTTCAATTTCTTTACATCAATAGGTTTCCATACTTCCAGCTAAAAGTAAAAGAACACTAAAACGCTCATTTTGGGACTAACATATGGTTATTTTGCATGTAGGGGTATTATCAGTGGGAAGAAACCAAAAGACCGGGAGAAAACCCAATGATCTAAAGCACTTTATCACTCAGCCACTGAAGATTAACATACGCATACATTTCATTTTGGATCATAGATTACAGTAAATGATTGTAGAGCCACCTTCACGACAATTCAAAGACAAAGTATAATATAGTTTGAACATTTAGCAATCTGATTACAACACATATCCCATTTCGTTTTACTTGTCTATACTACACTAGGATCTTGAAGAGTTATCATTGGCATACTACACTAGGATCTGGAAGAGTTATTATTAGAGTGTTCGTGATGAAATTAGTCAATGAAACGGTCTGTTACGGAAAGTTCTTGGCCTTTTGATGGATGGAACTGTGGGTAAACCAATAGAAATGCCAAACTGACGGATTAATCAATAACAATATCTGATGTCATAGGGTCAAAAGCCATTCCTTTGACCACTGACATGCACTCCCACTATAACTTGTCAGCTATTCATGTAGTGTAGGCCATTAGATGTATAAAAACGAAACGATATAGATCTGAATTTCAATCAGATTGAATATTTAGCTTTTGTTTACTTAGAGCTAATAGAACTTGTTTATTTTGTATTAGAATCATAAGAATTCACCTGTTCTCCTGTGGTACCTTTCAACACATCTGTATATGGATAGTTGACCTCACACCTGTCTTGTTTTAATACAAGTCGTTCATCAACTTCAATAACACATTCATACAGGGTTTCTGGTGTTACTATTTCCTAATAATAGAACAAAAAAGACATAATTATTGTAGATGACACGCACTAAAAAGAAGGTTTCCTGTTTGATTCCCGTGTAGGTCCATTATTTAATTCCTAAGGATTTTCCAGACTTTTTACCCATGGTCAGTGGTGCAGGATCCAGAAAAGCATCCATTTGTAATGAAACCTGAGCTCACTAATATCTGTGATCTACAAATTGATACAACTTGGTCGCAATGGATATAATAATGTAATATGAACGTATGTATATAAACTGATTTACATTTAATTGTTTCTGTTTTTAATGCAATTTCTAATCAGTTATGTTTGACGAATTCTGCCAGACGTCCCAATTGAATGGCAATCTCTAGCGTCTAGTCATTTCAGCTACACCAATATTGTTTATTATGCATGCTCTCCAGATAAGAATATGTTGTCACCGTTTGACATGACTTGTGGAATATGTCTCACCTCGTTCTTTGAGTCCCTTGTTACAAATGGCGCTGAAACGCAATATGGTGGTAAAAGGTTTATTTTGTCTTAAATATTTGATATCAGACGCCAATCTTTTCCTGGCAAGATCACAACATCAATGTTGACAAATCAATGTTGACTTGACAAATAATTCTTGTTTTCAATGTCGAAGAGTGGATGATATTGAGTTTAAGACTTGGTTACCCGGTACTATAAATATTTACCAGATCAAATATATCTGGTCTAGCTTGATTTCCAATATGGAGAAGATCTTTGAAACCCTTTGTTATCACTAATGCCATCTTCTCTCCTTTTCTCTCTAATAAAGCGTTGGTTGCAACGGTCGTACCCATTCTAATCCATTCTATATTTGACGTATTTATTGGTTCATTTGATGGCATCGACTTCCCTGTTTTCTGAGAATAAAAACATGGCTCTCACATTAAATATGTAATCCTAAATATGGACATTAGAAGTATCAGGGTTTTTTTTAAAAGAGCACTAAGAAAAATGGGAGATAATGGTGGGGAAGGTTCAGTAATTTCCTGAGTACACATTGGCCCCTCTATATAAGTAAGTATTTTAGGGAATACTAACCCTTTTTAAAAGACTGAACTTGATCGAATTCAACTTTTAGCCATGTTATTAAGGGGTTACTGTTTGCACTGTAATAATACTATTATATGTTATAAACCTTATATATTATCTTCAATTTCTGAGGACATTTTAATCCTTTCTAAACTTCATTAATATGGAAAGTTCAATCGATAAAAAGATAGTCCACATTTGGTAAAATGACAAGTTAAGGACAGCTGTCTAGTCATTCACATGGGACCAAAAAGCAAGATCCCATGCACACATTGGCTTGCACATAAAAGATCCCTTCACAATCACAGTTGGGATTCGATATAAGAATGGGCCATAGTACTGCTGCCAGGGCAACATTTCCTTCATAGCACACTGTATGGTGTATGCCCATCTTCATTACGCCACATATTAATTAGATAATAACTGTAGCTTCAAGAGAGCATCCACAAGCAATCACACTATATATGGAAGCAAGCATACATTGCCTAGTGCATGACAACCCATATCTCTTCAGTGAAAGTGGATAGTACTTTAACTTAAAATACAGATGTGACGTCACCCTTTGATGTTGGTGTACCTTTATTTCAAAACATTGTGCAGGCAACTTGCCAATTGTACATTATTTATACTAAAGAAATATTGGACCTGTGTGACATATTTCACTGTAAGTCGTTTAATGGTCTCCAGCTTAAGACATTGCGTAATATATTGTAAAAACACTCGGCCTACAGCCCTCCTGTTGTTACTATTTATTACTTAATGTCTCCCTCTCGATCATAAAACTGACATACACACAATACTTTCAAAGAGATAGTAATAATATTAGTTACATTAAAGATACGGTAGCCTGCATTATAAACTATGCTGAGTCATTCCCTGGAGTGTGAAGTTACATCTATGTTGTATATTATGTTTATCATAAGACATATGTATGTCATGTTCTGAGTACATACTTATAAGAACATAAAATAAAGATATTTATATTACAATCTATATAATAATTATATCCTTTCAACTTAAAGAAAGAGAAAATGGGGTTTAACGCCCACTTGACACAAACTAGATCAATTTGGGGACTAACATATGGTTCAATTTTATTTCAATAATTTGTTTGCACCGAGAAAACCCATGGGGATGGACAAGTGACCTGATGCCTTGTCACTTGCAGTCATAGAATAGAAATCATGCCAGTTGATTCAATGATCGACCATTTGGTCCACCCTCCCTGAACAATGTGGGTTGGGGGGGAAGTCATGTATAAATAAGATCCGTGCAGCTTTAAACTTATGCAAGTCATACCATATGCTTAAAACCAATATGAGAAGCAAGACCTACCCATTTTATTTCGTATTGTGTTCATTTTAAACAAATATTAAAGTAATTCGAAATAGTAGATATTCATCAATAAGATTTTGCAGAAGCTTAAAGATGGCCGTGGGCTTTTTATCAGTGAAAATCAGGCCCTAGCAGTCTAGGTCAGTATGTGGGAGACAAATACATTCAGTAATAGATAGCCAATTTATAAAACATATTCAACATTTGTGTGAAATATTGTAAAATATACCAATATTGTAGCATGATGAGATCTTCAAATAGATAACATCAGGCTACGGCCACAGCTTGTAGTCAATACATGTAGAATAAATATTTAAACAAACTTAGACATACATATACATGCATGCATACCAATGAGAGAGAGAGGGAAGGAGGGAGGGAGAGATCGAGAGAGAGATGGGGATGGAGTTTATCATCCACTTGACACAAACTAGCTGAGAAATACTTGATTAGTTGGGGTGAAATAGATCTTATGAGGACCTATCTAAGGACATGTTCTTGAAGTAACCACAATGAGTTTTACAACATTCAGATCTACTTTGCAATTCTTGATCATATAGCTACATCATCTCCCTTTAACGTAGACACATGAACAGTAGAGTCCAATCATAGATTGTGACACAAACACACTCAGATCAAACATGGCAACCTCCACAGAAACCTTGACATTGAACGAACCTTAAACCTTGCAACTCGATTAAGACAGGTTATCATTTTTTAAGTTGGAAAGCATGAAACTTGGTATTCACTATGATTAGGAATCTGATAGGAAACAGGGTCAGCACACAACCAAAATAAGTGCCGAAATATGTGGGGTATTACATTACATGAAGGGCTTGGTAAGATGTACAGAGTTAAAGCGAGATCAAACGTTCTATTGAGGCGATATGATGTAAAGGTATATTGACATGTAGTAAAGCTTACAGGAGGGCCTAATCATTGTAACACACTGTGACACTTACAATATTATAGCCTAAATTTACATATATGTTTCAACATTTCACTTTGTATCAATTATCAGGCCTTGAAATAATGGTTGTTACTTGGACCTATTATAAATGTCAGCAACTTATGAACTACAATATGTGCCAGACATGTGGTCTATTAAATTTAAATAAAAACACACCAAAATTTTTAATCAGTGCATGACAAAATGACAGGCACCAACAGTGACCAGACCAGTCTATTATTATAGTTCAAAGTTGTGTGTGGCAATCCCAATGTGATGTATGTGACAGGTGCCTTTTTTCTATGTAACATAAAATGAAGCGTCTTTATTAATATAAAAAAGAACAACACAAACGACAATTTCTAAAGTTCAATCGCTCACAAATTTTACCTTCTCGATAATCCTCCGGATTCCTTCTCTCGGGGCATCTTGGTAATTCAAGGGATCCACAGAAAGTAACTTAGTTACAACTACCTCACCATCAGGACATTTCGCCCAGATATCGGTGAAGGTTCCACCACGATCAATTGCAAATCTGAATTTCCCATCCTCAGGCATTTCAACAGCCGCAAACTAAAGCTGCCAACAAAAGCCAGGTTTAGCCGGTGATTTATTTACTTTGACAAAAATACTAAAGGGTAAGTAGTGGAGGGGAGGCCACTCTGTTTAAGTAAACAAAAAAGTAGTTCAGGGGAGGTCACTCTGTTTAATTAAACAAGAATTCGCCCTTCGATGCTTTTTTATTTGATAATCAAGTCTATTCTCACGTGTTCATTGTAAACAATAATCATGGCTGGATTAGAACTGCTCTCTGATCAAGGTTTCCGAATAGACGGTCGAAGATCTCACGAATTAAGAAAAATACAATGTAGACTTGGTGTATTCAAACAAGCAGATGGTTCTGCTTACATAGAACAAGGAAATACAAAGGTTTTGGCCGCAGTATACGGCCCACATGAGGTTGGCATTTCTTATAATTTGTATTTTACTATTTTCATACTTTTGGCCCTTGCCGACATGTATAATTAGCATCTTTTCGAAGTCAAAGAGAGAGATTAGTTAACTCTTAATTTCCCTACCTTACCTTACAGATAAGGAGAAAGGTTACTTAACTAACTTTGAACCTAAGACTAGTAACTTCGGCGCTAAACTTCTATGGAGGTTGCCAGCACTCAGATTCATCCAATGTCAAATTACCACCTGAAACTAAGACCAATAATAGCAGAACCTCAGTGCGCAACACATAGACTTACATGTAGCACTGACCAATGACAAAAGATGTGAAAAGCTATTTAGTGTAGCCACAACTGATTTTCTCAACCATCTCCTTTCAGCGACAAATCAACATACCAAAATTTAGTTAGTATGAATTGATGTGACTAACTTTTATTCAAATACCCCTCATTATTGAATTTTTTATTGGTTGGATAAACACTCCCATGAGTAAATTACGTGAGAGAATTTCTAAAGATTTCATTATAGAAAGTGTAAAATTTATTTGTACAAATAATAATTTTCATTTTAATGAAAACTATTATAAACAAATAAATAGGATAGCCATGGGAACGAAAATGGCACCAATTTACTCTACACTTGTACTAGGATACCCAGAAGTGTCTTTATATAGTAAGGTTGGCCAACACTTTGGAGATGAATTCAAAAGGGATTTCAAACGAAACTGAAAAAGATTTTTGGATGACTGCTTTATATTATGGACAAAAGATAATGATTCTTTGAAAGACCTACATAATATACTTCAAAACTTACATCCAAGTTTATCATTTACAATGGAAGATAGCAAGGAAAAGTTACCATTCTTAGATGTAATGGTAACTATAAAATCGGGACAAATAGAAACTGATATCTACTACAAACCAACAAATGCCAAACAGAATTTAGACTACAGATCCTGACATCCCCGCCATATTAAAAATAGCATTCCATATTCCCTAGATCGTCGAATATGTACCATAGTATCAGACCCTGCTGTTCGAGACTTAAGGCTGAGAGAATTAGAGAAACTATTAAAACCCAGAGGGTATCTTAAAAACATAATTTTGGATGCTATAACAAAGGCCCGTTCTTTTAACGGAGAAGATCGTCTAAATCAAAGGGAACAAGAAAACAATTAGGCAGTTTTACTACATTTAACCTGTACAATCCAAATATTTATCCAAATGTGAGAAACTATGTACAGGCGCTAGACACGTGTCCAAAACTAAAGCATGCTCTTAAAGGTAATAAAATGATAAACATTAAATGGCAGAGTAAAAATCTGAAGCAACTGTTATCAAAAGCGTGCTTTATTGATCAAAAACCTGTGTTAGGTGGAAGTATCACGAAATGTAATAGGCCGAATTGCGGCACATGTTCACACATTTTGGAGGAAAATTCATTCACCTTTAGGAATAATTAAAAATTCAAAATAATGGAAAATATGTCTTGCGCCTCTAGAAACCTAATATATATGACATGCGCTGGTTGTGGCAAAGAGTATATTGGACAAACGGGGATGCACTGAGAGCAAGAGTCCAAGTACATAAACAAAAAATTAAAACCCCATATTATAGGTATATACCCCTTAGCGCGCATATAGTCTATATAGATGTGTGATCAAAGAATTGTAATCCCCAGTTCGTAATCTGTCCTATATACAAAATGTGTACAGAAAATGAAGAACTGCGGAAAATCAAAAAATGCGATTCTTTATTAAAGGATATACCCCCAAATTAAACTGTAACTAATACGAAATCATGTTGAATTCGCCGTTACTGATATGAGTCATGACATCATGAATTTACCTCCCTTGCCAATGTTAACGCTATACAATTAGCAACACAATGTGTAAGTTACCCTGATACGGTTGGTAATGAACTTATATGAAGACCAATCTTTATAGTTTGTTATTTTTAAAGAATATATAATATATTATATTGCCCATCCATTGCATCCAACAGTTGGAGTCAAGTCAACTGTTGGCTCAGTAAGTAATGTTGTGTATGCTCGATTATCTTGTTTAAATATGTCAAGTATCTATTTTTTTCTCAATGAATTTTAATTTTAGGTAAAAGGAAGTCGAGCAAAGATGTTACAGGATAAGGTATTGGTTAATTGTCAGTATAGTATGGCAACATTTAGCACAGGAGAAAGAAAACGTAGACCAAGGGGTGACAGGAAATCTACAGAGATGACAATGCATTTAAAACAAACGTTTGATGCAGCTATTATTACAAATTTATATCCTAGATCACAGATTGACATCTATGTTGAGGTAAGAATAAGGAAAATGAAAAACTAATTTTCTAATTTCTAAAGCAGGACACGGGACCTCAGTTTTTTGTCCCATTCAAACGACTAGACAACTGCCCATTCAGTAATTCTTGCCCACTTGTGTTATAATCACTTTATTTTTGAAACGAGTCTAGACCTGACGCTTTCTTACATTTTGCCATTTCAAAACATCAAGTGGAACCACGTGGCTAAGCGGGTAAGACACTGGCTTGCTAGCCTGGAGGTTGCATAATTTATCCCTGCATTGTGATTTTTTGGCATGCAGCTCGGAGGGCCTGACAAATAGAGCTGTCTAGTTGTTTGAATGGGACAAAAGACTGAGGTCCTGCGTACATATTGGCATGTTTATAAAAGATACCAAGGCAGTTGGAATTCAATATAAGAGTAGGCCATAGTGCCGCTTATAACATCAACCATGCCTACACCAAGAACAAAGTTATTTAACTAATAATAATAATAAGTGCATTAATATGAGACTATTTGAAATGCATTATGCTAAATCTGCTTAATGCAGGTCTTTCTTTTGACCATAAATGTTATATCCATTATTAATTTAACATTAGTTCACTTACCATATTAAGTAGATTTAATGCGTTTTGCTGTTGATGACCAAGTTTGTGTCGAGTGGACATTAAACCCTATTTCTCTCTATATTTGTTATGTTTTATTACACTTTTGTTGAGGGTGGTTGGGATGGCCTAGTGGTCTAGAGTGCCATGCTTCGACCTCTACCTAACCGGTCACCTCTGGCTTGTGGCTGTGGTTTTGAGCCCTGGTGTGAGCATATGTGGCATGGAGATTGGGGCGCCTTCTCAACCTCGTGGGTTTCCTCCCACTGCTTAAGACCCCTACGCGCCAGCGAATTATTGAAATAAAATCAAACCATATGTTAGTCCCGAAATGACCTAGTTTGTGTTGAGTGGATGTTAAACCCCATTTTCTCTCTCTCTCACACACTTTTGTTGAGAATATGGTATTTATTGGCTTTAGTATTAATTGAGCTGATAAAGGGTCTCTAACTACCAAGAGTTAATAATAATTTCCTGAATGATTATTTGTATTTTTGTGTTTCCAGGTATTACAGTCAGATGGAGGTAATTATTGTGCCAGTGTAAATGCTGCTACTCTGGCTTTAATAGATGCCGGTATTCCATTAAAAGACTATGTTTGTGCGTGTTCAGCTGGATTTGTTAATGACACACCTATTGTCGATATCAGTTACTTAGAGGAGTCAGGAGGGGGGCCAGAACTTATTGTCACAATCTTACCAAAATCAGAACAAATTGTTTTTCTGGAGCAGAATTCAAGATTACACGAGGACAATTTAAGCAAAGTGTTAGATGTAGCCTCTAAGGGTTGTAAAGATATTTACGCTATTTTAGACAGAGCTGTTAGAGATCATGTCAGCAAAGTTTCAAATGTGGCTAACACAACCGAATAGACTTCTATATATATATATATATACACGTATGGCAATCAAATTAAAATGCAGATCCTTTTTCGTTTCGTTTTTATAGTTCAAAATTTCACTTAAATTGTCTTTACTACACTAGGATCTGGAAGAGCTGTGATCATTGACATGTTCTGAATGATGTGATCTATTAGGCAATGAAACGGTCTGTTACTGAGAGCTTTAGACATGTTTTGCACAGAACTATGGATAATCCACTGGTAACATCAATGCTTATTAGTCAATCAAAAGTCTGACGTCATAGGGTCAAAAACACTTGTATGATCTCTGGCGTGACCTAATGCAACAACTTGTCAGATCTCCTTGTAGTGTAGGCCTTCGAAAGTATATAAAAAAAAAAAGAAACAAAGTATAGATCTGTATTTTAATCAGATTTTTATGTATGAATACTACTAGATCTTTGTAAATAATGAATAGAATTAAATCATATTTTG
Source organism: Patella caerulea (assembly GCA_036850965.1). Lineage (NCBI taxonomy): Eukaryota > Metazoa > Mollusca > Gastropoda > Patellidae > Patella > Patella caerulea. The sequence goes on along the minus strand of JAZGQO010000011.1, from coordinate 62,676,254 downwards.
ACTGATATTCCTTACAAGACATTCAACTTCCACAATATTATACAGGTCACAATTCTATGGAATAAAATTACTGCTCATTACTGGGTGACGTTTCGACTAGGCTTATTTAGTCGTTATCAAGCAATGATGAAATCTAAAAAATAAGACAAGTCAATATACACATGTCTTATTTTTTAGATTCAAACAGTTTATTAGACATCAATATGGAGATGTGGCAGTCAAACTCATTGATCAGATACGAAGAACAGAACATGTATATATTGACTTGTCTTATTTTTTTAAATTTTATCATTGCTTGATAACGACTAGAGAAGCCTAGTCGAAATGTATTCCATAGAATTGTGACCTGTATACTCTAGTTCAATTACTAAATGCCATTGAAACAGTTCCACAATATTGTAGTTTGCAAGGGGCAAAGGGTTAATGATTCCATAGAGGACTATCAGAGACCTTAAGAAACATTGTTGTCTGCGTTAAAAAAAAACCCTTGGGAGAGTATGTCGTAGTGCTGCTGTCAGACCAGGTTTCCCTCATAGAACTGTATGTTGTATGCCCATCGTTATTAGTCCATTCGGTGTAGAAAGTAGGACTTGAAACCCTATTTCATTTCTTGACAGGAGTAATGTAGAGTAAAGTATGATTTTATTGCATCAAACTGTCCTTAGGGGCAGCAAACAATATACAAAGGTGAAAAAAAAGTACAAATACTGTATTATACACTGGTATAAATTCACAATAGAAAAAACAAAGCATGCATACATACAAGATACATATATGAAAAAAATCAAATCATACGAACAAGATACCTATATGAAAATACAAAGTATACATAAAAGATTCATATGAAAAAGTAGGATTTTAAAAGTGGGTGTGCAACAGAGTGGTGGGGCGCCAATATAATGCCAAAGTTATTTGCACATGTGGTGGCGCAGGTGCCTATCCAGAAAAGGATGATCGGGGGGGGGGGGCGGCGAAAATTTTGATAAAATAAAGCTGCCGGAAACACGTTTTCACCACTCTGGGAAAGAACTTAAATAGGCCTTGCCTGTTGTTCAATCCTTTTCAAATGAATAAAATATTGTTTAAACTGAACCACTCTGGTGATATCTAAGAGTCAATTTTACATGGTCGATTTTTTTCACGGGCACTATATTTCAGGGGCGGCAGATTTTTTACGAGGGGATATGTACCCTCGCTGCCCCCCCCCCTGGATCCACGCTTAAGCTTGGATCAGGACAAACAAACCAGATACCCATTTGGCGAGTTGACACCCTTAACATCGTCGGACTGATCCGTGCCTTAAGAGCATCACTGTGTGATCATAATCAAGTGTATTATGTTGGGCGCCATCTCCCAGACGCCTTATTTTTATCTGCCTGCAAATGTCCCTCCACCTAATGAGGCCTTCACACATAAATGAATATATACTAAGCAGTATAAGAAACGTCAGGTTGGAATGTTACTCTGAATAGACGCATTGCTAAATGTTTAGCAATGCTACCCCTTCCCAAACACAGAATTGAACCCAGGAAATGTTCTCAAAAAGCAACCTGACTTCTGAGATGGTAATATTCTCCATGATTCTCATTCAACTCCTGCTGCATATGCTGTTCACCGGGACCGGCCCTGTAAAATGCACCCCACTACAACGCTAACAGCATGCCACGACCCACGACAGCTCCGAGGAACCAGACTCTGGTCACACTAGAGAGAACATCCATTGCCGTAGCCCGCGGACCGACCCTTACCCCTCGCCATCTACGTCTACAGTTAGCACAACCAGAACAACTAATAAGTCGTTTTCTAGAATGATTTAATGAAAGTGCTGCCCTGTGGTGTTTTTTTGGGGATTTTTTGTGGGGGGGGGGATGTTTAGTATATATACACACAACACAACCACCATAATATATGTATATAATAGAATTGGGAGAATTTATATTCTCCATTGAAATTTAAAAAGCGAATTCCGTCAAAATGGTCAAAAACTATTAATTAATCAAATTTATATTCGGCTAATAATTAAAAAGTATATTCAGTTAAAACGTTCACGATTCCAATAGCCAAGAAATATATGTTTTATTTTTGAGCCCTGACAGCGTCTATAGTGGTTTGGATGGGACGAAAAATCTCGTGTACACATTGGGATGCTCGTAATCCGGGCAAAATTTCCACCATTGCACACTGCATGGCGCTTGCATGCCTCCATTAGCCCGATAGGTACAGAAAAGTAGGACGTTAGTTAAACCCTATTTTATTTCATTTCATTTTTCTGATTAAATCTTCTCAACAACAATTCGGTTTATTTAAAAGTACATTTAGTGTTTAAGATATCGATAAAAGGAAATGAAATGTAATGGGGTTTAATTGTCTATTGTTCTGCTCCGAATTCGATCCTAACAGCCTAACAGTATTTTTCACGTTTACGCCAATGTATAAATATACGGGATCTCGGCTTTCCGTGCTATCCAAACGACTAGACAGACATCCTTGTCAGACCCAGCGCCCAGCACCACTAAAAAGGGGAAACCACGCCAGGAAATCCCGATGAATTTTCACGGCCAATGCAGGGATCGATCATGCAACCTTCAAATTAACGAGATAGCGTCTTACCTTCGATACAAGTATAATAAAACAGATTATATATCCGGTAGAACAAACCCACCTAGGGAGATAACAATTCCGAAACATCCATAATAGACCGTGGAAGACCGGGCGTCCCCGGCACTAGTCTTCTTTCTTCGGGGGGGGGGGGGGGGGGGGGGGGGCAGTAACACGTGCGCGCTGTATCATAAGGTCCCATTTAGTCAACTGGCGTGGTTTCGATTCCCCGGTTGTACGTGCCAAGGAGTTGGGTCGCCTGTCCAACCTCGTGGTTTTTCTCACTGCTAAAGACCCCTACGCGCAAGTGAATTATTGAAGTATAATTGAACCATGTTAGTCCCCTAATGACTTAGTTTGGGTCGAATGGACGTTAAACCCCACCTAGCTTGTGTCGAGTGGAGGTTACCCCCCCCCCCCCCCCGCTCTCTCTCTCCTCCCTCTTTCCCTCTCTCTTTGGTATTGGAGAGTATTCCATCAACAACGGTCATCTCCGATTAAAACTGCTGTATAGCACTTGTTTCCTCTGTCCTTGGATACAGTGGATGGCAGTAGCATATGCAAGGAGAATTGGTGTTGGACAAGTTCGAATTTTGTGGCATAATTTCAGTTGAACCATCTGTCGGCCATTAAGGACTGAAGTTTACACAGAATTTAGTGTTCTGTTGTTTGCTCTTGGTAAACATTCTTCTTGATGTGTGATTTGATCTGCGGTTTCTGGTGTATATTCATCTTAAGCTGCGAATGAAGAAAAACCCAACAAAGACCTTGGCTATGGGAATCGGCTTCCGCATAGAACTTACCCGACTGTGTGTAAAAGTTTTAAATTATATACCATGGGTTTCAAACAAACATTATAAAACTTATCATGAATTTTAATTTATAAGTAATGGAAAATTTTAAATCCCAGGTTCGCATTAAAGTACGACACTCTCTGTTATAATGGCTTATGCAGGTGCTAAATCTGGCCAGTGCTGGTCTTCTGTCTGTCTTCAATTGTTATAGATATTATTATCAAGATATTTATTTAAATGACAAGCCGGGTTTTCACGGTGGCTCAGTGAGTAAGGCGCTGGCTCGCTAGCATTGGCCGAGAACGTTTATCCAGATTTTCCGATGTAGTTTGTCCCTGTCGGTGATGCAGGGCGAAGGGCCTGACAAGGACTGTCGATATAAGCGGAGGCCGCTGCCCGGGCAAAGTTTCGCTCATAGCACACTGTATGGCGTATACTCGTCTTCATTTCCCCAGTTTAGGAGCATAACGTTGGGACCTTAAACCCCATTTCATTTAGTCCACTGTTAACTACAAATTAACATTCTAGAATACCATACTTTAAGGTATTCTCGAGCAATGATTAACTCAAAGATAGGCTAATCAAAGTTAATGAACATCTTAGTTTAAAATTTATCAATTTTTCGGATTATGGCTAGACAGAAAATGTGAGATTAAGTCTCCGATTAGAAGTAATCTTCTTTCGAAAAGTTGGACTGAGGCATATTTGAATTCATTACAAGGTCGTCAAAAATGGTCCAATCCTTCCTGAAATATGAAAACCGTACAACATGGGGCGCCCCCACAAACGATGCAGAAGGATTGAACTATACGGGTGCATATAGAAAGTAGCAATGTTCTACAATGGTATTATCTAAATAGCTAGTTCCACCAATACAACTGGGGAATAGGGATGGCACTAGGTAGCGATTACTTAGTTCTTCATATCACTCTAGCTTGCAAGACCAGCATAGAACAAAATGCACATTTAAGTGGAAAATGGAAAGTCCCTCTAGGAATTGTCTACAATTTGATGTAATGGCTTTGAATTGGAGGAAATAAGACCGGCAAACGGCATACTCATCGCAGTGTTTCGTTTGATTAGAGGTAATCCCACTACTCACTGCTGTAATGAGTGGGTATTGTTGTTTAAGATTCTGATTAGTCAGTAGTCCGACTAAAAACCAATGACTAGCTGCTTTACAAAAGCTTTACATTTAAAACGAGTGCCAATAATGGACCAAATATGTTTACATAACGTTACGTCATGGCTCACGTTTTATTATGCCCAATTAACTCGTGCATAGCAGAATACTGCAGTAAAACTAATTGCGTGACAAACGAGGCTATCAATTCGAATGAAATGTAAACAATACTGTTTGGAAGCGAACATACTTTCACCGTTTTTAATACCCCAATTCACTGTCCAAAGTTTTAGGGAGGATCCAGATTAAACGTAGGACTGTCATGTTCATTGAACGGGAAGAATAGAAACACTTCCTTAAAAGTTCAAGAATTAGAAATCAGTCCAGCAATGGGCAGAGGAGGGTTTCTCTGGCCATTGCTTCAGGAATATGGGCAAACGAGGGCAGTTGGCAAAACTTTTGCAGTTCCCATTAACGATCGATTTCCCAACCACATACCGACCACGTGTCATATTTTAGCTGAGTTATCTGTATAGTCATCATATTGCTAAAAAGCCACAGACGGTTATCATACTGATAACTGATAGATTGCTTTCAATATATGATAACCTAATAATATTTTACCATTTTACATTGCAGAGGTTTTGGTATTCTCTTAAAATCAATAGATATATCAAACATATGTTGCATGCTGTGTACAGTCATCATTAATATCAATATTCCACAGTAGATTGTAAATATGATATTCTGGGCGAGGCAGAGATATGTACGATGATAGTACCATATCAGGCACCTGTCTGTCTGTCGTTGTTAATTGTTAACACATATTGATCCTTAGTGCCGAAATGACCTAGTTTGTGACGTTACCTCCCCCCCCCCTCTCTCTCTCTCTTCAGATATTGACCACATAAAGCTAATGTTAACGCTGAATTTGGGGTCAAAGGTGACTCACTAGGACTGAGGGTTCCTCTGGAATTATCAGCGCAGTTGTGGCTTGTTGGTGGTGCGGGGCGGAAAGCCTAAGACGACCATCGTCTAGTCGTATGGATTGGACAAAAACCTGGTCTCTGTATACATGCTGGTATGCACGTAAAACTACCCTCACATTTAAAATGTTATGAACACTACGCCTAAGCTCTGATCCCAGGGCACAACGTCCCCCATAGCACACATTACCTGGCATCTTTAGTCAGCTTGATGCATAACAGTATTCTAAGAATTATCTATTCAATATGACCATGGGTACGTTACCATTCTAATGATGCTTAAAGTAGCAATGTTGTTATAATTACCAACCACGCCCACATCCAAGATACTATATATCTTACACAGCACAATATACCAGATTTCAAAACTCTTAACGTGTAGGTTAATAGGCTACTAAAATTGGCTGTGTTTGTTTACAGTAAATTAGATAATGGGCAGGCGGAAAGTTGTGGGGCGAAAAGTCAAGAAGGCCGGTAACGATTTTCAAACCAATGAAAGCATGAAGTAGAGAAGTCCAGGATAAAGAAGACAAATGAAATGAGGTTTGGAGCCTTACCGTTCTGATAAAGGGAGAGAGAGAGATAGAGAAATGGGTTTAACGTCCACTCGACACAAACTAGGTAATTTCGGGACTAACATAATTATTTTTTTTCAATTTTATTTCAATAATTCGCTTGCGCGTATGGGTTGAGAAGGCGCCCCTATCTCCATGCCACATACGCTCACACCAGGGATCTAAACCACAGCCGCAAGCCAGAGGTGACCGGCCAGCTAGAGGTCGAAGCGCAGCACTCTAGACCACTAGGCCATCCCAACCTCGCCCCCAGGATAAAGGAGCGACACGTTAAGTTTTAGTTTTCAAAAAGGCCCGAACAGGTTTCCATAGTTTACATTAAGAAGCATTATTGGGGAATAAACAATGGACATTATACAAGAGTATTGAAAAAAATGAAATGGGGTTTAACGTCCTATTGTTCTGCTCCGAATGGGCTAATGACGACCGGCATACGGCATACAGTGTGCTATGAGGTAACTTTTCCCCAGACAGTTCACTGTCAAAAATAACGTCAATGGCATGGGCTGAAGATCAGGGTATTATTTCATTCTCAAGATTCGACGCTAAACTTTTGGATCCTCCCAAAGAGAACATATTCAGTCTTTTCGTCCTCCAGTTTGAGGAAACTGATTCCATCCATATAAGAATGTCACTAATACACTTTCCATTGGACATTTTGAAGACTCCAGTTTTAAACAACAGATACATGTACAACTTAGTGTTATCCACGTAAAGCTAGAAGTGTAGACCAGTTCATTTTGGACAATGAGGTGCTGTGTATGGTAAACAATTAGTCGGATTAAAGGTTGATTTATGATTGGCATCTAGATTAGGGCGGTCCACTTTGCAAAAAAGTTTCGAAAATCGTTCCGGCTATGTTCATTACGTTTCTATATAAGTCAAAGAGGAAGCATGCAACTTTCCAGAATTTTCCTGCCCAAACTGTAGTTTTGCCACCATGTTTTCAAGATGGCGGAATATTTACTAGAATCAGTATTTCAGTAATCCCGAATGTACACCACCCCATCGTGTGATATATCGTTTTATAGGTTTTGGGGGTCTACTACACGAAATAAAATAACAAATTTTCTTATTTCATGTGGATTTTCTTTCAAAAATCAACAATATGAGTTAACAATGAAACATTTTCAACTTCAGTGAAGAAAGGAGAAATGGTCTTTGTAAAATTCAGGTACTTGCAAAGAGTCTACTAGAATACACTACACTTAGCAAATCTTAACCGCAAGTGAACCATTGTATACTAGCAGTTAAGATTTGCTTAGTTTCGAGAAATCACTAAAGGTCTCCCAATCTTTTACCGGAAGCTCAAGCCATTCCCCGTCTAAACCTAGTATACTGAATATCAACCACGAATTTGGAGTCATCAGTCTTCCCTCAAGTTTTATTTCACCATCTCTCTGATTTCTCGAAACTATGTAAATTCGCCACAAAAATTGAAGTGGTGAATGATATTGCAGAAAGGGAGATAAAATTAATACAAGACTTTATTGGTAATAGTCATGATGAAGAACAGCGTCAATTTCTACTGCAAGTGGTAGAATATCACCGAGAACTATAGTAGATAAGCCCCTAGATGCGATCGTGTTTTTGATGGCATATTTGAACTCATCGACCCCCAAAACCTATAAAACGATATATCACACGATGGAGTGGTGTACATTCGGGATTACCGAAATACTGATTCCAGTAAATATACCGCCACTTTGAAAACATGGCGGCAAAACTACAGTTTGGGCGGGAAAATTCTGGAAAGTTGCATGCTTCCTCTTAGACTTATATAGAAACATAAGGAACATAGCCGGAACGATTTCCGAAACTTTTTTGCAAAGTGGACCTCCCTAATCTAGATGTATTCCAATAAAAACAATTGGGGACCACAAACCATATGGGACCATAAACAGTTGAGAACTACAAACCATTGTGGAACATAAGCAGTTGGCCACCACAAACAGTTGAAGACCATAAACAATTTGGGGCCATAAACAGTTGGGGACTATTTAACAGCAGATGAATGAGAGAGAGAGAGAGAAAGGGAGAGGGAGAGAGAGAGATATTAAAGTCCACTCAACATAAACTTGGTCATTTCGGGACTCAAGCTGACGAATGACAACAAAGTATTTTGGTTTGCTAAGATTGACACTATTGACAGATATTGCGAAGAATCATGCTAGTTTTCGATTGATTTATAGGTCGTGCGCGCAACCATATATTTAGCATGTAATGATTGGACAAAATTACGTGGACAGACAGTATATTCACGTGGTGATGTGTTTTATTGGCAGACGAGCTTCAAGAATCTAAAAGCACGACGTAGCTTAGACTGAAGAAGTCAGAGAACCCACAAGTAGTAATAATTTACAGACAAGCATCAATCAGATATAATTAACCAGGTGAGTAGGTTATGAACGATGCCGTGTTTCAAATAGTGTATCATTTTTTCGTAAAAAAGAAAGAAAAAAAGACAGAGCTGCATCAGGTAGTGTAATTCTCACCCCTCAAATATTAAGAAGGCTAAATGATAAATCAAGTAGTATGTTTTATTTGTTTTATTGAAATGTTCAGCTCTGAAACAATTGCCCACAAAAATGGAATATGTCATTTGGAGACTAACATTAAGCAGGTGTAAATTATTGATATATTTTAAAAGTGATTTTAATTACTATTAACCGATGTAAATGATGCTTTGAACTACAACGGATATATTTTGCTTTCTATATGTATACTAGGAATATTATTCATGACGGGCTCCCCAGGTGAACAAAAAGTACTTTTAAAATGTATATGTTATATTTTTTCTTTGTTATTAGCCGCCTTTCTCTAGCCCATTCGGAGCAAAACAGATTAACCAGTTTCATTTAATTTCTCTGCAATTAGAAAACGACATCGGCTCTTGAAAATGACAGTGCTGTTACTTTGTCTGCTATTATTGAACATCACCTTCGTATTACCTGCTAGTAAGTTCTATGTTAAAACACATTTGTATGCCCTTAAATGACAAAGCAAGATGCACCTTCTCCCCGGCTATTTTGATCCAGGGGACGCACTTTAACTGCTATTTTGATCCAGGGGGCGCACTTTAACTGCTTTTTACGAAACTTAAAATGTATGCATATATCCCAAAGATATATTTTGGCACACATGTATGAAGTTCATGATACACGTAAAACTTAAAGGGATAATAACTCTCTTGCTGACTTGGCAACTCCATAAAATAAATAATAGCCTTATTCTAAGAAATATATGTTTAAGTGTCCTACCTGTTGCCTAAATTATCCATTATATCCTATTTTACTTGTCCAGGGGGTTCGAAAATATTTCAATATCTAAGTCACATTTACGTTAAGCTTTCTAAACATTTAGTTGAATTTTTCCATTTTTTTAAAATTAGTTGTGTTAAGATCAATTAATTGGAATATTGTAAAATAATACAATTTGTTAACCAAATAAAGATTGGGACATATTATTCAGTTACAACAAGAGTGGTATTGAGCCTTTAAACTAGAAATTTAGAATCACAAGATCTTGGATGCGTTGGATTTTGGCCTTACTTGGATTTACAAGATGAGAGCATGAAACATCAATTGCATCAATCTCTTTTGGTTTATTTTACCACAGCATTATCATTGTCAGAAACTTACAAACTACCGCAATGTTATTTCATTTTACAGGTTTACAGGGTGAAGAGAAAGAACATACTTTACGCGCGGAAATGGACATCTCCGTCTCTCTGTCATTCTCCCTATGTGATAACATTGAGTGTAAGCATGGCGGTACGTGCTTCCAAGGACGTTGTCTGTGTCCAACGAAAACGACCGGGGCGTACTGTGAGGGTAGGCAGTGTTGAACATATTTTTTTTTTATTAAAGATACGTTATTGGAGATTAGACAACGAGTTGGCAGTTCTCACTACAATAGTTAAAAACTAGCTGATGTAAAGGCAATTTGCTGAAAATGTCAGTCAAATTGATCAACTATTAAATTAGAACTAAGCGAATGAAAGTTCCGCTTAGAGTCGGTCATCGTTACTAAAGTTGGTAAGACAAAACCAGTAGTCTCGGTTATCCAATTTTATTGGTAAATTACAAAGGAAAATATTTCAGCGTATCGAACTATAATCCAACAAAATTCTCATGCTAGCCTCGACATCGATAGTTAGTTATGGTCTGAATAAGTTAATTAATGTCTAATTAATAGTTTTTATAACATTTCAGGCCTAAAGAAAGACCTATAATAGACAGGTTTTGCTCTTGCATAATGCATGTTTAATTTTTAATTAATTTCCGGTTTTACTTTCAAATAAGAATTGGGATAGATATTACTATGTTACGACTTAATTTTGAATTTCTTAATCTTGTTTTATTATTCCCAAGCCCTCTTCTTACCAAGATCACCGTATTAAGAAAACGTGTCGTCTTTAGTTTTAGAAAACCTTTGTGATCGAAACCCGTGCTTTGCCAATGGAAATTGTTTCAAAACAGAAGAAGGCTACATATGCGATTGTCCCGCTGGCGATACTGGCACAGATTGCGGCGGTGAGTGAAACACTGTGATATGTTATATATTTTGTAGTATAAATCGATACCCCCGCCCCAACCCCTTCAGATGTCGGCCCTTTGTCTTATACTGCACTTCGGCTTGATTTTGTCATGTCGTTCACATTTTTGTCATCGTCCAAACTACTTACAATATTTCACTTAAATTTTTAAATGTTTAGGCGTGTTTAATTTTGCTCCCGTCCGTCATATTTTTTGTAGACACTGTATAATGCTTATCACAGGCCGAAAGGTTAGTGCGATGTATCATAAGGTATGTAACTGAGCAAACTTAAGTGACTTCCATTTCCCGGTTATATGTGACTAGGAGTAGGTTCACCTGTCCAACTTCGCGGGATTTCCCGGGTCCTCCGACCCCCCCCACTGCTAAAGACGCCTACGAATTATTGAAATAACATTAAACCATATGTTAGTCCAGAAGTAACCTACTTTGTGTCGAGTGGACGCTAAACCTCATTTATCAAAGAAATTCAAATAAGCATAGCAACGGTACTTTATCTCGGATTGGATTCAATTAGGTTAAATAAAGGCGCATCAAGGAGGTTCATTGAAGTTTATTTATAGATGGCAAGGGCCTGCATACAAGGGATGTGGGCGAAAGATTAACAGTCCGTCAAATAACATTCAAGGACTAGAATAGTTAACGCCCTACAAAACCCAGTTTAGCTTTGCATAATTCTTCTTTAATATCCTCCTCTCACATCTCTCTTGGTAGGTAGTTATCAAAATATTTTATTTGTACCTTTAGGAGCCACGGTGGCTCAGTGAGTAAGATGCTGGCTTGCTAGCTTGGAAGTTGCGTGTTCGATCCCTGCATTGTCCCAGCAAGTTCATCTTGATCTTCTGACGTGGTTTGTCCTTGCCAGTGGTTCAGGACGGACGGCCTGGTCAGGACCGTCCTCTAGTCGTTTGGATGGGTCAAAAAACCGAGATCCTGTGTACACATTGACATGCATGTTAAAGATTCCTTGATCAAAGAGCCACTGTCAAGGCAAAATTTTCTGACGTGGTTTCAACGTGTCAATGAAGCATGGCGAAGGGCCTGACAAGAACAGCTATCTAGACATTAGGGTGAGACGGAAATAACGTGTATACATTGGCGTGCACGTGAAAGATCCTTTGGCAGTCGGAAATCGATATAAGAGTAGGCCATCGGGCCGATACCTGGGCAGAATTTCCCTCAAGCACACTGAATGACACATGCTCGACTTCATTAGCCCAATTTAGGAACAGAACGATAGGACAGTAAGCCCCATTTCATTTTTTAGTTTTAATTAATTAACTAAAATAATTTTCTATACTTTGTTTTGTTGCAGTAATCCAGTCACCAAACCATCCTCAGAGTTATAATAACAGCATGGAAATGACATGGAATATATCAGGAATTTCTGATAAATATATCCAATTACAATTTGAAGATGTGTTTGAAATTGAAGTTACACGCACAGATACTTGTGAAAACGTGTTAAATTATGCGATATCATGTGATATTTATGATGATGAGGATACAGATTGCTTCGATTACATACAGATAGTTTCTGAAAATATTTTTGTGTAAGTATAACATTTTATATGTAAGGCGGTCGATGTCCACATGAGGCATGGCTTGAAATGCGTTGATTATTAGCTAGTATACCTACACAGCAGTCGTGTCGAGGGTTTATATTACGTGGGTGCTAATGCATATTGTTACTTTTACATACCGACAGTTTCAGGACAGTTTCTTTTCGAGGCAGTCAATATCAAATAAGCAAAACACGATTCGTGGTACTGAATATAATGTTGATAGTACATGTATGCACAGCACAGCACAAAAAAAAAAAAAAAAAAAAAAAATGCAATTGATACAATCCCTGCCTAGTTGTACTAATTGATATATAGATTGGGGGTTAGGGTTAGGGTAAGGGCTAGGACCTGTATATTTCGTGAAAGTCTCGAGATGTAAACAGGGCGAAATCTAACCCTAGCCCTGGGCCAAGCCTAACCCTTACCCTACACCACAATCCACACGTGACGTCATAAAATACGCAGAACCGTCTCCGATCTAGCGTTCTCCGTAGTAAAGACAAGTAAAACTAAATTTCAAACTATAATAACGAAACGAAATAGGATCTGTGTATTAAACAGATTGAGTATGTTAGCATACTCTCTTTCTATGGCATAATTCCTAGTATTATCCGGCAAATATCTTGATACAATCCCTGTTTACCCAAATATCTTGATACAGTCACTGTCTACTCTAATATCCTGATATAATCCCTGTCTAACATGATGTCATGGTATATTCCCTGTCAAGCATATAATCTCAGTTCATGATCACCTTACCTTTTGTTTCAATGTTTGTATTTGTAGTAAATATTGTGGAGGTGCACCACCGCCACCTATTACGGCGCAAGATGGAAACTCTGTTTCTATATTCTTTAAATCAGACAGCGCATGTAGTTTTAGTGGATTTAAACTTAGCTACAGATATGTAGGTATGTAAACGGTTTTAAACTATAAAATGCAATGGGGTTAAGCGTCCTACGTTTTTGCTCCGAACTGGGCAAATGAAAATGGGCATACGTCATACAGTGTGTGCTATGAGGGAAATTTTGCACTACGGCCTACTCTTATATCAAATTCCAACTTTCAAGGGATCCTTTTCGCGCACGCCAATGTGTTGACGGGACCTCGGTTCTTCGTACCATTCGAACGACTAGGCAGCTATCCGTGTCATTGACAAGAGGAAACCACGCCGGTAAATCTGGATGAACTAGCTCGGTCAAGGACCCCCAGCATAGCGAGCCAGCGTATTATCCACTTAGCTCTTATTTCAGACAAAATACGATTTTATTTTTTAACCCGATTAACTCATCCTTCCTATTTCAGACAAAATATCATCTTTAAACCCGATTTGCACTTCTTTCGTTTCAGTAATAATGCAATAATACATGATTAACACTCATTTGTTTTTAGATCCAATTCCACCTGTAAACCCGATTATGTCTCCATCATACCCGACTGAGTATCCTGATTATACGTATATGACATGGTTGGTTCCTGGACGTGACGGGTTTAATATAACCTTTACATTCAATGGTGTATTTAATTTGCCATATGGCCTGAGAGATGAATCAGATTGTTTCATTATAGATCAACGGGATACTTGCTTTGACTATGTGAAGATTAATAACAATAGGTAAGTAGATATGAAATCCGTCTGATTAAAACTTCGATCCTATTTCGTTTCATTTTTGGAGTTCAATTTCGTTTAACTTGTCTTTACCACACTAGGATCTGGAGGACGTCTTCTAGCTGATGAAATAGATTAGCCAATGAAACTGTCGGTTTCCGCGATATTTTGGCCCTTTAATTCGCGAAACTGTGGGTAAACCCTTAGAAAAGTCAACGCTGATTGATTAATCAATGTCTGACGTCATAGGGTCAAAAGGCGATCGTTTGTCTCTGACAGGAACTTCCTCTATAACTTGCTAGATCTTCATGTAATGTTAAGTGTAGTCAGTGTAGGCCATCGAAAGTATAGAAAAAACGAAACGAAATATAGATCTGTATTTTAATGGGTTGAGATCCATGTGCACAATATTATGATTGGTCAATAGTCCCATTAACAACCAGTAGCTGACTGCGTTACAAACAAAACACTAAATTGGAGCAAATATATCTACTTAACGTTACGTCATGGCTTACGATTTTATTATGCGCAATTAACTAGTGAATATTGCAGTTTTTAATACCTTAAATCACTGTCCAAGAGAGGCTTCAGATTAAACGCAGGACTGTACTCAAGTGATACCTTTGATTGAACGGAAAGAAAAGACACACTCCAGCAAAAGTTCAAGTATCAGAAGGCAACCCAACAACATACTCCTGCGCAGTGTTTCGTTTGATTAAAACTAATCCACTTCACACTGCTATCTTGAGTGAACATTGTTGAGCTAAATTATTATTGGTCAGTAGTGCCATTACCAACCAATGACCGCCATTGTAACAAACAATATCGGGGTTAACCAGACCCCAAAATATGTTACCGCAATGTATCTTGTGACAATCGCGACTTGTTTACGTCATAACTTGCGAAATTTATTATGTTCGATTATCCAGTGCCAACATGTTTTCTTCGTCGGCCATTTTGAAAATTATGCCGAATGCGAGAAGAGAGGAGGGATTTGATTGGACGTTAAAAAGAGACACGCCCCGCCCAATTTCAAGAATATGACTTCTATCCAGCAATGGTAAGAGAGGGATTTCTCGCGCCATTGTTTCAGGAATATGTCCAACAATGGCCAGAGAGGGATTTCTCGGGCCATTGCTTCAGGAATATGATTCATCGTAACTTTGTAAACACTGAACGGAATTGAACAATGTCTGGACTGTTATTCCCATCAGAGATTAAACTTTAACATTATTGTTGTTTCTGTAGCTTTGAATGACTCATCGAGATTTGATTATTTTTTTCTAGGTATTGTGGAGATAGCAAACCAGAACCTATAGCAATACCTAATGGTGAAGATGCATTGGTTACATTCAAGACAGATGACAGTTGTGGATTTGAAGGGTTTAGTATGACTTATGTATACCAAGGTTTGTTAATTCTTCTGTTCCATTTAGAGTCGAATCAAGAGACTGTGGGGAGTGGGGAGTGGGGAGTGGGGGGGGGCTGGGCAACAAAGCCGCACGATGCAAGTGCCGAAGGCACGTAGCACACAACTTGTCCCAGGTGGCCTCCCCGGAAAATTTCGAAAACTAGTAGAAGCCCGTAAATGTCATGTCCTGTGATGTAAGACAAAACTCCGGTTCTAAAATGCACCCCTGAATCCAGATAGAGGGGGTGGGTGGGTGGTGGTGTTGTGTTTGTGTGATTGGTGGGGGGATAGATATGTTTAAAATCATTCTTTATCTTTTCAGAAATTGACAATGCATAAAGAAGTTTGACAAGGAGTATGCTGGAATATAACACAACAAGGACTACCCGTAATTGTTATGAATTGTAATCTGTTTTTGCAAAATAATTTATTCTTATTTGTCATTGCTCTAAATTGTATTATTGTTACATTGTTATCAACCGTAATCTATTATTGATATATGTAATCTACTATTGCTATATAATGTAATCTAAATTGTAATTAATTTTTTATTGATAATATAATGTTCTAAATTGTAATCTATTATTGCTATATAATGTAATCTTAATTGTAATCTATTATTGATATATTTGTAATCTAAATCGTAATCTATTATTGATATAAAATGTTATCTAAATTGTAATCTATTAATTGCTATGTAATGAAATCTTAATTGTAATATATTATTGATTTATGTTATCTATTATTGCTATATAATGTAATCTAATTTGTAATTAATGTTACATTATGTAATCTATTATTTCTATATAATGCAATCTAATTTGTAATCTATTATCGCTATATAATGTAATCTAATTTATTAATGTTATTAATGCAATCTACTTCGTTAGTGCTCTCAATTATAATCTATGATTGCATTATAATGTAATCTAATTTATTATTGCTCTAAATTGCAATCTGGTTATAGATACGAGGGTTAGAAAGTCATCACATGGCCAAATAAAATGTAGTCAAGATAGTTAAAATTCCCCGTAGTTTCGGATTTTCGCTACTGAGTACAGATCTGTTATCTTCAGCCATCTGCATAGATGAAACAAAAGGCAATTTCAGTGTACAGTTGGAAGGGATTCATTGAGGCACCGTATCACCATGCATTTCCATGATCTTGACTGATAAACTGTCTTTGAAGTTAATTGCTTGCGATTTTTGGAATTATTTATTGTTTATAGGACGAAGAAGAGAGGGATAGAGTATATGTATAATATTTCTTGACTGTTATGTTTTCTGTTTGTTTTTGGAAATTCTGTGGGATAAAATAAATCAATGAAAGGTAAAATTGATAATTTAACTTATTATTTGTTCAAATGAAAGCAGGTGAAACAGTAGGGGTGGGATGGAATAGGGAATGGAGATGTCGGTGCAGCATGGAATGGGTGTGGGGTGTGCCTATTGCAAAGCGAGGAATAAGGCGACGGGGAGTGGGAATGTCCATACCAACGAGCACACAGGGCTTCGCTTTTTCTGTCACAATCGAACGACTAAATGTTATGCATTGTCAGACGGTTTATCCTTTACTATTGACCAAGGCAGACCCCTCTGGAAAACCTTGAGGCACTTTATCGACATATACCAGGATTCATCCTACAACCTAGTTAGTGAGGGACCACCAAGTTTTGGTGACAGTAGCAATCAGTGGCTATGTAGAGGGAAATTGAGAACAAAGATTCTCGGGAGGGGTGTCATTTTGTAAATCAGAAGGATACCTTTACAACTGACACTGTCATAATATGCTCTTCAAAAAAAGAAACGCACAACCCATTTTTCATCATTTTATATACACGAAGTCGTTCTTTCCATAAATCTTACTTGTATTAATGTCATTATGTAAGGATAAAGAAATTCGTTATTGGTTTTAAAGGTAATGTAACTAATTGTGACTGGTCATCCTCTTCGTTATCGTTTGATTGCACCAAGAAACATGAATTTAACAACTTCGCGAGCTTTTCGCATGGAACCTACATCTAAGGTCTTTAAAATCCCTGGGTTCTCGGTTCCCAAATCAGTTGCACACGTAAACACTCAAGGAACCAAGTGAAGCCACATCTGAACGAAGACCAACGCAACAACGTTATTGGTCGATTGCAAGCAGGTGAATCCAAGACAGATGTAGCCAGACTGCTGAATGTTTCCTTTAGTTTCATTTCTCGCCTTAGGAATAGGTACCGATAGTTCAACACGTGACCACCCAAGCTCAGGCCAAACAAAAGTTACCCCACCTGTAAAATCTCGTACCAGACAGTCCGTAACCGCCAACGTGAAACCGAATAACGAGGCAAACGTCCCCGTTAGAGCTTCTGTTTTGAAATACGTCGATACCATGAAATCCAACTTTAATGGGTCCATACACTGAAGGTTTGGCAACAGGTACACTGGAGAGCAGCTTGGTTCAACGACGTGCAGGCGATGGAAGAGCCAGGATATACCGACGACAAATTGTAACTTTGCGTTTCTTTTTTGGGAGAGTATATTAGTAAGTGTACAGGGGGACCACACCAAACAATAACAATTACACCTGGTGTCTTGAGTCGGGTCACAGAGCCCTGAAACGTGACAACTTCTTCGGATCAAGGTTTGGCACTGGTTTTGCTTAGAAAATGGATCCTAGTGAAGATCTTTGTAGTTTTCTACCTCTGCAATCTACGGGCTAACTCCGGGAAAGCCTAAACTCCCAAGAAGGCGACCTCCTAAAAGTGGCCTTGACAAAATATCTTGGCGAAATGTCCCGCCTAATATATCATTGAATAAGATATTTGGTCACCTGATTTATTTTGGACAGTTTCCGATTCATTTCGGAAAGCCTTGATCCAATATGGCAGCCAACATCCAAAATGGGCAAAATAGTGTAATCAGCAAATGGACTGCTCCCCGTGTACAAAATACACGGCAAACAGTGGTAACAGGTGTCCGGGCTAGTAAGCTTACCCTGCCTGGCGCGCCACACCCACTATAGCTGCATCCAAACTATAAGGCAAAATGTCGATTAAATAGCTTGATTGGCCAATGAACTATCGGTATGCAAAGTGCACCTGATGAACTGTGTTAACGATGTAGTAGACATAATCAGGGAAATAGTATTAGTATACGTGTCAATTAAATATATCTAGAATAATAGCCGAGAGAGACACGTTATATTTACCAATCAAGTCAATATGACGGCCATAAAACTTTTTAAAGGTTTTTATAAGTTTAATGCGCACGTATCCTTGTAGTTGAAGCTTAGATGGCAAATACGTAAAAAATCAGAATAAAAGGAACAAGCTCTCGCGTAACCAATTAGCTGAGACACAAACACTCCATAAGCTGGTGATATTGGAATGGTACTACTAATAAACGGAAAGTTAACAATCGGAAAGTCAAAGTCATCACGTGTATCGTACAATTTAACACTCAGTTTATGGCAATTGTCAAAATCGAGACGCAGACCCAAGCAGGAAGCGTAATTGTCACTGTCAGTGGTGTTTTTAATTTCCAGCTCATCAGGATATGAATTCGACATAATCACTAAATTTTGGATTATTAAGTGATAACACGTCATCGATATATCGATAAGTGAAATTAAAACGTCTGACTAATCGTTTATTTGTTTTTACGAGCGCTTGGATGTAAACGGCTTCGTACGAACAGAGAAATAAATCATACCTACATACATCAGATATGTCGTTTCTGGGATTATAATAATAACATTCTACAAATAACATCTCAAAGCGCTTTAAAGCATTGCTAATCCCATTGTCAAATTGGGTCTGGTAGCTTCTGTTGATCTTGTTCAGCGTTTTTGTGTTTGGATGCAGATGAGTTCTTTTAAAAATACAGGAGTGAGAGGGTTGAAAATCAATTTAAAGGTTAAATTGTAAAGCTTCATTTTTGTACGGCGGAAAGTCAGTCCATGCCTTATATTATACCACCAGAAACTTACTATTCTATGTTATTATGGAAATCGTCGTACATCTTGCAGAAGAAATTTCAGCCCACACCTGATTTGGGTTAACTGGTCAGGATATATGCAGCATGTATATCGTAGAGGTCATGTAGCACAGGTTGATCATATTACCAATTATCGATTTGAACCCAAATGACGATAACTGTATATTTTCTATACTTACCTACATATCAAATGAAGCTAAAAAAAATTAATCCTGCCATCCACACGCTTGACATTTGATCAACCATTATTCCTCATTGCACAGAAATTGCTGACAGTGTTGGATTTAGCAATGTAGTGATAAGGTTAGGTGGTTGCCATCTTCTTATGGGTGCTATGGGGCGTATATTGGCGACAGTGAAGGGTTCTGTTACTGGGGAAGCTCTGGGACAAATTTATGCAACTAATGCACTACCGTTAATGTTAAATGGGAAAGTGATTCGTTGCGAGGGTCTAATTACTTGATCACTACAGGCCTGCATTATCAACTACTGAGTAAAGGGATTGATAGTGATAGGAATTCAAGAGAACTTTTTAATGAAATGCAGTCATTAGTACAAAACGTGAACGATTCAAGTACAGTAAATCCTCTTGAAATCTTAGTAAATTCACAAGCTATTCATACACTAGATACCATGATCGGAGACTTGAAAATTGAACTTTCTGGGAAATACAGAAACTCTAGACTATGGATTCAGTTCATCAATTATGTGGAAATCATTGACGAGTTCATAATTTGTGAAAGACTGGGACTTTGGCATGGGCATCTTAGTCCATGTTCGAAACTGCTTAATCTGCTGGCTGGCACCGGGCATATACATTATGCTAAGTGAGTGCGCCTATATTTACAGAAAATGAGTACCCTGGAACAATATCATCCGTTGTTATCTGCAAAATATATGGACAGTGACTTTGCAGTTAAAAGGCCGGATCATCCACTCAATATATCCGATTTAGTAGTTCAACAAGTAATTATGGCATCGCTGAAAGATTCAAAGAGAGGATTAACTCATGGTCGAGGATTATCTGAGAGTGTACGTCAGCAGTGGGTGTATTCTTTACATATGTTCGCAGCTGTATATGATGCTATGTCCGCACTAACTGGTCGACGAAAACAAACCTCACAACAACATGTAGAACTTGGTAAGTGTCGCTCGAAAAGAGATTTGCATGATCTGGAAGTTATCATTGCATGGCTCGAGCAACAGACAGTCTAGTTCAGCTCTGAACGCCAGTCTCATTACACTCACCTGAACGTTCAGAGGGTCCCCGATTGAATCAATGTCGAACGGAATTGAACCCCCAGTCAATTTTACTGGGCAACTTTTCACTGCTAAACGATGAGGTGTCAATCCATGTGAACGCCAGTGCAATGTACAGGAACATCTTAGTAAGGAAATAAGACCTTGCTAGAGTCAATATGAGCGACACAACACGCTGTTTAAAATACGTCCCCTCCTATCAAGTTAACTTTTCGGCGCCATGACACTCGTCAACGTCCATATTTAGGAATGTCGGTCATACAAGACGAAACAAAATTTAGGTAAATGTTGGAATCTTTAAAAAAAAAAAAAAAATAGAATCTCCAATCATTTATTACTTTGCCCACATTTTAATATTACAATAGAATAAAACAAACAATCCAGGTGTATACTAAAGATAAAAATGTTTACTTTCATATTCAGTGTTTATTGAGGCTTGTTTCTTAAGTTTTATCTTTTTTTCAAAACAACTAAAACAAAAATTTTAAAAAATGTAATTAACAAGGTTGTTTTTCTTTAAAAGAAAAAGAGGAAAAACATATATTAAACTCTTAAACAAAACTTTCTCAAATAGCGGAAATATGGACTCAAATGCATAGAATCTCGTGGTTGATGTCACGGAGAAACATGGTGATAGATGAGAAGGAGGACGAGAGTGATTAATGTGCAGACTTGTTATCGGTTCCAATAAATTTACATGATCTGTCAAACATATCTATGCGTTCATTTGTCATAATTTGTTTCTAATTTGTCAGGATATTACGTCACAGCGTCACTTTTTGCAATGATGACGTCCAATGACGTCATAGGTGCCAGGTGGACGTAGACTGTTTTATCTGACTCATAGATATAAAGTTCCTATACTCTAGCATATCATATAGAGAGAGAGAGAAATGGGGTTTAACGTCCACTCAACACAACTAGGTCATTTCGGGACTAACATATGGTGTAATTTTATTTCAATAATTC
This sequence comes from Patella caerulea, assembly GCA_036850965.1. Lineage (NCBI taxonomy): Eukaryota > Metazoa > Mollusca > Gastropoda > Patellidae > Patella > Patella caerulea. The sequence goes on along the minus strand of JAZGQO010000011.1, from coordinate 62,654,823 downwards.
GCTTGCGCGTAGGGGTCTTTAGCAGTGGGAGGAAACCGGAGTGCCCGGAGGAAACCCACGAGGTTGAGAAGGCGCCCCTATCTCCATGCCACATACGCTCATACCGGGGCTCGAAACCACAGCCGCAAGCAAGAGGTGACCGGCCAGCTAGAGGTCGAAGCGTGGCACTCTAGACCACTAGGCCATCCCAACCCCCAGCATATCATATAGAAATACCCGATAAGGTTACAGGCAAACAACCCCACACAGTGTGTATCATACTCTAGCATACCATATATTTGTACCCCAAAAGTTTATGGATAAACAACCCCACACTGTGTCCATCATACTCTAGCATATCATATAGAAATACCCGATAACGTTACAGGCAAACAATCCCACACAGTATGTGTCATACCCTAGCATACGATATAGTGGTACCCCATAAGGTTATGGATAAACAACCCCGCACTGTGTCCATCATACCCTAGCCTATCATATAGAAATACCCCATAAAGTTACAGGCAAACAACCACACACTGTGTCTGTCATACTCTAGTATAGCCGTACCCCACACTGTGTGTCATACCCTCGCATATCATATAGACGTATCCCATAAGGTTATGGACAAAACAATCCACACCGAATCTAGACAGCAATTAAAAATAACACTTTTACAAAAGGGAGGTAATCTTACTCAGTTCACTCCCCTTAGACCACGAATCTGATTAATGAGAAAAAATTTGAACGGTTCTGAATATTTTGTACAAATCCACAGTATGGTCTGTCACACTCAGCTTATCATAAAGAAGTACCCTCAAGGTTATGGTCAAACAACCCCACACTCTATTCATTATATAGAAAAAAAACACTAAAATAACAATGGTATTAACCGAAATACATCTGACAAGTTCTAGTGGAAGACCGTGTCAGGGTCATACAACTGGCTTTTGATCACATTACGTCAGAAATCCACTTGTTTCTTCATTTCATCGACAGTGGTTCCTGCCTGAATCGCGAGCGATTGGAGTTTGCTTGTATAAGCTTCAGCGCCATCTTTTCCTGAATGGGAAATGTTTTCCATATATCCCGTTGTGAAACACTCCTTTCCTTCTGGTCCAGATATTACTATGTGATCCGTCTTAACGTTAAGCAATTTATGACCGGCAATCTTGCTAGTGTCATCCAACCCAATAGTAACAACCTCTTCTACCTTCTCGGCCATCTTCTTGGCAACCATTTCCAAATGTATGAAGCATCTTCTAGATATGATGCTATGCAGGTTCTTCTTGGCATGGTGAATGATCTGTCTGCTGCGTTCCTCTTCCGCTTTGTTCTATGTACGTGTCTCCTCTTCTGTCTCGTCATCTGAAGCTTCATCTGAGTCTATTACCGTTGAACACGAACTGATCCAGTGTTACCCAAACACAGTATTGACCAACTGCAGGGTTATCCCAATCAAGTCATTGGTCGTCTCGCCGAAAGTCCTTGACATTGATAACGCTCGTGATGTCACAGTACCCCCCAAAATGAAATTCACTGACTTGGAGAACAATCGGAACAAAATGTTTAGTAACGGTTGTGGCCTCCTCTAGTATAAAATTCGTCTTCATGATAAGTTTTTGCAAAGTCTCCAATTCAATTAAAACAGTATGCTCATCATTGTGACATCATTTTTCAATGCATTTTCTATGTTCTCATTTAACTATGAATTAATTTTTGAACATTTACGACCGGGTTTATTTACTTTCTTGCTTTCAGCGTCTATATAATATTTCGCTTGTCACTGATATTGTTAGCACTTAGAAGATTTAAAGCAATAAATGTCAGCGTGAAATATATAAACTGAAACAATACCCATTGTACTTGATAATAGGATCATTTAAACATGCATTATATTATGTAAAAGCTAAATCTGCCTATTCCAGTCTTCCTTTGGGCCTGAAATGTTTTCTAAATTATTAATTAGAGATAAATTAAATTAACTAATCCAGGCCTTAATCAACCCTCGACGGTGTCAGATTTCTCCGATATTAAATAGATTAAAGCGGTTAAGCGATACTTTGATTGAATCAAATATGGAGGACCGAGACTTAGCTTCGATCAACCAGTGCGGTGGTTGAAATTATTGCACACGTATTGCAATAGAGTAATGTGAATGAAATTATACAAAATCTACGTTGGAACGTCGAAAATGAACATTTGAAGTATGTTTGCAGCCGAGAAGAGTGGGTTATGCCCAGATACCGGACTCACTTCTTTATCCCGAAACACTATTTGTTCACAATCGAAGAAATCAGTTTTAAATTTAGGATGGTTCAGAGAGTGGGTTGTTCCCCAGATTTTAGTCAATGTGCTTTCACTGGGAAAATCAGCATGCTAATAGTAATGACATGATGTGGTCTAAGCATGTGCATCTCGATTGGTCTCTAAGACCACATCATTCAGCATGGTGGAATCTCTATTTAAAACAAACTATACTTACTATAGGCTACTAAATATTAGGTCTTTAGAAGACAGGTAGCTATTACAACATTTATCAATACATGTCACACAATTTTGGATGGAGATGTCAATAAATGTCTAATTTATTGAGAAAAGTGGTTCTGAACTAAATTTCTTCTTAATTCTAAACCACGAACCACGTAATTTACTGTTATCAGTAAAAAATCTCGAAACCAGAAAAATTTTAGAAGAAATTTCTCTGGTGAATCGGGGTAGCCATTTTCCCGGAAGGTGACATGTAATTCCTACGCGCGAAATTTCTCGTTTATTTGCGTCGTACGCCCCTGATTTTACATGCCTGGATGACCGAATCACTTAAAAATATACCCACGCGTTGAAAAAAAGATCTTTACAAAGACTTCAATTTGTTCATTTAGGATCCAATTTTTTATGTCAGAGAGTTGACTTTAACTCAAGGATCATTTTACAACAAACGAAACGATGATCCGACCTCTAGTTTTCGACCCAAAACGATTGATCAATCAGAGGTGGGGCGGGGCTTAGGTTTGGAAAGGATCAAGGATCATTTTACAACAAACGAAACGACGATCCAACCTCTAGTTTTCGACCCAAAACGATTGATCAATCAGAGGTCAGAATGGGCGGGGCTTGGGTTTGGAAAAAAATGGACGGTCTTATGCGCCAGAGGCCTTCGGCTCCGCGGCTGCCTCTGGGAACCACATTGAGCATTGACATTATCATCATTGTTCTCTTCATCCAAACCTGGATATGGTTCATTTGAACTAATGCTATGTTTTGTACCACAGCAATTACTATTTATACGATGTTTGCAACTCTGTGTTAATTCCTAATCTTTAAACGGAAAATCTTCTTTCCTAAATTCCAAACAATCTCTAGGCCCTCGTCTTCACATGGCATTTATTGTATCGTTTTTCGGACTTTGATAAAGGGTTCTTTATAGGTGTCTTCAGGTGGACATGGTTATCCCTGATCTCCAATTAATATTCCTAATTATGCATGGTTTTCAAATTTTTCTTTCACGCTAACACGTCTTGGGTCCTATATCCGAACATGTCTATTGGGCAATAACACCCCTCTACATGCGAATCAGGAAGTGTTTATACCAGGAAGTGGTATTTAAACATACATTATCCAAGAGCTAAATCTGCCTGTTGCAAGTCTTTCTTTAGGCCTGAAATTTTTTCAAGGCCATAACCAAACCTCGATGACATCGGATTTCTCCGATATTAAATAGATTGGAACTATGGCGGGGGAAAGCGGCAAAAACCTAATGCTATGTAGAAATGTCTAATTCAAAACACACATGTAACATAATGCCATACCAAATACCTAAAACGTCTAATGCAAAAAACAAAATACAAGAAACCTATAATACAAAATACCTCATACGACTATTGCAAAAGACAAAATACAAGAAACCTCTAATACAAAATACATATAACCTCTTATGCACAATTGATTTTACAATCTGAAACATCTACCATAAGCATTAGATGACATATCTCATTGTCATTACTTACGTTTCTCCACTGAATTATCTTTATTTAGGTCAATGTCAAGGTCACCGAACACAACTTGGCGAGCTATTCGGCTAGCGAGCTATTCGACCGATCCAGCTGGCAACCTGTTCGTTGGCAACCTATTCAGAATTAAGACAACAGTCGCCCAAACTCATCTATTTTTAACAACCAATAAAATCCAACGTTACGTCTATCAAATGAAAGTAGAATAATATATTATTTTTATCAATTCCTTTAGCTCAGAATAGAGATGTAATTTCGCATTATCGTACAAAATTCTAGACATCCAACTAAATATATTCTGAAAGGTAATTAAATAGGCTTTCTAAGTATTATCAGTAAAAATTGGCACATTCATATTAAAGGGGTGCACTGTCTTCCTAAATTTTAAAGGGAAAAACTGTTAATGTTAATATCCCGTGTCAAAATTCGGACCATCGTACAAAATTCTGATGATCCAACTAAATATATTCTAAAAGGTAATTGAATAAGCTTTCCAAATATTATTAGTAAAAGTTGGCACAATCATATTAAAGGGGTGCGCTCTCAACCTGAACATAGCCAATTTTTCAATATTTTAAAGTGAAAGAACGGTAATATTTCGAGTCGAACTTCGGACCATCGTACAAAATTCTTAGCAACCAGCTATATATATTCTGAAAGGTAATTGAATAAGCTTTCTAAATATTATTAGTAAAAGTTGGCACAATCATATTAAAGGGGCGCACTCTCAACCTGATTTTTAGAAAGCTTATTCAATTACCTTTCAGAATATATATAGCTGGATGCTCAGAATTTTGTGCGATGGTCCGAATTCGGACTTCGAACAAAATACCGGTCTATCTTCAAATATAGAATATTGAAAAATTGGCTATGTTCAGGTTGAGAGCACGGCCCTTTAATATGATTGTGCCAACTTTTACTAATAATATTTGGAAAGCTTATTCAAATACCTTTCCGACTTTATGTAGCTGGTTGCTTAGAATTTTGCACGATGGTCCGAATTTTGACTCGGAATATTACCGTTCTTTCACTTTAAAATATTAAAAAATTGGCGACGTTTGGGTTGAGAGCGCACCCCTTTAATATGATTGTGTCAACTTTTACTAATAATATTTGGAAAGCTTATTCAATTACCTTTTAGAATATATTTAGTTGGATCATCAGAATTTTGTACGATGGTCCGAATTTTGACACGGGATATTAACAGTTTTTCCCTTTAAAATTTAGGAAGAGAGTGCACCCCTTTAATATGAATGTGCCAATTTTTACTGATAATACTTAGAAAGCCTATTTAATTTTGTCTTAATTCTGAATAGGTTGCCAACGAACAGGTTGCCAGCTGGATCGGTCGAATAGCTCGCTAGCCGAATAGGTCGCCAAGTTGTGTTCGGTGACCTTGACATTGACCTAAATAAAGATTATTCAGTGGAGAAACGTAAGTAATGACAACGAGATATGTCATCTAATGCTTATGGTAGATGTTTCAGATTGTAAAATCAATTGTGCATAAGAGGTTATATGTATTTTGTATTAGAGGTTTCTTGTATTTTGTCTTTTGCAATAGACGTATGAGGTATTTTGTATTAGAGGTTTCTTGTATTTTGTTTTTTGCATTAGACGTTTTAGGTATTTGGTATGGCATTATGTTACATGTGTGTTTTGAATTAGACATTTCTACATAGCATTAGGTTTTTGCCGCTTTCCCCCGCCATATGGAACAGTTTAGACGTAATTTTGATTTAAGCTAAAATGTAAGGGCAAGGCTTAGCTTCGAACAACCAGTGCCGTGGTTGAAATTATTGCACACCCTCAAAGGCTAATATCGTGGCTCGCAATAGAGTAATTTGAATAAAATGTTCAAATTATTCATTTTACATTATCTATTTCCGAACAATTATAGCAAGAATGATTAGCTTTTTATTTACACCTTACACAATGTATCTATAACTGTCACAGTTCAATAAGCCAGTCTTCAGAAGGAATTATTAGGACTCTTACGTTCTGGCTTCATTTAATATTGGTGAGAGTTTATTCCATTGGATGGGTGCTGTCACTGAAAATGTCCTATCACCACATGACCCTTTCAAAGTTTATGGAACAAAGTCGTGTCTTGAGGTCAGTCGAGTTGCTCTTTCTTCATAACTGATTTCTATAAGATCACTTGGGTAGTTAGGAGAAACCGTGGATGCATTTGTATGAGAAGAGGATTATATTATATTCATTAAACTTTAACTGGTATTCGTTATTTGTAATTTTCACTACTGTTTTCCACATCATGGGAAACGTTTGGAGATCCTGAATAGTTTGCTCGTTTTTATTTAGTGGATTGTTTTCCCCTTTCAAAATAAAGTAAACATGTATTATAATAGTCATGTGCTATTATAATTATAGAAGAATCTTTGACAGAAGGCCTGCAGCTATACTTGGTATGGATAAAAAGAGTGATGGATTATTTAATTCCATGCAGCCATCTTGGAATGGAGATGTTGTATCAAAATCCGACATCTGTAGATCGATGCACAATTAGCCAAGCAACAAGCATGCCAATTGTTATGTCAATACCCAATCAGAAATACAAATAGGATTCTCAATTTCTGTATTATTTGTGTCAATTTCTCTGTCATCACATTCAGTGTTCCAAGATGGTTGCATGGAATTAAATAATCCATTACTCTTTTTATCCATACCAAGTATAGCTGCAGGCCTCTGTCATCACATTCAGTGTCCATCGGTGCTGATTGGCCAGTAACTGTCGATTCATTTATTGGTTGGTTCTGCACCATCCTTATTAAGACCAATAGACTCTAGGGTTATGAAGCCGAAATCGGTTTTGTAGAAAACAACGGTAACCGCTTGGCTCCGTATACCAAAATGTTCGTTATGACCCCAACTTTTCAAAATCGGTCGGTGCCATTTTTTTTAATTCAGCCAAAGTTACAATTACAGGCGTTGCCAGGGCAACCACCAATTTCAACGTTGACTTAAAAAGAGAGAGAAATGGGGTTTAACGTCCACTCGTCACAAACTAGGTCATTTAAGGACTAACATAATATGGTTTAATTTAATTCGCTTTCGCGTAGGGGTCTTTAGCAGTGGGAGGAAACCGGAGTGCCCGGAGAAAACCCACGAGGTTGGACAGGCGACCCTACTCCTTGCCACGTACAACCGGGGATTCGAATCAATGGCATGCCGTGTGATACAGCGCGCGCACTCTAACCATTCGACCGCCCCCTTGACATAAGACCTATTGTTTCGGTGATCACGTTTTTTTTTTAAATTTGTAGTACCTTGAGACTATTCATACCCTACCTAGATATAATTTTAACCACGATGACGTCACATTTGGTAGCACTGAAAGTAGGCATTTATTTAGAAAAATATTCACTGAGAATTATGCCAGCTATATGATACACGAGATTACCAACAAATTCATCTGAGTATATAAAAAATTAACAATGTATTTTATCGAAGTTGACAACAACAACGGTACGAAATTACAGAATAAGGATAGGTAGTGTTATCATGTCCGTGACATTGGCATCATTTATAACAGTTCAATATCATTATACAAGAGAGTTAGTCTGAAAACGTTTTGCAATTTGCCACCGAGTAATGACATGAATACTTTACCACAATACAGCACAGTGGTATAGTTAGCCTGCCAGAGAACCCCAAACCAACATGAACAAGGACATCTTCGCGTATTGCAGCAAGAAAGTTGAGGAGTCATAAGACAAAGAAATAGAACTTCGCTGGAAAGGTAACCCCAGTTTATGATAAGTACATGGCCTTGATAAACATGCTGCACCCTTAACGACACAGTTAAAGTAACTGATGGTTATTGCGCTTTGGGGTGCGAGAGGTCGATCAGTGGGAATTGGCTTAAGCCCATGTTCTGTTTTATTCTAGTCCAGGTTACCGAAGTCAGCTCAGTCAGAAATGAACTTTAAATCCTGATTAAAGACGCTACCTTGGATGTGTGCTCTTCGAACGTCGGATGGTTAGTGTGCGTGCGCTATATCATACAACCTGCCATTGAGTCAGCAGGCGTGGTTTCAAATTCCCGGCCTTGTACGTGGAAAGGAGTAGGGTCGCCTGTCCAAACTCGTGGGTTGTCCCCGGTTTCCTTCCACTGCTCATCACCCCTTCGCACAAGCGAATTGTTGATATAAAATTAAACCATATATTAGTCCCGGAATGACCTAGTCTGACTGGTCAGTGGTTCGGGACGCAGTGCTTGACAAGGACAGATGTCGTGTCGTTCGGATGGGACGAAACTTTGACGTTCCGTGTACATCTCGACGTAGCCTACATATAAAAGATCCCTTAACAATTGGCATTCGTCAAATCCCATTTTATTTCATTTATAAGGTGGCTAATATGGCATGTCTATGGTGGCCTACAGTCTGAATAGCATTTTTTTTCTAAATAAGCTAAAAAAAAAGAGAAAAAAATTAAAGAAAACTTTTAAATAGAAAAAAATTAAACTACATTTGCCTAGCGTCTTAATAGTGTCTTGATTAACCAGACGCTCAGTGTGAGTTATCTCCTTTCCGAAAGTAATATTCGTCGTAAAGTGTAAACCACTGATAGATCAGTGGTGTAGTCAAGCCTAAATTAGAAAAACTGCGGCACTATTGCACTTTCGCACCTTTACCCAAAGTAATATTCGTCGTAAAGTGTAAACAAGTCTAAATTAGAAAAACTGCTGCGCAATAGCACTTTCGCACCTGTTCCCGTTGCATTTGTTGACTATTTAGACTCGAATAACAAGACACTCAGGCGGATTTCGGCACTCTCGCAGTTCATAATAATAATAATAATTTTCGTATATTTTAATTTTTGCGCTAAAGCCACCATTCTGTAAAAGACTATTTGGCGTTGACCATTTGGATTGGCGTTTACGTGTGAATAACTTTGTGACCTTGATGCTGACCCTAACTTGAAATTTTCCACCAATCTCGAGGTCTTTGCGTTTATACTTGCCGTCGCCCTATTTCTTGCTGTGTATTATCAAATTCAATGTTCGAGCAGTTCGACGTGAAAGCAGAGACAATGCCCGAAAAAGGTAACCGGGTCAATGTCGTAGGTCAGGTTACAGAAAACTGAACTCAAACTTTTCAAAGTTTGTTTTTGGACACTTGACCTTGGGAACACGGGCCCTCTACGTTTGGCCGGTTTCTGAATCACCAGTGTGTGACAGGAACAATGTCAAGGTCGATAGTCCAAGCCCAGATTGTAGCCTTTAAAACACTATATTATAGTGTTCCAAGGTCAAAAGTCCAAAAACTGACTTTGAAAAGTTTGAGTTCAGTTTTCTGTAACATGACCTACGACTTTGATCGGGTTATCTGTTATGAAGGGCATCGTCTCTGCTTTCACTTCGATCATTGAATTTATAATACAGCAAGCAATAGGGCGACGGCAATCGTAAACGCAAAGACTCCGAGATTGGTGGAAAATTTCAAGTCAGGGTCGGCATCGAGGTCACAACGTTATTCACACGTAAACGCCAATCAAATTGGTCATCGCCAAATAGTCGTTTACGGAAAATGGTGGCTTAGCGCAAAAATTAAAATATAGGAAAATTATTATTATTATTATGAACTGCTAGCGTTAGGCCAAACTGATCCCGCAGTAAATATTCGCTTGGCCGCTACAATCACTGATGAGCATGACATCGACGAGACTTAATGAGTTCGGCATATTAATTTTTTAATTTTTTTACTCCGACAAATTAAATTCTCAAAAAAAATATTTCCTGTTTAGAGTAAATGGGTATTAAAATGAGTAAGATGCATCATTTTGTTCGAAACAGTTAGGTGTGATGTAAACAATGCACGAGCCGTTGAGCCTATGACTACCGCCACACGAAGTCAACGCGCGTGTTGTAGACAGTCATCTGTGACAGAGGTATTTCGTAAGTAATTCTCTGTGAAACAGATTGACGTTAGGCGCGTAGCGCACAGTGTCGGAGTCCGTCTGAGTGTCTTGTTATTCGAGTCTAAATAGTCAACAAGTGCAAATGGCGTCGAACGGATAAATATATATCTCCTTGGGGAAGATAAAGGTCGATAAAATGAAAAGTTATTGATCGATTTGGCTGGAATTTGTTTTGAGATTATCGCTAGCCCACTTGGACAAGCTCTGGGCTCTGGCAATTTCAAACCTCTACGACCACGGGAACTGGCACACTTTACAACGATTATTACTTTCGGCAATGAGATTTCTCACACTGAGCGTCTGGTTAATCAAGACACTATTAAGACGCTAGGCAAATGTAGTCTAATTTTTTTTTTTTCTTTCAATTTAAAATATTTTTTTATTTTTTTTTTTAGCCTATTTAGAAAAAATGCTATTCAGACTGTAGGCCGGCAATGAGATTTCTCACACTGAGCGTCTGGTTAATCAAGACACTATTAAGACGCTAGGCAAATGTAGTCTAATTTTTTTTTTTTTCTTTCAATTTAAAATAAAAAAAAATATTTTTTTATTTTTTTTTTAGCCTATTTAGAAAAAATGCTATTCAGACTGTAGGCCACCATACATGTCTCACTAGAAACACCGGCTCTATCCAAGCTGGGAATGATTTCTAGACAAAAACTTTCTAAGATAAAAGTGCCACGTTCGTATGCTTTATCCTACGTATCATAATGTACGCCGCTGCATCAACATTTTCGCCACCTTTATCCGATCGGACACGCTCCGGTATACCATAATCTGCAACAGCAGCTTCAAAGCATCGAAAACCTGTACAGGATCTGTTGTTATCGGATATCTTAAGAACTGTGGGAAGTCTTGAAAACCCATCAATCCCACATTAGATTACAAATCGCCAATTGGAATTAAATTTAAAAGCTTTTACGATGCTCCATTCGTGGATGAAGAGAACATATAGGTTTTAAGCACCGTATCGAAACTATACAACTGTTAGTATGTATAAAGATAGGCTGGCACTGCCAGGCAGGATACGCCCACATTTTCGAGAGATGGATAGAGAACAAACAATACGGAAAGTGATTTTTCCTACATCATTAAGTCCTGTATTTCATACTGTATTGGGAGCAGCCATTTTGTTGGTCAGTTCCAGTCTGATATTCATGAAATTCGAAGTCGACAATGATTATAGTGTGACAGTACACAACCTAGAAATGTGACTTTTCGTCAAAATCGGATAAGAATTGTGACCTGTACAGAGTCAACAACCATGATATACCATATCTTTACACTATTCGCGTACAAACGGCGACTATTTCGTCCGGCAATTTTGGTACCATTTTCACGAAATTTGAATAATTCAGAAAGTTACGATCCGATATGCGCACATACCGAAAGGAACCAAGATCTTTGGGTTATAACCATGCATTTCAAGTTTCATCAAAATCGAATTAAAATTGTGACCTTTACAGGGTCCACAACCTTGATATACCATTTTTTAACAGTATTCACGTACAAACGGTGGCCATTTTGTATGGCATTTTTGGTCTGATTTTCCCGAAATTCGAACTCAACCTTCCTTACGGTGTAACGGTAATATAATCAAACGTTTTTTTAAATCGGATAATAATTGTGACCTCCAAGCTAAAAAAAAAAGGCGATTTTGCGCATAATCAGGGGCCATAATTCAGGAAGTTACGATCCGATATGCGCAAATATCGAAAAGAAGCAATATCTTTGGGTTATAACCTTGAATTTCAAGTTTCATCACAATCGAATCAAAATTGTGACCTCCACAGGGTCCACAACCTTGATATACCATTTTTTAACAGTATTCGCGTACAAACGGCGGCCATTTTGTATGGCAATTTTCGTCCGATTTTCCCGAAATTCGAACTCAACCTTCCTTAGGGTGTAACGGTGATATAATCAAACGTTTTTTAAATCGAATAATAATTGTGACCTCCAAGCTAAAAAAAGGCGATTTTGCGTATAATCAGGGGCCATAATTCAGGAAGTTACGATCCGATATTCGCAAATATCGAAAGGAAGCAAGATCATTGGGTTATAACCATGAATTTCAAGTTTCATCAAAATCGCATCAAAATTGTGACCTCCACAGGGTCCACAACCTTGATATACCATTTTTTAACAGTATTCGCGTACTAACGGCGGCCATTTTGTATGGCAATTTTCCCGAAATTCGAACTCAACCTTTCTTAGGGTGTAACGGTGATATAATCAAACGGTTTTTTAAATCGAAAAATAATTGTGACCTCCAGAGGGACCACAAGCTAAAAAGGGTGATTTTTCGGACAATCAGGGGCCATAATTCAGGAAATTACATTCCGATAGCCGCAAATATCGAAAGGAACCAAGATCTTTGGGTTACAAACATGCATGTCAAGTTTCATCAAAATCGGTTCAAAATTGTGACCTCTATAGGGTCCACAAGCTAAAAACGTGATTTTTCGTACAATCAGGGGCCATAATCCACGAAGTTTTGATCCGATACATGCCAATATCGAAAGGAACCGAGATCTTTTGGGGATAAACCTATATTTCAAGTTTCGTCAAAATCGGAAAAGAATTGTGACCTGTAGAGAGTCCACAAACAAATTGTGGACGGACGGACAGGGGCGACGACATAATACGTCCACATGAAAATGTGGGCGTATAAAAACGATCTAAGAGATATGGTTGATTAGACTACAATAAAACTTACATTGTTAAGAATGAAATATTTTGTAATAGAACATCTTGATTATGTAATCTGTGCCATAAATACGGCATCTGCTTTGTTGGAAGCGCCATCCAACTAGTTCGGATCCGACAATTTTTGCTTTTTGAACCAACTACAGGTGTTTCTAGGCCTGAGACTAAACATGAAACGAAATGGGGTTTGAAGTCTATTTTTTTTTTCTGCACTCAAGATATACCCTTTTCGTGCATCTCTGGCCCTTTCCTCTTGCAAGGTTAATCCCTAAACTGCAAAATGGCCCTTTACACGTCTATATCCCTGATCAGGCAATCTTGATATAATCGCAACACCTAAATTATCCAGCTCATCATCACTTATAGTACTGCACTTTTGTGAAATATGTTATATTCTATGAGACGTCTACAAATTGTGCGTTTGCAAACGCAGTTTAAATTTGCAATTTCGACACAGACATTTAATTTCTACAACAAAATAGGAGAGACGAAACATAAGCTGTATGGCGTGGATCGCTTCTTTTATGCCAATGTCATTGGTATGCCTTCGTAGCACCTTCTACTGTTTAGTCTTTTCAGGACATGACGAGAGCTAAAATGAACATATACAAATTGAAGTGAGGTGGGGGGCAAACACAATGATTATCCGCTTTTAAAAAAAATATAAATCATAAGCTTTACCTTATCGTAATTGTGTGCTATAAATAAAGAACTGCAACAATTTCAGCATTAGCGATTCCTCCATGAAACATCTCTCGTATCTTTTCGTTTCTTAGCGATTGGGTATTCAATTTCTTTTTATAAATAAAAATAATCATTTATCTGGTTGACTCATCTAAAGATGGAGTCAAAGACATTTAATTTTATTTGGGTTATTTTTTTAAAATATTCATTTATCTGATAGACTTATCTGTAATTGAGTGTTTGTGTCAGATTATTCTGTGTAGAAACATAAATATGGCTAAACTTGTGCGATTATATTCCAACAAAAGACACAACACAGAATTAAAATAAAGGATACACACCTCTACATATCTGAAACCATTTTTATACGCCCACATTTTTATGTGGACGTATATTGTCGTCACCCTTGTCCGTCCGTCCACAATTGTTTGTGAACAGTCTACAGGTCACAATTTTTATCCAATTTCAATGAAACTTGAAATATAGGTTTATCTCGGTTCCTTTCGATATATATTAGCATGTATCGGAATGTAACATCATGCATTTATGGCGGGGGAAAGCGGCAAAAACTTAATGCTATGTAGAAATGTTTAATTCAAAACACACATGTAACATAATGCCATACCAAATACCTAAAACGTCTAATGCAAAAAACAAAATACAAGAAACCTCATACGTCTATTGCAAAAGACAAAATACAAGAAACCTCTAATACAAAATACATATAACCTCTTATGCACAATTGATTTTACAATCTGAAACATCTACCATAAGCATTAGATGACATATCTCGTTCTCATTACTTACGTTTCTCCACTGAATTATCTTTATTTAGGTCAATGTCAAGGTCACCGTACACAACTTGGCGACCTATTCGGCTAGCGAGCTATTCGACCGATCCAGCTGGCAACCTGTTCGTTGACAACCTATTCAAAATTAAGACAACAGTCGCCCAAACTCATCTATTTTTAACAACCAATAAAATCCAACGTTACGTCTATCAAATGAAAGTAGAATAATATATTATTTTTATCAATTCCTTTAGCTCAGAATAGAGATGTAATTTCGCATTATCGTACAAAATTCTAGACATCCAACTAAATATATTCCGAAAGGTAATTAAATAGGCTTTCTAAGTATTATCAGTAAAAATTGGCACATTCATATTAAAGGGGTGCACTCTCTTTCTAAACATGACCAATTTTTTAAAAATTTCAAAGGGAAAAACTGTTAATATCCCGTGTCAAAATTCGGACCATCGTACAAAATTCTGATGATCCAACTAAATATATTCTAAAAGGTAATATTATTACCAAATATTATTAGTAAAAGTTGGCACAATCATCTTAAAGGGGTGCGCTCTCAACCTGAACACAGCCAATTTTTCAATATTTTAAAGTGAAAGAACGGTAATATTTCGAGTCGAAATTCGGACCATCGTACAAAATTCTTAGCAACCAGCTATATATATTCTGAAAGGTAATTGAATAAGCTTTCTAAATATTATTAGTAAAAGTTGGCACAGTCATATTAAAGGGGCGCGCTCTCAACCTCAACCTGGCTATGTTCAGGTTGAGAGCGCGCCCCTTTAATATGATTGTGCCAACTTTAACTAATAATATTTGGAAAGCTTATTCAGATACCTTTCCGAATTTATATAGCTGGATGCTCAGAATTTTGTACGATGGTTCGAATTTGGACCGGTCTATCTTCACATATAAAATATTGAAAAATTGGATATGTTCAGGTTGAGGGCGCGCCCCTTTAATATGATTGTGCCAACTTTTACTAATAATATTTGGAAAGCTTATCGAATTACCTTTCAGAATATATATAGCTGGATGCTCCAAATTTTGTACGATGGTCCGAATTCGGACTTTGAATAAAATACCAGTCTATCTTTACATATAGAATATTGAAAAATTGGCGATGTTCAGCTTGAGAGCGCGCCCCTTTAATATGACTGTGCCAACTTTTGCTAATAATATTTAGAAAGCTTATTTAATTACCTTTCAGAATATATATAGGTGGATGCTCAGAATTTTGTACGATGTTCCGAATTTAGACTCGGAATATTACCGTTCTTTCACTTTAAAATTAAAAATATTGAAAAATTGGCTATGTTCAGGTTGAGAGCGCACCCCTTTAATATGATTGTGCCAACTTTTACTAATAATATTTGGAAAGCTTATCCAATCACCTTTCAGAATATGTATAGCTGAATGCTCAGAATTTTGTACGATGGTCCGAATTTGGACTTCGAAATAAATACCGGTCTATCTTTACATATATAATATTGAAAAATTGGCTATGTTCAGGTTGAGAGCGCGCCCCTTTAATATGATTGTGCCAACTTTTACTAATAATATTTGGAAAGCTTATTCAATTACCTTTCAGAATATATATAGCTGGTTGCTCAGAATTTTGTACGATGGTCCGAATTTCGACTCGGAATATTACCATTCTTTCAGTTTAAAATATTGAAAAATTGGCTATTTTCAGGTTGAGAGTGCGCCCCTTTAATATGATTGTGCCAACTTTTACTAATAATATTTGGAAAGCTTATCCAATTACCTTTCAGAATATATATAACTGGATGCTCAGAATTTTGTGCGATGGTCCGAATTCGGACTTCGAACAAAATACCGGTCTATCTTCACATATAGAATATTGAAAAATTGGCTATGTTCAGGTTGAGAGCGCGCCCCTTTAATATGATTGTGCCAACTTTTACTAATAATATTTGGAAAGCTTATTCAATTAACTTTCAGAATATATATAGCTGGGTGCTCCAAATTTTGTACGATGGTCCGAATTTGGACTTCGAAAAAAATTCCGGTCTATCTTTACATATAGAATATTGAAAAAATGGCTATGTTCAGGTTGAGAGCGCACCCCTTTAATATGATTGTGTCAACTTTTACGAATAATATTTGGAATGCTTATCCAATTACCTTTAAGAATACATATAGCTGGATGCTCAGAATTTTGTGCGATGGTCCGAATTCGGACTTCGAAAAAAATACCGGTCTATCTTCACATATAGAATATTGAAAAATTGGCGATGTTCAGGTTGAGAGCGCGCCCCTTTAATATGATTGTGCCAACTTTTACTAATAATATTTAAAAAGCTTATTCAATTACCTTTCAAAATATATATAGGTGGATGCTCAGATTTTTGTACGATGGTCCGAATTTGTACTTCGAAAAAAATACGGGTCTCTCCTCACTTATAGAATATTGAAAAATTTGATATGTTCAGCTTGAGGGCGAGCCCCTTTAAGTTGATTGTGCCAACTTTTACTAATAATATTTCGAAAGCTTATTCAATTACGTTTCCGAATTTATATAGCTGGATGCTCCGAATTTTGTACGATGGTCCGAATTTTGACTCGGAATATTACCGTTCTTTCACTTTAAAATATTAAAAAAGTGGCGATGTTCAGGTTGAGAGCGCGCCCCTTTAATATGATTGTGCCAACTTTTACTAATAATATTTGGAAAGCTCATTCAGATACCTTTCCGAATTTATATAGCTGGATGCTCAGAATTTTGTACGATGGTTCGAATTTGGACTTCAAAAAAAAAATACCGGTCTATCTTCACATATAGAATATTGAAAAATTGGATATGTTCAGGTTGAGGGCGCGCCCCTTTAATATGATTGTGCCAACTTTTACTAATAATATTTGGAAAGCTTATTCAATTACCTTTCAGAATATATATAGCTGGATGCTCCAAAATTTGTACGATGGTCCGAACTTTGACACGGAATATTACCGTTCTTTCACTTTAAAATATTGAAAAATTGGCGATGTTCAGGTTGAGAGCGCGCCCCTTTAATATGATTGTGCCAACTTTTACTAATAATATTTAGAAAGCTTATTCAATTACCTTTCAGAATATATATAGCTGGATGCTCAGAATTTTGTACGATGGTCCGAATTTCGACTCGGAATATTACCGTTGTTTCACTTTAAAATTTTGAAAAATTGGCTATGTACAGGTTGATTCTGCCAACTTTTACTATTAATATTTGGAAAGCTTATCCAATTACCTTTCAGAATATATATAGCTGGATGGTCAGAATTTTGTACGATGGTCCAAATTCGGACTTCGAAAAAAATTCCGGTCTATCTTTACATATAGAATATTGAAAAATTGGCTATGTTCAGGTTGAGAGCGCGCCCCTTTAATATGACTGTGCCAACTTTTACTAATAATATTTAGAAAGCTTATTCAATTACCTTTCAGAATATATATAGCTGGTTGCTAAGAATTTTGTACGATGGTCCGAATTTCGACTCGAAATATTACTGTTCTTTCACTTTAAAATATTGAAAAATTGGCTATGTTCAGGTTGAGAGCGTACCCCTTTAATATGATTGTGCCAATATTTACTAATAATATTTGGAAAGCTTATTCAATTACCTTTTAGAATATATTTAGTTGGATCATCAGAATTTTGTACGATGGTCCGAATTTTGACACGGGATATTAACAGTTTTTCCCTTTAAAATTTTTAAAAAATTGGTCATCTTTAGGGAGAGAGTGCACGCCTTTAATATGAATGTGCCAATTTTTACTGATGATACTTAGAAAGCCTATTTGTACGATGGTCCGAATTTTGACTCGGAATATTACCGTTCTTTCACTTTAAAATATTAAAAAAGTGGCGATGTTCAGGTTGAGAGCGCGCCCCTTTAATATGATTGTGCCAACTTTTACTAATAATATTTGGAAAGCTCATTCAGATACCTTTTAGAATATATTTAGTTGGATCATAAGAATTTTGTACGATGGTCCGAATTTTGACACGGGATATTAACAGTTTTTCCCTTTAAAATTTTTAAAAAATTGGTCATCTTTAGGGAGAGAGTGCACGCCTTTAATATGAATGTGCCAATTTTTACTGATGATACTTAGAAAGCCTATTTAATTACCTTTCGGAATATATTTAGATGGATGTCTAGAATTTTGTATGATAATGCGAAATTACATCTCTATTCTGAGCTAAAGGAATTGATAAAAATAATATATTATTCTACTTTCATTTGATAGACGTAACGTTGGATTTTATTGGTTGTTAAAAATAGATGAGTTTGGGCGACTGTTGTCTTAATTCTGAATAGGTTGCCAACTGGATCGGTCGAATAGCTCGCTAGCCGAATAGGTCGCCAAGTTGTGTTCGGTGACCTTGACATTGACCTAAATAAAGATAATTCAGTGGAAAAACGTAAGTAATGAGAACGAGATATGTCATCTAATGCTTATGGTAGATGTTTCAGATTGTAAAATCAATTGTGCATAAGAGGTTATATGTATTTTGTATTAGAGGTTTCTTGTATTTTGTCTTTTGCAATAGACGTATGAGGTATTTTGTATTAGAGGTTTCTTGTATTTTGTTTTTTGCATTAGACGTTTTAGGTATTTGGTATGGCATTATGTTACATGTGTGTTTTGAATTAGACATTCCTACATAGCATTAGGTTTTTGCCGCTTTCCCCCGCCATATGGATTATGCCCCCTCATTGTACGAAAAATCACGTTTTTAGCCTGTGAACACGATAGAGGTAACAATATTGAACCGATTTTGATGAAACTTGAAGTGCATGTTTATATCTGAACAGATCTTGGCTCCTTTCGATATTTGCGCATATCGGATCGTAACTTCCTGAATAATGGCCCATGATTGTACGAAAACGGCTTTTTTAGCTTGTGTTTCCACTTGATGCCAAAATTATTATCCGATTTAAAATACCGTCTGATTATGTCATCGTTACACTTCGTGAAAATCGTGTTCGAATTTCGTGAAAATCAGACCAAAATTGACAGACGAGATGGCCGCCGCTTTTACGCGAAAAGTGTTAAAAAAAAATATGGTATGTCAAGGTTGTGAACACTGTAGAGGTCACAATTTTGAACCGAATTTGATAAAACTTTAAATGCATGTCTATAATTCAAAGAACTTGGCTCCTTTCGATATTTGCGCATATCGGATCGTAACATCCTGAATTATGGTCCCTGGTTGTACGAAAAATCGCCCTTTTATAGCTTGTGGTCCCTCTTGATGCCAAAATGATTATCCGATTTTAAAAGAAAAGCGTCTGATGATGTCACCGTTACACTGCAAAGAAGGTTGTGTTCGAATTTTGTGAAAATCGGGCCAAAATGGCTGCCGCTTGTACGCGAAAAATGTAAAAATATGTTATGTAAAGTTTGTTGTGAACACTGTAGAGGTCACAATTTTGAACCGAATTTGATGAAACTTGAAAGGCATGTCTATAATTCAAAGGTTCCTTTCGATATTTGCTCGTAACATCCTGAATTATAGTCCATGATTGTACGAAAAATCATGCTTTTCTTCTTGTGGACCCTATAGAGGTCAAAATTTTGAACCGATGTTGATGAAACCGGACATGTATGTTTATAACCCGAAGATCTTAGTTCCTTTCGATATTTGCGCCCATCGGATCATAACTTCCTGAATTATGGCCCCTGTTTGTACGAAAAATCGCCTGTGTTAGCTTGTGGTCACTCTAGAGATAACAATTATTATTCGATTGGTAAAACCGTCTGATTATATCACCGTTACACTGTAATCGGACCGAAATTGACGAGTTCAAGTTTCGTGAAAATCAGACTAAAATTGACCGACAAAATGACCGTCGTTTGTACGCGAATAGTGTAAAAATATGTTATATCAAAGCTGTGGACCCTCTAGAGGTCACAATTTTAATTCGATTTTGATAAAACTTAAAATACATGGTGAAACTTGAAATACATGATTATAACCTAAATATCTCGATTCCTTTCCATATTTGTGCAAATCGGATTGTAACTTCCTGAATTATTGCCCCTGATTGTACGAAAAATCGCCTTTTATGGCTTGTAGTCCCACTGGAGGTCACAATTACTATCCGATTTAAAAAACTCATTTGATTATATCACCGTAATGAATGTTGAGTTCGAATTTCGTGAAAACCGGACCAAAATGGCTCGACAAAGCGGCCGCCGCTTGTACGCGAATAGTGTAACAATATTGTATACCAAGGTTGTGGACCTGTAGAGGTCACAATTTTAATTTACAAAATTGACGCTGACATCCAGTCTCTGATTGATAATCCCGACATATGCACACACCTTGATTGTCTTTCACAACATGTTGTCCCGATGCGGTTTTTGACGCACCACCTGATGAAAAGTTCGTGCGGGTTTTCATTTGCAAGAATTTGGGATTAGGGCGAAATGCGGGGTGCCTCATCGAAGATTTTCTTTAGCCTGTTTTTTCGCGGTAATGATGATCGAACAGCATTACGGATGACAAAGAATAAATTTGAAAACATTCTCCTATTTCTTCCGTGTATTGTAAATAATCAAAATTACTTTGTTGACCGCCCAAGTCCCCTCTCTTCATCAGTGACTTTATGATACGCACATTAGCGCTAACCCACTGTGGCATGGTGACCTGTTCAACTTTAACCTTTGACACAGAGGAACGCACATGGAGAGATTTAGTTTCACGATCTAATTCTATAGTGTCCTTATTGTCATAATCAGACAGAATAACTTTATTGTTCGAAACAAAATCCCTAATGAATAAAGGTTTATTTGTTCTACCTGTTTTGTTATCCCGGCTACTATAATAATCCGATGGCGGTTGCTATTTAACACTATCGACAATATCGAAAACTTCTATTTTAGATAACTCCTTCAATAACTCGTTTAATTTTGAGTCTTTTTGAAGATCCTTTGATGTTTTTTTCTGTTCAATAGCAATCTCATTCCCAGAGGCAGTCCCGGAGCCCAAGGCCTCTGGCGCATTGGACCGTCCATTTTTTCCAAACCTAACCCCGCCCATTCTGACTCATGATTGGTCAATCTTTTTGGGTCGATTTCTCGAAAACTAGAGGTCTGAATGGGCGGGGCTTAGGTTTGAAAAAAATAGACGGTCTAATGCGCCAGAGGCCTTCGGCTCCGCGACTGCCTCTGGGAATGAGATTGGGTACGACATTGACAAGAAGCTATCCTTTCACAACATACCGAAAGACGAAAAGGTAAGTAGAGAATGGCTTGTTAAAATAAGAAGAGATGAGAATGCTTTGTTCAAAGTAAGTCGTGCATTTTTAATTTCATGGCCTACGATTACGAGAATCATCTCATATCTCGAATTTCATCATCCATTGATTACCGGTAACCCTAAATGAAATGGGGTATTCATGTTTGACGTGACTCCCATTTCTGTGTTATATGTTTTAATTTTAAATACCTGACCCTAAACATAACCCTGTAGGAAGTTCCATGTGGACACAGTCACAGTACGAACGAATGCAAATCAAGAGGAGGGAGTTGGATCAAAGATCGATCGTTGAACGCCCCGTAACATTCCAAAATAAATACTTTACATGTTTAATACTTACGGTACCATATTTCTATAATATGTCTAATTTATTATTGACATTTTCAAAATTAAATTATCGCGATCATTGTTATTATTAATGTAGTCCTAGGCTTGGGCTATATTTGTTGAACTTTTTTTAACCATAAGTTACAAGTACCGTATGTACGTATATATTTGCCTTGAGATATCTTTTTCTTAGGACTATAATATCGGCCTAATGTTTGTTACTAAAATGTCATACCTAATTATTTATTTATTTTTTTTAGATTACTGAAGCAACCCGTGTTGTGGTCTACATTTCAATTCAAATGACTTTATAAGTTCTGTTCCGTCTGTTTTTAATTGGACAACATGTCACGAGGAAAGGCCTGTACCCAAACAAAGATTACCATTTGATAATCACAGGTACAGAAATCATATATAAATATTTGAGTTTGTTAGTCGATTGTGTTTCCTTTAAAAATAGGCCTACATCTCTATGTATTTTATGTAGTTGTTACAAAAAACTAAACCCCACCCCCTATAGTTTGCTCACTAACCAAGTCTCTGGTCCCTCCCGGTTTGGGTCAGTATTTTATGGGGTAGTTTCCTCTTGACAGCGTCTTTATCTTCGAATGGAATGTAAAACTGAGGCCCATGTTAACAATCAGCTCAAAAAATAGGTCGTACCATCGTAAAACCGCTGTCCAACCCATCTGCATAGTACATAGTGTGCTGTAAGGCTATATTTTATATTATCCCTGTTGGTATAGAAAAGTAATACGCCAACCCACATTTCATGTCATAATCCTTTTTTTATAATTTCATTCAGGAATGTCTGTTGGCTTATCACATGCTGCTTCTATTTTTACAGCCGAGCTCCAAGCTTTGGAGTTCATTCAGTCCTCATCAAATTTAAAACACATCATCTTTTCTGATTCTTTGTCCTGTCTTCAAGCAATTAATAACAAACAGCTTGATCACCCATAGGTAGCAGACATTTATCGTCTGCTACTTTCATACGAGTTGAGCAGCAAGGACATTGTCCTTTGCTGGCTCCCCAGTCACATGGATATTAAAGAGAATGATCAAGCAGACTCGGCTGCCAAGTCTGCTTTAGATCTTCCCATATCCGAATTTTACATTCCTTTTAAAGATTTTAAAGCAAGTATTAATTCATTTATTTATGACCGCTGACAACGGTCTTTGGATCTTGCAGACACAAATAAACTTCATCACATTAAGCGACTCTTAGGAGACTGGCCAAGCTCCTATCGTACGAGCAGGAGAGATGAAGTCATCTTGTGTCGCTCTCGCATAGGTCATTCTTTATTTACCACATATTTTCATTTTAAAGCGAGAGCCTCAACCAGAATGTGAACACTGTCATGTTCCCTTGACAGTTAAGCACATTTTGATTGAGTGCAAGCATCTCAAAGAAATAAGATCACTTCATCAGTTGTTTGCCCAACCGGGTCTTTATTGTAAAGCGTTAGACTTTTTAAAGGAGACAAATTTTTATCACAAATTTTAATTGTATATATCTGATTTTCACGTTCATGTTTTAAATATATATACATAAAGTTTATATTTATTTTTATTTAATACTTACTGTGATATTTGTTTTTATTTATTTATATATATATATATAATATTGTGATTATATTTTTCTAGTTTGTCTCGTTGATTTCATCACGTTTGGCGCAATATGGCCCGGTTGGAGCTGATGTGCCATTAAACAACATTTCATTCATTCATTCAGGAATGACAAAGTGAAAGAATTTATACCACCATCATTTGAAGACCATGATTTTGCTATTTCACCTTTAAGTCTAGAAGAAAAGTTTATTCCCCTTCAACATCATAATAAAGTTTTAGAAGATCGTGTTTTAAGTAATATGAAATTCGGAATTTGTATGAATGATGATATGGTTTTATTCTATAATTTTTTATCTGTATTTAATGCTTTACATCCAACTGCTGCAAACATGATTAGGTGTAGTTCAATGCTGAACGTAGGTCTCATTACACTCGCCATTCAACCAATGTCGAAACTATAATCTGTCCCAGTCAATTTTACTGGACAACTTCTCACGACTAAACGGTCGCGTGTCAGTCCCCGTGAACGCCTGAACAATGTAAATGAACATCTTAATGAGAAAATAAGACCTTGCTTACATAGCTAGAACCAGTATGACCGACACAACACGCTTTTAAAAAATACGTCTCCGTCTGCTAGACGACTTGGCCGATGCCATTGATAGGGTAACACACAAATTTACGAACTCAGCCATATAAGATGAAACGAAATTTTGGTAAGCCTTGGGGGGAAAAATTGGGATTTTTGAAAAAATTTGATTGTAAATTATTGTAATTGAAATAAAGAGAGCAATAAATGGCTGAAGATTTTCGGCTTTTCAAAGATTTTAATTACCCCCCCCCCCAGCTTAACTAAATTTCGTAAATGAGTTGTCGTAACTTCCCTATGCAGGGCTTTGGTCAGCATTAAAGGATGACGTCACATCTGTATTTTAAAGGATGTGTTAAAGAGCTGATAGTCCTCGCTGTAGCTTTAGTTGTCATTTGTTACCGCTGTTACGATAATGAACAAAGTCTCGATTATCCATTTGTGCGATCAATCATATATGGGCGTTGAACAGCCGATCGGATTAAAATCCAATGATGATCTTTCCATGTTAAAAAAAAGTCTTAATAATATATATATAGTATTTCAGGCTTAAAGAAAAGACCTGCAATAGGCAGATTTAGCACCTCAAAATGTTTTCAGAGGTCATAATAAAACACAACAAAGTAAAATGGATAACAGTCAACCGACGTGTAGCCAAGATTTCGCAGCTTGTTATCGACACATACAAGGTTACACAAAAAATAAACATAGGGATAATAAACAATTCATTAAATTGAACGCTCCGAAGTGGACACTGGAGACTATTACCAAGCACCATTATCTTTAAGTTCTTGTATATAATTTAAAAGAATTTGTATTTTCCATATATTGATACCCAAACCATAATGATTACCATCAAAACTCATCATGTTTTCTGTCATGTTAAATGTATTAAATGTTGGTACTTTGTATTTCTTTAAAATGGGGTCCATCTGAGATATAAAATTAAACACTGTCAGACGTGATCCGACGTTTAAAATTCCAGGAGAATGGGGCGTGGTCCATAATAATTTAGGCCACTTGTTTTTTCCTTTCGTTTTCACTACAGGTTCGATGTACTTTTTCTTTATTGTACTTGTATTATATTTGTCATGGATGGCAACACCAAAAACCACCAACGATTTCGGTGCAGCTTTTATAGTTTTTATCCTGTTCACAAAGTGTGTACCAGAAACGGACGAAAAAAAGTAGTTAAACATTAGCTTAAACTTCCCACCACACAAGTCCTTCAGGCGGAAATCGGATTCAAGATGGAGTCTACACACTTTCTCTGTAAACATATACATTCCTGTACATTGGTCATGTATGACTGAAATGTAAAATACACATAATATATTTAATAAAAAGAGAAACCCGGATATAAAAGATAGCAACGCAAAGATTGGAAATATGCCAACACAGTAGCTTTGTTTACCAGAAATTGTTTTGAACAGCAGCTATACCAAAAGAGAATCTCAGTTGTGCACCAAATGTGATAATGACAATTCATGAAATCTACTCTCTATCGTGACCAGAAAGCTTGGAAAAAATCGGTTTAAACTTTAGCGTGTTTTGCTTTCACAAAATTAATATATCAGAAAAGGGGAGGTGACCCTAGAATGGGGGGTTGCAGAACGATGATTATCGGTAGCGTTCGTGACCCAAATGCTTCCCATCAATTTCTAAAATGTCATTTCGATAAGTTTGCTATTATCGGTTATCGAGAACGTTGTGCCGATGTATAATAAACTAATGTAATTCCATATAAGTGTGTCAGTTCTGTAATGCCCAGTCAAGTGCACTTAATCGAATATATATTTCAATTTACTGTCACATACACACATAGTGTACAAGTAACATATATAAAAAAAATAGCCACACAAAGCGTGTATGACTGGCGGGGGTGGACAAAAAGCTGATTTTATATGCATATTAATTCTACATTTAATGTCTATATTAAATCGATTAAATATGTGTAGTAAGTCAACCAATGAGTGCATCGTTTTTATACGCCCACATTTTCATTGTCTTTATTATATTATCTTGTGATCCGTCTGGAGTTCAAAAACATTTGATTTTATCACCCTTACACTGTAATGAATTTTCAGTTTGAATTTCGTGAACATCGGACCAAAATTGCTGAACAAAATGGCCGCCACTTTTACACGAATAGTGTAAAAATATGGTATATCAAAGTTGTGGACCCTGTAGAGGTCACAATTTTAATTCGATTTTGGTCAAACTTGAAATGCATGTTCATAACTGAGCGATCTTGGTTCCTGTCGATATTTGGATATATCTGATCGTAACTTCCTGAATTATGGCCCCTGATTGTACGAAAAGTCGCCATAATATGAAATGTTTCGTATCCAGTGGAGGTGACAGCTTATTCCATAATATTAAATGATTCGTATACTTAACATTAGCATGGGGCAGAACTTTGTGAAAACCAAACAAATTCTAATGATTTTCTGATAATTACTTAATATGCAACAACTCTTGTTGACTGCCCGGACGATTTAGCTGCTGTGTGGGCGTATGTTTCGTTGCCTGGCAACCTAGATTTTTAGCTTTTGGTTCCTTTGGAGGTCACAATTATTAACGGATTTAAAATAATGTTTGATTATATCGCTGTTTCACCATAATGAAGGGTGAGTTCAAGTTTCGTAAAAATCGGACCAAAACTGCCGGACAAAATGGCTGCCGGTAATACGCGAATAGTGTAGAAATATGATATATCTAGGTTGTGGGCCCTGGAGAGGTCACAATTTTAATCCGATTTTGATGAAATTTTCGTAAAAATCTGACCAAAACTGCCGGACAAAATGGCTGCCGCTAATGCGCGAATAGTGTAGAAATATGATATATCTAGGTTGTGGGCCCTGGAGAGGTCACAATTTTAATCCGATTTTGATGAAATTTGATATGTAAGTTTATAACCCAAAGATCGCGGTTTCTTTCGATATTCATGCACATTGGACCATAACTTCCTGAATTATGGCCCCTGATTGTACGAAAAATCATGTTTTTAACTTGTGGACCCTATTTTATTCCGAATTAAAAAAAACGTTTGACTATATCTCCGTTACACATTAATGATGTTTGAATGTGAATTTTTTGAAAATCGCTAATTGAACAGCTAAATCCATAATATTGTTTTGTATATTTAACGTTAACACGGGGCAGAACTTTATAAAAACCAAACAAATTCTAATGATTTTATGATAATTACTTGTTGACTGCTGTGTGGGCGTATGTTTCTTTGCCTGGCAACCTATTTTTAATATCTATATTAATTATTAAGTCAACAATCAATTGCTAAGAAATAATATATGTATTAATTCAACCAATGAAAGCCATCTTTTCATTAAGTGCTCCGCATTTCGACGATGTGAGCAACGTCAACTATTTAAAATAATGGTATGCCTGTCTTGCCAGGTAGTTTTGTGGCTCACAATGAAATCAACAAACTCCTTAATCGCCCAACCTGCACGCCCATGTGTACACGGAACCTCGGTTTTTCGTTCTGTCGATTTTGAAGAAGTATAACAAACAAAAATTCTATTTTAAAAATATAATCCATGGGAGGAAGCTAAATACTATTTGCACAAAGAATTTCAGATATTACCTTTGGAAACGCCCTTTTTAAGAGCACCATCAAATGTGTTATTTCTGAGAAATAAAAGTAGTGCCGTGTAGATATGTCGTATGTAAGAATCACCACTTAAATATAATGTAACACCATCTAATAGTTGACAAGCTTCTGTATAATTATATTTCCTTATTTTACATCTTATATCATAAGGTATGAAATCAGAATATTCACCATGTGGAGGTTGTCTCATGTCAAAACAATTACTACATTTACACTGTTCTATTGGGCTTGACGAACATTTGTTATTATAGCAGCATGGTGTTTTACCATAAGGATCACATAAAGCTCTAAACCAAGTTATAGTGGGACTTAAATGACGTGGAAAAGATACGTTCCCACAGTTTAAATCATCTCTTTGAAGTGAACCAGGTAATCCATGCTGAGTTCTAGAATCGTTCAAAAACGTCCTCATTTCTAAAGACTGTTCTTTTGACAAAGGTTTAATATTCCAGTAACCGTAAACCATTTTATCCAAAACACTCGGACATTTTTCATGATTGTCCAACTTGGAGAAGATCGATATCGGTTTTTTAACTAATTGATTTGTTGAATCTTGTACTTCTTTATATAATTCAGAGAAGAGCTGACTATAGTTGCCTTGTCCTAATAACACCAACATACAGAAAAACACCACCAGAACAAATACCACTATAATGTCCTTTCTTGATATGGCCGAGAGCTGCATCCTGAAAGGATAAGAAACGTAATAAAATGTAAAACCAAGTACGCTAACAAATTATCGATTTGTAATTAACGATACTAATTAATATTGTTTTATTATACACGTGCAATACACACTAAGTTTTGTTTAAAGACTGGTAACACTAGTTACTTTAACCAACCCTCGATGTCAACGCCAGCTTGCGACGTTTATTGGCTGGATAATCGAGACTATGTTTTTTATCCTACCGACTTTAGTAGTGATGATCGAGGTTGCTCCCAATATTCAATGACTAAAATCTCGGTTCACAGCAGATCAATTTGATTGAAATTTTTTAGCAAATTCCCTTTACATTATCTAGTTTTAATTGTCTTAGTGAAAATTGCCAGCTCTTTATCTAATCTCTCATAATGTAACTTTAAGGTTTACAATTCACATGCTAAGAGATTTGCGGAAGAAACAACAGAAATTGTCACAGTAAGACACAATTATCTGAGAAATGTAGCCAAATACAGGTATTATATAATTTTATATACTGGTTGACAAATGAATAGTAACAAGCAAACAGTGAGGCTGATGTCCCCCGCCGAAATCCCAAAATAAATAGATGACACATTAATTAATCGCACATTTATTTTTTCCAAATGTATCGAGCAATCAAACTGTACACGAAGTGTCATCCAAAAGCGTTTTATAAAGACAAATGCTAAAACCGACGAGAAAAATGAAAATGTACCCTAGTTAGGGGGACCCTCAAGGCAGACAAAAGGGCCCCTCTGGCCAAGGGAATGGGCCCTCGTGTCCAAGTCAATCGTTTCTATACACTGTTACTGTCGAATCCATTACTGAATGAGAATACAGTCAGTGTATTGGCATAAAAATCACCAATCAAGATGAACCTAAGTTATCTTGTCCCAAAGTATCAACCAATCAAATTGCTTATCTCTGCCTACCCTAAGCAGAAAATGCTCATCTTCGAACTCCGTCAAGGCATTGACCTAATAAGCATACACACCAATTTTGAACATTTTAACTCAGAAGGAGAGTTATTATGTTCCAAAGTCTCGGCACATCGAATTGCTTATCGCTCTGCTTACCCCGAGCAGAAAATGCTCATTATCGAACTTAGTCAAGGCATTACTATAATGAAACTATACACCAAGTTTCATCACTCTCACTTAATTAGAACAAAAGTTATCGTGTCCCAAAGCATCAACCAATCAAAGTGGGTATCTCTGCTTACCCTAAGCGGACAATACTCATCTTCGAACTCCATCAAGGCATTGGCCCAATAAGCAAATATACACCAAGTTTGAACATTTTAACTCAATTAGAAGGAGAGTTAATGTGTTCCAAAGTCTCGGCCAGTCAAATTGCGTATCGCTCTGCTTACCCTGAGCAGAAAATGCTCATTATCGAACTTTGTCAAGGTATTACTGTAATGAAACTATACACCAAGTTTCATCACACTCACTTAATTAGAACTAAAGTTATCGTGTCCCAAAGCATCAACCAATCAAATTGCTTATCTCTGCTTACCCTAAGCGAAAAATGCTCATCTTCGAACCCCATCAAGGCATTGACCCAATAAACACATACACCAAGTTTGAGCATTATAGCTCAATTAGGAAGAGAGTTATTGTGTCCCAAAAGGTGTGACAGACGGATGAACCCATTTTAATACTTTCTTCAAAAGGCGGGGGACAAAAATAAATAGTTGCTAAAACCAATAAACGATCCAACCCGAGAGTCGGTTTGTGCACAGATAGTTTTAGTTATAAGAGCATAAGATCCTGTAAAGGCATGGGTTTTTTTTAAACTTTAAGCATTGAATCTTTTGATCATGTTTGAAAATACAACTATATGTTAAAAAATGATTATGACAAGAATCCAAAACTAAATTTTAGTTTCCGTGTTTCATTTTTTTTATTGGTTTTATATGAAGGATATGAAACAGTATATCTATCTTGACGCGACGTGGATTAATGCAAATCATCGTTTTGACTGTGGACGTAGTCACGGGATGTAGTACGTTGTCTCGATCCCAAAAGAAAAAATTAAAAAAAAAAACAAACAAACCAAACGATTACTTTATAGGCAAAATTTGAACATGGATTGTAATTTAATGTCCCAAATAAAACACACAAACTTTTAATATTTGACAGCAAAACTTGTTATCAGTGTTTTTGTTTTGTTTTAATCTGTATGGCATAGGCATGCTCAGAAGATTACTTTACTTATCAATGCCTATGTAATAAATATTAATATTATTTATGGAAGTCTAACCAATCAACGTAATAACAATGGGGGCATGTCACAATTTTTTCGCCACTGGGAATAAAGCATCAAAAAGAATTCTGATTTGTCTTACCTTGAACTGTTTAACGTTGGTTAAAATTCAGCGAACATCAACAACCGTACAGCTACTTAATTAAGGTGGCTTTAATAACACTAAATTATTCAAATCTCAACGACACGTCACTTGATTCATGTGTACCCAAGCTCGATGTCCGTAATCCGTAAAATACGAGTACTTATGATCTATAGAAATAAATGTATGTGACCCACGTGACATTACCCCTACCCCATATCCTTGATTGCATCAGAACGATTAAAAGTGACACAAAAGTTCTTTTCAACGAAATGTTATTTAGGTGCAAGTCTTACTGTAAAAGGCTACACTGAGTTGCTCTTTTCAATAGCTTTAATAGAATCGATATAATTTTAATAGCGTTATAGAATTTGCTCGCTAATAAATTGTTATTCAACCTATTCTTTTGTGAGTTCCTTGAATGGCATTTAGAAGTAGAGGTATTATATTTATAACACAACTTAATGGATTTACTACTTCTTGGTTTATTACATGCAACGTTTGAATACTCTTACAGGTATCTTTATCAAGCAATGATCAATAATGTTGTTGTTGTTCTTGGTGTTTAACGTCCGCTTCCACCGAAGGTGATATCGCAGACAAGTCTTATTTTTGATTTTCATTATCTTAGCGCACGCGCAGGGGTCTTTGCTGTGGGAGGAAACCGGAGTGCCCGGAGGAAACCCACGAGGTTGAGAAGGAGCCCCTATCTCCATGCCACATACGCTCACACCAGGGCTCGAAACCACAGCCGCAAGCCAGAGGTGACCGGCCAGCTAGAGGTCGAAGCGCGGCACTCTAGACCACTAGGCCATCCCAACCCCCCGATCAATAATGAATAACAACTCAACATTTATAGTACATCCATGAGTAAGAACAATTTAACAATCAAAACATAACATTAATTAAGACTTAGAACAACAAACATTTCCCTTTGAATATGATTTCAACATTTCTCTTCAGTCTAAGGTGTTAAAAATTGGGACTGAAGCCACCGCCTAAACTAAAATGCAATCAAAACCCATTGACAACACAATTAAATATGTTTATCTCTTATTGGCTTATCATCTTGATGATAATTAATATGACTAATTTAAATGCATAATTAGTTAGGTTAAACACACTCCCTCTTTGCACATATATTTACCATATTATTTTATAGACAATTCTAAATTATAGTTCGACTAAAAAAATAAATAAGCTATAGTTGCACTGATAAATAATAGTTCCACTGATAAATAATGTTTTTGTTCCACTCCACTGATTATAGCAGGAATAGTTTCGATACTGACCAGAAGAGCTCACAATATTTGCTCTGATAACAAAATTGAAGAAGAAATTAAACATATTACTGAATCTCTAACCAAAAACAACAACTACCCATTAGAATTTGTTAAAAAAAAAAGAAAAAAAGGTCATTCATATTACCACAGAAAAACTGAACAAAGCCCCAATAGTGACAGGTAAAGAAAAGGCTCCAATACATATCAACATTCCATTTATAGGCCCAACAAGTTATAAAATTAAAAGATTACTAACTAGATTGCAAATAGATGTAACATTCAGTGGGGGGATATCATTAAAATCACTCATCAACGACCATGGGAGAACAAAAATACCAATAGTGGACCCAAAGGGTATAGTTTACCAGATCCAATGCGATTGCAAATCCATTTACACAGGCGAAACATGCCGTCCATTATACATGTAAGTGAGACTCGAAGAATACAAAGCACAACTAGACGTATGGAACTAAACAAATCTGCAGTAGCCGACCATATTATAAACAATCCTACCCATAACATAGAATGGGACAACACCAATGTGCTTACCAAAAATATTAAAGTATGGAAGAAAAGAGTTTTGTGGGAAGCATTAGAAATCCGAAGACAAAAACCAAAAATGAATAAACACAATGGGAGAGCCATTTCTAATGTACCGGTATGGAATGAGTTGTTGTCCCCCGCCTTTCGAAGAAAATTGGGGGACTATTAAAATGGGTTCGTCCGTCTGTCTGTCCGTCACACTTTTGGGACTCAATAACTGTTGCGGACGATGTTAAAAACGAAGGCCCATTCTAAAAAACGATGTTTTTTATTCGATGACATACATTACAATTATATCGATGGACGATGAAATGTGGAAGCGTGCTATCCGTTCTTTCTCTCTCGAAGCTCTTCACCCTCAGAGGTACGATGGGATATATGCTGTGTTTGACACCTGATCGAAAAATGTGATCTCGAATGGCTGCGCTCTAATACCATATCGATCACGTAATATCATTTTAAACATATCCCCCTCCTTGGTGTGACTAACATCAAAAGCGAAAAAACAGATAACCTACATATTATGAACAAAATAATCACAAAAGTTCTATAGTTAATGTCAAGTCTCGAACAGTTTTTAAACAATGAACGATGTTTCGATGCATTTCACTAAAATTTCACGAATTTACCGATTGAACACAATATACACGAATGAACACGATATACATTTTTTTTTATTTTATATTTCATTCCATAAAACGCACACTATGGACTCTATAAAACGCACACTATAAACTCCATAAAACGCACACTATGGATACATATTTTCTAAAAACACAGGTTTACACTATAATATTACACATCTAATGGACACAAATGACTTATAGATCGCCTGTAGATTTTTTCTCCAATTTTCACATCCACAACGCGAACGTGATTATCGACACCTTCATACACTTTGATTATTCGACCTAAAGGCCATTTTCCACGCGGCGATTGGGGATCCACAACTATCGCGATATCTCCTTCCTGGAAATCTCTATGAGTACGATTCCATTTTTTACGAGAATTGAGCATTGGTAATAATTCGCGTAACCAACGCTGCCAGAAATGTTTTACCAATTCCTGAACTCGGCGCCATCGTTTTCGTGGATTGAAACGACAACTGCCAACCGACTCCGGTGCCAATTGACCACTAACTTGTCCGTATATAAAATGATTTGGGGTCAATACAGGGTCATCTAACGCGTCATCACCCTGGTAACACAGTGGTCTAGAATTTATCAGACCTTCAGCTTTTGTAAAAGCTGTGATTAGTTCTTCGTCGCTTACGTCAGCATCACGAGTTATGGCTTTGATAGCCCGTTTCGCAGACTTTATCATGGCTTCGAAGACTCCACCGAAATGTGGCGATAACGGAGGATTAAACTTCCATTCGATAGCGTTGTTCGCCATTGAAGTACCAATTCGAGTTTGGTCTAAGGCGCGTAACAAATCGCTTAATTCTCGTTCTGCACTAATAAAGTTCGACCCATTATCTGACAATACGGTTAAAGGTTTGCCTCGGCGATTTGTAAACCGGGAAAACGCGCACAAAAACGATTCTGTGTCCATACTCCACGCCATCTCCAAATGACAAGCGCGGCTAGATAAACACGTAAATAAACACAAGTATCTCTTGAATCTAGTTTTACCCCTACCGTGCTTGGTATAGAAAGGTCCCGCATAGTCAACACCAACCCTTGCGAACGCACGTAGTGGAGATCCAAGACGATATGCAGGCAAAGGTGCCATAACTTGTTCGGCAGGCTTCTTGCGACGTCTGACGCACTCATTACAAGCGGACTTGACAGATTTTACGAGACAACGAGCACGAATAATCCAAAATGCAGTCCGTAAAAGCGACAATGTGTGTGAAACACCGATGTCGTGGTTGCCATCCTCGTGACAAGCCGATACGATAAGACGCGATACATAGCTATCTCCCGGCAATATAACGGGGAATTTCGCATCATACGATAAATGTTCTGACTTGCCGATTCTTCCATCGACGCGAAGTACTCCATTGTTATCTAAACAGGGATGTACTGTTAACAGTTTTGAACTCTTAGGAATAGACTCTCCCTTAAAAATTGCGTTAATCTCATCACTAAATGCAGTAGCTTGAGCAAATTTATACCAAAATCTTCTAGAGTGATCAATTTCTTCAGAACTTAGAGTTTTTGATAGGATGCGCGAATTAGAGTTTCTTGAATTGTTTACAAACCGAAGCACCCACGAAGTTATTCTTAAAAGTTTAGACCACTTAGAAAAACGTGACGGTGCTAATCTTCCGAAGTCTTCTATGCGTGGAAAAGTTAGAAAAGTATCCGAGACATTAGATCGAACTTCAGTCAAAGCTGTATCAACTGAAGCTGGTATCTCGATTTTTGGCCAATGTGACGATTCTTGCGAAAG
Organism: Patella caerulea; assembly: GCA_036850965.1. Taxonomy (NCBI): domain Eukaryota; kingdom Metazoa; phylum Mollusca; class Gastropoda; family Patellidae; genus Patella; species Patella caerulea. The sequence continues at coordinate 62,620,041 of JAZGQO010000011.1, read as the reverse complement.
AAACGATGGGCCATACCACCATGCGTCACTGTGGGCTAAGTCGGCTGCGGTCATGCCGCGCGTAGCTAAATCAGCACTGTTTAAATTTGTCGGTACAAAACGCCATTGACTAGGTTCAGTTAGTTGGTGAATCTCACCCACACGATGTCCAACAAACGGTTTGTAATTCCTTGATTCACCCTTTATCCAATATAACACGTTCTGTGAATCGCACCAAAAAGTTACTAATTTCATCGAAATATTTAATACTTCACGAACAGTTAAGCTTAAGCGAACTCCTAAAATTGCTCCACATAGTTCTAACTTTGGAATAGAAATTGTTTTTAAAGGAGCTACCCTCGTTTTTGCAACTATTAAATTAGAAGTGACTGAGCCATCTTCATACTCGCTCCTAAGGTAACAACAAGCTGCGAATGCCTTTTCTGAAGCATCGACGAATACATGTATAGTCTTGTTTACAATGCGCGATCCGTCGTTTACTAAACACCTCGATACTTCGACATTTGCTAATAAAGAAAGTTCTTTGAACCAATTAGTCCAATTAAAGGCAAGATCATCGGGTAACTCGTCGTCCCAGTCTAATCCACGTACCCATGTCTTTTGTATACCTAATTTTGCGCGTATGGTGAACGGAGCGACTAGGTTAAGTGGGTCGAAAAGAGTGGCTGTTCTACTCACAACCACTCTCTTAGTAAGAACTATGTCCGATGGTTCCGTGATTTCAAAAGTGAAAGTGTCTGTTTCTGCCTTCCATAAAACACCTAGAGTTTTTACGGATGGTAAATTATTATCGTCCAATGAGAGGCGATTTACACGATCCGAAACAGGAATGTCTGCCAACACTTCTGTCTTGTTGGACAGCCATTTGCGAATCTTGAAACCCGCACTATCTAATAAACCGGTTACCTCGTGGCGCAATTGAATAGCTTCCGAGATGGACTCGACACTATCCAGAAGGTCGTCCACGTACATGGAATTCAAAACCGAGTTAGTACCATTTGGGTATACATGACTATTTCGATTGCAATGTTCTCGAAGCACTGCTTGGGACAAGTATGGTGACGATGTATTCCCAAAGACTAGTCTATTGTATTCATAAATTTTAACAGGTTTATAATTGTCCAAATCTCGCCACAAGAATCTGTGATATTGGTGGTCCTCTTTGCGAAGCCCAATTCTCAAAAACATCTCACTTATGTCAGAGGCAATGGCGACTGGCTTGCTACGGAAGCGGAGGAGAACGTCAAAAAGTTCACGCTGAAGTTTTGGTCCAGCGTTAATACAGTCATTCAAAGCGACATTGTTAGTTGGCGCTGCAGCGTCCATTACAATTCTCACTTTCGTCGTCGATTTGTCATTTCTAACGACTGCAAAATGCGGAAGATACCACGACGGTTCACTATGCGAGTCAACCAGAGAAACGTATCCTTTTCGTATATGATCACGAATTGTTTCACAATACTGTTCAGCAACCTCGGGTCGTTTAGCTAACGAATGTTCTAGTTTGTATAGACGATTTAACGCACTTGGATAATTCGACTGAAGTTCATGTCGATTCGATTTCCAAGGAACGCCAACGATATAACGATTAACGGATTCATCGAAACGCAAAGTGTCCTGTGTAGATTGGATTGCCTCTTCCTCGGCCTTAGTAAAGTTCTGTGATTCAAGCCGAACGCCTGCGTTCTCGATCTCCCAATAATTACGAAGTAATGTATCTGTATCCGATTCAGTTTTCACGAAATACGCGAAATGAGCGAAATTGTTTGTATTAGGTCGAAATGGACTGACAGGACCAATGCATGTCCACCCCAACGGAGTTAAGCGGGCGACTGGCTCACTTGAGAGACCTGCTATCTCCGTGATAGCTCGATGAATACCAGGAACATTAAGACCTATTAAAACATCAACACGAGTGTTCTCAATTTGCGGAAACGGTATTCCCTGCAAATGCGGCCAAAATCGCGCTTGTTTATTCCAATCAACTGTGCGCAAGTCTCCGGTAACGTTTTCAACGGTAAATGCGCCGAACGAAACACATGTTCGGTAATCAAGACTACAAAGTTCTGCGACTACATATGTGGAGTTTAATGAGCTCGATTTTCCACCTAAGACATTGACATTCAAGTCCGACACTTCACCTCGTAAACCTAACTCTGCAGCTGCGCATTCGTTTATATAACTGTCTGTTGAGCAGTCATCCATTAAAGCGTTGCAACGAATTGATCTGTTGGCGCTTCGAATAACGATAGGAACAACTCTCATTACTAAGGCAGTGGCTTTTCTAACTTGCGTGTGCGTATGCCTAGACGATATAAATTCTGCAGACGGCGAAGGTTGAGATGTGGACGATCTATAAACTGCTGGTAGGTGGTTGGAACCAAGCGAGGGCGTATCTGAATCCCCCGATCCCCCTCCGTGCAACAAGAAGTGATGAGTACGTGTACACCCATCAAATTTACACTGTTGACAGTTATTACACTGATTACCTCTATGATTTGCACTAAGACACCGAAAACATAAACGTTTCTCTTTGGCTTTCGACCAACGTTCGTGAACGGACAAGGACCGAAAGTACGCACAATTGATTACACCAGGTTCGTGACTATGAGTACAGAGTTCACACGATTTCGGATTATCATTTGTTCTAGCATTTGTAGCAAAAGTTTTCGATCTATCATTGTGATATCTAGATCTAGTATGCGAAAAATTGTCAGCTTTATTGCTCGATGAAAACGATGAGGATGAAGTCGAAAATCCTTCAACCTCTTCCTTAGATTCTACTCGATATTTGATTTCTTTCGAAAGCCATTCGTGAAATGTTACAACAGATTCTGGTTTGCGTTCTAAAGTGGCCCAACGTTTATATTGAGCAACATTGTTCGAAGATATTCTCGATCGGGCAACACAAAAGAACATGGAGTTGGGTCCAAACTCTTCAGTTCGGCCACTTTCGCGAAGCGATAAAATACAAAGTTCTAAATTGTCTACAAATTCTTCAAATTTCTTTAGATCATTAAAATTGACATTTTTAACGTTCATGATCGATTCCAAATGAATGAGAACGGCGCGACGGTCACCACCGAATTTGTCCTCAAGCCGATTAAGGGCTGCATCGTACCCAGTTTCGGAAGCCGGGAAGCCTTCAATTGATTTTAATGCCTCACCAGTTAAGTGTTGTCTAAGTTGGAGCATTTTGTAAGCTTTAGAAGACGATGTATTATTAATACATTCTCGAAATGCATCTATGAATGGCGCGTATTCTCTCTTATTGCCAGAGAACTTTCCTATCGACACCCTACCTAATTGCCTATACATATCTCTATCTATTTGTGTAAAATTTGAAACCTGTGGAGATTGTTGATAACTTTCACCATTACCATCTGTATTAACACCATTATTATCTGTATTAACACCATTATTATCTGTATTAACACCATTACTATCTGTATTAACACCATTATTATCTGTATTAACACCATTACTATCTTGTTGAGGAGATTCGGTTGGATTTCTCGCTCTGGACTTCGTTGAACTAACTGTGGGCTGAAGCCGGACTGTTTCAGCTGGTGAAATTGCCTCCCTTGATTGACGTCTACACAACCAATCTGTAGCTCTCGACAATAATTCTGAGATGCTCGAATCATCTTGAACAGCGTCGAGTTCTGCTTCGAATTCAAGATTCTCATCACAGAGACTGTTGAGAATATCAATAGCAGCATCTTGATGTCGTAATATAGCATCAACAGCATTTCTAATTTGTTGCTCTTGTTTTTCACCGGCACAAAGTAGGCTGGTCAGCAAAAGCTTCGATTTTGTCAATTGAGATTTACAAACTCTCTTCTTGCTGCGCAATGCAGCAACTGTTGCTTGATTATCGTTTCCATCGACAGGTTGATCGGCAGATTTATCCGTTGTGGTCTGGTTGTTTACTTGATCAGGGTTATCTCCCATCTTGGCCACGCTTTCGTCTATTTTCTACTTTTCAAACTTCGATAAAACTAATAGAAAATACATTACGAACCACGACTCTGGCTACCATATGTTGCGGACGATGTTAAAAACGAAGGCCCATTCTAAAAAACGATGTTTTTTATTCGATGACATACATTACAATTATATCGATGGACGATGAAATGTGGAAGCGTGCTATCCGTTCTTTCTCTCTCGAAGCTCTTCACCCTCAGAGGTACGATGGGATATATGCTGTGTTTGACACCTGATCGAAAAATGTGATCTCGAATGGCTGCGCTCTAATACCATATCGATCACGTAATATCATTTTAAACAATAACCCTCTTCCTAATTGAGCTAGAATGTTCAAACGTGGTGTATGCGTTTATTAGGTCAATGCCTTGATGGAGTCGAAGATGAGCATTTTCCGCTTAGGGTAAGCAGAGATAAGCAATTTGATTGGTTGATGCTTTGGGACACGATAACTTTAGTTCTAATTAAGTGAGATTGATGAAACTTGGTGTATATTTTCATTACAGTAATACCTTGACTAAGTTCGACAATGAGCATTTTCTGCTGAAGGTAAGCAGAGCGATACGCAATTTGATTGGTCGAGACTTTGGAACACAATAACTCTCCTTCTAATTGAGTTAAAATGTTCAAACTTGGTGTATATGCTTATTTTGTCAATGCCTTGATGGAGTTCGAAGACGAGCATTTTCTTCTTAGGGTAGGCAGAAATAAGCAATTTGATTGGGTTGATACTTTGGGACAAGATAACTTAGGTTCATCTTGATTGATGATTTTTATGCCAATACAATGACTGCATTCTCATTCAGTAATGGATTCGACAGTAACAGTGTATAGAAACGATTGACTCGGACACGAGGGCCCTTCCCTTGGCCAGTGGGGCTCTTTTGTCTGCCTTTAGGGTCCCCCTAACTAGGATACATTTTCATTTTTCTCGTGGGTTTTAGCATTTTTCTTTATAAAACCTTTTTGGATGACACTTCGTGTACAGTTTGATTGCTCGATACGTTTGAAAAAAATAAATGTGCGATTAATTAATATGTGTCATCTATTTATTTTGGAATTTCGGCGGGGGACATCAGCCTCACTGTTATGTTAAGGAAGTTATTATCTACCAGTGGAGCTATTTATTAGTATCATTTATCAGGACAACTATAAGTATCAATTATCAGTGAAGTTAAATTAAAATAATTATTATTTTTATCAGCGGAGTTGAACTATAATCAGTCGAGTGGAACAAGAAATTTATTTATCAGTGGAACTATTATTTATCAGTGCAACTATAACTTATTTATTTGTTTAGTGGAGCTATAATTTAGAATTGTTTATAAAATAACATGGGACAAATATCTGCAAAGAGGGGGGGGGGGTAACCTAACTAATTATGCTTAATGCATTTAAATAAGTCATATTAATCAAGATGATTAGCCAATAAGAGATAAACATATTTAATTGTGTTGTTAATGGGTTTTGATTGCATTTTAGTATAGGCGGTGGCTTCAGTCCCCATTTTTAACACCTTAGACTGAAGAGAAATGGTGAAGTCATATTCAGAGGGAAATGTTTGTTGTTATAAGTCTTAATTAATGTTATGTTTTGATTGTTAAATTGTTCTTACTCATGGATGTACTATAAATGTTGAGTTGTTATTCATTATTGACCATTTCTTGATAAAGATACCTGTAAGAGTATTGAAACGTTGCATGTAATAAACCAAGAAGTAGTAAATAAATAAAGTTGTGTCATTATGAATATTCTTTTGTGTGGTATTGAGTCAACTGGCGTGGTTTAGATTCTAGATTCTCTAGTTGTACGTGACAAGAAGTAGGGTCGCATGTCCAACTTCGTGGGTTTTCCGGTTCGCTCCCAATGCTAAAGACCCCTATGCGCAAGCGCATTATTGAAATAAGATAGAACTATATGTTATTCCCGAAATGACCTAGTTTGTGACGAGTCGACGTCAAACCTCTCTGCATTTCCACATAATAAGTCCACTGACAAACATGAAGGGAATAATTTAGTTTATCACCCAATAACACATTTGACAGTAGATATCGCTTGTATGATAAATTACATAATCTACATGAATTTGATTGGTCAATCAAAAAGGAACTACTTATTTTAAATAAAATGTTACTTTTTATTAGTTAAAAAGAAACTGTTTTTATTTAATTGAACTTGAAGGAAATACTGGGTCAATATATAGGACTTTGCAATAGCTAAACTGCTGTCAAAAAACTGATGTATCACTACGCTGTAATGTAATTAGATTCTTAAAAGTGAAATCTATACCAAATAATTAATTATATTTATTTATTTGTGCATGTAAGAAAGGATTGGGTGATAAATAAAATCTCCAACTCGTGTTTTTTGATATAAAAAAATATCAACACTCGTTGATAAAGTAAAAAAAAACTCGGCAGTGCCTCGTTTTTTTCACTTTGTCAACTTGTGTTGATATTTTTTGATATAAAAAAACACTCGTAGGAGATTCTCTATTTATAGAAATACTCCTCTTCAGCCCAACCAACTAAAAGGTTCCTTACCTGTAGAGGGTCCTGAAATCCAGCTCTGCTATAGCCTTGTCCTTTACTTTACAAAAAGTCATATAGGATAGATGTAATAATTAATGTCTACATTTGACATATTGTAACTAATGGGTTGACCTTGATTGATGGTTCTCGACTAAGTGGCCTTTGGCAAAAGCAAATAAAGCTTTTGATCCTACGTATCTATAATAGACCGATCTTTATTACTATAATATAATAAGCATTTAGAATAATTTGGACAATATACAATATACAAAACACATAATTCAATTTTCATTCAACAAAAATATTGTCACAGGATATTTACAGTTTAAAAGTTGTATATATAAATATGTCCACCCGCCCTCCACACACCCCCACCCCACACATACACACACACTTACTCAACAACATACGTCTTAAATAAAAACATATTTTCAGTTGATATATTAATACAAATATATCAATTTGTAGTTTCATTAAAAGTTACCTGTGATAAGTAATTAATATATGTATTTATATAGTCAATAACTTATCTACGTTTGAAAGCGCAATTCTATATTGTAAATTAGTCCCGAAATGACCTAGTTTGTGTTGAGTGGACGTTAAACCCGATTTCTCGTTCTCTCTATATAGTAAAAGGTTTCGCGCTAAACCCAAAATAAGAAATTTATTTTAAATAATTTTGAACCACAACCACATGTGCCCTAAGGGAGCGAAACTTAACGAAAATTCTCGAGGCAAGTTAAGGTGTCAAGGGAATTTATATACACAATTTTAAATGAATGATATTAACATTTCATATTGATCTATACATAATAAAATAAAATACAACCAAGTACGAACAATCCAAACCATTAGTCAAAATTCGAAGTCCAATAAAAACGGTCGAGGCAAAATAGTGTAATCAGCAAATGGACTGTTCACCGTGTACAAAATACACGACAAACAGTGGTAACAGGTGTCCAGAAGAGTAAGCTTACCCTGCCTGGCGCCACACCCGCCATCGCTGCATCCAAACTATTAGATGAAATCTAAATGAAATAGCATGGTTGGCCAATGGACTATCGGTATACAAAATGCACGCGATGAAGAGTGTTAACGATGTAATAGACAGACATAATTAGGACGATAATTCGTTACCAGTCAATAAAATATATCTTGAATAATAGCCGAGGGAGACATGTTATATTTACCAATCAAGTCAATATGACGTCCATAAAACTTGTTAACGGTTTTAATGAGTTTAGTGCGCAAGTATCTCTATAGTTGATGACAGATGCCTCGATCCATTTAAAAAATCAGAATAAAAAGAACAAGCTCTCGTGCAAAATGTTAGTTGAGACACAAACACTCCATAGGCTGGTGATATTGGAATGTTACTACTAATAAATCGAAAGTTAACGATCGGAAAGTCAAAGTCATCAGATTTATCGAACAATTTAACACCAAGTTTATAGCAATTGTCGTAGGAAGCATGATTGTCACTGTCAGTAGTGTTTTTAATTTCGAGCTCATCCGGATATACGAATTCTATGTAATCACTAAATTTTGAATTGTTAGTGATAGAACATCATCGATATATCGATAAGTGAAATTAAAATGTCTGACTAATCGTTTATTAGTTTTTACGAGTGCCTGTATGTAATCGGCTTCGTACGAGTAGAGAAATAAATCAACAAGCAAAGGTGCACAGTTGGTACCCATGGGGATACCTACTACTTGCTGATATATTTCCCCTCCAAATTCAACAAAGATATTATCAATTAAAAAATCCAACATCTGAATTATCTTGTTGGCGGAGAATTTACTTTTTGAATCACACTATGGTTCTTGACAAAATATGTGGAATTGTAATTAACAACTAGATATTGATATCTAGTAGTTCCTGATTTTGATGAAAAGACACTGTGAATAATGTCTTTTAATCGAGCTTTTAATTAGGAGATAAACAGGAAGTGTTTATCGACATTGTAACATGCTTTTTTAGTATTTCAAAAGACATTACTAAAACAGAAGGGTGTTATTGTCCAATAGACAGTGTCTAATTGACCAATCAAAACGCAGGGTTTACCCTGAAGCATTTACTATGGGGAATGTCCGTGTACAATGTAGAAAAGTCAAACGTTTGTATAGAGGAGACTGAAGCAAGTGATCTCGATTGTAAACCATCAAGTAATTCTTTGGAATGTTTTTAATATCCACATCTGATTAATCCACTACGAGAGTATATTTTGTCACAGTATTTTTGGATACCTTCTTTAACTGCCGTTAATATAGATGTCAATATTTTAGAAATTGGTTTTTTGAAACAACAGGATGAACCTATTATAAAACGTTGCTTGTAGGGATTTTTAGGTAGTATAGGTATCCATTATAACACGGGCGGGTCTGTATATGTATCTCCACATGGAGGACCAAATGAAATTAGTACAGATCTGTGATTGGATGTCCCAAAACCAAGTTCTGTTCTTTGAACAGACAGTCATAATAGTATCGTTTACATATAAACACTATGTTATTGGACGCTTTGTCAGCCGGAACAATGACATACTTGTTGCGATTTTCAACAATACTAACATCATTGAAAATAGATTTAGGCCTTGTGTCAACTAACAAACGTTGCATGTAAGTTCGTCGATTTACTAAACGACTAATAGACTTAGTCCAATCGATGATAACATCTTCCCTCTTGGCCAATGATCTAGCGTAGTCCACTACGGCATCCATAATAAGTTTGAAATTTTGATCCCATGAAAATGGTTGCGGTTCCCGGTATTTGGGTTCTTTAGACAAAATCTCACGTAACTTATTATTCTGGACTATATTCAAATCACCAGTAACCACATTTCCAGCTGGTTGGTAAAGGAAGGACGACGTAGAGCAAGAACAGGGCGGAGGGTTATCATTTAAGTCTTTTGCATTGATGTCAGATAATGCGTTTCTGTAATTAAATATCTTGGATGCAATGGGTTTAGTAGTATAAGTATAAGAAATCCTAGGAACAGTAACAGTTTTGAAATAAGGAGGGATATGTGCTGTGGCATGCTTATGGTGTAATATTTGGCTTAACCCGATAGCATCAATGCCTTTATTAGCAAATTTCAGTTTTAGAAATAAACTGTTGTGTTAGATACATCGGGCTCAGTCGCAACGTCCACACGACGATGGGCAATGTCAAGAACAGTGGATACAACCCTGTATTCAGTGGATGCAGGATCAGTACAATTTGAATCCAAACATTCAGATTTAAGTAATTTCAAAATAGTAAGAGGAATAAAATATACTTTAGTACGAATATGGTGTGGCCCTAGTGGTTCTTGGATAATTTCCAAAAGGGCATCCAATGAAATAGTGTTAAGCTTAGGTGGTGTGTAGCGACGATGTCCATGACTGCGTTTTCGACGACGAAACTTTGGGAATAACGTCATGACATTAAAATTGCTACATACAGGGCTAGACAGATTTCCAATACTAGCTACATTATCATTGCACCCGTAAGGGGTGGCAGTACCTAATGCACGTATCCATCATCATCACAATCAAACATCGAGAATATGTATTAAAGGGAGAAAACCCGGTATTACACAATAACATATGTCAGCAATTTTTACCATCTTATTAGGCCGCATTCTATGGACACAAATTCTCGCTAGAAAAATATTTTCGTTCCTTCAAATTGGGTCTAGGAAAAAATTTATCAGTGAATAGTTAATATAGTAATTAGCGTTTGCTGAAATGTTCCACAAAATATTTAATAGTTCTTCGATGATATTCGTCTTTGAAATCCGGATTATTTATTGATAGTAAATTTCATTTCATTATTGGACTGCTTGGGTAAAATTTACAGCTCTATACTTAATAGTCGTTTGCAGGAATGGTCGGAACGTGAAGACAAGTATTATGAGGAACAAGCTGGTTACAGACAAGGATACTCGACCGTTGATCAGATTTTTACCCTACAGGGCCTAATCCAAAAATATTTGTCCAAAGCTCGTGGGCGTTTATATGTTTTGTATGTAGATTTTTCCTGTGCTTTCGATTTATTAAATCGGACAAAGTTGTTGAAGCTATTGCTTGATAAGAGCGTTAAAGGTAAAATGTTCACAGCCCTCAAAACCATGTATACATCTGTAAGCTCTTGTGTAAAGTTAGGTTCTTACATAACTCCCTATTTTGAATGTACATCCGGTGTACGCCAAGGATGTATTTTAAGCCCCCTGTTATTCCGCTTATATATAAACCAAATAATAGATTATATGAATCAAGGGGATGTCAGAGGTATATTCACCAATGAAGATGCTAAAGATATATTGATGTTATTATATGCTGACGATCTCAGTATTTTATCTGATACAGTTGGCGATTTACAGCGTAAAATAGATATCCTGAGAAAATTTTGTTCTGATTTTGATTTAAAAGTTAATATTTCAAAAACAAAAATCGTTGTTTTCAGAAATGGAGGTATACTTCGAAACAACGAGCGTTTTTATTATGACGGAAACCGGCTAGAATGTGTCTCTTATTATAATTACCTGGGTGTCTTGTTTTCGTCAAGGTTAATTTGGAGTAAAGCTATTTACACATTAACAGTTAAAGCTAGAAAATCACTTCTTCCAATACAAGCTTTGCTCCGAAAAACCAGACCAAATTCAATTTCTCTCAGTTTCAAGATATTTGATTCAGTAATTAAACCCGTTTTGATGTATGGAGCCGAAATATGGGGCTACGAATATGGGAAGGAAATTGATACTGTCCATTCACAATTTTGCAAATTTGTCCTTCAAATACATAAAACTAGTTCTTCGGAAGGGGCAAAGGGTGAATGTGGTCGGTACGACTTAGCTGTTTTCTATATGTTATCATTCATAAAATATTGGACCAAACTTATCGCTTTACCATACAATAGATATCCGAAACAAGTTTATTGTATGCTATGGAGATTAGACTCTGTGGGTAGAACAACATGGGCTACAAAAGTGAGACTTCTCCTTTGCTCTATTGGTTTCGGTTGTGCTTGGTATTCACATGAAATAGGTGATTCTAAGTGTTTTCTCAAAGCTGTTAAGTTACGTCTGATTGATATAAACATACAACAATGGTCGACTAAATTACAAACTAGCGAAAGTCTAAAAGAATATACTATATTTAAACTTAATCTTGGTCAGGAATTGTATTTGTCAATGAATATTAATCAAAATGTCAAAAGAAATATCACAAAGCTGCGATTAAATTTGTTTCCATTAGCTAGTAACTTGTTCAGAAGAAATCAAAGCACTTCGTCAGAATGTCCATTATGCAAGTATGAGTACGAAGATTTATTCCATATTCTATTAGAATGTAAATATTATAAGGATTTAAGAGTAACCCTTTTACCGAAACAATATATCTGTAAATATCCTACACGTTTTAAATTTCGCCAGTTATGTGTTGATTATGACTTTAACACGCTTTCGTCTTTATCGACATATCTAGAAAAAGTACTTTCTCGCAGACGTTTGAATTTATGAAGTTTTATTAGTTAATCATGTTGCATGCACTATAATAATATATGATTATCATTGTTTAATTGTTAATGTTTTGAAATTGTGTAAATAGTTTCGGCTAATATGTAATATGTATATAGAAATATTTTGTATCTATGGATCATATGATCTTATTACTGAATAAAGCATTATTATTATTATATTATTATTATTGTGCGCTGGGTCACTGGACAAGATTCAAAGTTATTCGCCGCGTCACGTGATCGCTTTTCCCACAATCGACCAATCACGTTATTGCCTACATTCGCGTGTGTTGTTGGTAAACACAAAATAGCGTGCTCAACGAGGAGCACATTCCAGTTGTAGAATCTACACGAAATGGTGACAAAGGCCAAATATACTTTACAAAGATAAAATGGGACAAGTGTCTGGTAGACTGGTTTCAACTGGCTGGAAATGGCCAGTCTATTTGTCGATACAAATGGATTGATAACGAAGGATATTATATTATTTATATTGAAGATAAAGTCGACAGTGGTGTTTGATTTCACATAACGTGTTATAGATGTTTTATGGACAAAATCAGCCCCTCAAAATCAGTTAAACGATGCGAGAAAGAAACCCAAACTAGAGAGTGAGAAGGCAACATCTACATCCAGTCCAACTAAATTTACAATTCAGCAACTGCCACTGCATTGTACTACTGGGGTGTAGTCATAATAACGTACCAAACATGATTTACCTTTGATAAAAATAACAACTGACTATTAGTATTTTAACCATTAACAACATAAACGATTCAACGCGGTTTCAACTAATCATCCTTAAAAATGCTCTTTGATAATTTCAGTAATCTACAGAGCCCCTTAAGTTCACGATTCCATTCTTATATAATATTTCGTCCACGATTCCACTTTTTATAACGAAAAAACTTATTCGTTTAAACGAAATAACTTATTCGTTTAAACGAAATATTAATTCGTTATAACGAAATAATTAATTCTAACGAAATATTATTAATTCGTTAGAACGAAATATTATTAATTCGTTAGAACGAAATATTATTGATTCGTTATAACGAAATATTATTAATTCGTTATAACGAAATTTTATTAATTCGTTATAAGGGAATGTTATTGATTCGTTATAACGAAATATTATTTATTCGTTATAACGAAAAATTATTAATTCGTTATAAGGAAATGTTATTAATTCGTTATAACGAAATAATATTTATTCGTTATAACGAAATATTATTAATGCGTTATACGGAAATGTTATTAATTCGTTATAACGAAATATTATAACGATATATTATTAATTCGTTATAACGAAATATTATTAATTCGTTATAACGAAATATTAATTCGTTATAACGAAATATTATTAATTCGTTATAACATTTTAATATTTCGTTATAACGAAATATTATTAATTCGTTATAACATTTTAATATTTCGTTAAATAATCGTTGTTCATAAAGTCATTAAAAGAAAAGGAGCTTGAATTAATATGTCATATTTATCCCCCTGTCTAAATCTCTATCACCAGCTATTATATTATTTTGTGAGGCATCAATATAGTTGGATAAATCATTGACAAAACTTAATTCTTTTCTTATAATCATTGGGTGCATAGAGTAAATAGACAGAGGTGTATCGTAAGCAGTAATACTTATATTTACAATGCGACCATCAGCATCATTGTTCACTTGATTATTGAAAATGTATTTTAATTTATTATTGAGCAGAATTTCACCCCCCCCCCCGGTCTGTTATTATTAGAGTTGCTGTAATAAAGCTGGCCTTTCCACAATGTACTGTATAACTTGACAATGATTAAATCCCAAAAGGTTTCCTGTAATAAAATAATATCAAAATTGAAGTAAGTAAATAAGGCAAAAAGATTTTTAATTTTTTCAATATTTCGGAGACCGTTGGTATTAAAGTTAGCAAATTTGATCGTTATTATGAGTGTTTATGTGAGTGGTGGATCCGGTAACGGTAAATATATCACAAGCGTTTCCTTAGGCACATGGATCTTTTGTTGTAACTGATTGTCTTTTGGACTCTGATTCTTGTGATGACGTTGAAAGCAGTCGTTTGCCTTAAAGGTATTTTTTGTCAGTGTGGTATTTTGACAGTTCTTCAAATCGTTTGAGACTTGCTGGTTTCGACAACAAACTTGTTCGATACTGTAACCAAGTTCGTCGTTTGTGTTGGACGATTTGATACGCTTCGTTATCGCGAGTCTGGGTATTTAGTTCGTCTGCAGGTGGAGTATTTGTTCTAGATATGTCTTCATAGATATCTTCACTGCTTACAGAAAGGTCTTAGCTTAATGTCGCATGATCTTCCGCTATTTCCCCCGTATCACGTTCATTGGGAGGGCTCATAATCTCAATGTCATTATTTTGTTGTTTCAGATACTTGTGCGTCGATGATGTTGTTATTATTTGACATAATTTCTTCAGCAGACGAATTTTCAGCATTACATGTGATTACAGTTTCTTGATTGAGTTTGGCTCTCGTCTGACAGTCGCATCGCCATGAATAGTGTTCGCAATCTGGACAAAGGGTTTGTGTACACTTTGCTTTGAAGTGACCTGGTTGTTCGCATTTATGGCAACGATTGTTTGGACAGTCTTTGATTTCGTGGTCTTTACTTAAACAATAAAAACAAACACGGGTCTGGTTGTAATGTTTGATATTAAAGTGCCAATAGCGATAACTTTTTGGGGAATAAAAGTGCTTAATTTTGTATTAAAATCCTTTAAAATCCATAACCTAAGGCCCACCTACTAACCCGATATTTGTGATACGCTTGTAAATAACTTAAACCTGACAGTCTTCATGGAAATGGAGAACGTTTTATTATACAGTATCTGGATAAAACCAGATTTTTTTCTATAAAAATAATATGTAGGTGAAATTTACCCTTTGTTATCAAGTACAGTACATGGGTCATTCACTGTATAGACCTCTCAAGAAACGGGAATCGATTATCATGTCATCATATTTAAAAAATTGACCCAAAATCTTAAAAGGGTTACGTGTCCGGATAAGCAGTGTTGACGTTCACGTCCAAACGACTCAATATTTTGAGCTGAACTTTTGAGACAAGGTAAATACACCATGCCACTATATTTTGGTCTATAAATTTCATAAATACTCGGACTTTAATTTTTGAGACTCTGTTCTTATCGGGATTGTCCCTTTAAAGCTCCTCCCGTCAAACCTAGTTGCATATGGTAGACTGCAGATATTGGGGTGAAATAAAATAAAACTTTCAAATATCTAGTCCCATCTTGAGCAAAATCTAATTTCTCTTCTCGTATAAAATCTAATTTGTCGTATATTTCAGATTCTTCAATATAGTGAGGAGTGTGCATAAACGAAACAATAATACGAATTTTAGATCCCAGTACACTATAATTAACTGCCTTACCGTCCATTGTAATTAACTGTGTTGTTAATAATCCTTTGTCAACATCATCAAAACTAACTTCAAAATATCCCTACATGGGAACACACGCAACGACTGACATAAATCCAGTAACTTTTTCTATTTCATCTATCAAATCACCGGCTTTTATATTCTGGTCATTCTCGACACGAATTGTAGCATCCTTAATTATGGGAAACATAATGAATATCAAACAGGGAAATAATATAATACACTAATATCTAAAAATGGGATAAATAAACGCACTATCCACTGTAAACACGAGACCGCGTTTAACACGTCCATTCATCACGACGCGCTCACCGGAAGTAGCGGACAAGCGCCTTATCCACTTACACTCGGCTAATCTCGACAGATTCCGTAAACTACATCTAGTCTCGGATGTATGACAGTAAGTGATATGTACCTACGCCCATACATTTGCGACGCGGCTACCGGTTTACTTTAACAGGAAAACTTGGACGCTATTACACAAATTGGGAACCTATTCGGCTAGCGACCTATTCGACCGATCGAGCTGCAACCTGTTCGTTGGACAGTCTCTATTTATCAACCAATAAAAACCAACGTTATGTCTATCAAATGAAAGTAGAATATATTTTTTTTTTATCCATTCCTTCAGCTCCGAATAGAAGTGTAATTTTGTCATTATCTTACAGCTGGATCGGTCGAATAGGTCGCTAGCCAAATAGGTCGCCAACTTGTGTTTGGAATGGGCGCAGCCATGTTTCATCCAGGACCTTTAAAGTAGTTCCAATACGGCGGAATTCATCATACAGCCGAGTTTAGATTGTCAGAAATCTTACGAGGTTTGCCGAGTGATCCACTTAGCCACCGTGCCCCCCCCCCCCTGTAAATATTGCAGGGTTTATTATGGCCAGGATAAGTAATTTAATGTCGAATTAATAATTTAGATAACATTTCAACCCTAACGTAAGACGTGCAATTGGTAGATTTAGCTATTCCATAATGTATGATTAAGATAAACCATAAATTGTCTATAACAATCTTTAACTTTGCAATGTGGCTTTTATTGCCAAGCACCATTATCTTTAAGTAAATTAATGTCGAATTAATAATTTAGACAACATTTCAACCCTAAAGAAAGGCGTGCAATTGGCAAATTTAGCTCTTCCATAATGTATGATTAAGATAAATCATAAATTTTCTATAACAATCTTTGACTTTGCAATGTGACTTCTATTGCCACGCACCATTATCTTTAAGTTCTTGTATATAATTCAAAAGAATTTGTATTTTCCACATATTGATACCCAAACCATAATGATTACCATCAAAACTCATCATGTTTTCTGTCATGTTAAATGTATTAAATATTGGTACTTTGTATTTCTTTAAAATGGGGTCTATCTGAGATATAAAATTCGGTATTGTTAGGGGCGGTCCGGTGTTTAAAATTCCAGGAGAATGGGGCGTGGCCCATAATAATTTAGGCCACTTGTTTTTACCTTTCGTTTTCACTGCAGGTTCGATGTACTTTTTGTTTATGTTATTTGTATTATACTTGTCATGGATGGCAACACCAAAAACCACCAATGATTTCGTTGCTGTTTTTATCCTCTTTATCGTATTGGCGAAGCCTGCACCAGAAGCGGATGAATAAAAGTAGTTAAACATTAGCTTAAACTTTCCTCCACACAAATCCTTCAGGCGGGAATCGGATTCAAGATGGAGTCTACACACTTTCTCTGTAAACATATACATTCCTGTACATTGGTCATGTATGACTGAAATGTAAAATACACATAATATATTTAATAAAGGGAGGAAAATCGATATAAGAACTTGGAAAGATACCCAAACAACAGCGTTGTCTAAAAGAGAAGGGCCTTGAACAATATATATAGCTTATACGAAAACTCGATCACAAATCTGTTAAATATTATATTGGTCACAATAAATGTATAAAACGACAATTGTTTTTAGTTGTAAACACTTATTTTCTAAGAAATTCAAAACACAATTATGTTTGTGATAATTGAATGAATGAAATGAAATACGGTTTAATGCCCTCCCGTAATTGCTTAAACATGCATGATGCAAGAGCTGAATCTGCCTATTGCGGGTCTTTCATTAGGCCTGAATGTTTTCTAAGGTATTGGTTAGACATTAATTAACTGATACGGCCCTAATCAAATCTCAATAGCATCAGATTTCTCCGATCTTAAATAGATTAGGACGGTTCAAATATGGAGGAATTATTGTACACGTCTATCAAACCTTCAAAGGCCAATATATTTGCTTGCAGTAGAAGTAATTTGAATGAAAATTTCAAATTATTCATTTTACATTATCTACTTTGGAACTATTATAACAAGAATGGCTAGTTCTTTATCTAAATCTTAAAAAGTGTATCTTTAAAATGATATCTGAATCATTCTTGTATTCACTGTTCTTAAAATACTAAGTCTACATAATGTTAGGGTGGAGTTGTCTCCTATGTCTTGGTATGTGGTTAAACATATACTACTCAAAAGAAGTTAAGGGTCGACCAATTATTTTTGTTTGACATTTTATTAGACACAGGGAACATGTAAATCAAAACATTTAAGCACTCTTTCGGTCAGAATGGGTTCAACATTGCTCAATGTTGAGTCTGTTATGCAAAGCATATGTGCTTTTTATACACAACTACTCTGATGAAATTCGCCATTTTGAGCATAATGAGGTCCAACAAAACTTTGTTAATAACGAGAGAAACCACCACGTGCTCATAAGCAGTCGACACAACGACGAGTCAAGCTGTCGATCAGACGTCGAAAAAACATTCGGGGTATGGCCTGCCACTCTGCCTGAAGGAATTGCATCAATTCTTGAAGATTATCAGGTTGCCTATGATTGTCTCTCACACGTCTACCCAACTCATCCCATGCACACTCAATTGGTGCCAAGCCAGGAGAGTATGCAGGCCAATCCATTCGTTCAATACCATTTTGGGTGAGAACATAATTAACAACTCGTGCTCTATGCAGTCTAGCATTGTCATCTTGAAGAACAGAACCTGCTCCAATTTGACGAAGACTTGGGATGTCAAATTTCCTTGGACAACGAAAAGGGGAGTCCTGTGAAACCGAAATTCCATCCCACACCATTACCGTACCACCGTCAAAGCGATGGCGTTGTCTGACGTTATAACGTCAGCAAATCTTTCTCTTTGTCGCCTATAGACGCGAAATCTGCTATCATTGAACTGTAATGCAAATCCGTACTCATCAGTGAAGAGTACCCGCCCCCATTTTTGCCGTCTCCAGTCTCTATGACGTGTGCACCACCCACGACCTGCTGCTTTATGACGTTAAAGAAAGAGGTGGTCGAACCGCTCGTCGTCGAGATCGAATGCCATGGGCTCGCAGACGATTTCTTATGGTGTGATCCGATACCCGAACACCACTTGCATTTCATCTCTCAGACATCTCGATGTTAACAACGCGCTGGCGTTAGGCTATTTGAATGACTTGACGTTGCGACGTTGATCTTGGCCTACCAGCCCGTGGGCGATTCTGAATTGAATTGGTTGCCTAGAAACACTGCCACAGTCTCCCAATCACACTCTGGCTACAACCGATTCTCTGTGCCACATTCCTCTGTGTAGAATCCTGTTGAAGCCACGCAATGGCTCTTCCTCTGTCAAGTTCACTCAGCTGACTTCTGACCGTGTTGGAATTTCAACTGAGAGCAGGACGGTCATGGAAGTAATTTTATGCCAAAACCTTTCATGGAAAATGCATAGTGCACGTGCAAGGACATAATCAACTCCAAAAAGTCGTACCCTACTGCGTTTGCGCGATGCAAACAGTTTTGTGGAGCCTTGTTTTCAGCTTCACTTTATGGTTTCTAAGGAGACTGTCAAAATCGTTTTGTTTGAAAGTGACATATGCCTTGTTTTGTCGTCAGTATATCGTGAACCAGTTTTACACGATTTCCGCTAAAAATTATATATATATATCTGATATGTGCATAGACAATTACCTGGTAGAAAAGGTTTGACCCTTAGCTTTGTTGACCGAACTGATGGAATTAAAACCGAGGTCTCTTGTATGCATTTGCTTGCGCGTAAAAGATCCATTGGCAGTTGAAATTTGATATAATAGTAGACCGTATAAGCACTGAGCCCTAGATTAATTCACGCGTATATTCATTCTAGCGTTTTGCTAGTATACTATTAAAAAAAAGTAGGGGATATTTGATTTTTAAGTGTTATTAAAGTCACCTAATGAAACTGACGAAGAAACAAATGACAAAATGAAATGAAGTTCACATTCATCGATTTATTCCAAATGATCGTTAGACTAAGTAAGGCACAGACTGACCATTATAAGGGTAAAATGATACCCAGGGTCAAACAGCAAAGTTACCACAGCATCACAACAAAGTCAGTAACGGGTAAATCCTACTCTGTTTGCCAAACAAGCATTGATCCGACATGGCATACTCCTAATGAGACGTCTAAGGTCATTTTGGTCCAGATTGTCCCATTCCTGTTGCAACGCATCAGCAAGTTCTTGGACATTGGCAGGACGTTGTTGACGTTGACGTAACCTCTGTCCAAGCATGTCCCAGACATGCTCGATGGGGGAGAGGTCGGGACTCAGTGCTGGACAAGGTACTGTGGTGATGTTATGTTGTTGGAGGTAACCTGTAACGATCCTGACCCTGTGACATCTTGCGTTCCTGGAAGATGAAACGGCGGCCATGACGTCGTGTGAACGGCACAACATGGACTGCCAAGATGTTGTCCCGGTAGTACTGGCCTGTAACACTTCCTGCAGCAACATGTAAAGCCGCACTTCCAGCCATAGTGATGCCTCCCCACACCATAAGGGAACCACCCCCAAATCGATCATGCCTGATGACGTTAACGTCTTGGAAGCGCTCGTTTCGACGACGCCACACCCTCCTACGTCTGTCCAAAAAATCAACAGCGAACCTTGACTCATCTGAAAACATCACACTGCTCCAGCGTCGATTATCCCAGTGGACGATCCCTACACCAACGACGTCTTGCCTGAATGTGATGATCTCTCAAACAAGGGATCACGCGAGGACGTCGGGCGCGAAGGTGACCCATATGCAGTCGATTCTGAATCGTCTGGCCACTCACTCTCACACCAGTGTCTGTTTGAAAACGAGCGCTGATCTGATTTGCTGTGATGACACGATTTCTCAAGGCCAAGGCACCTTAAATCGATCCTGGGCTTGAGTTGTCTGTCCTGTACAGATTGTGTATCACGGTATCTGGACCGTAGCCTGCTTATGACAGCCTGACAAACATTCATCGTCCGCGCCACAACCGCCTGTGTTGTGCCGATCTGTAGCATGCCAAGGGCACGTAGAAATGGACAAAATTGGGTCGCAATGCATAATATAATTTAATATGAATGTTAATGAACTGATATACATTCAATCGCTTTTGTTTTACTGTAATTACTAATCAGTTATGTTCGGCGAAATAAGTCAGAAGTCTCAATCGAATTACAATCTCTTTCGTCTAGTTATTCGAGTTTACGCCGGTACTTTTTATTGCGCATTCTCTTCAGATAAGAACATAACGTCACCTTTTGAAATGTCTTGTGGAATATGTCTAACCTCGTTCTTCGAGTCTCTTGTTACAAACGGCGCTAAAATCCATTATGGTACACCAATGGTAAAATATTTATTTTGTCTTAAATATTAGATATCAGAAACCCACCTTTTCTCGGTAAGATCACAACACCAATGTTGATCTTAATTGACAAATAATTTGTGATTCCAATGCCTGTAATTATCGCTTGCCAATAATCTGTTGAGGGGGGGGGGGGTGTACGGTCGAGTGTACGATGCCTGCATTGGCTGAGAAAGTTCATCTCGATTTTCTGGCGTGGTTACCTTTGTCAGTGATAGTGATGCAGATCAAAGGGATGGCAAGGGCAGCTGTATAGTCGTTCGGATGATATGAAAAACTGAGGTCCCGTGTACACATTGACGTGCATGTAAAAGATCCTTGTCAGTTGAAATTCGATATAAGAGTAGGGAATGTTTGGCTAAGTGGGTAACAAACAGGCTTGCTAGTCTGTAGGTCGCGTGGTCGATCCCTCCATTGGACCTGCTCGTTCGTTTATTGGTTTAAAAGACCATGACGTTGGTTTCCGACCAGTTAGCTCTTGTATGTATCGTTGTTAATTAAATTTAAAAAAACGTTTTGACCACAAACTTACCTTTCGAAACCCCCTTTTTAAGAGCACCATCAAATGTATTATTTCTGAGAAATAAAAGTAAGGCCGTGTAGATATGTCGTATATAAGAATCACCACTTAAATATAATGTAGCTCCATCTAATAGTTGACAAGCTTCTGTATAATTATATTTCCTTATTTTACATCTTATATCATAAGGTATGAAATCAGAATATTCACCATGTGGAGGTTGTCTCATGTCAAAACAATTACTACATTTACACTGTTCTATTGGTCTTGAAGAACATTTGTTATTATAGCAGCAGGGTGTTTTACCATAAGGATCACATAAAGCTCTAAACCAATGTATATTGGGACTTAAATGACGTGGGAAAGATACGTTCCCACAGTTTAAATCATCTCTTTGAAGTGAACCAGGTAATCGATGCTGACTTCTAGAATCGTTCAAAAACGTCCTCATTTCTAAAGACTGTTCTTTTGACAAAGGTTTATTATTCCAGTAACCGTAAACCATTTTATCCAAAACACTTGGACATTTTTCATGATTGTCCAACTTGGAGAAGATGGATATCGGTTTTTTAACTAATTGATTTGTTGAATCTTGTACTTCTTTGTATAATTCAGAGAAGAGCTGACTATAGTTGCCTTGTCCTAATAACACCAACATACAGAAAAACACCACCAGAACAAATACCACTATAATGTCCTTTCTTGATATGGCCGAGAGCTGCATCCTGAAAGGATAAAAAAAACGTAATAAAATGTAAAACCCAGTACGCTAACAAATTATCAGTTTGTAATTAACGATACTAATTAATATTGTTTTATTACACACTTGCAATACACACTTGTTTAAAGACTGGTAACACTAGTCCCTTTAGGAACTGACTCTGTGCTAACTATTGTCAAAGCCTTGAGATCCCTGTATTGGCCGAGAAAGTTTATCAAGTTTTTCGGGCGAGCTTTCCCCTTTTCAACGATACAGGACGGGGAGCCTGCCGAGGTCCTGTGTACACATTGGCGTACACGTACAATATCACTTGGCAGTTGGAATTCGATGCAAGAGTAGGCCGTAGCGCTGCTGGCCGGACAAAATGTCCCGCATAGCACATTGCATGACGTACCCCGTCTTCATTAGTCCAGGTTAGGAGCAGAATAGTAGGACGTAAAACCCCATTTCATTGGTATGGGGGGGGGGCTAAATGGTTAGCGTGTGTCACAAATCTGCCATTGATTCACCTGGGGTGGTTTTCATTCCTCGGTTGTGCGTGACAAGGCGTAGGATCGCCTGTCCAACTACGTCGGTTTTCACCGGTTTCTTCCCACTGCTAAAGCGAATTATTGATATAAAATTAAACCATAGTTAATCCCGAAATGACCTAGTTTGTGTCGACTGAACCCCCCCCCCTCTCTCTCTCCCTCTCTTATTCTAGACACCTGTTACATGGGCATACGTGCAGAACTTACATTTGGGCAGACATGTCTGATGGTGATTATTTCAGGATAGATCTTCGGAATAGATTATTCTATTATTGAGAAACATCGAAAATACCTTAGTTAAAACATTCTCGTGGTTTTATTATCATTAAGGGGACATTAAAATCTGATTAAACTACTATATTTCGTTTAGTTTTTTTATACTTTAAAAATATCTGGTCGGTCACAGCCAAAGCCCTATAGATACAGTTCTTTGGTTCTAGCGATAGGTTTCGCGACAGGTCATACGAACGATTTGTTTACCTATGACGCCAGACATTTGATTAACCAATCAGCATTGATGTTACTAGTGGATTACCCACAGTTCCACGCAAAACAGGATTTTTCATTGGCTAATCTCTAACATCATTCACAACACGTGTAGTAAAGACAAGTAAAACGAAATAGGATCTGTGTATTAATCAGCGGTGGAATCAGGATGGAAACATAATTACACTATACACCTCAAAATGCTACGTTTGACATTTTTGTCCAAACGTAGCTAAAACGTGTTAATACTTTTTGCCACGAATTTGCCACGTTGTAACGTGGTAGGGGGTTGGGATGGCCTAGATTGCCGTGTTTTTGAAACGAGGTATTTTGTCCAGAACGAGTCTGGGTAAATAAAATGCCACGTTTTCAAAACCTGGTTTTCTTCAAGATAATTACTACTGGTACTTGCTATCAATAGAGCCACAAGAATTAATGTTTCGACCTTCGCATGAATAATTACAGATCTACAAATTAGATTATTTATCGGGATATAACGAAGTTAATTATGATGATTTAATTAAATGGGATTCACCGGAATTCAATTGTGTATAATAAACATGGCATTTGGTGTTTTTTCTCGCATTAGATTATAAACACTAATTTCTTCTCTGCGATATCAGTTAGGTGGAAGCAGACGTCAAATAAAGCTATTTCACACTCAGTGTTGTTAATTACTTTATGGGTTCAAACAGGTATCACCGAACCGCAGTTGTTTCTTAAAACCTATATACGTCAACGTTTTCAACGATTCTCATCAATCAACCATGACAATATGTTAACCTATTTTGACTGTATATACGTAATTCGACACAACATTCGGTAAATAAGAGTGATTTGAATTGCCAAATAAAAGATGAAATATTTAGAATATGGATCATGTTTTTTATACAACATAACTTTGAATATGAAAAATAATTACCGAGGTGTTCATTGGTGCAGCTATCTATCTACTCGTTCAGATGGGACGAAAATACATTGACATGCTCGTAAAAGATTCCTTGGCAGTTGGAATTCGATATAAGAGTAAGCCACAGTGCCGCTGCCCGGAAAAAAACTCCCTCATAGCACACTATGGCGTATGTCTATCTTCATTACTCCCCAGTGGCGGATCCACGACTTTTTGGAGGGGGTGGCAACCCCATGGTTGTCTCACCGACCGCGTGCCGTAGCCGCGAGCAGTAGAGGGGGTTATGGGGGGGGGGAGGAGTTCTCCCCTCAGAAAACTTTGAAAAATTATCATCGATTTCCTCGCATCTGGGCCATAACGAACAATGATTTCTGTTCGTCGACAATGTTTCATTTTTGAAGATTTTCAAAATTGAAGAATAAATTTCGAAATTTATATATGTTTATTATTGTGAAATTTTGCATACATCAAAGATAGTGAGGTCTGTATGTACAAAGAAGTTTCCACATTCACGGAAAAGTTGTCAACGCCTCTTATAATAAACAGCAAGTATAATATCCAGATTATGAACCTAATATTCTAATAATTTATAATGAACAAACTGTTTGAATGTTATCGAATATTTGCAAATGTACCGTCAATTTTCTTTGCCAATGATATCAGTCTTATCAATACCATCGGAAAATAATGTATAATTTATGCATTAGTCTGACAAAAGTGTTGATGCCTTCATCGGGCGAGGAAATGCTTCGATGAATTTCCTGCAAATGTCCTAAGAGATCAGCCGCGGTTTACGGAGCTAATTTCTGCCGCTAACAAAGATGCTGATTGTGTGTCTGATAAGAAGTGCACCATGTGCTATAAATTTTCGGATGACACAGCATCCTTTGTCATAATCTCGTAACAAATATACTACCATGCGTGTGCATGTCCCGGTGGGAGCTTGTAGGACCTGGGATTCCTATACACAGGTGGGGAAGGGGCGTGACTAGTCACCCTAGTCACACCCCCTGGATCCGCCCCTGCTCACTTTCATTTTATTTCACAGAGAGCTGTTCCTTGTTGTTATTGCTATACAGTTAGAGAGACTTTCTAAAAATACCCATTTACAGGAATAGTCCTTCTAATGTATTATTAATATAAAACGTTTTATTTTGGATTCATATTATCGCCACAATGTAAACATATTAAGTTGCCTTTAAATAATTGTCTTCGTGAATTGACAATTTTACAGAGACTACCACCGGGCTAGATCTTCACCCAAACTGAAACTCTACTAGTGATTGCAGGGAGACTGCACCACACATGATTTAAACAAAAACAAATATACGGACAAGACACAATACGCAGAAATCACAAAAAAAACCAAACAATTCAAATTAAGTGAATGGATCCGGGACTAGCCGCAAGCGACCAGTGCGCTGTACAGTCCCGGGCCTTTAGTGATACAGACGTCACTCAAATTTGAAAACAACCCGAAATATAACCCAGAAAAATCATTGTGTGATGCCAGCATGAGTCAAGATCTTCTATATGTTATAAGAAACATAAAGTAAAAATAACTGTACAAGTAACCATATCGGTGAAATATATATAAAAAAAAAAAACAGGTGGTCAGTGGTACAGGACAGAATACCTGACAATGGACAACGAACAGTTCTTCGGATGGGACGAAAAGCCTATATCCTGAGTACACATTGGCGTGGATGTTAAGGTTCCCTTGACACAATGACCTTCATAAAACACAATGTCGCGTATGCCAGTCGGAACAGAACAGTGGGACGTTAAACTCCATTTCATTTCATTCCCTCTATTCACTATTGCCATCTAATACAAGCCGATTAGGATAGTTTACCTACAACGAATCTATGTAAAAGACATAGTAAATCTTACGAAATTATCGCTGGTCTTGCCGGAAAAATGACAAGTTTATCTGAACAAACCTGAGTAGGCTAATGCAACAATAGAACAATCGCACCTTGATGATGGCAAACGCGTAGGACACTATGAATATAACATGATTCAACGTACATGCATGCATTTTCAAGGTAGATGATTAATATCTACGTTATATTTATAGCACGGCTCTCATGAGTTAACGAATGAGGGGTGCTATAAATGACTTGTAACACTGACAACTTGTCAACATGCTTGTTGTTATTGCACGGAAAACCTACCCCACTTCTATATAATTTCTACTAAAATTAGCGAAAGCCATATTGGAAATATCTAGTTATTGCACAGTTACGCTCCAGTGCTTATTCAATGAATAGAACAAAGGAAGATTTCCCGCCCGTGTTACAAATTCAAGTTAAAACAATCGTGTATATTATATTTTACGTAGTCGAGCTGATCAGTCTGTGCCTTACTTAGTCTAACGATCATTTGGAATAAATCGATGAATGTGAACTTCATTTCATTTTGTCATTTGTTTCTTCTTCAGTTTCATTAGGTGACTTTAATAACACTTAAAAATCAAATATCCCCTACTTTTTTGAATAGTATGTTATGTAATTTCATACTTAATTCTAGACGAAAGGAAAACCACGATGTAATTTTACACTTAATTCTAGACGGAAAAAAACACGATAGCTGTGTTTATTTGCCTTTTTTTTCATCCGTGAATTCATTTTTACTTCCTTCTTCAATGATGTCAAAAGTTTGATTAAAATAATAGGCCTGATTTACGTATACTTATCATGGGACCATATTAAAAGTAAGACCAAGGCACATAAAACGGAAATTTGCACGTTTTGATTTATTTTATTTTCATAAACTGTCGCACATTTCATTCAGGACAACTTGTGATTAATTTGGAAAATTTATGATTATTTTAACGGTATTGATTATCGAAGTTTACCTCGAGGTAAATACAACAAAGTCAACGGTAGAAAGCAATATTTTAAGAGTGCTAACATGGCGGCGGTATTGGTACTTCCAGTGACTCAGCCAATGAGAGAAAGAGAGAGAAATGGGGTTTAACGTCCACTCGACACAAACTAGGTCATTCCGGGACTAACATGGTTTAATTTCATTTCAATAATTCGCTTGCGCGTAGGGGTCTTTAGCAGTGGGAGGAAACCGGAGTGCCTGGAGGAAACCCACGAGGTTGAGAAGGCGCCCCTATCTCCATGCCACATACGCTCACACTAGGGCTCGAATCACAGCCGCAAGCCAGAGGTGACCGGCCAGCTAGAGGTTGAAGCGCGGCACTCTAGACCACTAGGCCATCCCAACCCCCCTCTCAGCCAATGAGCTATCCAGTTATTGTATAGATCAGTGGTTGGGACCACAAATGGCGTCCCTATATAATGCTTTGGTCACGATAAGGTCGAAGGAAAACAAATGGCGGCATTTTTCGACTAGTGAGTATCGATTTCTTATAGATCGTATATAATTGCACTAAAATCCAACGTTTCGGAAATGTTGTCCATTTTTTGGACCACTGACGGCCATCTTGGAATTATGTTAATTATGCAAATTCCCCAACACTGATAATGGTCGCTTTGGTTATGGGAGTACTTGAGGCCATACCTAAAAAGTTTCCAAAAGAAATGATTTCTCTGCAGATTGTCCTAGGTTCACTATCAATATTGCTATCTCTACACATATTGTTATCGTTACATGACATATCCGAGGCCAATATATTGTATATTAATAATAATATGAAAGGTAAATAAAAACAAAAAATAATGATTGAAGTACAATACATTTTTATATTACCCTTTAAAACATTGAATAGAATTTGATTTGTTTTACCTTGTAACTATCTTAACGTTGGTTAAAATTTGTCGTTTAACTCTGTGTACAACTTCTTATATAAGGTTGCATTAATAACGCCTATTGGCTCGAGGCTCTGTGCTCAACGACACGTCACAAGATTCATGTGTACTCAATGTATGTATGTATTGACATAACATTCGGTTATGGTTCAGCAATAGAAATTTATGTCTCTGAACTACGTCATTTCATATCTATAAAAGTCCTATGTATAATCGATAGTCAATGCCATGGGTATGTTTTCATTAGAAATAAGAATTCTTTAAATTATTTATGCACGTGGCCATCCAAGCAGGTGCGGATCCAGGAATTTCTGCAGGAGGGGGTTTGCCAGGTTTCTGTTACGGAAATCTGCCATCATCGTCTCTAAATTACATAGGCATACATACAAATTGAGCTTTTTAAACAGAGAAATCATTTTATACTGATGTAGGATCACTTTGTGATGTAATTTCATTGATGCAAGGCATTATTTTTTTATGTAGCTGAGCAGGGGGGGGGGGACCCAACAAACACCCCCCTCTGGATCCGCGCCTGCCAAGCGTATTGCATTCTCAAAAGAGACAAATTTTAATTGTATCGACATCACTTTCCATACATATCCAGAACCCATTTGTATGCCATATCTGTTAGCGTTTAAACAAAAAGGGAACAATTCGGTTTGAACAAATGTTTTCTTTATTCACTAAAAATGTATAGCAACTAACCCGTACAAAGACTGAAAACCCAACCCTTCTATAGCCTTATCCTTTACTTTACAAAATGTCATAATATAGGATGTTATACGTAATAATGTGTGTCTACGCCTTGACATAGTGTAACTGAGTGAGTATGGAAAGGTATCGCTATTAATATTAAATGCCCTGTGTAAAAGTACAAAGTCTTGATACCGGTCAAAATATCTCTTAGTTAAATGTAAAACGTTAAATGCGTGTCAAATGACAAAAGAATGTTTCAATGGGAAATGCTATTTTTGACATGCCATCCACCTACCCCCCCCCCAACACACACACACACCATCACATACATACACATACACCCACTCGTATTAGGAACATGTGCATCTGTCGGTCGCATTTTTGCTACTCTCCCCCCAACAAACTCTTTACATCGAATTCCAACTGACAAGGAATCTTTTACGTGCACAAAACACAGGACCTCGGTTAAATTGAAAGTACAGTCTACAGGTTATTGTTGGACATTTCTTTCAACAAAACAAAGAAGATTTTTCTTTCTCTACAGTAAGTAATTATGAATATGCAAGGCCAAAACTGGCGGATTCAAAAAGCCACAGAGGCATATTTTCCATAACTGGTATTTTCTATTAAGACCCTATTTTGACATTTTAATCCTCGCCACCGGCCCCACACCTTCTCTCTAAATTTTAGTACATTGTACTAAAAATCATTGTGCCACATAAATAATGGATGAGGGCTACGTAAAGGGAGGAAAGGGTACCTGAACGTGCTTTTCACTGGTATATGTAACATGATATCGTATTATGATTCGGGTTTTGACACTGAATACCCTTCTCCCTGTAATCATGGTAATATAGTTCAGTACAATCCAAATTTGATCTTGTATATTTTTCAAGGTAAATAATTTTTTTTTAAGTGCGCAGAACGCTATCGTGTGCTGCATTACTGTGTGCCAGGTTGATCTCAGCCTCATTTCCATATAATATGTTAATAAATCACGAGATATCTATATTTGCATGCAAACGACAAGTGAGAAGTGACAGAGCGCAAATGTAACAGACATTATTGTACACACGTCAAAAACAGCATTTTCCAATGAAACATTTGTCATTTGACACATTGCATTTAACGTTTTTCATTTAACTTTGGTCTTAGAGAGATTTTGACTTTATCATTACCGGTATTAAGACTTTGTACATTGTACTTTTCACTCAATCAATGGAAAAGACATTTTAGCAGAGCATTTGATATTGGCAGCGATACCCTTCCATAACGGAGTTTACCTTGATTGTTGGTTACCAACAAAGTGACCGGATTTACCTATAGGCCAAAATAAAAAGTCAAAATCGCCCATTCGTAGACGTTGCTTTTTCATTTCTATTAATGGTTTTTTGGATAATTTTCTCCTGATAGATTTTTCGACCGTATTATTTTTCTTTAGTATTATTTTTTCGGACCTTAAGAAAGTAGTTAAGTATCTATCTCTCAAAATATGCATACATTTAATTTATTATTTCTCGTTTATTTAATGATCAGTCGAATGAAATGGGTTTGTAAGCAGAACATAATATTAACAAAACCGATCAATCTCTGATTCGCAGAGGTAATACCAAAGCCTTCTTCTAACTGTGTGGAAGATCACTGACCTTTATAAGTCCACGTGCATTAAAGATCACAGGGCGTCGATTGATTGCATAGGGCATTGTAACGTAAACTGGTCCGGGCAGAACGGTACATTTTACGCCTGTCGGTCTGTCACATTTTGGGGAACACAATAACTCAGCTTCTAATTGCGCTAGAATCTTCATACTTGGTGCGAGTGCTTATTAGGTCAATACCTTGATGAAGTTCGAAGATGGGCATTTTCTGTTTAGGGTAAGCAAGTGCACGTATTAACAAATTGATAATGGTAGTTCTAATTAACTGAGAGTGTTGAAACTTAAGTGTATATCATAACAACAATGCCTTGACTAAGATCGATAATGTGTGTTCTGCTTAGGCTAAGCAGCGATAAGTAATTAGATTGATCGAGACTTAACACCTCTGCTTTTAACTGAGGTAGAATTTTAAGACTCTTGATGTAGATGTTCATTGTAGCTGCCAAACGAATATTTCACTATCAGTTTGAAAATCTTAAAGACAAACCTGCGTTCATTGCAAAACAAGAGTCAGGATCCGACAACAAGTCGTCAGCATTCACTGCACTGTAGAATAATGACAATGGTTTACAAGAAAGATGCAACATCGCGATCGATCTTGCCGGGGGTCGTTCCATGGTTGCCATAGTCTACCAGTTGACGTCAAAATTAAAACGTCAATAAATTAAAGCTCACCACAAAATCATCTATTCATACTGCACGAAATTATGTCAACATATCCTTTCCATACGTTTTACACAAAGCAGACGTGAACAAAGGTTAAACTGATCTCTATGATCGAGATTGCATAGCGTAAATCAGGCGCGGATCTAGAGGGGGGGGGGGGGTCCGACCCCCCCCCCCCCCTGCTCAGGCTTGAAAAAATTTTTATGCGATTTTATTGGCGATTTAGACCTGTTATTTTGGAATTTACCTTCCGGAATTACGTCAGAATGAACCAAATTGAATCTAATTTACCAAATTATCGGTTGAGCGCAATTAGTTAAGCAATTATCAAACCTAGACCCCCCCCCCCTGCAAAAAATCCTGGATCCGCACCTGTAAATAAAATGGGATTTAACGTCCCCTCGACACAAACTAGATCATTTCGGCACTAACACATGGTTTTTAATTTTATTTCAATTATTCGCTTGCTAGTAGGCGTCTTAAGCATTGGGAGGAAACCAGAGGACCCGGTAAAACCCACGAGGTTGGACAGGCGACCCTTCTCCTTGTCACGTCGAGATTACATAGAAGCCAATTAACACAATATTAGTCTCAAATTGGAGAGCGATAGGGTTTAACGTCCACTCGACACAAACTAGGGTATTTCGGGACTAACATATTTCAATTTTATTTCAATAATTCCCTTGTGTGTAGGAGAGTTTAACAGTGGGTTAACCGGAAAACCCAGAGAAAACCCGACGAGGTCGGGCATACCACCCTACCCCCATTTCATGTACAAACGGAGAATCGATATCACTCCAGAATGGCAAACTAAATGACTCATGTAAGATAAATAAAATGTTCAATGTGTTATTGATCTAATCTGAACCCTTACTCCGCACAGTGTTTCGTTTGATTAGAGGTAATCCCACTTCTCACTGCTGTAATGAGTGGATATTGTTGTTTTAAATTTTGATTTGTCAGTAGTCCGACTACCAACCAATGACTAGGTGCTCTACGAAAGCTTTACATTTAAAACGAGTGCCAATATTGGACCAAATATGTTTACATAACGTTACGTCGTGGCTCACGATTTTATTATGCCCAATTAAACCCGTGCATAGCAGAATACTGCAGTAAAACTAATTGCGTGACAAACGAGGTTATCAAGTCGCATTTAATGTGAACAATACTGTTTACAAACGAACATCCTTAAATCAACATCCAACGTTTTAGAGAAGACCCAGATTAAACGAAGGACTGTCATGTTGCTGTACTCAGGTGATAGCTTTGATTGAACGGAAAGAATAGACATTACCCCGCAAAAGTTCAAGAATCAGAAGCTAATCCAGCAATGGCCAGAGAGGGGTTTCTCGGGCCATTGCTTCAGGAATAAGATCTGAACCGAGAATTTGGGTTTTTAATTTTCAGGACTAGTCTTGTTCCTTATTAAGTCTCGATTATCCACTTTTGAATTAAATCATCAATGAGTGCTGAGAAGCAAATCGAATTCAAATTAATAATTTAGACAACAGTTTCGCCTAAATAAAGTCCTGCAATAGGCAGATTTAGTTTTTTAATATAAAACAAATTGGAAAATAGGTTTGACTCCTTTTACGTAGGACGCGAGGCATTTCAAATATTGACGTACATTACCACCTGTGTGTTTACACAGCCTTAAATTAAATTGTATTTGTCTTATTTGCTGTTGGAGAATTCGCATTACAGCCACCCAAAACATCCATGTTTCCAGAGAAATGAGTACACATCTATTTTTTTCCATAAGTATAAAAGTATCTAGTTCAGCTCTGAACGTAGGTCTCATTACACTCGCCAGTACAACGTTTAGACTCCGTGCCATTCAATACATGTCGAAACTGGAATCTGCCCGTCAATTTCCCTGGGTAACTTTTTACTGCTAAATGGCAAAATGAAAAAAAATACATTGTTACAATATCAATAACTTGTGTGTTTTGGGGATTTTTTGATTTACAATATCAATAACTTGTGTGTTTTTGGGATTTTTTGATTTTATTTTGTTACCGGTATTTTAATATTCCTAATAAGCGATATTCATAGAATTCCATGTCTCCTAAAATATTCATTACACAACACGTATTTTCAGCAGTAGATGGCATGGTCACTTTTGGATAGGCACACAAGATTTGTTTCAGATTCTGTTGTAGAATGGATAAAACAAAAAGTATGAATCGTAGAAAATATAACCTCTTGAATAATGGATCATCTTTTCATCACATGCATTTGCGTGTATATTTATATTAACCTGTATATAAGAAGTTGGATACTGGGTAAGTGTTTAGTGTTATGTACAATTTCTAAATGAAAATAACTCGCGATGTGAACCAATTGATCGTTTATTTACATATTTTGAGGAACTACAGTAAAATGACTAATAGACGGTATAAATGTTACAAAAGATAGATTGCCTCTACATTGAATATACCCTTAAAATCGGTGTACAGGGGTTAGAAATATGACTCATCTCTACGCAAGCTATTGACAATACGAGAGACCATCTACAAAAATATCTGAATTTTGCAAAATAAAAACATGACAAGTCATAGACGGCATACAATCGTGTCCACGTTACCTATTGTGCTATTTTATCGTCCAATCCTATAAATCGTTAATTGCTAAGGAAGTTGGCAAACGTATATAAGTAAGTTTCATCGGGTAGAGTCCGCAAACGCAAAGCCCCCCTCTCCCTTTCAAGAGGCATGTTTAGGAATTAGCCAGAAGCTAGCCTAAATGAGAGAGGTCCCAATTATACTAAATGTGTATTTATTGACAATTAATTAAAATGAAGATTGAACAGGTCTTCTTTGTATGTAGGTTCAAGAGTTTTATTGAGTGTTGTTATTAGTGTTTTAACGTCCACTTCCACCGAAGGTGGTGATTGAATAACAATAAACATAACGGAATAAAACATTTCAGACAAAGAATAAATCGTAATAATTAATAACAAAAGTCAGACATATAGATGTTATTTGAACTCCGTGAAATATAATGTGTAATGCTTTTCACTGAAATATGGGTAGCAATCAAGTTGACGACATTGAAAGATAATGAATCCTGTTTTATCTGTGATGTTAAAAAGGGTTAAAAATTCAAATACCGAATCGTTTACAACACCTTATAACATTTTAAAGATTTTATCTACATTAAATAAAAAATGCGTTTATGTTTATAGCTCACCTAAAGGGATGTAGCGCCCGGTGGAACATACGTTTAAAGTAAAACAGTGCGTCTGTTCTTGGAGGCTAAGGCTAATGTCACAACTGAGTACTGGGCTAAGGCATGTCAACATGTTGCTGAGAATATGGATGGCGGTGGTGTTGCGAATGAAAATCGTGTGTTTACAAATGACTTGGGTGGAAATTAAAATTAACTTGGGTGAAAATTTAAAAAAATTAAATTAAAATTGACTTGGGTGAAAATTATATATAAAAAAAAACAAATTAGTAGTTTTTTTATCCCATAATTCTGTGAAATTAAAAAATATATTTTACCACAAAGCTGGTTTGAATACTATTTGATGCAAAGTGAACGTACCTTTTTCTGTGTGTGTCCAGTTTGTCAAGTGTGCGATATTTTGTTTGATCACGGTAATAGGTTATTTTTATTTTTTATTTATTTATTGATTTTTTTGCCCACTTTGCCAAGTGTGCAATATTTTGTATGTTTACGGTAATAGGTTAATTCTTTTTTTTTTTTCTTTTTTTTTGGGGGGGGGGGGCTACCCTATACTATATGTTCTTTGCATTAACATGTCTTAAATTGTTATTTTCTATTATAAAGGTAACAA
The DNA here is from genome assembly GCA_036850965.1 of Patella caerulea. Classification (NCBI taxonomy): domain Eukaryota; kingdom Metazoa; phylum Mollusca; class Gastropoda; family Patellidae; genus Patella; species Patella caerulea. The sequence continues at coordinate 62,585,121 of JAZGQO010000011.1, read as the reverse complement.
TTATTATTGTGCTACGTATAATTATTATAATTGTCTTATTGACGCTTGATGTGTGTTTGCGAGGCCCTAATTAAATTTCGTATCCGAGTGAGATTCCGCTCGATGTATCTCTTCAGTCAGAAGATACTCTTGTGGTAACTGTAACATGTTGTGGCAACACAACATTGAATAGTATACACAGATAGTTTTCTCCTTTTGGTTATGAGGGGGTCATGGTGGCTAAAAGGATAAGACGCTGGTTCGCTAGCATGGCGGTCGGGTGTTTGATTCCTGCATTGGCAGAGACGAGGAAAGCTGCCTAGTCGTTCGGATGGGACGAAAAACCGAGGTCCCGTGTACACAGTGGAGTGCACATTAAAGATCCCTTGCCAGTTGGAATTCGATATAAGAGTAGGCCGCTGCCCGGGCGAAACGTTCCCTCATAGCACACTGTATGGCGTATGCCCGTCTTCCATTAGCTCAGGTTAGGTGCAAAATAGTAGGACGTTAAACCCCATTTCATTTCATTTTTTGGTTATGATCGATATAGATGTTACACTATCTGTAGTTTTGTACATCTAACACTATAATTTCTTCTAGTCTCTAATAAAGTTTCTTTTCCCACTTGCGCGGCATATTGGTAATTATATGATTTTGTAATTTGTGTGTGGATTTTTTAACTTTGCTTGAGGTTTAAAACCAAATAATATAAGCTAAATATAATAATGGCCCTGATCAATAATTCATTATATACAGATTAACTTGTTCGTAATCAATTTTGATTGAACAACATTAGCTCGATTAAAATTTCGTTAACGGCGGTGTAAGGCCTATTGGCTGTCTTATATTTTACATTTTCAATCGAAGTAGTATTTTTTTTTTTTTTAAATATTCATATTTTAGCTTTAGTTAGGTATTGGTTTAAGCGGAGGAGGATTTACAATTTCACTAAAAGGTAGGACAATAAATGGAATTTCTATTTTTGTAAAGTGTCTCTTTTTGGCACGGGTGGAAGTAACGGTGGGTAAGACGCTGACTCGCTAGTCTGGAGATCGAGTGTTCGATCCTTGCATTGGCCAAATTTTCTGGACGGATGCTGCGTAAAAATCGAGTTCGCGTAAAAGACCCCTTGGCAGTTGGAATTCGATATAAGAGTAGGTCGTAATGCCGCTGTCTGGGCACAATTCCCTCATTTCACACTGTACAGCGTATTCCCGTCTTCATTAGGCAACTGTGTAGGATCCTATAAGAACACCCCTGAATAATGATGTTGATGCTAAATCATTCCCTAATTCAAATGAGGACAATTCTTGACTGGACATATTTTAGCAGAGCGATCAACCCCATTGTCCAGGTCTAACTTGATTATCCTCTCCCAGTGGAAACTTATTACAATCAAGTTAGTTACAGACACGCTTTTCGGTCATTGTACTATTGCCCTATTCAAAATGAACGACTATTCTTGCCGCAATGAACATAATAATATATACCCAAAAACTTTGAGGATCATAAAAAAAGCACTTCTCGCGTACACGTGGTATTGGTAACGTGGTAAGAAATCACTCGGCACTCATGCAAGTCAATGACAAAGCCCGAATGTGGGATTTAATCACCGTAGAAGGTATAAATCATTGTCGGTTGGTGGAGATAAGCAGAGGGGAAACCAGATTTAATGGAGGAGGGGGGGGGGGGCACCAACTGGGCTAATAAAGAGAAGTGTATGGTATAAACTGTGCAATGACAAACATTTTACACGGACAGTGGTGCTCGGGTCTACTCATCGAATTCCCGCGGTCATGGGTTCTTTTACGTATCTTAATATTCCATTGAGTTCTTCCTCATACTATAATGAACCAAACAACTAAGTATAAGGGAACGATTTGGGTCGCTAACTTTGACGTTCCGTGTTCGATCCCGGTGTTACAATGGTCAAGAAAGTGCATCGGAAATTTCCCAGCCACCCGCCCCCCCCCCAGTGCTGCCAGACGGAGGGTCTTTGAGATAAATCTGGAACGGATTACTCTTATTTCGAATTTCAACCGTCAAGGGTTCTTTTACGTATTCAGCAATATATACACAGGACCTCGAGTTTTCGTCCCACCACTTCAGAAAGTTCATCGAAATTTTAAACATGAGAGCAGCTGCATACAGATTGTATAGAACAGCGTGCACACTGCATACAGATTGCATAAAACACTGTTTTGTTCGGATTGTTATTCTTAGGGTTTCAGAATATTTGAAAAACTCAGATAGTGGGTGTTGTTTAATTGGCAATTTCTGGGTAATAAAATCAAATACAAGATGGCTTACCTTGCACGAGATTGACATATATACAGTAATATCGGCAGTGGTCATCCTCGTGGTCACAAGACAAGTCTTTTCGGCAAAGGAAGGCTGCAGATTATCGCGTTTACAATGTTTTTTCGGAAAAGGGCATAACTTTAGAACAGAAAATCACATAACGTTGCTCACCAAAAGATCTTTTGTACCTTAAAACATATTTTAAATTCCATCTAAAACACAGATTGGAGGCTTTAGAGTTTCCACAAATTTTGTAAATATTTGATATTCGTATTACGTTAATGTGTGCCTTTGGGCGCCTTTTCCACTAATCCGTATCTGCTCAGTATCAAGATATTGAATTATTTTCGTTTCAGAATGCACCTCCCATCCATATCAAGAAAGGACATCATCAAGGTTTTTATGCTGGTGGTGTTATTCAGTATGTTGGTTTTATTCAGACAAGACTATAGCCTGTTCGTGTCTAGATTGAAAAACGAAATACACAGTGTAAATAAAAAACCAATATCAATTCGCTATAAGTTGGATAATCATGAAAAATGTCCAAGTGTTTTGGATAAAATGGTTTACGGTTACTGGAATATTATACATTTGTCAAAAGAACAGTCTTTAGAAATGAGGACGTTTTTGAACGATTCTAGAACTCAGCATGGATTACCTAGCTCACTTCAAAGAGATGATTTAAACTGTGGGAACGTATCTTTTCCACGTCATTTAAGTCCCACTATAACTTGGTTTAGAGCTTTATGTGATCCTTATGGTAAAACACCATGCTGCTATAATAACAAATGTTTTTCAAGACCAATAGAACAGTGTAAATGTAGTAATTGTTTTGACATGAGACAACCTCCACATGGTGAATATTCTGATTTCATACCTTATGATACAAGATGTAAAATAAGGAAATATAATTATACAGAAGCTTGTCAACTGTTAGATGGTGCTACATTATATTTAAGTGGTGATTCTTATATACGACATATCTACACGGCACTACTATTATTTCTCAGAAATAATACATTTGATGGTGCTCTTAAAAAGGGGGTTTCGAAAGGTAAGTTTGTGGTCAAAAGAGGTTATACCTAGTCGGAAACCAGCGTTAAGATGTCGTCATTATTTTTGAGGGGTCGAGGCCAGCTCAGCTCTTTTAAACCAATAAACGAGGGAGTACGCTCATATTTGAATGCCTCAAAGAATAATACCTGATTAACACGATGTACGATTTGCTTTATTGGTCACCTGGCAAAGACCTTACTCTAGATTCCAGATTCATATGGGAACCATGTGTCCATTTTTACAATAATTAGCCAGGTACTTGGAGGATTCTTTCGTGACTAACGATCGGTACTAACAGGAATGGCCATGAAATTATAAAATCGTCGTATGATGCTTTGGAGAAACGGACGAAAATGTGACTTTAAGTCATCAAATAAATAGTGAAATTGGAGTAAATGGTCGACTTCCTTGATCTTACATGGCCTTTAAAAAATAAAAGACAGGGTAATTCCTTTAAAAACAAACCTTCACTTCAACAAAACGATTTTCGGGATTTACACTGTTGACGCTGTCGGGTTTCTGGACCACCTGGTATAACTTTCTTACAAATGAAATGAAATAGAGTTTAACGTCGTGCTGTTTTGCTCTGAAGTGTAGGTATCTATCTCCACATGGAGTACCAAATGAAGTAGTTCCTGATTTGGAGGAAAGGACACTGTGAATAATGTCTTTTAACCAAACTTTTAATTTACTATGGGGAATTTTGGTGTACAAAGTAGAAAAGTCAAATCTTGTTGTAGTTCCTGATTTTGAGGAAAAGACACTGTGAATAATGTCTTTTAACCGAGCTTTTAATTTACTATGGGGAATTTTCGTGTACTGTACTAAGTATAAAACTCAAAGGTTTGTATAGATGAGAACGAAGCAAATGATCTAGATTGAAAACCATCAAGTAATTCTTTGGATTTTTTTAATATCCACATTTGATTAATACCAAAACGAGAGTATATTTTGTCAGAATATTTTTAAGAACCTGCTATAAAACGTTGCTTGTAAGGATTTTTATGTAGTTTAGGTATCCAATATAACAAGGGCAGATCTGTACCAAATGAAGTGAGTACAGATCTGTGATTGGATATAATTTAATCCTTACTAAGTGTAGTACGTTTATACGTAGCACTAAGTTCTTTAAACAGACAGTGATAATAGTATCGTTAACATATAAACACTATGTTCTTGGACGCTTTGTCAGCCGAAACAATGACATACTTGTCTTTTAAGGCGTTGAGATTTTCAACAATGCTAAATAGATTCTAGCCTATGTCAACTAACAGACGTTGCATGTAAGTTCTCCGTTTTAGCAAACGACTGATAGACTTTGTCCAATCAGAGAGGGCATCGATGATAACATCTTCGCTCTTGGCCCATGATCTAGCGTAGTCCTCTACGGAATCCATAATAAGTTTGAAATTTTGATCCCGTGAAAATGTTGCGGTTCCCGGTATTTGGGTCCTTTACACAAAATATCACGTTACGTATTATTCTGGACTATGTTCATATCACCAATGACCACATGTCGACCTGGCTAGTAAAGTAAGGACGATGTAGAGCAAGACCAGAGCGGGTGATTTATCATAATATAAGACTTTTGCATTGATGTCAGATAATGCGTTTCTATAATTAAATATCTTGGATGCAATGGATTTAGTATAAATATAAGAAATGCTAGGAACAGTTTTGAAGTAAGGATGGGTGTGTGCTGTGACATGCGTATGGTGTAATATTTCTCCTATAATCTGGAAAAATCTGGTAATGTAGTTTTGAGTAAACAAAGGAAAATTATTTTGTTAAGCTACTGAATATATAACCAATTTGATTTTGTCCTTTTAGATGTAGATAATTAGAAACCCTTTCGGTGAAGGAGAAAAAACCCTATTATCGTATTATTATATACATGTGTACTGAGTCCAAATATGTGTCTAACTCAATTTTCACCAAAATTTGATTTGCTAGGTTTTTCCAGATTACGGGAGATTAGTATATTATATATCTGGCTGACGTAGTAAAATATATTTACATCGTAACGTAAGGATATATTTATTTTATATTTCAGCTGTACATGATCAATGTACGGGAATGTATATGTTTACAGAGAAAGTGTGTAGAGTTAATCTAGAATCAGATTCAAAAATACCGGATTTGTGTGGTGGAAAGTTTAAACTGATGTTTAACTACTTTTTTTCATCTGACTATGGCGCGGGGTTCGCCAACAGGATAAAAACTATACAAAATAAACCGAAATCGTTGGTGGTGTTTGGTATTGCTACTCACGACAAGTTTAATGTTCGAAACATTGAAAACAGATATATTGAACCGGTAGTGAAAACAATGGGTAATAAAACAAGGCCTAAATTATTATGGGCCACGCCCCATTCTCCTGGAATTTTAAACGTCGGATCACGTCTAACAGTGTTTAATTTTATATCTCAGATGGAACCCATTTTAAAGAAATACAAAGTACCAACATTTAATACATTTAACATGACAGAAAACATGATGAGTTTTGATGGTAATCATTATGGTTTGGGTATCAATATGTGGAAAATACAAATTCTTTTAAATTATATACAAGAACTTAGAGAAAATGGTGCTTGGTAATAGTCTTCATTTTGAAGGCTCATATTCAACAATATTCTTTGGTGGTGCTAAGCCCTTTTTTGGAATCTAAAATAAAGAAAATGAACCAAAAAGGGTAATATCAATGGTTTACATTCATTTTAAAAATAATTATTGTAATTTCTAAACAATTTTGTTCGTGAGCATTCCAGATTGAATGACTCCTTCGCGCCTGATTTATTCCAGCCCACATGGTGAACGGTTTGACATTTCAATTACACAATGGCGTTTTACCTCGTTCGCCCAGCCGTCTCTTAGCAACTTAAGGTATTAAGAGCGGTGAAAGTAATGTTCGTCTCTATACAGCATCGTTTACATTGTATTCGAAATGATAGTCGCATTTGTCACGCAATTAGTTCCCCGGCAATATTCTGCAATACACTGGTTAATAAGTTCGTGAGTCTTTACACAACGTTGTGTATACATATTTGGTCCAATTTGGTGTGCTGTGTAAAGCTAAATGATATCATCACGTAGTTAGCTATTGGTTGTTAATTGGACTATTGACCAGTCGTAATCTGTTACAGAAATCTGCTTCTTTACAGCAGTGTTAATTGGAATTAGCTCTAATTAAACGAAACACTGCGAAGAGTAAGCAGTTGTACTTACTCGCACGATTTCCCGTTAGCGGACATCATCTTTGCTGTTATTGATTAGCAGGAGGCAGACCACCATTAAATTGTAGTTCGTCTATTTATAGTAGTTCTCACCCTTTTTCTTTTCTCCCCTTTTGCATGCCCACTTTTATTGATTGTTTTGTCTAGAATGTACGAAGAGCGTTCGAATTAAAATTTTCTGCAAGATTTTGGTAAATATTCATGATTTTGAGGCGGAAGGGTAATGGCGTTATCAGGTTGGCTATGTACGGCAACTAGATACATGTTTTTCGTACGCTTCTTCAAGTTTGTGTATCTCAAACATTTTGCTGGTCAACCTCATACAAACTTTAGTGCATATACATGGCCACGCGTTCGTCTGTCTGTAGTGAAAAGCATTCAGCCCAACGAAAATGTGGGGAAAAGTTGGAGGTGGGCAAAGAACATTGAAGTCAATGGGGAAATTAATGGTGGTCTGCCTACAGCATTATAAACAGAGTTACTTCCCGTTAACGGTTAATGGTTGTAAAACAGTGGACCGTTGATTTTGTGGCTGAGTTAACCTTATAAATGTTCTTGACCTTCATAAAACATGACATGAAACATGCACAGGGTATTGCTGGTTAATTTGATACCACACTTTGGGCGGGGCGCGGCGATAAGGCGTAATAAGCCAACCCACACACTTCAACGCTTTCATTTTATTTACATAGATTAACCAAGGGGAATAGTTGGATTGTAAAGTATCATCTTTATCAGTCTTTATTCTCGAAAACTGAAATGAGACAATATCGTCATGAAAGACACTGGTTTTGATGTCTTGTTATTTATTATTAAGCAAATAAGTCTTCATCGACCAACTGTAAGGCTATGGACAGGGCCGTATTAACTTTGTGGGGGAGGTATGACAAGTCAGTGATTAATTATGATCAAAAATCGTATCGTTTAGTGCCCCCCCCCCCCCCCCGAAAAAAAAAATAAAAAATAAAAGCGGTATTGTAGCTGGCCGGTCGCGAATATGGGACTTAAACCACCAACTGTTACTTCGAAAGGTAATAGACAAAGGAAGGTAAGTCTTAACAAAGAAATCCCCACACATGGTGACCTCAGTCCGTTCTTGCACACTTTACAAATATGTCATTGGGAAAAATACCTACCGCGTAGTAGAAAAACCAGTGTCATTTAAGAATTTCATAACAGAACTTTCCCTGCCATCTTTTTGTGTGCATGTCAATTATTTTATATTAAATCTTTTACAAACTTTCTCATAATCGATCAACCAAGCCGCCATATTGTTTTTAAACAATTTAGTTCTATGACGTAAAAAATGACGCTATAGAGTCTACGCAGGACTGGTTTGTAAACCAATCGTCCAGATATACTGTTGCAGGTCTCCGATTCCGAACTTCACGTTGTTGGACTTATTGACATAAATATCATTCAGATTGCATAAATATGGGACTTAGAATGGGACTTTGAAATATTATTGCACACAGTCTAAAATATATCTACAAAATAACCCAGGGTCATGCACACTTCTTTTTAAACATGTTTTTATGTTGAGCACAGATACATTGGCACAGCATACGTCACCAAAACTCAGCCTGATTAAAACAGAGATCCTACTTCGTTTCTTTTGTTTAAAGTTCAATATATCGTGTATTTGTCTGTGCTACACTAGGATCTGGGTGAGCTGTCATATAACCTGCTTTCTGGATGTCGTGAAGGATTACGGCGACTTCCTGGGATGGGATGCTCGGAACTGTGGGTAAATCACTGGAAACGTCAACGCTGATTGATTAATCAATGTCTGACGTCATAGGGTTAAAAACTGCTTGTTCGTTATAAGTATATATATTCCAAACATTTATGAGAGAAACAGTGTCTCGGTGAGTACGAATCTGGTTTAGTAACCAAGAGGTCGGGGCCCAATCCCAGTTTTGATCAATAAAGTTTATCGGGATTTCGCAGGATTGTTTTCCCCCTGTCGATGGTGTTGGGGTGAGCGGCTAGTAAGAAACGGTGTCTATTAGTTTGGATCGGACGAAACCCAAGATCCCGTGTTCACTTTGATGTTCACTTAAAAGATCTCTTCGCATTAAGACATGGAATGAAGAGAAGGCGGCAAAACAGCAGTCAGGGCAAGATGGTCATCATGGCACACGACTTTACTCCGGTTAGAGCATTTATTTACGAAACTTGGCGTTTTTTGCAACAATATCGACTGTGGTATACTAATCAGGAACGGTATTTCACTACAATTTTGTCATCTGATATAATAATTATTTCGTTCAGACTATTTATGTTAATCAAGTGCGACCGTTTCCTGTCATTCATTGAGTCTGCAATTTCTTATAATCGTATTTGAAATATCCCGTTTACGTTTAGATATACACTGAGATATATTTTCATATTCAAAGTTTATTCATATTATAATCTCAAAGCAATTCATATTAAAATATTACGGACGAGGTATATTATTGTGGTGCACTGTATGAAACGTAACGAGGATGCTCCAGAAGTATCGGTACGGGTTGAACCTTGGATGGTATGCAGCTTTCTGTCGTGAAGCAAAACATGTTCAAAGGTTGTCACTGGTAGATCATCATGTTTAGTTGCTTGGCCAGTGGCTGAAACACAGAAAATAGCAAAACAGAGTTAATTAAAGATACATTATGAAAGATTTAGATAAAGAGTTGATCGTTCTTGCTAAAATAATTCAAAAATAGACAACGCAAACTGCATATTAAATTGAAAATTTCGTTGAAATCACTTTAGCCTTTAGATATTAGCCTTTGAAGGTTTGACAAGATGTGTGCACTGATTGTAACCAACGTATTGGTTGTTCTAGTCTTAGCCTCGCTCTAGCATTTTTAAATTATATCATAAAACGGTTGGATCGTTGCTTATGGTCTTTTCATGTTAATAAATGCCTAATTAATAGTTTATATAATATTTAAAGCCTAAAGAAAGGCCTGCAATAGGCAGATTTAGCTCTTGTGTTTATGGCCATACATTTTTGAAGCCCAAATCGCATTTCTCATTTCTTTAGTGGAATCATTCAGCACTATTTTCAAAGAAATTACACAAGAAATTATACAGTATTTAAACTAGTCATGCTAGATTACTTTACTAGTTATGCTACAAAACACTGATGCAAGGCCATTTCGGGGGACCAAGTAACCATAGTCACGGTTATTTGTTTCGCTTTACAAAGATGTAGATAATGTACATGTATATGCATACACCTAATTGGCTGTGAGCGTAGTTGGGCCGCGATGGCTAAGTGGGTAAGACGCGAGATCTCCGGCCTTAGAGGTCGGGTGTTCGATCCCTGTATTGGCTGAAGAACCTGGCAAGGACGGTTGTCTACTAGTTCGGATGGAACGAAACACCGAGGTCCCGTGTACATATTGGCGAGCACGGTAAAGTTCCCTTAGCGGCTGGAATTCGATATAAGAGTAGCCCGTAGCGCCGCTGCCGGGGCAAAATTTCCCGCATAGCACCGTATGGCGTATACCCGTCTTCATTAGCCCAGTTCGGAACAGAACACTAGGACGCTAAACCACCTTTCATTTAATTTCATCTCATTTCTCTAGCTTTGGGGACTATTTAGAAAACTAAATGGAAACCATCGACTTTCTGCAGGCCTTTCACAGATAGGCTTAGAACTTTTCAGTCAGCCCTCCATGCTTGTTTAACCACATTAAATTATTTTAAGGATAATTTATTCAAATCTTTAGGTAGATTTGAATGTTGATTGTGTAAGAAGAATAAATGAAAACATACTCGGATAAGTTTTGCCCCAAGCCATGTGAAGGTAATACACCTGAGAAAGGTCAAAGTTCAGGTTTGGTTTTTGGTACAGGTTGGAGTTCTTGTGTCTGGTAAATCGACAATATATATTACCATTCATGTTACTGGTTTGTACATTGGAAAATCCGCTCTGAAAACAATTTAATTGATTTATAATAAACTTTAGGTGTTTAAAATGTTTTAATTTGATTTTCTAGATTTAAAAACATAGCTTCCATGAAGTTTTGAAGTTTTGCTTTTCTATTTAACCACCGAATCAGTAGCATCTAATAACATGCCACATTGAAATTCTACATAAATATTTAAACAGAAAATCCCCGAAATAATGATGCATGTAAGTTAATCGGGTTTTTGTAAGCCAACATATTATAATAAAGAATCATTGGTTTATGGGTATATTGGATATGACAAGACCAGTGTCAAGTTCTGTATGTTACAGAACCTTTGACATTAGGAATTAGTATGCCGTATAGCACACTGTTTGGCACATGCGCATCCATATTAGTCCAGTCGGTGCACATAAAAGTAAGACGTTAAACGCATTTTCATGTTTATCGATATATTACACTTTAGTATCTGTTTTTATATCGAAGCATTACATCTTTCTGAAAGACATCATCTGCTTGCTTAACGTCATGCAAATTTCAAGTTGCGTAATGCTTACTTACTGTGAAATCCATGACAGTGAAATATTCAGGATTATAATAATGATGAACATTAACTTGATCTGTACCGATAGAACACATAAATACGTCATCATCACCCTATAAAAAAATACAGGTCGTCTCATTAGAAAATCATAACAAAATTCTCTTAGGTTAAACATATTTAACCGTGTTCGTGTCAAATTCTTACTCACACTTTCTTATTACTCACAGTAACATTGTTATGATCACCAGCATTGTTCCCATTTTCTTCTTTACTAATTTCAATAGTGCTCCCAATTAGTTGGCATTGTTGTCCCCTTTTTTTTATTATTCTAAATTCGATATTGCTCCCATTTTGTTATTCTATGCATGTACACTAAAGCCAGTGACGTATTACACAGTATTCACGACGTCATTTTATACCACGTGTTTTGGAAGAAGTAGACCAGCCCATAATCTTATTTTGTAACTATTGTGATTTGTTTATAGTCCCCACCGTGTTATTGTTGTTGTTCCCATTTTGTTATTATTCCAATTTCATTTTTACTCCATTTTGTTTTTATACTTATTTAATCATTGCTTCCATTTTTTACTAATTTCATTGTTGCTCCCATTTTTGTTATCATTCTAATTTCATTTTTCATCAATTTTTTTATTACATCAAGTTTTTTTTTATTATTCTTGCTCCCATTTAGTGATTATGATTATTCTAATTCCATTATTGCAGCCATTTAGTTACTATTCTAATTTGACTATGCATGTTTTTCCCATTCTGTTCCTATACCAATTGCATTGTTGGTCCCATTTTGTTCCTATACAAATAACCTTGTTGTTCCCATTGGCCCTGCTTGATTTGTCAATACCGACACAGTTAGGCAGTTAGTTTCCCCGTCGAGGTGACTTGATTTAACCGGGAGTCGACAAAAGTTCGGCTGCGGCGTACGGCGAATGGTGTACATGTCAACGAGATAAAATTCGGGTTAGTTGGGAATGCCATCAAACACGAATATTAATGTCTTAAAATTAAACCAAATGTTTTGAAGCTGAATTGGAGCTTCGTAAAACCATTTATTTTTTTTTCGGAAATATTCCTACTAATAATTTTCGGATTATTTTGCGATCACTTACTGATAGTCACATTTTCACGAATACTGTTTTTATTTAAACATGTCATGTAATGCAGTTTAATATTATCCGACGCCAAATGTTTTATCAGCCGAGTCACTTGATTTGCCCTGATACAACATGACCGGCGTATGCAATGTAGAAACCGAATCGCCTATCGGCGGACAAATCAAATAGCCCATTGTTTCTATCGAAATAAAAAGGTCATGAATTGACGAACTTGTGTTAAGTGGAGTCTTATTGAATTGAACAATGCTTACCATCTTTTTATCCTTAGACAGAGCAGTAGCAATATAACCAGCACCATTAGTTGATCTTCCAAACATCTCAAAACTGTAAGTGCCATCTTCATCATCTTCGTATGTTACAGCCATGATACAGTCATCACCAGTACAAGATTTAGGGTGAAGGAAACAGCCTTTAGTTGTACCACAAGTGTTGTAGTTGATTGGTGAAAACTCTACTGGTATATTCGGTAGCTGGAATAATAGTTGAAACATTCTAAAGATACCAAATCGGCGAGGAATGTTGTCGGGGGGGGGAACTGTTTGTTATTAAAATGAAATGAAACGGGGTTTAACGCCCTAATGTTCTGCTTCATCAGGGTTGATGAAGAAAGATAGGTATAAGGGAAATTTCGCCCGGACACCGGTGGTACGGCCTACCCTCCATGATTTCGAACTGCAAAGGGATATTTTACGTGCACCTCATTGTGTACACGAACGACTATACATTGTTCTATGCCAGATCCCTTGTTCTTCAAAACTGACAAGGTATGGTCATGTCGGAAAATAAATGAAATTTCTCAGTCAACACCGACCCACGTGTATAAATGAATAGTCATTGGAATAGTTCGTTCTGGTCTTGGATTACTTCTGTGATATCTTTTCAATGAATGCGCAGAGTGCTTGACGACTATGGTTCGACGAGTTATCCACCCTAGATCCAGACTGGGAGGTAGAAAAGATGCAGCGGAAATAGTTAGTGATTCGACTTACAGGACAGTTCTTGCAAAGAAAAATATTCATCAACAATAATCTATACATTTATTTCCAATGTGAAATAACTACGTTTTGGGAAAGTTATGAATAGGGCGGAAATGAGTTTTGAAATACGAAATATTTATCAAGCGTTCGTCTGTCTCTTTGTTTGGAATATGGCGCTGGCTACAGGTTTTGATTCAGTTCTTGGCCGAGAAAGGTCCTAAGGATTATCCAGCCTGGTTTACCCTTGTCAGAGGTGTAGGGAGTACACGTGGACAAATCCTTCAGAATAGTGTTGAAATTCGACTAAGGCGACCCGAAAACGTGTCTGCCCAGGCAAATTTCGCCCAAAGCATTCAGTACAATTTCTATAGTATACATTCTTTGTTAGCTTGTTGATGCAGAAAGTAGGACGTTAAACTCCATCTTATTTCATGTTTGCTTTTTTTGTAAATTTTAACTTATTTCATAAAGAATTGACTAGAAATATAGATAGCTAGGTGATTTAAACCTACCTGAAATACGGGATGAACAATAGTAGCATTAGAACCAGCTTGTACTACAGCATTCACATTAAACCAAAACACGCTGAAACTTTCAACAATTGTTGCCCTGCAAGGGAAAACAAAAATCAACATATAAAATATAGACATGTGATAATCAAAAACTGATCATAATAATAACGTATAGCGAGAACCTTGTTACCGGGAAAGCTGCATAAAATTTTTAAATAATTTTTTATTGTCGAGAAGTTAGGATTACTCACGGAGAATGGCGGAACTCGCTAACGTTGTGGCTGGTTATATTGACATTTTGGATTGTGTTATACTTATAGAAAGAATATGTTGACATAATTACTTGCATTATTTAAAATAATTATGAAGCTTTTCCGGCGGGCTTTAAATAATAATTACAAGATTTAAAGCGGGTGTAATATAATTTATATTACCGTATTCATTTCCTGTAACTATAGATTCTCATTCACGATTTAAACAGGCGTTTCACTGCGATTGAATTTTATTAATATTCTAAGAAGGATTTCGATTCCCAGCATGTACATGACCATGAGTATGGTCACCTGTCCAAACCTGTGGGTTTCCTCCGGGCTCTTCGACCCCCACCCCCACATTAGCCACCCCACTGATCGACTCTCTCTTTAAGGTACATTATAAATTATGTAACAGCTACGTCGACCTATTGCAGATCTTTCTTGTGGCCTTAAATGTTATAAAAACCTTTAATTAGACATTTATTCACACGTGATCGAAGACCATAATCAACTCCTCAGATCATCGGATGGTTGTGATAATTTAATTCAAAAATGGTTAATAGAAATCGAGACTAAACCATTATTCAAACATTCATAAAGTCTTTCTGAATATATTACTCATTCAATATCATTACTCACACTATTATAGCGAGAACTGTCAGCTTTTTAACGAAATCTTACAGAATGCATCTTCAACTAAAATAGTAAATTTGATTTATAAAACTGGGGATTGTCCCTTTAAAGATGCATTATGGGAGATTAGATAAAGAGCTGACAGTTCGCACTATAAAAGTTAAAAGCTGGATAATGTAAAGGGAACTTAATGAAAACTCCAGCAGTTAAATTTATCCACTCTGAACCGAAAATTTACTGAATGAATTGTCGGCCTAGTCTCGATCATCATTACTTAAGTCGGTACGATAAATCAGATAGTCTCGGTTATCCATTTCATAGTTAAATCCTGAATGAAAGTTGAACAGTAAATCGGATCTGAATCCAATAAATATCACAGGCTAGCAATGACATTGAGAGTTGATTATTGTCTGGATCAGTTAATTAATGTCTTATGTTTAGCTCTTGCATAATGTATGTTTGAATTATATAACTTGATTAACATACGTAAATTGAATATCTCCAACATTATAGTGAGGTGCTTGCCATTTTATGGTCAATGAAGTTACTTGATCACCGTTTCGGTGCGTTACCAGATTCTGAAGAAAAATTCATGTATTATAATATTATTGTGCTTTACCTCAACGAGAGTCTTTTAGTTTAATATGCTCAATTTCTAATCAACTCCAAACAAACAATAAATGAAATATATCGGTACAGTATTTGGGATAATTTTATTTTCTTAATGACCATAATTAGACTATTTGAAATCGCTATCGCCTTGTCATTTTGAAGTAGCGGATTGCGGTTGTAAAGTTTGAACAAAACGTTTCCCGTCAGCTTCGGGGATCGCGGCTTTCAAGGTTTTCGGACCACAGCTATACGTATAAACCGGTCAACCATCCAAACAATCTCCCAACATTTGAACAAATTATTACAACGTTTTGATGACAAGGGTAGTAACTCCCTCAAAAAGAATTGTATGTCGATTGCACTCCTTTTTAGAATCATCCGAAAAATCCTAACAATCTTGAGAAAATCGCATACACTCCGACACGTTGTGCGTTTACAATTATTTCAATGACAGAGTTGGTAACTATACAGTAGAATCTGTATGAGTAGCCACTCCTCTTAACCTCGATAGGGTTAATTCTTAGGACTAGCCGACATGTCTAAAGTTTACAGGAATCGATGGCTGGTAGAGTTGCTCTACCCTAATTTACTTTAATAGGGTTCCTCCTCAGGGCTACGAGTGACTATAATATACACCTGGCCCCCGAGTTCACAACGCATTCTCAGATTTTAGTGAATAATTTACTCAACCTTCAATCATTGTTTATATGAAATATCGTTGATCTAGAAACACACTTTGCGCGTAGTTTCTTATTGATGTATTTGATACATTAAAACAAAACAAGTTTTATAAAGGGCTATATTTTAGTTAAGACAAGGAAAACAATTTTGAGTAAATTCTTAACTACGAGAATACTTTGGGAGCTTGGGCCGGGTGACGGGTGAAATGTTTGTGTATGAAAGTTGATTAAATTACACCATTTTCTTTTGTAATAACTAAAATCTAACCGCGTGTCTTCCAAAACAGCTGAGTGTTTGAAGTTTATCTGTTGGGAAATCTATGAATGTTCCTTCTAGAATCTCAGTGTTACCATGGAGTCTGTGAACTTTCATCTCAATTCCCTTGAACTTGATGCTGGTTGGAGATGTTATTATCACTGAAATAAAATTGTTTTATAGTGTATCATTTGTGAATTGAATTTAGAGTTATAATAAGACCTGCATGATTTGAGTCAATGGGAAATGAAATGGGGTTTAACGTCCTACTCTGCTGCGCCTAACCTGGGCTAATGGAAGACGGGCATACGCCGTACCGTACAGTGTGCTACGCGGGAAATTTTGCCCGGGCAGCGGCGCTACGCCCTACACTTATATCGAATTCCTACTGCCAATGTGTACACGGGACCTCTGTTTTTCGTTTCACCCGGACGACTAGACAGCTGTCCTTGTCAGGCCCTCCGTTCTGCATCACTGACAAGGGGAAATCACGCCGGAAAATCGAGATAAACTTTCTCGGCCAATGCAGGGATCGAACACCCAACCTCCAGGCTAGCGAGTCAGCGTCTTACCTACTTAGCCACGTGATCCCCCGAGTCAATAGAACCTGTGTGATTTGGGTAAATAGGACCCGTGTTTAAGTGCGATGTCCTCAGTTCCGGTGCAAAGATCTCGCTGCAATAGAACGTTTTATTGGCTAATCCATCACATCAACCAGAACGTTGGTTATATAAAAACTAGATCTTGGTGAAGTAAACGCAAGTAAAACGAAATTTTGAACTATAACAAAAAAGGAAACGAAAAAGGATGTGTTTCCCTTTCTGTGTTTATTGGTTTTTGTACATATCTGTCCCAATGTATATTTTAGAATGGCATACAAATCAAATGGGGTTTAACGTCCTACTTTTCTGCACCGACAGGGCTAATGAAGGCGGACACGCGCCATACAGTGTGCTTTGCGGGACATTGCGCCCGAACAGCGGCACCATGGCCTACTTTTTTTTATTGAATTCCAACTGTCTATGATTAGTTTACGTGAACGTCAATATGTACCCGGGACCCAGGTTGTTTCGTCCCATCCGACTAGAAGCTGCAATTATCGTGTCCTCTGTCCCGCATCATTGGCAATGGGGTAAATCCAGCTGGAAATTCCCAAGAATGTTCCTCGGCCAACATCGGGATCCAACCTAGTACCCCTTGGTTAGAGAAACTGTCATAATAAAGGTGTGTCTTAACTTTAAGGTCATCAACAGTTAGAGTAAAGGGGTGACTGACCTGTATGTTCATCAACAGTTAAAGTGAATGTGGGTCTTACCTGTACGTTCATCAACAGTTATAGTAAAAGGTGTATCTTACCTGTAAGTTCCTCGTCTGGCTGATAGGTAGCTTTATCAACAGTTATAGTAAAAGGTGTTTCTGTTGTTTGATGTATAGCTGATCCATGATGGGGATACATTGTTAAACAGGAATCAACGGGAGCACCGCGCTGATAGCAAAAACCTGAAAATATCAAAAGAGGGTATTAAAGTTAAAAACATGTCCTTCATCATGAGAAAACTATCCAAAATGTGGCTTAGTGGGTGAAACGCTGGCGTTTCCGGCATGGTTTACCCATGGCAGTGGTAAAGGACGGGGGGGGGGGGCATTACAAGGACAGCTATCTAGTCGTTCGGATAGTATGAAAAACCGAGGTCCTGTGTATACATTGGCATGCACGTAAAAGATCACTTGTAAGGTAGAATTCGATATAAGAGTAGGCAATAGTGCTACTGCCCCGGCAAAATTCCTCTCATAGCACATGCCCGTCTTCATTAGCCCATTTTAGGAGCAGAACAGTAGAACGTTAAACCACATTTTATTTAATTTCATTTCACTTCGATGGAAACACTGATTAGTATAAAGGACTTTGCAATGTTTGAATTACTGTCAAATTGTGATGTATCACTACGCCGTAAAGTAATCAGGTTCAGTAAAAGGGAAATTTATAACAAACAATTATATTTATTTATTTGTGCATGTAAGAAAGGATTGGGTGATAAATAAAATCTCCTAATCGTCTTTTTATATATCAAAAAAATATCAGCACTCGACGGTAAAATCAACACAAAAAAAATATTCGGCAAAGTGTCGTTTTGTTTTTACTCTATCGACTTGTGTTGATATCAAAAAGACTCGAGGATTTTCTATTTATACCATTTGTTTCGTCCACTTTGCTTTTTAATTTATTTCATTTTTATTTCTTGTAAAATACTATGTTACTCTTTTAGATATTGGGGATTGGTGGAAATCATTTTTTAACAATCAATGGGGTGTATCACAGTTTTCCGGTGTTAAAGGTGTGGTAATTAATGTGTCCTACCGTTTTGATCCTACCGTGCTAATGAAGACGGATATACACCATACAGTGTGGTATGAGGGGATCACCGGACTTACTCTGATGCCCAATACCGACTGCCACGGATCTTTAACGTGCACGTCAATGTGTACATCAGACTGTTTTTTCGTACCACCCGAACGACTAGACAGCCGTCGTCATCAGACAAGAGGAGGCCACCTCGGAAAATCACAGTCACACCAAGATCGAACCTGCGACCTCCAGGATAGTGAGCCAGCGTGTTACTCACTCAGACACCGTGTCTCCCGGTAATTAACGTGCCATTTTCTCAACATATGAGTTGTATACATTTCTCGTGCGGAATATTCCCCCTTGCAAGAGCTGCGGGGAAGGAGTTCTTGACGGTTCTGGCCGATTCGTATGCCTGACGCTTAAAGGAGTTTTGTCTCTAGCTCAATTTTGTCCGTAATGTTCGAAACTAAAAATAGGAATTTCAATCAATATTGGTGTTGTTATCTTGCCGCGAAACTATATAGGATCCTAATTATAATACAATATTTAAGACACAATTAACATTTTATAATCAGTACACGATTGTGTACTCTTTGCCATTTTGTAATGAACAATTAAAACATATCCTATAAGACAAGGTGGGAGTAATTAGTAAAGACTGACTTACAAACGACAAAATAATAATATAAAAAACCGCGCAGAATGCACTAAACAGGCGTAAACTGTTCGCGTATTTCACCTAACGAGTAGAAATAACAATATAAATCACTTTACAGTCATATTACATTAATATGTGTTGTTAGAATCATTTATTTTTTATCTATTTCAAGGTTAAAATTTGAATGCCTAAATAAGCGGTCGAGGCAAAATAGTGTAATCAGCAAATGGACTGGACTGTACTGCGTGTAGAAATACATGATAAACAGTGGTAACAGTCAAACGCTGCACAATCCTTTCTTAAATTTGAACTCATTACTGGCTCAAACATACATTATGCAAGAGCTAAATATGTCTATTAGACGTCTTTCTTTAGGCCTGAAATGTTATCTAAATTATTAATTAGACATTAATTAACTTATCCAGACCATAATCAACTCTCGATCATATCGCTCGCCTGCGATATTTAATGGATTAGAATCTTATCTGATGCATAACATCCATTAATAATCAAATGAAAAAATAAATAACCGAGTCTATGTTTTCTTATCGAACCGACTTTAGTAAACTGCATCAATTTGACTGAAATTTTCAGCAAATCCCCTTTACATTATCTAGTTTTTAACTATTACTATGAGAACTGTCAGCTCTTTATCTAATCTCTCATAATGTATCTTCAATATAAAAGATTATATTTACCTGTGAATGGAAAAACTGCTAAAATAAACCACAAAATAGCACACATCTTCATCATCTCTTTAATATGAACTAAATGTCAATTATCACGATTATTTTATAATACCCGGCTTAAAATTACTCAATCTTTAATACAAACAACACCAACATAATATCAAAAACTAAAGCTGATTAATGCTTTCTTTATGAAATCTAAATTCGTACATCCAACAACTTTCAACGGCTCACGTAATAAAAAATGAAGAAATCTACTCGTTTGTTCATATATTAAGACCGTCTTGAACACTACAAAGACAACAGTTTCAGTCAACTGTGTTGGTATTTCTGAATTTTCGCTTTTGTGTCGACTTGATTTATATATGGTCGAGACAATCGCTAATTTTAACCGTGTGAATTAATTATTATATGTAATGAGAGCTATAAATTAAATGGACGTCCTGTAAAAAAAACGTGTAAATATATTTCCTGGTATATATTTGTACATTTAGATTTTTTAAACCGTGTTCGTGTTTCTGATGTATCGCTATATATATATATATACATGTATCTATGTTTCCGTCAAGAAAAATATTAAATACATTGGAAAATAAATGTTTATTTGTTAGTTAAACATCTTTAATTGGTATTTTACTATTTAATCACTTTATCTTTTACTTCACAACAAGTCAACGTAATAAAAGTTAAAAATATAACGCAATAAATGCAATTAATAAAGAGTAATAAAGAACAAATTGAATATATAAAGAAATCTGGTTTGTACGGACATGGCGATATGAATTTAAAATGAATCAATGGGACATATAAATAACCACGGTGGCGTGCAGAGACAGAGAGAAGGTTGTGATAACCCCAGGCATCCATTTCACAGTGAAGCTGGGGAAAGGTGGAGGGGGCGTATCAAGCGAGAAATTCGAATTAAGTTTATTGAAATTTGAAATTATCGCCATGAACTTTGTTGAAAAATAACAAAAATTCATCGAATTTTGAATGATTATCTATCTTCACAAAACTTGTTCCAAAATTACTATGTACCATGCCAACGATTATTATCAACAACAGAGGATGGGGCGGAGCGGGGTTAGCACTAACCTATTAGAATTCTGATAGAGTCTATCTGAAAAATTTGGAACTCATCTGCTTTCCATCTTATTTCATTCCCGGTCGTTTTTCAAATTGTATAGCACGGTCGCAAGTTTTAAAGTGGAATATGACTGAAATTATAGATCCGTAAAAGGCGTTCGAAATTGACTATCCGAAAAGTTGGAAAACGACACTTAACAACCCTACTGAGCAATCCCATTGATAGTTAAAACATATAAAGAACTGTTCGTTACGGCGCCGCGATGGTTCGGGGAATAAAACGTTGGGTCGTAAACCAGAAGTCTCAGGTTCGCTCCCGGGTTTGGCGTAGAAAGTTGCTCCGTATTTTTCAGGGCGGTTTCCCCTTGTCAATCGTGCAAGACATGACAATGAAAATGTCTCGTCGTTTGGGCAGGATAGTACACACGGTGGCACGCACATAAAAGAATCCTTAACGGCTGGAATTCAACACAAAAGAGAGAGAGAAATGGGGTTTAACGTCCACTCGACACAAACTAGGTCATTTGGGGACTAACATGGTTGCATTTTATTTCAATAATTAGCTTGCGCGTAAGGGTCTTTAGCAGTGGGAGGAAACCGGAGTGCCCGGAGGAAACCCACGAGGTTGAGAATGCGCCCCTATCTCCATGCCCCATACGCTCACACCAGGGCTCGAAACCACAGCCGCAAGCCAGAGGTGACCGGCCAGCTAGAGGTCGAAGCGTGGCACTCTAGACCACTAGGCCATCCCAACCCCCCAATTCAACACACGAGTAGATCGTAGCGGCGCTGTCGGGCAAAATATCACACATAGCATAGCACGCTGAGTGGAAAGCCGGCACAGAACAGAAGGATGCTAATCTCCACTTCATGTCTTACTTTCTGTAAAAAGAGTAGGTCTTAAATCTTCGTTTTTTTTTTAAATTATGCGGTTTAAATGACATGACGAAAAGCGTTATAAACCAATTAATTTTTTATCCAAGTAAAAAATATTATTTTACATTTATTTTTTTATTTTGTTTTTTAGTGTAAGTAGATGGTATATATGTCATTTTTTAAATAAAAACGTAGAGCAAAAAGGAGGGGTAAGAAATAAGATATACTTTGATCGTGCAGGATATAGAAAGTCACGTGAAACATTACTTCAAAGGATCTTTATTATAAAGAAACTACATTGTCATCTTATTTTTTTAAAATTTAATTTACAGTAATTAACCCCAAGAGAAGAGGGAGAGAAGGAAAGGGGGGGGGGTTAACGTACACTCGACACGAATAGGCCATTTCGGGACGTTCATATGCGATACAAGTTTATTTCAATAATTCGCTTGCATGTGTGGGGGGGATCATATGAGAGAGAGAGAGAGAGAGAGAGAGAGAGATGGGGTATAACGTCCACTCGACAGGTGTAATTAGAAGGGGAGTGAGGGAACCAGAAGACACGTTGATAATTGGCATGGTTGGTCAGCTGAGATACTACTCGTCCAGTTCGAGCAAGGAATCTAAACTACGCCACATGATTCACCAATCAACCCCCAACCTCCGCATTTTTTTTTTCTCAAAAACTACATTATCACTTTTAACCCTACATGTGACCAGTTTTAAACAGAAATACGGGGAATGTACATGTAAATCGCATGCCCGTGTATACGTAAGTAATAACAATAAAATAAACAAACAAATGTCTTTATAACTTGTTTATTTCACTGTTTGGTTGGCAAGAAAGGACAACCCTTCGGGTAAATTTTATACACATTGATTGAGATGGCATAAACAACATGATTACTAAAGTGCACTTCATTAAATAATTAAGGAGAGAGAGAGAGAGAGAGAGAGAGAGAGGGGGAGGAAGAGATTGGATTTAACGTCCACTCGACACAAACTAGATCATTTCGGGACTAAAATATGGTTCAATTTTATTTCAATAATGCGCTTGTGCGAAGGGGTCTTTAACAGTGGGATGAGGTTGGTCGTACGGATCTTTAGCAGTGGGGTGAAACCCACAAGGTTGGACAGTCGACCTTACTCCTTGTCATGTAATGTAAAATCCATAATGGTTTCTCGTTAACAGTGGAAAGTGGGTTCCATACAAAGCAGTGAACCTATATATTATATTCCATTTATATATAATATTACTATTATCTCTCACATTCGCTCCTTACAACCAGACAAATAGTAGAGACACGATAATTGTCAATTGAATACATCGTAGTGTTTCAGCTCCAGATACAGGGCCGTTTATTGTCAGTACATTGGTGTCCTTAAGATACACTAAATCCTTGGTGACAACTGGAGCAGCCTTGTGTTTTTTCGCCTGACCAGTATCTGAAGGAGATGAAAAGAAAAAAATTGTGTAAGTCATTGCTTGTTGTAACCTGCGTGAGAACATATTGCTCTGATTAAAAACAATTTTATGGTGCAACAATCAATGGTGTTATACACGGACACGACGTTTTGATAAATATCCTCGTGTTGTTATTAATAACGTTCAGCGATCTAGTCAGAACACACAAAGGGATAGGGTGGTCGGTCGCGTTTCTCGAAAGATGTTACTCCTAACAATAACCTTAGCTCATCCGTTCTTCATTGGAGGATCGAAGAGAGAGAGAGAGAGAGAGAGAGAGAGAGAGAGAGAGAGAGAGATGGGGTTTAACGCCCACTCAACACAAACCAGGTCATTTCGGGACTAACATATGGTTTAATTTTATTTCAATAATTCGCTTGCGCGTAGGGGTCTTTAGCAGTGGGAGGAAACCGGAGTGTCCGGATGAAACCCACGAGGTTGAGAAGGCGCCCCTATCTCCATGCCACATACGCTCACACCAGTGCTCGAAACCACAGTCGCATGCCAGAGGAGACCGGCCAGCTAGAGGTCGAAGCGCGGCACTCTAGTCCACCCATTGGAGGATCGAATCACCCAGGTATAATCTGTATAAATTTCGGGCTATGAGGGAATTTTGTCAGGATAGTGGCACTGCGGCCTTCTCTTATATCCGAATGACTAGATTTTGTTCCTTGCGAGGTCATCCACCCTGCACCACTGACAACCACACCGGAAAATCTCGAGATTTCTCGGTTCACGTGGTAAGCCCGTGTACTATACATGCAGCGTTATGATATGGAAAGTCAAAATCGCTTGTAGTAGCGCGCTCACAAACTTGCCTGTACGTAAATAATCTAGATGAGACTGTCGATGGTGAATAAAACATAAACTAAATATATCAAAAATACTTACTACTATATGTTCCACCATAAGCCATTTGAAGATAATATGACTCAGAAAGGTCAAAATTCAGGTTAAGTCCTTGGTACAGCGTTGTGTTTGAATTTCTAGTAAATCGACAGAAGATGTTGCCATTGTCGTAACGAGTTTCAACACCGGTGAAACCTCTCTGTAAAGATTTATTTATAAGGTGTCATTTCAGCGAAAGGAGCAGCTTTTACAATTTTGGGCATTTGAATGGATTAAAATAAACCCGCTTACAATAGGCGTGCTTTCGATTCTCCGGTTGTACACGACAATGAGTCTAGTCGCCTGACCAACCTCGTGTGATGTATTTTCTCCGGACTCTCTGGTTTCCTTCCACTGCTAAATATCACTATGCGCAAGCACATTTTTGAAATAAAGTTTTAGTACATTTATATCGCTTTCCACGTTTCTGGAGAGGCAATCCTACTCATTGTCACGCACAAGCGGGGAATTTAAACTACACCGACTTAATTGCGGACCTTCTAATTAAACGAAAATACGTTAACGATTCGCCCCCACCCCCCTGTTTGGCACAAACAAGCAGACAAGTTTATCCCACATCTTACAATGGGGCGGATCTATGAATTTTGAAAAGGGGGGGTGGGGCGCCGCAAAATGAGGGCACTTACTGCGGAGACGGGGAACGCCGCTGCGAGGAAGTTGAGGGGGGGGGGGTCCCCCCAAAACAATTATCCGTCATTTCCTTCATCTGTAGACATTCCAAGAGCTATTTGACTGATATTTTCGTCTATGTAAACGTTCTGAGAGGACATATTTGGCACTTCCAGCAGTCAAAAAGGCACTTTCAGCAGTAAAAAAAGGCGCTGTCGAAAATTGGGGCGGGGCGCCCACTGGATCGGCCTTTGATTGTAAACCCAACAGTTCGTTTGCTTTTATTGTTTATTGTTTAATGATACTTACTGTATAGTCTAATACTGTATAATGACGTGGGTTATAAGCAAAACGCACAGCAACGTTATCGGTTTCAATTGAACATACAAATGCAGGATCTTCTCCCTGGAATGAAATGTGTATCAAAAACCAAATTGAGTGGATCAATAACGAGGAAGGTCCGGGATTCGATCCCTGTTTTTGCCGGAAAGTTCCCGGGGATTTCCCAGTGTGGTTTATCCGGGTCAGTGATGCAGGTCCTACTATTCTGCTCCGACATGGGAAATGAACAATGATTGATTGCTTGAATTACCGTACAAAGTTTATTTAATAATATTAACTCCTGTATATTTTAATATATCTAGAGGAGTGCAGTTGAATGAGATATTCATCGACAATGAACGTAAAAAAAACAGCAATGGGGAGGGTGAGAGATAGATGGGTTTAAGATTAACGTCCACTCGGCAGAAACGTGTTCATTTCATGAGTAACATACCGTTCGATATAATTTCAATAATTCGCTTGTACTAATTTGTCTTTAGCACGATACTGGACAGGCGACTCTACTCCTTGTCCTGTACAAACTGGGACTCTACTCCTTGTCCTGTACAAACTGGGACTCTACTCCTTGTCCCGTACAAACTGGGACTCTACTCCTTGTCCCGTACAAACTGGGACTCTACTCCTTGTCCCGTACAAACTGGGACTCTACTCCTTGTCCCGTACAAACTGGGACTCTACTCCTTGTCCTGTACAAACTGGGAATCGAAACAGCACCACTCGACTCAATGACATACCTAAAGACCGTGGTTCTCGGCCAGTGTGCTACAAAAACTTCCTACGTGTGCCGAGATATTTGAACGGCACACTAGGAAAATGCGAAAAACAACATGACACTGAGTATTCACTGATGTCTACTGGTAAGTTCATATCTGTGTTTTTCTTTATTCAGTTTGATTCAGTCGGTGTGTCTATGACTAGTCTGTGTCTACGATTGTATGTGTTACTATGTTTTTGTTTTGCAAAATTCAGATATCTTTCCTATATATTTAGCTAGGTGTGCTGCTATTTTTTCATGTGTCCCAAAGTGTGCCGTTGGCCAACAAAGGTTGAGAACCATGATCTAAAGCGCACACTTTAAACTAATCGGTCACCCATCCCACGTAAAACTATTAATATATACCATGGTTTTATCTTTGGATAGAGCAGTAGAAATATAACCAGCACCATTAGTTGATTTTCCAAACATCTCAAAACTGTAAGTACCGTCATCATTATCTTCATAGGTTACCACCATGATACAGTCATCACCAGAACAGGTATGTGGATGATAAAAACAGCCCTTAGTTTGACCACAGTCATTAAAGTTGATTGCTGTAAACTCTGCTGGTATATTCGGCAGCTGCAAAGAAATTAACAGATTCTTATAAACTACATATTATACGTTTAATATAGAATTAAGCTAGCTGTTTGCCCTGCGTTGCGCGGGAGGTTGGAGGTTGGAGGAAGGGCAGTGAGTTGGACGCGACCTCGCAGGGTGGAGGACCTAGCTAGGATAGTGTCTAACCGTTTGGAAGGGTGTATGAAAACGGAGATCCCGTCCGTGTACAGATTGTAAAAGCACCCTTGGTAGTTGAAATTCGAAATAAGGGTAAGCTGTGGCACCTCTACCTGGACAAATTTCCCTCATAACACACTCATATGGACTGCGGTCGTCATCAATAGCCCAGTCGGTCTAGAAAAGTCGGACTTTAAACCCGATTTCATTTAACTAACGTTGTACGGATGTGGGAGACTTCGTGTAATCAGGTGCACTATAGTCCCGAAACCGAAAGTAGTAGGGGAACGACATTTAGGACCATGTCACACCCCGGCTCCGGCTGTTCTTATACTCCAAATGCCAGACTCTATGCAGCGCCTGTGTACCTGCGAAAGCGAGCGGACCAACTGACAGCCACACATATAGGTGAGATGGTAAACCAGATATTCATATAGCGTAACAATACCATAATCCGACATAAAAGAATTATTAGTTTACATTAATCGCTTGACATGTTTTCACAAAGGTTATCGGTTCAATTTTATCTAATGCAACGCTCATGGTGACCCAGTTAGCAAAATACTTAGTTTGGCCAGTAGAAAATAGTTCAACCAGAACTCATCGAAATAACTGGCAAATCATTTATTCTATTTACTCTATAGATAGTTCATCGAAGAATACAGGTAGGCACATAAAGACCACATAGTATATTATCATATGACCAATATGACCAGAATAAAATTGCATGTACGTATGTACTTACAAAGAGAGAGAGAGATAGAGAGAGAGAGGGAGGGGGGTCATTTCGTGACTAACATATGGTTTAATTTTATTTCATTAAAAGGGTCTTTTAGAAATGGGAGGAAACCGGAGTACCCGGAGAAAACGCACTCCTTGCCACGTACAACCGGTGATTTGAATGTATTTACAACAATTTAATTCAAATCCATTCATAATTAAATATACCATGGAGGATTTAGATATAAGACCTCAAAAATAGATAATGTAAAATGAAAACATTGAAAATTCCTTTCACATTTCTTCATTCTGAGCCAAATTATCACTATTTGTAGATTTGACACGGTGTGTGCATAGTGATAACCGTAGACTGGCCCAGTCTCTTCTATTTATTTTACATTTCGATTTATATAAAAGTAGTAATTTTTAGTAAACCAACACTTTCGTTTCCATTTGTATAAAAAAAAAATTTGAGTAAACCTGTAACCAGCACCAGAGACTGGACAATTTGCGAGCTTCACAATAAAATGGGCGTTTCTTGTCCTGTTTTACGTTGTTCCTTATTTGGAATGATTGACAGTTGTCAAGCAAGCCCCGAGTCACGTGACACGAATTTGTAAATGTGATGTCTAAGATAAATTAAGTTCGATATTTACCTTCATGAATCATGCGTCTCGAATGGAGTGCAAAGCAGTCATGCTGAAATCGTCTGCGGGCTGATGTCACGTTTTTGTTTCCATTTCGCCATTCGGCTTCGTCCCGATACGCATGAACTGGCTTCGTTAAGTTGTTATAATGATGTCGTGTGTAATTATTTATGTTCATTCACCTCATCCCATACGTTGTATCCGTTCATTCGACAGATATTATCATATTGTCCGTCAACAAAATTCTTAGATCGTTAAAGTATCACTAAATAACAATAACTGTTATCCACAACAAACATCTCGCACCTACACCAGTTTGCCAGTGCAAATGCAGTAATCCCGTGCACGACGTCACACGACCTACATAATGCAGATTGACCTACTAGATGAGAATGAAGCTCTATTTGCCCAGTCTCTAGAGATTACGTTTTTTTTTTCGTTTTTTTTTTGAGAGGACTGGCCAATTTTTGGTGTGTGAAGAAGACTGGCCACCAGTCTATGATAACCGGGGCACTGGTGTATTCGAGACTTAGACTCGCTTTCAGATTTTTAGATTTATTTTCCAAATTGCCAAGCGTTCTAATCTAGTTAAAATCTCGAGTATCCTATGCAATCAAGAGTTGATTATCTTGTTTCATTAATAAAGTCCAATTACTAGTTATAAAACATTTCATGGCTAAAGAAAAACCAACACAATGTATGTTGAATTGAGATATAAGTCACAAATATAGACTCCCCCCCCCCTCACACACACACACACACACACACACACACACACACACCTAAGGATGACTTTGCAAACGATCGAAAACAGTCTTAATCTCGCCAAACTCAAGTGATTTGCGGTGATCGATGGCATGTTGGTAGTTTTTATTCCTCAATTACCGACAGATACTGGTTGGCTTCATCCTTTTCATCGCTATTTTTGATGATATTTTTGATAAGAATCGAGGAAGATTGATCGCAGTTACATCATCCGGCCGATGTTGGTGCAGTTCATGATTTTGAGACAGACAGAGAGAGAGAGAGAGAGAGAGAGAGAGAGAGAGATGGGGTTTAACCTCCTCTCGACTAAAACTACGTCATTTCCTGGACTAACGTATGGCTGAATTTTATTGCAATATTTCGCTTGTGTGTAGGGATCTTTAGCAGTTGGAAGGGGGGGGGGGGGCGGAGGACCCGGAGAAAACAAACCCACGATGCTTGAATAATATAAGATTATCGGACAGTTAGAAATGATGTTATACGATAAGACACGACATGGCTTTACCAGTCTTTATCCTTGTGGCTGTACAAGTAGTCTCCCGTTATTGCAAAATGGTACAATATTTTACATTCTAATCAGGATAGGAATGTTTAAAGGGGGTGCTCGATCCATAGTAAAGAACCACAGGCACTTGAAGGGATTAAAATAAATTAAAATAAAACTTCTTACTACTGCTTGACTAATATATATTCTTGTATTTAGTCAAGCAGTAGTAAGAAGTTTTATTTTAATTTATCTTAATCCCTTCAAGTGCCTGTGTCCAGGGGCCTTATTCACAAAATTTTAACTAAGATAAAATCCAAATTTTAGTTATATGATTGGATAATATTAGATTGATTTTAGTGCTCAGCCAATCAAAACTGAAGTATCTACTAAAATATGGATTTTATCTTTAGTTAAGATTTCGTGAATCAGGGCCCAGAACGTCCCGAATCGACAGAATTACAATCGAGTGACGCGGAATTCATAATCGTGACGCATTCATGGGTAAAAAATATGTTTCAGCTGTCATGATTGGTTGAGATATTTTTCATACAGTCGACACATGCGTTGTACTTCGAAATTACTTTCACTCGATTGACACCAGTTTTGGAATTCAATTCCGGAACTGTGAATCGAGCATCCCCTATATTATCGGAAGGAAAAATCAAAAAGTTCGTGAATTATTATTCTCGTAGTTTCCACCGAAAAGAATTGTATGAAGATCCTTTTATATATAAAACACAAGTATGTATATAATACAATTACCGCATTCAATAGGAAAAACAACCCGATTTCCGTGCATTCCATAAATTGGGGCGTATATATTATGTGAACAATTATTAAAATTACTGCCTTCTCGTTCAAATTTGTTGCATAACACATGAACTGGACCAGTATCGTACGAAAACAAAAAATAAAATGTACGGCAAAGTATGCATCGGGATGATGCAAGAAATGATAGTGAATATAGTAAGTATTTTGGCTGGAGCAATGTTGGAAATTCTAGAAAATAAAATTGTTTTCACACTGCAGATTTGAAAGTAAATAACAAACATCGTCTCTCAACCCTTCGTGATTAGAGATAAGAGATGGTCCTATATAGTTCCACGTAGCAAAGTCCAACGCGAATCGCACCGACCATGAGTAAGTAAAGTAAGTAAGCAACATTTTTCATCAAAACAACGATTGTTTATTGTTATTTATAATATTTTTGCCACATTCAACAAATTTTATCTTGAAGTTAATAGCGTGACCTCATCTTATGTCTGTTGAAAAACACTCACATAATTTGTACGGCCATTATCGATGAACCGTACCAAAGTTCAAACTGAAATAAGTCGAATATTGTTTTCCTTAGTCGAGGTCGACATGGAAGGTAAATATAATATGATAGCAATCTTCTCACGTTTATAACTATACAAAATAAAGCAACAGGCTGCAGTCTGCTTTGTGTGTCTATCTCAAAAACTCTAATTATCTGGACGATCTCTTTTGTTTTCTTTCAGACATCGACATAGCATTACTACTAATCTTACGTACACGATTCTGATGATAACAAAGAAAATTGAACACTGGTAGGGAAATATAATAACTTAATATCTATAATCACGGGAAGGTATACATAACAGCTAATTACAAGGTAACAGCAACTACCAGCTTCTCATCGGTGATATCTTGGGGTTATCGGCTAGGTAGTTTTTGATTCTGAAATTTAGGTCCGAACCCCGTCGCTATAAGCAATGGCGATTGTCGTACGTCGGGATAGTATTATGGTTATAGCTCCACGAAAAATACATTAATACTTTTCAACTAAAGTGTTCTCTGTTCACATATTGACGTGCAAGGAAAAGAATCATTGAAAGGTGAAATTCAAAAAAAGAGTAAGAGTAGACGGAACGCCGCGGGCATTATACACGTCTTAAAATGAACAAAGTAGATTACCTGAAATACAGGATTAACAATATTATCAGCAGAAACAGCTTGTACTGCAGCTTTCACATTAAACCAAAAGACGCTGAAACTTTCAACAATTGTTGCTCTGTGTTTAATGAAAATAAAAACATATTGGACTAATTCTTTAGAGTATATAAGATATTTATGAGGCATAGATTTCAAAGACTGATTGAGTATAGTATTAATCTGTGTTGAAAAATATCAGTATTCTTTTACTCAATATGCTAGAACATGTTTATTTTATGACTGCTTAATGCTAATGTTTGTATTTTTATAAAAAATGGTGGTTTGAATTGACGGTTGCCATGTAACTATTTCACAAAGAGTGATTTTCATTAATGTTATAATTTTAAACGAAGTTTAAATGTGTTACTAATGAGAAGCCGCAGTGGTCCAGCGAGTCAGCACTGGAAGGCTAACGCAATTTCTCTTATAGCACGCTTCATGGTGAAGGTCGGTCTACACTAACTTTAATCGATGCATATAAATGTAATTTAAAATCTGAGTATACATACGTAAACTGTATATCTCCTATATTCTGACTCGGCGCTTGCCATGTTATGGTCAATGACGTCACAGTGTTGTTGTTTGAGTGTGTTATTAAATTCTGTAATATTAAGAAACAACGGTCATATAAATGTTATACAATAACCATTGGTTTTTTTTCAAATAAATATATCATTTAAAACCCAACTCCTGTATGTAATGTAGACCAGGGACAGGGAGTGACGTCATCGCAGCCATCTTGGAATTTTAACGCCATAGCAAAAATCACACGGTAAGCGTCTTTTTCCGCCCACCGGAGCCTGGACTTATGACGTCATATGTGGATTGTAGGTTAGGATAAGGGTTAGGATAAGGGCTGTGGCCTGCAGATTTCGTCACAGTCTCAAGATGTAGACAGGGCTAGCCCTAACCCTAACCCAAGCCTAACCCTTATCCTAACCCACAATCCACATATGACGTCATAAGACCAGGCTCCGGTGGATGGAAAAAAAAAACGTTTACCGAATCAAACTCCATCGATCGACGCCAAATTGCTTGAGAAACAAACATGTCAAGTTCCATACCCATTGTGACTGTATTGGAAACGCCTTAGGCCTTTTCATGGGGATTTGATCAGCAAGAACAACATTAAGAACAAGATATGAAGCTTCGCATGCCCAGTTCCTCGTCAAAAAATGTATTCAAACGGACGTGTTTTAAAATTATAATCTATCATTTGAAGACTCAACTCCTATACCTTTTCGCCGCCAAAACAGTTCTGTGTTTTGAGTTTAGTTGAATTGAACTGTGTAAATTGTCCTTCTAGAATTTCTTGGTTTCCAGTCAATCTGTGAACTTTCAACTCCAGGCCTCTAAATATTGTATCGTTTGCCGATCCTATAACCACTGAAAACAAATGAAAATTGAAAAATAAATTGTCAGGCTATTAAACAGAGGGGAACCAGAATTTTAAAACGAGAGAAAGAAATGGGGTTTAACGTCCACTCAATACAAACTAGGTAATTTCGGGACTAACACGCGGTTTAATTTTATTTCAATAATTCGCTTGCGCGTAGGGGTCTTTAGCAGTGGGAGGAAACCCACGAGGTTGAGAAGGCGCCCCTATCTCCATGTCACATATGCTCACACCAGGGATCAAAACCACAGCCGCAAGCCAGGGGTGACCGGCCAGCTAGAGGTCGAAGCGCGGCACTCTAGACCACTAGGCCATCCCAACCCCCCAATTTTAAAACGACGTACTGTTCTGCTCCTGTACTGGGCTCTATGGGAGAAATTTTGCACAGGTAGCGACACTACAGCCTACTCTTTCATCGATTTCGAACTGCCAATGAATCGCTTATGTGCACGAGAATTAAGTAAATAAGAAATACAAGACTAAACCAAAAATATTTACTAATGATAGAAAAAAGCTCACTTGTTAAGACTATACAAAAAAATTGAAGTAACATGATGAATCAATTCCCGGCGGTTATAAAAAAGTTCAAAATCAAAATGAAAGACGAAACAGAGTCGTAACTGATTGTGCTCGAACACCAAATCGAGCCGAACCAGGTACTGGTGTAACCATACACAATCAAACTGTTATAATATCGGATTGTGCACTCAGATCACCAATATATGAGGATCATATAAATTACTCGCAACAAAGGACAATTGCCATCTAAATATCACCACAACCAGTGAGCGTTTGTTAAATCACCTTTTACAACAATGTCTATCCAAATTTTGATGTAAATGACCGTAGACGTCTGATAAACAAGTTATTACATGAGTAAGTTGTTGTATTGATGACGCAATAAAAGTATATGTCTGTGAACCTAATCAATACGTACTTATAAGCTCATCAAATATTTGATACGTCGCTTTATCAATAGCTATATAGTAATAGGTGCGTATCATAAGGTAGCTTTATCAATATCTATAGTAATTGGTGCACCAAAAGGCTGATAGGTAGCGTTATCAATAGCGATAGTAATTGGTGTATCCTAAGGCTGATAAGTAGCTTTATCAATAGCGATAATAATTGGTGCACCATAAGGCTGATGGGTAGCTTTATCAATAGCGATAGTAATTGGTGTATCCTAAGGCTGATAAGTAACTTTATCGATAGTAATTGGTGTATCATAAGACTGATAGGTAGCTTTATCAATTGCGATAGCAATTCGTGTATCATAAGGCTGATAGGTAACTTTATCGATAGCGATAGTAATGGGTGCGTATCGTATGGCTGATAGGTAGCTTATGAAATATTTGGGTGTATCAGAACTTTGATGTGTAGATTTATCAACAGTTATGTAAAGGGTGTATCACACGGTCAATAGGTAGCTTTATCAACACTTCAAAGTAGCTTTATCCACTGTTGTAATAACGCGTGTATCAGAAGGTTGGTAGGTAGCTATATCAACAGCTATAGCAAAGGGTGTATCAGAAGGTTGATAAGCAGCTTCGACATCAATCCCAGATAGCATTATCAAATCAACCGTCAAATAGTAGTGGTTTTATCTTTCGAGAGGTTTAGTAAAGATAGCTTTGAAAAAGGGTGTATCAGAACTTTGATATTATGTAGATTTATCAACAGTTATGTAAAAGCTGTTTACAGTAAAGGTAGGTAAAGGTGTATCTTACCTGTAAGTTCCTCGTCTGGCTGGTAGGTAGCTTTATCAACAGTTATAGTAAAGGGTGTTTCTGTTGTTTGATGTACAGCTGATCCATGATGTGGATACATTGTTAAACATGTTCCGAAAGGGGCACCAGTCATGTAGCATGTCCCTGAAATGGAAAGATATAAAGACTTATGGTGACAAGGAGATGGGAATAAAGTACGATGGGAATACCACCCAGCCAATTCTGATATTAGCAAGGAGCTGGGTATATTGTATGATGGTAATAACACCCAACTAATTCGGTGGCTATTAGTAAGGAGATGGTATAATAACAAGAGGGTGTATATTACTAAGTATGATATAAGTAAGATCTAACTCCAGCCAAATCTATCAGAGGGAGTATAAGTACCACGGTATAAGTACCATGGTATTAACCCAAGCCAAATCTATCAGAGGAAGTATAAGTACCATGGTATTAACTCCGGTCAAATCTATTAGAGGGAGTATAAGTGCCATGGTATTAACTCCAGCCAAATCTATCAATAGGAAGAGGAGTATAAGAACGGTGGTGAAAGTTTTATTCTATCAGTTACGGGAAGGTGGGTTGGGGCCCTTGCATTCATCCACTTCCCAAAGAGCTAGATGATTGTTAATGGATGTTGTTTAGCAATAATTGGTTTTCTTAGTAATACTGATTTTTATTCAAGAAGGTAGGTTGATTTCCGATACACCCCACTCCACCTCGATGATCAGTATATATTTAGTTGGAATTTCTGATATTATTTCTTTAAATTCTTGTTATGTACATATAGAAATATTAAATTAACCAGCTATCAATATTAAGTGTATTTACATTAATGTATACGTCGAGAATAATTGTTTTCTATTTTTTTCTAATTTACGTATTCACTTTTTTCCAAATTAAAATTACAGTGCAACATTCATTAAGAAAATGGTACTCATTAACGTTCTGAAGGAGTACCCACAGCAACAAGAGTTCAACGGCGAATGACAATGTCAATGGGTAATACTTTTCAAAAGGATATTTTATTATCTCAGATCTGCATTGAATCCATTGAATGTGTGTATCATTTAAATAAATAATAGCTTCCTCATACCTGAAACGATGTATGTGTATTTAATTTGGCGGGGGGGGGGGGGTAATATATTTAATAGCCATTCTGTGTCAGATTCTTTGCGTATAATTGTGTTGTATGTTTTCTTCCCCAGAAAATTTTAAAGAATGAAATTGTATAGATGTCTTTCCCTACGAGTTTGGGCCAGGGCCCCTAAAATTGATATCGATATCGGACCATTGTCCTTCAGCGCCTGATTTCCATCAAATTATAGGAAAATAGGCAGAAAATAGCCGAAACTATTTCGCGGCTTAACGTATATGCTTAACATTTTATTCTGTAGGTCTACTCAACGTTATTCACCCAAGCGACATAACATGGTCGAGCCTATTTACCTAATAGTAATCCAATACATGTACTACCTAAAGGGCTTGTAACTCACTCAATACTAACACATATTATTGTAAACAAAATCAAGTCGCGGATTCACAAAAAAATTAAAAGAAAAAACACTAGTTCGTGTCTTAAAGCAGAGATTAGGCATACATATACCCCAATATGTATACACTTTCCTGTGGTGGGGGGGGCTAAGAAACTATACCTTTTTGTAATCAGAGATCAGTTTGACAAAAAATACAAAAAAAACCTTTTATGTAGCTGACGCTAGACGAACGAAAAATGTAAATTTATGCTGCTTACAGTATAGCGTGACTTAATCAGACCACAACAATAATTGTGCAATCGACCATAAACTTGTTCATAAATTAAATATTTTAAGTAACCCCCATTTTACAAACTATATATTTTTGGGGTAAAAAAATGGACATGTAACTTACCCCTGTTTACATAAACAGCCAAGCAAAAACACAAAACAAGCAAGACCTCCATCATCAACAATAATACCTCTAACCTATCTGAAAAGGATATTGACGAAATATACTATTCAAAAAAAGTAGGGGATATTTGATTTTGGGGGCATAATACTAAAATATGCAAATGACTACGAAAAAAGTCACTATAGAACCTAACAGAAGAAACATTTCCAGTTACATGTGACGCCCAAACGCACCAATAGCTACCGCATGGAATGCAGGTGATGCTTGGGATCATCATGGGGGTCCAACCCAAGATTTGTACGACTCTGACTTTGAATGTTACAGTCATTGTGGCATTGAATTCCAGGGTGAAAACATCAGTTTAATTGTTTTAGTGACCAGAAAACAAATTTTGATATGCGTCGGCTTACCCAAAATGAAAGGTTACGTGCCCTTGGCATGCTACAGATCGGCACAACACAGGCGGTTGTGGCGCGGACGATGAATGTTTCTCAGTCTGTCATAAGCAGGCTATGGTCCAGATACACAATCTGTACAGGACAGACCACACTCAGGTCGACCAAGGGCGACAACTCAAGCCCAGGATCGATTTATCCGTACCCTGGCCTTGAGAAATCGTGTCATCACAGCAAATCAGATCAGCGCTCGTCTTCAAACAGACACTGGTGTGAGAGTGAGTGACCAGACGATTCGGAATCGACTGCATAGAGGTCACCTTCGCGCCCGACGTCCTCGCGTGATCCTTTGTTTGAGAGATCATCACATTCAGGCAAGACATCGTTGGTGTAGGGATCGTCAACACTGGGATAATCGACGCTGGAGCAATGTGATGTTTTCAGATGAATCAAGGTTCACTGTTGATTTTTTTAACAGACGTAGGAGGGTGTGGCGTCTTCGAAACGAGCGCTTCCAAGACGTTAACGTCATCAGACATGATCGATTTGGGGGTGG
Source organism: Patella caerulea (assembly GCA_036850965.1). Lineage (NCBI taxonomy): Eukaryota > Metazoa > Mollusca > Gastropoda > Patellidae > Patella > Patella caerulea. The sequence goes on along the minus strand of JAZGQO010000011.1, from coordinate 62,548,034 downwards.
TTCTGTTATGGTGTGGGGAGGCATCACTGTTGCTGGAAGAACGGCTTGACATGTTGTTGCAGGGCGTGTTACAGGCCAGTTCTACCGGGACAACATCTTGGCAGTCCATGTTGTGCCATTCGCACGACGTCATGGCCGCCGTTTCATCTTCCAGGATGACAACGCAAGATGTTACAGGGCCAGGATCGTTACAGGTTACCTCCAACAACAGAACATCACCACATTACCTTGGCCAGCACTGAGTCCCGACCTATCCCCCATCGAGCATGTCTGGAACATGCTTGGACAGAGGTTACGTCAACGTCAACAAGGTCCTGCCAATGTCCAAGAACTTGCTGCTGCGTTGCAACAGGAATGGGACAATCTGGACCAACATGACCTAAGACGTCTCATTAGGAGTATGCCACGTCGGATCAATGCTTGTTTGGCAAACAGGGGAGGATTTACCCGTTACTGACTTTGTTGTGATGCTGTGGTAACTTTGCTGTTTGACCCCGGGTATCATTTTACCCTTATAATGGTCAGTCTGTACCTTACTTAGTCTAACGATCATTTGGAATAAATCGATGAATGTGAACTTCATTTCATTTTGTCATTTGTTTCTTCGTCAGTTTCATTAGGTGACTTTAATAACACTTAAAAATCAAATATCCCCTACTTTTTTTGAATAGTATATAAGCTCTGTAGTCCGTTGTCGATATATAAGTAAAACTCACAAATGTTATCCCTGTACTGTTCACACTTGGAGCACCCTCTTGTGGCACAAGGCAAGAAGTAAAACAAGGGGCCTAAACATACATTATGTAAGAGCTAAGTCTACCCGTTGCATGTCTTTCTTAAGACCTGAAATCTTATCTAAATTAGACATTAATAATACCCTCCCGGTGGCATTGCTAGCCTGCGATATTTACTGGATTAGGATCCGATTTGCAGCTCAACTTTCATTCATGATTAAATCCTAAAATGGATAATCGAGACTATGTTTTTAATCGCACCGAATTAAGTAATGTCTAAAATTCAAAAGCTAAATTCTCGGTTACTCACTGGCTCACCGTGGTTCCCGGATAGGTAATAGACAAGGAAGAACCCCACTTCGTTTCATTTTTCCGTAATATTTTTAAAAGTAAAAACTTGTGAAGGGGTGTTCCAGATCAGCTTGACGTTTAGTTGTTGCAGCTTTATAAGATCTGCAAATGTGGGCCAAGGAGTTTGTAAATACTAAATAGCAAAAAATAAAATGTTTGAATCTATAAGAGTTTCGTAGAGAGAGAGAGAGAAATGGGGTTTAACGTCCACACAACACATTAGGTCATTTCGGGACTAATATATGGTTTTAATTTTATTTCAATAATTCGGTGGCGCGTAGGGGTCTTTAGCAGTGAGAGGAAACCCACGAGGTTGAGAAGGCGCCCCTATCTCCATGCCACATACGCTCACACCAGGGCTCGAAACCACAGCCGCAAGGCAGAGGTGACCGGCCAGCTACAGTTCGAAGCGCGGCACTCTTTTTTTTTTAACCCAATTTCTTTTCATTTTATCTCCTAATATCATGTTTATAAAATTACAATACGCGAATGATCATAACAATCGAAAATGTACTTACTTAAGAGAGTTCTAAACGGTTTGCCAACCTCTAAAAAAATAAACAAGCTTAAATATCTGGACCTCTCCTCCTTATCCTCTAATGGCGTAAGACACTAAACTCAATTTCAATTCACTTGCCTCTCTTTACACATACCAAGTACAAAAACATATGATTATAAGATTTGGAAAATAAAAACTGTTTTGTCACGGAGGCGTGGTTCCAGTGGTGTGTTGTATTATGTAGACAGTCCATACCTCAATAGCAATAACTGTTCACGGTTCAATGCTTGCCGTTCAACCGATGGGCAGAGTTTAGACGAACGAGGTTAACATCACATGATAGATGATTTACTTTTGTGACAAGTGTTACACTGAGTTTTGGGGACTTGAAAATTTGTTTACGAACAACTGTACTTTAACAAAGGTCATCGGTCGACAAACCGGCTTCATAAATGGTACCCTGCCCTTTTCGGGGGTATACATCTATACCCATGCCCTAATGATGAAAGCGGGGTGGGGATGGCCTAGTGGACTAGAGTGCCGCGCTTTGACCTCTAGCTGGCCGGTCACCTCTTGCTTGCGGCTGTGGTTTCGAGCCCTGGTGTGAGCGTATGTGGCATGGAGATAGGGGCGCCTTCTCAACCTCGTGGGTTTCCTCCGGGCACTCCGGTTTCCTCCCACTGCTAAAGACCCCTACGCGCAAGCGAATTATTGAAATAAAAAATTAAACCATATGTTAGTCCAGAAATGACCTAGTTTGTGTTGAGCGGACGTTAAACCCCATTTCTCTCTTTCTCTAATAATGATGAACGTTTTCAACCTTTTAACTACTCTAGTCTTTTACATGATCATGTATTTTAAAGGGTTTTATGCTAGAAGCCCTCTGAACAGCGTTCACGGAATTGACAAGATTACCCCCCGACTCACGCCTATCTTTTGGTATCCTGGCGTCCCTGATTAGATTTATCTAATTTAAGATTTCCTTTCACTTAAGTGGTCTAACGCGCTCCATGTAGACATCATAATAATACCTTTTTATCTCAACGAGTCATGGGTTCATCCCCAGTCTTTTGCAAGGTAAGAAGAAGGAACGGTTTGTTCTTAGTTAGGGGAGAGGGGGGGGGGGTCACGGTGTCTAAGTGTGTAAGACCCTGGCTCGTTAGTCTGGGGGGCATGTGTTCAATCCCTGCATTTACCGAGTTCGGTGTAACCCCCCACCCCACCCCCCGTTAGTGATGCACGACGGACGTCAGCTGTCTAGTCGTTCAAACGGAACGAGAAAACAAGGACCCGTGTATACACGTAAAAGACGGCTTGGCAGTTGGAATTCGAAATAAGAGTAGGCCATAGTGCCGCTGTCCGGGCAAAATTTCCCTCATAGCACACTGCATGGCGTGTATCCATCTTCATTAGCCGAGTATTAGGAGCCGAGCAATAGGACGTTCGACTCCGTTTGTCAGTGATGTAAGTTGGAGGGGAGGTCCTGGCATGAAACGCGTCTAGCCATTCGTACGGTACAAAAGCCAAGGTCCTGTGTACGTGTACACGTACGTGTATGTAAAAGAACCCCCTTGGCAGATGAAATTCGAAATAAGAGTACACTGCACGGTGTATACCCGTTTAAACTTCTACGTCGTGTACAGGGACAATGTTTAACAATCAGAATTAGGGTACATTATAACATATTAAAGGAGCTAAATCACTAATATTTGGAGCCTAGAAATTTTACCAAAATGGGTCGCAACGCATTAAATAATCTTATAATATAACATTCATATTATGAATGTATATAAACTGATTTACATTCATTCATTTCCGTCTTTACTCTAATTTCAAATCACTTATGTTCGGCGAAATACGCTAGAAGTCTCAATATCATGCGAATCTCTAGTGTCTGGTTATTCTAGTCTACATTAGTGCGTATGCTCTCCATGCACCACCGTCTAGCCTTGTTCTCCAAGTAAGTTGTTAAAAGTGGATCTGGAACGGATTATGATACAAGATTCGTGCACCACTGATCTTTTTTTCGATTTTGTCTTAAATATTAGATATCAGAAGGCCGTCTTTTCCCGGTAAGATCACAACATCAATGTTCAATTAAATTGACAAATAATTTGTGTTTTCATTGTCGAAGATTGTGTATGATATTGAGTTAGAGACTTAGCTACTTTAATTCAGACCCCTACTAATCGTGTTTATCTATCCATAACAAGTATTCTAGCCTGTCGCAAGGTCTATCACTGAATCAAGGGGCGTGGTCTAGTGGTCAGTGAACTGGGCTCTCGGTTACGATGTTCCGGCGGGGATTCAAAATTTGACACGGACCAGGAATGTGTGACTTGTCTTTCGGATGGGACGAAATCCCATGTTCAGATTGACTGGCACGTAAATTAACCGTTGGTGCAGTTATATCGAAGACCGCTATCCGGGTGAAAATTTTCCTCCATAGCTTTTGACATACAGATACCATATGCAATTGTTGTCGACATATTAAAGAAGCTAAATATCTTTGGTACATTGAAATGACACAAATGGGTCGCAACATCTGTAATAATGTAATAGTAATGTATATAAACTGATTTATATTCCACATTTTATGTTATTACTGTAATTTATAACCAGTTTTGTTTGGCGAAATTGATTGCTATCTTTGGCGTCTGGTTATTCAAGTCTACATCGGTATTATTCCCCTGTGGAATATGATTAGCTTCGCTTATCGAGTCGCTATATCACAAACGGCACTCGAAAGAATTCTGGCACGCGATCTATGCGCCAATTTTAATGTTGATTTAAATTGACCAATAAGAATTCTGGCACGCGATCCATGCGTCAATTTTAATGTTGATTTATATTGACCAATAAGTCGTGTTTGCAATGTCGAAGACTACGGATAATACTGAGTTTAAGGTTTCTATCCCATGATTGTATGTGGCGAACAGCACGGTCACATGCCTAGTCTTGTCATATTTCCCCTGAACCTCTCTCCTGCTAATATATCTACCAACTTCCTCCCAAAAACGAATAATCCAGGCCAGAAACGTGCCTAGCCTTGTCATATTTCCCCTGAACCTCTCTCCTGCCAATATCTACCAACTTCCTCCCAAAAACGAATAATCCAGGCCAGAAACGTGCGAATTGCGGCGTTTAAAGATTAATTTACAAAATTAAAGATCAATTTACAAAATTAAAGATTAATTTACAAAATTAAAGATTAATTTACAAAATGAAATTTACAAAAATAATGATTATTTTACAAAATTAAAGATCAATTCATAAAATTAAAGATTAATTCACAAAATTAAAGATTAATTCAAAAATTAAATAATAATTCAAAAATTAAATAATAATTCACAAAATTAAAGATTAATTCACAAAATTAAAGATTAATTTACAAAACTGAAGATTGATCAATTTACAAAATATAGATCAATTTACAAAATATAGATCAATTTACAAAATTAAAGATTAATTTACAAAATTAAAGATTAATTTTCAAAATTAAAGATTAATTTTCAAAATTAAAGATTAATTTTCAAAATTAAAGATTAATTTACAAAATTAAAGATTAATTTACAAAATTAAAGATTAATTAAAAAATTTAAAGATTAATCTACAAAATTAAAGATTAATCTGCAAAATTAATATTAATTAAAGATTAATTTACAAAATCAATTTACAAATTTAAAGATTAATCTACAAAATTAAAGATTAATCTACAAAATTAATATTAATTAAAGATTAATTTACAAAATCAATTTCATTTTGTCAAAATAAGAAATTCAGTCTAAAGCGTATTTAAAAAAGAAACGGGTAGAATGTCATGTTATTGGCGAAAATGTGAAATTCATGATAATAAATTAAGCTCAAAAAAGAAAATATATGGTAATGTTTAATAATGTACAAAACTGTGTCAAAATATGAAAAAAATGAACATGTTAAATACATATGTTGCTAAGTATCAATTGATGAAACCAAGTCAAAGGATAAACAGCAATGGAAGTTCTCTGTATTTCATATAACAGTTGTATAAATATATATACAGTGTACATGTATATTACGTTGTACATTGTTGAGTAAATTAAATTATAAATTAAAGCTCTGTGTGTTTAATTCCATTATCATCAACAAAATGTAAGGAATCTTTATTGTCAGCACGTGTACTTGTACCATTTAATGGCATCACGTGTAAATCAGAACATGATTGACAGGTTGAGCTCCCTGGAAATGAATGGGATAATTCAGCAATAATATATTCTGGTTCCTCTTCTATAGTCGACACTGGTCGGGTTTTCAGGTCTTCGGATTCCATGGTATCTATTCTCATACTATAGATACTATCTGCATTTTCATTTCTTCTTATTACTATATTTCTTTGTTCTTTTACTTGTTTTAAATCTGAAATTCAATGAAATCGGGTTTAACATCCTACCATGTTTTAAATTTGAAAGAAAAATTATAAATTATTGAAATCAGCTAAATAAAATTATGGTTATGTAGTTCACAGGCCGAAGCTGTTGCCAAACCTTGATTCTCCGATATCAAATACGCATATGGTAGAGTTCATGATATAAGAGATGAAAGCCGCGTTGGTTGTGTTAATCCAGGCCCACAACCCCACGTATGTGCTACCACGCGCACTCGATACTGGAGAAATTCTAGTAAACCCGTGCGTGAGTCTTACACGGCACTTGCATTTGTTCGGCACAGTGGAGGATCGCAAACTGGCTCTGCACATAGAAACTTTTTACTCGGTTTCTTGCGGCTGGTCTGCGACTTAACAACCCTATGATCCGTGCGTGTCAAAACACCTACGGCGGGTGTGAGCTAAGCTTTTTAGGGCGGTGGCAGGGAATATCACAAATTAAACGTGTAGAAAATGGGCGGCGCGAGAGAGTCTTTTGAATGGGACAAAAACAGAAGGTCGTAGCGCCACTGTACGGACAAAATTTACCTCATATGGCGTATGCCAGCCTTCCTCAGCCCAGCTGCTACAGAAAAATAGGAAGTTAAACCTCATTTTATTTCAACTCGGGCCTAAATTGTAACGGAATATCACAGATCGTGTTGAAATATCGTTTGTAATCAGTATAGGCTACTCAGATACACTTACGAATTCTGAGAGCCAAAAAGGACCCAACAATCACCAGAACTATAGAACAGGCCACTATACCATAAGATATATAACTGGTTTTAAATGATGCCCCTCCTGTTAAAATACAGAAATTCATTAGTATTAGTAAACTAGCATTTCCATTCAAACATAGTTGGTCGAGATTGTTGATATTTCAACATTCTAAATTCGGTGAATATACTTTTGGAAAGTGAAATATCTTACTTAAAAGGTCTAAAAGAGTTGAACAACATCGTAATATAAAGATAATATCAAATATTGGCCAGGGAATTCGTTAACCTGTATAATTATATGAAGTAACTGACTCTCTCCCTCGCCCTTTCAAGTGAGATATTTCTATAAGGCTATAATTATTTTGTCAAACATGGTGAATTTTAAAAGTAAAAGTTAAAAACTTATGTATTGTAGGTTATTTCATGGTCTTAATATCCTTGCATAGGCTTTTGTGGGACGGGGGGATTGATCTTTCCCCGGCGTATAAAACTTCTTTCGGTGACCTTAGCGAAACCACGGCGGCTTGCATGAAAAAAACCCCAACGAACTTTGAGAAACAGAGAGAGAGAGAGAGAGAGAGAGAGAGAGAGAGAGAGAGAGAGAAATTGGGTTTAACGTCTTTTTACTGAAACCAAGTAATTTCGGGACTAACATATGGTTTAATTTTATTTCAATAATTCGCTTGCGCGTAGGGGTCTTTAGCAGTGGGAGGAAACCTGGGTACCCCGAGAAAACCTACGAGGCTGGACAGGCGATCCTACTCATAAAGCACGCCAGTAGACTCAATGACATGCTGTATGATACAGCGCGCGCACGCTAACCATTCGGACACCCAACCCCCAATTATATTATCCATAGCCTGATACAAATCGTTTAAAACATTACCTTGACTTTGTTGACACATTTCAATTGATTCGTCAGATCCATCTAAACAATCTATCTTCCCGTCACATATAACAGTGTTCCACATGAGGACGGAGGTACTGTTATTAGATGGGACACCATTCGGAACACATGAAAGCATGGCTGTTACACGACTATTAACACGGTAGCAGATATCTATGGAATAAAGAAAATATTAATCAACTAATCATAACCGTCTTTGTACACAAAAAAAAACCCATAAATGTAAAAAAAAAAGTTCATAGTTAGTTTCCTTTGCACATTATAACGTCATTTAAGAATGGATTTACCGAACCTTTCCTTTCTTGTACCGTCCCATAGTAAAAAGTATGTACTGGATAACGTGACATACCTATTGTGACGACATAATGGCATGACGTCATAGCTATACCCAAACTGTGGAAATAAGCAGTGTGTATTACAACTATTGCTAATTTAACCAGATTTTACCCAGAAAAACGTAATTATACTCTTAGGTGAGATGAAAATGTTCTTATTTACAAAATTTACAACTGATTTTCAAATTATAGCGACATTTCTACGATAAGAATCGATTAAAATCCAGATTAGAAATATTTCTATGTTTTACAATAGATATCATTATACAATCAAACCAGAGTATGTATATAATACATTAATAGTGTATATTTATAATGCGCACGTTCCTTTCGTGTAGGCTCATGGCGCAATTATCAGCTCTTCACATATACATATAATTGAAAAGTTAGTATGATAAAGCAAATAGATATGTCTTTAATTGTGACTTGAAAGATTCCAACAGATGACGGACATACGCAGCACAGTGTGCTATTTGGCGCTACGATCTAGATCTACCCTTATATCAAATTCCAACTGCCAATGGATCTTTCACGTGTACGCCAATCTATACACGGGGGTTGCTTCTGGTCCCGTCCATACGACTAGACTTGTGTCCTCGACAGGCCCCACGAAGAACTTTCTCGGCCAACAACGGGAGCGAACCATCGACCTCCAGGCTTGCAAGCCAGCGTCTTACTAACCTAGCCACCGTAGCCTCGCGGTTAACCGGGGAAATATTCTAATTGCATCTTATATATTCAATATAACAATTTTATTTTATTGTCCCTTGATTGAAAATAATTTCAGAAATATTTATTTGTTGTAACAGAATACGAAATGTCAGAGCTTCTTCTTGACGCTGTATGTGAAGCTTTACAAGAGAAGCAACTTCAAGGTTTATTAGATGAAATGAAGAGGTACAACACTCTGACCCAGACGACTGCAGTCTATAAAAACCTTTGAAAGCTTGAAATGGGAGCTGAATCTGTAAACATCGAATCAGACACAGAAGAAGAACCAGAAAAGGTGATTTCAAAAATTATCGACGAATTGGAAGAAGCAATAGAAAAACGAGAGGAAATGGTGTTATATAGGTGAAACTCACACCTTAACTCGTGTTCATATCAGGACTGAATCTGTAAAGACAAGGGCAGTCGACGCAGAAGAAGAAACTGAAAAGTGAAAGGTGATTTCAAAAATAATCGATGAATTAAAAGTAGAACTAGAAAGACGACAAGAGCCAGAACTTGACAGAAAAGATGAAACATTCAGGACAGAAGGGTTGTTTGAAAGTTTAAACACGACGAACGAAATAAATTGAGTTTAATGCAGTTTATTTGGTGGATCTGATGATATCGACTATAAACCGATTATAATTAAAAATCGTCAAACAGAAACTTATAATTACCATTTATTCCAAGATCCATTAACGGAATTTTATAATTTATTTAATTGTAACTATAGTAAAACTGTTCTAGAAATCAACCATATATCTATAGTAGAGAACGTAGAACTGATATTGATGAGGGTGTGAATAATTTTATTAGCGACAAACAAGACAGCACTTTAAATGGTAAGCAAAACACCAAAGTAAGATGTCATCAAATTATAGCCTTACACGGCATGCATACTGGTTAAAAAATTTACATGGACGACAAACCAAACCAAATATAAGACACCGCTAAACAACTTATTATTGGCCTTGAAATATATGTGATATTGTCAATTTGATTTTACTTTTTTTTTATATATTCCACTGTAATTTTTTAAAATATATTTTATTTTTATTTACTAAACATGCGTATCAAGATATATTAAGTAGCTTAAAAAATATTTTAATTAAACTTTTAATCTTGTAAATTACGCTAACTATAACACTATTTAGGTCTTACTTCAGTTTAATTCAAATAATAACAAATTCTATTACCCACCTCAAAGCTTTTATGAAAATTTCATTCTTTTGGTGCTAAACACTTCAGTTTCAATTAAATATCTTCTTTTTTGGTGGCATATGGATATTATTTGTTATCTTTGGTTCGACCTTGTAGCAGTTTTATGGATAATTGAATTAAAATTGAAACCATCCGATGATCTAGAGAGTTGATTATGAGCTTGTCATGTTAATAAATGTATAACATTGGAAACCAATAGACAGATTTAATTCTTACATAATGCATCTTTAACTGATAAATGAAAATAATTTATAAATCAAGTATAATATAATAAACCGACTATTTAATACGACATCCGCCAATCCTTTCGTCTGTTGAATTAAGTATATTTTGTTTTCTAAATTTCTAAACATGCTGGTATTTAACTTTAAATATACTATTCAAAAAAAGTAGGGGATATTTGATTTTGGGGCATAATACTAAAATATGCAAATGACTACGAAAAAAGTCACTATAGAACCTAACAGAAGAAACATTTCCAGTTGCATGTGACCCCCAAACGCACCAATAGCTACCGCATGGAATGCAGGTGATGCTTGGTATCATCATGGGGTCCCAACCCAAGATTTGCACGACTCTGACTTTGAATGTTACAGTCATTGTGGCATTGAATTCCAGGGTGGAAACATCAGTGAATTGTTTTAGTGACCAGAAAACAAATTTTGATATGCGTCGGCTTACCCAAAATGAAAGGTTACGTGCCCTAGGCATGCTACAGATCGGCACAACACAGGCGGTTGTGGCGCGGACGATGAATGTTTCTCAGTCTGTCATAAGCAGGCTATGGTCAAGATACCGTGATACACAATTTGTACAGGACAGACCACGCTCAGGTCGACCAAGGGCGACGACTCAAGCCCAGGATCGATTTATCCGTACCTTGGCCTTGAGAAATCGTGTCATCACAGCAAATCAGATCAGCGCTCGTCTTCAAACAGACACTGGTGTGAGAGTGAGTGGCCAGACGATTCGGAATCGACTGCATAGGGGTCACCTTCGCGCCCGACGTCCTCGCGTGATCCCTTGTTTGAGAGATCATCAAGACGTCGTTGGTGTAGGGATCGTCAACACTGGGATAATCGACGCTGGAGCAATGTGTTTTCAGATGAGTCAAGGTTCACTGTTGATTTTTTGGACAGACGTAGGAGGGTGTGGCGTCGTCGAAACGAGCGCTTCTAAGACGTTAACGTCATCAGACATGATCGATTTGGGGGTGGTTCTGTTATGGTGTGGGGAGGCATCACTGTTGCTGGAAGAACGGCTTTACATGTTGTTGCAGGGCGTGTTACAGGCCAGTACTACCGGGACAACATCTTGGCAGTCCATGTTGTGCCGTTCGCACGACGTCATGGCTGCCGTTTCATCTTCCAGGATGACAACGCAAGATGTCACAGGGCCAGGATCGTTACAGGTTACCTCCAACAACAGAACATCACCACATTGCCTTGGCCAGCACTGAGTCCCGACCTCTCCCCCATCGAGCATGTCTGGGACATGCTTGGACAGAGGTAACGTCAACGTCAACAACGTCCTGCCAATGTCCAAGAACTTGCTGCTGCGTTGCAACAGGAATGGGACATTCTGGACCAAAATGACCTTAGACGTCTCATTAGGATTATGCCACGTCGGATCAATGCTTGTTTGGCAAACAGAGGAGGATTTACCTGTTACTGACTTTGCTGTGATGGCGTGGTAACTTTGCTGTTTGACCCCGGGTATCATTTTACCCTTATAATGGTCAGTCGGTGCCTTACTTAGTCTAACGATCATTTGGAATAAATCGATGAATGTGAACTTCATTTCATTTTGTCATTTGTTTCTTCGTCAGTTTCATTAGGTGACTTTAATAACACTTAAAAATCAAATATCCCCTACTTTTTTTGAATAGTATAAAAGAAAAATTATTAAATGAAGTCTGAGAATTCCCATTAAAAACATTCTCTTTATACATATCTCCACATTGCTTTGACCTCATGGATACTGCATTTAATGTATTTAATTTAACAGACAGACAAAGTGGAATAAAAAAATAGGTTAAAAAAAATGTTTTTATTAATTTATCAAAAATGTCATTTCTAGTAGTGGTGGGGACAGTGTGAGTATTGTGGTGGACAGGAATCGAAAATCGAAAAGAATATATACATACATGTAAAAAACTAGTCATATGGATTGTAAATATATTTTTAAAAACACACATTTGACAGTTATAAACTAATCATTGCAGAAATCGAAACTAAAACAAATATATCAAAACTAGATATCAAAAGTATTTCAAACAAATCCTAATATACAATTGCAGGATAACGGTAAAATTAAATATTGTCAGAGACTGCGTTCATCTGGTGTCTTCTAAAAAGTTTCTGATATAACCCCCATCAATAATAATGGAATTTTCAATAAATATAAAAGTGAAATATATCCCCCTGAACTAATATTAAATAAATGCATCCTGTTCTTGGCCTGGACATTAATATAACCAACAATAAATTTAATGTCGGTATTTTCGACAAAACGGACAAATTTGGTTTTGAAGTAGTAAAATACCCGTCAACGTACAGTAACATGCCATCTATAAATTGTTTTCTATTCACAGACATGATGTTTGGCCTGGACATTGATATAACCAACAATAAATTTAATGTCGTTATTTTCGACAAAACGGACAAATTTGGTTTTGAAGTAGTAAAATACCCGTCAACGTACAGTAACATGCCATATACTACACTATAAATTGTTTTCTATTCACAGACATGATTTTTGACAATATGTAACAACAAAGAACTATTTTTTCCCAAATAAAATCCCTTTATTTTAAGTGCACTTCCAAAGGCGGTAAACAATTAAGCATGTTTTAAAAAATCCCCAAAAAATGGAAACTTCGATTTCCTCAACATACCAAGTTTAAAATTTCGTTTAAGTATATTACCAGCTACATATTGGGCAATGATCCAATTTAATAGTTATTTTAAATTTTCCGTAGTTACCGAATCCTGTATGGATTATCGTCCTTATTTTTATGCCTCAAAAATAGGCCTACACTTCTTCAGCATAACTTGTTTTGAATTTCTTGTGTGGGGTATTATATATTATAATTTGAACAATTACATAACTTAACAATTCCGATTACTCTCCAAAACTTGTACTTTTTAAAGTTTTAACGTTATTTTTATCTGGATTATCGTCCTTTTTATTGTAATTTTTGTAACATCTAAGCTATGACAGTAGGCTAAGTGATATGTACCTACGCCTATACAATTGCGATGCGGCACCGGTTTACTTATTAGAAGAACTTGCCGCTTTTAGTAGGAAGTTCTCAAAATTGCGTCGTCCGAAGGGGGTGTAGAATTTTCAGTGCAAACATGCGTCCTTGTCTAAAGAAAATCGGATAAACTTAAAGCGGGAATTTTATATTTTCTAAGAAAGTCAAAGCATAATTATATATGTCTTTTGCTAAATATGTTGTCAACATATTATACGATCATAAACATTATTTCCCACAATTGAAAATCTTTCACACAGGAAATAATAACATAATTACCTCCCTTGTTTTTCAATCCCCCCCCCCCCCCATACAATAGCTATCTTCAAACGTTTGAATTTGAAGTTGAAAATGATATTTTTGCCAATTTCTCAACTGGCAATAGTGAATTATAGGATTAATAGGATTATTCTTTAACAATGTTGGGCTGTTTATATATACCATCTATTTTAAGGCTTTATTTTAATACTTTTTAAAGACATAACTTAAAAATATGAAATTGTAGCTTTAAAAGATAGACAGCTTCATACTTTGAAAACTTTGTAGGCCTATGATAAATCCGACCCCAAACGCGTCGTCATTGGCAACGCCGTTGATAATCCGTGAATTTGAAAGTAGTTCTAATGGCGGACTTTGACTTACAGGCGAGGCTAGATGTCGGGTACTGGAATCTGTTGAGGTTTGCCGAGTGAGGGCTTTGGTCCATTCCCGACCCTGAAGTCATTTAACGTTGGATTGCCAGACCTAAAAGTAACGTGAACTGCCCATTGTGATGACATAATGACATGATCTCATAGCTATATCCAAATTCTGGAAATAAGCTGACGACTATTACTATAAAAACTTCAAATTTATCTTGATTTAACCTAGAAAACATTGATTATATTCTCAGGTGAGTTTAAAATATTACTATCTACAAAATTTACAACTTTTTTTACAATTATAACGAAATACTTACAATAAAAATAGATTAAAAACCGATTGAAAGTATGCCTATGATTGAACTTCACGTTAAGGTATGTCTATGAATAATTCATGTTAAAGTATGCCTATTAAACGTTTATTGTATTTTTATTTTTTTACAGTAAATACTAGATACAATAACAGCTATCATGAGATTATCTTTAAGGGAAGAGGTTATGTCCCAGCGTAAAGGTAATTATCATTCCATTCCTTAATAAATTAAATACAGCGATAGGAAATTAGTCGTCGTTTACATTCTCAACAATGTCTACCAAGAACTATTTGTGTATCAAGTAGCAAACATTTATATTGACGGTTAATGCCATGTTATTTTCTGACAAAACTAATTGAAAACAACAGAAGAAAAATATAGCAGCCAATTAAAACTAATGGATGCCTTTATAATAAATTTCCCACATATTCATTTCTTGTTACAGCATACGAAATGTCCAAGCTTCTTCTTGACGTTGTCTTTGCAACACTCGAGTAAAACGATAACCTGCAATCATGATTCAATGAAATGGTGAGTTATAACAGACACACTCACACTGAAATTCCCAAAAGCAATTGTAATGTTAAAATAAAGGATAAATATGTAAGAACAAGTTCGGACATAGAATTAGAAAAAGAATCGATTTCCAGAATGATTGATGAATTGGAAGATGCACTAGAAAGGCGGGAAGAACCAGTATTAGCTGAAATGGGGAGTTGCAACTCTGAAGTCTTCAAAGGCGACTGTGGGGTTGAAATGAAGGCTGATTCTGTAAAGACAAGTTCGAGTGTAAAAATAGAAACTGAAAAGGACCAGACGATTTCCAAAATGATCGATGAATTGGAAGCAGAACTAGAAAGACGACAAGAACTAAAACTTGACAGAAATGCTAAAACATTTACGACAGAGGGTTGATTGAAAATCTAAGCAAGACGAACAAAATAAATGGAGTTTATTGTACATGTACTTATCTAGTTGATTTGGTGGATCTGATGGTGTCGACTATAGACCGATTAAAATCAAAAATCGTCAAAGAGAAACTTATAATTAACATTTATTCCAAGATCCGTTAATGGAATTTTATCATTTCGTTAATTGTGACCACAGTAAAACTGTTTTGGAAATCAACCATATAATATATCAATAAATAGTACAGAACATAGAAATGATATTGATGTGAATACTTGAAATCCCAACAAACAAGAAATACCTTTAACTGGTAAGTAAAAGCGCCATTTTAATTTAATTATAAAGTTTTCAAAATTATTTGTATTTGTGGAAAAGTTCATTTTATATATATATGGCGCTTGACTGTACCTGATTTCAAGATATTATAAAACTGCTCTGGTTCCGGGGATTCGTCTCTAAAAGATATTTTTATCTCTTGTAATATAAATTTTATAATTATACAATGGCCAAAAATGTTCTTATTTTTTCAGACAAAAGGAAAAGCTCAAAAAAATCGTTTCGAGAAAGGCTGTTCACGTTTTTCTGTTGTAGCAAAACAGACAAAGGAGGGTTTGTTTAAATATAAATTAGATTATAATGTCTTACTTACTTTAATTTATTTAGTCATGCATTCATTCATTCATTCATTCGTGCATTCATAAGTTTAGCCAGTCATTCATTTAGCAATACCAAACCCAGAAATAATTTCTTCGGATATTTTTGTATTTTAATAATAAACTGATTAAACGAAATAGTTACTTCATCATAAAAGTACAATTATAACCCGGCTACGACATCCATCCATTTGTTGAATAAAATACATGTCGTACTTATATAATACGTCTCATACATCCGTTCTATTGTTGAATTAAGTAAATTTTATTTTCTAAGAGCATGTATTCTGGTAATTCAGCTTTTGAAAATATATTAATTATATCAATGGAAATAACCGCAAAGGCTCGTGTAGAATTTCCATTAACTATAAATTCTTTTGTTTTTTTTTACATCCACAGCATGGTATATAATATGTTGTTGCTTTGATCTCATTTCTTGATATTTTGTCTCTGCTATGCTTCCTGTATGTAGACGTTTATGATAGTTTTGATTATTATTAGTATTTAGCAATCTTAAAAGGGCATTTAATAACTGGATAGAGCAAAAGCAAAGCCACATACTAATGGAAAACTGGGTGGACTAAAATCAAAAACACATATTTTAAAGCAACTTTTCAAAGAGTATTGCCTCAAATTCTATCATAAGGGTTCTAAATCTTTCTAGAGCCCATTTTTTTCTGTTTCACAAAAACTTAAATTTCCTTAAAACCGTCTTAAACTAAAATTTCATCCTTACTTAAGATAGACAAAACGATTTTGAGCATTTTAGTCAAAATCTACAAAAATAATATTTTAAGTTCAAATTTCAACCTTACTTAAAATAGTGGCGTTTCACAAACCTAACATAGATACAATTTTAACTAAAATCAATTTTAACTTAGGATAGCCGTCCCCCTTTTTAACCTAAAATCACGACATTAACAAACATTGATTAGAGCTACATTGATAATATTGTGAACAGCCTGGGTCGCATAATTTTAACATACCATCATTCACGAAAATAATTTTCATTCAATCATTTTTCATAGCATGCGTGAAATACAGCCACGGTCCACCCGTTTATTTTATTGTAAGGCAATTTAAGCATTTGGATGGCGCCCCATAAACCCACTCAAAGCCTCAGTAAACTAAACACTAAAAGAAAATCATTTATTTATATCCAATGTCGTGGAAAAAAGAGCACTCATATTTGTAAATATAAATTATCTTTTTGGTATGCAATGGTTTAATATGGCCAATTTCTTGATGTTGTCATAGAAGGCCTAAAGGTCTATACTACTAGACATACATGTACCATCATGTTTTTGTGAGTTATGATGATTTGTAAAAAGATAAAGCAATAATTTCAAATGTGTTCATTGAAAAATGTTATAGGCCTATTTGAAATTACTTCTTAATATCATAATTTTATTATTCTTAATGAAGTCTTCCTTTAACTAGACCTGCATGCAGGAATGACGGGTTTCACTTTTGCCATGTTACCTTTGAACTTGAACTTGTGTCACTTTTGGTGCTACGTTACCCTTGAACATATGTCCTTTCCGGTACCAATGAAACCAATATACAGGTTTCCACATAAGCATTGCACACATCAAATAAAATGGAAACAGAATCAAACAAATCCAGCAATTTTATTTTATACATTTGTTACATGTAATTGATCCTGACAAAATAACAGTACTTCCGGTGATAATGTAAATGTTCCCTTAGTCTTATGAAATCAGAAATGGCATAAGGCATCATATGGTGAAAATTTTATGTAAATCGAATAATAATTTCCACTTTTATAGACCAAAAACCTTGAAAAGTGACGTGTAGAAAATCGTCTATTTCTCGGCAACCGTACAAGTTAGAAACCATTTTTTGGTATTTATATGACCGTATGGGTTTAATCTATTTGTTGATTGGAATCAAATATCATAATTGTATAAACATTACAAATCAGACTCATTTGAATAAAATATCGGTTTTGAAGGCTTAAAATACAGTTTTTGCCAAAATGACGCTACTTCCGGTGATAATGAAAACGTTAAATTAGTTTTATAACATCGTCTATGACATTAGGCTTCAAAGGGTGAAAATTTTATGAAAATCAAATAATAATTGACACTTTTATGGGCCAAAAACCTTCAAAAGTGACTTTCAGAAAATCGCCTATATCTCGACAACCGAACAAGTTAGAAACAATTTTATGATATCTATTTGACCGTATGAGTTTTGTTAATATGTGAATTTAAACCAAAAGTTAATTTTATTATTACATGTGACATAATTCTTGGTTGAAAAAAAGATCGATTTTAAAAGTTAAAAATTGAGTTTTTGACTAAATGACGTCACTTCCGGTGTCAATTTTAAATAGTAATCAACATGATATGACGCACACTTGCTTTTTGAATCAAATGATGTCACTTTTGTGAATATCCATTAATAATTGACTATTTTACAGGCAACATTACGAAAACAGTGACTTATGCAAAACTGCCCATTTCTCGGCAACTGCTTATATTAGAAACTAATTTTAACATACATTCTCTTCGTATGGATTATAGTGACAGGTTTATAAAAGTTAAGTAAAAAAATTTTAAAATCTGAAAAGCCTGAATGGGTTGTAAATAGGTCAATTTTACGCCTTTTTTCACCCCTTAATCCAATTTGCTAGATAACACTTTTGGTAATAAAAAAAATAACAATTGGGACAACGAAGCATATGAACTTTGTTTTATACAAATCGAACAATAAAAAATTAATCTAGGACTGAAAAACTGAATTAGCTAATGGCGGCCAAGGAAAATTACTGAGACAAATTTTTTTAACATTTTTGCGCTAGTCAGATGACTCTTTAATTCTGTGCACAACACGACTAAATAATATTTATAAATAAAAACGTTAAATCGAATAATAATTGCCACTTTTAAAGACCAAAAAACTTGAAAAGTGACTTGTAGAAAATCGGCTATTTCTCGGCAACCGTACAAGTTAGAAACCATTTTGTGGTATCTGTATGATCGTATGGGTTCATTCTATTTGTTGATTGGCATCAAATACCATAATTTGAAAAAGATTTCAAAACAGACTCATTTGAATAAAATATCTGTTTTGGAGGCTAAAAATACAGTTTTTGCCAAAATGACGTTACTTCCGGTGATAATGAAAATCTTAAATTACTTGTATGAAATCCCAAATGGCATTAGGTATAACATGGTGTGACGTTTATGAAAATCGAATAATAATTGACCCTTTTATGGCCCCGAAACCTTCAAAAGTGACCTGTAGAAAACCGTCTATTTCTCGGCAACCGAACAAGTTAGAAACCATTTTATGATATCTATATGACCATATGAGTTTTGTTTATATGTGAATTTAAACCAAAAGTAAAAATTATTAATACATATATATTAAGTTATTCTTGGTTGAATAAAACATTGATTTAAAAAAGTGTAAAATGCATTTTTTGACCAAATGATGTCACTTCCGGTGTCAATTTTAAATTGTAATCAACTTGATATGACGCTACGTGCTTTTTGAATCAAATGATGTCACTTTTATAAAAATCCAATAATAATTGACTATTTTACAGGCAAAATAACGAAAACAGTGACTTATGCAGAACTGCCCATTTCTTGGCAACTGCTTATATTACAAACGAATTTTAACATACATTTTCTTCGTATGGATTATAGCTACAAGTTTATAAAAGTTACGAAGAAATATTTTAAAATCTGAAAAGCCTGAATAGGTTGTAAATAGGCCAATTTTACACCATTTTTAGCCTCTTAATCGAATTTGCTCGAAAATGAAATCGAAATTAAAAAAACTGTTTCCTACATTTTTTGCGCCTTGAAAGGGCACACTCTTTGAGTCATATAATTTTTCAAAAAAATAATATTTGTTTATGAAGATCGTAAATAACTGTCAAAATTGTAGTTTTTGGTAAAATTATGCCACTTTCGGTGCCGACAGATAACACTTTCGGTAATAAAAAAAACGACAATTGATACAACGAAGCATATGAACTTTGTTTTATACAAATCGAACAATAAAAAATTAATCTAGGACTGAAAAACTGAATTAGCCAATGGCGGCCAAGGTAAATTACTGAGACAAAATTTTTTAACATTTTTGCACTAGTCAGATGACCCTTTAATTCTGTGCACAATACGACTAAAAAATATTCATAAATAAAAAAGTTTTTTGTAAAATTTTAAATTTTCGAAATTTGGCGCCTAATATCTTCGAAGATTTGCCGAAAATCAAAAATCGAAAGTAGCGTAGCTATGTGCCCTGTCTCAGGCTATGCCAAAATGTATCGAAAGTTAAAATCCAATGATTATTGTTAAAATTACTGCAATATTTTTAAAAACGATAACTTCGGTGATTTCGGACATTTCGCATTGTCGCAGAACGTTCAAAATAGCTTTATCCTCTAAGTCACACCCACTTTCCCAGTAAAACCGAAGAAATCGTAACGATGCGACACGTAGTTGCTGAGATCTATTCAAATTGGAATCTGAATAATAATAATAATAACTAGACCTGCAAGCAGCACTGAGCCGGCTTTCAGGAATCATACAGAAAGTTTATTATACCATAGCCGATCCATTGAGCTACCAAACTATACTTTAGTTGTTTTGCTTCAGTGACACCCTATACCATATGTTAAAGTAATATTTGCTGGCGAAAAGACCGGTCAAAATTGTAAATTATGGCAAAATTACGTCACTTCCGGTGCCGAAAGAAATTTTTATAGGTGAAAAATAAGTCGAAAATTCGCGACATACAAAATACAAACTTTGTTTTATCATATCGGGCAATAAATAATTAAGGTAAAAAACTTAGAAGTGACCCTGGGAAAATTGGCTATTATTCAACAAGGGAACATGCTAGAAGCCTTTTCTTGATATCAATATGATGGTATTGATTCAATCTTACTGCCCATTAGAGTCAGACGTTATAAAGTTAAACGAATAAAGAATATAAATCACTTCAAAAAAATGTTTGTTTTGAAGGCTAAAAATACGTTTTTTGCAAAAATTATATTACTTCCGGTGATATTGAAAATGTTAACTTGGTTCATAGAAGTCATAAATGGCATAAGGCATCAAATGTTAAAAAAATTATAAAAATCGAATAATAATTGACACTTTTATAGACCAAAAACCTTGAAAAGTGACTTATAGAAGATCGCCTATTTCTCTGTAACCGTACAAGTTAGAAACCATTTTGTGGTATCTGTATGGCCGTATGGCTTCATTCTATTCGTTGATGGGAATCAAATATCATAATTCTAAAAATATTATAAGGCAGACTCATTTTAATAAAATATTTGTTTTTTAGGTTAAAAATACAGTTTTTGCCCAAATGACGTCATTTCCGGTCACAGTGAAATTGTAAAATTGGCTTGACCTAGTCCAAATTGGCATTAAGCATCAAATGGAAAAAAAAATGCAAATCGAATAATAATTCCCTCCTTTATAGGCAAAATAACCTGAAAAGTGATGCATGCAAAATTGCATATTTCTCGGCAACTGCTCATATTACAAACTAATTTTCCCATACATTCTCTTCGTCTGGATTAATGCTACGAGTTTATGAAAATAACAAATAAATATTTCAAAATATGAAGACGCTGAATGATTTGTAAATAACTGAATTTTACACTTTATTTTACATTTTATTCGAAATTGCCCGAAAATGAAATTGGAATTAAAAAATCTGAGCTAAAGATTTTGTGCACCTTTGCAGGGTGCATCCTTTTAGTTATATCAGTTTTGAAAAAAATAACATTTGCTTTCAAAAAGTGGTACAGAACTGTCCAAATTGTAGTTTTTGTTAATATTACGTCACTTCCGTTGCCGACAGAAAAATTTCACCGTAACAAAAAATATTACAATTGGGACCACGGAGCATATGAACTTTGTTTCATACAAATCGAACAATAAATAATTGTTCTGGGTACGAAAAACTAAATTAGCCGATGGCGGCTAACGCAAATTACCGAGACAATTTTTTTTCTCATTTCTGTTCAAGTATTTTGATATTTTAACCCTGTGTAAAATACCATCAAACAATATTCATAAATGAAAAAGGTTTTCGTAAAAAAAATTTTTTTTTTTCAAAATATCGGACATTTTTTCGACTACTTCCGGTTTTACGATCATTGTCGTGATAGCTTTACGAAGTTCTTTGGATACTTAACTTTACGTACCAGAAGTGTCAGAAACATCCATTGAGTAGTCTTGGAAAAAAAGATAAATTAAAGAGCGTTTCCAAAAATTTAACGATTTTTCAATTTTTTTCAAAGTTTGAGGCCATTTTTGGACCACCTACATTATTTCAATGCTTTTCATTTTGGATTCACTATATAGACAACCGATAGGACTTTGAGTAAGGAAAGTTTAAGAAAAATCGTAGGCGTCGTTTTCGAGAAAAGGGCGTCTCGGAATGTTAAAAAATCGGAAAATACTAGATTTTTGGCATACAATAATTTATTTCCTTACCATCGAAATCGTATTATTTAGATACCATATGATGGTCCATTAATAGGGCTATCCAACGACACTTTAGTTCTTTTGGTCCGCTATTACCTAAGGGAGAAATCAAGTTTTTCGCAAGTGCGACAATTTTTTTAACCTTTTTTTTCATTTTTTGAATACTTCCGGTGTGGTTATTATTGTCGGAATAGTTTTAATAGCCGGTTTGGGCACTAAAATAGCCACAGGGCTCTGTAATGATGTATTACATTATATGATCAGATAAAGTGCCCCTGGGAAATCTGGTGTTCAAAAGTGCCAAAAATGCAAAAAAATTAAAATATCGAAAATTAAATTTCAATAACCACATACATATTATACATCGTTAGAATCGTAATTAGGTCAGCTATCTGAATATACAACCTTTTTTTGAAAATCTCTTAAAATAAAAAAATGGTGGAGCATTTTCCAAAATTTCACGATTTTTCGACTTTTTTCGATTTTCAGTCCCTTTTTTATCCTATTCCAGACATTTCAAAGTCTTATTGGATGGCTTCATGCAAAATACCTCCAAAAGGACTCTCAATAGGAAAAATTAAAAAAAAATTGTAGGTTAAGTTTTCGAGATACAGGCGTCCAAAAATGCTAAAAATCAGAAAATACTTGATTTTCAGCGTGCCATATTTTGCTGCCTGATCATAGTATCTGTATGAATTGGGTATCATACGATAGTACAATCCTAGTGCAGTCCAATGGTACCCTAATTTGTTTAATCCATTGATATCGGACGGAGAAATCGCGTTTTCCCCAAAACTATCCATTTTTTTGCATTTTTTCAAAATATTGCACATTATTTCGACTACTTCCGGTCTACGGATCATTGTTGAAATTGCTTTATTCCTTGCAATGGTCATTTGGCTTCATGCCTTAGAAGTTTCAGATTCGCCAATTCGGCCATATAACGAAACCCGAGCTCACAAAATAGGTAGAAAATTCGAAAAAAATCGATAAATAAAGGGAGATAACTCTGAATGAAACTTATATTACTGGAATCGGATGGACTTAAGATATCCAAAAATATAAGTCAAATTTGAAAATTTTGAAAAATGAAAAAAATTGTCTCTTAAACAAAATTTTTCAATTTTCGAACGCTAGAAGTCAGCGACGAAGTTTCGAAATTACAAAATCTTAGATTGCTATTGGCTCGAAAAAGATTCAGGGTTTCCGAAAATGTCATTTGTTTGAAAATGGGTAAATAATTGACGAAACTATGGTCAATTTTCCATTTTTTGACAACGTACAAAGATCTGCCACTTCCGGTATGCGCAGAATTTTCGAAAATACTTTATCAAGTAGCCACCACATGGTTTCCCGAAAGAAAAGTTGATTTCAGATCGATATCTGCTTTCGATCATGGAGAACTTGGCCCCCGTGGTAAATAATAATAATAATAATAATTTTAGTAATCTCAATAGGCTTTCAGACGAAAGTCTGAAAGCCTAATAACTAGACCTGCATGCAGGAATGACGGGTTTCACTGGTGCCATGTTACCTTTGAACTTGAACTTGTGTCAATTTCGGTGCCACGTTACTCTTGAACATATGTCACTTCCGGTACCAATGAAACCAATATACAGGTTTCCACATAAGAATTGCACACATCAAATAAAATGGAAACAGAAACAAACAAATCCAGCAATATCATTACATTTTATACATTTGTTACATGTAATTGATCCTGACAAAATTACAGTACTTCCGGTGATAATGTAAATGTTCCATTAGTTTTATGAAATCAGAAATGGCATAAGGCATCACATGGTGAAAATTTTATGTAAATCGAATCATAATTGCCACTTTTATAGACCAAAAACCTTGAAAAGTGACGTGTAGAAAATCGTCTATTTCTCGGCAACCGTACAAGTTAGAAACCATTTTTTGGTATTTATATGACCGTATGGGTTTAATCTATTTGTTGATTGGAATCAAATATCATAATTGTATAAACATTACAAATCAGACTCATTTGAATAAAATATCGGCTTTGAAGGCTTAAAATACAGTTTTTGCCAAAATGACGTTACTTCCGGTGATAATGAAAACTTTAAATTAGTTTTTGAACATCGTCTATGACATTAGGCTTCAAAGGGTGAAAATTTTTATGAAAATCGAATAATAATTGACACTTTTATGGGCCAAAAACCTTCAAAAGTGACTTTTAGAAAATCGCCTATATCTCGGCAACCGAACAAGTTAGAAACAATTTTATGATATCTTTTTGACCGTATGAGCTTTGTTAATATGTGAATTTAAACCAAAAATTAATTTTATTATTATATGTGACATAATTCTTGGTTGAAACAAATATCGATTTTAAAAGATTAAAATGCAGTTTTTGACAAAATGACGTCACTTCCGGTGTCAATTTTAAATTGTAATCAACTTGATATGACGCTACATGCTTTTTGAATCAAATGATGTCACTTTTATAAAAATCCAATAATAATTGACTTTATTACACGCAAAATAAAGAAAACAGTGACTTATGCAGAACTGCCCATTTCTCGGCAACTGCTTATTTTAGAAACTAATTTTAACATACATTCTCTTCGTATTGATTATAGCTACAAGTCTATAAGAGTTATGTAAAAATATTTTAAAATCTGAAAAGCCTGAATGGGTTGTAAATAGGTCAATTTTACGCCTTTTTTCACCTCTTAATCCAATTTGCTAGAAAATGAAATAGAAATTAAAAAAACTGCTTCCTCCATTTTTTGCGCCTTGAAAGGACACACTCTTTGAGTCATATAATTTTTCCAAAAAATAATATTTGTTTAAGAAGAAGGAAACTAACCGTCAAAATTGTAGTTTTTGGTAAAATTATGCCACTTCCGGTGCCGACAGATAACACTTTTGGTAATAAAAAAAATGACAATTGAGACAACGAAGCATATGAACTTTGTTTTATACAAATCGAACAATAAAAATTTAATCTAGGACTGAAAAACTGAATTAGCCAATGGCGGCCAAGGTAAATTACTGAGACAAAATTTTTTAACATTTTTGCACTAGTCAGATGACTCTTTAATTCTGTGCACAACACGACTAAATAATATTTATAAATAAAAACGTTAAATCGAATAATAATTGCCACTTTTAAAGACCAAAAAACTTGAAAAGTGACTTGTAGAAAATCGGCTATTTCTCGGCAACCGTACAAGTTAGAAACCATTTTGTGGTATCTGTATGATCGTATGGGTTCATTCTATTTGTTGATTGGCATCAAATACCATAATTTGAAAAAGATTTCAAAACAGACTCATTTGAATAAAATATCTGTTTTGGAGGCTAAAAATACAGTTTTTGCCAAAATGACGTTACTTCCGGTGATAATGAAAATCTTAAATTACTTGTATGAAATCCCAAATGGCATTAGGTATAACATGGTGTGACGTTTATGAAAATCGAATAATAATTGACCCTTTTATGGCCCCGAAACCTTCAAAAGTGACCTGTAGAAAACCGTCTATTTCTCGGCAACCGAACAAGTTAGAAACCATTTTATGATATCTATATGACCATATGAGTTTTGTTTATATGTGAATTTAAACCAAAAGTTAAAATTATTAATACATATTAAGTTATTCTTGGTTGAATAAAACATTGATTTAAAAAAGTGTAAAATGCATTTTTTGACCAAATGATGTCACTTCCGGTGTCAATTTTAAATTGTAATCAACTTGATATGACGCTACGTGCTTTTTGAATCAAATGATGTCACTTTTATAAAAATCCAATAATAATTGACTATTTTACAGGCAAAATAACGAAAACAGTGACTTATGCAGAACTGCCCATTTCTTGGCAACTGCTTATATTACAAACGAATTTTAACATACATTTTCTTCGTATGGATTATAGCTACAAGTTTATAAAAGTTACGAAGAAATATTTTAAAATCTGAAAAGCCTGAATAGGTTGTAAATAGGCCAATTTTACACCATTTTTAGCCTCTTAATCGAATTTGCTCGAAAATGAAATCGAAATTAAAAAAACTGCTTCCTACATTTTTTGCGCCTTGAAAGGGCACACTCTTTGAGTCATATAATTTTTCAAAAAAATAATATTTGTTTATGAAGATCGTAAATAACTGTCAAAATTGTAGTTTTTGGTAAAATTATGCCACTTCCGGTGCCGACAGATAACACTTTCGGTAATAAAAAAAACGACAATTGATACAACGAAGCATATGAACTTTGTTTTATACAAATCGAACAATAAAAAATTAATCTAGGACTGAAAAACTGAATTAGCCAATGGCGGCCAAGGTAAATTACTGAGACAAAATTTTTTAACATTTTTGCACTAGTCAGATGACCCTTTAATTCTGTGCACAATACGACTAAAAAATATTCATAAATAAAAAAGTTTTTTGTAAAATTTTAAATTTTCGAAATTTGGCGCCTAATATCTTCGAAGATTTGCCGAAAATCAAAAATCGAAAGTAGCGTAGCTATGTGCCCTGTCTCAGGCTATGCCAAAATGTATCGAAAGTTAAAATCCAATGATTATTGTTAAAATTACTGCAATATTTTTAAAAACGATAACTTCGGTGATTTCGGACATTTCGCATTGTCGCAGAACGTTCAAAATAGCTTTATCCTCTAAGTCACACCCACTTTCCCAGTAAAACCGAAGAAATCGTAACGATGCGACACGTAGTTGCTGAGATCTATTCAAATTGGAATCTGAATAATAATAATAATAATAACTAGACCTGCATGCAGGAATGACGGGTTTCACTGGCGCCACGTCACTTTCGGTGCCACGTTACCCTTAAACATATGTCACTTCCGATAACAATGAAACCATCAAACAGGTTTCCACATAAGCATTGTAAACATCAAATAAAACGGACGAAGAATCAACCAAATCCAGCAATATCAATTCATTTTATATATATGTTACTTGTAAGTGATCCTGGCAAAATTTCATTACTTCCGGTGATAATGAAAATGTTCAATTAGTTTTATGAAATCAGAAATGGCATAAGGCAGCATTATGGCGAAAATTGTATGTAAATCGAATGAGAATTGCCACTTTTATAGACCAAAAACCTTGAAAAGTGACTTGTAGAAAATCGTCTATTTCTCGGCAACCGTACACGATAAAAACTATCTTTTGGTATCTATATGATCGTATGGGTTCAATCCATTTGTTGATTGGAATCAAATATCATAATTTGAAATATATTACAAATCAGACTCATTTGAAAAAAATGTCTATTTTGAAGGCTAAAAATACAGTTTTTGCCAAAATGACATTACTTCCGGTGATACTGAAAATGTTAAATTAGTTCTATGAAATCATAAATGACACAAGATATCATATGGTGAAAATTTTATGAAAATCGAATAATAACTGACACTTTTATAGACCAAAAACCTTGAAAAGTGACTTAAGGAAAATCGCCCATTTCTCTGCAACCGTACAAGTTAGAAACCATTTTGTGGTATCTGTGTGGTCGTATGGGTTCAATCTATTTGATCAATAGAATCAAATATCACAATTTGAAAAAAAATAACAAATACGACTCATTTGAATAAAATATTGTTTTTTGAAGGCTAAAATTTAAGTTTTGAGCAAATGACGCCATTTCCGGTGGCAGCGCAAGGGGTAAAATGGTTTGACATAGTCCACTATGGCATTAGGCATCCAATGGCGAAAGAAAATTGAAAATCGAATAATAATTGATTCTTTTACAGCCAAAATTACGTGAAAAGTGACTCATGCAAAATTGCCTATTTCTCGGCAACTGCTTATATTACAAACTAATTTTCACATACATTCTCTTCGTATGGATTAAAGCTACAAGTTTATAAAAGTTACGTAAAAATATTTTAAAATCTGAAAAGCCTGAATGAGTTGTAAATAGGTTAATTTTACGCCTTTTTTCACCTCTTAATCCAATTTGCTAGAAAATGAAAAAGAAATTAAAAAAACTGCTTCCGACATTTTTTGCGCCTTTAAAGGACACACTCTTTGAGTCATATAATTTTTCAAAAAAATAATATTTGTTTTCAAAAAATGTACCTAACTGTCAAAATTGTAGTTTTTGGTAAAATTATGCCACTTCCGGTGCCGACAGATAACACTTTTGGTAATAAAAAAAATGACAATTGAGACAACGAAGCATATGAACTTTGTTTTATACAAATCGAACAATAAAAAATTAATCTAGGACTGAAAAACTGAATTAGCCAATGGAGGCCAAGGAAAATTACTGAGACAAAATTTTTTAACATTTTTGCGCAAGTCAGATGACTCTTTAATTCTGTGCACAACACGACTAAAAAATATTCATAAATAAAAAAGTTTTTTGTAAAATTTTAAATTTCCGAAATTTGGCGCCTAATATCTTCGAAGATTTGCCGAAAATCAAAAATCGAAAGTAGCGCAGCTATGTGCCCTGTCTCCAGCTATGCCAAAATGTATCGAAAGTTAAAATCCCATGATTATTGTTAAAATTACCGCAATATTTGTAAAAACGATAACTTCGGTGATTTCGGACATTTCGCATTGTCGCAGAACGTTCAAAATAGCTTTATCCTCTAAGTCACACCCACTTTCCCAGTAAAACCGAAGAAATCGTAACGATGCGACACGTAGTTGCTGAGATCTACTCAAAACAAAAGAAGAATAATAATAATAATAATAAGAATAATAATTTTAACAAAAACAATAGTGTTTCACACAAGCTTCGCAGTGTGAAACCCTAACTAGACCTGCAAGCAGCACTGAACCGGCTTTCAGGAATCATACAGGAAGTTTATTATACCATAGCCGATCCATTGAGCTACCAAACTATACTTTAGTTGTTTTGCTTCAGTGACACCCTCTATCATATCTAAAAGTAATATTTGCTGGCTAAAAGACCGGTCAAAATTGTAAATTATGGCAAAAGTATGTCACTTCCGGTGCCGAAAGAAATTTTTATAGATGAAAAATAAGTCGAAAATTCGCAACATACAAAATACAAACTTTTTTTTATAAATATCGGACAATAAATAATTAACCTATAACCCATAAACTGAAATTAAGAAGGTAAAAAACTGAAAAGTGACCCTCGGAAAATTGGTTATTATTCGACAAGGGAACATGCTAGAAGATTTTTCTTGATATCAATATGATGGTATTGATTCAGTCTTACTGCCCATTAGAGTCAGACGTTATAAAGTTAAACGAATAATAAATATAAATCCCTTCAAAAAAATGTTTGTTTTAAAGGCTAAAAATACGTTTTTTGCAAAAATTACATTACTTCCGGTGATATTGAAAATTTTAACTTGGTTCATAGAAGTCATAAATAGCATAAGGCATGAAATGGTAAATAAATTGTAAAAATCGAAGAATAATTGACAGTTTTACAGACCAAAAACCTTGAAAAGTGACTTATAGAAGATCGCCTATTTCTCTGTAACCGTACAAGTTAGAAACCATTTTGTGGTATCTGTATGGTCATATGGCTTCATTTTATTCGTTGATGGGAATCAAATATCATAATTTTAAAAATATTATAAGGCAGACTCATTTGAATAAAATATTTATTTTTTAGGTTAAAAATACAGTTTTTGCCCAAATGACGTCATTTCCGGTCACAGTGAAAATGTAAAATTGGCTTGACCTAGTCCAAATTGGCATTAGGCATCAAATGGAAAAAAAATATTGCAAATCGAATAATAATTAACTCTTTTATAGGCAAAATAACGTGAAAAGTGATGCATGCAAAATTGCATATTTCTCGGCAACTGCTCATATTACAAACTAATTTTCGCATACATTCTCTTCGTCTGGATTATTGCTACGAGTTTATGAAAATTACAAATAAATATTTCAAAATATGAAGACGCTGAATGAATTGTAAATAACTGAATTTTACACTTTATTTTACATTTTATTCGAAATTGCCCGAAAATGAAGTTGAAATTAAAAAATATGAGCTAAGGTTTTTGTGCACCTTTGCAGGGTGCATCCTTTTAGTCATATCAGTTTTGAAAAAAAATAATATTTGCTTTCAAAAAGTGGTACCGAACTGTCAAAATTGTAGTTTTTGTTAATATTACGTCACTTCCGTTGCCGACAGAAAAATTTCACCGTAACAAAAAAAATTACAATTGGGACCATGGTGCATATGAACTTTGTTTTATACAAATCGAACAATAAATAATTTTTCTGGGTACGAAAAACTAAATTAGCCGATGGTGGCTAACGCAAATTACCGAGACAATTTTTTTCTCATTTCTGCTCAAGTACGATGATATTTTAACCCTGTGTAAAATATCATCAAAAAATATTCATAAATAAAAAAGGTTTTCGTAAAAAAATTAATTTTTTTCGAAATATCGGACATTTTTTCGACTACTTCCGGTTTTACGATCGTTGTTGTGATAGCTTTACGAAGTCCTTTGGATACTTAACTGTACGTACCAGAAGTGTCAGAAACATCCATTGAGTAGTTTTGGAAAAAAAGATAAATTAAAGAGCGTTTCAAAAAATTTAACGATTTTTCAATTTTTTTCAAAGTTTGAGGCCATTTTTCGACCACTTATATTATTTCAATGCTTTTCATTTTGGATTCCCTATATAGACAACTGACAGGACTTTGAGTAATAAACGTTTAAGAAAAATCGTAGGCGTCGTTTTCGAGAAAAGGGCGTCTCAGAATGTTAAAAAATTGGAAAATACTAGATTTTTGGCATACAATAATTTATTTCCTTACCATCGAATTCGTATTATTTAGATACCATATGATGGTCCATTAATAGGGCTATCCAGCGACACTTTAGTTCTTTTGGTCCGCTATTACCTAAGAGAGAAATCAAGTTTTTCGCAAGTGCGACAATGTTTTTACTCTTTTTTTTTCATTTTTTGAATACTTCCTGTATGGTTATTATTGTCGGAATAGTTTTAATAGCCGGTTTGGGCACTAAAATAGCCACAGGGCTCTGTAATGATATATTACATTATCTGATCAGATAAAATGCCCCTGAGAAATCCTATGTTCAAAAGTGTCAAAAATGCAAAAAATTTAAAATATCGAAAATTAAATTTTAATAATTACATACATATTATACATCGTTAGAATCGTAATTAGGTCAGCTATCTGAATATACAACCTTTTTTTGAAAATCTCTTAAAATAAAAAAATAGTAGAGCATTTTCCAAAATTTCACGATTTTTCGACTTTTTTCGATTTTCAGTCCCTTTTTTATCCTATTCCAGACATTTCAAAGTCTTATTGGATGGCTTCATGCAAAATACCTCCAAAAGGACTCTCGATAGAAAAAATTTAAAAAAAATTGCAGGTTAAGTTTCCGAGATACAGGCGTCCAAAAACGCTCCAAATCAGAAAATACTTGATTTTCAGCGTGCCATATTTTGCTGTCTGTTCATAGTATCCGTATGAATGGGGTATCATATGATAGTCCAACAATCGTGCCATCAAACGGTACCTTCATTCGTTTAATCCATTGATATCGGACGGAGAAATAGCGTTTTCCCCAAAAATATCCATTTTTTGCATTTTTTTCAAAATATTGCACATTATTTCGACCACTTCCGGTTTAAGGATTCTTGTCGAAATTGCTTTATCAGTTGGTATTGGACTATAACTTCATGTTCCAGAAGTTTCAGAAACGTCAATTCTGCCATAAAACGAAAACCGAGCTCACAAAATGGGAAGAAAATTCGAAAAAAATCGAAAAATAAAGGGCGATAACTCTGAATGAAACTTATATTACTGGAATCGGATGGACTTCAGGTATCCAAAAATGTAGGTCAAATTTGAAAATTTTGAAAAATAACAAAAATTGTCTCGTAAACAACATGTTTTCAATTTTCAAACGATAAAAATCATAGACGAATGTTCGAAATTGAAAAATGTGAGATAGCCATTGTCTCAGAAAAGATTCAGGGATTCCAAAAATGTAATTTGTTTGAAAATGGATAAAGAATTGACGAAACTATGGCCGATTTTCAATTTTTAGAGAAAGTACAAAGTTCGGTCACTTCCGGTATGCGCAGAAATTTCAAAAATATTTTATCAAGTAGCCACCACATGGTTTCCCGATAGAAAAGCTAATTCCAGATCGATATCTGTTTTCGATCATGGAGATCTAGGCCCTCGCGGTAAATAATAATAATAATAATAATAATAATAACTAGACCTGCAAGCAGCACTGAACCGGCTTTCAGGAATCATACAGGAAGTTTATTATACCATAGCCGATCCATTGAGCTACCAAACTATACTTTAGTTGTTTTGCTTCAGTGACACCCTCTATCATATCTAAAAGTAATATTTGCTGGCTAAAAGACCGGTCAAAATTGTAAATTATGGCAAAAGTATGTCACTTCCGGTGCCGAAAGAAATTTTTATAGATGAAAAATAAGTCGAAAATTCGCAACATACAAAATACAAACTTTTTTTTATAAATATCGGACAATAAATAATTAACCTATAACCGATAAACTGAAATTAAGAAGGTAAAAAACTGAAAAGTGACCCTCGGAAAATTGGTTATTATTCGACAAGGGAACATGCTAGAAGATTTTTCTTGATATCAATATGATGGTATTGATTCAGTGTTACTGCCCATTAGAGTCAGACGTTATAAAGTTAAACGAATAATAAATATAAATCCCTTCAAAAAAATGTTTGTTTTAAAGGCTAAAAATACGTTTTTTGCAAAAATTACATTACTTCCGGTGATATTGAAAATTTTAACTTGGTTCATAGAAGTCATAAATAGCATAAGGCATGAAATGGTAAATAAATTGTAAAAATCGAATGATAATTGACAGTTTTACAGACCAAAAACCTTGAAAAGTGACTTATAGAAGATCGCCTATTTCTCTGTAACCGTACAAGTTAGAAACCATTTTGTGGTATCTGTATGGTCGTATGGCTTCATTTTATTCGTTGATGGGAATCAAATATCATAATTTTAAAAATATTATGAGGCAGACTCATTTGAATAAAATATTTATTTTTTAGGTTAAAAATACAGTTTTTACCCAAATGACGTCATTTCCGGTCACAGTGAAAATGTAAAATTGGCTTGACCTAGTCCAAATTGGCATTAGGCATCAAATGGAAAAAAAATATTGCAAATCGAATAATAATTAACTCTTTTATAGGCAAAATAACGTGAAAAGTGATGCATGCAAAATTGCATATTTCTCGGCAACTGCTCATATTACAAACTAATTTTCGCATACATTCTCTTCGTCTGGATTATTGCTACGAGTTTATGAAAATTACAAATAAATATTTCAAAATATGAAGACGCTGAATGAATTGTAAATAACTGAATTTTACACTTTATTTTACATTTTATTCGAAATTGCCCGAAAATGAAGTTGAAATTAAAAAATATGAGCTAAGGTTTATGTGCACCTTTGCAGGGTGCATCCTTTTAGTCATATCAGTTTTGAAAAAAAATAATATTTGCTTTCAAAAAGTGGTACCGAACTGTCAAAATTGTAGTTTTTGTTAATATTACGTCACTTCCGTTGCCGACAGAAAAATTTCACCGTAACAAAAAAAATTACAATTGGGACCATGGTGCATATGAACTTTGTTTTATACAAATCGAACAATAAATAATTTTTCTGGGTACGAAAAACTAAATTAGCCGATGGTGGCTAACGCAAATTACCGAGACAATTTTTTTTCTCATTTCTGCTCAAGTACGATGATATTTTAACCCTGTGTAAAATATCATCAAAAAATATTCATAAATAAAAAAGGTTTTCGTAAAAAAATTAATTTTTTTCGAAATATCGGACATTTTTTCGACTACTTCCGGTTTTACGATCGTTGTTGTGATAGCTTTACGAAGTCCTTTGGATACTTAACTGTACGTACCAGAAGTGTCAGAAACATCCATTGAGTAGTTTTGGAAAAAAAGATAAATTAAAGAGCGTTTCAAAAAATTTAACGATTTTTCAATTTTTTTCAAAGTTTGAGGCCATTTTTCGACCACTTATATTATTTCAATGCTTTTCATTTTGGATTCCCTATATAGACAACTGACAGGACTTTGAGTAAGAAACGTTTAAGAAAAATCGTAGGCGTCGTTTTCGAGAAAAGGGCGTCTCAGAATGTTAAAAAATTGGAAAATACTAGATTTTTGGCATACAATAATTTATTTCCTTACCATCGAAATCGTATTATTTAGATACCATATGATGGTCCATTAATAGGGCTATCCAGCGACACTTTAGTTCTTTTGGTCCGCTATTACCTAAGGGAGAAATCAAGTTTTTCGCAAGTGCGACAATGTTTTTACTCTTTTTTTTCATTTTTTGAATACTTCCGGTATGGTTATTATTGTCGGAATAGTTCTAATAGCCGGTTTGGGCACTAAAATAGCCACAGGGCTCTGTAATGATATATTACATTATCTGATCAGATAAAATGCCCCTGAGAAATCCTATGTTCAAAAGTGCCAAAAATGCAAAAAAAATTAAAATATAGAAAATTAAATTTTAATAATTACATACATATTATACATCGTTAGAATCGTAATTAGGTCAGCTATCTGAATATACAACCTTTTTTTAAAAATCTCTTAAAATAAAAAAATAGTAGAGCATTTTCCAAAATTTCACGATTTTTCGACTTTTTTCGATTTTCAGTCCCTTTTTTATCCTATTCCAGACATTTCAAAGTCCTATTGGATGGCTTCATGTCAAATACCTCCCAAAGGACTCTCGATAGAAAAAATTTAAAAAATATTGCAGGTTAAGTTTTCGAGATACAGGCGTCCAAAAACGCTCCAAATCAGAAAATACTTGATTTTCAGCGTGCCATATTTTGCTGTCTGTTCATAGTATCCGTATGAATGGGGTATCATATGATAGTCCAACAATCGTGCCATCAAACGGTACCTTCATTCGTTTAATCCATTGATATCGGACAGAGAAATAGCGTTTTCCCCCAAAATATCCATTTTTTGCATTTTTTTCAAAATATTGAACATTATTTCGACCACTTCCGGTTTGAAGATCCGTGTCGAAATTGCTTTATCAGTTGGTATTGGACTATAACTTCATGTTCCAGAAGTTTCATAAACGTCAATTCTACCATAAAACGAAACCCGAGCTCGCAAAATGGGAAGAAAATTCGAAAAAAATCGGAAAATAAAGGGCGATAACTCTGAATGAAACTTATATTACTGGAATCGGATGGACTTCAGGTATCCAAAAATGTAGGTCAAATTTGAAAATTTTGAAAAATAACAAAAATTGTCTCGTAAACAACATGTTTTCAATTTTCGAACGATAAAAGTCATAGACGAATGTTCGAAATTGAAAAATGTGAGATAGCCATTGTCTCAGAAAAGATTCAGGGATTCCAAAAATGTAATTTGTTTGAAAATGGATAAAGAATTGACGAAACTATGGCCGATTTTCAATTTTTAGAGAAAGTACAAAGTTCGGTCACTTCCGGTATGCGCAGAAATTTCAAAAATATTTTATCAAGTAGCCACCACATGGTTTCCCGATAGAAAAGCTAATTCCAGATCGATATCTGTTTTCGATCATGGAGATCTAGGCCCTCGCGGTAAATAATAATAATAATAATAATAACTAGATCTGCTACTGTCCCATGCAGATATGAAAGCTTTCATATTCATCGTCACGTGTCATTGATTGTATCAAGTATCCTAAATAAAAGGATAAGAAGAAAAAATTACGCGAAGTTACAAGTCTAAATATAGTATGAAACATTGCACCCAGGCATAACAATAATCTGAAAACTAAAGGGAAATAACTGAAACTTGTATTACTGTAATGAGACGGATGAGAGAATGAAATGAAAATGGCGGGAAAAAAAAATAAAAATGTCAGGTTGGACAGGCGACCTTACTCCTTGTCACGTACAACCGGGCATTCGAAAACACGCTAGTTAACTCAATGACATTCGCGCGTGCTAGCCATTCAGCCATCCAACCCACCCTTTGAAATCCGACACGTGCAATATGTCATATAGGAAGAATAAGAAGTCGCTCACAACAAAATGGTAAATTAATGAGTTTAGGTCAAAAGGTTGAGCTACTATTTTAGAGTACTTAATAGTTTTAAAGAGACACGTTAAGGGTTGTTCATAGTTAAATGAAAGTTTAATTTTAAATAAGACCAATAAAATTAGGATTTAATAATGCCAGACAAATATTTCCAATATGTTTGGTTATAACATTTCAACCGGCCCAAATTTTCTATTTGAACAGTTTAATTTGCATGGTACCTTTAGTTATCAACCGAATATTACAAAACTTTTAAAAATAAGCTCCCCCTGACCAGCTGAAGCGTTCGCAATAAACGTTTGCCCCTTAAAATCTGCAAATTGCTGACTTTAAAGTGAGAAACATTACAACCGGGCGAAATTTTCTGTTTTATCACTTTTACAGTACCTTTGATTACCAACCGATTATTACAAAACTTTAAAAATAAAAGAGAAAGAGAGAAATGCGGCCTAATGTCCATTCGACACAAACTAGGTCATTTTGTGACTAACATATGTTTTTTAATTTTATTTAAAAACTCCCCTTGCGCTTACTGGTCTTTAGCCTTTGGGAGGAAACCGAAGGACACGGAGAAAACCCACGAGGTTGGACATCATACTTCATGTCACGTGCAACCTGGAGATCGAAACGACGCTCGTTGACTCAATGACAGACGTTACGATACAGCGCGCACATGCTAACCATTCAGCCTCCCTGAATTCGGAAAATTGCTGACTTATAGCAAGAAACATTTCAACCGGGCGAAATTTTCTGTTTTAACAGTTTAATGTGCACGGTACTTTAATTGCCAACCGATTATTACAACTGACCAGCTTAATCGTGTGCAATAAACGTTTGGCCTGTGAATTGAAAGTTCTGCACGGAGAAAGTTCATCTTGATTTCCCGGCGTGGTTCCCCGTTGTCAGTGAGGCAGGACGGAGGGCCTGACAAGCACAGCTGTCTAGTCGTTCGGATGGGATGAAACACCAAGGTCCCGTGTACACATTGGAGTGCACGTAAAATATCCCTAAGCAGTTGGAATTCGATACTGTTGAATAAGCTCTATACGATGACTAAATGTGTAGATTGTAGTCACCCACACTGCATGTTTCGCTTAACAATGAAAGGGTGCCGTTTTCAATTTTCGATCCTTTTGTTCTTCTACTCCAGATATGTTGGACTGTTGATCGATGGTTTCATATAAAAGACTACCAATAAGAATCTTTGTAGAAGAAGTTCCCAAAAAAATATTATGTTGACTTTACGAGAAAGACCTCTAAACATGCTCCAAATTGTAAAAATACGACTTTTTGGATTTTCAATCTATTTTTTTCGGCTATCCCTGATATTTAAAAAAATGATACAATGATTTCAAACAACAGGCTAGCTATTAGACTCTCTATTGACAAAAGTTTCATCGCCCTCCCTTCATTATAACCGAAGTTATCGTGCCCTAAAGAATCAACAAATCAGCATCCTTATCTCTGCTTACCCTAGGCAGAAAATGCTCATCTTTGAACTCAATCATGACATTGACCTAGTGAACGTCTACACCAAGTTTGAACATTCTAGCTTAATTAGAAGGAGAGTTATTGTGTTCCAAAGTCCCGGCCCTTCAAATTGCTTCTATTTTTCATTTTCAATTCAAAATGGTGACCATCACGTGACCGAAATCAAAATTCGGATCCGATAGATTTTTAGGCATTCCTTCAAGGATTCTGAAAATATAACTCCCGAGTCTGTAAGTAAAATAGCAAAAAAGCCTTTTTGATTTTTCACGTTTAAAGATGGTGGCACTTCCGGTTCGATCGACAAACTCCATATTTTGTGTACGAATCAGTAATTACTTGTCTAGCATCAAAAAAAAAAAATTAGGTCATTCTGACCTATATTTCGACGATTTTTTTGAAAACTTTGATCCTTAATTTCGTCAAGGGGAGATAATTTAGAACATTTATAATTATATTTTTGAAGTCACATAGGTAACATCTACTTATACACTAAATTTCATGAAAATCGTACAACTATTAAAGAAGTTCTCAAATTGGTCTAAACTTCCGGTTCGAAATCACAGCGACGAATTTTCGAAATTGGAAAATGCGAAACTGCAGATGAAAATGATTTTTTTCAAGGTATTCAAAGAAAAAAGAATTAGTAAAATCGGTCAAAAAATAACAAAGTTACGACTATGCATTTTCAGTTTTTTCGTTCGTAAAATTCGGTGATTTCGGATTCGTAAAACGTTTTGAAAATATATTTAATCAACAGCCACCACACATTTTTGGGGGGATAGGTAAAAGTTTCAGAACGATCCTATCGTTAGATTCTGAGAAATCCGATTTGTGGACAAAACACAAAAAAAAAATAACAATAATAATCTTAACAGAAACAATAAGCTTTCATATGTAATATGAAAGCTTAATAATAAT
Source organism: Patella caerulea (assembly GCA_036850965.1). Taxonomy (NCBI): domain Eukaryota; kingdom Metazoa; phylum Mollusca; class Gastropoda; family Patellidae; genus Patella; species Patella caerulea. The sequence continues at coordinate 62,509,404 of JAZGQO010000011.1, read as the reverse complement.
AATTTTAGTAATCTCAATAGGCTTTCAGACGAAAGTCTGAAAGCCTAACTAGACCTGCATGCAGGAATGACGGGTTTCACTGGTGCCACGTCACTTTCGGTGCCACGTTACCCTTAAACATATGTCACTTCCGATACCAATGAAACCATCAAACAGGTTTCCACATAAGCATTGTAAACATCAAATAAAATGGACGAAGAATCAACCAAATCCAGCAATATCAATTCATTTTATATATATGTTACTTGTAAGTGATCCTGGCAAAATTTCATTACTTCCGATGATAATGAAAATGTTCAATTAGTTTTATGAAATCAGAAATGGCATAAGGCAGCATAATGGCGAAAATTGTATGTAAATCGAATGAGAATTGCCACTTTTATAGACCAAAAACCTTGAAAAGTGACTTGTAGAAAATCGTCTATTTCTCGGCAACCGTACACGATAAAAACTATCTTTTGGTATCTGTATGATCGTATGGGTTCAATCCATTTGTTGATTGGAATCAAATATCATAATTTGAAATATATTACAAATCAGACTCATTTGAAAAAAATGTCTGTTTTGAAGGCTAAAAATACAGTTTTTGCCAAAATGACATTACTTCCGGTGATACTGAAAATGTTAAATTAGTTCTATGAAATCATAAATGACACAAGATATCATATGGTGAAAATTTTATGAAAATCGAATAATAACTGACACTTTTATAAACCAAAAACCTTGAAAAGTGACTTAAGGAAAATCGCCCATTTCTCTGCAACCGTACAAGTTAGAAACCATTTTGTGGTATCTGTATGATCGTCTGGGTTCAATCTATTTGATCAATAGAATCAAATATCACAATTTGAAAAAAATAACAAATACGACTCATTTGAATAAAATATTGTTTTTTGAAGGCTAAAATTTAAGTTTTGAGCAAATGACGTCATTTCCGGTGGCAGCGCAAGGGGTAAAATGGTTTGACATAGTCCACTATGGCATTAGGCATCCAATGGCGAAAGAAAATTGAAAATCGAATAATAATTGATTCTTTTACAGCCAAAATTACGTGAAAAGTGACTCATGCAAAATTGCCTATTTCTCGGCAACTGCTTATATTACAAACTAATTTTCACATACATTCTCTTCGTATGGATTATAGCTACAAGTTTATAAAAGTTACGTAAAAATATTTTAAAATCTGAAAAGCCTGAATGAGTTGTAAATAGGTCAATTTTACGCCTTTTTTCACCTCTTAATCCAATTTGCTAGAAAATGAAAAAGAAATTAAAAAAACTGCTTCCGACATTTTTTGCGCCTTTAAAGGACACACTCTTTGAGTCATATAATTTTTCAAAAAAATAATATTTGTTTTCAAAAAATGTACCTAACTGTCAAAATTGTAGTTTTTGGTAAAATTATGCCACTTCCGGTGCCGACAGATAACACTTTTGGTAATAAAAAAAATGACAATTGAGACAACGAAGCATATGAACTTTGTTTTATACAAATCGAACAATAAAAAATTAATCTAGGACTGAAAAACTGAATTAGCCAATGGAGGCCAAGGAAAATTACTGAGACAAATTTTTTTAACATTTTTGCGCAAGTCAGATGACTCTTTAATTCTGTGCACAACACGACTAAAAAATATTCATAAATAAAAAAGTTTTTTGTAAAATTTTAAATTTCCGAAATTTGGCGCCTAATATCTTCGAAGATTTGCCGAAAATCAAAAATCGAAAGTAGCGCAGCTATGTGCCCTGTCTCCAGCTATGCCAAAATGTATCGAAAGTTAAAATCCCATGATTATTGTTAAAATTACCGCAATATTTGTAAAAACGATAACTTCGGTGATTTCGGACATTTCGCATTGTCGCAGAACGTTCAAAATAGCTTTATCCTCTAAGTCACACCCACTTTCCCAGTAAAACCGAAGAAATCGTAACGATGCGACACGTAGTTGCTGAGATCTACTCAAAACAAAAGAAGAATAATAATAATAATAATAAGAATAACTAGACCTGCATGCAGGAATGACGGGTTTCACTGGTGCCACGTCACTTTCGGTGCCACGTTACCCTTAAACATATGTCACTTCCGATACAAATGAAACCATCAAACAGGTTTCCACAAAAGCATTGTAAACATCAAATAAAATGGACGAAGAATCAACCAAATCCAGCAATATCAATTCATTTTATATATATGTTACTTGTAAGTGATCCTGGCAAAATTTCATTACTTCCGGTGATAATGAAAATGTTCAATTAGTTTTATGAAATCAGAAATGGCATAAGGCAGCATAATGGCGAAAATTGTATGTAAATCGAATGAGAATTGCCACTTTTATAGACCAAAAACCTTGAAAAGTGACTTGTAGAAAATCGTCTATTTCTCGGCAACCGTACACGATAAAAACTATCTTTTGGTATCTATATGATCGTATGGGTTCAATTCATTTGTTGATTGGAATCAAATATCATAATTTGAAATATATTACAAATCAGACTCATTTGAAAAAAATGTCTGTTTTGAAGGCTAAAAATACAGTTTTTGCCAAAATGACATTACTTCCGGTGATACTGAAAATGTTAAATTAGTTCTATGAAATCATAAATGACACAAGATATCATATGGTGAAAATTTTATGAAAATCGAATAATAACTGACACTTTTATAGACCAAAAACCTTGAAAAGTGACTTAAGGAAAATCGCCCATTTCTCTGCAACCGTACAAGTTAGAAACCATTTTGTGGTATCTGTATGATCGTATGGGTTCAATCTATTTGATCAATAGAATCAAATATCACAATTTGAAAAAAATAACAAATACGACTCATTTGAATAAAATATTGTTTTTTGAAGGCTAAAATTTAAGTTTTGAGCAAATGACGTCATTTCCGGTGGCAGCGCAAGGGGTAAAATGGTTTGACATAGTCCACTATAGCATTAGGCATCCAATGGCGAAAGAAAATTGAAAATCGAATAATAATTGATTCTTTTACAGCCAAAATTACGTGAAAAGTGACTCATGCAAAATTGCCTATTTCTCGGCAACTGCTTATATTACAAACTAATTTTCACATACATTCTCTTCGTATGGATTATAGCTACAAGTTTATAAAAGTTACGTAAAAATATTTTAAAATCTGAAAAGCCTGAATGAGTTGTAAATAGGTCAATTTTACGCCTTTTTTCACCTCTTAATCCAATTTGCTAGAAAATGAAAAAGAAATTAAAAAAACTGCTTCCGACATTTTTTGCGCCTTTAAAGGACACACTCTTTGAGTCATATAATTTTTCAAAAAAATAATATTTGTTTTCAAAAAATGTACCTAACTGTCAAAATTGTAGTTTTTGGTAAAATTATGCCACTTCCGGTGCCAACAGATAACACTTTTGGTAATAAAAAAAATGACAATTGAGACAACGAAGCATATGAACTTTGTTTTATACAAATCGAACAATAAAAAATTAATCTAGGACTGAAAAACTGAATTAGCCAATGGAGGCCAAGGAAAATTACTGAGACAAAATTTTTTAACATTTTTGCGCAAGTCAGATGACTCTTTAATTCTGTGCACAACACGACTAAAAAATATTCATAAATAAAAAAGTTTTTTGTAAAATTTTAAATTTCCGAAATTTGGCGCCTAATATCTTCGAAGATTTGCCGAAAATCAAAAATCGAAAGTAGCGCAGCTATGTGCCCTGTCTCCAGCTATGCCAAAATGTATCGAAAGTTAAAATCCCATGATTATTGTTAAAATTACCGCAATATTTGTAAAAACGATAACTTCGGTGATTTCGGACATTTCGCATTGTCGCAGAACGTTCAAAATAGCTTTATCCTCTAAGTCACACCCACTTTCCCAGTAAAACCGAAGAAATCGTAACGATGCGACACGAAGTTGCTGAGATCTACTCAAAACAAAAGAAGAATAATAATAATAATAATAATAATAAGAATAATAATTTTAACAAAAACAATAGTGTTTCACACAAGCTTCGCAGTGTGAAACCCTAATAATTTTAACAAAAACAATAGTGTTTCACACAAGCTTCGCAGTGTGAAACCCTAATAATTTTAGTAATCTCAATAGGCTTTCAGACGAAAGTCTGAAAGCCTAATAATAATAATAACTAGACCTGCATGCAGGAATGACGGGTTTCACTGGTGCCACGTCACTTTCGGTGCCACGTTACCCTTAAACATATGTCACTTCCGATACCAATGAAACAATCAAACAGGTTTCCACATAAGCATTGTAAACATCAAATAAAATGGACGAAGAATCAACCAAATCCAGCAATATCAATTCATTTTATATACATGTTACTTGTAAGTGATCCTGGCAAAATTTCATTACTTCCGGTGATAATGAAAATGTTCAATTAGTTTTATGAAATCAGAAATGGCATAAGGCAGCATAATGGCGAAAATTGTATGTAAATCGAATGAGAATTGCCACTTTTATAGACCAAAAACCTTGAAAAGTGACTTGTAGAAAATCGTCTATTTCTCGGCAACCGTACACGATAAAAACTATCTTTTGGTATCTATATGATCGTATGGGTTCAATCCATTTGTTGATTGGAATCAAATATCATAATTTGAAATATATTACAAATCAGACTCATTTGAAAAAAATGTCTGTTTTGAAGGCTAAAAATACAGTTTTTGCCAAAATGACATTACTTCCGGTGATACTGAAAATGTTAAATTAGTTCTATGAAATCATAAATGACACAAGATATCATATGGTGAAAATTTTATGAAAATCGAATAATAACTGACACTTTTATAGACCAAAAACCTTGAAAAGTGACTTAAGGAAAATCGCCCATTTCTCTGCAACCGTACAAGTTAGAAACCATTTTGTGGTATCTGTATGATCGTATGGGTTCAATCTATTTGATCAATAGAATCAAATATCACAATTTAAAAAAATAACAAATACGACTCATTTGAATAAAATATTGTTTTTTGAAGGCTAAAATTTAAGTTTTGAGCAAATGACGTCATTTCCGGTGGCAGCGCAAGGGGTAAAATGGTTTGACATAGTCCACTATAGCATTAGGCATCCAATGGCAAAAGAAAATTGAAAATCGAATAATAATTGATTCTTTTACAGCCAAAATTACGTGAAAAGTGACTCATGCAAAATTGCCTATTTCTCGGCAACTGCTTATATTACAAACTAATTTTCACATACATTCTCTTCGTATGGATTATAGCTACAAGTTTATAAAAGTTACGTAAAAATATTTTAAAATCTGAAAAGCCTGAATGAGTTGTAAATAGGTCAATTTTACGCCTTTTTTCACCTCTTAATCCAATTTGCTAGCAAATGAAAAAGAAATTAAAAAAACTGCTTCCGACATTTTTTGCGCCTTTAAAGGACACACACTTTGAGTCATATAATTTTTCAAAAAAATAATATTTGTTTTCAAAAAATGTACCTAACTGTCAAAATTGTAGTTTTTGGTAAAATTATGCCACTTCCGGTGCCGACAGATAACACTTTTGGTAATAAAAAAAATGACAATTGAGACAACGAAGCATATGAACTTTGTTTTATACAAATCCAACAATAAAAAATTAATCTAGGACTGAAAAACTGAATTAGCCAATGGAGGCCAAGGAAAATTACTGAGACAAAATTTTTTAACATTTTTGCGCAAGTCAGATGACTCTTTAATTCTGTGCACAACACGACTAAAAAATATTCATAAATAAAAAAGTTTTTTGTAAAATTTTAAATTTCCGAAATTTGGCGCCTAATATCTTCGAAGATTTGCCGAAAATCAAAAATCGAAAGTAGCGCAGCTATGTGCCCTGTCTCCAGCTATGCCAAAATGTATCGAAAGTTAAAATCCCATGATTATTGTTAAAATTACCGCAATATTTGTAAAAACGATAACTTTGGTGATTTCGGACATTTCGCATTGTCGCAGAACGTTCAAAATAGCTTTATCCTCTAAGTCACACCCACTTTCCCAGTAAAACCGAAGAAATCGTAACGATGCGACACGTAGTTGCTGAGATCTACTCAAAACAAAAGAAGAATAATAATAATAATAATAATAATAAGAATAATAATTTTAACAAAAACAATAGTGTTTCACACAAGCTTCGCAGTGTGAAACCCTAATAATAATTTTAGTAAAAACAATAGTCTTTCAGACGAAAGTCTGAAAGCCTAATAATAATAATTTTAGTAAAAACAATAGTCTTTCAGACGAAAGTCTGAAAGCCTAATAATAATAATAACTAGACCTGCAAGCAGCACTGAACCGGCTTTCAGGAATCATACAGGAAGTTTATTATACCATAGCCGATCCATTGAGCTACCAAACTATACTTTAGTTGTTTTGCTTCAGTGACACCCTCTATCATATCTAAAAGTAATATTTGCTGGCTAAAAGACCGGTCAAAATTGTAAATTATGGCAAAAGTATGTCACTTCCGGTGCCGAAAGAAATTTTTATAGATGAAAAATAAGTCGAAAATTCGCAACATACAAAATACAAACTTTTTTTTATAAATATCGGACAATAAATAATTAACCTATAACCCATAAACTGAAATTAAGAAGGTAAAAAACTGAAAAGTGACCCTCGGAAAATTGGTTATTATTCGACAAGGGAACATGCTAGAAGATTTTTCTTGATATCAATATGATGGTATTGATTCAGTCTTACTGCCCATTAGAGTCAGACGTTATAAAGTTAAACGAATAATAAATATAAAACCCTTCAAAAAAATGTTTGTTTTAAAGGCTAAAAATACGTTTTTTGCAAAAATTACATTACTTCCGGTGATATTGAAAATTTTAACTTGGTTCATAGAAGTCATAAATAGCATAAGGCATGAAATGGTAAATAAATTGTAAAAATCGAATAATAATTGACAGTTTTACAGACCAAAAACCTTGAAAAGTGACTTATAGAAGATCGCCTATTTCTCTGTAACCGTACAAGTTAGAAACCATTTTGTGGTATCTGTATGGTCGTATGGCTTCATTTTATTCGTTGATGGGAATCAAATATCATAATTTTAAAAATATTATAAGGCAGACTCATTTGAATAAAATATTTATTTTTTAGGTTAAAAATACAGTTTTTGCCCAAATGACGTCATTTCCGGTCACAGTGAAAATGTAAAATTGGCTTGACCTAGTCCAAATTGGCATTAGGCATCAAATGGAAAAAAAATATTGCAAATCGAATAATAATTAACTCTTTTATAGGCAAAATAACGTGAAAAGTGATGCATGCAAAATTGCATATTTCTCGGCAACTGCTCATATTACAAACTAATTTTCGCATACATTCTCTTCGTCTGGATTATTGCTACGAGTTTATGAAAATTACAAATAAATATTTCAAAATATGAAGACGCTGAATGAATTGTAAATAACTGAATTTTACACTTTATTTTACATTTTATTCGAAATTGCCCGAAAATGAAGTTGAAATTAAAAAATATGAGCTAAGGTTTTTGTGCACCTTTGCAGGGTGCATCCTTTTAGTCATATCAGTTTTGAAAAAAAATAATATTTGCTTTCAAAAAGTGGTACCGAACTGTCAAAATTGTAGTTTTTGTTAATATTACGTCACTTCCGTTGCCGACAGAAAAATTTCACCGTAACAAAAAAAATTACAATTGGGACCATGGTGCATATGAACTTTGTTTTATACAAATCGAACAATAAATAATTTTTCTGGGTACGAAAAACTAAATTAGCCGATGGTGGCTAACGCAAATTACCGAGACAATTTTTTTTCTCATTTCTGCTCAAGTACGATGATATTTTAACCCTGTGTAAAATATCATCAAAAAATATTCATAAATAAAAAAGGTTTTCGTAAAAAAATTAATTTTTTTCGAAATATCGGACATTTTTTCGACTACTTCCGGTTTTACGATCGTTGTTGTGATAGCTTTACGAAGTCCTTTGGATACTTAACTGTACGTACCAGAAGTGTCAGAAACATCCATTGAGTAGTTTTGGAAAAAAAGATAAATTAAAGAGCGTTTCAAAAAATTTAACGATTTTTCAATTTTTTTCAAAGTTTGAGGCCATTTTTCGACCACTTATATTATTTCAATGCTTTTCATTTTGGATTCCCTATATAGACAACTGACAGGACTTTGAGTAAGAAACGTTTAAGAAAAATCGTAGGCGTCGTTTTCGAGAAAAGGGCGTCTCAGAATGTTAAAAAATTGGAAAATACTAGATTTTTGGCATACAATAATTTATTTCCTTACCATCGAAATCGTATTATTTAGATACCATATGATGGTCCATTAATAGGGCTATCCAGCGACACTTTAGTTCTTTTGGTCCGCTATTACCTAAGGGAGAAATCAAGTTTTTCGCAAGTGCGACAATGTTTTTACTCTTTTTTTTCATTTTTTGAATACTTCCGGTATGGTTATTATTGTCGGAATAGTTCTAATAGCCGGTTTGGGCACTAAAATAGCCACAGGGCTCTGTAATGATATATTACATTATCTGATCAGATAAAATGCCCCTGAGAAATCCTATGTTCAAAAGTGCCAAAAATGCAAAAAATTTAAAATATAGAAAATTAAATTTTAATAATTACATACATATTATACATCGTTAGAATGGTAATTAGGTCAGCTATCTGAATATACAACCTTTTTTTAAAAATCTCTTAAAATAAAAAAATAGTAGAGCATTTTCCAAAATTTCACGATTTTTCGACTTTTTTCGATTTTCAGTCCCTTTTTTATCCTATTCCAGACATTTCAAAGTCCTATTGGATGGCTTCATGTCAAATACCTCCCAAAGGACTCTCGATAGAAAAAATTTAAAAAATATTGCAGGTTAAGTTTTCGAGATACAGGCGTCCAAAAACGCTCCAAATCAGAAAATACTTGATTTTCAGCGTGCCATATTTTGCTGTCTGTTCATAGTATCCGTATGAATGGGGTATCATATGATAGTCCAACAATCGTGCCATCAAACGGTACCTTCATTCGTTTAATCCATTGATATCGGACAGAGAAATAGCGTTTTCCCCCAAAATATCCATTTTTTGCATTTTTTTCAAAATATTGAACATTATTTCGACCACTTCCGGTTTGAAGATCCGTGTCGAAATTGCTTTATCAGTTGGTATTGGACTATAACTTCATGTTCCAGAAGTTTCATAAACGTCAATTCTACCATAAAACGAAACCCGAGCTCGCAAAATGGGAAGAAAATTCGAAAAAAATCGGAAAATAAAGGGCGATAACTCTGAATGAAACTTATATTACTGGAATCGGATGGACTTCAGGTATCCAAAAATGTAGGTCAAATTTGAAAATTTTGAAAAATAACAAAAATTGTCTCGTAAACAACATGTTTTCAATTTTCGAACGATAAAAGTCATAGACGAATGTTCGAAATTGAAAAATGTGAGATAGCCATTGTCTCAGAAAAGATTCAGGGATTCCAAAAATGTAATTTGTTTGAAAATGGATAAAGAATTGACGAAACTATCGCCGATTTTCAATTTTTAGAGAAAGTACAAAGTTCGGTCACTTCCGGTATGCGCAGAAATTTCAAAAATATTTTATCAAGTAGCCACCACATGGTTTCCCGATAGAAAAGCTAATTCCAGATCGATATCTGTTTTAGATCATGGAGATCTAGGCCCTCGCGGTAAATAATAATAATAATAACTAGACCTGCATGCAGGAATGACGGGTTTCACTTTTGCCATGTTACCTTTGAACTTGAACTTGTGTCACTTTTGGTGCTACGTTACCCTTGAACATATGTCCTTTCCGGTACCAATGAAACCAATATACAGGTTTCCACATAAGCATTGCACACATCAAATAAAATGGAAACAGAATCAAACAAATCCAGCAATTTTATTTTATACATTTGTTACATGTAATTGATCCTGACAAAATAACAGTACTTCCGGTGATAATGTAAATGTTCCCTTAGTCTTATGAAATCAGAAATGGCATAAGGCATCATATGGTGAAAATTTTATGTAAATCGAATAATAATTTCCACTTTTATAGACCAAAAACATTGAAAAGTGACGTGTAGAAAATCGTCTATTTCTCGGCAACCGTACAAGTTAGAAACCATTTTTTGGTATTTATATGACCGTATGGGTTTAATCTATTTGCTGATTGGAATCAAATATCATAATTGTATAAACATTACAAATCAGACTCATTTGAATAAAATATCGGTTTTGAAGGCTTAAAATACAGTTTTTGCCAAAATGACGCTACTTCCGGTGATAATGAAAACGTTAAATTAGTTTTATAACATCGTCTATGACATTAGGCTTCAAAGGGTGAAAATTTTATGAAAATCAAATAATAATTGACACTTTTATGGGCCAAAAACCTTCAAAAGTGACTTTCAGAAAATCGCCTATATCTCGACAACCGAACAAGTTAGAAACAATTTTATGATATTTATTTGACCGTATGAGTTTTGTTAATATGTGAATTTAAACCAAAAGTTAATTTTATTATTACATGTGACATAATTCTTGGTTGAAAAAAAGATCGATTTTAAAAGTTAAAAATTGAGTTTTTGACTAAATGACGTTACTTCCGGTGTCAATTTTAAATAGTAATCAACATGATATGACGCACACTTGCTTTTTGAATCAAATGATGTCACTTTTGTGAATATCCATTAATAATTGACTATTTTACAGGCAACATTACGAAAACAGTGACTTATGCAAAACTGCCCATTTCTCGGCAACTGCTTATATTAGAAACTAATTTTAACATACATTCTCTTCGTATGGATTATAGTGACAGGTTTATAAAAGTTAAGTAAAAAATTTTAAAATCTGAAAAGCCTGAATGGGTTGTAAATAGGTCAATTTTACGCCTTTTTTCACCCCTTAATCCAATTTGCTAGATAACACTTTTGGTAATAAAAAAAATAACAATTGGGACAACGAAGCATATGAACTTTGTTTTATACAAATCGAACAATAAAAAATTAATCTAGGACTGAAAAACTGAATTAGCTAATGGCGGCCAAGGAAAATTACTGAGACAAATTTTTTTAACATTTTTGCGCTAGTCAGATGACTCTTTAATTCTGTGCACAACACGACTAAATAATATTTATAAATAAAAACGTTAAATCGAATAATAATTGCCACTTTTAAAGACCAAAAAACTTGAAAAGTGACTTGTAGAAAATCGGCTATTTCTCGGCAACCGTACAAGTTAGAAACCATTTTGTGGTATCTGTATGATCGTATGGGTTCATTCTATTTGTTGATTGGCATCAAATACCATAATTTGAAAAAGATTTCAAAACAGACTCATTTGAATAAAATATCTGTTTTGGAGGCTAAAAATACAGTTTTTGCCAAAATGACGTTACTTCCGGTGATAATGAAAATCTTAAATTACTTGTATGAAATCCCAAATGGCATTAGGTATAACATGGTGTGACGTTTATGAAAATCGAATAATAATTGACCCTTTTATGGCCCCGAAACCTTCAAAAGTGACCTGTAGAAAACCGTCTATTTCTCGGCAACCGAACAAGTTAGAAACCATTTTATGATATCTATATGACCATATGAGTTTTGTTTATATGTGAATTTAAACCAAAAGTTAAAATTATTAATACATATTAAGTTATTCTTGGTTGAATAAAACATTGATTTAAAAAAGTGTAAAATGCATTTTTTGACCAAATGATGTCACTTCCGGTGTCAATTTTAAATTGTAATCAACTTGATATGACGCTACGTGCTTTTTGAATCAAATGATGTCACTTTTATAAAAATCCAATAATAATTGACTATTTTACAGGCAAAATAACGAAAACAGTGACTTATGCAGAACTGCCCATTTCTTGGCAACTGCTTATATTACAAACGAATTTTAACATACATTTTCTTCGTATGGATTATAGCTACAAGTTTATAAAAGTTACGAAGAAATATTTTAAAATCTGAAAAGCCTGAATAGGTTGTAAATAGGCCAATTTTACACCATTTTTAGCCTCTTAATCGAATTTGCTCGAAAATGAAATCGAAATTAAAAAAACTGCTTCCTACATTTTTTGCGCCTTGAAAGGGCACACTCTTTGAGTCATATAATTTTTCAAAAAAATAATATTTGTTTATGAAGATCGTAAATAACTGTCAAAATTGTAGTTTTTGGTAAAATTATGCCACTTCCGGTGCCGACAGATAACACTTTCGGTAATAAAAAAAACGACAATTGATACAACGAAGCATATGAACTTTGTTTTATACAAATCGAACAATAAAAAATTAATCTAGGACTGAAAAACTGAATTAGCCAATGGCGGCCAAGGTAAATTACTGAGACAAAATTTTTTAACATTTTTGCACTAGTCAGATGACCCTTTAATTCTGTGCACAATACGACTAAAACATATTCATAAATAAAAAAGTTTTTTGTAAAATTTTAAATTTTCGAAATTTGGCGCCTAATATCTTCGAAGATTTGCCGAAAATCAAAATTCGAAAGTAGCGTAGCTATGTGCCCTGTCTCAGGCTATGCCAAAATGTATCGAAAGTTAAAATCCAATGATTATTGTTAAAATTACTGCAATATTTTTAAAAACGATAACTTCGGTGATTTCGGACATTTCGCATTGTCGCAGAACGTTCAAAATAGCTTTATCCTCTAAGTCACACCCACTTTCCCAGTAAAACCGAAGAAATCGTATCGATGCGACACGTAGTTGCTGAGATCTATTCAAATTGGAATCTGAATAATAATAATAATAACTAGACCTGCAAGCAGCACTGAACCGGCTTTCAGGAATCATACAGGAAGTTTCTTATACCATAGCCGATCCATTGAGCTACCAAACTATACTTTAGTTGTTTTGCTTCAGTGACACCCTCTATCATATGTAAAAGTAATATTTGCTGGCGAAAAGACCGGTCAAAATTGTAAATTATGGCAAAATTACGTCACTTCCGGTACCGAAAGATATTTTTATAGGTGAAAAATAAGTCGAAAATTCGCAACACACAAAATACAAACTTTGTTTTATACATATTGGGCAATAAATAATTACCCTATAACCCATAAACTGAAATTAAGAAGGTAAAAAACTTAAAAGTGACCCTGGGAAAATTGGCTATTATTCGACAAGGGAACATGCTAGAAGGCTTTTTTTTATATCAATATGATGGTATTGATTCAATCTTACTGCCCATTAGAGTCAGACGTTATCAAGTTAAACGAATAATAAATATAAATCCCTTCAAAAAAATGTTTGTTTTGAAGGCTAAAAATACGTTTTTTGCAAAAATTACATTACTTCCGGTGATATTGAAAATGTTAACTTAGTTCATAGAAGCCATAAATGGCATAAGGCATCTAATGGTAAAAAAATTATAAAAATCAAATAATAATTGAGACTTTTATAGACCAAAAACCTTGAAAAGTGACTTATAGAAGATCGCCTATTTCTCTGTAACCATACAAGTTAGAAACCATTTTGTGGTATCTGTATGGTCGTATGGCTTCATTCTATTCGTTGATGGGGATCAAATATCATAATTTTAAAAATATTATAAGGCACACTCATTTGAATAAAATATTTTTTTTTTGGTTAAAAATACAGTTTTTGCCCAAATGACGTCATTTCCGGTCACAGTGAAAATGTAAAATTGACTTGACCTAGTCCAAATTGGCATTAGGCATCAAATGGAAAAAAAATATTGCAAATCGAATGATAATTCACTCTTTTATAGGCAAAATAACGTGAAAAGTGATGCATGCAAAATTGCATATTTCTCGGCAACTGCTCATATTACAAACTAATTTTCGCATACATTCTCTTCGTCTGGATTATTGCTACGAGTTTATGAAAATTACAAATAAATATTTCAAAATATGAAGACGCTGAATGAATTGTAAATAACTGAATTTTACACTTTATTTTACATTTTATTCGAAATTGCCCGAAAATGAAATTGAAATTAAAAAATCTGAGCTAAGGATTTTGTGCATCTTTGCAGGGTGCATCGTTTTAGTTATATCAGTTTTGAAAAAAAAAATATTTGCTTTCAAAAAGTGGTACCGAACTGTCAAAATTGTAGTTTTTGTTAATATTACGTCACTTTCGTTGCCGACAGAAAAATTTTACCGTAGCAAAAAAAAATACAATTGGGACCACGGAGCATATGAACTTTGTTTTATACAAATCGAACAATAAATAATTTTTCTGGGTACGAAAAACTAAATTAGCCGATGGCGGCTAACGCAAATTACCCTGACAATTTTTTTTCTCATTTCTGCTCAAGTACGATGATATTTTAACCCTGTGTAAAATACCATCAAAATATATTCATAAATAAAAAAGCTATTCGTAAAAAAAATATTTTTTTTCAAAATATCGGACATTTGTTCGACTACTTCCGGTTTTACGATCATTGTCGCGATAGCTTTACGAAGTTCTTTCGATACTTAACTTTCTGTACCAGAAGTGTCAGAAACATCCATTGAGTAGTTTTGGAAAAAAAGATAAATTAAAGAGCGTTTACAAAAATTTAATGATTTTTCAATTTTTTTCAAAGTTTGATGCCATTTTTGGACCACCTATATTATTTCAATGCTTTTCATTTTGGATTCACTATATAGACAGCCGATAGGACTTTGAGTAAGAAAAGTTTAAGAAAAATCTGCGGCGTCGTTTTCGAGAAAAGGGCGTCTCAGAATGTTAAAAAATCGGAAAATACTAGATTTTTGGCATACAATAATTTATTTCCCTACCATCGAAATCGTATTATTTAGATACCACATGATGGTCCATTAATAGGGCTTTCCAACGACCCTTTAGTTCTTTTGGTCCGCTATTACCTAAGGGAGAAATCAAGTTTTTCGCAAGTGCGACAATGTTTTTAACCTTTTTTTTCATTTTTTGAATACTTCCGGTATGGTTATTATTTTCGGAATAGTTTTAATAGCCGGTTTGGGCACTAAAATAGCCACAGGGCTCTGTAATGATATATTGCATTATCTGATCAGATAAAATGCCCCTGAGAAATCCTATGTTGAAAAGTACCAAAAATGCAAAAAATTTAAAATATCGAAAATTAAATTTCAATAACTACATACATATTATACATCGTTAGAATCGTAATTAGGTCAGCTATCTGAATATACAATCTTTTTTTGAAAATCTCTCAAAATAAAAAAATAGTAGAGCATTTTCCAAAATTTCACGATTTTTCGACTTTTTTCGATTTTCAGTCCGTTATTTCACCTATTCCAGATATTTCAAAGTCGTAATGGAATGTTTCGTACACAAGACTACCACAAGGTCTCTTCATACAGAAAGTTTCATAAAAATCGCTGGAGTAGTTTTCGAGATACAGGCGTCCGAAAATGCTAAAAATCAGAAAATACTTGATTTTCAGCGTGCCATATTTTGCTGCCTGTTCATAGTATCCGTATGAATTTGGTATCATACGATAGTACAATCATAGTGCAGTCCAGTGGTACCCTAATTTCTTTAATCCATTTATATCGGGCGGAGAAATCGCGTTTTCCCCCAAAATATCCATTTTTTTCATTTTTTTCAAAATATTGCACATTATTTCGACCACTTCCGGTTTAAGGATTTTTGTCGAAATTGCTTTATTCGTTGGTATTGGACTATAACTTCATGTTCCAGAAGTTTCAGAAACGTCAATTCTGCCATAAAACGAAACCCGAGCTCACAAAATGGGAAGAAAATTCGAAAAAAATCGAAAAATAAAGGGCGATAACTCTGAATGAAACTTATATTGCTGGAATCGCATGAACTTCAGGTATCCAAAAATGTAGGTCAAATTTGAAAATTTTGAAAAATAACAAAAATTGTCTCGTAAACAACATGTTTTCAATTTTCGAACGCTAAAAGTCATAGACGAATGTTCGAAATCGAAAAATGTGAGATAGCCACTGTCTAAGAAAAGATTCAGGAATTCCAAAAAGGTAATTTGTTTTAAAATGGATAAAGAATTGACAAAACTATGGCCAATTTTCAATTTTTAGACAAAATACAAAGTTCGGTCACTTCCGGTATGCGCAGAAATTTCAAAAATATTTTATCAAGTAGCCACCACATGGTTTCCCGATAGAAATTCTAATTCCAGATCGATATCAGTTTTCGATCATAGAGATCTACGCTCCCGCGGTAAATAATAATAATAATAATAACTAGATCTGCTACTGTCCCATGCAGATATGAAAGCTTTCATATTCATCGTCACGTGTCATTGATTGTATCAAGTAACCTAAATAAAAGGATACGAAGAAAAAATTATTAAAATTGGTCAAAAACTCGCGAAGTTACAAGTCTAAATATAGTATGAAACATTGCACCCAGGCATAACAATAATCTGAAAACTAAAGGGAAATAACTGAAACTTGTATTACTGTAATGAGACGGATGAGAAAATGAAATGAAAATGGCGGGAAAAAAAAATTAAAAATGGCAGGTTGGACAGGCGACCTTACTCCTTGTCACGTACAACCAGGCATTCGAAAACACGCTAGTTTACTCAATGACAGGCGCGCGTGCTTACCATTCAGCCACTCAACCCCCCTTTGAAATCAGACACGTGCAATATGTCATATAGGAAGAATAAGAAGTCGCTCACAACAAAATGGTAAATTAATGAGTTTAGGTCAAAAGGTTGAGCTACTGTTTTAGAGTACTTAATAGTTTTAAAGAGACACGTTAAGGGTTGTTCATAGTTAAATGAAAGTTTAATTTTAAATAAGACCAATAAAATTAGGATTTAATAATGCCAGACTAATATTTCCAATATGTTTGGTTATAAGTAGGAAATCGTGACGACTTCTTAAGCATGTTTTAAACAAAGGATCATGTTTGTTTAAACAAGAATGGCACTCTGCAATAAAAAAAACTGGCCAAAGCAAGATTTCTATGCAGAAATTAAATAATTGCTAGAACCAGAAAAATATTTATCCACTATAATAAATAAGCAACATAGAGAAAATGAAATGAAATTGAATGGGGTTTAACGTCCGACTGTTCTGCTCCTAAAATGGGCTAATGAAGACGGGCATATGCCATAATGTGTGCAATGAGGGAAATTTTACCCGGGCAGCGGCGGTTACGGCCTACGAGGTTGGACAGGCAACCATACTCCTTGTCACGTACAACCAAAAAATCGAAACAACGGCAGTTGACTCAATGACAGACGTTATGATACAGAGCGCACGTGCTAACCATTCAGCCACGCAACCTCCCTAAAATCGGCAAATTGCTGACCTACAGCGAGAAACATTTCAACCGGGCCAAATTTTCTATTGTAACAGTTTAATTTGCACGGTACCTTTAGTTATCAACCGAATATTACAAAACTTTTAAAAATAAGCTCCCCCCTGACCAGCTTAAGCGTTCGCAATAAACGTTTGCCACTTAAAATCGGGAAATTGCTGACTTTAAAGTGAGAAACATTACAACCGGGCGAAATTTTCTGTTTTATGACTTTTACAGTACCTTTGATTACCAACCGATTATTTTCTGTTTTATCACTTTTACAGTACCTTTGATTACCAACCGATTATTACAAAACTTTAAAAATAAAAGAGAAAGAGAGAAATGCGGCCTAATGTCCATTCGACACAAACTAGGTCATTTCGGGACTAACATATGTTTTTTAATTTTATTTAAAAACTCCCCCTGCGCTTACAGGTCTTTAGCCGTTGGGAGGAAACCGAAGAACACGGAGAAAACCCACAAGGTTGGACATCATACTTCATGTCACGTGCAACCTGGAGATCGAAACGACGCCCGTTGACTCAATGACAGACGTTACGATACAGTGCGCACATGCTAACCATTCAGCCATTCAGCCTCCCTGAATTCAGAAAATTGCTGACTTATAGCAAGAAACATTTCAACCGGGCGAAATTTTCTGTTTTAACAGTTTAATGTGAACGGTACTTTAATTACCAACCGATTATTACAAAACTTTTGAAAATAAGCTCCAACTGACCAGCTTAATCGTATGCAATAAACGTTTTCGCCTGAATTGAAAGTTCTGCACGGAGAAAGTTCATCTCGATTTCCCGGCGTGGTTCCCCTTGTCAGTGAGGCAGAACGGAGGGCCTGACAAGCACAGCTGTCTAGTCATTCGGATGGGACGAAAAACCAAGGTCCCGTGTACACATTGGAGTGCACGTAAAATATCCCTAAGCAGTTGGAATTCGATACTGTTGAATAAGCTCTATACGATGACTAAATGTGTAGATTGTAGTCACCCACACTGCATGTTTCGCTTAACAATGAAAGGGTGCCGTTTTCAATGTTCGATCCTTTTGTTCTTCTACTCCTGATATGTTGGACTGTTGATCGATGGTTTCATATAAAAGACTACCAATAAGACTCTTTGTACAAGAAGTTCCCAAAAAATATTATGTTGACTTTACGAGAAAGACCTCTAAACATGCTCCAAATTGTAAAAATACGACTTTTTGGGTTTTCAATCTCTTTTTTTCGGCTATCCCTGATATTTAGAAAAAATAATACAATGATTTCACACAACAGGCTAGCTATTAGACTCTCTATTGACAAAAGTTTCACCGCCCTCCCTTCATTATAACCGAAGTTATCGTGCCCTAAAGAATCAACAAATTAGCTTGTTTATCTCTGCTTACCCTAAGCAGAAAATGCTCATCTTTGAACTCAATCATAACATTGACCTAGTGAACGTCTACACCAAGTTTGAACATTCTAGCTTAATTAGAAGGAGAGTAATTGTGTTCCAAAGTCCCGACCCTTCAAATTGCTTCTATTTTTCATTTTCAATTCAAAATGGTGACCATCACGTGACCGAAATCAAAATTCTATTCGCGACATTTTTTAGGCCTTCCTACAAGGATTCAGAAAATATAACTCCCGAGTCTGTAAGTAAAATATCAAAAAAGCCTTATTGATTTTTCACTTTTAAATATGGCGGCACTTCCGGTTCGATCGACAAACTCCATATTTTGTGTACAAATCAGTAATTACTTATCTAGTATCCAAAAAAAAAATCAGGTCATTCTAACCTATATTTCGATGATTTTTTTGAAAATTTTGATCCTTAATTTCGTCAAGGGGAGATAATTTAGAAAATTTCTAATTATATTTTTGAAGTCACATCGGTAGGATCTACTTAGATACTAAATTTCATGAAAATCGTACAACTATTAAAGAAGTTGTCAAATTGGTCTAATCTTCCGGTTCGAAATCACAGCGACGAATTTTCGAAATTCGAAAATGTGAAACTGCAGATGAAAATGGTTTTTTTAAAGGTATTCAAAGAAAAAAGAATTAGTAAAATCGGTCAAAAAATAACAAAGTTACGACTATGCATTGTCATTTTTTTCGTTCGTAAAATTCGGTGATTTCGGATTCGTAAAACGTTTCGAAAATATATTTAATCAAGGTTCGCACCCCATTTTTGGGGGGGTAGGTCAAAATTTCAGAAAGATCCTATGGATAGATTCTGAGAAATCCGATTTGCAGAAAACACACAAAAAAAAAAATAATAATAATAATAACTTTAACAGAAACAATAAGCTTTCATATGTAATATGAAAGCTTAATAATAATTTTAGTAATCTCAATAGGCTTTCAGACGAAAGTCTGAAAGCCTAATAATAATAATAATAATAAGAATAATAATTTTAACAAAAACAATAGTGTTTCACACAAGCTACGCAGTGTGAAACCCTAATAAGAACTAGACCTGCATGCAGGAATGACGGGTTTCACTGGTGCCACGTTACCCTTAAACATGTCACTTCCGGTGCCAAGTTACCCTTGAACATATGTCACTTCCGGTACCAGCGAAACCACTAAACAGGTTTCCAAATTAACATTGCACACAAATAAAATGGACGCAGAATCAACAAAATCCAGCAATATCAATTCATTTTATACATTTGTTACTTGTAAATGATCCTGATAAAATTACAGTACTTCCGGGGATAATGAAAATGTTCAATTAGTTTCATGAAATCAGAAATGGCATAAGATATCATATAGTGAAAATTTTATGTAAATCGAATAATAATTGCCACTTTTAAAGACCAAAAAACTTGAAAAGTGACTTGTAGGAAATCGGCTATTTCTCTGCAACCGTACAAGTTAGAAACCATTTTGTGGTATCTGTATGATCGTATGGGTTCATTCTATTTGTTGATTGGCATCAAATACCCTACTTTGAAAAAGATTTCAAAACAGACTCATTTGAATAAAATATCTGTTTTAGAGGCTAAAAATACAGTTTTTGCCAAAATGACGTTACTTCCGGTGATAATGAAAATCTTAAATTACTTGTATGAAATCCCAAATGGCATTAGGTATAACATGGCGTGACGTTTATGAAAATCGAATAATAATTGACCCTTTTATGGCCCCGAAACTTTCAAAAGTGACCTGTAGAAAACCGTCTATTTCTCGGCAACCGAACAAGTTAGAAACCATTTTATGATATCTATATGACCATATGAGTTTTGTTTATATGTGAATTTAAACCAAAAGTTAAAATTATTAATACATATTAAGTTATTCTTGGTTGAATAAAACATTGATTTAAAAAGTTTAAAATGCATTTTTTGACCAAATGATGTCACTTCCGGTGTCAATTTTAAATTGTAATCAACTTGATATGACGCTACGTGCTGTTTGAATCAAATGATGTCACTTTTATAAAAATCCAATCATAATTGACTATTTTACAGGCAAAATAACGAAAACAGTGACTTGTACAGAACTGCCCATTTCTTGGTAACTGCTTATAGTACAAACGAATTTTAACATACATTTTCTTCGTATGGATTATAGGTACAAGTTTATAAAGGTTACGAAGAAATATTTTAAAATCTGAAAAGCCTGAATAGGTTGTAAATAGGCCAATTTTACACCATTTTTAGCCTCTTAATCGAATTTGCTCGAAAATGAAATCGAAATTAAAAAAACTGCTTCCTACATCTTTTGCGCCTTGAAAGGGCACACTCTTTGAGTCAAATAATTTTTCCAAAAAATAATATTTGTTTTCGAAGAAGGAAAATAACTGTCAAAATTGTAGTTTTTGGTAAAATTATGCCACTTCCGGTGCCGACAGATAAAACTTTTGGTAATAAAAAAAATGACAATTGATACAACGAAGCATATGAACTTTGTTTTATACAAATCGAACAATAAAAAATTAATCTAGGACTTAAAAACTGAATTAGCCAATGGCGGCCAAGGTAAATTACTGAGACAAAATTCTTTAACATTTTTGCACTAGTCAGATGACCCTTTAATTCTGTGCATAATACGACTAAAAAATATTCATAAATAAAAAAGTTTTTTGTAAAATTTTAAATTTTCAAAATTTGGCGCCTAATATCTTTGAAGATTTACCGACAATCAAAAATCGAAAGTAGTGTAGTTATGTGCCCTGTCTCCGGCTATGCCAAAATGTATCGAAAGTTAAAATTCAATGATTATTGTTAAAATTACTGTAATATTTTAAAAAACGATAATTTGGTGATTTCGGACATTTCGCATTGTCGCAGAACGTTCAAAATAGCTTTATCCTCTAAGTCACACCCACTTTCCCAGTAAAACCGAAGAAATCGTAACGATGCGACAAGCAGTTGCTGAGATCTACTCAAAACAAAAGAAGAATAATAATAATAAGAACTAGACCTGCAAGCAGCACTGAACCGGCTTTCAGGAATCATACAGAAAGTTTATTATACCATAGCCGATCCATTGAGCTACCAAACTATAATTTAATTGTTTTGCTTCAGTGACACCCTATACCATATGTTAAAGTAATATTTGCTGGCGAAAAGACCGGTCAAAATTGTAAATTATGGCAAAATTACGTCACTTCCGGTGCCGAAAGAAATTTTTATAGGTGAAAAATAAGTCGAAAATTCGCGACATACAAAATACAAACTTTGTTTTATCATATCGGGCAATAAATAATTAAGGTAAAAAACTTAAAAGTGACCCTGGGAAAATTGGCTATTATTCAACAAGGGAACATGCTAGAAGCCTTTTCTTGATATCAATATGATGGTATTGATTCAATCTTACTGCCCATTAGAGTTAGACGTTATAAAGTTAAACGAATGATAAATATAAATCCCTTCTAAAAAATGTTTGTTTTGAAGGCTAAAAATGTTTTTTTTTGCAAAAATTACATTACTTCCGGTTATATTGAAAATGTTAATTTAGTTCACAGAAGTCATAAATGGCATAAGGCATCAAATGGTAAAAAAATTATTAAAATCGTATAATTATTGACACTTTTATGGACGAAAACCCTTGAAAAGTAACTTATAGAAGATCGCCTATTTCTCTGTAACCGTACAAGTTAGAAACCATTTTGTGGTATCTGTATGGCCGTATGGCTTCATTCTATTCGTTGATGGGAATCAAATATCATAATTCTAAAAATATTATAAGGCAGACTCATTTTAATAAAATATTTGTTTTTTAGGTTAAAAATACAGTTTTTGCCCAAATGACGTCATTTCCGGTCACAGTGAAATTGTAAAATTGGCTTGACCTAGTCCAAATTGGCATTAAGCATCAAATGGAAAAAAAAATTGCAAATCGAATAATAATTCCCTCCTTTATAGGCAAAATAACGTGAAAAGTGATGCATGCAAAATTGCATATTTCTCGGCAACTGCTCATATTACAAACTAATTTTCCCATACATTCTCTTCGTCTGGATTAATGCTACGAGTTTATGAAAATAACAAATAAATATTTCAAAATATGAAGACGCTGAATGATTTGTAAATAACTGAATTTTACACTTTATTTTACATTTTATTCGAAATTGCCCGAAAATGAAATTGGAATTAAAAAATCTGAGCTAAAGATTTTGTGCACCTTTGCAGGGTGCATCCTTTTAGTTATATCAGTTTTGAAAAAAATAACATTTGCTTTCAAAAAGTGGTACAGAACTGTCCAAATTGTAGTTTTTGTTAATATTACGTCACTTCCGTTGCCGACAGAAAAATTTCACCGTAACAAAAAATATTACAATTGGGAACACGGAGCATATGAACTTTGTTTCATACAAATCGAACAATAAATAATTGTTCTGGGTACGAAAAACTAAATTAGCCGATGGCGGCTAACGCAAATTACCGAGACAATTTTTTTTCTCATTTCTGTTCAAGTAGGATGATATTATAACCCTGTGTAAAATACCATCAAACAATATTCATAAATGAAAAAGGTTTTCGTAAAAAAAAATTTTTTTTTCAAAATATCGGACATTTTTTCGACTACTTCCGGTTTTACGATCATTGTCGTGATAGCTTTACGAAGTTCTTTGGATACCTAACTTTACGTACCAGAAGTGTCAGAAACATCCATTGAGTAGTCTTGGAAAAAAAGATAAATTAAAGAGCGTTTCCAAAAATTTAACGATTTTTCAATTTTTTTCAAAGTTTGAGGCCATTTTTGGACCACCTACATTATTTCAATGCTTTTCATTTTGGATTCACTATATAGACAACCGATAGGACTTTGAGTAAGGAAAGTTTAAGAAAAATCGTAGGCGTTGTTTTCGAGAAAAGGGCGTCTCGGAATGTTAAAAAATCGGAAAATACTAGATTTTTGGCATACAATAATTTATTTCCTTACCATCGAAATCGTATTATTTAGATACCATATGATGGTCCATTAATAGGGCTATCCAACGACACTTTAGTTCTTTTGGTCCGCTATTACCTAAGGGAGAAATCAAGTTTTTCGCAAGTGCGACAATTTTTTTAACCTTTTTTTTCATTTTTTGAATACTTCCGGTATGGTTATTATTGTCGGAATAGTTTTAATAGCCGGTTTGGGCACTAAAATAGCCACAGGGCTCTGTAATGATGTATTACATTATATGATCAGATAAAGTGCCCCTGGGAAATCTGGTGTTCAAAAGTGCCAAAAATGCAAAAAAATTAAAATATCGAAAATTAAATTTCAATAAGCACATACATATTATACATCGTTAGAATCGTAATTAGGTCAGCTATCTGAATATACAACCTTTTTTTGAAAATCTCTTAAAATAAAAAAATGGTGGAGCATTTTCCAAAATTTCACGATTTTTCGACTTTTTTCGATTTTCAGTCCCTTTTTTATCCTATTCCAGACATTTCAAAGTCTTATTGGATGGCTTCATGCAAAATACCTCCAAAAGGACTCTCAATAGAAAAAATTAAAAAAAAATTGTAGGTTAAGTTTTCGAGATACAGGCGTCCAAAAATGCTAAAAATCAGAAAATACTTGATTTTCAGCGTGCCATATTTTACTGCCTGATCATAGTATCTGTATGAATTGGGTATCATACGATAGTACAATCCTAGTGCAGTCCAATGGTACCCTAATTTGTTTAATCCATTGATATCGGACGGAGAAATCGCGTTTTCCCCAAAACTATCCATTTTTTTGCATTTTTTCAAAATATTGCACATTATTTCGACTACTTCCGGTCTACGGATCATTGTTGAAATTGCTTTATTCCTTGCAATGGTCATTTGGCTTCATGCCTTAGAAGTTTCAGATTCGCCAATTCGGCCATATAACGAAACCCGAGCTCACAAAATAGGTAGAAATTTCGAAAAAAATCGAAAAATAAAGGGCGATAACTCTGAATGAAACTTATATTACTGGAATCGGATGGACTTAAGGTATCCAAAAATATAAGTCAAATTTGAAAATTTTGAAAAATGAAAAAAATTGTCTCTTAAACAAAATTTTTCAATTTTCGAACGCTAGAAGTCAGCGACGAAGTTTCGAAATTACAAAATCTTAGATTGCTATTGGCTCGAAAAAGATTCAGGGTTTCCGAAAATGTCATTTGTTTGAAAATGGGTAAATAATTGACGAAACTATGGCCAATTTTCCATTTTTTGACAACGTACAAAGATCTGCCACTTCCGGTATGCGCAGAATTTTCGAAAATACTTTATCAAGTAGCCACCACATGGTTTCCCGAAAGAAAAGTTGATTTCAGATCGATATCTGCTTTCGATCATGGAGAACTTGGCCCCCGCGGTAAATAATAATAATAACTAGACCTGCAAGCAGCACTGAACCGGCTTTCAGGAATCATACAGGAAGTTTATTATACCATAGCCGATCCATTGAGCTACCAAACTATACTTTAGGTTGTTTTGCTTTAGTGACACCCTCTATCATATGTAAAAGTAATATTTGCTGGCGAAAAGACCAGTCAAAATTGTAAATTATGGCAAAATTAAGTCACTTCCGGTGCCGAAAGAAATTTTTATAGGTGAAAAATAAGTCGAAAATTCGCAACATACAAAATCCAAACGTTGTTTTATACATTTCGGGCAATAAATAATTAACCTATAACCCATAAACTGAAATTAAGAAGGTAAAAAACTTAAAAGTGACCCTGGGAAAATTGGTTATTATTCGACAAGGGAACATGCTAGAAGCCTTTTCTTGATATCAATATGATGGTATTGATTCACTCTTACTGCCCATTAGAGTCAGGCGTTATAAAGTTAAACGAATAATGAATATAAATCACTTCTAAAAAATGTTTGTTTTGAAGGCTAAAAATACGTTTTTTTACAAAAATTACATTACTTCCGGTGATATTGAAAATGTTAACTTGGTTCATAGAAGTCATAAATTGCATAAGGTATCAAATGGTAAGAAAATTATAAAAATCGAATAATAATTGACACTTTTATAGACCAAAAACCTTGAAAAGTGACTTATAGAAGATCGCCTATTTCTCTGTAAACGTACAAGTTAGAAACCATTTTGTGGTATCTGTATGGTCTTATGGCTTCATTCTATTCGTTGATGAGAATCAAATATCATAATTTTAAAAATATTATAAGGGAGACTGATTTGAATAAAATTTTAGTTTTTTAGGTTAAAAATACAGTTTTTGCCCAAATGACGTCATTTCCGGTCACAGTGAAAATGTAAAATTGGCTTGACCTAGTCCAAATTGGCATTAGGCATCAAATGGGAAAAAAATATTGCAAATCGAATAATAATTCACTCTTGCATGGGCAAAATAACGTGAAAAGTGATGCATGCAAAATTGCATATTTCTCGGCAACTGCTCATATTACAAACTAATTTTCGCATACATTCTCTTCGTCTGGATTAGTGCTACGAGTTTATGGAAATTACAAATAAATATTTCAAAATATGAAGACGCTGAATGAATTGTAAATAACTGAATTTTACACTTTATTTTACATTTTATTCGAAATTGCCCGAAAATGGAATTGAAATTTAAAAATATGAGCTAAGGATTTTGTGCACCTTTGCAGGGTGCATCCATTTAGTTATATCAGTTTTGAAAAAAAATAATATTTGCTTTCAAAAAGTGGTACCGAACTGTCAAAATTGTAGTTTTTGTTAATATTACGTCACTTCCGTTGCCGACAGAAAAATTTCACACTAACAAAAAAAATTACAATTGGGACCACGGAGCATATGAACTTTGTTTTATACAAATCGAACAATAAATAATTTTTCTGGGTACGAAAAACTAAATTAGCCGATGGCGGCTAACACAAATTACCGAGACAAGTAGGATGATAGTTTAACCCCGTGTAAAATATCATCAAAAAATATTCCTAAATAAAAAAGATTTTCGTAAAAAAAATAATTTTTTATACGTCCACATTCATAATGTGAACGTATTATGCCGTCGCCCCTGTCTGTGTGTGTGTGTGTGTGTGTGTGTGTGTGTGTGTGTGTGTGTGTGTGTGTGTGTGTGTGTGTGTATGTATGTGTGTGTGTGTGTGTGTCTGTGGTTCGCCTACAGGCCGCAATTCTTCATGGATTTTCTTCAAACTTGGTATACTTATTCCTTATACCCCAAGGAAGATCCCTATTGTTTTTGGGGCATGCCCGACCCCCAGGGGCCGAGCCACGCCCATTTCTAGTATTTGTTTGTTTGTCGTCTACAGGCCACATTTCTTAACTTATAATTTTGAAACTTAGCATACACATTCTTTGTACCCTAAGGAACATCCCTATCGTTTGGGGTGTATGCCCCACCCCCAGGGGCAGAGCCACGCCCATTTTCTTTTCGTGTGTCTTTGTGTCGCCTACAGGGCGCAATTCTTACTGGATTTTCTTCAAACTTGGTATACGTATTCCTTATACCCTAAGGAAGATCTCTATTGTTTTTGGTGCATGCCCGACCCCCAGGGACAGAGCCACGCCCATTTCTAGTATGTATTTGTTTGTCGTCTACAGGCCACATTTCTTAACTTACAATTTTGAAACTTAGCATACACATTCTTTGTACCCTAAGGAACATCCCTATCATTTGGGGTGCATGCCCAACCCCCTGGGGCAGAGCCACACCCATTTTCTTATCGTGTGTATTTGTGTCGCCTACAGGCCGCAATTCTTATTGGATTTTCTTTAAAACTTTGTATACTTACTCTTTATACCCTAAGGATGATCCCTATCGTTTGGGGTGCATGCCCCCCCCCCCCAGGGGCAGAGCCACGCCCATTTTCTTTTTGTGTGTCTCTGTGTCGCCTAGAAGCCGCAATTCTAACTGTATTTTCTTAAAACTTTGTCTACTTACCCTAAAGATGATCCGTATTGTTTTTTGGTGCATGCCTGACCCCCAATGGCAGAGCCACGCCCATTCCTTGTATTTATTTGTTTGTCGTCTACAAGCCACATTTCTTAACGTATCATCTTGAAACTTTGAATGATTATGCTTTGTACCCTAAGGAACATTTCTATCATTTGGGGTGCATGCCCAACCCCCAGGGGCAGAGTCACGCCCATTTTCTTTTTGTGTGTCGCCTACAGGCCACAATTCTTAATCGGTCATCTTGAAACTTAAAATACTTATTCCTTATACCCTAAGGATGACCCCTTTTGTTTTGGGTGCATACCCGACCCCCATGGGACAGCAACACCCATTTGGTTTATGTATTCCTTATAGCCTGAGGGCGTCCACTATTGAATTTGATGAATGTCCCGACCCCCAGGGGCAGAGCCACGCCCACTTTTTGCCTTTAGTGTTAGGAAGGCACAATTCTGAATGGATTATCTTGGTATAGTTATTCCTTATACTCTAAGGACGGCAACTATTAATGTTGTTGCACAACCCTCAACGCTAAACAAATCAAACGCCTAGCCTTCTTGACAAAGTACCATATCAATCAAAGTAGGAATGTGGACGTATATTGTAGCGTTAGCGTTATGTTTTCAAAATATCGGACATTTTTTCGACTATTTCCGGTTTTACGATCGTTGTTGTGATAGCTTTACGAAGTTCTTTGGATACTTAACTTTCTGTACCAGAAATGTCAGAAACATCCATTGAGCAGTTTTGAAAAAAAAAGATAAACTAAAGAGCGTTTACAAAAATTTAACGATTTTTCAATTTTTTCAAAGTTTGATGCCATTTTTGGACCACCTATATTATTTCAATGCTTTTCATTTTTGATTCACTATATAGACAACCGATAGGACTTTGAGTAAGAAAAGTTTAAGAAAAATCTGCGGCGTCGTTTTCGAGCAAAGGACGTCCCAGAATGTTAAAAAATCGGAAAATACTAGATTTTTGGCACACAATAATTTATTTCCTTACCATCGATATCGTATTATTTAGATACGATATGATGGTCCATTAATAGGGCTATCCAACGACACTTTAGTTCTTTTGGTCCGCTATTACCTAAGGGAGAAATCAAGTTTTTTGCAAGTGCGACATAGTTTTTAACCTTTTTTTACATTTTTTGAATACTTCCGGTATGGTTATTATTGTCGATATAGTTTTGATAACCGGTTTAGGCACTAAAATAGCCACAGGGCTCTGTAATGATATATTACATTATCTGATCAGATAAAATGCCCCTGAGAAATCCTAGGTTCAAAAGTGCCAAAAATGCAAAAAATTTAAAATATCGAAAATTAAATTTCAATAACTACATACATATTATACATCGATAGAATCGTAATTAGGTCAGCTATCTGAATATACAATTTTTTTTTGAAAATCTCTTAAAATAGAAAAATAGCAGAGCATTTTCCAAAATTTCACGATTTTTCGACTTTTTTCGATTTTCAGTCCGTTATTTCACCTTTTCCAGATATTTCAAAGTCGTAATGGAATGTTTCGTACACAAGACTACTGCAAGGTCTCTCGATAGAGAAAGTTTCATAAAAAACTGTGGAGCAGTTTTCGAGATACAGGCATCTAAAAACGCTCCAAATCAGAAAATACTTGATTTTCAGCGAGCCATATTTTGCTTCCTGCTGATCGTGTCCGTACGAATTGGGTATCATTCAGTGGTCCAATTACCGCCCGACCAAATGATAACTTAATTTGTTTAATCCGTTGATATCGGACAGAAAAATCGTGTTTTTACCCAAAACACCAATTTTTCACGTGTTTTCAAAATATCGCATAGTATTTCGACTACTTCCGGTTTACGGATTGTTGTTGAAATTGCTTTAAACGGTGGTTTGACCATATTACTTCATGTTCCAGGAATTTCAGAAACGTCGATCCGGCCGTAAAACGAAACTTAAGCTCACAAAATGTGAAGAAAATTCGAAAAAAATCGAAAAATAAAGGGCGATGACTCTGAATGAAACTTATATTACTGGAACCGTATTGCCTTCAGGTATCCAAAAATGTAGGTCAAATTTGAAAATTTTGAAAAATAACAAAAAATGTGTCTTAAACAACATATTTTCATTTTTCGAATGCTAGAAGTCAGCGGCGAAGTTTCTAAATTGCAAAATTTTCAACTGCTATCGTCCGAGAAAAGACTCAGGGTTTCCAAAAATGTAATTTGTATGAAAATAGGTACAGAATTGACGAATCTACGGCCGTTTTTTAATTTTTTGGCACCGCACAAAATTCGGCCACTTCCGGTCTGCGCAGAAGTTTAAAATACAGTGGAAGGGATGGCCACTATATGGTTTCCTGATAGAAAATTACGTCCCAGATCTGTATCTGTTACAGACACTGAGAAATAGGCTCCCCCGAAAAATAAAATAATAATAATAAATAATAATAATTTTAGTAATCACAATAGGCTTTCAGACGAAAGTCTGAAAGCCTAATAATAATTTTAACAAAAACAATAGTGTTTCACACAAGCTTCGCAGTGTGAAACCCTAATAATAATTTTAACAAAAACAATAGTGTTTCACACAAGCTACGCAGTGTGAAACCCTAATAAGAATAATAATAATAAGAATAATAATTTTAACAAAAACAATAGTGTTTCACACAAGCTACGCAGTGTGAAACCCTAATAAAACAGCACTTTGGCTTTTTCAAAGTATCATTGAAAGGGTCTATGGGAATGACATTTGAAATTCAGGCATCGGAAAAAAAGCTATTTGGTGTATTTGTTTCAAAGTTGATAACCCCTTTTAAAATAAGACATAAACGTACAGCTTAGTTAGTCGTTTCAGACTCAAATATCATAATATGTTTGTGGCAATTCTCAATAGTTTCTCTTGTCCAAAATGCCATAAAACTACTAAATCCAAGCGATTTAGTTTACCGATGATACACATAATTTCCATTGAAGCCTGCGAATAAATCAAATGACAAGTTCAAGGCCAAACCACCGATACATTTCGACACAAATAATAGGCAATAAACTCATTCATTCTCAACGACTGTCTGGCCAGGTGCAAACATTGCTACAACGTATGAAACTCTCCCCGTTGATATTGTAACCGTTAAAGTAGCTATCAGTCTCTTAACTCAATATCATCCAAAATCTTCAACATTGAAAACACGAATTGTTTGTCAATTCAAATCAAAATTAATGCTGTGATGTTATCGGGAAAAGATGGGCTTCCGATATCCAATATTTAAGACAAAATTAACATTTTACCATGAGTACACGAATCGTATCGTGTACCATAATGCGTTTCAGCACCAGTTCTAGCAAGAGACTCAAGGAACGAGGCTAGAATCATGGCACCAAATCAAACGGCGCATCTAGACGGGAATAACCAGGTGCTAGAAATTTGCATTCGATTGTGATTGCTGCGCCGAACATAACTGATTTGAAATTAGAGTAAAAACGGAAACCATTGAATGTAAATAATTTTATATACATCCATATACAGTATTATATGCGTTGCGACCCACTTGTGTCAATTTCTAGGCCAGTTTCGAAGCGTAGTTGCGCAAATGTGTACTGCGCGGGCGCAAGCGCTTTTAACGCTTTTTTTAAAACTAAAATCAAAATTGCATCTTAAGTTACTATCAACCTTCGTTAAAATGTGTACTGCGCGGGCGCAAGCGCTTTTAACGCTTTTTTTAAAACTAAAATCAAAATTGCATTTTAAGTTACTATCGATCTTCGTTAAACGCATAAAATTTAAAATTCCCTTTTGATTTTAGTTTAGTGATTTTAGCTTAAGTTTTTATGAAACAGGGCCCTGGTACTGCTTATGTTGGGTTTGATGGTACAGAGCTAGCATTTTTCACTTCCGTTTCGTATTCAATTAAATGTTCTTTATGTTGTTATATTGTAGACGTACCAGCAATCTGATGAAAACACCGATCCCATTTCGTTTTTATTATAGTTCAAAATTTCGGTGTCTTTACTACACTAGTCACGGCCATCGCAAGTATGTTCTAAAAAAACGAAACGAACTATAGATGGGGGGGGATGGCCTAGTGGTCTAGAGTGCCGCGCTTCGACATCTAGCTGGCCGGTCACCTCTGGCTTGCGGCTGTGGTTTCGATCCCTGGTGTGAACGTATGTGGCATGGCGAAAGGGGCGCCTTTTCAACCTCGTGGGTTTTCTCCGGGCACTCCGGTCCCCCCCCCACTGCTGAAGACCCCTACGCGCAAGCGAATTATTGAAATAAAGTTAAAACATATGTTAGTCCCGAAATGACCTAGTCTGTGTTGAGTGGACGTTAAACCCCATATCTCTCTCTCTCCCTCTCTCTCTCTCTCTCGATCGAACTATAGATCTGTATTTTAATCAGATTGGCGTACAAAGATGTAGGGGTTAGTGTATTCAATGACACAATTCTATGACTAATCATGCATTTTTGTGTATCTAAATCTGCCAATCACCGGCCTTTCTTTATCTTAATTAACTTATCTAGACAACAATCAACTCTCGATGGCATCGCTAGTCTGTGATATTTACTGGATTGGAACCCGATCTGCTGCTGCTGATTATATCAAAAGGTGGGTAATCGAGACAATGTTTTTCTTATCCTTCCGACTTTAATAGTGGTGATCGAGGCCAGGCCCAAAAAGCAGTGCTAAATTCTCTGTTGAGGGTGGATCACTCTGACTGAAATTTTCAGCAAATTCCCTTTACATTATCTGGTTGCTAATTATTATAGTGAGACCCGTCAAATCTTTATCTAATCTCCCATAATGTATATTTTAATGACATAGTCATCGTCAATAAATAAAACATTACCTTTTCTTTCATCCGTTCCATCCGGGCAATGTTGAATTTCATCACATAAATACCACATTTCTTTACCCCAGTCTTCACTATAGCGGGGAAGAACAGGTCGGATACAAGTTCCATCAAAGCAATGGAAGCAGGAATTATTGGCAAAGTTCTTCTGGCAAAATTCGTCTCGATTATTATGACAGTCTGCTATACCGTCACATAAAACATCCATTGATACGCATTGTATTGGTGAACACTCGAATTCATCTGTCTTGCATCTTACTTCCAGAAATATAAATACATTGATTTATTAGATTATTGACAAATTAATCATTTGCATTTAAAAAAAAATAATATAGGTAATGGATTATAAAATTAACTCATTTACAAATTTAAATTGACTAATATATCCATAGGCTAGTCTCTATCCGGGCAAAATATAGTTTACACAATTGCCTATAAGGGTGTCGCTTTGGATCGGTGTCCAACGTCGTGGGTTTTCTCCGGGTCATTCACAACCCTTACGCGCAACGCGCAAGCGAATTATTGAAACAAAATCTAGTCAACGTTACAGCCCCCTCCCCTCTCTCTCTCCCTCTCTCTTTCTCTGCAACTATATGTTGGATATAGCTGTTGGGTTTACTGAAAATTGATACATTATAGCCCATCCTCGGTTACCCAGTGCACTCATTCCGTTCTACTCTACTATACCCTGGGTTAATCTATAGGGTTTCCACGATTTCAAATTATCTGCCCTGGCGGATTGTGATATTTTAATCGTCCAATCCCATAAAGCGTTACTTGGAAAGGTAATAGGCGAAGGGAAGTAACTCTCGTCGTGTTCCAACAATGAATACCCCAAACATGGCTACCTTAGTCCGTTATTGCACACTTTACAAATATGTCATTGGGAAAAATACCTACCGCGTAGTAGAAAGATCGGTGTCATTTAAGAATTTCATGACAGAACTATCCCTGCCATCTTTTTGTGTGCATGTCAATTCTTTTATATTAAATCTTTTATAAACTTTATCGTGATCGATCAAACAAGCCGCCAGATTGTTTGTAAACAATGTAGTTCTATGAAGTAAAACATGACAATAAAGAGTCTACGTAAGACTGGTTTGTGTACTCTTTTTTGATTGGTTCGTACACTCTAACTAGATCATAAGCTCTATCATATCACCAGATATGCCAAGATCAATGTCCGCCACGAAAACTGCCCGGATTGTGTTCGGGTATTACGAATGCAGCAATAATTAATAATGCTTTAATGGATTACCACTTACCACGATTCGCGCTATTATGATTAAAAGCGTGGTTTCAATCGTGGAGTAATCGTAGTGATCCTATCAGTTCTTATCGTACACGTAGCAACTGTGTTGGTCGTATCAAAACTTATCCGAACGTATCTGAACGCACCAGATCGTGGACTCAGATGGGGCAAGTATAGTTACTTTAAGTAACAAAAATTTGGAATAGTGGCAGAGCGTTAGTTTAAAAATGGCGGCTCCATTCAAATGAAAGCTGTTTATGTATTTGTATCGCACAATTCTACATGGAAATAGTGTTGGATTTTTATATATTGGTGTCGGATGTGGCAAGAAATATTCCTTTTGTCGACCAAAGCCGAATCGCGGTGGAAAATAGACGGGATTCCAAAATATTGTCTTAAAACGGAGATAGGGAAAAGTCTTATTTTCATATTAGTTGTCTATCGGAGCTGGCAGTATCGTAGTGGAGAACCAAATTTACGTTACCCAAAGGTACCTAGGATAAGTACTATCGTAACACATCGTACGCCAGTGGGAACCTAGCATAATACAACAATCGGACCAAATGTTTTCCATATTGAACCGTGTGAGTCAAAGCATTATGCTAAAGCAAGGCTGACACTTGCACGATTCCGTGGCACGCATTGACACGACTCGAGTCGACACGGCACCGTCCGATTTGCGCAAACTCGTCGTGCCAATGCGGGAAGTCGGTAAACAATGCGCAAACTATGCGTGAACTCGTCGTGCCAGTTCGTGTCAATGTGGACACTGATGGGTACGACAAAATCGTGGCCAAAAGTCGTGCAAGTGTCAGCCTGGCTTTAGTTTCCAATGTCGTTAGGATTGTCACTAATGACTTCACGATCTTGTACATGCAGGTGCGTTCTGATACGTCTCGACACGATCAACACGATTGCTACGACTGCTCTTAATATGATTGTGATAAGAACACATACCACCACGATTAAAACCACGATTTCAATCGCAGAGCGAATCGCTGTAGTGGAAACCTCGCATTAGCCCCATACGTGTGTTTCATTAATACCAAAATGACAAATATATCTAAAAGAAACTCAATGTTGAATATAGCTGTTGGGGTTACCGAGAATGGATATTTTATACAGGATCATTGATCAACATGTAATTATTGATTATCATTGGTCGATCACGATTATCAATCATTTCAAGCAAGCTTGACCTTTATGGCTGACAAGAGAAGTGTATCTGCTCGTTTCATGGACTTTATAATACAATCATAAGGTCCATGGTCGTTCGAACAACACGGTATTCTCATAATATGTCAGTTAGCAAATTACATTCAGTATAAATTCAATTGTATTTAAAGTGCTCTTACCTTTCGGCTGCGATCGCGCCTCTATTTTAAAAGTTGCTGATTTATTTGAAGTCCGCAGTACTATCCATAAATAGTTATCCCGCGATATTATATTCTCTTGTGTCAATTCTTCACAAAATTTATAAGATGTCATCAATTCATGGTCGATTCTGCTGTTATCATTGCCCACACGAAGATAATCTGTGGAACAGTTAACCACAGCAGTGGCAAGGCGGGGTCTATAGTTCAAATTAACGTTAATAAGATGATGTGGACGGGATTTGATTTCTAAGACACAATACTCCTGTTCCTTGCCACCAGTATTAAAGTTCTGATCTGTAAAACTAATGATCTTATCACTGTGAGCTGTTATCCGGTGGTGACAATGATGTTTACAATCTGCAATAAAAGATGGCTGTTAAAGCTGAATTCCGATTACAAAACTTAGGTTAACGTCATAAACAATCGCCATGGAGCTTGGCTACGGCTTACAAAAACGGAGGCGGCCACACCCGCGTCAAGCATGGTGGTGAGACACGCTGGCTAAGGGAGTAAGACACTGGGTCTGAGGTCGCGGGTTCGCTCCTGGTATTGACCGGGAAAGTTCTTTGAGATATACCGACTTTGTAGTCGTTCGGTTGGGACGAACACCGCATCAACACATTGGTGTGTACATAAAAGATCCCTTTAAACTGCAGTTGGAATTCGATATATGAGTAGGTCGTAGCGCCGATGTCCAGGATAAATGGCCCCCGAAATAAACTATGTGGGTAAACTAGGTGACGTTTGTCCGTCTTCATTAGCCCAATTGGAGCAAAACCAATCTTATTCAAATACAGATCTATATTTCGTTTCGTTTTTTCTACTTTCAGTGGTTTACACTCACGGAGATCTGACCAGTTGTACTGGTAGGTCGTGTCAGGGGTCTTGCGAACAGCTTTTGACACTATGGCGTCATACATAGATTAATTAATCAGTGCTGGCGTTTCTAATGGTTTACCCACAGTTCTTTGCCGCGCCGAAAACGCCAACGACACGCCGTAAGAGACAGTTTCATTGGCTAATTCCTTGCATCAATAAGAACGCATGTTATATAAAAACTCTCCCGGGGCCCTACTTTAGTAAAGACACATAAAACAAAATTTTGAACGACAAAAAAAAAAAAACAAAAAAAAAACAAAAAAAACAAAACAAAAAAAAAAAAATACAACAAAACGAAACGAAATAGGATTTGTGTTTTCATCAGATTGGAGCAGAACAATTTATAAACTGACATTACAATATGTAAACGGCACACTAGGTTTCGGGGTAGCAAAGTAGATACTGCATGCAAGAATGCCGTGTAGGAATTAACATATTTTTATATAATAAAATACCATATTGAATAGTAATTACTTTATCAAACATCATAGTAAGAAAGTGACATACCTGCGCTGGATAAAACTAGGAGGCAAAAAACAGCAAATGTCACATCGGGTATCTCTGAAATAAACATATTTAGAAACTCAAAAAAATATCCAAAAAGTATAAATATTTTTCTGAGAAAACGTAAATAACTGATTCATTTATGTAATCCCTGAATGGTATTTATTGATTGAGCACAATAAATATCCAAAAAGTATAAATATTTTTCTGAGCAAACGTAAATAACTGATTCATTTATGTAATCCCAGAATGGTTTTTATTGATTGAGCACAATAAAATCACAACACAATTAAGAGAAAACAATCTCTGGTGAATAACGTATAAACATATAGCACGTTGTTTCAGCAAGTGTTATCGTGCACAAACAATTCATAGTAGTTGTAAATTAAAATAATACTGACTGAAAATCATTTTCTGAGACAAGTTCTCGCTCGATGGTATTATAAAAAGCAACCATGAAACATTCGTTTGTTTATTAAAATATCGTGCATATAATGTAGATGAATAGTATCTTTGCTACTATGGACTATGTACATGTGTTGTTATCTATTGCTATAGACTATAGGCAATGATTTATCTATTTATTTGCTGTTGATAGACAAGATAATGATAATAATTCGGTCGTTCACAATACAACGTACAGATTAATTTGCTGTACATGTAATAACGCAAACAATATAGGGTTTTGTGGGTTGGACCAAAACGAGACACAGCGGGAATATCGCACAACAGTTTATTTACAATACACAAATATACAGAAAGGAGACGTGTACTGAAATAATAAATGAAATTGGGTTCAACGACCTACTGCCCCAACACTGGGATAATGAAGACAGGCATACGCCATACAGTGTGCTATGATTGAAATTTTGCACTACGGCCTTATCTTATATCGAATTCCAAATGTCGATTGATATTTTGCGTGTACGCCAACGGGATCTCGGTTTTCCTTTCATCCCAACGACAAGATAGCTGTCCTTGTCAGGCCGTCCGTCCTGCATCACCGACAATGGATGAACTTTCTCGGCCAATGTAGGGATCGAACATGCGACCACCGGGCTAGCGATCCAGCGTCTTACTCACCGTGACCTCCGACTGAAACAATAAAAGAAATGAAATGGAGTTTAATGTCCTAATCTTCTGCACCTAACCTGGGCTGATGGGAGACGAGCATACGCCATCAGTGTGCAATGTGGGTAATTTTGCCTGGGCAGTGGCACGGCCTACCCATATATCGAATTCCAACTCGCAAGGGATATTTTACGTGCACGCCAATGTGTACACGGTACCTCGATTTTTCGTCCCATCCGAACGACTAGACAGATTTCCTTGTCGGGCCCTCCATTCTGCATCACTGACAAGGGGAAACCACGCCGAACAATCCAGATGAACTTTCTCGGTCAATGCAGGGATCGAATACCCTCTTAGCCACGTGATAATAAAAGAATGAACTTATCTTATAGACTAGTAACTAATTATACATAATAGAGATATATTGCCGCATTTATCAGTAGTGAATATTCGCTTGTCCGCTACGATCACTGATCAGGATGACATCGACGCAACTTGAGTCCCCAGTATAAACTTTTTTCCTCCGATAAAATAATTTCTAAAAAACATTTTTTTGAAGTACTGGGGTATAAGAAAAATAAATAAAGTCGTTTGAAGTATTTGTAGTTAAACAATATTTCCTATTTAGTGTAAATGGGTATTAAAATGAGTAAATGGCATCATTTTGCCCGAAGCAGTTACGTGTTATGTAAACAACGCACACGCCATTGAGCCAATGACTAACGCCGCGTGATGTCATTGTGCGTGTTGAAGACAGTCATCTGTGACAGATATTATAAGTAATTCTATGTGGAACAGATTGATATATTGCATGTTACGGGTTAATAATATAAAAATGAGAACTACTTGTAGGCTGTAAGTATTAGGCCTACATTAAAAAAGGTGTCCTTAGGAAACGAAAAAATAGAGAAACTACATGGGTAGGCCTAATAAAGGTGCAAAACACTAGAATTAAAAACACACACTAAATTATGCAATACACATTCTAAATTATAACTTAAATTATTAGGCCTACGTCTGTATTTTTATTTGTCGCTTTTAAAGGGACTATCCCGATTTTAACAGACTCTCAAAAATAAAAGTCCGCGTACGTTTGAAATTTAAGCGCCGAAATAAATAGGAATGGTGTATTTATTTACCTTGTCTCAAAATTTGAGCTCGAAATATTGAGTCGGTTGTCTAAACGTCAAGACTGCTTATCCGGACACGTAACCCTTATAAGACTTTGGGTAAATTTTGTCCTTGGGTTAACTGATAATCAGTTCCCGTCCCTTTAGAGGTCTATACATTACATGACAGATATATCTTTGATCGAAAAACACAAAACTTCGCACATAGTTTCTTAACAAAAGTTTTATAAAGGGCTATCAAACAATTTTGAGTAAATTCTTAACTTAAGTCTGAGAATGCTTTATGAACTCGGGTCCAGATGACTCCAAATAAGGTAAAAACCTAAGATCGGTCGCATTATTTCTGCAACGTCTTTTTTTTTTCTTTTTTTTGGGGGGGGGGGGAAATCATTTTTAGTGAAGCCTCACCATATGCCGGGACTGTACATCGCAGAGGGCGCTTACGGTTCCATTCCCTTGTTTTGATATTTGTTTATTTTTTGTAGCAGTGTCTGTTTTCTGTCTTGTCCACGGGTTAATCTTGTAGATTTTTGTTTTGCGTGTAGTGCGGTCCATGCACTTACTATTAATAGAAACATAAGACTACGTGCTATTGGAAGTGTCTAGTTGAAAAAGACTCTATATTATAAGAAAAGAAATGGAATTGGGTTTAACTGAGTTAACCGAATGACTAAATTAGCTGAGATGGGACGAAAGATACTGTTTTTAAAAACGAAATATATGGTAGCTGATCATGACAACCATGTTGCCTTACTTCATAATTGAAAATAATAATCTGAAAAATATAAATAAAGTGACTGGATGTTCGAAATGTCTAAACGTGTTTCCGGTCGGACATCTACTTTTTATTGTTCGTTCTGTCAAAACAATATTTATGGTTTTAATCTTACATGGAAATATTAACGGAACTGAAATTTATAACAAATGAAAAAGAGAATGTTCAATAAATTCACTACATTAATTCAGCATGCAGTGGATTCTGTAAGTATTAGAAATAATCGTTTAATTCTTTATATTTTGAGAAACAGCCCATGAAGGGCAGATAACTCTCTCCATAAAAATGAATGTGAACAATAACTACAATAATTTTTGATTTTGTGAGTTTTTGTTTATTTAAATATTTGATTTGATACTGTTTGAATAATCTATTATTAATTTTACCAAATGAGAAGGGTAACTCATATATATACATATTTTTTACAAGTTATAATTTAGTCTACATTCTACATTCATAAACCCAAGTCAGGATGTGGACCGATGTTGTCAGTTGTGCAGTACTTTATAATTATTATTAACTTATCAAAATCAATAAACTCCCAGCAGATACATAGAGGATATTTGTCGTTTTAGAGTTTTAGAGTGAATAACATATTTTATTTCATCGAGAAGCAAGAAAACGCAATCATGAAAATATAAACGTCTTCTTGCTTAGAGATATTCCACTACTGATCATAAAATAAAGTGTAATAATCGCAGCCAGGGCTGCAGTATTGCGGCTGAAAATCGTAATACAATGTTTTGAAATACGGTACTTGTTAAAAAGTATTGCAATTTAAATTTAAATAAAGTCAGGATATATCATTAAGTACAGTTTTATTTTGGATAGTTTTATTGTTTTTACACCTTTTGTCATACTCATGGACACTAATTGTTATTTTACTGCAAAGCCTATAAAGTATGTGACTGATTATGATATGGAGTCTTTATAAACAGTCTAGCTAACATTTGAATATAAAATAAAAGTAGAAAAAATATATGTATTGATACACTGTATCACATTGGTATTGCAATTAATATAGCAATGTTTTCTGACAACCATAATAATCACTTGTCTTGGACTTGGAAGACCACAGTACTGTACCGTATTGCTCTAATATTGATCAGGAAATTTAATTCTGAAGTAGTAACCCCTATAACCAGTGAAGACAGACGAGCTCCTTGTTGTTGGTGGGTAGATTTATTCTAAAACGTTTCGGACTGTGGTGTCCTTATTCAGTTATCTATCCACTTCCTGTACCCCTAGTGTATCGCTGAGATCCCAGTTCAGATGTTCTCCAACTACTAGTCTCCAGCTACTTCAGACCTACCGTAGGTGAGTTGTCGTCATCTCATACTGTTCAAATTTAATTCTAATGGACTTTTTTTTTGCTTTTGCAGTTTGTACCCAACTTGACTCTTCAAGAGGAATTTATACACCATTGGAATGCTGTCACACATTATTTTGTGGATAATAAAGGTTGGTTGTAGATTTCATGTATTAGCCTAATATAGGTTGCATACAGGTCACAATTCTATGGAATGCAATTACTGCTTATTACTGAGCGACGTTTCATCAAGGCTTCTCTAGTCGTTATCAAGCAATGATAGGTTGCATGTATAAAAAATTAAAGGGACAATAACACTCTTGTTGTAACTGAATAATATGTCCCAATCTTCATTCTGGTCAAGAAATCGTATTATTTTACAATATTCCAATTAAATGATGATATAAATTTCATCTTAACACACCTAATGTAAAAAATTGGAAAAATTCAACTAATTGATTTGAAAAGTCTAGCGTAAACCTTTTCAAATGTGACTTTGATTTAAGATATTTTCGAACCCTCTGGACAATGAAAAATAGGTTGTAATGGATAATTAATACAACAGGTAGGACACTTAAACATCTAGTACTTAGAATAAGGGTATTATTTATTTTCTGGAGCTACCAAGCCAGCAAGAATGTTATTGTCCATTTAAAGCAGACGCATCATGATAAAAGTGATAAATGGTGTTAAGGTTAATTTAGTTAAAAGACTATCAAATACAAACAGACTAATATCTTAGAGTTCCACAATAATACTATTTATGGAATAACAATTACATGCAATCAAGCAAATGATAGCATTGCTGTCTAGCATATATGCTGTTGTTCAAATTAATTGCATCACCCATGTTTTTCACTGATTTTCCCAGTACTGGTATCTGATTGTTTTTCGGTGTAGTAATTAGTTTAAATGTCATCAGCAAATATATACACGTACGATTATTCTGATTCAAAGTAAGTTGATCACCGGTAATGAAAACGCTGCAGTCAGCATGTGCAGTTTCGACAAAGGTGTACAAAAACTATATTTGGGGAGGGGTGGGATGGCCTAGTGGTCTAGAGTGCCGCGCTTTGACCTCTAGCTGGCCAGTCACCTCTGGCTTGCGGCTGTGGTTTAGATCCCTGTTGTGAGCGTATGTGGCATAGCGATAGGGGTGCCTTCTCATCCTCGTGGGTTTCCTCCGGGCACTCAGGTTTCCTCCCACTGCTAAAGACCCTACGCGCAGGTGAATTATTGAAATAAAATTCAACCATATGTTAGTCCTGAAATGACCTAGTTTGTGTCAAGTGGATGTTAAACCCCATTTCTCCCTCTCTCTCTTAAACTATATTAGATTCATTGGAAAGTGAGAGCTGCTGATTGTCATTTAGAGATTAAATAAAACTCTTGTAAACGGCTAATATTGTCCAAGTTTATTCTCTGAAAGGAATATAAGTCCAAAAGAAATGTTTTAAAATGGAAAATTTGACATATTCAGCAAGCGATATAAATAAGCCAGTAATTAAGGACGGACATCTCTTTATCTGAATCTTATATAATACATTATACATGTACCACGCCTGGAAATAACAGTTTTAGATGTACCTGACAAAATCTCAGACACTAATGAAATAGTGCCTGACATTTTCAACTTAGTGCCAGACATGTAATAATAATTCATTAAAAAAGACAAATACATGCAAGTGCCTGACAAAATGACAGGCACTAGAGGTTTTGTGTCTGACAAATCCCAAATCTTTGCCGGACATTGTCAATGACAGGTGCCTTATTTCCAGGTTTGATA
This sequence comes from Patella caerulea, assembly GCA_036850965.1. Taxonomy (NCBI): domain Eukaryota; kingdom Metazoa; phylum Mollusca; class Gastropoda; family Patellidae; genus Patella; species Patella caerulea. The sequence continues at coordinate 62,466,848 of JAZGQO010000011.1, read as the reverse complement.
CATATACTATTGACTGTGTATGTATAATTCTTCAATACCCTTTAAAGGACATGTTAGACTAATTCAGATAACCTCACAGATTTAATCTTCCTAATGAAAAATGATATACCATATCAAAAATTTAAATCAAATTAATTTGTGCTAAGCGCCGTCTTCATTACTGGTAGCCCAATCGGCGCAGAAAGGTAGGAAATTAAACCTTTAATTTTTTAATTCATTTGTTCTCAGCGACGTTATGAGTGCTGAGAGATTTCTTAAATAAACGATTATATGAATATATATTTACAGAGGAGAGAAGACGTATTGAGGAAACTACTATACCAGGACACATAGAACAAATGGTATTAATATTAGTACAAGAAGAAAGAGAACAATTAGAAGTTGGCACTACAGGACCATGTTTAGAATATCTACTGCAACATAGATTACTAGAAACTCTTTATACTCTCGGCAGAACAGATGTAAGATATTGTTATAATCACTATATTTGCAGGATTTAAGGGCTGTTGAATCCCTTGTAAACTACAATATTGTGACGGTTGATATGAATCTCTTAGTAAGAATATCAGTTCAAAAATAGTTCAATTCTGTTCCACATTTACATAGATATCACAAAATGAAAATTCTCTTGATCTATGCTGCTCCCGTCACCACTAGGGACTGGGAATCTTCTAGTTTTTACGAAAAAAGGTAAGAGACTACCCTTTATCATCTAGAATCTAATACACGTCAAGAATGTGTTAAATACCGTCAAGATTCATCAAAAACCGCCCAGTTTGTGCTACCGTGTAGATTTAGAAACACCGTCTAGTTTTGTCATCGATCGTCTACTTTACGACCGTCCAGTTTCTCAGGATGTTTTAGATTCGAAAGGGGTTTAGTTTTTAGACAAGGCCTTATTTTCCTGTACGTTGTCTAGAAATGAACAGAGTGTTTAGTTACTAACGGCGTTTAGTTTTTACGCCAAATTACCACTTTACCGAGAGCCGTCTAGAAACTTACGGGTGATTAGAAATGCAATGCTGTTTTCTTTTCATGTCTTTTAATTAGTTTGCCGGGTGTCATCTAGAAAACGTACGGCGTTTGTTTTTGTGTAAAATATTTAATTTCTATCTCCCAATTTTAGAAACTATGTTCCGATTTAGAATCTTAGCATAGTGTCTAAAATTCTCGAATGAATTGCATATTTGTTGAATATCTTCTGTATTGCCGACGTCCGTTGGGAAACGTCCATTTGCAATGAATTGACAATTTTCCCGGCGTAAATAAAACTCAACAATTTATTTATTAGAAATTAACGAAACAAATGGACGTATATCTTGTTTCTTATAATCTTGTTTTCTGGGTTATTTACCCACTTCCGCCATCAATAACAAATGTATTTGTGAATTTACAAATTAATGTGTGCAGTACTCATTTCGACCAGTACTAGTTTCTAAAATTGGGAGATAGAAATTAAATATTTTACACAAAAACAAACGCCGTACGTTTTCTAGATGACACCTGGCAAACTAATTAAAAGACATGAAAAGAAAAAAGCATTGCATTTCTAATCACCCGTAAGTTTCTAGACGGCTCTCGGTAAAGTGGTAATTTGGCGTAAAAACTAAACGCCGTTAGTAATTAAACACTCTGTTCATTTCTAGACAACGTACGGGAAAATAAGGCCTTGTCTAAAAACTAAACCCCTTTCGAATCTAAAACATCCCGAGAAACTGGACGGTCGTAAAGTAGACGATTGATGACAAAACTAGACGGTGTTTCTAAATCTACACGGTAGCACAAACTGGGCGGTTTTTGATGAATCTTGACGGTATTTAACACATTCTTGACGTGTTTTAGATTCTAGATGATAAGGGTAGTTTCTTACCTTTTTTCGTAAAAACTTGAAGATTCCCGGTCCCTAGTGCACCATCTTTATTTGTCGTGAACCAAATAAATCTGATGAATCCTGGCCACATGGTTATCTCTAGCGTTGCTATTTCAATTTTGTTTACTTAATGGAATGTTGATATTATCATGTATAAAGCGTGGAGAAATTTGATATTTTACGCAAAATGCCAATCGTGCATTGTTACTTTAAGATCAATTAAAATTGTTTGAGCATATATCTATACAGATAGATAAAAATTGTATGTGGACCTTATAATGAACACTGGATGATTTCACCTTCCTCCGATATATGGGGAGTCATTGTTAGCTCAGTGAGCATGGTACTGGCTCAGTATACAGGAGGTCCTGATTTCGATCTAAGTATTGAAATTGAAAATTCATCAGGATTTTCCAGCCCGGTATCTCCTTGACACTGATGGAGGACAGAGGGGCTAGCAAGAAATTGTGTCTAGTCATTTGGATGGCGTGATAAACCTAGATCCGATGTATATCATTGACTACATACATGTTAAATATATTCCACCTTGTATGTTACAGCATCCCCCTGGTATGAAACAAGTGATACTGATATTTTTTACCAAGTTGTTATCCAGATTAGATCATCCTTTATTACCACACATAAACGTTCACAGAGCTGCACAGGTATAAATATCTTTTATTTTTATTTAACAATTTATTAGGAATTCTCTAATGGCAATCTCAGAAATATTGCCTAGTTACTGCTCCTGCTGTGTAAAACTTAATAAAGCATATTTGTCAATCTTCTAGTCATAAGAATGAATCCATTCTATTTTATTTCTTAACACCTCATCATTCCCTCTATCTATTTCTGCACATCATATAAATGCTGGAGAGGCCACGGTAGACAAGCATAAAGGTCACTGGACTCTTCATTACAATGTCTTGTTTTGAGAATCCTTATGTGAGTCAACAAGATCCTGTTGGAATTTTCAGACCCTGTTCACATTAGCCAGGGGTAGTGTCTGGCAGCAGAGGTGGGGGGAGGGACTGACGAGGTAAGTATTCTCAGAGAGCATATAACAGAACCTTTGATGTATGTAATTTGATGAAGTTTGGGTGGAAACACTATTGCCTGGGAAGAATTCTCTACCCAAACATTACAACACGTTATCATAGAAAAAAAAAATTTGTTAAAGGGACAATCCCGATAAGAACAGAGTCTCAAAAATTAAAGTCCGAGTATTTATGAAATTTATAGACCAAAATATAGTGGCATTGTGTATTTACTTTGTCTCAAAGTTTCAGCTCAAAATATTGAGTCGTTTGGACGTGAACATCAACACTACTTATCCGGACACGTAACCCTTTTAAGATTTCGGGTCAATTTTTTCATTGGGTGACCTGATAATCGATTAATGTTTCTTGAGAGGTCTATACAGTGAATGACCCATGCCCTGTACTTGATAACAAAAGGTAAATTTCACCTACATATTATTTTTATAGAAAAAAGTCTGGTTTTATCCAGATGCTGTATAATATAACGGTCTCCATTTCCAGATGAAGATCGTCAGGTTTAAGTTATTTACAAGCGTATCACAAATATCGGGTTAGTAGGTGGACCTTAGGTTATGGATTTTAAAGGATTTTAACACAAAATTAAGCAGTTTTATTCCCCAAAAAGTTATCGGGATTGGCCCTTTAATATTGTTGACAAGCTGTTTTAAACTCCATTCATATCATATTCTACTTCAACTCTGAATGTTAACAAACAACTATTGTGTTTTGTTTGGATGTTTACAGAGGTTGGTGAAGATTTGTGGCGAAGTGCGAGCGGGACCAACAGAGAAAGAGGAAATAGAATACTTGTGTACAGTTTGTTCTAAAATAAAAGCTGATCCCTATCTTGTTAATTTCTTTATTGAGGTAACTATTAAATAAGTCCTAGCAATTATTAATTTTATTGAGGTAACTACTGTACTATGAGCCCTTGTTGATTTTATTGAGGTAACTAGGAAATAAGTCTAAGCTATTATTAATTTTATTGAGGTAACTATTGTACTTCGAGCCCTTGTTAATTTTATTGAGGTAATTCTAGGAAATAAGAGCAAGCCATAGGTAATTTTATTTAACGGTCAGTGTTACTGTTAATATGATTTGCATTGTAAGAGGAGGGATTATAAATATAATGGATATTAACCAAGAATGCAAATCTGTGGCGCCAACAATACAAATCTGTGGCGCCAACAAAATGCAAATCTGTGACGCCAACAAAACTTTTTCTCCAGCTGCAATCTTCACTTCTTTTTGCTCATATGTATGACATCTTGGTATAAGGAAGCCAGTAGGCCAAATGAAATTATTTAATTGAGTTATTAAATTGAATATGATAATGAAATGAGGGAATTTTGTTCAGTACAGTTTATTTGTCTAAACTATTATATTGTAGTTTATGTGGGGGGTTTTCTGTGAAATGTTTTTATGTATATTTCAGTCTGGTAAACCAGTCAAAAACTCTAGTCATGTAAATACAAGTGGTATTCCTAAATCTCAAGATTTTAGTCTTGTTAATGCCTTATTGACACTGTCTTCCAGTAATGTAAGTATTTCATATCTAATAGGTATATTTACCAAAAACAAAATATAAGGAAATTAAAATAAAATGGAATTAAAACGGCCTATGCTCTACACCAACTGACATATTCTAGACAGGCATATGCTATGCAGTGTGCTATGAGATTTTGATCAAACGACAGCATTTCCAACTGCTTTAAAGAGGCCTCCTTAATTATATTGTCCCATCCATACAACTAGACATACTTCCATGTCTTGACTTAATTCAGTTATAAACATTTTCTACTAAAACTATTAAGTAGAGATAAGCAATTTGAGTTGTAAATGCCTTGGAACCCTATAAACCTAATTCTTTAGTTATAAGCACTTTTATTGCCCGATGCCTTATAAAAAGTTAAATTTTGGGGTGAGTGACATCTTTCCAATTTCAGATTTAGGCAGGCACATCAGCCTCTCTGTTTATTAAGATTTTAGCCCAGTTTGCATAAATTTCTTCAAATTAATTCAATCTTGTTCAAAGTATTTACACATTATAAATGTTCTTTCAGGATGCTAGAGTTTGTGTTAAAGCATGTGAAGGGATTATGTTATGTGTCAGTTTACCAGAACAATCTGCTGCTGACTGTTTAGTTCGTCATACTAAGTTCTGTGATAATTTGATCACCAGACTATGTGACTTGTATGATAAACTACCATCTTTTGTCAGTCCTAGTGATATAGAATCTGTTGATGCCAAATGGGGGTAAGTTCAGATCTAAAAGAAGATATATTTAAAGATGCATTATGTAAGATTTAGATAAAGAGTTGACCATTCTTGCTTAACCCTTAACCAGTCAGGGTCGCATATTTGCACCACGACGTGATATCCAAAAGTGGTCACGGTCGCATATTTGCGACCATAGCAAGAACCTTTTTTATAAGTCGCATTTGAGTATTTAGTTTCGTATTTAATTGATATCGCCACGCATGCGTCTCAGACAGGAACTTGTCTTGTCAATAACATTGAGAAAAACATGTCTTCGTTCTACATTTTTGGGCAAAAAACGTAATTTAACGATGTCGGGAATAATAGAGACCCTCAAAGTCATTGAAATGCCTATATATGATTCTGACTCGGATTATATCGATTACGCCGATTCTGAAGACGATATTTCTGATGAAAATGATTTAAAATGGTATGCAAATTATAGATCAACTTATCCTCTTCAACTTTTTTATTGGTGTCAACCCTCTATCATTTATAATTATTTGGCAGTAGTCGATTGTAATAGGCATACAAAATATTTCACGTTAGTTATTTTTTAGCCTGACCACTTGACGTCATAACGTCAAAATGACGTTGACCGGTTAAGCAATTCTAAAATAGATAATAAAAAATGAATATTTTGAAAATTTCAGTCAAGATGCTAAATTCTGAGCAAAGTTATGAGTGTTTGAAGTTCTGGTAATCTATTCTCAAATATTGATTACCATTGCTACCATAGATTATTAAATGGAGAGGATATTCTAATCCATTCAATATCTAAGTCATCCACGGAGAGTTGAATATGGACTAGTCATGTGAATAAATGTCTCGATAATAAGTTATATAGCATTTGAAGCTAGAAAAAGACCTGCAGTAGACAGATTTAGCTTTTACATAATGCATCTTTAAAAAACAGCAAATATTTCAAACCTTGTTGTGACAAATATTTAACACGCAAGATATTATAATCAGTTGTTATGACTAGGCTTACAGATGCATGGACTTGAAATCTTCTACGATAGCCACGTAAATAAGATTTATTTCCCTTTAATAAGAAAGTTCTCTGTTGACTGAAACTCACATTGATGATCTTTGTTCAGATAACTGTATGTACATACTGTATCTTATTTATTCATCAAACACCTGTTTTATACATGTAGTGGGGCATCACGTAAGGTGCTGGCTCGCTAGCCTAGAGGTCAGGTGTTCGATCCCGAATGAATGTTAAAGAAATTGAAAAGTGAACAAACAAATGAAAGAAAATACATTGATTTGATTAAATTACAATATCTAGAAAACTGGAAATGTGTCAACAATAACCAAAACATTTGTTCCCATTAAATCAAATATTCAGTTAGGATTGGAGTAAAAATTTTGACTGTTTAAATTCAGCATTTAATGTGACCACTTAAAGATACGGTGGACTACAAAAGATGTTATAGCGCAGTTTTATTTAGTTTAATCTTCAGGTAGCTTTAAGTGATTGAGAAACACATTCTTTTTATAAGGAAACAATTACTTGTTTTATTCTAAAAGCACAATGTTTCAATTAGCATTGTTTTTTCATTATCCAGCACAATGCTATGAGCTTGATAAGTTCTATAAGAAGGATACTTGTGGAAATGTCATGATTTTAGAATAAAACCTGTGATTGTTTCTGATAAAAATTGTATTCTGTTAATAGTGTTATGGTGAAACCATGCCTTAAAATTTCGATGAACTTTCTAGGCCAACATGGATTGAACCCACAACCTCAAGGCTAGCAAGCCAGCATCTTACTCACTTAGCCACCATATGGCTCCAAAGATTATATAAGAAAATTGAATAAATTTGGTTCATTATATATGTATGTTCAATATATGTTATTTCTTAATATATTATATTATAAAAAATGAGATTACAATAAATTTATGATAACTTTAACCCCTATTAAAAATTAAATGAAATGAAATGAGGTTTAACATCCTCCCTTATTAAAACAACATTATCAGAAAGCTAATCTTCAATATGTGACTAATGTAACAAAAACGGGTGGCTTCATGTACAAGAACCTGCCCTAGAACAAGACCTCTGTCAAAAATGAGTCCAAAATATAGCATTGGGTGTTAAAAGTATCATGCCATGCCTCGTCCATGCCTCTGATCACAATTTCTAGATTACTAGTGTTTATGTCGACAACTATACACCAATAGAATGGGTTGTAAAATGCTTCCAAAGCAAGTTGCTGCTTTTGGGCATCTGTTTTTGTGCCTCTCTAATGTTAAACATACATTATGCAAGAGGTAAGTCTGCCAGTTGCAGGTCTTTCTTTAAGACTGAAATGTTATCAAAATTATTAATTAGGCCTTAATTAATTTATCCAGATCATTATCAACTCCTGATGCCAACATTAGTCTGCGATATTTACTGGATTTGAATACATTTTGTCATGGATGATCTAACTTCACAATGGATGTTTTTTATCGTATTGACTTTAGTATAGATGATCAAGTTTTGGCTTAAAATTCAATTGCTAATATCTCTGTTCAGAGTGAAACAATTTGACTGAAATTTACAGCATATTCTCTTTACATTATCTATTTATTAACTTTTATAGCGAGAACTGTCAGCTCTTTGTCTAATCTCCCACAATGCCTCTTTAAATTGTCTGATTAAATGAAATCTAATTATTTATTGAGTTTGTTGAGTTATTGTGTAATACATGAGGTAAGATGCTTATCCTGATATCACTTCTCAGTTGACAAGTTCTCATAGCTGACAACACAATTGATTACACACATAGATATCACTGAAAGTGTCTAGAATAGTTCCAGATCAGAGATAAAAAAAACTCCCACCAGCTTCAGAGTTTTTAAGGATTGTCTAAGAACTGAATGTAATTTTTGTATCGCCACATTTTTCATTATTACAACATTAATGATATTTCTAGTCACTGTGACATTTTTGAGTTTTCTACTCTGAAATGTCTGAATTCGTCCATGAACTATTTACCAAATATGTTGAAGATAACATAGATCTATCACTTTATTGAATGTCTCAAGATTCTTGAATTTCCTGTTTTTGTCACTATTCACAAATTCTAAGTCTTCATTTTCTAGACAAAAGATTTCAATAATTCGGGTCTGTTGTTTTGTGAAGCCATTAATAAGCCTACATGATGTTGTGCTAATCAATATGTTTCTATTGTAGACTGGATGCAGTTGTAACAGTTAAAGAAGACCAGCAGACTTTTAAAGGCAAATGGCAGTTGACATCGTTTTTGGCCTGGTTAGATTACTGTGATCAGCTTATTGCAGTTTCACATCCCACAGTTGCTGCTGCTCTTGCCACGACAATAACAGAAAAACTTCTACTTAATAAAATAAAGAAAGATCTCTTACAAGCGTAAGTTTGAAAAGTAAACTTCTTGACAATATTGACATGTCGACATGCTGTTTGACAAAAGAAAACAGTAACAGACTGTCTAATTTTAATAGTAATGCTATTGATTTTTTACTTGAGAATTGATTTACCTTGAATAAATTCAAATCTGCAATAGTTCTATTCAATCAGTGTTTTCAGTATTATGTCTTTAATACAGAGAGAGAAATGAGGTTTGACGTACACTCAACACAACTAATTCATTTCAGGACGGACTTATATGCATTTGAGAAAATGATTCACGTTCACTAAATTATACAATAGGTGATCTACTCAATCGTTTTGGGTTTTTTTTTATGTTAAGCCTGTAGTTAGATAATAGTGTTCATCGCCAACTCTGAAATATATGCTCATATGGGTTAACAAGGTAATTTCTGGACTAATATATATGAATCAATTATATTTCGATAATTCACTTGCTCGTAGGGCTATAACAAATTCAGCAGTGGGAGGAAACTAGAAAACTCAGAGAAAACTCACAAGGTTGGACAGGGGATCCCACTCCGAATCTAAAAGGTTCACCACTTGACTCAGTGACAGATGCTATATATATTGTTTTAAAGTTCAGTCTCTAGTAGGAACATTGGTCGAAAAAAGGTTCAATTCCTTTAAGTATTTGTGACCCCTGCTTGCAAAATGAGTAGCAACAAGTTACAAGGAAAGTTTGAAATTTGAGTTATTGTTAATTTCACATCCTCCATCTCAATACCTTCAAAATGGTGTATGGTTGGTTTGAATCAGGCAAAAATTGACTGATCTGTGGCATTTCGGCCTACTCTTATATTGAATTCCAACCGTCAAGGACCTCCGTCCTGCATCACTGACAAGGTGGAACTGTGCTGGAAAATCTGGATGAACTATCTTGGCCAATGCAGGGATCGAACACCCATGTACACAGGATCTTGGGATTTTATTCCATCAGATCAACAGCTCCTTACTCCTACACAGCACTTAAAAGAGAAAACCACATTATGACTTTATTAACCTAGCTAGGTCATCGTGGCAGTGTGTTACTCAACTAAAACACTGTGGCACACTGCAGATTTGAAACCCTGTACCAACTGCAATATGGTTAAAGTTGCATCTCTGAAAGTAATATCAAACAATTAAATTAAAACTGGTTTGTTTAGTGTTTTAACGCGTGCACATGAAATCACAAGGTCTGCTATTGAGTCTGGTGGCAGGGATTCAATTCCGTGCTTGAACGTGATAAGGAGTAGGGAGGCCTGTTCATACAAGGTACAATTTTATGGATACACAATTACTGAGTTTGATACTAAGCGACGTTTCGACGAGGATGCTCTCGTCTTTATCAAGCAGTGATACAAATTTGTGAATAGTGTAGGCAAATATATACAGAATATGCAACAAAGATAAAAATCAAATACAATTAAAGTTTAACACCTTTGATTAGGGGGCATTAAGGACTAATCTTACACAAAGGTGTTAAACTTTAATTGTATTTGATTTTTATCTTTGTTGCATATTCTAACACCTTTGATTAGGGGGCATTAAGGACTAATCTTACACAAAGGTGTTAAACTTTAATTGTATTTGATTGTATCCATAAAATTGTACCTTGTGTTAATATGTTCAATTACTAAATGCCAATCAAAGAAGGCCTGTTCCTTGTTATGAGTTTACCCAGAGGTCTCCAGTGTCCTCCCACTGATATAGACCCCTGTGTGACATAATTTGTGTCAAGTAGAAATTAAACCCTATTTCTATCAATTTATCTATTAATTGAAAATTTTGTAGGATAATTAGATTGATGATTGAATATATCCAGGGAGATTATCCATCTTCAATATGCTTGATTTGTTTTCTTTATGGAATTTTAAATAATCAATTGTAGTACATTTTAATGTGGATCAATTCATGAAAAATTAAATATTGTCGGATAAATATAGGATCAAAATTGATGACTTAAAACCTATGGCAGACACAATATGTCTATATAAAAGCACGGGTCCAGAGATCTGTTGTCGTAAATATAGCCTGTGTTCTTTAAAGTTAATAGAATAAAAGGTTCTTACTGTTACATGTCAGTAACTGCTGATTTGATTTATTGATCCGTGAGACCTCAACCTAATGTTACCATGTTGCTTCTTTATACACCTACTCATTGATGCTAACAATACGCTCACATTTTTGCACTTCACAGATTTTGACAAGTACATATTTATGTTAAAAAATATCTTAATCTTAGAATTGATATTACAAACAAGTCGTCGGTCTGACGCAATGCCATAAAAATTATTGATATGATTTGAATTTTAGGTCAGTGTGGTTATTGATGAATTTATCTTCTTAGTTTAAATTTAAGCAACAGCATTGTTGATAGATTGTTTTTAAAAAAGAAGGAATAAAATTAGGGGACCACACCTTGAGTTCCAAATTGGCAATATATGCTTGACTGCTGATAGTAACAAAGGGATTTTCTCTTTGATTTTTATAATTTCTTGGAAAATGTGCGTCATCACAATATTTTGTCTTTAGAGAAGTATTTTTGTAACGTTAACAATATTAATGACGATTCTGTTGTATATAATGCTGTAAATTCAGTTACAGTCATACAATTATGATTTAAATGTACCTAAGATTTTCATATTTTTCGAAAAATACATGCAAGATGTTTCCATGGCACCAACTTTTCTTTTAAAAACTAGTTTTCCCTTATTTATTTCTACTGGTGCCATTCTGAATTTAATATTAAAAACATTCTTTTTCGAGTAGCCTCTTCACCTTAAAACTTGATTGTAAATCTGGCATATTTTTAATTGGGTCATGTAAATACAAGACGTTTTACACTTTCATCAAGAACAACGGCACAGAATGTAATAATAGAAGACTTAAGGTTACAAAGCACTGTGCCCATGATTTGCAAGCCTGGAAATAAGGTACCTGTCACAGACAATGTCAGGCACAGATTCATGTTTTGTCAGTCACAAAACCTCTGGTGCCTGTCGTTTTGTCCGGCACTGATTTGCCTTTTAATTGATATTATTAATAATTGTCTAGCACTAAGAATATCAGGTACTATTTCATTTGTGACTGTCCATGAACAACTATTTGACAATTATTAAAATATTATCTTCAGGTGTAATTTTGGAATAATATTGTCTACGAGTTGGGTATAGTTTTAGAATATTGGTTACAGGTTTGGTGTAGTATTAGAATATTGGCTACAGGTTGGGTATAGTTTAATATTGTCTATAGGGTGAATGCAATTCTAAAATAATTTTTACGGGGTTTTTTGCAGTTCTAGAACATTGTAAATTAGAATTAATCTAATAATTTTTTTTATTATTACAGATCTGAAGCAGGTGTTTTAATGGCCACTGCATATTTTACCAAATGTTTAAGAATTGTTTATTCTCCACCATTATTAATAGGTACAGTATTTACTTTATTGTTTTAGTAGAAACTTTAAAATTGCTGAAAAGCAAAACTACTCAGGACTATACAGAGCAGTGGAAACTTACGACTAGCTCCTCGATTTTTTCACTTGATTGGATATTTGTTGTTTCTTCCTGGGAGCCACAGTGGCTTAGTATGTAAGATGCTGGCTTGCTAGCCTGGAGGTAGCGTGTTCACTCATGGTTTTGGCCAAGAAAGTTCATTAGAATTTTCCGGCGTTGGTTAACAATGTCAGTGGTGCAGGAAAGAGCGCCCGATGAGGACAACTGTCTAATCATAAAACGAGGTCCAGTGTATACATTGGCATAATCGTAAAAGGTCCCTACGCTGTGGGAAGTGTATATAAGAGGGGACCTTATTATATAGCACCACTGTCCAGACAATATTCCCCTGAACTGGAGGATGTATGCCCGTCTGCATTAGCCCAATCACAGCAGAACAATAGGATGTTTTCTTGTTTATTCCTTGTAATTTATGTGTAGTTTGCTTTATGTGCAGTGCGGTTCTCCTGAAGTAACTGTTTAGTATGGAATAAAGAAAGTGTTAAGATTGCGTATAATCCTATAATAGATTCACACCCATTGATATTCACTTTATATTTCATTTAATATAGTTATTATAGTCACGAGGAACCTGTCAAATTTTTGTCTTCTGTAATATTTATAAAATGACAAGTGGCATTAATTTTCCATTTTGATAAAACTATTAGAATAATATGTAATAAATATTTACATCAATATCAATATATAATTGAATTATGCCAGTTGGCGGGGAATTCATATCGGCAGTTTCAGTTATTCATAATTATATATTGTTAAATTCAATTCTTGCTTTCACTTTTTCAAAACCAATTTGAAGATAAAAATGACATCGATTCGTTTTCAAGAAGACCCATAAGTGACAGATAATTCACTTCCAATCAGAGCTTTTTGAAAGCAAGTTACTTTTTAGATGATACTTTTTAAGGGAAATTGTTAAATTTCAATGTATGTCATTATCACATTTTACATTGTCCAGTGCCAAAGTAATTTTAACCCTTTAAACCAAGTAATTTTAACCCTTTAGACCTAGTAGCATGTCATATTTCATTTCATATCTCAGTATTCTCAGTCCAAGTAGCAAGTCATATCCCATTACACTTATTTCATCCTTACAACGTATACGTTTAACTATCAAATATTTTGTTAGGCTTTTAGCTCATTACTACTTTGTTTTTAGCGTTATTTTTCTTCTTTGAGTGGCATTTAGCAATCGCACATGTGCTTAATTGCCTACTCTTGACAGTGGAAGCCTGTAAGCTGCTTGTGCGTTCCTTGATATTCTCGAGGCTCGATTACTGCAACAGTGCTTTGATTGGAATTCCCCAAAACCTGTGTGCAAAACTCCAAAAAATTCAAAACACCGCTGCCAGAATAATAACAAGAACACAAAAGTATTCTCACATAACTCCCATCTTAAAATCATTACATTGGTTACCAATAGAAGCCCGGATAACTTTCAAGATTCTAACATTGGTTTATATGTGTCAACATGATCTTTCCCCATCTTACCTCACTGATCTCATTAAAACATATCAACCAAATCGACCACTTCGCTCACAAAATAAGCCCTCATTGGCTGTGCCGCAAGCTAAACTGAAATCGTATGGGGATAAAGCCTTCAGTGTCTGTGGACCGCGCTTGTGGAACAACTTACCATTGGAGATACAGAGTTCTCAATCATTAGCTGTGTTCAAATCCAAACTCAAAACTCATTTGTTTGTGACATATTATCAGGATTAGCCATTATCCCCGCGCTTAGAGCATGCAATATGGATGGAGTTAGCGCAATTACAAATGTACATTATTATTATTATTATTACTCTTATATCGAATTCCAAGGGATCTTTTATGTGCATGCCAAAGTGTACACAGGACCTCGTGAACGCCTATGTGTACACAGGACCACAGGTTTTTTATACCAATGCAGGGATCGAACACCTGACCTCCAGGCTAGCTAACCAGCGCCTTACCGCCTATATAACATGGAATACAGTTACTAAATTAAAACAAATGATGATGAATATTATCACTAGGGACCGGGTATCATTCAGATTTGATGAAAAAAGGTAAGAAACTGAGCTTACCATCTAGAATCTAATACACATATTCAGTTAATAGATTGCCATCCAGAAAGTGTTAAATACCATCAAGTTTCATCAAAAACCTCCCAGTTTGTGCTACCATTTAGTTTGACATCATTTGTCTAGTTTATGAAACTAAAGGGTTATAAACTGGATGACCAATATCAAAACTAAGCTAAATGGTCATAAACTAGATGATGGATGTCAAAAACTAAACGGTATTTCTTAAACTAAATGGTAGCACAAACTGGGCGGTTTTTGAAGAATCTTGATGGTATTTAACACTTTCTGGATGGCAATCTATTAACTGAATATGTGTATTAGATTCTAGATGGTAAGCTCAGTTTCTTACCTTTTTTCATCAAATCTGAATGATTCCCGGTCCCTAATTATAATATGGTGTATATTGTAATTAACCAATAATAATCAGTAGGGAAACCATTTAGTTATATCGACTAAAGTCCCCGATCAAAAGGAATTATATCTTGTAAAATCATACTCACAAATTTTTGTTAAAGTTAAATACATCATTATTAGTTAGTCTTTTGGCACATTACTACTTTAAAATAGCATTATGTAAGAGCAAAATCTGCTTATTACAGGTCTTTCTTTAGGCCTGAGATGTTATCTAAATAATCAGTTAGACATTAATAAACATATCCAGACCATAATAAACTCTTGATGTCAAGGCTAGCCTTCGATGTTGGCGGATTGAATTCCTATATGCCGCTTAATGGCCGTTGATAATTAAATCAATCAAGTGGATAATCGAGACTATGCTGTTTATATTAATGATTTGAGTAATGATGACCGAGGCTGAAATTTTCAGCAAATTATCTTTACACTATCTAGTTTTTAACTATTAAAGTGAGAACTGCCATCTCTTTATCTTAGTTCCCATAATGTAACTTTAAGTAAGCGATCAAAATATGAGACAATGAGTGGTTTTTGTCAGCTTAAGGTTCAAGATATATAAAAATGAGAAATATTGCATAATGGATGGTGCCAAAGTGTTAAGGTTAAATATAATACCTCATGAATGCCATGCAGACACCATTAAAGTGTCATATTTTTTTTACTCGATCATATGTTTTTTTTACCTCCATTTTATGTTAGAGTTTTCCCATTTTCTACTTGGAACGGATAAAGAGGTTGAAAAGTTGAATGATGAACAGCCTACCATTAGAAAGAGATTATTAGAGAGATGTGATCATTTATCAGATGAAGTAAGTACCCAAAACCTCAATAAAAAAAATCAATTTATTATCGGATAGCTGGAAAGAAACTTGATAGAGAAGTGTGATAATTTATCAGATGCATATACAGTAAGTACGGTAGCCAAAAATCTGAATAAAAAGTTACCAATTTATTATTTTATAGCTTCGAGAAAGCTTAAAAGGAAACAGATAAAGAAAAATGTGTGAAAAAAGAAAATCGTGGGTGTATATTCTTCAAAAAAGCAAAGATGGTTTAAAGTTTAAACTTAATGGGGACTTTTTTCTTTAGTTGATTCTAACTGAATAATAGGTTTTCTCTATTTAATGCTGACAGAGTATTGTTTTATAATAATGTTTTGAAAGATTCGTTTAGAATAACACGCTCGTGTCAAGTTATATCTGTCATCTAACTATGCCATTTATTGGGTATGATGTATAATCATAATCCGTTGTTGTTTGTTATCTGTGAAAATACGAGATCTGTTATAGCATTTACATTTATCTAATTTATCTGCTCATAACGGGGTTTGGGTGGCTGAATGGTTAGCATGTGTATGGTGCATTGAGTCAACTGGCGTGGTTTAAATTCACAGGTTGTACATGACAAGCTGTCTCCTGTCCAGCCTCATGGATTTTCTTTGGGGCCTCCAGTTTCCTCCCACTGCTAATTTAAAGACCCCTATGTTAGTTAGTCCCAAAATGATCATATCTCTCTCTCTCTCTCTCTCTTGCGCTTTCTCTCTGTGATCAATAAAACAAAACGTCTCTCTCTCTCTCTCTCTCTCTCTCTCTCTTTCTTTCTCTCTCTCTATCTCTCTCTGATCAATAAAACAAAACATGATAATATGGAGAATAGAAAATGGGAATATTGAAGTTGGCTTTTACAGACAATCTCAGCAACAAATTGAAAATGATGAATACCGTACTGTTCTTACTTAAATGCTTTTTAACATCATTTCTTATAGTAGAAATGAAAGTGTCTATTTTACTATATATGTTTTTTAAGGTAAAATTGAAAACAGCAAATAATGAAATATTGTTCTTACTTGCTTGATTGTTACGCTTTTGACTCTCCTTTTATGGTGCACTGAAAAATTAAATTGAAAAGAAAATGTATTTTTTCATAAGAGTTATTGTCTTGCTTGTATTAAAAATCTATCTCTGTTTTTACTGTGTGTGTAGCTACTGAATAATAAAATTTGAAACAAACTATTTTTTTTCAAAGGGCTATTGTCGAGCTTGTACCGATATTAAAAGTCTACTTCCTGTTTATTATGTATCGAAAAGTGAAATCAAAAACAAAATGTATTGTTTCATAGGATGGAGCCTTGGCGTAGAGTTCATTAAAAATTATTAAATTTATATAGTTCTTGATGAGTTATCATTTATTTGTTTTGTATTATTTTTCTTCAGGTAAGTGTGGTAACAATGAGATTGTTTGAAACTTTACTTCAAAAAGAAGAGGAATCAATATTTCACAATTTGATCTTACGGAACTTGCTCGGCAGAAGTTACATTACTTTGAACCCTGTTAAAAAAAATGATGAGCAAGTCAACACAAATTCTTCACAAAAAGATGATGCGTCGTCCTGCGAGGGTAAAACTGAGTTTTTATCAGCAACGGATACACAAGCAGTTAAAGATCTTACGCAAAAATCGACAATCAAAACTGATGTGTGTTCAAATAATCTTAATGTTGAGCGTGACGGGGAAAAGATGGAGAGTGATATTGGTGAATTATCAGGGGAAAAAACTCTTGATGAGAATGTGCAAGATGATGTGTTAAGACAAACTGTCAGTGATGAAACTGTCAAATTACAAGTTCCACACAAAGAAGTGGAGTTAAAGATAATTGAGAAAACAGAAACGGAAAAACTACTTGACAGTATTGTTAATGATGATTCTCCCGATAGAGAAATAGAAAGTGGCAATAGTGAGTAATATTTCATCTCTTGTTATTTGATAGTTAATATTTTTTCAGCCTTTTATATTTTTTTATTATTTAGTGAGTCGGTCATAAAGAAAATATGACTTAGGTAATTATTACTAAAAATGATTATCAATTTTGGGTTTTATATATTAACTGGCAATATGGATGCCAAAAAATGAAGCAATTATGATGAATACTGAACAAATCCGGTCTCTCTGTCTGTCTATCCGTCGTCCACAACTGCTAGGGGAGGCTTTAGTAACAGTTTTCATCCAATTTCCAGTTGATTGTCCTTCATTACTTTTACATATATAGATGCTCTTGGGGCTAAAGTTATCCCCTAATTAAAATTTATCTTCAGTACAATGCTTATGTGCCTGTGATGAAGAATCCTATTGATTTTCAGCAGTTTCGAATAATTACTGTTTGAGTTCTGGCCCTTGATCACTTGGAAAATTATTTTGGAAATTGGTGTGCAATATTATGATTTTAAGTCGAATTTTCTGATAATTATTATTTGAATTATCACTTTGGATCACCGTGTGATATTCACACTGTGAATGTTAAGATGCTAAAACTATTAATCATTTATCATAAAGAGGCTTACTGGGTAAGGCGCTGGTTTGCGTGTTTGATCCCTGCATTGCCCTAGAAAGTTCATCCAGATTTTCCAATGTGGTTCCCCCTTGTCAGTGATACAGGATTTAGGGCCTGACAAGCACAGCTGCTAGGTCCGGGGTACACATGGGTGTGCAGGTAAAAGATCCCTTGACAGTTGGAATTCGATATGAGAGTAGGTCATAGTGCAGCTGTCTGGGCAAAATTTCCCTCATAGCTTGTTGTATGGGATATGCTCGTCTTCATTATCCCAGTCGGAGCAGAACAGTAGGACGTTAAACCTCATTTCATTTACCATAAAAATTTCAACAAAGTATTTGTGATTATGAGATGAAGAAAGCTATTTTCATCGGTTTCTGATAATTACTTTGCATTGAAATATCTTGCGGAATCCCTCTAGAGTGTAAGTTTTTCATATTTCATTTGATTACGTCGAAAGTTATACTCATTGTTTCTGTTAACGAGATGAAAAGCCTCTTGATTACATATTGGATACCTCAAACTGTTAAAAATTTTCTGATTAGATGTTTTTTTCTAGTAAGAACTAGAAATCATTCAAATTTTAATTCCTTCATGTGACGTTGTCCTTGACAAGTTTTAGAACTCGTGTTGCCATTACCTAAACAAGAAGAGAAAAACGTCACAACCTTAATGGATTTCCTCAGATGACGCAGCTGATGTGGGCGTTTGGAACCTATCTTTAATTTCTCCAGGAGCTTTTAAGAAATCTAGAACTTAGACCTCTGTGATATGTTCTAACCACACTTGTATGACTCATCTATTTTATTATAGTCCATTACTGGGACTTTTATACTTGAATCCATCAATGGGACTATTTTGACTTTGGACAGACATTTGGTTAATAGATTCCAGTAAAATTTGTAAATAATTACTGAAATAAAAATTGAAATAAATAATGTTTGTCCAGAAATGACCTAGTTTGTGTCTAGTGGACGTTAAACCCCATTTCTCTCTCTTTCTCTTTCTTTAAAATTATGAGATTCGAAAAATAAATTTGAAAATCCATTATATTTGTATTCAAGAGAATAAAGAATTTAAAGCAAAATTTGTATTACTACTTTTAAATTTTGGGGCCAGTGAAATTGGGTCTGGGCTTATAAAAAATTGTAATCTAATGACCCGAATTGCTTGTGATTTATAATCTGAAAATTATTGACCGTTGATCTTTATGATTTTATGCATACTTTCATTTCAAGTTAATTACTTAGATTATCCAACTAAAAATATTAAGGGTTGGTTGGTTAAGAGAGAGAGAGAGAAATGGGGTTTAACGTCCACTCGACACAAACTAGGTCATTTTGGGACTAACATATGGTTTCATTTTATTTCAATAATTCGCTTGCACGGAGGGGTCTTTAGCAGTGGGAGGAAACCGGAGTGCCCGGAGGAAACCCACAAGGTTGAGAAGGCGCCCCTATCACACTAGGGCTAAACCCTAGCCGCAAGCCAGGGTTGGTTAAGTGGTCAAACTTGTGCACTTTAGATCACAAGTTCAGTCCAGTTATTTCATTATTGACTGATCTTATACATACTTTTAGTTCAAATTATGCCTTCTAAAACTTAATGACTCAAGAAGCCTAGTCGAAGCGTCGCTCAGTAATAAGCAGTAATTGTATTCATTAAAATTGTGAGCTGTATAGTATAACCCTGTTCAATTACTAAATGCCATTGAAACAGTTTTTCAAAACTATGGTGAGGGTGGGAATTGGGTGATTGAGCGATCTATATATAATATTCCCCAGTTGTACATGACGAGAAGTAGGGTCGCCTGCCCACCCTCTTGGGGGCTTTCCAGGTCCTGTGGTTTCCTCCGACTGCTAAAAACCCCTACGCATAAGCAAACTAATGATATAAACTTGAACCATATTTTTTTGTCCCGAAATGACGTAGGTTGTGTCAAATTGACGCTAAACTGTTGCAATTTGAAATAAGAGTAAGCTGGTAGCTTCATTGTCCTGGCAAAATTTCCTTCAGCTCACTTCATGGAGAGGGGGTTGGGATGGCCTAGTGGTCTAGAGTGCCGCTCTTCGACCTCTAGCTGGCTGGTCACCTCTGGCTTGCGGATGTGGTTTCGAGCTCTGGTGTGAGCGTATGTGGCATGGAGATAGGGGCACCTTCTCAACCTCGTGGGTTTCCTCCGGGCACTCTGGTTTTCTCCCACTGCTAAAGACCCCTACTTGCAAGTGAATTATTGAAATAAAATTAAACCATATGTTAGTCCCGAAATGACCTAGTTTGTGTTGAGTGGACCTTAAACCCCATTTCTCTCTCTCTCTCTGTCACTTTATGGTGTGTGCCTGCTTTCATTTACCCACTTGTTGTTGAAAGGTAGGATGTTGAATCCCATTTTGTTTCATTTCGTACGATATCCCATACTCCTGCACAGTGTTTCGTTTGATTAGAACTAATCCACTTCACACTGCTATCTTGAGTGAACATTGTTGTGCTAAATTATTATTGGTCAGTAGTGCCATTACCAACCAATGAAATACATTGTAACAAACAATATCGGGGTTAACCAGACCTCAAAATATGTTACCGCAATGTATCTAGTGACAATCGCGACTTGTTTACGTCATAACCCGCGAAATTTATTATGCTCGATTTTCCAGAGCCAACATGTTTTCTTCGTCGGCCATTTTGAAAATTATGCCGAATGCGAGAAGAGAGGGGGGATTTGATTGCACGTTAAAAAGAGACACGCCCCGCCCAATTTCAAGAATATTACTTCTTTCCAGCAATGGTAAGAGAGGGATTTCTCGCGCCATTGCTTCGGGAATATGACGATATCCATACATAATATCATATCTCTTGATACTTTTCAGATAAATTAGTTTTGTGAATATAATCTCTATATACATGGTAATCTATATTTTGTTAAATTACTATGGTTAGAATGTCTAGACATGTGTTAATCTCTCCTTCTCTGCTGGATTTAAAATGACACCCTATAAATCTTGAAACAATAATGAATTTATCTAGTGTTCCTGTATAGGAAAATAGTAGACACGCATTGACTTTAACCGAAAACCCATCAAATTTTTGTTCAGAGAGTTGCCTTTGATGGAAAATTTCTGAATATTTTCTAAAAGATTTTTTTCTTTGTATTCTGCTGCATAATTGATGAGGCTACCCAGACATGTTGATGACGTAAACCATTTATAGATCTGTGATGAGTAACCCCCAAAAAAAGACCAAAACTATTAATTTGAAGTAAAGATTTTTGGTGTCTTTTAAAAGCATTGTAATAAAGGTCAGGGTGGGTGTTGATTTGTATGTCTGATTTGAAGTTTTTGAACAAATTGTGTTCATGTAAAAAATAAACTTCCTAGATAGAATGGAAATTGTAGACATTTAATATAGAGAGAGTACCGGTGTACTTTGATATTTCATACAATGATTTTTAGACATTAATGATTACATTGACAGGTATTATATAGTGTTGTAGTGCTAGTATAATATTTACTTACTTTATACATCATAAAATCTACCAGACATTTGCTCATATTTTTGTAGACGCATTTGTCTCATTTATTTTTTGTTGTTGTGAATTTTTATCGCAAGGAGTCTACTACATTTCAATTTTATATGCCCACATTGAAATGTGGTTGTATTTTGTTGTCGACCATTTCCGCCTGGTCGGCGCGGTCCCATGTCCACAATTGCTGATGCTCTAGAGGCCAAACTTATCATCTGTTTGACTTCAAATTAATGAGTTTAAGGTCTTGAGACAAGTATATTGAATTTTGATTACTGAACAGCTAAACCTATGAAGTTAAATATTTCGTAATTGTATACTAAACGTTAGCATGGGGCAGAACTTTATACAAACCAAACAAATTCTAATGATTTTCTGATAATTACTTAATGAGTTGTTACTCTTAATAAATGTTTCATTACCCCAAAAAAGTAAAAAATATGCAACAACTCTTGTTGACTGCCAGGACGTTTTAGCTGCTGTGGGCCTATGTTTCGTTGCCTGGCAACCTATCTTTTAATTTAACTCCTTGCAGGTTTTCTCTAGGTCCTCAGGTGGGCCCATGTTTCGTTGCCTGGCAACCTATCTTTTAATTTAACTCCTTGCAGGTTTTCTCTAGGTCCTCAGGTGGGCCTATGTTTCGTTGCCTGGCAACCTATCTTTTAATTTAACTCCTTGCAGGTTTTCTCTAGGTCCTCAGGTTTCCCCCCACTGCTAAAGCGCAAGCCAATTAAAATCGAATTGAGAGATTCATTCAATCATTTCAATCTTCTCTTGTTTGATTATAATTTTACTTTCGTGACACTTAGAATCAACACCCTCAACTCAGGAGAGTCAATTTATCGACTGGAGGTTGGAAATTCCCACATGCTGGGCAAGACAATGATTGAATCAGGGGGTACAGTGTAGGTAACACTTAACGCGAAATGACCTGACTAACTGACCTGAAAATAGACTAGCACGATTGTCTACTGCAATTTCCAGGGTCCCCATTGCATAAATCTCACATCAGTTGGACATAACTTTTATTACAATATTTATCATATTTACATGGATGTTACTTTATACACAATGCATGCCTTGAGTATTCCCAGGTGGGCTTATATATAACTTATATATTATCTGTTATGAAACCCACTCTTGGGGAACTGCACACCACCCAATATATAAGCAATCCAATGGTAAATGCAGACATAAGCATCTAGGATATTTTATCCTTTAAAGATAAGTTATGTAAGATTTAGTTAAAGAGTTCGCAATTCTTGCTTTAATAGCTCAAAAATAGATAATGTAAAATGAAAATATTGAAAATTTCATTCAAATTACTTCATTCTGAACCAAGTTATCACTGTTGGTAGTTTTGACAAGGTGTGTGCATAGTGGTAACCACGCTACTGTTATATTCTAGACTTAGCATAGCTTTCCATTTCTAAATTAGATTTCTAAATGCCGAACAATTCTCATCTAGATAAAATTTTGAGTATCCGATGCCATCAAGAGTTGATTATGGTCTTAATAAATGTGTAATTTATATAACATTTCATGGCTAAAGAAAAAACCTGTAATAGGCGGATTTAGCTCTTGCATAATGTAGGTTTAATTGTCTCGATTACTGTGTTTGTTGCACAGTTCATAAAGTGCATATAATGGAATTATAGGAGGTGTCTGGTGGTGTACATTTCTTTTCAGTGCCAATTCAATAAAGAACATTTCTCGCTGACACTGATATATAGAGAAACCCTATATCAGGTCTAGCAATTTTACAAGTATTATTAGAATCTTTAGGATATCATTGGTATGTTTAGCTTGGAAAGATTGCAGGACTTGTTTGATGATCTCCGCGTCAAGTTACACAATTACTTGTTATTGGATCTCAAAATCTCAAGTATACCAGAGTATAGTTCACATTAAAATCTCTTCTCTAGCACATATTATCTTTTCATCTACCATGACTTTATAATCACTGATCAAAATTAAAAGCTTGTTGACTTTTGCGAAAGTTATTACTCCGACTGAAGTGGACATTAAGTAGAAGGGAATCGTCTGACTGAACACGATTTTAATAATGAAGTATATGAGTGAAAAACACAGTGTTAATAGATACCAATATAACATGTAATCAATGTGTTTACACATGGTGATTAATGGAGCATTCATACTCAAATTTAACTATTTCTCTAGAGTATTGGTTAGTAATTGTTTTTTTATTG
The DNA here is from genome assembly GCA_036850965.1 of Patella caerulea. Classification (NCBI taxonomy): domain Eukaryota; kingdom Metazoa; phylum Mollusca; class Gastropoda; family Patellidae; genus Patella; species Patella caerulea. The sequence continues at coordinate 62,443,242 of JAZGQO010000011.1, read as the reverse complement.
ATTGGTTTAACTGACTTTGATATATCAACTGGCTGTTACCAGATCTCTTATAAATGTTGTAGAATCAATTCATTACGATTACAATCGTATCCAATGATAATCTCTTACATATGTCAACAATGTACTTCTGTTACTAGTTGGTCGGTTAATGTCCTATTATTACATAAGTCCTGTCTACACTACTGTTACTGGCTGGTCGGTTAATGTCCTCTTATTACATAAGTCCTGTCTACACTACTGTTACTAATGTCCTCTTATTACTTAAGTCCTGTCTACGCTACTGTTACTGACTGGGAGTTTTGTTTCCTCTTATTACATAAGATCTAGCTGTCTACACTACTATTACTGACTGGGAGTTTGTTGTCCTCTTATTGCATAAGTCCTGTCTACACTAATATTACTGATTGGGAGGTTAACGTCCTCTGACAGAAGTCTTGTGTACCCGGTACACTATTGTTACTGACTGGTAGGTTAATGTTCTGTTACATAAGTCTCGTGTACACTACTGTTACTGACTGGAAGGTTAATGTTCTGCTTCATTAAGTCCTGTGTACACTGCTGTTACTCATGGCAAGAAGGTTAATGTCTTATTACATATAGGTCCTGCCAAATGGTGGCTTTAATTGTTGGAATTATTCTGTTGGTTAATGTTGTATTATTAACAGAATACATTCTACCAATGCTACATGTATTGCAAGTTCTGCTCTATTTAGTCAGTTCTATTGAAAAAAGGATTAGAATTTGGAGGGGTATTGTGAGATTATCATAAAGTAATTATTTCCACAGGCTAGTATCATGAGCCATGCCATAGGCATGGCCACAGTGGACTCAGTATTTCCACAGACCACTAGCATGAATTATTTTTTATTTCTATAGGCCAGTATCACGAAAGAATATTATTTCTATAGGCCAGTATATAATCATGAAGGAATTTATTTCTAGTATCATGAAGAAATTTTTATTTCTATATGCCAGTATCATGAGGTAATTAATATTTCTATAGGCCAGTATCATGAGATAATTAGTATTCCATAGGCCAGTATCATGAGATAATTAGTATTACCATAGGACAGTATCATGAGATAATTAGTATTCCATAGGCCAGCATCAGAGGTAATTAGTATTTCCATGAGACTGATCATGAGATAATTAGTATTTACACAGACCAGTCTAGCTAGACTAGTAGTGCAATTCAGATTTGACTCATTAGTGAAACTGCAGTGGATATGTAAATGACTAGTCTTTCATATGTCAAATCTGTTGGGAATGGATATGAAAACAGTTCATACAAGTTTGATAAAGTTGTATTATTAGAACATGTGAGCGGATAAAAACCGTGAATGCTCATTAAAGTAATTTAGCATAACAGATATATAGAGTTTCAGAGCGTTCGTTAAATTGCCAAATCATATGGATTGTACATTATCTGGAGAATAAGGCTTTGCATCATGTTGCTTGATTCATTTGTCATGTAGTAATGAATATATGTAGATGGCTTTTGCCTTAAGGTCTCTTTGTGTTATTTGTGCAATGAAATTCAATTATCTGTAAGTCCGGAAATGACCTAGTTTGGCATGTGAAACCCCATATCTCTCTCTCGCTTGCTCTCTTTCTCTCTCCCTCTCTCTCTTGTGGATTAAGTCCTGAGAAATTTGATGATATTTTCTGAAAAATACAAACTGTGCGCAGGTACTTTAATTCCAACATGAAATATGGCTTACTCGTTTTGAATATATTGTGTCAATGTTGGTTGATTTAGTATTTTGATAAAACTAATAAACATTGTACCAATAATCAGATGATTGTTTCTCTCTGATATATATTGATAAATCGAAAATAAGATTTACGTTAGACGTGCCTTAGATTTATTATCATTAATTTCAATTAAATTCCAATATAAGGTAATAAATCACTTAAAGAAGGTCATTAGAAGCATTCATTTTCATATTTCCACATTTAAAATACATTTACCATTCATGAAGGACATGTTCACAGTGTGCAATGGAGAATAGAAAGTGTGGCTTAATTGAAAATGTGCACAAAGTTTCTGATTGGAATCACTAAGTGAAAAATTCAGCAGCATGACAAACGGAAATCAGAGGAATATTATTTTATCACCTCAGATATTATCTTTGAACTGAATTTAATCTCATTTCTTTAATTCGAGATAACAGAACTATGTGGATTTGGGTCAATGTCACGGTTGCTCAGTGAGTAAGACGTTGGCTCACTACATTTGTGTGGAGCTTTTCAGCACAACAGTTCCACAAGATATTGGCTTTCTGAAAAAAAATACATTCCACAAGATTTTCGACTTAAAATGATATTCATAGAGTGTTTTGGGGCCTGTGGTGTGTTTTACCACAAGAGTTCCACAAGATATAGGACTTAAATGAATATTATTTTAAGTCGAAAATCTTGTGGAATGTGGTACCACACAGGAATATAGGGGTCCTGAAAAGAAATTTTTGAATATCTTGTGGATCTCCTATGGTGAAAGGGCACCACAGAATAAAATTTTGTAGAATATATTTTCGCCACGTTTTACAAGGTAATAGCATAAGCTATTATTGTTCGAGCAAATTTTTCATGGTCCACATTTCCAAACGCCCCCAAACCTTGCCATAGATGCTGGAGGACAAGGTTCCCCTATTTAATCCCTATGTTGACCGAGAAAGTTCATCAGGATTTTACAGAGTGATTCCCCCGTGTTAGTCGTACAGAACAGAGGACCAGGAAAACATATAGTTATTTGGATGGGACGAAAAACTGAGGTCCTGTGTAAACATAAAGAAACCTTGACTGTTGGAATTCGATATAAGAATAGATAAAATGCCCTTCATATCACACTGTGTGATGTATATACCAATCTTTATTGGCGCAACTTCTTTAAGTGGCATTTAGTAATTGAACAGTAACACACTAACACTATTTATGGATTAACAATTACTGGTTTATTAACATGCAACGTTTTGACGATGATACTCTCGTCTTTATCTAGCAAATGATAGCCAGTCAATAAACTCTCGATGAACAAACAATGGCATTGCCTTGCTCCGATATTTAGTAGGTTTGAATGTTTTGCAGTTACCATAGAAATGGATAATCAGGACTTTGTTTATTATTGTTATAATGTTAGCAATGACAATCAAGGCAAGACTGTAATTGATTCACAGATAACTAGGCTCAGAGTGAAGTAATTGGACTGAAATTTTCATCATATTCCCTTTCCATTATCTATTTTCATGTGGACGTATATTGTCGTCGCCCCTGTTCGTCCGTCTGTCCACAATTGTTTGTGAACAGTCTACAGGTCACAATTTTCATCCGATTTCAATGAAACTTAAAATATAGTTTATCACCCTAAGATCTCGGTTCCTTTCGATATTGGCATGTATCGGACTGTAACTTCATGGGTTATGGCCCCTGATTGTACGAAAAATCACGTTTTTTAGCTTGTGAACAGTGTAGAGGTCACAATTTTGAACCGATTTGGATGAAACTTGAAACTATCAGCTCTTTATCCAATCTTAGCTGACCGTGTAAAATTTTCCTCATCACAACAGACTGCATGGGGTATATGTCCATCTTCATTTGTCCAGTTGGTGGAGAAAAGTATGACATCATAAAACCACATTTCATTTTATTTCTTTAAATCTGTGAGATAAATAGAGGATCTCCTACGAGTGTTTTTTTTACTTTATCAACGAGTGTTGATATTTTTTGATATCAAAAAACACGAGTTGGACATTTTATTTATCACCCAATCCTTTCTTACATGCAGAAATAAATAAATATAATTCTTTGGTATAAATTTCACCTTTACTGGACCTAATTTCATTACTGCGTAGTGATACATCAGTTTTTTGACTGCAGTTTAGCTATTGCAAAGTCCTATTGACCCAGTATTTCAAAGTCAATTAAATAAAAACAGTTTCTTTTTAACAAATATAAGTCACTTTTTATTTAAAATAAGTGGTTTCTTTAAGATAAAAGAAAGTAGTTCCTTTTTGATTGACCAATCAAATTCATGTAAAGCGATATCTCCTAAGGAGATATCGCAGTAGATTATGTAATTTATCATACAAGCGATATCTACTGTCAAATAAGATATTGGGTGATAAAAAACAATCTTGATTGTGTATGATCAGCTTTGTTGTCATGATAAATTTCTCTGTCATTGTACGGAAAATGTTTCACATATTCTTTTTGAAAAAGTGTTAGAAAAGCTTATCGGTGTACGGGGAATTTTGGGGATTTAGATGGAACAGGAAATGGTAAACCCATTGAATTTGTAATTGATTAAAAGATATCTGATCAAATATTGTTCTGCTCATCTTCGTGACCTGAATAGTAATTTGACCCATGAGAGTTTCGTTGCAGCACATTGACCCCTTAACCAGAATATCTCTCGGATGCTACACTTAATCATAGAAATAAAACCTACTGCATGTTAGTCTCAGGTAACTGAAGCATTGTGTTGGCAAGACTCTACACCCCTTTCTATTTCACCCATAGATCTGGAAGGGAGAGAAAGAAATTAGGTCATAAGAAATACTGTTTAGTTTTGACATCCATCATCTAGTTTATGACCATTTAGCTTAGTTTTGATATTGGTCATCCAGTTTATAACCCTTTAGTTTCATAAACTAGACAAATGATGTCAAACTAAATGGTAGCACAAACTGGGAGGTTTTTGATGAAACTTGATGGTATTTAACACTTTCTGGATGGCAATCTATTAACTGAATATGTGTATTAGATTCTAGATGGTAAGCTCAGTTTCTTACCTTTTTTCATCAAATCTGAATGATACCCGGTCCCTAGTGTTAGCCCTAAGCTGAAATAATATTAACCGATTTATAGATGGTCAACATGCTGATGGTCAGATGAGAGACAGATAATTAAACAATTCAATCTTGCACCCAAATTAGTGTGGCGAGAAGCTATAAATATTGGTAGTCTAGTTTTCGGTGGATGGACATTTAGGCCAATTGGGCATATATGAGCCGATTGTCTCATCAGTAACTTTAATGATATTCTTGAAGATTTTAAACTTGAATCTGTGTGGTGACCCTCTGAAAATTATGGTTAGGACGGTTGCTGGTCACTACTGTATGGGCATGCATCAGCCAATAGCAAACCGCTTTGACGCATCCTTCATGATTTTAGACCATTTGTTGACCGATGTTGATTTGATCCAACTGAATATACGTAAGCCGATAGGAACTACTGTTCAGCTCATCCCTAATTTTAGAATGATATACTTATCGTTATGATTTTAGTGGTGAACATATCACATATCAGTTGATAGTGTATTGATTCCTCTTTTAACTGATTTTAAGAATGATATATTGAAAATCTTCATGGCTTGAAACAAACTGAAAAATACCAGTAACCTATATATCAGACGATAGTGTTACCATTAATCACTAATTTTAATGACCTTAAGAATGATATTCTTCAAGATTTTTACACTTGATTCTGTGTACCGTATATATAAGCTTGTAAATGTGTCCTTTGCTAATATTTCATCATTAAAGACCACATCATTGACATTAATACCCATGCATTTACCAGATTTAACAAGGGAATTTATCGTTATATAGGTATTATGTCTGTCTATGGTCTATCGTTCTCACAAATTGTTTTAAGAAAAAAATTACTCTATTTTTTTTTTATAAAGTTTCTTTAACCCAGACAGCTTAAGTTACATGCAATAGTTGAATTATCGAGAAAAACAGATTAATTTTAACTTGTCAAGTATGTGGTAATTGATACAAAAATCCTCAGGATATGCTCTCACAGAATGAAGACCCATAACCACTTAGTACAAGAAATCCAACAAATTCATTGTATTTCATAATTAGGATTTTTAACTCAAAAAAACAGTAATTGGGGACTTTAAACTCCTGATAACAGTGATTGGGAATTTTAAATCTACAGTAATAGTAATTCAGTTTTTAAACTGACAATAACAGGAATTTTTTTTTAAAGGGCATTATTGGAGATTCGATAAAGAGTTGACAGTTGAAAAATAAACAATGTTAATAGAATTTGCTGAAAATTTCAAATATATAATAGTTAAAAAATTGATGACAGAAGTAGAACATGCTGAAAATTTCAGATATTCCCTTTAGAATTATTAGGCTAGACTCAATCATCATTACTAAAGACGGTATGATAAAAAGATAAGTCCCAGTTATTCATTTTTATGTTTGATTATTTTTCAAAATATGTATTGAAATCCGCTAAATATTGCAGGCTAGCGATGATATCAAGAGTTGATTATGGTCTGGATACGATAATAAATATCTGGATAAGTTAATTGCTGTGTAATTAATAATTTAGATGACATATCAGGCCTAAAGAAAGACCAGCAATAGACAGATATAGCTCTTGCATAATGTATGATTTAACTCTTAATAATAGACATTGGGATTTTGAATTTGCAACAACAGGCATTAGGATTTTGAACTCCAAATAATTGGCAAATTTCATATTTCACCCCTAACCATCGCCATTAAATTCAAATTTTGTTTTCACTATAATTTGGATTTTTGTTTTTGCGAAAGTTAGAAATTTTGAAGTTGAATGTGGACCTTTAACTTTATAAGGAACTTGATATTTTGTTATTAAGGTGATCCCAATTCTTTTAGTCCTAGAATATTTCCCTTTCTGTACAGAACAAAAGACACTGATTTCTTACATTTCTTAATTTTCAGGTACTGCTACCAGTACTCCTAAGTCATATCCAAGAGCTGAAGTACACAAGATTGTGACAAGGTAAGTGAACATAATTAATTGTATTTTTGCACACAGAGGATACAATTTATTTCTTAATGAATTGTTTTTAAAAATGGCTTTGTGTGTGTTGTTGTGGGTGGGTGCGTATGAATATGTTGCATGAAGTTTTATTTATTTTTGTAGCTTTTTAAGTTTATTACCAGAAGAAGCCAAATCATCGTATCAAACAGCTGATAGTGGTTATGATATGTATTTAAAGGATGCACATAAACAGGTCTGTAATACATAAGTTTTTTTCCATATTTCTACCCTCCATTTCTCAAAAGTTTTTTATTATATTGAAATGCTTGGTTGTACCATATTATAATTACCCTTGGTAAAAATGGATATGAAATGAATACATATGATATAGTAATCTGTATTTATATTAGGGGGTTGGCCGTGGCTGAATGGTTAGTACGTGCATGCTGTATCATAAAGTCTGTCTTTGAGACAACTGGCGTGGTTTCGGATCTGCGGTAGTACATGACAAGGAGTAGGGTCGTCTGACCAACTTCGTGGGTTTTTTCCGGGTCCTCCGATTTCCTTCCACCGCTAAAGACCCTTGCGCGCAAGCGAATTATTTTAATAAAGTTAAACCATAGTTAGTCCCAAAATGACCTAGTTTGTAAGTTTGTATTGAGTGGGCGTTAAACCCCATTTCTCTCTCTATATATCTGTATTTGTATACATGTCTTTATCACACCTTGATTCATTATTTCATTTAAAGATAAAAAACCCAGACCAGGGATGACAGCTCTGTAATTAGTAACAACTGTTAATTCAATAAGAATTGTTGTAACTGCTTTAATAGAATTATCTTCATGTGTTTCAGTTCTCTAACGTGGAACAAATGTGTAAGCCATGGAACTGGCCATCTGAACCTGTTGTTGATAAAGACTTTAGTACCGAGCCATTCTGGGAAGGATCATTTGTAAAAATGTTATTAGATAAATTGTCAAGAACACTGAACCAGGTTTGTGATAATAACCAGCATGTGTTATTAGATAGCGTAGCAGTATTTAATAAATCTCTCCATATTAGAGAGTATCATCTCCAAGGTCACACCAATATTATTCGGATCAACAGAAGACTATATTAAGTGCTACAGAGTCGCTGATCTGGAATAATTTGCAGAAATTTTATGAATGAATACTGTTATTTGTATATGTAGTTTATAATTAGCAATGTGTCTTTTTTTTTATTTCTTATGTTATCAAATTATAAGAAATTGTATTTACTGATTTTACTGTGATTCTATCTAAAGTCTAATAAAAACATAAGATTTCGATAAAAATGTCCGTCAAGAATAATTTTGAAATTCCATCACTGGTACAAAGATATTTTATAGACAATTGCTGATTCTGGATTTCATAGACAATTACTGTTTCTAGTTGAAGATAAATATTTTATAGATAATTACTGATTATGGATGAAAATAATTATTGCATAGATAATTACTGATTCTGGTTGAAGATAAATTAGGAGGACTTTGTTTTATATTTCAGAGTTATGCTGTCAATCTGCTAGTGACATCATTGATATCCCGAGTGGCCATATTGCCACACCCTAATATACAGGAATATTTACTAGATCCTTTCATACCAACGGATCCTAAAACTAGAACGCTACATAATGTTTTAAAAAAGGTGAGTTAACACAAAACTAAAATGCTGCATAATTTTTTATAATTTATTGAATTATTTAACATTGGACTTTGAATCTTTTTTACTCGTTAGTAGGAAAAAACTCTTTTAAGCTGGAATAGAATTAAATGGTACCGATACTCTAGACATTTTATCATATATATCTGTATAAGTGAACAAGAAATGAATTCATTTGACTTGTAGTTTCAGAATTACACATAATAAAGATTTTCTTTCTTCAGATTTCTGCTGAAGTTTTGGTGTACATGAAAACTGAATCAGATTTCCAGAATAAACTTGGTACGGCACGAAAGAATTTAATGGGTGCAGCAGAAACAGTTAAAAGGTAATAAGGATATTCAAATGGATAAATTGATTCCAAGAAGTGTATGGAAGTAAGAGAGGTTGCATGCTCCTATTAATTGAATGTATTCCAAGTCTTTGCCAGAATGTCCTTGAGATTTTATTGAACTATTTGCATTCTGCATGTTGACTGACCAATATGTAAATACAGTGCATCATTATTGAAAATGTGACAGAAATGGCACCGATACTCACACTGGTTCTATTTGACAGTATTTATTTGTGAATTGTAATCCATCAGAATACATGCAAGGGTATTCATACACCATTGTAAAAACATTACCCAGTATCAGAAGCGTGGTATTTAATCATTCTTAAAGGAGCCAAGTTGCTATATATATCATACACAGTCTTCGACATTCAAAGATGACTTATTAGTCAATTTAAACCAAAATTGATGTCGTTGCCTTACTTGGATGAACTCAATTTAAATCAACATTGATGTTGTTGCCAAAATTTAAGCCAAAATCAAAATTTTTAATTTGGCACACAAATTGTGTGCCAGAATGCTTTTGAGCGGCAATTGTATAAAGCGACTTGATGAACGAGGCTAAACAGACCCTATGTAGGAGAATACTACCGGTGTAGACTGGAATAACCAGACACCAAAGACTGATTATAATTTACAGTAAAAACCGAAACGATTGAATGTTAATGAGTTTATATACATTTCCTATTACGGTATTTATATGCTTTGCAAGCCATTAGTGTCCATTACTAGGTGCCAAAGAACAGCAATTCAGCTTCATTAAAGACTCATTGACAACATTTCATAATTTCATCACTGCACAACAAGGATGTTTCTGTCCACAATTGATGTTATTGTGAAGTTTGTGTGCAGTCATGGGGTAGTCTGTATATTTCAGAGTTTGAAATTTTAAACTTGCTGGTATATGCAGCTAGACTTAAAAAGGAATTCTATTTAAATTCAGTCAGGCATATATTTTTAGCAAAATTACTGCCCATGTTTCTCTAACATTGTAAACACTCTACATTTCAAGAGTTTTTGAGATTTAAAAGTCCTTAAGTCTTGAAGAGATTGTTGGAAATGCCCTTTTGAGGAACCACAGGTAAAAACATGCAAATGCCATTCAAAGTCGTAGAATAGTAACTTTGTCTTAATGAAAATTCCATGCATTATCGTTGCAAGGAATCTCTTTAATGAAACTGAAGTTGGTTAACATTCAGACTTCAGCAAAATCTACCAAAATGAAAAGTCAATCATGTAACGCTTTCCCCATAACTAATCAAAATAGCGAAGGTTAGTGCAGCTCAACGTTTGATTTTACCTTAAATCAGAGAGACCCTTGTCCTTGTAGTCTGGGGTTCAATAGAGATCAAACACTCTTTTCTTGTTGATTGAGTATCCAAATGTCTAATAGTCTGGGACAATTCACATAATAATGAATGAAATGAATAATTCATTAATTGACTAGAAAAAGGAAAGTATAGTCAAAGTAAGGTAAACAAATATAAATCTTAAAGTACTACATTCACAGTCTGAAAACACTATGCATTGTGCTATGAGGGAAATTTGCTGGCCCATCAAATTCCAACTGCCAAGGGTTCTTTTATGTGCATGTCAGTAAGGGCTGAACAGTTTTGAAATAATTATATAGGAAATTACAAATATAATGTAGCATAGATAGTAATGTCTTGGCCTTGAGGTTAGCAGATACAAATTAGATCTGATTTAAAAAAACTCACAGAGGCATATATTTTAACATGACATCAATGTAAAACATGTAATCAAAGTGATACTAATGTAAACTTCAAATGACTACAACATACGTTCGGATTGATCAATATTTGCCTATTCCCTGATTGTTGTCCCTTTAAAAACAAATCCATTTAAAATTAGGTTTAAATTTACACGTAGCTAAATAATGGTCATTTAATATAACAATGGGATTAATCAATTTAAATAATTTTTGGACCTCGATATTTTCGGTTGTATTAACCTTGCTCTCTCTTTGCTTTCTGTTCCCTGTCTGCTGTCTCTTAAAATCCATTTAAAATTATGTTTAAAACACAGATGAATAGTGGACAGTTAATGCAATTTTGAATAAACCCCAGTGATTTATCAAGGATGTGCTTGGGTTATAATCTGTTTACATCAAGGTTCTGGTACTTTTGTAAAATTTTAAAACAATTTTCTACAGGCAGATTATTCTCTTAATCACACATTCTTCTTCATACTGTCAGTTGATAAGATAATATTCATCTTGTGGACAAAGTGTTCCCACTTCAAGGACAATTTGTTTTTCACAAATGATTTTGGTTGTTTTATCCTCCCATATTGAAATGTGGTCGTATGTTACTGTATGCCAGTTATTGTACGTGAAGAGTACATTTATCTTCTGATCTTTTAGAAATTTAGATATGTTATTTACGTCAGAGGGGGATTGGATGGCCAAATGATTAATAGGTGCGGCAAATGGCGTGATTGAGTCAACTGGCATGGTAGGGGCGCCTGTCCAGTTTCGTTAGTTTTCTCTACGTTCTTTGGTTTCCTCTCACTGCTAAAGACCCATACATACATGCAAATTATTGAAATACAACCATATTTTAGTCCCTAAATGACCTAGTTTATGTTGAGTGGATGTTAAACCCCATTTCTCTCTCGCTTTATTTACATTAATGGAACTAAGAGTCATATGAGATTTCAGATGTTGTGCATAACTGCGAGAATAATTACCTCTGATCACTTTATTGAATCTTGTGAAGGACATAAATTATCCAGTTTATTTGAAGTTCGGTGCCTTGTTCAAGTAAGTGAATTTCACCAATTTTCGTTCATTACATTTAGAGTTATAGCGATTATCCAATTTGTGAATGCTTTAACATTTGAAGTTATCATCTGATAGGCTTAAATTTATGTTCTTTGTTTCGATTATTGCAATGGAGAACTATTGCAGTTTCTGATATAGGTACTTATAAATTATTGCCCTTGTCAACATACTATTATACAGAATACAGATAAGGCTTGTCAACATGATATTTTACAGAATACAGATTTTGCTTGGTTGTTATTCAAACCTTTATGGACTTAACTGAGCTGTTTTTTATATAATTTAATCTATCTTTTTATGTTTTCCATAAAGTTTTTTATAGAGATACAATCAAACAAGTTTCTCTTTTTTTAAATTGTTTTATATAAAAAAAAACACTCTTTCCTTTCATTTTCATTAGTTTGATTCTGTAATTACGTATGGAGAAACCTAGATAAAGTTTTATTTCGTTCTTTTTATTGCACAGCTGATAGATTTTAGTTTTGAGACATAAGGTAGATTATATTTGCTGAAAGTTCTCTCAATATAGATTGCTTTAATCGATTTTGGCTTTTCCTATTACTTTTCTTGAATTTCAAATTCAATTTAAATCTTTAAATTTGTACAGTTGTTATATTGATTTTACTTGGCAATTATGATGGCATTGAGAGTTCCCAAACCGAGATGATTTGCTATTTTTAGTGGAGAATGTTCAATATTCACAAATGTGCACGGGATGCTACACCCTTAACTAAAAGAACAATTAAAAACATAAAATCATGTCTGAAACATTTTTTTGTAAGAAAGTTAACAAAAGAATCAATTTTATTGCTTTTTTTTTAGCAATGATTTCTCACTAAGCACACATGTACTGGTGATTCTGCAGCTTGCTACATCCATAATTATAAAAAAAACAGTTAAAGCATTAAATCATGTCTAAAACATTGAGTGGGATGGAACTGTCGAAATTGCCAAAAAAATCAATTATTTTTTGCATTTGTATTTACTTTTGACTTTTATTTCAAGAGATTTCGGTGTTTTTCAATGTGTGATCATCAGTTTCTGCATTTAATTGCCCTTTAAAAATTAGTATTATATGATCGGACAGTACTATAAGTTGGCTTTGTACATCATTTATTAAAGAAGCTAAAGCCCTAAGTCAGTATTATCCATAATATTGAAATTCAATATTGTTCCATTTCAATCAATATTAGTTGTTATTTTGCTATGAAAATAAAGGAGATAGAATGAACACTTTTAAATCAGTAGATTTGAGCTCTATTTAAAATGAACAAAGAAAAACATATCCCAGAAGATTATCTGGAAGTAATTCAGAATATCTGATTCACAAAAGAACAAATGATAATAAAACATAATTCTGCAAATTAAATGACTTCCATTCAATCTGGATTTCAAATAAGATTAGAAATTACAATAAAATGTGAAAGAATTGATGTAAATCACTTTGAATGCATAAATTTTTTGTCAATTTAAATCAACATTGATGTTGTGATCTTACCGGGAAAAGATGATATCTAATATTTAAGACAAAATAAACATTTTACAGTTGGTACATGAATCATGTACCATAATATGTTTCAGCGCAATTTGTAACAAAGGACTTATGGAACAAGGCTAGACATATTCCACAAGTCATTCAAATGATAACGCATCATGCATGCACAATAAATACTATCTTTTTAGACTGGAATAACCAGATGCTACAGGATGCCATTCGATTGAGACTTCTGGCCAATCATAACTGATTTGACAACAGTTATTATATACATTCAAATTGCATTATTATTTCCGTTGCAACCCATTCATGTCTCTTTTTAAGTCCCAAATAATATGTGTGCTTTTAGACCCATTTTCATACATTTTAATATTCCAAAGATTAGTGCTATAAGCTTTTGAAAGAGGAGTCTTGAAGAGAGTTTGGAGGAACAGTTAAACCACAATGTTGTGTGCTTTAACCTTTTTATGAGAACCTATTGATCTTGTGTAACTGGCATCTGGTGTCTCTTCAGCCCATATAGAATTCAGATTTCCTTTGTGGAGAGATATAATGAAATTACCGAAGTTGTTGACATATCCTAAAAAGAGAAAATAAGATTATAACCAGAAAAAAGCATTCTGACGCTATGAATAAATTGATATTGAACAAAGTGAATTTGACAGGCGTCTGAAAGGCGTCAGGTATGAAACAGACCATGTGGTTGTGAAATTAAATCATTGTGACTCTTGGCTTATACTATGTCACACGTCCTGGTGATAGTTCAAACACTTTGTCTCATTTTCTCTCCAAGTTGTGGAACTGATCAAGTTAGGACTGGTCACTTGACAGTTTCACAAGTTTTTGTAAAAACAATTTGCATTTCATTTGACAGATTGACAGACTGGTTCCTGCTGTATGTTAACATATCAAGTACATTTTGGACAGTATGAAGTAGTTGTTACACAATTGAGGGCTTTAGTAGGTTTCAAATATAAGTGTCTTTGTGGTGTCCAAACTGGAATATCATGCAGTTGTGATACTAATTATCAATTTTTAAATAGAATTGGTGTAGTGCAGACCATAGCTGTTGTTTATCCCATACAAATATTGAGTTTTATTTCTCATCAGAAAAACAAGCACAATCGATCCAGTTACAACATGAGAAAATTTATGTAATGGTATCCAGATGTTCATGATAGGCTAAGCAATAGCATAAGCATACCCTGCTTGACATGCAACACCTGCCTTATTGGTTGTGTTAAAATAAAAACCAAGTATGATAGAATAGAAACATTATGTTTGGCGCCAAATAACAGACACAGCCATATGATAGTGCAGTCCTTCACGTTTACAAAATGGTGCGGGAGCCGTAAAACACGCCCCCAAATTTAGAAATTGTGGAAAAAGCTCCCGTAAAACAACTCTTCTTATTTATATTGCAATATAATTATACTTTGTATTTATGCTTTATTAGTTTTGTCTCAAATTCTTTTTATGTCATTTATATTTTCCTTCCATTGTCAGTTTGGTCACTTTTTCAGCGTGATTATTAGCGCACAATTATTGTAAACTTATTTTTGTCCCCCAACAGATCAGTGGCTATTTGTCCTCCAGTTATTCCAATTTAAAAATGTCGCATACTTGACAGTTCTAACCATCCCCAGATATATTGATAGCGATGCCAATGGGACAAGCGGTACGTGTACATGAACAAATTTTAAACAACGTAATGTTATTACTAGACGAGTCATTCTATCATTCCCGCGGATATTCTACATCAACATCCGGCGACATGTTAGGCTGTCAAGTAACAACATATTCTATTGGCTGATTTTAGACTTCTACCCAATTAAAATGAGCCTTACTTTAGCATTCAATATATTTGGTAAATAATAATGGCAGCTCTAGTTTTACCATGGACCGTATATAGGGAATGCTCATTGCTTGGAGGAGGTCAAACACATGCAGTTTTAAAAATAAACAAAAACTGAAAAAACTATAGTTTATGAATCTCAATAAGGAGAGCGATTTAGCTAATTAGCGGGCGTATTTAATGACTCCCTCGAAGTTAAGTCGAGGTGCGTCGGGAGGCGCAAGAGTTAAAACATGCCTTAAATGTGAAGGACTGATAGTGATAATGTTCTATACCGAAATGGTGACCATAACACCTTTCAAATGCAGTCACATGAACAGTTTGCCATGGGCCAAGGAGTTGTTATAAAATGAGCATGACTAAAACTCAGAAGTACAAGCTGCTAACTGAGATGTACTGTTTTTAGAAATGAAAAATGAACTACGAGAAAATTGAAATTGTCATACTGTCATACAGTCGAACACTCATTTTTTGGGAGGTTTTACACAAAAATAATTTTCAGAAATTGTGGCAACTACAGTAATTGATCACTGTGTACTGTTCCCACATATAGTGATTAGTCTCGTTGTCGACCTGATGAAATAGATTGATTAATGATGTTGTGTGTGTGTGTGTGAAGACAATTTGTCCAGATGTAGTCAATCCATGAAAATCAGCTTACGAGGTGTTTGACAATTTTTCCACCTACTACATACTTCAGTTATTCCAAGGTTATTTTGAGCATGTTGCCTCAGGGTAAACTGAAACAAGTGATGTTATTTTATTCATTCTGGGCTCATAAAATCTAATCATCGATTGCGTTAACTTCCAAGTAGATTCGATAGGAGTTGATGTTCGTAAAAAAAAAACTTGCCTTTGGTAATTAGAAAATTGACACTGTGTAATCATAATTTTCAAAGAGTTTATTAGAGTATTACAGAATTTTATACTGTTTGTGTATAGAAAGTTTGATCAAATTTTTAAGCTTAAGGAATAATATTGTAATCGCCACCTATTTGCTGATGAATCAATTATCATGTTAGAATAAAAAAACTAATGTACAATCCAGAAGATTTTGAACCAATTTTTTAGTGTTGGGTTATATTAAGACTGGAGGATACAATTATTGTATCTTCTTTTATAGTTGAGTTTGAACATCAAAAAACATTTCAGTATCTGTTAATTATAAAGCCTGTGTAAAAATCTCAGTGTGATCACAGAGGTGCAGCCACAGCAGATAAAGATCAACTGGGAGATATCAGACATTGAAGGCATCTATAATAAGGACTAGTTTAAGGACCATTAAGGTGTTAAATAGCTTTACAATGTTAAAGATACAGATAGTTAAAGTTTGGTGATGGAGAGAGTGATGGAATAATTCAAGAAATAATTCTACAGGCGCGGATCCAGGATTTTTTGCAGGGGGGGGGTCTAGGTTTGATAGAAGGCACTCAAGCAATTAACAGGGGGTTTGGGGGCCCTCCCCAGGAAAATTTGGTAAATTAGATTCAATTTGGTGCATTCTGACTTATTTCCGGAAGGTAAATTCCAAAATTACAGGTCTAAAAGTCGCCAATAAAATCGCATAAAAAAATTTCAAGTCTGAGCGGGGGGGGGGGGGGTCCTTACCCCCTGGACCGGCCCTCTGGATCCGCGCCTGTTCTATGTTTTTAGTCTAAAGGCATATTTTGCAAGCGCCTGTGTATTGCATGACATGTGCTAATATTTATTATATTGGTAATATGTAAACTTTGTTGCCTATAAAACAAGAATTTTCAGGTTGATCTTCTCAAGGGAGTAAATAGGAGTCTTACTGACTATCTGTTCATAATTTTACATAGCTTATTTTTCTGATTTTTGATTTTTATACATAATGTTCTGAATCTATACATTGTTTTGAACAATTTCTATTTTAGAAGATAAATACATTACAAGCCAAAGAGATTCTGAACTTTGTCTGCATTGAAATAAGCGTATTATACATAGACGTGCATTCAAGCATTTCTGTATAGTACATATCGTTTTCATCTCTGTTTATGTGTACACCCAAACACACTTGACACACTTCCATTGTGAATTGGCTGGAAATGGGCATATAACATACAAAAAGAAATAAAAACTGAATCTGCTGCTGTGCCATGCAGATATGAAAGTTTTCATATTTATCATCACGTGTCATAGCCTGATTATATAAAATATCTTATAAGAAAAAAGAACAAGAAAAAATAATTACTAAACATAATGAGAAAAATTAATCAGAAAAATTAAGGAAAATAACCGTGACTTGTATTGCTGTAATCAGATTGACTTCCTGTTTAAAAAGTTGAAGAAAAAAAGATCAGGCTGTTCATAAATAGGGCGGATCAGAAAATGAAAAAATAATGACATAAAAGAATTAAAAAATGGCGAAAATATCGAAAAATTAAATGAAATTTTCAAATACCAAAATTCTACCTTGATCCCTATCCAAAAATGTGTACCTTTCGGAAATAGTATGGCCTGCTGTGTTTATTTTCATCCCAATGAATTTTATCACTTTTTTTTTCATATTCATTTCAAAATGGTGACTATCAGTTGACCAAAATCAAAAATTCAACTTTCAAAGCTTTTTAGCCACTCCATAAAGTAAATTTTTAATGTAACTCCCATGGCTGTAAGTAAAATATCACAAAAGCCTTAGGGATTTTTCATGTTTCGATATGGTTGCACTTTCAGGTTAATCGACTAGAATTTATATTTTGTGAATGCATCAGTAATATTTTAGCTGGTACAGAAAAATGCTTTGTTGAAAATTTCTAATAAAATTGTTCAAGCTGGATCAGTAAGATCTACCTACATTCCAAATTTCATGAAAATTGTGCAAGTATTAATTAAACAAGTTGTCTTTTTTTTATCAACTTCTGTGACAAAATCACAGTGACGAATATTCGAAAAATCGAAAATTGTAGGTGAAAAAAGTCACAAAGTTATAGCCATGTTGGTCAATTTTTTGTTCCTTAACTTTGGTGATTTTGAATTCATAACAAGTTTTGAAAATGGTTTTAATCCCCAGCAACCAATTTGTAATCAAAGTTAAAATAGCATTATGCAAGAGCAAAATCTGCTTATTACAGGTCTTTCTTTAGGCATGAGATGTTATCTAAATAATCAATTAGACATTAATTAACATATCGAGACCATAATAAACTCTTAAAGTCAAGGCTAGCCTTCGATGTTGGCGGATTGAATTCCTATATGCCGCTAATAATGGCCGTTGATAATTAAATCAATCAAGTGGATAATCGAGACTATGCTGTTTATATTAATGATTTGAGTAATGGTGACCGAGGCTATGTGAATATTTCAAACGCTTTTTTCTCGGCTAATAGTGGACCAATTTGACTGAAATTTTCAGCAAATTACCTTTATTACACTATCTAGTTTTTAACTATTATAGTGAGAACTGCCATCTCTCTATCTTATCTCCCATAATGTAACTTTAAAGAAAGATCCCATGGTTAAATTCTGAGATATAAAACTTGTGGGAAGATAACAAAAAAAAAAGATATAAATATTATCGTCTACCCTGTGCTTGATAACGACAAGAGGACACTTGTTGAAATTACTACTGATTGTTATCCATCAAGTTGTGTTTGTGTTTTTGCAAATATTAATAATCTTAACATTTGAAATTTATTTGTCTGGTAGTTTTTATTATTGTTCTATATTGTTTCCTCCTTCAGTGCTTTCTGTGAATCGACTCAAAATAGAGATATAACACACGATTAAACAAGAAAAAGCCGGAACTGTCATGTCATATATTTGAAATTAATTTGTCTGATACTTGTTTTATTGTTCTTTTCATGTGTATAATGATAGCATGAGGTAAGGTAGACTGGAAATGGTTGGTCAAGTAGGTCAAATAACAGTATTAATGGGTCTCCAGCCGAATCCATCAACATCAAATTGGTTTCGTTTTAGGACTTTGAGACTACATGGTACTTTATGTAGTGATGGAGTATCCCAAAAGCCGAAAGGAATCTATACTTATGATTGATGAGGATTGTCACCTACATTACTGGCACATATTCTCAGTTTATCACAGAGGAGGTGAAATATTGAAAGAAAGTATGCTAGGAAAATATTTGTTTTGTTTATCAATATTCCTGCCCCGGCCACCTTCTGACTGACACACATTCCCTGCTGATCAGAAGACGGATGTGAAATATCTGAAACAATGTTTGCTAGGAAACTATCAATATCATTGTCTCATCTCCCACTGATTTTGTTAATATTTTGGTACGTTACTCATTAATAAAAACCTATGAAGCTGTCTTTTTAAGACAAATTTCCTCCCAATGAAAATGAAAATATTTGGACTAATGTTCACTGTTTTGGTCTCATGTGATTTAGATGTCTTGTTTCTGTGTTTAAGATTTTGATCTCTTGCTGTAGATGGTCTTGAGGAAGGGTTGGGAGGGATCTCTCCTGGGTTTTGAAAATATTTTTGGAAAAAACTAACTAAATGGTGCTTTCTAGAATAAGTACAAATCTCCAGACACTACAATCAATGATTCATGTGGCTATTTTATTCATCAAGTCACCATATAACTGGGCCTTGTTTCTCGAAATCTTAATAAATATAAAACCTACATTTTAGTAGATACTTTAACTTTGATTGGCTATGCACAAAATCAATCTGATATTATCCAATCAAATTACTAAAATTTGGATTTTTCTTAGTTAAAATTTCGTGAAACAGACCCCAGAAAATCTAATTTCTGTGTCCTAATTATAAGGTACAGAAAGAGTGAATTCAAGCACTAGACTTATCACATGTTCAAAACAAAAGGAACATCTTTTTAATCAAACTGCATTGGTCACCTAAAAGTTTTCTTATTGATTTTAACGTTCTTCTTTTAACATTGCAGTCTATAAGTGATGTGACACGATGTTATTTAAGTGAACATCTAATTGCCTTTTATTAAAACCCTGTATCCGACGACAAAAAGATCCAAAACTATATATATATATATATAGACTATAGAGACAGAAAAGTCTTTCTTTTACTTTATGCAGTAACTAATATGTAAGGGGGTCGCAGTGGCTAAGTGGGTAAGATGCTGGCTTGCTAACCTGGAGGTCGTGTGTTCGATCCCTGCATTGGCTGAGAAAGTTCATCCAGATTTTTGGGCGTGGTTCCAACTTGTCTGTCAGTGATACAGGATGGAGGGCCTGACAAGAACAGCTGTCTAGTTGATTGGGTGGTGCGAAAAAGCAAAGTCCTGTGTACATATTTGCGTGCATGTAAAAGGTCCCTTGACAGTTGGAATTTGATATAAGAGAAGGCTGTCGAGCCACTGTATTGGCAAAATTTCTCTCATAGTACACTATGGCATATGCCTGTCTTCATGTGCCCAATCGGAGCAGAACATTAGGACGTTAAACACGATTTCATTTCATTTCCGTCTTTGACTTCATGAAGTATTTAACCTATGGCTACTGATTGGTGGATGGAGACAGAGGTCCCATCATAATGCAAATTGGTCTGTAAATAATCAAAATCAATCAGTCGTTATGTTAGTTAGTCTAATAGAGTTTATGTTATTTTCTGTTAGGCCGGCAGCCAAAATTTCTAGCGTGCAACTCCGCTACACAGTCCACCATAAAATAATCTGCGACTATTATAAAGTAGTTGGTCAAGTTTTAAAGAAAATTTACTGGTGTTCCAAGCTTCGGCAGCGCAATTTAAGGGTGATATAAATTTATTCGTCCGGGATTTATTTGACTCGCGCTGTTATAAAGCGTAGGGAAATAACTGGTGATTGGTCACCATGGGCCAATCAGGAGCTCGTATTGTGAACTGCTGACCCGACCTTGAAAGTTGTAAACAACAACACACATGTAATGGCTGCGCCCATAAAAGAACGTGAATCGAGTGATATTTCATCTTTACGCTGTATTGTTCATTACGAAGGATTAAGCAAGGAACGAGAACAATTATTTACAAAATCTGGCTGGGATAAATTCCGTGAATGTGCCCATGAATGGCTAAAACTTGATGGGCGAGGGAAATGAATACCTTCGAGTAGCGAGAGTGTGGACTACCTGTGACCTAGCTCTCCATATCAAAGAAATTACGATCGTACCGTCACTTCAGCCGCCCCAGAAGCAAAAACAAAGAGTAAATCGGTGCTGCCTGTTGTGTGTATTATATTATAGATTTGTCACTGTTGGAGAAAATAGGAAGAGGGGTGTATTAACCCAGACTCAGACCCAAACAGCAGGTAGGCCTAATCCTAATGTTACTTACTAAATGTATAATTATTAGTTACTAATAAATATTAAATATATCCATCATACACTGTCCTACAGTTTTTAATTATAGTGTTGTTGTTTTTGTTGTAACTGGAATCAAAAGTGCTACTGCGATCACTGTAAAACTGTTATGAAGCTAGTCAGTAAAGCCCTCTACCCCATTTGTTGATTTGGCACAGTCATTGGTTAAAGCATGGACCTTATAACACATTATTATAAGGTCCATGGTTAAAGTGTTGCACATTCGCTTCCACAAGGGATGAAACACAGAGAAGTTAACTTGTTTTTTATTTTCTTGGCCCACTTGCAGGTGCCTGCTAAGACGATCGGTCTCTAGACCGTTTCCGCTCACACAAAGGATCTGAACCACAACCGCATGCCAGAGTTAATTGACGAGCCAGGTACATGTAGGCCTCAAAGTGACATTCCCTCCCCCACACTCAACGCCATATATGGTGTATAATTTCTTTGCAAATTTGTTTATAGGCAAACTGTTGAAAGCTGCTGAATTGAAAAAGGATTAAGGGCAAGATTGTAAGCAATAAACTGAATTTCTTAGACGGTTATCAGAAAGGTAAATATTTGTGATGTTTTTTTGTATTTGTATTCTCATCCTTCTTGCCACTGGTATTAATTATTCAAATAAAACGGAACCATGGGTCAGTCCTGAAATTACTATATGTTAAACCACCATTCTCCTCTCTATCTCTCCTTGTACTGCTAATGCCTTGCTGTCTTCATTAGCTGGTTTCTGCATGAAAATAAGGTGTTAACCCCTGTGTAAGTGTCTTATTCCTCTGTTCTACGAAATTAATGAGAGTAAACCAAGCCCCAGAATTTTGTTTTAATTGTGTACATGTATATGTTTATTTATATTTTTCAGCAAAGGTGACAAGCCCTCTGTCAAATATTTAACCACATACAATATATTCTGAGAAGATGTCATAAGAAAAAGAATCAGAAATGGCCAGGAAATCATTTGAATGGTCAAGCTTTATGATATATTTGTTCGCCTTGCTCGTCAACATGTAAATGTTGATGCTTCCAGCTATAGTTACATGTACATGTATTATTCATTTTAGTTTTGTCTCATTCATGCTTCTCGGTACACCCAAATGTATGTCAGCTGCTGAATGCTTTTACTAGGACTAGTCCAGTCACTAAATCACCTAAGATATTTTTCCAGCAACAATTTTGACATGTTTACCTAATTTACCCTACAGATTTGTGTACTTTTATGATGTCCCCGGAGCAATTTGCATATGGCTCGTCAGGGCCTATTTTCTCAATGCAATGTTCAGGGACCAATTTGCAATGAATTAAACTGAGCCTTACATTAAATTACATGTATTGTTTTCAATTTAGCTCAAAATGTAAAATCATACGGCCTACCGCCAGCCATTGAGTCAACTGGCGTTGTTTCGAAACCTTGGTTGTACGTGACAAGGAGTAGGGTCACCTGTCCAACCCCGTGGGTTTTCTCTGGGTACCCCGGTTTCCACCCACTGCTAAAGACCCCCATGTGCAAGCGAATTATTGAAATAAAATTAAACCATATGTTAGTCCTGAAATGACCGAATTTGATGTTAATACATTTAGTGACAGTGATAATTAAGATTAACTTTGATGACATTTGATGTGCAGAGTAACTGTTTAATTTTGATTTTCAATGATTGTTTCACTGTAATAAATAATTTCGAAACTGTTCATCCTGTTTTCTAACCTTTCCCTTCATACCAGCCCAGATACAGAATTATTTTTTTTTAACTTATATCTACATGTATGTTTATAATTTGACCATTAATGATATCCAAAATAGTAGTTCACAGCTACATGTACATGTACAGTTGTAAAAATACTGTAGTGGCTAATTGAAAGGGAACATGTATGTGGGTTTAGAATGTTTATCTTAGTGGAAAAAAATCATGTGGTTCACTGTGTTATGAAGTGGTACTGATCTCCATTATTTCAAAAGCATATCACTCAACTACTGTCAAACATATCCCCTGTCTAGAATATGCTACAAATCGACTCTAGTATGACCAGGTAGAATTAGGGCATAGTTAATTTTAGGTCCCAGCCATTATAGATTGGCCAGAAGCTTAATCAAGTTTAACTCTTTAATTATATTAGAGACATTGTTTTATAAATTATTATCTATTGTACAGTTAATCCAGTAGGCATTAATGTATTAGGGATTATATAAGTTAGGGTTATTAACAAACAAAGCTAAAGTATAAAAGTTATGAAATTCGTATATTCAGGGAGAAGGAAGTTGACCACAGGCAGGCAGTAGGACATACTGAAGGGCAGGTCTCTGATAAGTTATTTCTTAGATGCTGTTCCTTATTAAGTCACCTAGCCTGTGGGTCAATAGTGTGTATATATTATTATTGTTAAATAGTGTTACAGAATATAAGTTATACCAAGAACAAGTGAGTTGTTGAATTATTATATGTTCAATCTGACACCCCCAGCTAGATTGAGCATATAACCCATCATCCGAAGGCTGGCTATAAGTGAGGTCCAATTTCCCCGGATGATACTAGCATGTTCCATACAAGCGATAATTTCTGAGCAAACATCCAACAACCAACCCTCAAAGGCCCCTGAGATCCAAGAAACAAAATAATTAATAGGCTTGTGTGCCCACACCTGGTCTTGTGCGTCACACAAAACTAGAAGTCACCATACGCCTGATAGTCTTATCAATTCCAGACATTTGACAGAAAGGGAGATAACTCCTTTTTACCGTTATTGGATTTCCAGAATTCTTTATTCACCCATTACATTTGTGTTTTGAGAATTTTTATTTACACCAAAATCTATCCAATAAACTGTTCATTTCCAAGGATGAAGGCATGAGGTGCTTTAGCAACTATTTAATTTTATGTCAACTTCAGAATTGTTAGTACAAAAATAGCATTTATTTGACAATTTTGACGAATTTCATCTGGCCCTAAATCAATAAATTGCAAACATTTTGCTTGGAACTCCCGGATTTTGTGTTCCTGGCGTCATAAGCTTTCCAAAAATGTATAGGGTTTGTTTTAGGGAAGACCGTGTAGCGGAATTGTGTTTCTAAGCTAGCTAGAAATTTTGGCTGCAGGCCTATGTTGATTTCATGATATCATTGTTATCCCTCTCAGAATATCAATCAGCTACTGAAGATTAACTCATTTCTGTCCATGAACATCAAGGGCAAGATTACCTCTAATCCAGGTTTTGTTTATTTACAATCTTAAGAATACATTTCAGTCCATGTTAAATTTTAATAAAGAAAAAGGGTATTAACTTTCTGAGAAGGATTTGGTGAATGATTTATTAATGCGTGTGCATTGCGCATTATAAGGTCTGCCATTGTGTCAGGTAACATTTCGATTTCCCGCTTGTACGTGACAAGGAATAGTGTCACTTTTTTTTCTAACTCGGGTCCTCGGGTTTCCTCCCACTGCCAATGACCCCTTACACAATCGAATTAATGAAATAAAATTGAACTGAAATAACCTAATTTTTCCCTCTCTGTTAATTTACGTTCTGGTATATAAGTAAAGACTTTAGTAAATTCAGGTTTTTGAAAGTACAAGTTTTAATTGTAACAAACTAAGTATTTAGTGCCATTTATGTCACATGTATGAATGATCTATTATTGATACATACTTCATTTTTATATAATGGAAGTAGTATGCACTTGTTTCTTCCTACTTCCATATTGTTTATATAGTACACCCTATTGTGAATGTTACATTGAAAACAAAAGATGTACAATGATTGAATATGTACCCTAGTTTTGTTATTTATATGCATGGTAAGATTTCAGTTGAATCCTTCATTGTATGTATACATGTTATTAGACATGTAGATCTTTCATACAAATACAGTTTATAACCCAGTGTCAGATTTAGATGAAGAGAGATTCTAGTTTATTCCACTTACAACGTCCCTCCGATCCCTTGTTCTCATGACTAGCAATCCGATTAAAACACAGATCCAATTTCGTTTCGTTTTTTATAGTTCAAAATTTCGATTTTACTTGTCTTCACTACTCTTGGATCTGGAAGACTTGTTATTTAAGTCGTGTTCTGCCTGAAATGAGGGGTCAGCCAATCAAATGGTCTGTCAAATCGACAGTTTGACCTTTTCATGCGTGGAACTGTGGGTAAATATTACCAGCGGATAGAAATTAAAACAATACAAAAGTAGATTTTAAAAAGCATGGCGGTTGCTAATTGGTTAATCGAATGACTGACGTTATCAGGTCAAATGTCCCGTGCTTGATACCTGACGTCATAGAACGTGAGCTCCCACTATAACTTGTTAGATCTACATGAGTGTAGGCCATCGAAAGTATAAAAAAACGAAACGAAATATAAATCTATATTTTAATTAGATTGCATGACTAGAGGAAGATAAAAATGTGTTCAAACACAATTGAGAAAAAAGGGGAAGGCTGAGGCGACAATGTCAAAAAATTACACTCCTTGGCAAGAAATCCCCTTGATCTTAAGGCTGTAGGTTTTAGGGTGAGGAGCGGTCCTAGTCTATTCCACTGAGGAGGCTTCTAGCAATCCCATACCCTTACGACTGGAGCAAGATAAAAGTGTGTTTTAAACTCTATTGACAAAATTTTGAGGATGATGACGGATATTTAAGACTGCAACATGTCTAAGCAGCTAAGATGTCTAAGAAAGGTGCATGTCAGTATCAAAAATAGTATTCTCCTTGGCCAGAGCACCCCACCCCACTCCAAGATCTTGAGGCCCTAGACTTAAGCCTGCAAAGCCTGTAGATAAATCTGACACTGAGTTTACCATTTCTGTCATCCACTAATTATTGTTTATTGCATGTCCAAATTAATAGCCTGTTGTTTCTTTTTTTTTTTCTTTTAATTTGTGTTATGAAATAGTTTAAGACTAAAACCAATGACACCACCTTCTCCTGGGTAAGTTTATTGTTTATTATTAATAAATTTTAATGAGTTTATTACATTAAACAAATTCAATTCTCTATGATTACATGCTATATGATTACATGTTATTAAAGCTAAAGGTACCAAGGCACTGATTTAAGGACCATTGTTCGTCTGTTATTTACAACTAAGTGATGATAAAAATGTCAACTATTGCAAGCAGCAAGTCTTTTTTTTTTTAATTCAGATTTTTTCATGGTTCTAATTGATCATGATCAATTGGAGTTAATCCCATTGTTTTTATACTTTATCAGCTTTTAATCTCTTGTGGGTGCTTATATCCTATTTATTACAGGAAAGGTCATAGAGCTTTTGTTCTTCAGGCACATTGTAAATTATTTTTACAAAATGGCTTTTCCAGGTACACCTAAGTCAATTACTAAAACTGATTTTGCTAGTCTAAACATTTTTGTGCATGTAGCATGCTATATGAATAACTTAATGTGGTATTATGTGTAGATTACTAAACATTACTGTGTAGCTCATGCTGATTACTAATCAACATATTATACATGTATACTTAGTTAGATTACTAATTGCCAACTTATTGTTAAGCCAATAATAATAGCTAACTATTTGAGAAGGGGCTTTTTTTTTTTTTCAAGAGTAAAATATCATACCATATATGTACTTAGTTAGATTACTAATTGCCAACTTATAGTTAAGCCAATAATAATAGCTAACAATTTGAGAAGGGGCTTTTTTTTTTCAAGAGTAAAAGATCATACCATATGATTACCATATATATCTGAATAGTGTCGGGGAGATTACTAATTTTAATTTCCCTAAGCTAGAATAGATTATATTAATATTACATTGTATATTATTATGTAAATACTATAATTAATCATATTAGCAAAGGATGGATTATACATCAACTTTTAACACAATATATTTCAATTCCAGTACTTTTGATTATAATAGATTAAGCATATATAGTCATCCCCCTGTCTGTCTGTTCTCCAACAGAATCTACAATTCTTGTCATCCTCAATTTAATTAGATTCCCTTTTGGTACATGTAAACTAAGGGAGATCTCTGTTTTGTCAGCATTAACTAAACATTGTTGTATACATGTATATATATTGACATTTCATATTTTCAAATTTTACCATTGCTTGTTAATGACTTGAGAAGCCTAGTTGAAACATTTGCTCAGTAATAAGCAGTAATTGTATTCCATAGAATTGTGACCTGTATATTCTAGTTCAATTACTAAATGCCATTGAAGCAATTCTTGTCATATTTTTTTTCTTCGGATTTGATGTGAAGCATTTTGATCATATGAGGACAAACCCTTTTGATGTTAATCTTAGCATCAACATTCTATGTCCTTTCATTCCAGAGTCCCCCACCCCTTCACGAAAACCCTGTTTAGGCAACAGACTAAAGTTTTCAACAAACATTTTCAAGATTGTGATCAACATCCATGTTTTCCTTAAAGGGCTAATCCCGATAATATTTTGGAAGATAAAACTGAATAATTTTGTGTTTAAATTCCTTAAAACCCTCTTAGGGCCGAGTAACTAACTCAATATATGTGATATGTTTTCAAACAACTTTAACCCTGGAAATGGAGACAGGTGTCCCAGACTCTATTATGTGGTGTCTGGATAAAACCAGACTTTTATTTTATAAAAATAATGTGTAGGTGAAATTTACCCTTCGTTATCCAGTACAGCACATGGGCCATTCACTGTTTATACCTCTAAAGGAATGGATTTAGATTAGCAATATAGCAGTTCACCCAACAAAAAATATTGACACGAAATTTTAAAAGGATTACTTGTCCAGATAAGCAGTTTTGACATTCACATCTAAACGACTCAATATTTTGAGCTGAAATTCGGAGACAGGGTAAATACACTATTCCTCTATACTCAGACTTTTATATTTGAGACCCTGTTCCAATCTGGAGGGTCATCCCTTTAAGTTTAGGGTGTTTATCTACCTTACATGAATTTAAGACTTGATTTAATTCATATTCAGTTTATCTACACATAATCAATAAATTGCATCTCTATTGTTTAATTATCTCAGAATATTGAATTAAGTAAGGTTTGTTGCACTAACAGGATTAGATTCTTCTTTAACTTGAACATCTGATTAGATTTTAAGGATTGCTAGGTTTTATCCTAGCATTTGTAGTAATTAAGATTTTTGTGCATTGTACATGATTACATTAAAAGGCGTTTAGTAGAGTAAAAAAAAAATGTCATAAAATAATTTTGAAATCCTATTATGTAATTGGTATTTCAGCTTGGACTCATTCTTTCAGAACATCTTGGAATATTTCAGGCGACCGTTGGTTATGGTGTTAAATTTAAGTCCTTGCTTCCCACACAAATTATTTTACTGTTACCAACCAATTCATGGTAACCCTGCCATATATCTTAGGGTTCATTGTATGTAGGTCCTGTTTTCACTGAATATTTTTTCTTATATTCCAGATTTGATGATCAAGGTCAACTTGAAGCTATTATTGTTTTGGAAGAATTCTGTAAAGAACTTTCAGCTATAACCTTTGTTAAATACCATGCTGCCGTGACACGCACTTAACCCGTAACCCATTTTACGACTGCCTTTTCTTTTAATCCATAATTCATCGAACAGAACCTACTGAACTCTCTGTCTTAATAAAACTGGGATTATAATCCATAAAAAGACCATCAACATGAATACAATTTACTCATAAAGCAAGGCCATATTAAGGTTCTTTAGAAATCAAAGACTTTCTTTATACTGTTCCTGTCATTTTTTTCCCCAAGTGTTCTAATTTATAGACATTTTGTGTCAAATATTTCTTAATGTTTTGTATGCAGAAATCCTTTTGTTCAGAAATGTTGCTCAAAATCTGACAACTGTCTTAAAGGCCCTTGAATAGATATTCAGAAAATCCTATTTCTCTTTGATCTGTATGGTTTAAATCATATTTTCTTTTTAAAAAAACCCCAACAAAGTTTGGCCCTTAGGCCATGTTATTATGAAGTTTAGTTCTTTGAAAACACCTATTTAAATTTAGCTTCCTATTTCTTGGGGAAGAAACAAAATTACATAAAAACAAAAATGGTGGGATGGTGACTCTTCTCAAAATACTTGAAGTCTCTGATAGTCAATTGAAGGATTTTTAATTCTTAACAAATTACATACAATATTGTAAGGGATGAATCAATTCTGCAACTGTTGAAAATTAAAATGCTGTCCCCCCCCCAAAAATCAATCTGATTAAAACACAGATCCTTTTACGTTTCACTACAGTAGGATCTGGAAGAGTTGTGATATTACCAAAATTTTGGTTGAAGCGAGGGATTAGCTAATGAAACTATCTGTTATGATGACTTCTTGGTGTGCAGTGCACAGAACTATGGGAAACCACTAGAAACGTCAACTCTGATTGATTAATCAGTGTCTGACCTCAGGGTCAAAAACCCTAACACAACCTTCCAGTACAACTTGTCAGATCTTCATATAGTAGAGGCCATTGAAAGTATAAAAAATAAAATATAGATCTGTATTTTAATCTGATTAAAAAAAGATATGATGTTCAGCATTTTAGGTTCTACAATTTAAAGATCTGAAACTTAAACAAAACAATTTCAAATGACTAGCTACATCATGACACCATAAAACTGAAAATTCAATTGGTTTGACCTAAGCCATCAAGAAATCATTGTTAGATAAAAAGCTGTGACATTTTCAGCTTACACTGTTTTGTTTAAAATATGCCCCCTATAAGATAATTTCTTCCTGTTATTTTGTCGTGATCTTTTCACAACCTGTCGTTTGTTCCTTGCATACCGATAGTTCATTGGCCAATCACGCTATTTTATCGACATTTTGCCTAATAGTTTGGATGCAGCTATGGCAGGTGTGGCGCCAGGCAGGGTAAGCTTACTCTTCCGGACACCTGTTACCACTGTTTGTCGTGTATTTTGTACACGGGGAGCAGTCCATTTGCTGATTACACTATTTTGCCTATAACGTTTTTTTAGGACTTCGAATTCTGTTTAATGGTTTGGATTGTTCGTACTTGGTTTTATTTTATTTCATACCATTATCCAATATCCACCAGTATTTGCTTTTTTATGTTTTAAAACGTGGATGATGACAAAAGTTGAAAAAATATTATTATGTAAATATCATTGAGTATATTTTATTGCTGTAGGTAAACGTGCTGAACGTGATTGTTAGTTCATAGACTTGCTTAGATTTATTATATAATACTAGTTTTATTAGACTGCTGTGTACAAATATATTGTTAAAAGATTTATTTGGACTTAACTGACCTTTGCATAATATCAGCACTTGTGTCCAAACAAATAACCTATGGATAAATCTCAACCCACACACCTGTCCATGCCATCAGAGTAAAAACTGTTGACATATATAACTGACACTTAAACATACATTATGCAAGAGCAAAATCTGCCCATTGTAGGTCTTTCTTTAGGCCTTAAATGTTATCTAAATTACGAGGGGCCTACTAATTAGACATTAATTAACTTATACAGACCATAATCAGCTCTCGATGTCAAGGCTAAGCTGCAATATTTGTTGGATTGTAGTCAGATTTGCTGAAAAACTTTCCATCATGATTAACGATTAAATGGATAATCGAGACTACTAATTTTGTCTTACCGACTTCAGTAATGATGATCGAGGCTAAGTGGACCTTTCATCCGCTTAACTCTCGGTTCATGGTGGATCAATTTGACTGAAATTTTCAGCAAATTATCTTTACATTATGTAGTTTTCAACTATTATAGTGAGAACTGTCAACTTGTTATCTAATCTCCCATAATGTATCTTTAATTGATCATGTTCGATTCACTGTGTTTTTCATCCACCCACCCAGTTCCATGGGTTAATTGTTTGGAAGCAAGTGTTGAAATTTTGCGACGTTCCCCAGTTAAGTGGTTTGTTTAAGTTTCTTTTAAATGCCTTGTAATTTAATATTAAAATTGTTTGTTGTATTATAATGGTAATGTAAGGGATTATATCCAATAGCGTTGCTAGAATGCTGCAAGGCAGTCTGACATGGACGACAACTTTGAACGGGTCAGACTTTGTTCTGCTGAAGAAAAAAATGTTATTGTCTAGGCATTAGGAGGATTGAATTTTATTTTTTTCAGTGTTAAACAGTCTTAGTATAGTTGATGTGTTTGTCATGCAGGGAGTGGCCCGACTAAGCCCTGGGCAGCAAAACTCTTCCTACGCCACGTACATCGAGTACACCATGCCACATAATGTTGATACATATGAAAAATATACTTAGGCTTAACAATAACTTACTGTTCTTATGGAACACATGTTAAAAATGTTCTTCTCATATTTCTTCAGGAATGAGACTGATTTAAAACCGATAGTACTTTTCACAAGCTTTTAATTCCAAATTTTAATATTTGAAATTTTAAACTGAACATGATTTGAGAAGAAATTTATTTGTCAAGGCCCAGAAGAACTGAAATTAAAAGGGTTCTCTCAGTAGAACTTAATAAAATGACATACAATGTATAGATAAAACGAAGAGTACTTCTCAGAAGCTTTTAATTCAATATTTTAAACTTTTAAAACATCTTTCCCAAATGTCTATTTATTTTTTAAGACTGAGAAAAACTTGAAATTAAATTGATGTGGGCTTAAAACTTAGTCCTCTCAGCAATGCTCCCATAAAATGACAAATCACCATCGGAGTAACATCTTCTATTTATTTACCTTTGACTTTAAAATGGAATGACATATATACATATATATATATATATATATAAACATAGATCTAGCCATGAGAATTTTTTATTTTTTCAAATTTAAATCTGTTAAATGGCTTGAGATAGATGCTCAAGAGTAAACCATAAATATAGATTACCTATATGTTTACCTATGTTTCTTTAAATGACACAACCTTAAAAATGTGAAATATTTGAAGGTTTATAGATATTATAATGCAGTGATCTTTACAAAAAGATTTAATCAAGCTCCTGAATAGGAGTTGTCAGTTGTTGTCCTGGATAAAGATGTGATTATCCACTAAAATAATTTGTCTAATTCAGTTTTTGACAATTTTTATTTATGGGACTAGAGAACAAAATTGTTGCAATATGACTATAATCAGGATGGTTTATTTAACCACTTACTAAGACCATAAACTGGGGTCACTTATTGAAGACTGTAATCAGGACAGTTCACTTACTGAAGACTAATCAGGACAATTCATTTACTGAAGACTGTAATCAGGACATTTCACTGAAATCAGAATGTTTCATCAGTTCACTTACTGAAGACTGTAATCAGGATGTTTCACTTACTGAAGACTGTAATCAGGATGTTTCATTTACTGAAGACTGTAATCAGGACAGTTCACATACAGAAGACTGTAATCAGGACTGTTGTCTTTCTGATATACTTATGAAGTGGGATGAAATAATTAGTTTAGGACTGTTGTCTTATAGAACTTTTATTAAGTATATTACAATTACTTAATTTCTTTTGTGTATTATATTTCTGTAATACCAGATTGTTTATCTATTAATGTTTTATATCTTTAATGTTATTCTCTGATCTTTTAAAAGTGCCAAAGTCTACGAGTGCAATCAGTTCAATGTTGAAACACATTTTTCACTTATTTATCACAGTATAGTATATATTTATTATGTAAATTAATATACATTGTATTTCAAAAGTCCCAAAGATTCAAAACTTTATGATTAACAGTCACCAGTATGTCCAACTAATAACAGGTTATTAGAAATAGCTGAAATGTAAAACAGGAATGATTTTTTGCAATTAATATAATCTGGGTTTCTTTGGGACTGATTTAATTGGCTATGGTATATATTATGTATTAATTGTCTTATATAGTAGGAATTTCAGCCAAAATATTTATCTTCCTGTACAGTTAGTACTAGTATCTTAACCAGACAATAGGACCAATTGACTACTGGTTCATCATCACCCTGTCTGTTATAAACAGTATTATAAGACTGTCTTCCAATTAATTCAGCAAATTGTATGTTACCTTTGTTTGTTAAT
This sequence comes from Patella caerulea, assembly GCA_036850965.1. Classification (NCBI taxonomy): domain Eukaryota; kingdom Metazoa; phylum Mollusca; class Gastropoda; family Patellidae; genus Patella; species Patella caerulea. The sequence goes on along the minus strand of JAZGQO010000011.1, from coordinate 62,410,031 downwards.
GTGGATACAAATAACATATTTTGTGGAATTTTATATTTTTGTTTTAAGGATATATTTTGTGTATATTTGTTTACTATGAAGAATTTTACAGCTGATTATTGTTAATGCTGGGATTGCTAAAGAGGCTTCTGAAAGGATGAGTGTGTTATACTCTTTTGAAGGCATTTAGTAACTGGAAAGAGCAGTAAACTATAACACATACTTATGGAAGAGCAATTACTGGTTTATTTGGGCGACGTTTTGGAAGAGTATTCACTTGCTTGATAACGTTGAGGTAATACTCTTCGAAATGTTGCCCAAATAAATCAGTAATTGTTCTTCAGTAAGTAGTGTTATAGTTTATTGATGATTCTGTTGATGCTTCTTCTAAAGATTGGAAAGTTCATTCCAGAAATATAGTTGATCCTTAATGATGCTGAAAACCAAAATCCTGTATCTATAATTTAGGAGAGGTTTGATGGCCAAATGGCCAAAAGCTTGCGGTTAAGATCACGAACTCGGTCTTTTAGTCGGGTTGCTTGGTTTCGGTCCGACATTTGTATCTGGCAAAGACTAGGGTTGCATTTCCAATGTTGTGGGTTTTCTTTGGAGACTTTGCAAATAAGGGTAACAAATCAAATTTGATTTGATATAACGTAATTGTAGACTCCATATAACTAAATCATTAGACCTTATGCATTTCTACATTATAACTCAGACATAAACACAGAACAAGACAGTTTTAATTCTTTCAGTGTGTGCTGCACAACAAAGTTCAGAGTGGGTAAGCGGCTACGCCTAGACTTGTATAAAAGAATGGATCAGTATGGATATGAAGTCAGTTACCTTACAGAATCTACGCCGCAACCTCTCTGCCAGATAGTTAAGGACCGATAGATTTCCCTTTTTTTTTCTTTTGGCTATCACGTATTATGGTACAATGTATCTGAATTTAATTTAGTGGAAAGACATTTCCAAAGGATACTTTGAGATATATATATCTGGAATCTCTCGTGGGAACTATAAAATTAATGGATCAGAACATTTGGCTTTAAATTTATTCCAACGACATCATTGACATAAGGTTAACCGTTTTTAATCCCAAGAGGAAGCTCTCTGCAACAGCGCCAGTGATTCTTGTCTTTTTGTGTACATATCAGAATTTGTTTTTATTAAAGTTAACATATAACCACAAACAAACTTGTATTGCATTTTAACATGATCGGACATTATTCTTGTATTGTCTGTGTAATGTTGTATAATTTTAATGTCTTCCTAATAAAAATATAATCTCAGGAAAAGTCGTTTGTATTGTTTTCTGGTTTTCTGTTTCTGTCTATCGTTGAGTCAAGTGATGTGATTTCGAATCCCTGCTTGTACGTGTCAAGGAGTAGGGTTTCCTATCTAACATCGTGTGTTTTCGCCAGTTCCTCCTGTTTCCTCCCAGTGCTAAGACCTCTACGAGACGGCGAATTTTTGAAACAAAATTGAGCCATTTTTTAGTCCCGTAACGACCTATTTTGTATTGAGTGGACGTTTAACCCCCACCCTCTCTCTCTCTCTCTCTCTCTCTCTCTCTCTGAGATGAATAGCAGCAATGCCCAGACCGTCACATAACGGATAACTAAGACAACATATTACTAAATATTTTATCCACAGGTCATAAATTTTGAGAAGCCTATCAACCATTCCCATGGATACTATATTTCAAAAATAATATTGAGTAGACGCATGAGAAACCTTGTTTGTAAGTAACACAGACTGCTGTGAAATATGCGACATGATGTTCCTTCAGTTGGAGATATATGCCAATGTTGTTTCCACGACTTTTTACAAGAAACCTGTTGTAAGAATACATGAAAGGCTTCAAAGTAAATATATCATTCTACCCGTCGACAAAGCTTTCCGTGTAACTGTAAGCTTTCTTGTCTTTGCGGGGGCCAGAAGAAATAGAGTAATATCACGTAAAGGCGCGGCGCCATTTTTGTACTTTAGTGGATCGTACTTCATTTCGGCCACATCGGTTACAGTTAGTATAGTAAGGAGTGGGGGCAATGCTTTGTAATCAATGGTCGAAAAGACTCAACAGGAAAGTAAAGCTAAAGTAACCACCCATCTGGAAACATGTAAATAACCAGAAGCATAAAGCGACGCAGGAAAAACCCAACCCAAAAGTAGAGTAATGTATTTGTGATTCTTGAAACGTCACAAGGTCGCCTGTCCATCCTCGTGGGTTTTCTCTGGGTTCTCCGGTTTCCCCCACTGCTAAAGAATTATTGAAATAAAATTGAACCATGTGTTAGTCCTGAAATTACCTTGTGTGTGGTGAGTGGACGTTAAACCCCCCTCTCTCTCGCTCTCTCTCTCTCTCTCTCTCTCTCTCTAAGAGTTTAGTATCTTATGATTTTATTTTGAAGTCCAACTCGGATACTCTCTCTGCCCCAGTGTTCCAGATTCCTTAAAATACCCAGACACTGTTTACATATTTTGGCATTACATCAAGACATAAAAGTGCAATCTACTTGCTGTATAGCAAGGTGGCAAATACACCGTAAGAACCGTAAGCTACAAAAGTCTGACTCTGTACCTGGCCCCGACTTTTATGGCTTTTTTGCGTCCCATAAAACACTATGTTTTTTTGATAATTTTCACACGAATTCTCTAAAAGGCAGCCATTGATTCGCAAGTCCGGTGGTTTAATTGCAAAAGTGAAACATACCTTTGATAATTATATCGTACACAGATATAAGTCACAAATGTTCTACAAAAAGATAAACTTATCGCGCACAGCTCATGGTGGTTTGGACCTGGATCGGTGGTTTGACTAGGAATTTAGAGGCTGGAGGTTACTGGGGTTAAGATAGCTGCGAGGCAGGCACAATGTTACCAGAAGTCCTCAATCCAGTTGTCTAAGGGTCCTAAAAAGTCGTATTCTATTCTAGTTTAATGCGACTATCTGAATCCCTGTAATACTGTTGTCTGGACAAAATGTCCCTCATAGCACAATGTATGGTATATGCCTGTCTTCATTAGTGGAGTCGGTGCAGGATAGTTGGATGTTAAACCACACTGTATCTGGAATTCTGTGATCTATTTTCGGAAATACTAACCTTTGATTTGGAGGTTTCGCAGAGGAAGATTACATAATGTTGCTCAGTTGGACATTTCAGTCGCATCGCATCTGCAAGAGTTTTTGACTGATGGCGACATTCATGATACAAATTTGATAAATGAAGCAGTAACAAGGAAATGACCGTTATTATTAATATTCTTTATTTATTCCTTGCCATATACCATTTCACATTTAATATAATTTAATGACCGGTTTCAGATTGACATGCTGGAAAATTCTCCAAAATCAGGAACAAAATCCATTAAAATCTAAACTTGGCAAAATGCCTATCATAAATACATACCAAGAAAATGAAATTAATATCCTGATATTCTTATTCTCTCCAAAGTATTATACTTGCTAAAGAAAAATTATACAGCCTATGGGACACGTATTCGGAGTATGTAATTATCAATGAATAAAATTGATGCGTCGCCGATTTTTTGGCTGTAAGAATTGAGTTATAATAGTCCAAGAGCTATTAAAGAATAGGTTTGACTACATCAGATTCTGCTTTTAGCACACACAGGCTGTCTACTTAGAGAACGGATCTCTGTCCTAGATAGCCGTCATATCCATAATAAGTATACAATTTGCAATCCGATCCTACCCCGGCTTATTCGTTTCATACACACGACTACCAAATGAAGATTTTCAATTTTATCAAATGTAAGCATAATAGTTATTTCAAAAAATTCTCAAAGCATAGTTAGTATTTTTGATTACTGTCGTCGATTTAGAAATTTAAATGTCGGACAACAGCTTCGTGTCTGTTCTCAAATGGCGCTAATTGTAGACAGACAGCGTAAGTTTCGTATGCAATCTCCAGAGAATGTCATAATGCCGTGTCCTAAATGATCTACCTGGCTTACTAATGGGCCTGCAATACATAACAAAATAATACTCTACTTTTTACAGTATGGCGGTCATTCAGAACAAAGATATTCTAAAATGCAGAATGCTGTTGCAAAGCCCAGCTTAATCGAAGCGGGGCTCTGGGCCTGACTAGAATCGCGGGGCCCCTAACGCGACGAAAAGATTATTCCATATCCTTTTGGCATGTATTTAACACATACTTAAACGATCTGTAATTGTAAGAATAATGTACATATAATATCTAATTACATACGAAATCTATTCAGTTCCGAATGGCATACAATGCGCGGAAATGACATATAACCGTGGCGAACTGTTATAACAAGTGAAATCACCGGACTGCGTGGAAATCCAATGAGAAGGTTTGGGGATAGTCCTGTCTACGCCCTCGCGACGCTAGATCGATTACCGTGAAACTTTCATCTGGAATGTAATTGTTTTTTATTTTTGCCATGAACCGCGGGGTCCTGGGCCTGGGCCCCTCAGACCCATGCCTAAGCTGGGTTTTGTGCTGTTGTTCCGTATGCAATCTCTGGAGAATGTTATGCTGTGTCCTAAATGATCTACCTGGCTTACTTATCGGCTTCAATACATAACAGTACAACAATATGGCCGTCATTTAGAACAGAGACCTTTCCTTGGAATGTTACTGTTTGTGCCAATTCAAAAAAACACTAAAATAACAATTTGCATAAACTGATGAACCAGACACCACACTTAAAATAATTTTATGGCACCACATTGAGCTATGACACTTGTGAGATTGGTTTTGATCCGATTTCAGAGATAGATTATGTTAGATTTTAAAATGAAATCTTGGATAACAATTGCAGTGATGGGCTGTTGGTGGCTTCGTTTGGATAGGTTGGCAAAATAATAAGCTTCCACAAATCGTGTTTATATTGAATAGTTACTAAATCTAAATACCAGGTCTAAATCAAGAAGGCTTCTAATTGTAATATTTTAAATTTATTAAATGATCAGACAGACTGGTCCAGTGGGGCCTTTTAAACCCATTTCACAAGGCTTTTTTTTATTTACAACCAGACGAATGACATATGTCCCGATTTCGAATTAGAATACCAGACATGTGGCAACTGGAGAAAGACGAAGATGAACAATAGTATAGCTTTTTCGGAACGGAGGGTATGAAGAGTAACAGAATGAAGTCGTTCAGGGGTGTACGCTTTGGAATTCAGCGAGGAGTCGGCGGAATCGCTGCTGCACGAGTAAAGTTTCACCAACAGGTCAACACTAACTCGACTTGTGCAGATAAGAGGAACGCTTCAATTCTGACTGCTTTCTAGCAGTACAATTTCACTTGGCTATCTGTGCTAATATTTGTTACTGTCGTTTGTTTGTTTGTCTGTCTGTCTTTTCGGGGTTGGTGACTATACTAGACTGAAACTTGGTGTGTGGGGGTTAGGGTTGGGTAAAATATCGATATAAATCGATAGTATCGATTGGGCGGCCCAGAAAAGCACTATCGATAGCGGTGGGTTACTATCGATTATCGCTCTTCGTCTATTTTTCTTGCGTCTGAAATGTCAATGTTTTCTTTCAGTTAATTATAATACACCACTCACTTTTATTACTATCTAGTATCAATGTAACACATAACAAAATTGTGTCTGCCTATTGAACAGCCGTTTTCATCAATTCACTCTCATTGAAACGTTACTTTAGTTTTGAATAAATTATTTTTTGAATATCGCTAAATCGGAGATATCCGGATGTGTAAATAAAGTTAGAGTTATTTCCCTTTGCAAGCTTCAGAATTCGTCTGTACAGTTCACTATTTCTCTACGTGTGCCTCAGTAATGAGTACCCGGTACAATAAATAGCACACATGGACGACAAAACTTTTGTTGATTTACTTATATATTATACGAATAATGGTTCTCTATTGGCACACGAAACGACACAGAATTGTCCGCCATATTGATATTTTCGCGCGCACGTACGCAATATTTTGAATCGGAACAAGTTCATTTTGGTCCCTTAACATAATTATTTACGATATTTCTTCATTCGGAACCACGGATGCATTATTTTAATAATAAACAACATGGATTGACGTATATATACGTGATATAACAAGTTTTATTAATGTTTTCCAAGTAAATCTCCTTAGACAGGAGCACACGATCTTTCGCCACTTCGTTATCGTATGGTTTTGAACTTTGAACTTACACTATCCAGTCTTGATGACGACCGTGAAAATAAGTTTGTTTTCGATACTATCGATTATCGACCGACATTTCATTGCCGATTATCGATAGTAAAAATCACTATCGATACCCAGCCCTAGTGGGGGTAGCTAGGACCGGGGACAGCCTATGGGCGATGGACTATCACTTTCGGTTTTGGGGTTATGCTGCGCCCGGTTCATGGCTATAGCCGTGCTTCAAACCCCTCTCAAAGCTTCGGTTGGAGGTTGGAGTTAACAGCGCATGGGTAGATTAACTAGATTTATCTTTCTTTATTCGGTTCTCGCACGTTCTTGATAACGCTGACAATGCTTGGCCCCGATATGTTCCCAGGAATGTCACTTACTGCGTACTGCGCATGGTTAAAGTGAGCTGGAGCCTGGGTTTTAAAGCAACCCCAGCCCATTACCCTTCTTCTTGAGGTACGGTCCATTTTTCAGAGAGTATGTTTCATTACTTCGTTTACTACACATATTGAAACCCAAGTAAATTCTTACTCGTTTTCTTTTTCCGGTATTTAATTACAGAGTCGTTTGCACGTTGACACCAAGTTCAGCTCTGAACGTTGGTCTCATTACACTCACCCTGAGCGTTCAGAAACTGTTCCATTCAATCAATGCCGAAAGAAAATTGGCGCCCCAATTTTACTGGGCAACTTTTCACTGCTAAACGATGGGATGTCAATCCGTGTGGACGCATGTACAACGAACATGTTAGTGAGAAAATAAGACCTTGCTTGCTTCGCTAGAATCAGTATGAGCAACACAACACGCTGTTAAAAATACGTCTCCTCCTATCAAATTACAATTTCGCAGCCATGACACTCTAACTGTAGGTCAACGTCCACATTCAGGGATGTCGGTCATACAAGAAGAAACGAAATGTACATGCTTTACATTGTACAGGCTTTCACCCGGATTGACACCCCGTCGTTTAGCAGTAAAAAGTCGTCCAGTAAAATTGACTGTTCTCCACTTTTTTCGACATTGATTCAATGGGACAGCCCCTGGACTAGTTGACACCCCTCAATGTTCCCCAAAACCGCCTAACAATTTGATCAAGAAATAACACCCGCTACGTAAGTCAAACTGTCAGATAATACGCTGTTGTCTTACCTGTTAATGATGATACGTTGGCACTTTTGTCCAGTGCTTGTCCCATGGGTGTTTTGTGGGTAATCCAGTATCTTTTCAGTCTATACTTTTCATATATACCCGATTTGCCATATCTTTATTGGAAATAACCACCCGACAAAGACTTTTGGGACAGTGTATCTTTAAAGACTGAACAAAGGAGATGTTTTATTTAAAAGGATACGCACATTGCAAATATAAATTCAAAAGGTTAATAGAATAAGCAGCAGACAAAAAAATATGGGAAGATAAAGAATTTCCCCCGTGTAAACTTATAAAATAAATTGAAAATTCAAAGAGATGTCAGGGTAAACTAGGAATAATACGATAAAACAGAACAAATACGTGACAGGCACCGTCTGGGCATGTGAAGTAAAATTGACAAATAAATAATACAGATTAGAATGTAAAATTGAGTTATATTTTTCATGTCTACATCTCGATTATGTAAGTTGTAGTTAAAATCGGTTATCGAATACTACATTGCCAAACATTGACTTTATTGATATAAATGATTATTTTTGCAAAAAAGTTTTAAGTGTAAACGAAAGCCAAGCTAATCCCTGCTTCTAACGGCGTATTTAAGTGTGGCACTGAACAAGTCAAACTGACATCGCATAGAACAGGGCATCCGGCAATCTGATTAAAACACAGATCCTGTTTCGTTTCGTTTTTATAGTTCAAAATTTCGCTTTACTTGTCCTTACTACATGTAGTGTAGGCCATCGAAAAAATGAAACGATATATATATCTTATTTTAAACAGATTGGGAATTCCGGGGATTGTCATACAACAATTTAAAGGGACAATAACATTCTTGCTGGCTTGGTAGCTCCAGAAAATAAATAATACCCTTATTCTAAGTACTAGATGTTTAATTGTCCTACCTGTTGTGTAAATTATCCATTACAACCTATTTTACTTGTCCAGAGGGTTCGAAAATATTTTAAAATCCAAGTCACATTTGAAAAGGTTTACGTTAGACTTTTCAAATCAATTGGTTGAATTTTGCCAATTTTTTAAAATAGGCGTGTTAAGATGAAATTTATATCATCATTTAATTGGAATATTCTAAAATAATACGATTTGTTGACCAGAATGAAGATTGAGACATATTATTCAGTTACAACAAGAGTGTTATTGGGGCTTTAAGGAATTCCAAAATATATTGTGGTCTGAACCCATCGAGGATGTATATTTAACTAATTCAAGTAATTTTGTTTCTTTAATCTCAATTCACTAAAATTTTAGAAATCCTACTAGGCAGGAAAGGCAATATAAAGACTTGTCTCCTAAAGTAAGACATATTTGTACTATTTAAAGATGAAGTAGTCCATAACTTCCTGAATATCTACAAAAGCTTCTTATTGAATGACACTTTTATTTGTACATAATTTTATTTCAATAATTCGCTTGCGCGTAGAGGTCTTTAACATTTGGAGGAAACCGGAGGACCCAGCGAAAACCCACTAGACACCCCCTTCTCCTTGCCACGTACAACCGGGGATTCGAACCCACGCCAGTTGACTCAATGACAGGCTTTATGATACAGCACGCACGTGCTAACCACTCGGCCATCCAACCCCCTATATTATAGAGAGATATAGCCAACTTTATCTAAATCTTTAATATAAAGATCGGTGGGTTTTTTATTTTAAGACCAAAGTGATATATATAGAGAGTTGAAATCAATAGAAAACAATATAAACTGTAAATGACATAACTTTAGTTAGAACTAAGTAATTAATTATATTTTTAAGTTGCCAAATGTTTAAACAACAAATAGTTACTGTTCGAAGATGGGATCGGAAACTCAGAGGTTGAAATGCAATAGGATTTAACGCCTTATTTTCTGCTCAATCAAAGGTAATGAATACGAGTTCAATTTTGCTTTGACATGGACACAGTCAAATCTCAACTACAAAAGATTCCCTTACGTGGAAGGTAATTGGTACATGGTTTCTCAGTTGTTTGTCCCATTCGATCGACTAGAAGCTGCTCTTTACCAGATCCTCTGTCCTTCAACTTGGATAAGGAGAAACCACGCCAGAAAATATCGAGGACTTTTAACGGTCAACACCGGGATTAAAGAGCCAGCACCTTACCCACTGAGCAACCATGGATCCATCAATACGCAGTTCCTTCCTAATAAAACGACGAGAAGTGTACATTCTTTATCAAAACTATTAATCGCGAGACACTCTATAGAAAAACCGGAGTTTTAATAAATTATATATTCACTGTTCGATAGCATATTCCTGAAGCAATGGCACTAGAAATTCCCTTTTTGGAGGGTTAAGGCCCTTTAAGCAATAATATGAGTATGCCCGATAACGATGCAAGCGATGGTTTTAACATCGTAGCTATACATATTTTGTTTATCTGTATATCGTCTTGGCAATGAATTTGTTATTTAGACAAGATGGTAAGACTCTGGTTATCTCTGGTGTGTTTAAAGGTAACTTAATTGATAGAAAGACAAAGTGTGACGAATCTTAAATACGATTTTTACGTTAACCAGGGCTTGTTTGCCAGACATTCTATTCAAATTTCACCAGTAAATCACTAACCTTATTCAAAAAAGTAGATTATGTTGTGTCGCTTCTCCTTGGTAAATGAGATTTTAATTTGATTAATCTGAAGAATACCAGATTGATATTTGAGGTGATTGCAATGTTCTGATAACGGGGATATGGAACTCACTGCGTAGTAAAGGTTTGTGACGTCTGGTGCAAGGTTTGTGATACTGACCCAACTTTCAAATCAGACTTGCGAACCAACAGAAGATTTAAATATCTAAAAAAGCATCGTTTTAACCAAAAGAACAGAGCCCAGTTGTTTAGATAGGGTGAAAACCCTTGTGAATTGGAATTCGAAGTATGAGCTGGACCATCGTTGTTTGGGCACAATTTACCCTTAATATACTATATGTCCGTAATCATTGGCCTTGGTGGAACACAACAATAGGACGAACTCCATTTATTTAATTCCGAGTAAGATAAGTTAATAGATTAAGTAATGTTTATCATAGGACATGGGTTCCCACAACCTAATATTGAGCAACCCGAAAGCGGTCGCGCGGAGGGTACGAGGGTCCTCTCTCAGAAATAGTATAGTAGATTAACTGCCAGAAAAGCATTTTGGGAGCATTTCAGAAGAAAAAAAATAAAGCGAATTAACAAACAGACATTAAAACTCAAAATCAGTCGCGACCCCTTACGACTCCACAACCCTTGGCAATTTGGAAACCCCGGACAATGGAAAATGGTATTCGTAAACACGGTGTTTAAAATTAGGGTTAAGGGATTTTCTTTGTATTAAATTGGCATTTTTATTTCTTCAAAAGTATTTACATAATAATATATTTATAAATACAGTACGAAATTTGTATTGGTAAAAACTGTGGTTATCAGTAATCTCTTCGTAATAACAAAATTGTCCCAGAGACCGCGCGGCGAGGTTTCAGTTTTAAATAAGCACCTTTGCTTGTTACTGCATCCTACTCACCAATGATCAATTGTATAAACTAATCTTTTGTTGAATAAAATACTGTTTTAACAAGTTCTAGCCGAGATTTCCCTTTGTTCTATATGCAGGGTGGGGAGGAGGGCCTGGAAAGAAGATTTTCTGTTTAATAAGACATAACGAAAACCGATGTATGGTGTACACGTTGGTGTGCAGATTGAAGAAGCCTTGCTACTTGGAATTCGAAATAAGAATAAACCGTAGCGCTGCTATCTGGGTAAATAATTACCCCATGGAACACTGCATGGTGTATGCCCGTCTTCATTAACCCAGTGGGATAGAATCGTGTAGGATGTTGAACCCCATTTTTTTTATTTCATTATATTTATCTGATAGCTAGTTTTTATGTAATTTCCATTGGGGCGGTTGTCAGTAGATTGACCAGCCGTTCCCGATAAACAATGAATAATACAGATGTCTAACGAGATATAATGATGTCACCATAACACAGACATCAGCGACCCCTATACTTATCTCTTCAGTCAGTAATTGTTTCCTCTTTCTGTGTATGGAAAGTTGACCAGATATACTGAAACGTGTAATGTAAGATTGATGCGCTGTGCAACGCGTCTGGCAGTTCCTTGTGGGTAATTAAATTGTTTCCGGTTACAAATCTTTCACCAGACATCCCGCGGTTTCATTTTAGCCACAGACTGGACAAAGATGGACAAGTCTCTTGCCAGGAAATAGAACACATCAAATAATTGAGTTCAATACATATATAGGCCTTATCATTAGTTTATCTCAATTTCGTGTAGACATCCAAATATTACCTACTCTGCAAAGTATTCGGTGATACCATAGTGTAGAATGTCTGTGCTTGTAAGACCCTTATGAGAAATGGCGGTGGGGATGTGACCTGTAAGTGAATTAAACCTGATAATTATATTTGAAAGACAACAAACATTGTCCCACGCATCATTTTTCTTCTTTTGGCTGAAATGAAATGAGATAGGGCTCAACGTCTGACTCTTTTGCGTGGGAAGGGCGTGGGGCGAACGGTTGGCATGTGCGCGCTGTATCATAAGGTCTATCATTGAGCTAACTCACGTGATTTCGATTCCACGGTTGTACTTGACAAGGAGTAGGGTCGCCTATCCAACGCCGTGAGTTTTCTACGAGTCCCCCGGTTTCCCCTAACTGCTAAAGACCCCTGCGCGCAAGTGAATTATGTAAATAAAAGAACTCAACCACGAGTTGGTCTGAACTGATCTAGTCTGTGTCCAGTGGACGTTAAAGTCCATCTCTCTCTCTCTCTCTCTCTATTTGGAGAATTTTGCTACGCTACGACTATTACTTTTAGAATTAAATTATCAGGTAATGTGGGACCTCGGTTTTTTGTTCCATCCAACTGATTAAACACTGTCCCTACTGGGCACTTCAAAATATATATAAACGATTATTTTCCAGGTGGCGATAACTCCACACTAATATAAAACGTTGCCCAAACCAAACTTGACAATGGTAAACGATAGCCGCAACTATTAGAGACATTTGACATGCGGGATTTTCTCCATCCGTATCGCGTATCCGTACAGATACGTGATACATTGCGCCAATGTAGTTTTACAGTTTGGGCAAATTTTCGTGCCGCATACGTATGAGTAAGTCGCTCGACAGTCGCTACACTATTAAAAAAAAAAATAAAAAATAATGTCGAATCTTATTAACATCTTCGATTTGACAGCAATTTTTGGTCCCATTTACACTAGAATCACATCATTTTCAGATTTGCAATGTCACACCTCCCTGAATTTATCCTTGCCAAAAGTCTCTGTTAACTAAATTAAGCTTGAACTTTATTCTTACTTGTCGATTGTTCCATACAACTAATTTTATTGAAAAGTATACGGACTGTTATTTCCCAGATCTGATTCGCGATAAGTTCCCCAGTTCCACGCTAAATTTGTGTCAATGCATCTTCCTCATTTAACACTGTCAGTGATTAAGTCACTCACGAAGGAAATATTTCGTAAGCGGGTTATTAAGCAATATTGGAGATATATTTCGCTCGGTTCATTACATCTGGCTTAATCCGCCTGAAAAAGACATAAGGGATATTCACGTGTTGGATTTGGATTTGCATAAAACATCTTAAAGCAACCCACATACTCTGAGGAATCTGTTATTCCGTTGAATATTTTTTGATCTTGCCAGTAAGTAATAACCCACAATTGCACTAGGGATTGTTTTCCGTGAGAATATATCTTCACGATGTTTAGTCAGAGTTTTAAAAAAATAGTGTCTGTTATTCCCACGTTTTTATAACCAAATTTCCTCATTCAAATAAAAACGTCTCTCTCGGCCACGGCAATTAACATTCTAACCGCTACTTTTCTGATTTCGTGATTGGTCGGTGCCGACACTTTTTCTGATTCTTGAGATCACCTCGACTTAGTTTAAGGCCATCTCTAAACGACTAATGGAAATGAAATTCAGTACAAATATTTAGCATGAAATAAAAAATGTTAACAGAAAATCCTGAGCGTACGAGAAGCAATCATGGAAGCAGTAATTTTATCGAAACATCAAAGTAAATATAATTGTTTTGTACCCTCGATTCGGACATAATTGCTCAAATTGCATAGAATTTAGTACAGTTAATGTTTTGGCCCGAAGGCAATAACTGGTAATTGGGCGGTCCGTGAGAATATTCACTATAATACAAAGCGAACTATTTTCGAAAGATTTGTATTATCTTTTTGACCGTTTGGAGACGATGGTCGGTCTTCAATAGACTGTGATTGAATGTTAGTGTACTTTGCAAAGATGTAGATTCGATTCGAAAAGGGACACCCATTCCCTAACCGCATATCCCTGCTGATCTTAGCGTACCAGATTATTTTGGATTGACTTTGTGGGCATGAAGACGGATTATAACAGTTTTTGGCAAAAGCAATATACATGTATTCCCAACAATGCAACAGAATCTGAAAATACCGCATCTATCTTTAATATACACATTGAAAATTATTAAACAGATATGAATGGAATGTCGTTTATAAATACAACAGTATTAATACATAAATTGAATATTGTTATTAAACAGAAATGAATGGAATGCCGTTGACAATATCAATACACACATTGAATATTATTAAACAGATATGAATGGAATGTCGGTTATAAATACCACAGTACTAATACATAAATGGAATATTATCAAAGCGGATATGGCAACGTGAAGTTGGCACGTTATTCGGGATTCAAATAACGAATAACGATCCAGCTCGTTATTCGGGATTCGCGAATCCCGTGCTGGTTCGTTTTTCGGGATTCGCCAATAACGAATAGCCAGCACGTTTTTCGGGATTAGGGATTCGACACTAAAAAGAGCAGCCTACCTTCCATGCGACCATTTCCTCGATACCTCCGAACGTAAGGGTAAGTGAACGTCGGGTGTCGACTAGCACGGAGACAGCAGCATATCCAGCGAGTACGGTGCTGACAGGTTTGTTGGAGTGCACGGGGCAGTACGTGAACGTTGGGTGACCGACTAGCAAGGAGACGATCGTTTCTTATGCGATCAGGGCACTTTATTCGGGATCCGCTACTAATAACAGAACGTTCTATCTTAAGAGCCACCAAGTTATAAGGGATTCGGGAATCCCTACTAAAACATACGGGGCATCCGATCATTTCTTAGCTACCCCCGACCGTAGTTGAGTGACCGACTAACAACTAGACGACCATTTGTCCAGCGAATAGCGTCTTGACTGGTTTGTCGGCGTGCACTGGGCAGTCCTGTCCTGCTCTCACCTGTTTTATTGCCGAATCCCGAATAACGTGCTGGCTCGTTATTCGGGATTCGCCATAATACAGAACCATCTATCTTGCATCCGACCATTTCCTCGTTGGGTGACCGACCAGCACGGAGACGACTATTTGTCAAGCGAATAGGGTGCTGATTGGTTATTTCGAGTGCACTGGGCAGTCCTGTCCTACTCTCACATGTTTTATTGTCGAATCCCAAATCCCGAATAACGTGCCAGCACGTTATTCGTGATTCGGGATTCGACAATTAAACAGGTGAGAGCAGGACAGGACTGCCCAGTGCACGCCAAAAAACCAGTCAACGCTATATTCGCTGGACAAATGGTCGTCTAGTTGTTAGTTGGTCACCCAACTACGGTCGGGGGTAACGAGGAAATGATCGCATGCCCCGTAAGTCGGTTCGTTTTAGTGGCGAATCACGAATAACGTGCTGGCTCGTTAATAGTTATTGGCGAATCCCGAATAACGAGCTAGCACCCAACGAGGAAATGGTCGGATGCAAGATAGATGGTTCTGTTTTGATGGCGAATCACGAATAACGAGCCAGCTCGTTATTCGTTATTGGCGAATCCCGAATAACCAGCCAGCACGTTATTCGGGATTCGACAATTAAACAGGTGAGAGCAGGACATGACTGCCCAGTTCACTCGAAATAACAAATCAGCACCCTATTCGCTTGACAAATAGTCGTCTCCGTGCTGGTCGGTCACCCAACGAGGAAATGGTGGGATGCAAGATAGATGGTTCTGTTTTGATGGCGAATCCCGCGCCAGCACGGTATTCGGGATTCGCGATTCGTTATGTGAATCCCGAATCCCGAATAACGTGCCAAGAGCGGATATCGTATGAATATGATAATATTAATACATGTGAAGTGAATATCGTTTATGAATACCATAGTATTAACACATAAATTGAATACTATTATGAAAGGTTTAGGTCAAGAGCTGACCGTTCGTGATACAATAGTTCTAAAATAGATAATCTAAAATTAATATGCAAATATCGTTTAACGTACTTAATTTTGAGCGTTGGTATCACTGTTTGGAATTTTGACTTAAATTGTTTATTATCGCAGCAATGTCACTCGGCCTCCTGACTTCCCCAATTGTAAATTAATCGGTCGTATTTTAAAGCCCCAATAACACTCTTGTTGTAACTGAAAAATATGTCCCAATCTTCATTCTGGTCAACAAATCGTATTATTTTAGAATATTCCAATTAAATGATGATATAAATTTCATCTTAACACACCTAATTTAAAAAATTGGAAAAATTCAACCAATTGATTTTAAAAGTCTAACGTAAACCTTTTCAAATGTGACTTGAATTTTAAAATATTTTCGAACCCTCTGGACAAATAAAATAGGTTGTAATGGATAATTTACACAACAGGTAGGACATTTAAACATCTAGTACTTAGAATAAGGGTATTATTTATTTTCTGGAGCTACCAAGCCAGCAAGAATGTTATTGTCCCTTTAATCAGTTTACATTTGCGCCACCCAATGGACACGAGAGTTGGCTATAAGTTTGGTGTGTTAATAAATGTTTGAATAATAATTTATATAACATTTGAAGCCAAAATAAAACCCTGTAATAGGCCGATTTAGCTTTTACATAATGTATGTTTAAACAAAGGTGGGCGACATTGGGTAATATCGTCTTATTTCGATCTGCTGATTAGTGAAGAGCCACGGTGGAGTTGGCTCACCAACCATGTGTCTAGGGTTAAATCAAGTGTTCATCGGGATTCACCAATCTGGTTCTCCCTGTCAGTGGTTCGAGACGGCGGGCATGGCTAGAAAAGCGTCAAGTCATTCGGACGGAGAAAATACTTACACCCCGTGTACACATTGCCCAGCAGGCAGAATAACCCCCGTCAGAGGCAATTCTTCGAAAAGTTGGCAGGATTGGTGCTCTCTTTGGACGAAATGACTCCCATAGCTCGCAAATGGTTCTATATGCCCTTCGTCTGTGGCAACTTGGTAAGACTTTTAACTTCCAAATCATTTTATTTGTTTCCTGGCTTCGTTCAGCAAACACAATACAGTAACCAGTTCCTTGATCTCTTAATGTATCATGTGTGCATTTGCACAAAAAAAAAACAACCTCACAATAGAAAGCAAGTTGCAATTCTCAAGGGCAGTGATATGATAAATGACATTATATTGATATGATCATTTAATTCATCTATTCTATTCGGTACCATAAATTTGGTTCCGTTCAATACCCTAACTTATTACTGCTACTCATCACCATTTAAAAAGCAATTTGTTTGTCAGACTGGTAGAAACTACGTTAATTACAACTGATGCGTGGACGAGGTAGGTAAACAATTTCTGATCAAAGTCACGAGGAGAAATATTATTAATGTGTGAAGTACCATGAATCGTTTCAATTATTCAACCACTAAAAATATCAAGTACACCCATTAACAACCATCTTAGTCTCTTTAAGCTGAAAAGTTATTTAATTGATTTATACGCATGACTGAGACGAGGTGTTATGAATCTGATATTCTATCATTTAATGTATAAATTCTCTTCATGCACAACACTGTTTACTGTGATATTTATAGGGGTTATATTAAACCAATATGGCACTATAAATTATTAATACCATTTCAGTTTTATCAACAACCTTCCAATTGCGAAAAGCAGACAGTGGTCTAGATATCGTCCATGACAATTCTGTGCAGCCTTGCTTTTGTCACATATCACATGTTAAGTCCATAATAAACTCTCTAGATTATCGGATGGTCGTATATTTTATGTATTGAAACATGATCTCCATTTAATAATTCAATTTAAACGTGGCTAATCGAGACTTGGTGCTGCCACAGTCCCAAGACCTCAATCTAATGGATTACGCCACCTGCAGCATCATGGGTGGACACACTAAAAAATGTACGGAAGATGAACTGAATGACACGATTCGAGTAATTGTTGAAATAGGTTATACAAAATTCGATTTCTGGGCGGAGAATCAGCTTAATACAGGACGGGGGTGGGTGGGTGTATTGACCATTTGTTGATGTAAACTGAGATGAATGTGACGTGACTTCTCAGTCCGGAAAAAGGTAATTTGAAATTCGTTAACACTATTTGAGCGATGTACCTACACGTTTTTGTGAAGTTGTCAAACATACATCTTGTTGAATTATTCCACTTTTTTTCTGGGTGTACAATTGATAAACACGAGCTTATGTCCATCATGGACGATGCATGAGTTGAACAAGAATAAGAATTATTTATGGGTCTTCTAAAATACAGACCCTTTTCGGGGCGGCTCGTTTGGTACATGTATACTGCACATTATGCGCACAGAGACCTGTCTACTTCATACTTCGGGAATAAATCTCTGTCCTATATGGCAGCCATATCCAAAAATTAGTTTACTGTTTTGTGATGCGGTTCTACTCCGTTTCCCATCTGGCATACACACAGACTAAATAAATCTGTTCAGTTTTATTAAATGGAAGGAGACTAATACATTTCTGGAAGTATAGTTAGTGTTTTCGACTAAAATCGTCAATCTAGGATTTAAAATGTCGGTCAACTAGTTTAGTGTCTGTTGTCAAGCGGAGCTAACTGTAGACAGACCGGCGACCCTACTCCTTGCCACGTACAACCGAGGAATCGAAACCACGCCAATTAACTCAATAGCAGACCTTATGATACAGCACGCACGCGTGACAAAGTAATTTATACATAGAACTTTGCTAGATTTGACATTATATTATATTAGACGTTTTCAACTATATACAACTTCTGCTAATGTGTTCAATATGTTATTTACGGGCATCACAGGAATGACCTCTGCTCGTTTTGACAAAAGGCACGATCTCATTAAATATCTTATTTATTCATATGTTATTTATAACCTGCACATGATCTATGTGTTTAACACCCGGCAGAACGTCGCGACTTTAAAGGAAAGATGCAGTGCAGTTATAGAAACTATAATCTCCATTCCAAATAAGTAAATCTGTCATGTATCATTATTCTTAATGGCCGTATGCTTTATAAAGTCAGAATTTACTGACAGTAAGAAGACTTGGAATGGCGCTCCTCCCTGAGTATGCCTATTTCATGCTCTCAATAAAGGTCTATCAACTAAGCTGATATTCTGTTATCTGTATGTAGTGTTACACACGTGGTAACCCTTTGGCCATCCAACCCTCCATCTTTCAAAAAAAAATAATATTATACATGTATTGATCAATTAAAAACACTGGTAAACACGAAATAAAATGGGGTATAACGTCTTACTTTTCAGAGAAGACGTTATAACCCAATTCATTTGGTACATCAAAATTGATTCTTAACGGAGACCAACAAGATCCTCAAGAATACAGTTGTAGCCTAATATATTATTACAGTTATTTGATTGATAACAACAAAAAATGCCGCGGTCGAAATGACACGAATAATCAGATATTTGATTGCTTAATTAGATATACGGTAAAATTTATCTTATTAGAGAGGCCTTTTACTGAACTCGGCAAACAACCACGATAAATAAATACAAGATGGCAATCAAAGCCACCAGTTGAATGATTGATATCAAAGTAAAATGTAAATTGGGAACTATTTGAACTATACGTAAATAAATGACACGTGATTGGTTGTCGACGATTTGAGGCCAAATTCTACCACCAGTTTACATGGAATAAGCACATATTGGTGTACTGTAATATGAATTTATTAAATTTGAAAGAATTTATTGCAATATGTAGAGAGATAGTGTCCAAATTGAACCGCAGATGATTAATTGCACCGGCTTAGTCCGTTCTAAGGATTCTTTTTAAAACAATATTTTGTTGTTTGTGAATCAACCATTTTTAATTATATCCGCATTTGCCAGTGAAATATGTTTTCCTTGTAACTTATAAATGGCGCTCAAAAATAGAATAGACAAGTCTGTACTGATTTCAAAATTCTGACCTTTTTTAAAATATTGTTTATAGAATCCAATATTTTCCCAATGAAATATTGATTGAAATTGATCAACATTGATTTTTAATTCGTGTTTTTAATTTTGAATGTTATAGATAATATTGAGTTAGTCGTTTTGGGACAAACATGGTTCAAGTTTTTTTTTATTTCAATAATTCGCCTGCATGCAGCGGAGGAAACTGGAATACCTGGACAAAACACGAGGCTGAACAGGCGACTCTATATCCTTGTCACGTATACGAACGGGACATTGAAATCACGCCAATTAACTCAATGTCAGCCGTGTTTTCATCATCTGGCCTTTCCCCACCCACCCCTCTTGAAAGAATAACTTTCACCTCAAACATAGGCGTACGAGCCAGGGGGCAGGGGGGGGGGCAGCTGCCCCGTAACTTTTGGGCTAGCTGACTTTTCGGGAAAATAGGTAAAGTGAGAAAAAAAAATTCATAAATTCATCTACTTGGTAAAATAATGTGCTCGAAATCTAATAAAACACTAATTTTTATTAGGCTGGAATAGCAGTAAAACACGTTTGCGGGCGTCAAATATTCCAAAATTTTCTCGAGAGGTCTATATAAGGTCAGCTTCGATTCTTCGCCTCTCGAAGAAAACCGGCGCCACTGTCTGTAAACCTGATTTTTTTCGGGCATTTCTAGTTTTTGCTTCCGTAACTGTCCTTGAGCTCTAATAAAACACTAATTTTACGTTTCTTTTAATTGAATACCACGAATTTGTACTGAGTTGACTATAGTTTAAAACATTTTGTCTGGAGCCACTCTGCTTTGTGCGACATTTTTCGGGCATCGATTAGTATTTGTGAATGCAGCTGCAACAGTCTGATTGGATGGTTGGAATTCGGAGTGGGGTTTCAGTTACAAATCATTGGATACTTTTCTTTTGAAGTTATTTACACGGGCTAGAATAGCAGAAAACGCATTTGCAGTGGTTAATTTTTCTCTGTGAGGGTAAGGCCCCCATACCCCGCGACAATTGATTGGTTGTTTGGATTCCGGGTCAGCAAGTAAGCTGTAGTGGACCAAATTGAAGTTGCTGTATTCACAGGCTGGAATAGCAGGAAGACGCGTTTGCGGCAGTTACATTTTCCCGTCTTCGTGGACTTGAAACGATTGATTGAAATTCGAATCAGCCACCTTAATTAAGCTATATTATACCAGTTTGAAGTTGCTTTGTTCACGGGTTGAAATAGCAGGAAAACGTGTTTGCAGCCTTCAAATATTCTACAATTTTCTTGAGGGTTGGGGGGAGCATCTGTAAACCCCAAAATGTTTCGAGCAATTCGGGCTCTGCCGCCCTAACTGTCATCCAGCCCGTATGCCTGTCACCTAGAGTTAACGTCATTAGAATGGCCTACATGTATACTTTTATTCAGCGTATGGATTTCTTAAACATCTATATTAATGCAATAATCATTCATTTTGTCATTACTGTGTCAAAAACAAATAGCACCATCAGGTTTTGTGTGTTTATTATGACGTCATTGCGAAATCGTTCTGTCGGTCTCAAGGTGGATAACTTCCACGACCTAATATTGTCAATAATATTTTATTGTCAACCTCTGGTTATTATGACTTCATTTAATATTTATAAGTTCAGTCGTATGGTTACCAAAATAAACAAACTCTCATACAAACAACCTTATGTCGAAATTATTTACATTTTAAACATTAACGGCATTAAAGAAAGTATCATTGAATACGTTCTTACGTACTTAGGTATTATATATGAGAACTCGTCCTCGCGAACGAACCATAAACGAATTGACGTGTTTTCCATTCCAGCTTGTACCTGACTAGGAAGATGGTCGATCGCATGTCGAACCTTGTGTGTTTTCCCCGGATTCTCTGGTGTCCTTCCACGGCTAAAAAGCGACTTATTGAAAAGAAACTGAACCATGTGCTAATTTGGTGTCTTATTAAAATCGTCAATCATCGTTTATCTCATGAAAGCGGACTTCGAGCTAGTGCGCTAATTTGTTACTTTACATGAACAGGTTAAAAAACGTAATTTTAAAAATATGTCCGGTAAATATTACCGGGAAGTTTTAATTACGATTCATGAAACTTGGGCACAGACGTGTCAATTTCCGGCAAAAATTTCCACTTCATCTGAATATAACAACCCCAACCAATACAATCATGTATGTTTATACTTCAAAGGGTATATGGCGTGCGCTTTGTATCATAAGGTTGGTCATTGAGTCAACCGACGTGGTTTCGATTCCTCGGTTGTACGTGACAAGAAGGATGGTCTGTCCAACCTCGTGGGTATTCTCTGGGTTCTCCCCCCCCCCCACACACACTGCTGAAGAGCTCTACGCGCAAGCGAATTATTGAAAAAAAAATTAAAAATGTTAGTCCCGAAATGACCAGTTTTGTGCCGAGTGGACGTTAAACCCGATTCCATCTCTCTCTCTCTCTGGACCTAGGTAACAGAAAACGAAATAAATTGAAAAAGTCCGTGCATTAGCATGTTTTTTATTAAGAAGTAAATGAATAAAAACAAGGAAATGTACGGGCCTTTTCTTGTATTCTCTCATTTTGAGACTCAATCATTTTCGTCTTCAACGGAATTATCAGTGAGCTGAATTCGACTGTGTATCTGTTATTGTGACCGAAACCATAGAATATTATGGTCCTATATTTTAACGGCAAATTAACATGAATATTGTTTGAAATTGACCAATAATGAATTCTAATTCGTTTTTTTTTATTATTTCAAATATTATGGAAAATATTGAGTAAGATTTAGCTTCAGTTAAGAAACTTTCATGAGATATAGCGATTATTATTTCAATAAATTGGAGAACCGATAGGGCAACATGAACAGGATTATTAGATCTGTCATAAATAATAACAAAGATTGAAATTTCTGGTGACTCATTCAAGATGGCACGCTAGCTCACTAGCCAGGAAGTCCCGAATTCGATAAATGATTTAGACCAGATACAAGTGTCTTAGTAAGCATGCACGAAAAATAACCCTTGACTATTGGAATTCGATAACGAAGAGGCAGAAATCATCTATTCTGCAGAACCCCCCTCTCCACCACAGCCCATTGCATAGTTCACTAGCCTAAACGTCCCAGATTCTATGAATGGTGCAGGGCAGAAACTAAGGCCCCAGTAAGCATGCACGTAAAACTACCCTTAACAATTCGAATTTGATAAAGAGCAGGCGGACCCCCTCCCATCCACCGGTCCTCGTACAACTCGTTGCATGACATGATGCATACCGGCTTTTATTAGTTGGTTCAAAGGAAGTAGAACCTTAACACCTAACAGTATAGTCCTTTGGATGGAACGAAAAACTGAGGTCTCGGGTACACATCGACATGCACGTAAAATAGACTCGACAGTTGGAATTTGAAATAAGAGTAGACTACAGCGCAACCCGGGAAAGATTTCCCTCGTAACACACTGCGTGACGTATGCCCGTCTTCATTAGTTCAGTTGGAGCAGAGCAGCTGGACGTTAATCTAATTCCATGTCATTTCTAGCTGCTTTTTATGAATCGAATTCACTTGAATTAAAACAACTTATACGTAAAGAGAGATAAACCCGGAAATGTCTATAATACAGTGTAGTGTCGATAAAATGAAATTGTGCGTAACATTAATATATTAGTGACCTTTGGGTTTCAAACTACATAATATAATAGAATTGAAAACGTCAGGGATAAGATTGATAACTGAAATTACATTTTATGTACCACAACTCCTACACGTGAACTAGTGTAATTGAAACTTTCACCGACTGAGTTTAATACGGTTACTCTCAACCTTACAGAAATTGCCTATCATGTTGTCAGTGTTAATACCCGATTTTCTTCTGAGAATGGAAGGGTATCGCGGGATCGCTTAACAATTTCAATACAAATGGCGGAATTAATTACCTGGGGGTGATTAAGATTACAAATTAACCGCCACAAGAAGAGAAGAAAATAAATTTAGCGCTACTTTCTGACAAAACAACACTTAGTCATTGAATGGCAAGATTCGGGTCGAAACCAACAACCAATCTGGAGGGCGATAATGTGTTTGTCTCTAATCTAGCAATCATAAAAGTAAATTAACAGTGAATTAATGGAACGTATTCTCGCTGATTTATCCGTTTGGTTTGACACTGCTACCATTCCATCCGATAGTTTAAAGTCCATTAACGATCGTTGACTTATATCAAGTTCAATTCCTGTTTTGATTTGCTTTTTTTTTGTAAATGCAAACGT
This sequence comes from Patella caerulea, assembly GCA_036850965.1. Classification (NCBI taxonomy): domain Eukaryota; kingdom Metazoa; phylum Mollusca; class Gastropoda; family Patellidae; genus Patella; species Patella caerulea. The sequence goes on along the minus strand of JAZGQO010000011.1, from coordinate 62,386,217 downwards.
ACAAAGATGCTTGTAATCGATATGAATTTCCTTTTGCTTCGAATTCTATATTTTGTTTCTTTCTCTTACACGTGTCTAATACCCATTCATTAGGTTTAATATTTTAAAAAAACCCACATAAATGCTGGCTCAGTGCGTAAGACGTTGGCTTCATCGAGATTTTCAGGCATGGTGGTATAGGACCGAGGGATGATAAACCAAGGTCCCGTGTACACATTGACGTACACGTAAAGGATCCATTGGCCGTTAGAATTCGATATTAGCGTATGCCGTGGTGCCGCTGTCAGGGAAAATGTTCCCTCAATGCACAATGTAAGGCGTATGCCTGTCTGCCTTAACCCAGTAGTTGTAGCAGAACAGTCCAACTTTTAACCCCATTTCATTTCATTTTCATAAATGTTTTACCTAGAGCGTATTAATCATTACTTATCTTGTCAGCATATCTAACAGGTTATAGACACGAATTGGTTCGGATGATTCCATTGTCATCTAATGTACATTGGGAGCTAACGAGAGATAGCTGGCGTTTGTTTAAAAAAAAGGCAGTTCTTTCCCAGAGCGAGACGTTTGTGTTAAATAGATTGCTTCCTTATTCATCGTGTTAAACCGCCCTTCAATTCTCAGTCAAACAGATGAGATTATAGACCATAAATATTTATATGTGTTGACACGGTCCGATTGAAATATACTGATGTTTTTTATCATATATATCAGATATAGTATGCAGGAATCCCAATAGAGGATTCGTATACATATTTAATTAAAGAAAATAAATTTTGTAGATAGCTAAAACAGTCAATGGATTACGGGGTATAAATTTTATAGTTTTCTCAACGAATGCAAAGTTATTAAAATTTAACTAAAAGCTTTGACGATAAAAGGAACCGCGTATAACAAACTATACAGTAATGTCTTTTCATAGTATTCCCAATGATTTGTAAAAAAAGATTACATCTAAGTTGTACTTTTGTTTTGTGTTTACAAAGACATTTAATATCCATTCTGTCAAATTCGAGGTAATCAAATATTTAGAATATCTAGAAGGGGAATACGACTGATTGCATGCTTAAAAGAACCTTACCAATAATCAATGCCGATTTCAAAAGATACTAATAATAGAAGAAAATTTTTTAGCCTTGTGATTAATTTCTATATAATTGAGCAATTATCGGAATAAATGGATCTTTAACAATGCTTGTATTTACATGTACTTTCATTTTTCTATAGTCCATGTATATATCCATTTTATGCTATGTAAATATGATATACAATATTGACCGATTGCCTTATTGTTTGTTGTTCAGTTTAAAACACAACACACCTACATATTTGTGATTAAGATTGATCTCCGTGTTATCAATAAGGAAATAAATACAGATATTTCTCTTTCATAATTGATACTTTGTGCTTTTGGTGAAATATAAAACATAGACATAGCATAAATATTTTGATAATTCTATTCCAAAAGGTGACAAACAAGCCTGAAAAGAGCACCGGTAACACACAATGAAAGACACAAATTTTAGAGAGAGATAGTCGAGAGAGAGAGAGAGAGAGAGAGAGAGAGAGAGTTTGGAATTTTCTTAGTCATTGGGACATCCCGTGTACTTAAATCAATCTTTGGTGTTTACAAATAAAAGAGAGGGGAAGAGATTGGGTTTAACGCCGACTCGACTCAAACTAGGTTATTTCGGGACTAGCATAATATGGTTCAATTTCATTTCAATAATTCGCTTGCGCATAGGGGTCTTTAGCAGAGAAAATAATTGATTAGAAATTACAATATCTTTTTTTAATGAATAGAAAGCACTTTACATACACCCACATGACATTGTATATAGCTGTATCTATTGTATGTTAAATGTTTGTTTTGATATCACATATTATATAATATTATATTATTCTGGGAGAAAGTTCATAATATTTTATGAATAATTGTCCTAACCCCTTTGTAAATTATTTGCAATAAAATATGTTTAAACTATTAACATGTGTTTTTAGAACTATATTTGGCTATTTCAAGGTTGCCAAAAATTGGAGGTATAACTAAATCTGTTATTTTCGTAATATCCTATACTGCATATTGTAATATCCTATACTGTATATTGTAATATCCTATACTGTATATTGTAATATCCTATATATTGTAATATCCTGTATATTGTAATATCCTATACTGTATATTGTAATATCCTATATATTGTAATATCCTATATATTGTAATATCCTATATATTGTAATATACTATACTGTATATTGTAATATCCTATGCTGTATATTGTAATATCCTATATATTGTAATATCCTATATATTGCAATATCCTATATATTGTAATATCCTATATATTGTAATTTATTGTATATTGAAATGTCCTCCTATATATTGTAATGTCCTATATATTGTAATGTCCTATATGTTGTAATTCAGTTATACAATTGTAAACAGTACAAATAAACATTTTAAACCAGATACAACTACAACTGTTATTATATAATGTTCATATTGTAATTTTTAAACACTACCAAGAAATATGGTTTAAACTATTTTTAGGACTCCACAGGTTGACAAGTACCCCTTTGTTTTCGTTACAGCCCAGTTGTTTAGTTTCACAAACGCCGAACGGAACAAAATTAAGAGAACTGATAATACCCTTCATTGCACATTGTTGTGGAGGTTAAAAAGGGGTCAGGCAACATGCACTGTTACGGAGTTTATTTGTGAGTTATGGCGACGTCTTATTGCACATTGTTGTAAATCTTAGAAAAAGGGGGCCAAGCAACATCGACTGTTACCGAGTTTATTTGTGAGTTTATGGTGATGTCTTATTGAATCTTCCACTCTATTCCACAATCAATATTCAACTAGGCTTTTACAACTTACAGGAATTAATTCGGATTTGCTGGGGTAATTGAAAAGTAAGCGATACGCTCATTAACATGTAATATCACATAGCAGCAATTTACCTCATTTTTCCCCCATTTTCTGCTAAATAACCGCTCATAGATCACCGGAGTTCCCACTTAAACGCACGCGACAAAATAACCAAGGAATGGAAATGGCCAAAGTTGAGGTCTTTGAATAATTTTATTCGAAAATAACCGACTTTCCTTACAAAAAATAATAGAAGTTTGATTGATTTACGAGGGCAGTATCTCTGAAAGATCTAACTGGGCCAGTGTAATTCTGATTGGTCATTAATTTTACCAGAACATTAGATCAATCCCAATGGATATCAATGAACGTTTTATTTGCTGTAGATGAAAAGTGATCACTATTTGAAGGACAATCTATTTAAAAACCGTAACCTATAATTTCCATAAAAAATTAACCTTGCTCACAAGAAAGAGACATTACAGATTTAATAAAGGCTTAATGTGAGACTTTAGCCGCTAAATTATTAGAGAGATTTCTTCGTAAAGCAGCTTGAATTGTCAGATACATTTTCTGTTAAAGTTTAAACAGACATAATGCAAGAGGTTAATCGGCCCATTGCAGCTCTTTTTTCGGCTTTAAAGCCCCAATAACACCCTTGTTGTAACTGAATAATATGTCCCAATCTTCATTCTGGTCAACAACTCGCATTATTTTAGAATATTCCAATTAAATGATGATATAAATTTCATCTTAACACACCTATTTTGAAAAATTGAAAAAATTCAACCAATGGATTTGAAAAGTCTAACGTAAACCTTTTCAAATGTGACTTGGATTTTAAAATATTTTCGAACCCTCTGGACAAGTAAAATAGGTTGTAATGGATAATTTACACAACAGGTAGGACACTTAAACATCTAGTACTTAGAATAAGGGTATTATTTATTTTCTGGGGCTTCCAAGCCAGCAAGAATGTTATTGTCCCTTTAAAATGTTATGTTATTATTAATTAGACATTTATTAACATGACAAGAGAATAATCAACTCTCGATGCCATCGGATGGATCCGATTTAGATAGATTAGAACGGTTTGGCCATGTAATGATTTAATTTGAAAATGGAGAATCGAGGCTAAGACTCGAATGACCGTTATGATGGTTTCGATCAATGTATATCCCGTCTCAATAATACATTGATAACTTCATTCAATGTAAAGTAATTTGAATGAAACTTTCAATATGTATTTTTCATTGTTTATTTTTGAAATATTATAGTGAAAACGACCAGTCCTTTTTTTTTATCTAATTCTTACATATAGCCCCTACGTGCAAGCGATTTACTGAAATAAAATTGAACCATATGTCAGTCCCGAAGTGACCTAGTTTGTGTTGAGTGGACATTAAACCGAACTCTCTCTCTCTCTCTCTCTCTCTCTCTCTCTCTTTAACTAGAAACAATATAGCAATTCCAACAAAAGACGTTAAGCGATCATTTCATCCGACCATGGCCAAGTGAATCATCTATACGGTTTAAGCTATATCGTCAAGATATTTCCACATCATGTTTAATTCATGTAGAAATTCCAGAAAAAAGTGATAATAGGATACGGAAATAGTTCTTAAGACTCAACATGGCACCACTGGATGAAAGTGGTTGACATAAATCGACTCATTTGCATCGAAATCTCGATACTATATTCTAAATGGAGGAAGGAAGTTGGAGAATCCAGAAACCCCAAAAAACAACATCCACATTTTGGAAACTTCAAGCAATTTATAACAAAACATCATCATTGAGTATAATTACGTTAAATTATCAATTACTGACGTTATTATTTTTAAAATGTAGCATATCCCTTTTACGTTAATTGGTTTAATTTGCATAGAGATATTTATATCGTTTATATACATACCGTTATTGTGACATTTACTTCTATTTTGGCGCGTTAGATGGCCGAATGGTTAGCATCTACAATAATCTGCATGCTGTATCATAAGGTCTGTCATTGAGTCAACTGGCGTGGTTTCGAATCTGCGGTTGTACGTAGGATCTCCCGTCCATCCTCATGGGTTTTCTCCGGGTCTTCCAGTTTCCCCCACTGTTAGAGATTCCTACGTGCAATTGAACCATGTGTTAATCTCGAAATGTGTTGAGTGGACGTTAAACTTAATTCTCTCTGTCTCTGGCAGTTTTATTTCTATTAAACATACATTATGCAAGAGCTATGCAAGAGCTAAATCTGCCTATTGTACATCTTTCTTTCGAGCTGAAATGTTATCTAAATTAATAATTAGACATTAATTGACATATCCAGGACAGAATAAACAATTGATGTCATCACTAGCCTGTGATATTTACTGAATTAGGATCTGATTTGTTGTTCAACGCTCATTCATGGTTTAATCATGAAATAGATAATCAAGACAAGACTATGTTTTGACTTTAGTAATGATGATCGAGCCTATGCCGAAATTTCAATCGCTAAATTCTCGGTTCAACAAATTCTCTTTACATTATCTAGTTTTAAACTAATATAGTGAGACCTTTCAGCTCTTTGTCTAATCCCCTTATGTATGCATATCAATGTATTTTAGCCATAAAATGTAATCTTTTCGTAAACGTTACAGCGAAGTACATGTTACTAATATACAGTGATCAAGCAATTTAATTTCCCCCTGGCGTCACTATTTACTGTTCGAAATAATTGAGTGCAGAGTTTTGATAATGTCATTAGTTTTCTCATATTCATTATCATGTACGTTTTCAATGTTTTTGGTCTGGGATGAATATATTTATGCAAATACAATTTTCTATCATTGTTAAAATATTCATAAAGCAAATAGTGTCATCACCGGGGGTCAGAGAAATGACAAAGTGGGCAAACATTATTGGCATCAGTATATCGAGAATTATTCATTGGCAAATTATGCAAACATTGATAATATGGTTTTCTTAGACAGTTACATTTTTTCTGAATAACCCAGAATTGACATAATATGTACAATTAGTACGATTGGAATGAGAGAGAGAGAAATGGGGTTTAACGTCCACTCAACACAAACTAGGTCATTTCGGGACTAACATATGGTTTAATTTTATTTCAATAATTTGCTTGCGCGTAGGGGTCTTTGGCAGTGGGAGGAAAGATTGGAATGAGGGGAAAGCCAGACGGTAGACTAGGCTAACCATTTCTTCCTTTGTGTCTTACTATAAACTATTTAGTGAATTTCGATCATGAATTATTATTTGTTTCAATTGTGCAATCGGATAGAACAAATGGAGTTGGGTTAAACGCCCTACCTTTAAGAGAGAGATAGAGAGAGAAATGGGGTTAACGCCCACTCGATACAAACTAGGTCATTTCGGGACTAACATGGTTTTTAATTTTATTTGTATAATTCTCTTGCGCGTAGGGGTCTTTAGCAATAGGAGGAAACCGGAGTGCCCGGAGGAAACCCACGAGGTTAGGAAGGCGCCCCTATCTCCATGCCACATACGCTCACACCATAGATCGAATCCACAGCCGCAAGTCAGATGTGACCGGCCAGCTAGAGGTCGAAGCGCGGCACTCTAGACCACTAGGCCACCCTCACCTTAAAACACCAGCATATAAATGATCTATCTACCCGTGGACATTTTAGTAGGCCAGCTGACGATGGTTTTAGACCTACAGGCCTAATGTTATTTTTTATCACATCCATAGGTTTACGGGATAGCCATAGACCAAAATGTCATAGGTGCCATGGTGGCTAAATGGGTAAGACGCTGGATCGCTATCCTGGAAGTCATGTGTTCAACAAAGTTAATCGGGATTTTCGGCGTGGTTTCCCCTTGTTAGTAGTGTTTTTGGCGGAGGTGCCGACCAGGATAGGACAACGGTCCCATGTATACATTGGTATGCACATAAAAGATCCTTTGGCAGTCCGAATTCGATGTAAGAGTAGGCCACAGTGTCACTGCCCGGGCAAAATTTCCCACATAGCACACTGTTAGGCGTTTGATCGTATGCATTATCCTAGTCGGAACAAAACAGTAGGGCGTTAAACCCCATTTGCCATAGACAGAACCGATTTCTTTAATATTTAAAAATGTTTTGTTCATAAAATATGTCCTGTTTCAGTATATTTTTAAATATCTGTTTATGATATCACTTTTAGTGAATCATAGTTTTAGTAATTCTATATAAAGGACATCATATATATTTTATGCCCAAAAGTGCATTTTTATTATTTAAACTTTAGCTGTAACAAAAATCTTCCAAGAAACAGCATCTTACGTTAACACACATGTTCCTGAAGCAACGACTGTGACTTTTACAAACATCTCGACTTTGCTAGATTACTTCACAATTCCCGAAATTATAGCTAAGTAATCTACAGACACGGGAACAGAAGCGTCCAATCAGAGGGTGTGACATGGCGATTTCCACGGAAACCTTGATACTGAACGAACCTTAAACTTTGCGATTCGATTTATCACCTGTAGACATTTTAACCTGGAAACCTGGAAAGCACGATAATTGAAAAATCTGATAGGTTCTCACAAGCTGATTGAATAACATCAGTGTCGATATGCAGAGAGAGAGAGAGAGAGAGGGAGAGAAAGAGAGAGAGAGAGAGAGGGGGAGAGAGAGGGGGGAGAGTCCACTCAACACAAACTAGGTAATTTCGGGACTAACATATGGTTTTTAATTTCACTTGAATAAATCGCTTGTGCGTAGGGGTCTTGCAGTGGGAGGAAACCGGAGTACCCGGAGAAAACCCAGGAGGTTGGACACGCGACTCTACTCCTTGCCACGTACACCCGGGGAATCGAAACCATGCCAGTTGACTCAATGGCAGGCCGTATGATATAGCGCGCGCACGCTAAGCATTCGCCCCCCCCACCAGTGCCGAAATATGCAGGATATTACGTGAAGGCCTTGATAAGATGTACATAGTTAAAGCGAGAAAAAGTCTTCTATTGAAGATGCGCATACATTTACTAATACACCGTAATTCTTTTGAGATCATAAAAATAAAGCCATGACTTAATATTCCGGCAATGGAAACCTACCTTTCGTTTAATGTCCTCTAACAAGGAATTGAAATATAACGTTTTAAGTCTAAAACAGCACTCACTGTATAAAATGACATTTTGGCCAGTGGTAAAAAATATGCACGGAATTAATTCAGTCACCATTGGGGAGTATACTTGATGTACTTAAATCCTTCTAACAGCACCATGCAATTACCATGCATTGTTCAGTGGATTTTGTAGGCGAATGATTACCTTTTAAAGACACATTCCCTCGAATGTATTTAGCGGGTTGTTATTTCTAATAAACGAATGGGCGATTTGGTATAATAGAAAGCAGCGGCACCAGTTATAGGCGAAAAATACTGGAATTAATGAAAAACGAATGGGATACCGGACAGTTGTCTAGTCTTTCGGATTGTACGTAAAACCAAGGTCTCTTGTACACTTCAGCGAACACTTAAAAGAACCATTGACATTTGGAATTCTAAAAAAGAGTAGGCTGTAGCGTACCTGTTCGAGTAAAATTTCTTCATAGCACAATGTATGGCGTATGCCCGTCTTCATTAGTCCAGTAGGAGCAGAAAAGTAGGAGGTTTAGCCTATTTAATTTCATTTCCCATGGGGTACCCACGGAACAAGAAAGCACATTCGTCGCTTACTAACATACGGAACGTTTGTTATGTGTTCTCTAATATTATAAGAAAATATCTAACAGTTGTAACGACAAATACAACCTAAAGGGGATCATCCCCCAATTAATTCACGTAACAAACAAGGGGGCTTGAAATCGATTATCACAACATGCGGTAGATTTCTAGAGATAGGAATCTTTTGGGAAGGATTTTCTATAAACTTTGATCTACTAATTAAAATATGTTTTTAGTCCACATACAACATCACAGTTTGTAAGCGGAAGGTATCTTTAACAGTTGTATGTAATTCCCGTATAACAACATATCGCAAATTGCGCCTCTTTCGTCTACTTGAGAAACAATCTGATTAACGGTTCGTTTTTTATTAATACTTTCAATGGCTTCCACTGCTTGACAATCTGATCGGTTGTAATGGGATGTCGCGCCAGGGTAGTACGAGCGGCTTTTAACACTATAACATCAGATTCACCAATCAGCGTTGATGTTTTAGTTGGCTTTCGGTGCACCACACGCCGTAACAGACCGTGTCATTGGCTAATCCCTCACATCAACCAGACCGTCAGTTATATAACAACTCATCAACATCCTAGTGTAGTAAAGACAAGTAAAACCAAATTCTAAACTATAAAAAAACAAAACGTAATAGGATCTGTGTTTTCACCAGATTGCTAGAGAAAAAGGAATTTAATAAGGCTGCAGTTCAGATGCATTGACATACAGTGAAACAACTCTTATTTATTCTGTATTTAAAACGGAAACAGCAATCTCACCACACAAGACAGCTGATTGTTTTTAACAAATAAAACACCGATACATCAGACCTAGTTTAATCAATGACACGCGGAACCGATGTAAATTTTCGCTCCATCGCCTATTATCCTGAGAAATGAAATTAAATTGGGTTTAACGTTCTATTTTTGCTGCACCGACCGGGCTCATAAAGACTTGTTATTGCTGAGAAGGAGGGGATGGGAGTAAATTAATGAGGCGTTAATATTAACGTTTGAATCGCCCCCTATATATACTCTCCCAAAAAAGAAACGCAAAGTTACATTTCGTCGTCGGTATATCCTGGCTCAACCATCGCCTTGTTGCAACAAAAACAGTGACACGTCGCTGAACCAAACTGCTCTCCAGTGTTTCTGTGTCTGAACCCGTTAAAGATGGATTTCATGGTGTCGGCGTATTTCAAAACAGAAGCTCTAACGGGGACGTTTGCCTCGTTATTCGGTTTCACGTAGGCGTTTACGGACTTTCTTGTACGAGATTTTACGCCGTCCGGGAATGACTGCTGCAGTAGAGGTCGCTGTTGAAAACTATTTACGTCAATGACGTAACCGGAAGTGACGATCCAGGACAGGTGGGGTCACTCTTGTTTGGCCTGAGCTTAGGCGGTCACGTGTTGAACTTCGCTGTCGGTACCTATCCCAAAGTCGAGAAATGAAACTAAGGGAAACATTCAGCAGCCTGGGTACATCTGTCTTGGATTCACCTGCTTGTAATCGACCATTAGCGTTGTTGCGTAGGTCTTCGTTCAGATGTGTCATCACTTGGTTCCTTGAGTGTTTACATGTGCAACTGATTTGGGAACCGAGAACCCCGGGATTTAAAGGCCTTAGATGTTGTTAAATTCATGTTTCTTGGTGCAATCAAACGATAACAAATTTCGACAAAAATGATGACCAGTCACCATTAGCGACACTACATTTACATGTAAAGCCAACAACGAATTTCTTTTATCCTTACATAATGACTTAAAAACAAGTAAGATTTATGGAAAGAACGACGTCGTGTAAATAAAAAAATGATGAAAAATGGGTTGCGCGTTTCTTTTTTTGAAGAGTATAATATGGAACTGCTTATGAAATGAAATGGGGTTTAACGACTAAATAGCTGTCCTTGTCAGGCTAAGTTGGTAAGACGGCGGCTCGCTATATTGGCGTGCACGTAAAAGACCTCTTTGCAGTTGGAATTCGATGTAAAAGTAGGCCATATAGTGCCGCTGCCCGGGCAAAATAAACCCCATAGCACACTTTGTTGCGTATGCTCGTCTTCATTAGCCAAATCGAAGTAGAACAGTTGGACGTTAACCCCTAACTCTTTTCCTTTATGTTGATAAACATGTGTACTAAAATATACACCACACATTTCAATCTTATAAACCGCGAAATTAAAATAAATGGCGATCTTCCAGATAGAGCTTTTAACAAAAAAAAAACAAAAAAAAAAAAAAAAATCCCAAAAGAAAACGTCTACATTATTGATGCTCAACGCCAATGTCTAACCGGAATTGACAACCATAGTTTCTTCTTTGTGATACTAAACCAAACGCCCACCGTTTTTTGTTTCCGGTATATAGGACGTTTGCGGAAACCTGTACACCAAGCTGGGTGCTCGATGTCACAGTAAATCTTAGTCAAAAGAACTTTCACGTCTTTTCTCATTTACTTCATGGGCGTAAAAAAAGACTGCTGGTTTCGCTTGTCTGCAAATGCTTTCCGTCTTGTGGGCGTGTGTCATACCGATTATATTTTCCGGTGACATTGAACAAGTTATTTCAGCACGACATTCGGATGACAACCCTGAACTAAACCAAATAATTCTATAATTATACTAGAAAATAATTAAAACACGAAACAACCTAGAGCGACAACAGTTCCGGTGTTTAAAGGGACAATAACATTCTTGTCTGCTTGGTAGCTCCAGAAAATAAATAATACCGGGTAGGCCTACCCTTATTCTAAGTACTAGATAAAGTGTCCTACCTGTTGTGTAATTTATCCATTACAACCTATTTTACTTGTTTGGAAATATTTTAAAATCCAAGTCACATTTGAAACGGTTTACGTTAGACTTTTCAAATCAATTGGTTGAATTTTTCCAATTTTTTAAAATAGGTGTGTTAAGATGAAATTTATATCATCATTTAATTGGAATATATCTAAAATAATACGATTTGTTGACCAGATTGAAGATTGGGACATATTATTCAATTACAACAAGAGTGTTATTGGGGCTTTAATAGATGCTATTTTCAATCCCTACCAGAACCGGTTACTGATAATGTGTACTTTGTTTTTCATTTCACAAATCAAACTTTGTTTTTCATTTCACAAATCAAACTCGCTATTACAGACAAGATATTTTCCAAATTCCCGGTGGGTAGAAGAGTGACCGAATGGTCTAGTCATTGAGTCACGAGAGCGTGTGGTTTCTCTTGATTGCCCACAGCTCCTACGCGCAAGCGAGTTATTTAAATAAAATTAATCATATGTTTATTTCTCTCGTCCTGTCCCAAAATCTTGGACAAAATTGTTTTTAAAACATACTATCGAGCTGAAAAAAAGGCAGATTATCCCGCTGTACTGTCTCTAGATATTGGAAAGGATGGTCAGCTTGTTAGGAGGTCTAAATATGATTACGTTTAGGGCAAGCGCTGTTTATTTCTCCTGGCCATGCCGAACTCTGCAGGTGACCTTAATATTTAGACCCAACCGCCATTAGACCACCGCTCACAGATTCATCCTCGGGTCCTAATAATTGTTTTCGAAAATATCCGGCCCTCTTCACGCTAAAAGTTTGATTTAAGAGGGGTGTGTCTCAAATGAGATCTTGTAAGACTGATAGGTGATTAACTTTCTCCGAACATTACAGCAATCCCAAAGGACATCCACGACCGTTTCATTTGCTAAGTATGAAAAGTGAGCACCGTTTGAACGCCAGCCTTTTAAGAAAAAAGGAAACGAATAATTTCATTTGAAATGTAACGCTTGCAACAAAAAGTGACATTAAAGATCTAATCTTTTGAGTACACCTGCTGTGAAAGCAACAAATAAAAGCTTAATGCACGCCCTGAGCTGCTAAATTGCTTCACCGAGTTCTTAAAGCAGCTTGATTTGTCAAATGAATTTTCAGTTTAATGGCCTGCATCAGGAGATATTCTTTGACAAATAAAGAATCTATAATTTGAAACCAGTTTACAATATATATATTGACTAAGACGCTTCTCGAATTTTAAACATTTTCGGCTATAACTACGGTTATTGCTTTTGCCCACTTTGTTGGATCTTGTGAACTTTCTAGCAACAAAGGTAATCATCTGGTATAATTTGTGGAACGACGGATTTCAAATTTCAACCATTTCTGCTACAATTATTTATTTTCCTTTCAATCTGCTAGAATTCAATGAACACTGTAGCTAAAAACAAGACAATACCACACAATCTACCTGAGACTTTGTGTGCATTCTTCGCGTGAGCAAGACAAGACCCAAAATTACACACACACGTTCTGGAGTTGTATCATCCAAACTCCAAGTAACTTATATATAACAAATGTCACTGAAATAAACAATTTTACTTACTTACTTACTTACTTATAACGATACTCATTATATTGCTAATAATGTCTACCACTACTATGTATTATGAGTAAACCTTCTCAAGATATTTTTTTCATGTTGAATATTACATAAATGCTGTTGTATTGTGCAGTTGTAATATATATAATATGAAAATTACAATGAACTCAATATCACAAGACAATTCTGCCATCAAATTCCACAAAGCATCAATTTTGTCCTTATTCTGCTGTCATTCCGTTAATTTATGAACGGAATCGGATTTAAAGTCTTACCCTTCTACAGCAACCTGGCTAATGACAAACAGATATACGCCATGCCTACATTTTTTATTTCATATTCCAAATTCATTTTTACTCGCACTCAAACGTTTTACGGAGCTGTGTTTTTGTTCCATCCGAACGACTAGACGCTGTTCGACCTCCGGTAACTATTAAAACTCATTTGGATAAGGATTGTACGATCTGTAAGCCCAGTTCTTGAACTAAGGTTAACTGCAGTCGCTCGGTTAGCAACAAATATACCCACTACATTTAAAATAGGGCCCATTAAGTAACATTAACCTTTTCACCATCAAAATCAATTTTAAATTTTAATAAAGCCGATTATCTAAGCTAGTTGAACAGGTTTCAGAACCTCCACTTGAAATACTTGACATTGACACAACGGTTTCCATGTTAAGTATCCAAAACCATCTGTATTCTTCAGTTTAACATGCAATTTGCTTCTTCATTCGCGTATATCTTCTACTTCACAGCATTGTGAGACATAGAACACGGTTGTCTTTAACTAAAGCCCCCAAAAGAAAAGAAAATCCCCAAGACATGCAGTTTCAAAAACATTTCTTTTGGGGCATCATATGATCATCGATACCGTAGCTTATATATGATTGAGTATTTGCAGAATCAATACTTGGGCATAGTGGGCAAGCTCACAACACTTAACGCCAGTGATAAAAACTAAAAGATTATTATACCAAAAATAAGCGTCTTCAGTAACTTGTTTATTGGTTTATGGCACTATTCTTTCTCGACGTTATGAGCGAACAGTTGTTATCCAATTACCTAAAAATCAATACCATAATCAGTTCACACACATTTTTTGTCGTTGTGTTATCGCACCCTTGAGTACATATAATAATACCACCATAAATAAGTTGATTTGGCCATCAATAAGCATTAAAACTCGACCAAGGAGTTAAGCTAGAACGCATAAAACCATAATTTTAGAAATATGTGTTGAGATTAATTATTTTTGATCCCTTTCAAGCAGGGAAACGAACGTACCATGACTAGGAACAATTACTAAAACGGAACGAATCTCATTTTTGTGGAAATGTCTCCAATATAATACTCAGTTGTCTCAATCCTTGCGCATGCTTCGGATTTTCGTAAAACTGTAATGGACACACCCCTTCCCCATAATGTCAATAAATCATATTGAATGATTATTTTGTTGCAAAAGAACAAAGATAGAGAAAAGGGTTAAATGTTCACTCAACACTAACTGGTTATTGCCAGACTGACACATGGTTCAAGTTTATTTCAATAATTCTCTTACGCGTTAGGTTTTTTGCAGTGGGGGGGGGGGGGGAAACACAGAGAAACCCACGAGACTGGACAGAAAATCACGCCAATTTTCTCAAAACAGAGCTTCCTATGCAGCGCGCACACACTAAGCAATCGCCCCTCCTCCTGTATTGTTGCAGTAGACACTATATAAACGTTATTGTTTTATTTTCTACCACAATTTAATCTACATAAAATAACAAGTCACGGCTTCCCTTTGTATGTCTTGAAATATTAAATAACTGTGTTTAAAGACGATTATTGCAATTAAACAAATGGAGCAATCTGAGTTATCTTCTCTTCAGGACGACAGTCAAAAGTAAATCGTTCACATATTTGTAAGAGAGAAAAATCTACTGAATATAAATGGTGGATCTGATAGACACGTCGACTTACTTAACATACTTAAGACTCGAGGTCTTACACAAATGTTTACATACATGTATTTACTGTAGATGTAACGCTATTAACACGTCTTTGCTTATGTATGCTTTTAGATTCCAGATGTAATTTGCAACATAAAATAAGACTTGAAACAATCTTGCGTTGACGAAACCTCTCAGACAAATTGTATTGTCGTCTACAGGAACACGAATTGTCCATCTAAATTCAGCTAATGTCAACATTAAACGCCTTTCTGTCTTGAAGCGGTCACCAAATTAAAACCTTATAGTATGCTTTAGATCCATTTATCGTCATTCGACATGGCAATGGGAACGGTTCTATGAATTCCAGATATTGGTATTGGAAGACAAGCTTTGCCTCGGGTCACCCAACATCGCTAAGATATCATCAGCAATATGATAAAGTAATTGAATGGAGATCTCAAACCAATTTAGTTATATCTTGTTAACTGTGATGATGGCGAGAAAAGACTTCACTTTCGCACTCAACAAACATGGAACAATTTAGTGGATTCGCGAATCAACCTCTGCGTGTTTGCTTGACGCACGAACAAGAAGAATTTCTGTGTACTCTACTTCCTAACTTATAGTACTTACACTTTTCTAACAAATAACATCCAGGAATAAATTAAATCATGACTTTATTGTTAACTTCAAAAGTGTTGTAGCAACCAACTTGCCGTTTCTGTCTCTTATGTCATTATCGACAATACGAAGCGAATGATGGAATCAAACTTGATTGTGTTATATTCCCAAAAGAGGGGCATTTACCTCCGGCAAGTGGTTCTTGTACCCTTGAGTATTTGCATGCAAAATAAAACTTAATCAACTCGTAGAATCAATCTGGGTCAAATATGTTTCCATTTGAAGGCACGATTCCACAATTACCACATTGTCTCCATTTTGATTCGAAAACAGAGAGTGTAAAATGTTAACGTGTCAATCAATTCTGAGGCCGAACAATACGTCTGAATTATTAAGACGATTAGTCTCCAACTAAAACAAAACAAAACTCTGGAACTTTGATTCTAGTTAGGGAGAAAGCAAAAATAAGTTTTCCATGTTTATTCTAACAATGCGCTTACCCACAGGGCGAAGGACCCCGAGAAAACCACGAAGTTGCACACGCGAACCTACTCGTTGTCACGTACAGCGGGGATTCGAAACCACACCCCTACCCCAATTCCAATTAGCAGAGAGTAATTAAAAATCGGTGCCTTGACTATATTCGATAACTTTACTTTTAATTGAGGTAGAGTTAATTTGGCGCATGTGTTCATAAGGTGAATGTCTTGACCGGGTTCGATGATTAGTTTTTTTCCTAAAAAGAATAAGTAATTTGATCAGCTGATGCTTCGGGAAACGATAACTTATTGATTCTTGAGTGAGAGTGGCGAAACTACTATGCCGTTGAACTGCTTCGTACTTTTGACAAAGATGTGCATCGTTTGCTCGAGTTAAAAAGATAAATGTGCATTTATTTAATATGTGTCATCTAAATACTTTCGGATATGACAGGGACACAAGCTGCTACACTGTGGCTTGACATTGTTACATTCATTGATACTTTGCGCATGTACAAATAATTTCCAACACGCATTTTCACACGTTATTGAAAGAAGTTGCTTTAATCACAATCCATAAACAATTAATTAAAATAATCATGGAAAATTTTACTTTGAGGTAAGGCGTTTTCATTTTCTTACTTAAAATCATAGAATTGTACGACAAGGTTTCGCGTTTATTTCTATGTGGACTCGTTATTATATATCCCTTTTGGGGGCTACATTAATTGGACATTAAGAAAGTTACAGGCTTGTTACAAAACTTGCACAAAGGAAAACCTTAAATGATAAACTATAACACATACTTATGGAAAAATAATTACTAATCGAATCATCCACTACTGTGTAAGACATCTTAAAGGGGCTAAATCGCTTACATTTGGGACCTAAAAATTGACACAAGTGGGCCGCAACGTATATAATACTGTAATATGAATGTATATAAACTGATTTACATTCAATAGGTTCCGTTTTTACTCTATTTCAAATCAGTTAAATTCGGTGAAATCCACCAGCAGTTTCAGTTGAATGCAAATTTCTAGCGTCTGGTTATTCCAGTCTACATATGCCGTTTGATTTGGTGCAATGTTTCTAGCCTCGTTCCTCTTGCTAGAAATGATGCTGAAACGCATTATGGTACACGATTTGTGTACCAATAGCAAAATGTTTATTTTGTCTTAAATATTGGATATCAGATCCTGGTGAGATCACAACATCAATGTCGATTTAAATTGACAAATAATGCATGTTTCAATGTGGAAGATTTTGGATGATATTGAATTAGAGACTTAGCTATTTTAAGTGGGCCATTTCGAGGTGGACACCAGTCTGACTGTCGGCTTGTTTCGAATTTTCTGTTATTAATAAATATTTTGTACATTGGCTACAAAGGTCAGTCATAGATAAATTCACCTGAAATTGTTAGGATACACGGTGAAATTGAATTTGATGGAGTAAATCGATTTTGGTATCATTCGGTAAGTATTAGGAAACACGGTCTTGCAAATTCCGCGCAACCATCCGAAGCTTAGATATTATGTTAACACTAACCAACATTTAATTCAATATAGGTTTATTTTTCATCGCTGTCGAGCATTTTCATGAACAGGGCAGGTTTGTACGGGGAGTTGCGTACTACTAGATAAAGTTAAAAGGCTTTAGTTGGGGTGAATCACTCTGGTCCTGATACAGAAACAACTAGCTTATTTTTCTTCTTTGGGACAATTAGATTAATTAATGGTATGCATTCGATTGTCTAAATATGGTTAGTCATATAATACTATAATGTCATATAAGACTAGACAAGGGGGAAAATGATCAGAAAACAATTGCTGACGAGAAGCCCTAGTCTAGCAAGAAAAGAAGATGTTTGACTCGATGTGTGTGTGTGTGTGTGGGGGGGGGGGGTGCGTTGCATTATAACGTCTGTCATTAACTAAACTGGCGTGTTTTCGATTCGTGTGCAAGATAATGAGTAGGGTCACGTGTCCAACCTCGCGGGTTTTTTCTCGGTCCTACCACTGCTAAAGAGCCTTACTTTAAACGACTTGTTAATCTCGAAGTGACCTATAGTTTGTGTCAGATGGACGTTAAACCCATCTCTCTCTCTCTCCCTCTCTGACTCAACGACGATATTTGCAGCTGTGCGACCTTTGTGCCGCTACACTTGGGTGGGTGTGTTTAATCAGCTGTGATAATTATAATCTTATCTTAATATCGAGACGTTTCACACATTCATAAACAACTTGGAATTTGCAATGGGAAATTAAGCTGGTCCAATTTGATTGCTAATACCACAAACATCAAATGCATCTGAACAGTGTTTAGTGACGTTACCGTAAACATCCGAAGCACTATGGAGCATTTTTAAAGCATCGAACGCTAGTTTTCCTTTGTGTTTGGCGATCAATGTTCTCGCTTCGGGCTTATTACGTCTGGATTAAATATTTCTACTTGTGGCAAGTTTCTTGACGAATCAACATTCCAACTTTAAACATTAAGGCAAGGTAAATATACTTTCTTTTTGGTTTCGCTTTTGATTGAGGTTCTGCAGTTAGTTATTAAGGTTACGACCCCAGACGTATGCATCTTTTATTTTGTTTTAATAACCGTCTGTGAAACCATGAAACTTTTCTCCAGTTCTTTTATTGCACAAACGTCAAGGGCAGCAACATTAGAGCATTGTCTGATTTAAATATAGCAGAATAACAGCGTTAAAAAAAAAACGAGTTCACGTAGGATAACTAATTTGTCATTTTGTATCGACGGAATTTGAATATAATTGCCTTAAAGATCAATAAATCTATGTGGTATTTTTGTTAATCGTTCCTGTGGTCAGATCCACGTACCAGGATTAATTTGTCATTTTTATTGATGGAATTGGAATGTAATTGCCTTAAAGATCAATGTTATATATATTATGTCTTGTACACTGGCTTAAATTGCATAAGTGATTGTTATATATTGAAATTAAAGTACACACAAAGCGGCTTGTTTGCTGAAAATTTTAGTCAAATTGTATTGATCCACTCTGAATCGAGATTGTCGACCGAGTTTTGATCACGATAAAACAAAAAAACATATTTTCGATTATCTATTTCATTATTAAATCGTGAATGAAAGTGGAGCATCAAATCGGTTCCTAATCCAGAAAATATCGCAAGTTAGCATTGATATCGAGAGTTGATTATTGGCTGGATCAGTTAATTAATGTCTAATTTATAATTAAGGTAACATTTCAGGCCTAAAGATGAAAAAGCAATCGGCAGATTTAGCTATTGTTTAAGTAGAGGATAACACTCGAGTCTGTTACACTATTACTTTTTTCCATACATCGCCAAGAGGGAGTCTTCGGCATTCACATACAAATATAAGAAAATCGTTTAAATAATGGTCTCTAAATTATTAATATGAGACGCGACAATCCCATAATCAAATGTCAAGATGGTTGTGATTTTGAACGGATTGCAATATCGCCGTTTAGTTAGACATAATTCCGCTCTGAAATTTTTGAGGTAAATTTTTCAAAATATTATTTTTTCACTATCTATTTATGAAGTATTATAGCGAGAACTGTATTTTGTTTAAAATAAAAATCCTATACTTTATGCACATTCAATGATAAATTCCCTTCAGATGTCCCCTGACCCAAACCTTTTACGTACAAAGTTATTTGCAAAGGTGATATAAGATATTTGAGGACCTTATTATCGATTATTTGTGTAATTATAGATTATGGCTTTGTTCAGTGAATCATACTTTTATAATCTCGAGAGTTTTAATAGAAAATGGAAGGAAGAATGGGTCAAGTAGGTAGGTCACAAAGGTGTGTTAAGTTCATTCCGTCTGGTATTAGTTGTAGACAAAGCCCCGACAATTTACGACAGCCTTTCCTAGAATGTGGAACCAGGAAATTGGACATGGATTTCTTTAAAATAATATAAATGTTATGGATAAATTACATTTTCGAAAGTCTTTGTAATGGTTACCTGTGGTGTTACCCTGGTATTCACCATAGAAGACAAATTCGTGGACCTTTTGCAATGGCAACCTCATACATTGGAGCCAAGCGTGACCTGATGCTTCTCCCGTATGTCACGCAGAGCGTTCAGCTTAACGTTAATTTTGGCTGGAGCATCGGAAACCAGCATTAACATCAAAGTCAATGAGACAACATTTGGTGATCTTCCTCCATAGGTCTTAAATCTTTCTTGGACAAGTCGCTTTTAACGGTTAAGAAAGCGCCAAGGTGGTACATGACATGCTTTATAATCTTGTTGTTCTGTACAACTTCGCTAAGAATAAGTGACGCACCTTTAAATATCTTAAATAAGCGAGCAAGAAAGGTAATTTCGGGACTATCATGGTTTAATTTTATTTCATAATTCGCTTGTGTGTAAGGGAACGGGAGAAGATCCAAGAGATTGGGATGGAAATCGACCCTAAAAGGCCTACTCCTTGGAACAGACCTGGTAAGCTGCTACCGTTGACTAATGAAGCTAGGACGTTTATTACTTAGGCAATTGTCATTAAGTCATATAAATGGTCAGTATTCTAAATTAATGTTTAGTATGTATTGAAAGTGGTAAGAAACTATACAGTTGTTATTAATTAGCCACTGTATCTAGCAGTAAAAGATACCACTATTTATAACACCCATCACTAAATAAAGCTATTTCACACACATAACACTGTTGAATACATAAACCTGGACAATGGTGGTGTGCATCATTTAATAGTTACAGTTATAACACCTTAGTGTACGTAGTGACACACGATGCGTAATGACTACTGCTTGATTACTAACAATTGTAACTGAGGGAAGACTGAGAGAGAGAGGAGGGGTGTAACGTCCAGTCGACACAAATTAGGTCATTTCGGGACAAACGTATGGTTTTAATTTTATTTCAATAATTCGCTTGTGCGTAGGAGTCTTTAGCAGTGGGAGGAAATCGTAGTACCCACAAAAAACCCACGAGGTTGGACAGGCGGCCCTACTCGTTGCCACGTACAACCGGGGATTCGAAACCACGCCAGTTGACTCAATGACAGGCCGTATGATACAGCGCGCGCACGCAAATCATTCGGCCACCCAAACAAACCCCCACAATCGTAACTAAGACACATCATGTATATAACTCGCCGACTTTCATCTAAT
The DNA here is from genome assembly GCA_036850965.1 of Patella caerulea. NCBI lineage: Eukaryota > Metazoa > Mollusca > Gastropoda > Patellidae > Patella > Patella caerulea. Next base: position 62,365,116 of record JAZGQO010000011.1, on the reverse strand, counting down.
AGTGTCGTATATTTACATTTTTGTAACATTTATTTGTTGATTAGTCAACGATATCAAAGTTACAGTGAGCTGGTTGAATTATAGTTACAACACGGTTTAACGTTACAACTGATACAGTCCAAGACCCCTTACGCAAGTTCAAATAGATTCAAACGCACAATTGGCAACACATATCATTACAGTTTCTATTGAAATAAGTATTTCTATCACAAATAGTGAAGACTGGACCACTAAAGTAGTCATCGACAAGTTTCTCTTCATGGTAATGCGTTCTACATTCGCATAGCGATGTTTCTTGTGTTACATTTGTAATGACGTATTACGCAACTTGCCTCCATGACATCGGCCAGTTGAAATTTCGCGTAGCAGTTGGGTTTCATCAAATCATAGAATTATGCGGCAAGGCTTCACTTTTATTTCACTGGGAATTGATGTATTATAATATGTTAAGCTACGTGCAGTACAGTTTTTGGTTAGTTTATGTGTAAATTTGGGGAGCTATAGGTCAGTAAACTTTTTGTAATCATCTGACTAAAAAAAAAACTTGCGCAAAGGATCTCTGTAGGAAAAGCTAATACCGTGGCTAGAGTAATACGGCAGACGTCAGTAGTGGAACCATTTCTAGTTGACTTAAAGAAGCGCCCATGTTAAACCGTTCGACCCCCACTTAAATTATCAAACGTGGTCGTTTGTCCGAATCTGGATATTACCGAGGACACAAGTCCACTGGTTTCCTAATTTAAATTTTGTTTAATGATAATGCACACGATTATGTAAATTGTTATAATATGAACGATCAGAATAGATAATGTACTCCATTGAATTAAAAGCGTAATATACGATGGTATACAGTCGACACTAAGCGGCGAGCATTACAAGCGTGAGGCGACAAACAGAACAATTGGCCCAACAAATTCAACTGGCATAATATAACATGTGATTGTCCAGTTCCAATAGGCTCAAAATCGAAGCAAAAGTATAATATGACTCTGTACTAACATCTTCTCTGCGATAAAGTTATCTTGTTTCAGTACGAGCTCATGTCTAAATCTCAAACCATGCTAGATAATAAACCTCGCCATATTTACCGTTTCAGATGACTGAACACAATAACATAAACAGATATAAACAATAACCAACGACACAGTCAGTTTGCCCTACTGTGAGTAAGGCGGACGCTAAACCTTATTTTTGTTTCCAATTCCAGCTATCAGCAATCAATCAGTTGAAACATTTTCATTTGTGTATAATGCTTGATAACGATTTGTGAAATCTTGTTGAAACGTCGCAGTGAAATAAACCATATTAATTGTTTTTTCCATAAAAGTATGTTTTTTGGATAGTTATACATATAGTTATCAGCATTCAACGGTACTGCACGTAGACGTGTAATTGAACTGCCTCGTTGGCTTCTACCAACACATATCATATGTTCGTTAAACGGCTATTTTTTTCAAAGGAATAAAATAAATTTCAGTGGGTCATAATACAACACTATTGATCAACGGGGCAAAATTTTGCTCGTTCTGACAAGACTCATTCGAGCTACTGGTGTTTTATTCGAATGGTGCTAGTGCAAAAAATGGTTTATACCTAATAGTAAGTGCATGAGGACCGCACTACATGCTAAAGAAAATCTACACAATAAACCTGCGGACAAGAAATAAAAATAAACAAATATTAAATCAGGTGAATGGATCCGGGGGCCAGCCGTAAGCACCGAATGCGTTGTACAGCTCCGGGTCTGTTATGATTTGTGGATCGACAACTATGCAACTTTTGAAATGCAGACTGATGCATTGTTCACTTGAAAGGGTACGCCATTCGGTTTTCGACCATTGTAAGGACGAGGTATTGGATGCCAAGTACTTACTTGTGGGTCCCAAGTCAGAACCCTCAGTGAGGCCCAATACTAATTAGTTTCTCTGGACATCGCCACGAGTGCGGTCCACTTATTATGGTCTAAAACTTAAATAACAATCAATTTATTTAAGACAATACCTAGTTACATATGCATGTATTCTTAAAAATACAACACTACTGATCAACGATTTAACACCAATACCTATTTACACACCAATACCTATTGAGGAGCTTATCATTTCCCTAGGGGTATTTTATAATCCGATTTATATATAACTGAATGAATTTATAAGTAAACGATTTAGATGTAATAACTGTGTGAATTTATAAGTAAATGTATATTTTATCTTAAAAAGAATGTTGTTTTGTCGTGATCCACTGTAATCATCTGAGTCTAATCTCTTGTTTTGTTCCTAGTAGAACTCAACCACTCGCTTAATACACCATTGGTAAGTGGCAAGTTGGATAATTGCGTGATGAAAATTTTTAAACACGGTTTTCATTAAGAACGCCATTGAGTTATTGTTCCGAATTAACTGCAATTTGATAATAATTGTGAATTCCCAAACATGAAGTAGGCTATATAGGCGCATTGTGCTGTGTTAAAACTCTAAACTAAATCTTCCATTAAACGCAATTTGCGTTGATTATTTTGCAGTGTTTTTAATAGAGGACGTTTGTCAGTTCATAAATGTATCTCTGGACAGTCTATACTAAATGCTTAAATTAATCAGAGTTCGCATTGATTGCCCCGCTGCTGTTTGACAGACAGTTCCGTTTCATCTGCTGAGTGGCCTTCCGCCCAGGCTACTTTACGGTATTTAGTACCACTGAGCTGATTGTTACTAAACGTCTCAACAACACCAGATTGTAGTCTTATTACTAAAAACACTCTATTCTATGGAACTTAATTTATATTAATTATGACGAACGCCAGAAACATTTAATAAATCAAAGCGACTTACGTGTCGAATTATTCATACAAAATACTAGAACTATTAATACGATATGTCAACGCCATTTTTATAATTCCCTCCTGATCGTAAGTCAATACCAGTGCGTTTCATAGTTATGATAATTGCCTTTAGTAGATGAAAGTATTTTGATTGCGGTCGTCTCAACCGGTACCGTTGCCTTTGTAGTTAGCAGCGGAGATTGTCAAAGGAATCTTGCCGTATTGATCCGAAAAACACAGTGTTCGTGCCAGGGCTAACTGTATGCAACACATCCAACCGTTATTGCCTCACGAGAGGTGTTTATTTCCATTCTCCCGTTTCATTGGTTGAAAGAGACACATAACGGTATATGTCCAGTTTTACGAACGACTTTTCATCAGTATTTGATTATTGTTCCTGAACTGTGGGGACAAACCTTCTCATCACTCATGTTATTGACTTTTTATTAAGATCAGGGAATATTCCAATAATTTTATCAAAGATTTTTATTATAAAGGTAAGTCTTTTTTAGTATTTGACATGCTCAATTCTACCCATGTTCCCCTTCTTTCTTGAAAAAAGACAATCTTGCTTATTTAAACATTATTGTGGGGTTTACTTAAGGTTACGTAATTTAGCAGGGCACACCTACTTCATTTTTAAAACTAATTTCCCGACTGTCAAGTCCGACAGGTCTCAACGAAAACTACAATTGATACATACCTACTCATTCTCTTGGGAAAATGCAAAAAACAACTTTCTAGATACCATTTTTTATTTAATGATTTTATTTTGTTGTTCATAGGGAGATTTGACAGTTGTACGAGCCGAACAAGATAATAACAATATAAATGGCATATGTTCAAAGTTATATGATATCTTCACACTGAATCGATAGCGTGCAACAAAATATAATATATCGATAAAAAAAATACCAACAAAAAAGTAAGGGTGTATAATATTAAAGGAAATTTATTTCCTTTTTCCAAAAAAAAAAAAAAAAAAAAAAAAATAAACATAAACTGATCTGACGGCATACTGTGCCATTATGGAACACTTAATCTAAGCACCACATGGACTGCACAATTAAATTCTCGCCCGCTATGAAGAACCGAATTTTGTTCAATAGGTAACGCCAATTAGTAGCCTAATGACATAAGCTCAAATGATGGAGTTAATTTTAAAGAAATGTAGGCGACGTAATTCAGAACACCCTCCAACATTGAATGCTTTTAAGTTGTTGATTTGCATTACCACGGGAAGTCAGAGTAACAGTAATTAATAGTCTAGTGATTGGAGCTTATGATGGGGGTAATTTTAAAGAAATGTAGGCGACGTAATTGACAACACCCTCAAACATTATAATAATATGCTTTTTAAATTGTTGATTTACATTACCATGGGAAGTCAAGAGATAATAGCAATAAATGAGTAGCCTAATGACAAAAGTTCAAATGATGAAGGTAATTTTGAAGTAATGTAGGCGACAGAATTCATAACAACCCCAAACAATACCATGGGAAGTCAGAGGAAGCCTTTGAGACATGTATAACTTTTATAAAGCAGGTTTAAACAGAAGCTAAGTACTTGATGTCCTATATCAAATCAAATTATACAAACTACAAATTGTATGAGCCCATCTGGTTATTTTCCTAAGTGAATATGAAACCTAATAAAATTTAGATTCATGTCCAAACGTTTGAATTAGGATGCACAATAATTGTTAAAATTAAACTGTTAAGGTTTCTTTTAGAGTACACCAACTCCAGTTTGGTACAAGCCTAACCACAAGATGGTTCTTGTCAGCTCCTCCATGCTGCACCACTGGAAATGGAGACCGCTCTATAAAATCTGGAGAATCGTTTTGACCAGCGAGGGGGTGAACAAACACCTTTAAAACAGCCACTTTAACCTACACACTATTCTAATAATCAATATATATATATATATATATATATATATATATAATATCATACAAAAAATACATTTACTTTTTCTAGAATGCATGGTACGACTTTTCGTTGACAGGTTGTGTGGTTTACACATGTTTATAGTACTGCTGTGGTATAGGTAATGCAACTTAGGTTTGTTTAGTATCAAATGGTAATTGAAGAAGTAACGCTAATAAAACTCGTAGCACAAAAACTCGTGGGCAAGCCATATAAATTACGTCTAAGACTCTACAAACAATAAACAACAACCATAATATATGGGATCAAGTGAATGTTAACTTTGAGTGAAGGGCCAGTTTTGAAAATACCTCGACTAACTGGTTACACAGATTATCTGTTGATGATAACTATCCATAAGATTAAGATGACGTTTAGTGGTCAACAACATCCGACATGCTTGCTGCGGATGGACGTATTGTTAAGCAGTTTATATGGAAATATTCTGACAGCCTGATTGATAGATAGGCCTTGTGTTTTAATTAGTATGCAACCCACGACTGGAGGACGGAAACATCATTATTCTTCAATATTCAGGACGGCGCCATAGCTTCGTGCGAATTTCTTGGTATGCCAGTCGCGTTTGTAATATTTACAACATTAAGCGAAGCATTTGGGAGAACAATTCGTTGTTAACCGATATTGTGATTTAGTTAGAAAAAAACCATGTATAAATTTGCATGAATATTGATTGTTATCACGGATATCGTGTAGATTTATTAGATTTTCGTTGACTTGACACATCATACATCATCAAATTACATGCATTTCGTTCTTGGTCTTCATCTTATTCTAAAATATTCACAAACAACATTGCATTAGTAGGTAGGCATTTATTGAGAGAGAGAGGGGGTTTAACGTCCACTCGACACAAACTACTGCTTGTCATGTACAACTGGTGAATCGAAAAGACACCACAAAACTTTTGATGCAACGCGCACGTGCTAACCATTCGGCCACCCCACCCCCTTGGTTAATGAAGGACAGTGCACAGTGATAATAGAGCGGTACCAAACCCATTGACAATTTGAAAGGAATAGACCCCTGTCACCCTACTTGGAGTTTCCATAAGCCTCTGTAAGAACCTCCCAATTACATAAGCACCGATAATTCCTTGGGGCGTGCGTGGATAGTTTCTAAGATATGGATTCAATTATTTAATTTCAAAATATCAAGCTTAATAATTCTTGTACTTTTCCATTTGAAATCAATTCATGATCTATATATTAATATGATGAATATCGGGGTGTGTTTTTCCAATTTAACTAAAACTTAAATTTGCAAAAATCGGGCGCACCCGGATACACTTCAGTCAAATACAGCCTTTTGGGTTGTTGTTCCTGGCCACTTACACCATAATTACAAAACATTCTGACTGACGAGGTGATAACAATATGTTTCCCTAAAACCAATTATAAATAGCACATTTGCCAGAATAAAATTCAGATCTAATATGTAGCGCATAACCATAGAAATTTCACATTTAAAAACTGTATCAAATAGTCATAGCATTATTACCGGTTCAGATCATGAAGTTATACATTTGTAAGTTCTACCGTTTGGTTTCCTATAGCGAACATATCAGAAAACTTAAAGATAAATTATGGTTGGTTAGATAACGAGTTGGTAGTTCTCACTACAATAGTTAAAAACTTGCTAATGTAAAGGCAATTTGCTGAAAATTTCAGTCAAATTGATTCACTTTTAACTTAGAACTAAGCGAATGAAATTTCCTCTTAGCCTCGATCATCATTAAAATCGGTAAGACAAAACCAGTAATCTCGATTATCCAGTTTTATTGGTAAATCACGAAGGAAAATATTTCAGCCAATCGAACTACATTCCAACAAAAATCTCATGATAGCCTCTACATCGAGAGATGATTATGGTCTGAATAGGTTAATTAATGTCTAATTAATAGTTCTTTCAGGCCTAAAGAAAGACCCACAATAGGCAGATTTTGCTCTTGCATAATGCATGTTTAACCCTCTGGAACTAAGATCTAATAGCAGTGGGGTTAATGTCACTCATAACCGAACTGTGCTAATGACGAGAGGTACACGTCAACGTATACACGGACCTTTTTTCGTCCCCCAAGCCGTCCGTCCTGAATAGTGACCCAGTGCCTATACCACCATGTATTTATTTATACAATGTACATGCAACTCAGTATTATCCATAGTATTTAAATTAAAAAGAAATCAAAATTCAATATTGATTCATTTCAATTCATATCGTGACGTAAATATATATATATACACACCTAATATCCAATATTTAACACACAGTGATATTTTATTACAAGTAAACATGAGTCATATATTATATGGTTTCAACGCAATTTATAATGAACAAAGAAATCATAACCTACAAGACTAATGTGGAATTTGTTAGTAAATGGCGAATTCACAAACAATAAAATAATTATAAGTATAAAATAATGGAGAATGGACCGTGCAAGCAGGCGCAAGCGACCGTCGTTCAATTTGGACTGTTTGCGTATTTCTCAGAAGATAATTGATTAGAAATTACAATAATTGTTTTAAAATATTTCATAAAATTCACTTTATATGCATTCAAATTATATTAATATGCCCTATGATGTATATTTTAAGGTTCCAAAAATTACGCCATGTGCACCTTACATACCTCTTTAAATATGTTTTATGAACCATTGTAGTTTACTTTACACCAGACAATTAGACTTGCCGATAAACATCTTAGAAGCTTAACATTTTCTTTATGTCAAAAACAAAAACCGCGCGTGTAATTACAGTATGATGAAGATGCTGGCGAGAAAACTTCAGCCAGTGCAAGCCTATACGAGATGACATTTATTCAATAAAAATCTGACATTCTCTTGAGACCATTAAGTTATGGAAAGTAATATCGATATGAACTTTAGATGTTAACTAAAGAAAACGCTTGCATGAATTATTGAACACTTGATGTCAGAGGTTTTATAAAGCCTCAATTGACATGTCCTGTGCCGACGTGATGGCTATTTTTTTACATGGTGTTTTTTTTTCAATTTTGGACATTCTGTACTGGTTCAGATTTGTAACATGCTAAAAATATTCTTTATCTGTAGTCGCTTGAGTATTTTGAAAGAGGGAATTAGTTATTTTGGGACTAACGTGGTTCAGTAGTATTTAAATAATTCGCTTGCACGTAGGGATCTTTAGCAGTGTCAGGAAACTAAGACACGAAGAAAATCCACGTGGTCTGACAGGACGACGACATTTATCTTATTGACGCACCTTATGCGTTAAACCACCCGGGACACCTCAACCCCTAGAAATGGTTCCACTACTGCTGTCTTCCGTCTTACTCTAGTCGCAGTAATGGTTTTTCCTACCGAGTTTCTTTGCGCAAGTTTTTTAGTCAAATGAATACAAAAAGTTTACTGGCCCAAAGCTCGCTTAATTTACAAATAAACTGACCCAAAACAGCACTGCCCGCAGCTTAACATGTAATAAATCAATTCTTATTGAAATAAAGGTGAGGCCTTACCGCATAATTATATGATTTGATGAAACCAATCTCCTACGCGAAATTTCAACTGCCCGACCGTCATGGCCGCAAGTTGCGTAATACGTCATTAGGCCTACAACATAAACAGCGGTATCTATTTTAATGGTCCAGTCTTCACTATTTGTGATAGAATTACAAACGGTGATGATGTGTGTTGACAATTGTGCGTTTGAACCTATTTGAACTTGCGTTAGGGGTCTTAGACTGTACCAATTGTTACCTTAAACACAGTTTAAGGTAACAAGTATAGTTACTACCCAACCCCTTAATATGTTAATAACGTTGATGTTGAGTTGTAGATCAGATTATGGACTATATTGCTGGCTGAAATCAAAGTGCACACAAGACGAATCTGATTCTGACGGCCATGTCGTACACTGTTTGTCATAAAACCTCTCACAGATCTAGTCCATTACAAGTTGCAAATCTCATTACCAGTAAGTGGCCATGACATATGACCCCGACATAAACTTGAGCTATTCCGCCATGTGTCATAACTGCCTGATAAAACTTAATCAAGATAACAAACTGACCGATCAGGGCTATTGTGACGGACGAAGACAATTACTGAGCGATATACAGCAACCACTTTTTATCGTCTTTCATGTCTATTTTATACAACGATCGTGCATTTTATGGTGATATGCTAACGGTTTATCGGAACCAGAAACATAAAAGCCAGAGAGCCATGGAAAAGTTATGTTTAATTCAAGCGGTAGTACATAAGCACAGATTGAAGACGATGTGGTTGATGGAGGCCAACATGATGTCCATGGGAATACTTACATGGAAGGCAGCTCGTCGTCCTTTACAAGTAATTACAAATTATGGCTTTCGAGCAGACTCAAGGAGAATAAATCATTGTGTTGTTAAGCGGTGCTAGTGTTTCTATCTTGATTACCGTTCATCGCCGATGGTCTTGTTTATTCAATTAGTAAATAATGATCCTCGTCGTAATATTACAGTAGAGTCGCTAGCTTGGAAACGAGAGTTTATAGTAATTAGTTATTTCACGCCGCCCAATTTCATAGATTGAAAATTCATATAGGTTGAAATTAACACTATGGGTCTTAATTCAATTGAATTGAAATTTAAAAAAAAAAACAAAACATATATAGACCTACCTGGACCAACCACGAAAAACTAATTATTAATCTGATAATAAAGCATTGTTAGAGATGGTTGAAAACACCCGATCTAGCAATTTGATTATACAAATAGTTCATAACAAAACTAGGGCACAGAAATTCCTTTTGGATCTAACATTGCACCGGGTAGTTTCAGAAAAGAGTAGTCCCATTAATGCGTAAATCGGCCTGTTTTCTTTAACCACGCCATGACATATAACACACACGGGTTTAATTTCCAAAAGCTGGCCAATAAAAACACACTTCTTATTATCAATATAATCTTATATCTTTGCTATGTATCAAAACAAATATTTGCAAGACTATTTTCGGTTACCGTAACATAATTTGTTATCTGGGTGTTCCATTGGTGGTTGTGGCCATTGACGAATGGTAATTTTTATGAGCAAAACATCTACAATAATCCCCGGGACTGTAATTGTATGCCTGGTAACTGCACAGCCAATCGAGCTTTTATATGTTTATTAATATAGCTCCTGTGTTTACAAAATGTATATTATTCCATTGATTCGCGTGTTATAGTAATCAAATAATAATTGTTGTTATTGAAGTCTTAACTTTGTACTTTTATTTCATCTACTTTACTGTCAGTAATCAGAAGGAAACATATTTGTAATGGTATATATTGAAGGTTGTAAACCAAGCGAAACAATAAATGTCTATACTAGGCTACAGATGCTTTGGTAATTCACCTGGATAACAAAAAAAGTTACGGACTGATTTGATCTCCAAAACGTGAAAACTTCCTCTTGTTCCACTATCTTATCGAACCCATAAACAACAAACAGGTTAGATAGTAAAATGGAAATTAAAGTTCCGCTTTTCTGCACCAATCGGGATATTTGAGAAATTAGATAATAGCGATATTGGGTTTAAAATCCACCTTATACAAACTAGGTCATTCTATTATGGGGCAACATAGGCGTAACAGTGTGAATGAATTGAAAATGAATGGGACAAACCTGCAAGCGATTATACCCTCTAACTCACGGACGAAACGACATTTACATCAATGAGATACAGTCCCCAGCCCCATATTAGTGAGTAATCTTCGATAAGTTAGAATCAAATAAATATCTGATAGAATCAAATAAATATCTGATAAATTTCGGAAATGAAATGATTCTAGTTATCTAAATCTTTAAAGGGGTCAGAAAAATTCAGATTCAAATTCAATGAATTCTGCACAAGCTTTTTTTTTAAAATGATACCTATCCATACCCGCACCAATTAGACTTGATATTAAAGCATGAATGCAGAAGATCGGATCAGGTCAATGTGCTGGTGTGTTTTTTGTGAAGTGAGGGCCGCGAGTTCTATGTCAATAGAAAACGTTAAAAGGATCATTTAATGTAATTGATTTAAATCGGAAATAGACATTAGATTAATGCACTATTTTTCAGGCATTTTTTCCTTTTTTAGGCCAGTTAACTTAATAAAAGAAGTGCATATGCTGCAGTATTTTAACAGGGTTGACCCATTTCGTTTATAATTGAGTCAACTGGCGTGGTTTGGAATTCCCGGTTGTACGTGGCATAGAGTAGGGTCGCCTGTCCAACGTCGTGGGTTTTCTCCGGGTACACTGGTTTCAACCCACTGCTAAAGACTCCTACGTGCAAACGAATTATTGAAATAAAATTGAACCATGTGTTAGTCCCGAAATGACCTAGTTTGTGTCGAGTGGACTTAAAACCCCATTTCTCTCTCTTTCTCTCGTTAACAACAATTTGCTGAAATCTTGATAGTATTCGTTTAGTGCATCGAACGCAATGGCATCACATAGCTATACAAACAATTGGATTGGGGTAAACAGGCTGATTTTATTATGGTAATTCATTGACCTATTGCTGAATACAACTGCCGGTGGAACCATTGACTTCTTCATATAATTCCCGCACAGTAATCTGAATTGACATACACAGCCTGAGTAGATTTTAGATTATAGTTGGCTACAAATCTGCCATAATCAATGCAATACAGGGCGGAGATTATTTTAGGATGACCATCGTCTTGATTTCCCGAATGAGTTACTTCGGATCTACATTTTCGGCATTCATGTCTTGAAACGACTTTTGTAAGGAGGTCCTATTCGTTTCCATAGAGCAGTCTCTCTCGGATGGGGGGGGGGGGCAGTTAGTGTGTGTGCGTTGTGTCATAAGGTCTGTCTGCCATTAAGTCAACTGGCTTACTTTCGATTCCCCGGGTCGCCTGTCCAATCTCATGGATTTTCTCCGTTTTCCTTCCACCCCCCGCGCACAAACGAATAATTGATATAAAACTGAACCATGTTTTAGCCAAGAAATGGCCCAGTTTGTGTCGATGGATATTAAACCCTATTTCTAAACCGAGCATGACATATTTGTTGTTGACATAATAGTATGTGTTTCAGCAGCGTATTAGTTTTATACACAGAGGGTCACGCCATTGTTGGATATGTCTATGCCTGGAAAAGGGATAACAAATAACAAAGTCTTCATTATTAAACAGTCTATGATCTGAAAATGGTTGTCGCCAGTTTGTAATAGTAACGCACATTGGATACCTTTTAAAATATAGAGAATTGCGTCCAAGTTGTTGACATTGGTAGTCACAAGGTCAGTCTTCCACTAATTCTCTTTCTCTGCCATCCAGCTGTAAATGCTTCTATTAACACCAATCGTTGAAATTGATCAATTGTTTGGAATTAGACTGGAATCACACAGTAGCGTGGATTGGTAGCATACCGCCGTCTCTCGTGTTATGGAGCTCACGTCCGTCAAATTATCTTGTATACCAATATATCACCCGTATCAAAATAGATCGGATGATCTCCCTATATTCTTTGAAGCTAATTTACCTTAAAAGCTACAATAATAGAATGCTTTGTTGCCTCTCCGGAGTTTTATGTTTTAAAACACATCTACAAACCATTGTTTTACTGAATAAATGCGCTATAGTTTTGCTTTAAATCAAATTATATCTGATTGTGCGAGCAACATTGTAGTACAAGAATCCTGGCATAATGCGTACGTACACTACTTACAGGCTTATTCATTTGAGTTACGACAGATTATAGAGCGCTGGCAATTCGCAATATAATAGCTAAAAACTAGATAATGTAAAGGGGATATGCTGAAAATGTCAGTCAAATTGTTGCTTTAAGCCGAGAAAACCTTAGTAGATGGCATGGTGAATTGATTATGGTCTTATTGTATTAATAAATGCATAATTAATAAGTTACAAAATTCCAGGCCTACAGAGAGACATGCATAACTTGCCATTAAAATACCTGACCTAACAAATCGTTTTCTCTAAAATACCAAGCGAATTAATTTCCATTCCGTTTTGATATTTTTGGATACTATTCAGCGGATAATGTTACTAAGTTAACGAGGAGCTTAGTCCAAGAAACTGGGTATTTCAAACTAGTTTAACAACCCACACAGGGACCCACTGACACTGTTTACTATGCATATGTTCTATTATTATATTGTCGTTATGGTGTTCCGGAGATAAAGGTGTCTTAATGACATTGTAAGTTTAACATTAAGTCATTTAGAGGGCTCAGTTTCTTGGGTAAATGTGTTTTCAACCAGAAGCGTACACGCATAATGTTTTGATAGCATTTGTTAACACGTCATCCTCGGGAGTTTTGATGAATATCATTCATCTATGTAAATAAAAATCAACCGTCCATTAAATTACATGTCACGAAAGAGAACAGACTTGATACATCGCACTGGATTGAGTATTTTTTCCATTTCCACAGTGATTAACCTGTAATTAATATAGCGCATTAATTTAACCGGTGGCAATCCTTAAACTATTTTAGAATTAACTAACGACATTCCTTGAAATATTGTGCAACTGGGACCGATTACTGGAATACGGTGATATTAACAATACTGGCATGTCGATACCTTGTATACGACTTCATGTTAAAAACAACTGTAACACATGGAGCTTAAGAAGTACCCATACAAAACCTTCTTGGTAAAATGGATAAATGATTAAGTAGCTGTCAACAGATTTTTATAAGTAAAAGCGATTGCTTAATTACACTACCAAATTTTTACACTAATAGGATTGGGTTCATGGTAATGATTACATGGCTACATTTTTAAAACTTGATATTTTTAGCACTCGTTGTACTTGAGGGTAAGGTTAAGGATACGTGCATATTGATGTAATTCATATATCTAAAATACTGGTTAAGACATCAGCAGTTGGACTAATTATTCGTACTGTTGAGGGCTATAACCGGTATAAATATACAATGTTGTACGGCTGAGAAAGAATTATATCAAATTGTTAGACCTCCCTGGCCATTAGATTTCCAAGACATTTTGTATCACAAGGTCCGTCAATGAGTCAACTGGCGTGATTTTCATTCCCCCGTTGTAGGTGACAAGGAGTAAGGTCACCTGTCCAACTGCGTGGGTTTTCTCCAGGTCATCTGGTTTCCTACCACGGATAAAGACACCCATGCGCAAGCAAAGTATTGAAATAAAATTGAACCATATATTAGATATTCCCGAAATGACAGACATTACCCCCCCCCCCATTTCTGTCTTGGTAATATATATAAATATATATATAGTTACGCTATCATATTAAAAAGTCTGAAGAGGTTCCGACGGAACTGAAAGCGCTAACTTTAAATATGTAGTCTGTTTTCTTTTCAAACATCTTATTTATTTATATATATATATATATATATATATATATATTAACTATACAGTCTCACAATGTCTGGTAATATATATATTAATTATGCAGTCTCACAATGTAAACCAAATAAACTTTAGAGTATCTCTTTTTTATATTTTTGTCCTATTGTATTTAGTAAAGATTAATATAAAAAAAGTTAAGAATTTATTTTCGATCTGGGAAGAAGGAGATTAAAAAAATAACTTGCAAATCGCTATCAGTTCCGCCATTAATAACTATTGTGATGCGTTAAAAATCAAACCTAGTTCAGAAAATGCAGGTTAAACCATTACACTGTGCTCAAAACTGAAAATCTGGTTGGTGATTTAAAGAAACCAAAATCTTTGTTCAAGCGACGACAAAACCATAATTTCTTTAAAGGCCCTAGACACAAAACTTTATTTCGAAATTTGAAGGCTAAAGTTAGAATCTGTATGACTTATGGAAAACCTAACGGCTAAAGATATACGATATCAAAGTAATGTGTTATAAATCAAACTCAGCAGGTAAAGTGTAGAAAAAAACCCTATTAAATTGTGAGATGAAACTATGAGAACCCAGTTGGTGATTGAAAGAAATAATTTCCTTAACGGCTCTAGACACAAGTTTATTTTCGAAATTAGAAAGTTAAAGTTGGCATCTGTATGACTTATGGACAATTTTGCGCTAAAGTTATACGATATTTTAAAAGATTATACACATTAACCGGGGGGGGGGGCAGCATCTTTTATATCATAAGATCTGTGGTTAGATGCAACAAGGAGTAAGTTCGCCTACCCAACCTTGTGGATTATCTTCCGGGTTTCTCCCAATGTTTATTACCCTACTCGATTATTACTTCCAAATTGACAGTCTGTGTCGAGTGGACGCTAAACACCCAATTTCTCTCCATTAAATGCGGAAGGGCAGGATAGACGACAATAGGTGATCACATGAATGTGGCCGCTTATTTGATAAAATCCGGATTAGGGTATATTTAAAAAAAAAAACAAAAAAAACAAACATGCTCAGACATTTTTATAAAAATCTTGACTTCCACTGTTCACTGGGTATGCCACAAGGGAAATCACAAAGAAAATGGCTCTAACTGAGGATTATAGTGCAAACCATATATCACAACTGTTTCCTTTTTTAATTTCAACAATGGACATAACAAAGAAAAGGAAGAACGCCAGACACTAGTTTATAAAAGTGACCTAGTCAAACCAAAATAGGCACGAACATTATACATAAAGAAATAAAAAAGAACAATATTGTTTTAATCGTGATTGACATAATATAATGAACGTAAATGTAAAGCCGTTTATTGCCTTTGGGCTATCTATTTTGATTTTCATACGCCCACATTGAAAGGTGGTCGTATATTGTCGTCGCCCCCGTCCGTCGTCCACTATTCCTTGTCGACGCTCTAGAGGCCAAAGTTAATATACGATTTATACACAGCATATAAGGTCATGGGACGAAGAAGCCTATTGATTTTCAGCTAATTCCGATGATTAATGCCAACGTTATGGCCCTTGATCACTTCAAAATATCTTGTGGACGGTCTAGAGGACAAAGTTAATACTCGATTGTCTTTATATTTATACACAGTTTTTAAGGTCATGCGACGACGAGGTCCGTTGATTTTCAGCGACTTCCAATAATTACTGCCAAAGTTATCTCCTTTGATCACTTTGAAAAATATTTGTGACGCTCTAGAGGCCAAACTTATCATCCGATTGACTTCAGAGTTTAGGGTCTTGAGACGAACAAGTATATTGTTTTCAATGAATTTTGATAACTTAACAGCTAAATCCATGATATTAAATCTTTCGTATACTAAACATTAGCATGGGACAGAACTTTATAAAAGCCAAACAAATTCTAATGATTCTCTGATTACTACTTAATGAGTTTTTACTCTTAATCCAATTTTAGTGTATTATAAATATTTCATTTCAAAAAAAGTAAAAATATGCGACAACTCTTGTTGACAGTCCGGACGATTTGGATGCTGTGGGCGGATGTTTCGTTGCTCGGCAACCTATCTTTGTTCGTCTTTTATATGGTAACATGTACTCAAATTGTTTATTCAACAGATAATTTAGAAACGATTATATCAATTTTTGATAATCTTCCAGCTTGGGTTTATAGAGTTCTATCAAAAGATTTTAGAAAAATTTGGTGCTGATTTGTTTAGGCCACATCTCGGTGATATCATCTGCAGGTGATGCCAAATGTGGCCATATTTCCAATTCACCATGTACCTGTGTACATACTGAACAAAATTGTAGTTTACAAGGGGTTCAAATTCACCATGTCTCTTTATACATACTAAACAAAATTGTGCAAGTGGTTAAAATTTAGCAAATAATGACAAGATGTTCTGTGCCCTTCCCACCCGTTTCACTGATATCTTGGTATTGCAATGTTCACCCTGTCCGAAGTAGTCTTCGATATGTTTGGAACGGATAACTTTCTTATTTGCGAATATCAGCAAAGGCGGAAACGGATATGATAGTATTTTGCAGTCGAACAAAAAGTAATTAAATCACCATGAAATATTTTATTACATATTTCTTTAAAAGCACTAACCTTTCAGGGAGTAGCTTTAAACACAAAATCCCGATCGGGAGAAAGTTTTTTCTTGATTTGCAGTTAAAGACTGTTTGCGGTCATTTTGTTTGGTAGACAATCACCTCGATTTTGTTTCCGCGAGAGAGCTATTTATAAAGTTCGTTGAAAACTTGAGTATGGATAGACCAATAATCAAAAGGATGTGTACAGCTCCAGAGAACGATGGGGGCTTAAACCATTCCATGTTACACTGGTTATGACAACCTTAAGCGGTTTCCTCAGAAATTTTAAGTCGATGTTACATTTCCGTCGGCCATTCTATCTTGTCTGTACTTCTATAGCTGATTTGTCTGGAGTTGGCGAAAGAGTCTTTGATGTTTTCAGCTTCCCATATCCACTTCCCCCCTACAAGAGTTAGCCTTCATTACATTAATTTAGAGCAAATAGGCTTATTAGGAAGAGTACATTTCCAGCCAATATAAGGGACCAGTGTACATGCTTATAAAATCACAAAAAACTATATTGTGATCAAGATTGCGACTGTCTGTAAATTCTTTTTGATCTCAGGGTGGTATTTGGGGTTGTTTTAATGTAACCGCTAGTGGCAATAATTGTACAAATAGGCAAGAAAATACATATCCATCATATAATCTTTTGATTTTTCTAATGGAAATATGGCGGTCGTTCATTTTAAGGTTATGTGCCAATTTATGTTCTCCGTGATCAATGAAATCACAGAGATGTAGTCAAAATTAATTCTCATATGAGTAATAGGTCTACTATTTTCTGGTCCTCTCATCTCACCAAATCTATCATCGTTCGGAACTATCAATTTTGGAGGAGTTGAATCATTACAAAGATCCTATCATGTTTTCTCGACACTATCCTGAAATCTCGTCTTCAGTTAAAATGGCCTGGATGCGTATTAGTCGTCTTATCGAAAACATCAATGAAAACAAAATAACATTTAAAGCTATAGTTAATTCTCCCTCCATTTTCGATTTTTGTAAATTGGAAAACTAATTCATTTTTCTTTTCTTTCGGTGTTAACTATTGGACTTCACGCCATTTATTGTGTTACAGGTTTAATATGTAGAAACCCGGGTTTTGGAATTCATGATCTCTCGGGAGCAGTGTTGACAAGTAAGGTACTTCATTAGTTTTTTCTAAGCCGACAAGGCCAGTTCTGCATTGAATTGGACGCCGATACCCGTGCCAAATTCGATTCACCTAGCACATTGCTAAATTAAGTTTGTCCAGAACGAATCCTGAGGGATGCTGATAGAGGCTCATGATGAATGATAAAAACAAAAACTGGAATACTAATTGCGTCTTCAACTTATCCGGATTTCAGTAGACATTTTATAGGTAAAAGGAACCTTAGATCACGTTTGGGTAATGAAAAGAGCACTGCAGTAATGTCTTGATTTGTCTGCCGGCCCTTTCTAATGGTTGATTTTCTTTTTTCAAATTCATTTATTGATCGCCTTAAACGATATATTTTGAATCTTACAATGAAACCACTTGACTGCATTCTATGTCGATAGACTAATGCTTAAATTGGTCAGAATTCATTATTGCAGCCCATGCTAAATGCTGCTTCCGTATTGTGCAAAGATATTTAGGTAATTTGACACTTTTATATCAGGATATAAAGATTTAAAAGGGTGTTTTATTTAATGTCAAAGTATAATTGACTTCATAAATCTCTTACGCCTGGGGTTGTGAGACAGAGATAAAATAAAAACATATTTGAATCCAGAGAGAGGATATTTTACAAAAAGTTGACCGTTTATGTGACACTTTCTGAAAACCCCCATAGGAAAAAAAAAACCTTTTTTGATATTTAATTAGATTGCACAAAAGTCAATCTTGGTATTTCTTGTTGGAATTTGATGGTGGTGACTGAGGTAGTTTGGACATGATCTCACCGAATAGGGTTTAATTAATTCGTTTTAAGGTCCATTACAAATAACTGAAATGTTTTCATATTACCTTACCCCCCCCCCCCTTCAACGCCATTTCTGAATTTTAATCCCACATAACGATAACAGGTTTTTTTCTGCCACAAATAAGCTTCATCTTAAACATCTCTCGGGAGACTAGCCTAACTCCTAAAGGGCCAACGGGGGATGAAGCTGTTTTGTGTCCACATTTTCATTTTAAAGCGAGGACCCTGACAAGAATGTAAACACTGCTAACTTTAGTACACATTGGCGTGCACGAAAAAAAAAACTCGCGGCAGTTGGACTTCAAAGTAATAGTAGACCACAGTGCCACTGCCCCGACAAAATTTCCCCCATATCACACTGCATGGCGTATGCCCGTCTTCATAATAATAGCTTCACACATGCTTCTTCTTATCTTGGCTTTAAACAAGAGGTCAGGGCATGTGAACAGAGTATGAAGTCAGCTAATCATTTACTCAATGCCGATATTTTCTCATCAATTACATTCCAGCTTTTTAAAAATGCCACACCGTTACAGATCATTTACATGTTGCTGGTATCAGTTATAATCCATAATAGTGTTAGATATAATATAGGTTTTCAATAATAAATGGTAATTCTAGGTAATATAGACATTAGAATCGCAGACACTTATTTAACACATCATTACCTGAACGGTAATAAACTATTGAGCGATATAGAACTAAATGTAATTTATAGGGTGGAAACGCATTGATTGTAAACAATCTACTGAAAGACACTGAAAGTGTTGGATATGTTATAAGCCAGTAGACTCATCTATTTCAGTAAAATGGACGCACTTTAGACCGAATAAATGAAATGGGGTTTAACGTCCTACAAAAACCCGGTTAATGAAGACGAACGGTGTGCTTTAAAAAGAAAATTGCCCGCCTACTATTCGTTGAATTTCATTTGTCATGAATTCTTCCACAAGAGTAAACTTGTGGACCTTGAGTTTTTGTTTCATCCCAACGACTAGGTTCTTTATCCGTACCCGGTTTTCTACGTTTTACCAATGATCGCATATTCTTTCTGATCCTTGTAACTAAATTGATCTTGTGTACATACGTTTTGTTTATTAGTACCCGACATGTCCATTTACTAACCACCTACGACAATTATTTTATATTGGGATGGACTTGTTTTCAATCGTTTCCTACAACGTAATTATGATTAAATCAATTTTAAATTCCATCGTGAATTTAATGCAGACTTTCTATAAACTGTCACAATTGACGAAGTAGCCCTAGCCAGCAGTTTCATGAATCACCATCACCCTTAAACTCTGGAGTATTTCCTGAGTAGTCTTGTTTCGTGTTAAAAGGATTTTATAATGTTACTTCATTTGGTTTGATTAATGCAACCACATTGTATAAGATAACTATAAATACATGTACATTATGACTTGTGTAGGTTGATTGTTGATCTCATTCAAGGAATAGTGCAGAATTTATACATATATGTGATCCAGTACAATGTTTGTCCCATAACTCGAGGCTTTATAGTAAAGTGGCTGGCTTAGTTTTATTTAAGCTAACAGAAACATTCTGAGATTCATCAACTAAAATGAATGCTTAGAACAATGGCACACCCACCCTTATTGTCTCTCTTAAAATGTGATTGATCAAGTATAATATACGGCACGTGATTTTACCAAGCAACTTGTTCCCCGACCAATAGTTAATAATAGATGTGAAATGACCATTGGTACCGTCTTGTCTGGAGCTGAGGTACATATAATAGATGAATACATATCCCCAGGTGCCACGAAGATAACCGACTTTTATCCACTGTCTATCTAATCTTGACAATGGCTAATTGAACGGACTAAGCGCACTTGATAAATACTATTATTCCCTTTTTTCATTTATGTTGATATAGATCTAAATATTGGCTATTTTTCTTCCACTTTATTGTCCGACCAGTTTATTCATAAAGATAAACGACTAAGATTGGTTGCTTGAATGGTAGTTTAATTAACCTATGCATCCGGCATCATTTGGCCAACCCGCCCCGGGCCAGTGTTTTAGTAAATCAGTATAATATTTTTGTATAAAACAGTAAGAAATGTACGCCACTTATAGTTAGTTGCACGTTAAGAACGACTGATGGAATCGACCGAATTGGATTGAGATTGTGTTTGAAGTTTCTGTACCCATCGGGCTAATGAAGACGAAGTAACCCCTCTAGGGGCGTGTTCAGAAGTTTTTGCAGCGAGGGATCAAATGTGTGGAAACGTCAAGTTTGGCGCAAAGTCTTGGGGACTACCCGAAAATTTGATCGAACCAGAATAATATTGCTGCCTTAGCAAGATTGGTTGTTCAACGTTATTTCGATGAATGTTGCATAACTAAAAATGTTTAGGCGGGCAGGAAAGGGTCCGAACGCCGTTTGGACATCCGCGTTTCCTCACTGTGATGATGTATCGTCTAAAGTGTCAATTAAGAAATATTTGTTTAACCGAACATGGTGGTGGATCTAACTCTGCTATTGGCATGATTTCCACTTCATCTCTTAACTTGGTAAATAAATGGACTGTTATGTTCCTTTAAAGGGGAAGTTAAGACTAATTGTTTCGGGTACTAGTTTATATCCATTATTTTATTGTATTTACCAAACACTCGTGAAACTTTGGTAGCACTGATATGAAATATTTATTATGTTTTTAAAAGTTAATAATAGTCAGAATAACAAGCGTGTACATGGCAATGCTATGTTCCCAACAATCACGATTCGCGCTGCGGCCTATCCCGTGCAGTTGTCAGTGGACCTCGAGTGTTCATCCCATCCGAACGACTAAATACTATTCTTGTCAGAATCCCCTCCCTATCCTGTACCACTGGCAAGGGGAAAACAAGCTGGAAAATTCCCGGAATCTTTCGCGACCAACCCCTGGTGAGGAACCCACACCTTCTGGTTCATGCGTCAGCGCCTTACTGCCCCCCCCCCCCCGCCTGTTCCGAAAAAAACAAAAGAAACACCAAAAAGACCCCTGGTTTGTTCAGAAACATAGAGTCCTAATCCTCACTATGTAACATTGATATATGCCGCGACGTTTCAATATTTTTGCTTGAAATGATACTAGTGGTGCTGATGGTATTCCATATAAATCGTCTTTCAGTATTATGTAGTTTTGCCTTTCCATATTTCAAACTCAGAGTTGCGCCCGACATCAGTTTAAGAATCTCATGAACTCAGTGACAAACCACTTCTCAAATCAGACAAGAATCGTTAAGTCACTTCGGTTTGCGTAATATTCTTGATTTGAATCCGTCAACACGTGATTATCTATAACAGGTTTCGTCTGATAGAATCGGAAGAAAACTTCAGAATATCCGATGAAATAATTTGTTTGGTGTTCATCACCCTGTCAGCATCTTTCATGCACTAAGACAGATGGGAAAGGAACAATATTTCTGTAAGGTTCTTGATTTAGGTCTGAAATGTTTTATGTATGTTCCGAAATGTCCCATGTTTCCCGAATCGCCGTGCAACACCTTCTTCGGTTTACCCACACTGGCTGGGCTCTCTTGTGTGCAGGGCTGAGTCAGGAGCGGTTGGTCATAATTGTGTTAAAGCCGACCATGCATGCTATTTCTGAACAAAGTTCCTGTTAACGCCAAGAACTTGTTGCAGGATTAGATTTATAATGACGGAATCAACTGGGTGACATTATCAAATACAGAAACCCCGATATCGTTCAAAGGTCAATTTGATCAATACGTAATTAAAGGGAAATTTATTTACCCATGAGTCAAAGCAAACGTATTTTATAGCCACTGTATAACATCAATAATACTGAATAGTAGCTGATCAACACTTCAAAGGGTCACTAGCAATTGATCTTGTGTTGTACAACTGTTATGAAAATACCAATTTAACATGAATACTGAAAAAATACCAGTTAAACATGAATACAATAGTTTGTGATCTTCAAATTTTAAATAGAGTATTGTTATATATTTGTAAATGCAAAAGAGTTCTCTTTTGGGATACGAATAAACCCATCTAGTTGCAAAGATAAATCTAATTTCTTTTTTTTGTGTATATAACAAGTCAAAAAATAGAAATGGAAGGACACTGTTTCTTCCCATTGTGGAAACACCTATCAAATGCTTCATGAATTGTAAAATGCGAACAAGTTTTTTATGTCTAGTCATCTATTTATGTGGATCATTTTCAGACTTCAAAGAGATGAAAATAAAGTATTTATAAGATCCAAACAACGGGAAACTTGAAATGCTTCAATGGTATTTTCTAATTGAAATGGAAGTACACAGGGCACAATCCGAGGGAATGGTTGTCATGCCACAGTCCCCACGTAGCTTACTGAAAACGCGGTAATTATATGGCATAGAAATTTGAATTGAGCTAAGAGTGCCCCTCCCAGTCAAATTGAAACTATAATGTGGGGGTCGACCTTAAGGTCTGTCACTAAGTCAACTGGTGTGGTCTTGATCTCTAGACTGCCAAGTAGTAGAATCACTTTCTCAATCTGGGTGTATCCCCCCACTGCAGACCTCCACGGTCCACGTATCTAATGACATTCCCGAATTTGTATCGCGTTGACATTAGCCCCCCCCCCTCTATCTGTGAGAGAACATGAATTGAAATTTATTATGTAAGATACATGTATAGTATGCTTCAGGACCAACCTAGAAGTACACTTGGTTAATATCTATAATAAATTTAATATTTTTAATTGATCCAAATGCCAAAGCAGCATGTGCCATTTCCATTGTGATTGATTAGATTAGTGCTACGAGGCACAGATATATATCTCATGATATTATTCTCAAATGCATGGTTTTCCAATTCATGAATACCATATTTACATACACTTACCTCCGTGTTACGAAAATCGTTAATTTTTTGATTATTGTAATAAAATAAACAAATAAATTCGATCTATTGATAAGCTCACACAGGCAGCAAATTGCAAACAAAGAGCAGCGTCCGTTTGAATCGGTGATCATGTTTACAGGGAATTACTGGAAGATTTTTTTTATAAAAAAAGTCCACAAACACTTAGTCAGATTAATTCGTTAACCTCGGATGACTACTAGAAGCAGTACACAATGGGAGTGCATGTTTAAAGATATGCGTATTTTATATGGGACATTTGTTTCCTTTGAATCCTTCCAGACGACTACATGTTAAAACTAGACACTGAATTAAAGTTATTCATTTCCATCAGATATCACATCAATAAAAACACGACCAAAAAATAAACCGAAGAAAAAAAAAAGAACAACCCAACAGAAAAGAACTCGTACAAAGCAAAACCATTTTTCCCCAATGGTCTTTAGGGAGTATTACAGAGTTCCAAATGCTGACAAAGACTTAGTCAATAACCACTGGAGTCTTTTACAAAACAAGTCGGAAGAACAACCTATGCTACACAGATCTATTCAGTTTCCCTCGACGACGATGTTCGATCTACGAGAAAATTCTATCAATTTAGCACTGTGAGAATTAAACAGAATTGTATTGCTTTGTTGGTTTTTTGTTTTGGGACGAAAATAAATCTTGAAAGCTAAAAGGCTAGAACATTAAAGGTGCTGAGTTTTCTACAACATTTTCTTTCAGTCAACACAGCAATGTGCAACATGAATCCATAAATGGATTCCTTTTAAGTGAAACTATTTTATCGTGAAAAGTTCGGACAGTTATCTATATTGACTTTGAGCTTTTCATCCTGTCATCCGATTCGTCACACCCATTAAAATTTTAACATCAGTCATATCAGATGTTCTTTTTCACCTATTAAAAAATTAAACCTCAATTAGATGGACTACATAGCCTGTAGACAGTTATACTTTGTATCTCTGGCAGCAAACTACGAGGCTTCTTCGGCTGTTCCTAAAACTGGCACAGTTTAAATAATGTTTAACAATGGAGTCAGAAAAGTTTTATTTTATTTAACTAAATCATACTCAAAAATCAACATCGTGTCACTTGCTAAAGAACGTTTTTTAAAAATAATAATTCCCCTTGCGTAAAATTCTTCTTTAAATCTGAAAATTCATAAGGTGTTATGAACGAAATTGGCTACTAACTAGAGCAACATTCATTTCTGGGGCGTTTAACAGATGGTAATACGAATGTAGAATTTTGAACATGACACGAAGTGGTGGTCAACAGCCGAAACATGTGTGATGCTTACATGTCGTACGATGGCACCAGTACCACACACAACAACGTGATTTTCTCTAATATCCTTGGGGGGGGGGTCTAGAGTGTCGCGCCAGGACCTCTAACTGGCCGGTGACCTCTGGCTTGCCGCTGTGGTTTCGATCTCTGGTGTGAGCGTATGTGGCATGGAGATGGGGTGGCCTTCTCACCCTCATGGGATTCCTCCGGACAGCCCAGTTTTCCCCCACTGCTAAAGGCCCCTACGCGCATGCGAATTGTTGAAATAAATTAAGCCATATGTTAGTCCCGATCGGCGAAATGACCTAGTTTGTGTCGAGTGGACGTTAAACACAATTTTCTGTATTTCTCTCTCCGTTATATCGAGTTGCTCGTGACATATTCAGGAAGATGCGTTTGCGGGTCACAATATTGTGTCCCGAAATTGACATCTGATAGTCACGCGATCACGTAAATGAATAAATTCGGCGCCGATCGTTACACATCAGGCCATTCTCGGGCCCCGACAAAAGTTTCATTGTCAAGCTGATGTCGTAAGATGCCCTTACGAATGGTGCGATTTTTTACGATCAGAGACGAATTGAACATTTACGGTCCGTGTTCATCTTCTTTAACTCGTATATCCGATGAATATCACCAAAGATTCCATTTGAATCGCTATTTGTCTTTGAGGAAAGTCTAAATCTTAAAAATGAATCAACCGATTCACCATGACGTTTTCATTTACCGGATAGTTTTCATTCTGCTGAAGATGAATATACTCAAACATGTATCGCAAATTTAAAATTATATTTTATGTTAAGTATTTATAGCCCTTAAACCTACATTATGCAAGAGCTAAATCTGCCTATTGTAGGTCTCACTTTGGGCCTGAAATGTTATAAAAACTATTAATTAAACATTATTTAACTTATCCAGACCATAACCAACAGTTGGACAGATGAACAAAATTATTTTCAGGATTGAGGATTCTTTCAAACTTCTGTACTTAACTGCTTACTCCCTGTGCCTTGATAACGACAAGAGACTACTTAAAGTTCCTAGTCATTGTTTTGCATAAAGTTATGTTTATTTTTTTCAAGGGGATCGCGTGGTTATCCCTGCATCGCTAGCCTAGTTATCCCTGCATTGGCCGAGAATATTCATCTCGATTTCCCCTTGTCAGTGATGCAGAACGGAGGGCCTGACAGGGACAGCTGTCTAGTCGCTCGGCTGAGACGAAAAACCGAGGTCCCGTTTACAATTTGGCGTGCACGTAAAAGATCCCTTGGCAGTTGGAATTCGATATAAGAGTCGGCCGCTGCCCGGTCATAGCACATTGTAAGGCGTATGCCCGTCTTCCATTAGCCCAGGTTAGACGTAGAAGAGTAGGACGTTAAACCCCATTTCATTTCATTTCAAAGGATTAATTGTCTACTTCATTGACTGGAAGTTTTATTTATGATACAGCTTTTAGTTTTAATCCATTCAAACGACCAGATCCTCGAACTAAAGGAGGATGACCCAGATAGCAAAAACTGGTCAGCTTTCATCCGTTGTAAAAGTAATAAACTGGATTGAAAACAGTTGGAGATTACAGTGACTTTATTGATGTTTGTCGCGTAACGACAGCAAAGCAGATTTCATGGATTACTTATGCCATTTATTTCTTTAGGTTATATTGTTTCTGGAATGCTTCACGGTTTAAACCAGTGATCTTGATATTTAAATACATAATTCAACATGTTTTATTGTTTCCTGTAGACTGAGCCATTGTTCCTAATCTTAAAAAATATTGATTTTAAAATAATACACCGGGTACGTAATAGAATTAGAAAGCATTATATATATTTTTAATTTACTTTTTTATTGACTTACACATGAATTACCCTGATTAGAAAATAAAATCACATTGACAGTTTTTCGTCTTTGGAAAATATATTCTTCGAGATTTAATGAAGCTTACTATTGAATTCATTGATCATGACATAATTGAATTCATATCATCAGTAATTCATGATGCATGTAGTTCTATGTTTTTTTAAACGCCCACCTTTTCGTTGCCGTTGCGCAATAGAAATCTCACTTTTTAACGGATTTATTTTAAATTTGAATTCATTGAAGTTATTGGATATGCGTGTACATGATCATGATAAATTTATGGAATATATAGTTTTATGTACCCACCTTTTTTGCTACGCGATGGATACCGCGTCGATGACTATGTCTTGGTCGAGGATATGTATGCGGATGTTCAATCTGGTTTCCCCTGTCATTGAAAATAGTTTTTTTGGATTGAATCAAAAACTAAAAGCTTGTACATATCTGTTACCGCGACTTAAAGATACAATGACAATTTTAATCGAAATAGGGGCATAAGCGGTAACGTCATTGTTAGGTCCAAATGTCCATAATATTGCATTGCATGGTATATGCCCGCCTTCATTATCCCGGTCTATGTAAAAACTCCCAAATAGAACACTACGTAACGTATTCTAGCCTTTTATTATCCCGTGGTTTGCAGCAACGCAAAACCTAGCCCAGGATTCTTGTAGTACCTTAAGCACTATCCAGTCCCATCTGATAACACCATATGAAACGTTAATTAATTCTGTTGTGTGTCAGCTGTTTGATATCTGATAAATGTCAAATAACTAGGCTCGCCCATATGTAATGATAGGGGTCATACACAAGTTAGAGCATGGTTGCTCTTTCTACAATATTCATTATACTAATTAATGATATTCGCGTACCCAACTAACTGTATTGCATTGTCTCATTTTTAAAAAAAAAAAAAATGATAATCTAAGGTTCCAGACAATAGAAGTTTCTCTTTATCAAATAAAACAGAATTAAACTCTTTCTTAACAAAAACAAAGCTAACCCTGTAGCGATAGATGTAAAGATTAATTGGGTTTAGCTGTTAGAGGCGACGATTTCATGTGATTTATCTTGTGATTATGTAGCGGTGTCTATAAAAATCTGAATGACTGATACCAAAATAACGTGAATCTGAACTAATGCGCTACCCTACTAACTAATATTAATGACCACATAAAGCAGATTAGCTCTCCACAGCCCACTATATCTAGCAATAAAGAAAGGATTGAGACGTTTGTTTACTACTTTATTTCTTCGGATCCATTAATGCCGATCTTTATCCCAAACTCGTAACACGGGCTTCAATATTATTGGTCGGTTGATGAATGTATAACTACAAATTAAAATATTTTACGTACATCGACATTTATTAAAGCAAAATATGAATGGTGACGACGAGATCCACTGTATCTAGCAGTTAATTCCCATTGCAGACTTCGTCAGATCATAGGCCACGAGATGTAGGCCTAAATTGCTGTGCAATGGGCCTCGTAATCAACAGCTATACACACCGTTCCATCCCGAGTAAACTACATCCGGGTATGTCTTTTATATTAAAAAATCGTATGCTAGCGATGTGATCCGATTTGATTATTCCACGCTAAGAACACATTTTTCTGGATCGTCTCATTAAAGATACATTGTCAAGTTTCTGTTACGGAAATCTGCCATCTTCATCTCTAAATTACATAGGAATACATACAAATTGAGATTTTTAAACAGAGAAATCATTTTTATATCGATGTAGGATCACTTTGTGATGTTATTTCATTGATGCAAGGCATTATTTTTTTATGCAGCTGAGCAGGGTGGGGTTTGAACCCCCCTCTGGATCCGCTCCTGATTGTTTAATATTAGATAACGAACTGACAGTTCCTCCTATAATAGTTGAAAAATAGATAATGAAAATAGAATTTGCTCAAAATTTAAGTCAAATTTTTCCACTCTGAACCAAGATATAAGCTTTTGAATTTTTCGGCTAGCCTCGATCACCATCACTAAAGTCAGAACTATAAAAAAAGTAAGTGTCGATCATGCATTTTTACGTTTAATTATTTTTCAAAAAATGTATTCCAATCCGCTAAAAATAGCAGTCTAGCGATGACATCGAGAGTTGGTTTTGGTCTAGATAAGTTAATTAATGGCTAATAATTAATATAGCATTTTAGGTCTTAAGAAAGACCTGCAATGGGCAGAATTAGCTCTTCCATAAGGTGTGTTTAATATAGTGAAGAGACCTCGCTTACCAATAACATTTACGTCACGTCTCTATTCGATATTCCATTATGAGCTTTGAATCCTATTTAATCAAACACAAATATGGCAATATTATTGTCTCTAAGATGTGTGATTGTGTTATAACTCAAGTCTTTCAACCGAGATGTCTTAACGTATTCACCTATTATTTTACCAAGAGCAGAAACATGTCTGCGTCACCAAATGCCCCTTATCACGAGTGAATAATACATATTATGCAAATGTAGACTGGATTACATAGCCATGGCAAACGTATTTAATGGCGTCTTTTGTTCTCGTGTCAGACATTAACATGGTTAGGAGACAAACCCAGCAAAACACATCTTTAGCCCATCGACAATATGACACCTCGTGTCAGCACCAATAGCCAGAGTCTCTCCGATTAATATACACCATGGCATGGTAATGAAACGCAATTACTCAAGTCATTTCAAAAGTAAACTCTATGACATAGATTGTCGTTTGTATTTCTTGTTTTCATACCGCTTGACTTCATTCTTATTATAAAGATGAATTGCCTTTAAATTGCCTATGTATTATACAATAAGGGTTTCCGCGATAAAAGAGCAAAGAGCCTGTTTCCAAAGTATAGCTAGAAGCAAACTGGTCAGGTCATTGTAATAAGCCGAGTGAAAACTTGAAAATTGAGCTATCTTTCGACAGCAATCATTATTCACAGCTAAACTTGAGAAAGGTTGCCAGACAACTTAACATACGTTCATAACAGCCAAGTCGCCCGAGCAGTTCATTGATGTCGCAGCTTTGTGCATCGTTGAGTAAATACAGAACAAACGTTATTACCGAACCGTTGGGAATATTATTTGAATATTATTATTATGGACAGTGGCTCTCAAAGTATTTATGAAAAGTTGATGTAATCCGATTCCTGTAGCTAAACTGAGTCACGGTGGGTAAAACGCTGACATGCCAGCGTGGAGGTCGGGTGTTCGATCCCTGCATTGACAGAGAAAAGTTCATATGTCGTGGTACTTTGTCAGTGATGCAGGACGAAGGGCCTGATCTGGACAGCTGTCTGGTCGTTCGGAAGGGACAAAAAATGAGGCCCTGAGTACACAATGGCGGGCACGTAAAAGATCCCGTGAAAGTTGGAATTAGATAGGAGTAGGCCGTAGTGCAAAGTTCCCTTCAAAGCACACTGTATGGTGAATGCCCTTCTTCATTAGCCCAGTTCTGAGCAGAACAGTAGGACGTTAAACCCCATTTCATTTGTGAATATCCTGCGGTGGGCAATTAGCATCCAATCTTCCAAAGGGAGATGGAAAGAGATATGGGGGTTTAACGCCGAACTCGACATAAACTAGTTCTTTTCGGGAACAAACAGATGATCATTGGCACGTAAGGGTTGTCGCAATGGAAGGCAACCAGTCGACCGAATAATAAACACAAGAGGTTATGACTGACAACCTTATCTCTTATCACGTATAATTTTGGGATCTAGACCACGACTTTATTATACTGCAGACCTTACAGTTCAACCACTCGTAAAATCTGAGACGGTGAATCAAAGTTATTTCAGTGATTCCCACCGTTTACTAAGCATCATCATAACACTGTGGGAGTTATGGAATTGATATTGGAAACTGGGCACTGTAAGGGCTGAAATCAACGAAACTTTGCTAATGTTCTATCTGGACGCTGAAGTTATCGCCCGATGTCTACGAATTGTGGATGTTATCTGTGGATTTTTAACATTAAAGTTGTTTTGCTGTTTGATTTGTATTGTGCTGTCTTGTTCGCGGGTCAAGAGGGGCGGGAGGGGGGAAGTTCTTAACACAATATCATACACAGTCTTCGACATTGCAAACAAACAGTGATGCAACACAATGTCATACACAGTCTTCGACATTGCAAACAAACAGTGATGCTATAATCTTACCATGAAAAGATGGGCTTCTGATATCCAGTATTTAAGGCCAAATCGTAATTTTAAAACTGACACACGTATTGCCAGGACACAGGTGAATACTACTGATGTGGCCCGGTATAACCACGCACAAAAGACTTGCCACTGAAGTTGGACTCTTCGCAGATTTCACCGGACATGCCCGATTAGACGAAACGATTCAATACATTATTATGTGCACTGCTGCCCATTTGTGTCCATTTCTAGGTGCCAAAGAACACAGATGTAGCTCCTTTAAACCCGTGTATACGCTTTATTTCGAAGTGGATTAGTCCGGATGGAAACTGCACCTTAGAAGACATAAATGTAAATTGACAATTAGATCGATAAGATTCATTACATGGTGAGTAAGCTTCACCTAGTATTCAATCCCTATAATGTTAACCTATATAACAACAGGACAACACAAGATATTAAATAGTCTTCGACGTTATACTGGAAATTTGACATCCTACCTGCTGCTATAACCGACATATATCCTGTCCTAGAAATCAACAAATCAATGTAATGGAAGAAAAATTTATGCGATTTCAATCTGAATTATGTGGATCAACTTCAGATGTGTTTGATGTTGTGAAAATGGTGTACTTTTATTTTCCTTGGCTTTTTTTATTAAGGAGTGTGTGTGTGTGTGTGGGGGGGGGGGTGTAAACGAGTTCCCTCATTATTTAAGGTACATCTAACTTTACAATTTTTTTATGTTCATGTAGTTCAATTGTTACTTTCAATCCAATCCCCACTGCTTCAACTTAAACGATGCTAACTTATGAGAGATTCGTCATGGTGTTGCAGTAGGTGAGAGATGGAGCAGCACCAGAGTAACACGTTAAAAAATACGTAATATCACTTCATTTGCTTACCAGTACTACCCACTGAAGGGGGTTGGAGAAGCTAGTTGTGAACAACCTGGTCTGAACCACGAATTCTTTACAGCAATCCTTTAAAGGGTTATATTTCTTCCAAACATTGTTCATTACAAATTAATCTGAACAACCCAACCAGTCATTAACTATAAAACCTACTTATCCAAAAGAATGATTTGTCACAATATTATTAATATTAAATAAGTTTTATTGTTTATTAGGCATTGTGATCTCCATCGTGACTGATAACACAACAAATAGATAACAGAACAATATATCCCTGATTGGGACACCACAAAGGAACTCGTGTAAAGAAAGTATATATAATATATTAGCGTGTAGCTTGGTTCTTTTCGTATGAACAATACGGTGAATAATTACTGATGATTTATTTCGGAAAACTGGCGATTGTTTCTTCCCTGAGGCGATTGTAGTCTTTTGTCTAGGTATATTTTGAAGTTTGAATGTTATCTGATCCTAGGCACGATACTCCGGAAATTAAATGAAATGGATCGTGATTGACGTCTCGACAACATAGTGGATCTGTCACGCTTATGATTTATAGGTGCGTGTGCATTGCGGGGGCGAGGAGAATTAGTCCAATTTACTTCCGTTTTCGTAAAGTATCCTTCGAACTAAACGCGACTGATAATCTAAACTGCACTTTCAAACATTGCTGGAAGCAGCAGTCTGGATCATGATTGTCAAATTATGATAGTCTTTAGATCAAATCTTTGGACTTTCAATAGCTCAAGCAAAGCAGGTGTTTCCACTGACTCTTGTTTTATGTAACCCGGTATTCTGTCAAACTATGCATTTATCATATTTGAATTAAGAAATTCGTATAAACTACCACGTCTATTTGGGACATTGCTTAAATTGAAATGAATATATCAATATTTAATTAACAACAATGTAAAGATGTATATAGTATAACAAGTACGTTTGTATTATGGACTGCGTGGTTGAATGAAATCCATTTTACCACTGAGAGAGGGAGGGGTGGGTTTAACGTCCACCCGACACAAACTAGTTCATAGTCCATTTAAAATTCATAATAAATGAATATATCGAGAATTCAAATCAAATCAATTATCCGATATGATTGTTTGAAGATTTCACAAAATAGTTGCGATTGATTAGTATCTCAGCTACGATAATAATTACACAAGGTCTTTTAACATTACATTAATTAATAGGTTGGGTGTTCTAATCAATTCAATATGTCATCCAGTGGATGGTATAGTTGTTATGGACTTGTGAATAAATGTCTAAATAGTAATTTATATAACTGAAGACAGAAAAAGAGAGAGAGAGAGAAATGGGGTTTAAAGTCCACTCAACACAAACTAGGTCATTTCAGGACTAACATATGGTTCAATTTTTATTTCAATAATTCGCTTCTGCGTAGGGGTCTTTAGCAGTGGGAGGAAACCAGAGTGCCCGGAGGAAACCCACGAGGTTGATAAGGCGCCCCTATCTCCATGCCACATACGCTCACATCAGGGATCGAAACCACTACCGCAAGCCAGGGGTGACCGGCCAGCTAGAGGTCGAAGCGCGGCACTCTAGACCACTAGGCCATCCCAACCCCCCACAGAAAAAGAACCGCAACAATAGACACCTTTAGCGTTACATTATGCATCTTTAGAGCACTTGGACACCGAATAGGGACTTTAACTTATTTTCCGTGAACGGAATTGTTATATGCAATACGAGTTGCCAACTAATTATCACTAACCTTTAACAATCCTATTAATAAAAGTGAATTGTGGTACATTACAATTACTATTAAATAGATTGTATTTCACCTTCATAGTATGTCAATTACATAGCATGTTCCATCAGATGATGTCGATTTGCCAGACAACACAATCTGAAGATTGCGTGTTTATACACATCGTAAACCCTCAGCTGTTGTTTCCTGAGTTAAATTTTAAAATTGATATATGTATAAAGTATTACGTACGTCGCAATTCATCTAATTTGATTGGTCCACTCAATAAGCGCACTTAAAACCCTCTTTGCCCAATGTCGGGGTTTAATTCCCACCTCAAAATCTCCAAACTCCTTTACGAACTGATTTGTCATGCATTGAATAATTCTGGAATCCAAGTTAAATCTCATTTATAGTTTTATTCGTGTTGAGTTAATCTAACCGGGATTATAACTTACAATTTTCATCACGTATATACATAGACAAGTTTATCGTTTTATAAAACGATTTTATAGTAAATGAAATGGGGTTTAACGTTCTACATTCCTACACCGACTGGCGTATTGGTGATGAGTATAGCTTATTTCATGAGGAATATTTTGCCCAGATATCGGTGCTACTAGCCACTAATATTTCACCGGTCTAGGGTTCTTTTACGTACACACCAGTATTTACAAGTGGAAAATAAACATGATCGAACACCAGTCACCAAATATACAGCTACACAAAGTTTGAACATTCTACCTCAATTAAAAGCAGAGTTGTTTGTCCAAGAGTCTTGCCCAATCAGATTGAAGTCTCTTCTTAGAACAGAAAATGCTCATCACCACATTCAGTCAAGTCATTGATATACACGCAGTTTCACCACACTCACTCAATTAGAATTGATGTTATCGAGCTCCAAAGATTCGACCAATCAAATTGCTTATCGTACTGCTTACCCTGAGCAGAAATGTTCATAATCGAACTTAGTCAGGGTATTGATATATTGTAACTAAACACCAACCTTTAACCACTCTTACTTAATTAGAACCAAAGTTATCGTGTCCCAAACCATCAACAAATCAAATTGCTTATCTCTGCTTAACAGTCGAACATCATCAAGAGATTCACACACCAAGGAGAGTTATTGTGTCCCAAAAAGCGTGACGGACAGATTGCCCAATCAAATAGCTCCTGCACTCTTCTAAAGGCAGGAGACAAAAGAACTCCTCTTATCATTCTCCATGCCCCCAGTACCACTTATCTAAAAGTCAGCTATGGTGTATTGTCTTGAAGGCAAAATCCTTTATCTTGTCCGGATTATTCTATTCCAGGAGTTCACATAGCTTACACACATTTGATATACTTCTGCCACTTGTAACCCGTGGTACGTGCACTGAACAGAGTACAATTTTAGAATTGTAATTGACGCATCCAACCAGCCCATGAACAACGACGTCAGCATGTAATATCAAAACTATAATCAAGTTGACGAAAAATATTGAAATGGAATAGGGTTTAACGTCCAAACTTTCTGCACCGACAAGATAGATAATGACGAGTCTAGTAGCATGAAAGTGAACGCAGCTGTTTTAAATATATAACTTGTTGTGTATTTCCAATTATTTTTCAACAACAGACTCGCCTGAAATGATCATAATCAGTACTAACATGGCTCTATGTACAGGGACATGACCCATAACAGTCCATTTGTTGATAATTAGAGTTCTATGGGAATATTGGAAGCAGGAAGACTAACAACAAAGCACCTCAGAAGTCAGTGTATCTACCAGAGTATCTGTGGAGGTTATTTGTATGAGTGATAAAGTAAACGATTAGAAAAACCCGAGATAAATCATGACACCATGCATTATTAGTCGGACAATTGAGAGGTATTATGGTTTGGAAGGTCTAAACCTTTCGATTCAGTCCAAAATAAAACTCTACCGAATGGGGTCTATCTTATTGAACCAGTGTTATTTTTTTTCTTGAGTTTTCATTACAAGACCGAGACTGTGCAGAGCAGCGGACGCTTACACCCCCCTCCATTTACATGATTTGATATTAGTTGTTTATTTGATGTAACCTATATGTGCTTGTCGTGTCGAGTTTGTTTTGTATTCAATGCGGTTATTTAGAACAACCAATGGCAACATTTATATTGGTGATTAAAAATATTTCTATTCTGAAAAATAGTAGAAATGCGTAAAAAAACATCAGTTATGATTCCTTGAAGACATTCAAAAGACGTGCACAAATGTTATTTGTAGAAAAATTTCTAACGAATCCAAGAATTGTTCAGAGAAAATTTAATTTAACTTGGTGGATGTATTCATGCTGTTAGAATGAAATGAATTCATTGATATTTTCTCTTTAAAACACGAAGAGGGTCGTGTAATTTGGTTTATCAACACGCAGTCAAAGGGGTGCATGTGAATTAATCCGGCTTTCAGAAAACTGTATTACAGTCTAAAGAAAACATGAGATATTTGGAATGACACATGAAATTAATTACTCTTTCATATTTCCACAAATTGATTCCATTTCCATCGTCTGTCAAGAATTTGATTAGAATTTTACAATATATTAATTCCTATGTCAGACGAACCGATCAAATCAATGCATACCTTCAGTAAGGTAATGGCTCAAGCTTTATAATCTATCTGGCAACGCGCCATGATGTTTTAAACAAACTCGTATTGCTCTCTCCGCCATGTTATTTTTTTTTTAAATCGACTTCCACATGTCAAAGCGGTGTGTACTCGGCTGTTCTTTGGTGTTGTCGGAAGGAAAAGGGTCGATCTCAAAGAGTCCTGATCAAATTAAACGTCGATGCTTCGTTTGGCATTTACATCGGACATCAAGTGGATGTTTCAGAGCGAGGAGTATAAGGGGGGGGGGGGCGTGTATAACAAAGCACAAAACTGGGGTTATGCTGGGGAAAGAGGGACTGGAGAAAACAAACCAAGAAACAGAAAAAACCGACGCAGATAGCTTGCGATTTTTCTGTCGAGGGTCTTTCTGAAGTCTGTCTGCACAAGCTTATAAATAGTGGAAGACCGTATCTTGCTAATTAACCGTCTATGTTTACATGAATGCCAACTGAGAATATTCCAGAATTCCCGTTAGAAAAACCTTATATTATATCATGTTTTCCTTTAAAACAAACAGCTCAAACATGGTAAGAATAGCCCTAAATTCCCCTTTATATATTCAAATCCGCTCCTGACTTTCAGAACATCACAGAGATTTACCGTTATAGGTTTATAATAAGACATAACTGAATACACGTGGATTACAAGGTTGCCGCTAACTCCCCCTGTTAAAAATCTACACTGCAAGTTGATTCTGGCAAGAATAATATATTAAAAACAGTGGAGTCGTTATTGTACAGAACAGAGAATGATGGCCGGTACTTAAAACTAAAGATCCTGTTGAGACCAGGACAGACGAGCGTATTTTTCGCATATTCCACGCGGATTTTAAATATCGCTGGAAAAAATCGACCGTGTGCCTATTCGTGTGATCGATCGCCCGTATCCAGCATGTAAAGAGCGGGGCAGATGACCGTATTTTTTCGCCCAATCGCTCGAAAATATGGTCTGTGTGCCCCTTCACGGCGACGATGATTCTGCTCGACGAACCATTCGCCCGTATCTAGCATGTTAGATATTCTACGCCGGCGATCAATTAGCCGGAAAATTCGCTCGTCTGTATGTGTATAGTGTCAATCATCCATTTTGATAAGCCAGTCGGAAACTTAATTGATGTCACATGATCTCAAAATGGCTTATGATTTCGGCGATTAGCCATTTTGTACTATAGTCACATGATCGACGTCCTTTACTCGTAGAATGCCGCACGTGGTCGGCCGTAAAAAAGCCGGCGAATTTCAATTGGCACAACCGTGCGAAAAAATACGCTCGTCTACATAAGAAAGAAATATAATACCCCTTGCTAGGCTTTAGTCTACCAAGATCATAGGCAAATGTGCATGTGCTGTATGTTAATATAATGGACTGTAGAGATAAAATATTATAACATGTCAATTCCGAATTTGCAGACACACATAAGAAGTGTGGCGATCCCTTTTCGCTATCCATTTGCCCTCTTGATAGAATACTTTGCTTACCCGAAGGTGTTGCCATATCAGTCAAATTGCACTTCGATTATATTTCAAGTATGCAGTGACGGCTGGAAGGGACCCGCGTGGAAAGTTGAGGCAGTACGAAGAAGAAAAACCGATAATATTCTATTTCATTAGTTATCTGCTACTAAGCTGATTTTATTTCTAAGAGCTAAAAACTATTAGCTTTGATGCCCTTTAATGCATAAAAAATATCCCTTTATGTTCCTGGGCAATTTTTCTGGACGTTATAAAAACCTGTACTCATTACAACACAAACAAAATGCCTAAATAATCTCCCTTTGTATTCACCGCCAATGTTCTGGGGCGCTCATGGTTACCCAGAAACAATTTTGAAGCATGCAATAGAAACGTGTACTCATTACAAGCTAAAGCAAGCAAAGCAAGAAAAAAATACTAGAAGTAAATCTGGTGCTTTATTGAATTCATGTCATGGAGAAAGTATAAAAAAATCGATTGAGTTGTTATGAATGTTGAGAGGTTATCAATATACTTTATGAATGGAATCAATCTGTATATGTGATTAACCCATTGTTCACACAGGATGTAACAGAGAACAAGTTTCCTTTAATCTAGCACGTTATAGCTTAAATATGGACTGTTACATGTTGGCTTTTATTACTAAAAACATGACATCGCTCCGATGTGGAGATAAAAAGAAAAGTACGCACGTTGCCCCTCAACTGTTAGTTTCATGTTCTTTTTATATTATATTCTGCGAGGTTAGGTCTCCTGGGATATTATCATCACAAACAAGGATATTGTCCTTAATTCACATCTGGTGTACTCCGAATGCAGTTCACGGGCTAGTAATGGGATATCTGTCCTTCACAAGTGAATAATTGTTTTGCATTTGAAGTTCGGTTGACTTTGAGGGGACTACTAAACAAGCAACCCTAATTACGCTAACTGGATATACTTGCGGATCACCACATCATATATTTCAGTTCATCTGAAATAAGCCCCATTATGGAAAATATGTGGTGTCTTTTGTTGTTGTTACTTGAATTTGCAGAGTTGGACATTTCTACTGATCATTTGTACTCTATTACTTGCATTTCTCGATTTGAAGTTATCAACACCCCGACCGCAGCCCCATCACAGTTCCTGAGGTATGAGGACGGATGGGTAGAGGGTTGATGTATGTTGTAAATAGTATGAAGCCTTGGCAATTTGCACCTCGATTAGTACGAGTGACATTCGCTACAAAATCCTTTTACACCCACTCTTTTGCCAATCTTGGCTCCAAACGATTGCCTATTCTAATGCATTCGTTACATGGAATTGTTTGTCTGTACTATTTATCAAACATCACAAATTGCATCATCTATTTCATGCACTTTCAGCTATTTGATGTCACTACCATTTTATTTATTAAGAAATATTTGTCAAAAATGATGAGAATATGTTTCCGGTGACATGTTAAATTATCCAAATCATATATTTTCTGGAAGACAAATGAGAATTTCCTCTATTTCAATAGCTCATGTATGTAACCGATACATTCCTCTAGATCGTTAAAAGTAATTACAACGCAGCTGTTGGGCACGGAAAGGGGCAGGTCAAACATTAGACTTGTTATAATGGGATTATCCTTGGGATCTATGAAACAACACAAATGAGTCACCTGCGCCCGCTAGGTGTTCAATATCCATCTTAACAAATGTATTCATTGATAGTCAGCAAAAACTTAATTACTGTGTCGTTTGGGTTTAATAAAGACACTAATTTGAATCCCCATCATTATTTCTATTTGAAAATAACTACAAAAATTGTTTTTAACCTGTGATAAATGAAATATCAATAATTTATGTCTCTCGACCTGTAAAATATTAGCCATTTCGATACAGAGGCGACCCGTTACTGGCTTGTGAACGTTCCTTTTGTGTAACAATAAAGCTGTTAAGGCCATCGCAGGTGGTTAATATTCCATTGATGGAGAAAGAGAGAGATGGGGTTTAACGTCCACTGGACACAGACCGGGTCATTTCGGGAGAGGAGAGAGATAGGGTTTAACCTCCACTAGACCAGGCGACAAAACTCCTTTTCATGTAAAACCGAGGATCCATTGATGGTAAAGGTCCAGACTACTAGCATGCCAAAACTCACATTCAGCTGTATTAATAAGTCTGTCTCGCTCTTCCAGTGAAATCAGTTTACATTGCGTCTCGGTTTATATGAATACAATCGAATCTATTAATAATTGTACCAGAACCGCACTATAGACAAAACAAAACCGACAACACTAACATGCGGACAAGACAAACAGAGACATTACAAGAAATAAATAAATACCGATTCAAGTGAATGGCAGACGTGTCAACCCCCAGGTATGAAAAAACAGGAGACCAGCAATGAAATAACAGGAGAATCCAGGAGATTTTGTTTTTATCAATTAACTTCATTTTTATTGGTCATTAACTTATAAAAATTGTAATAATTTGAATGATAATATATAAAATATTTATAATCTTAATGTTATCCGAGAAAAAAGCAGGCTATATTTAGTCGAAATTAGGAAATTTCATTCTTCAAAACCGATAAATCCCATTTCGATGCCTGTTAGGGAAATCCCCGGAATTGCGCTTATATTTCGATAATTTTTGAGTCAGATTATTTGCATATATTCTGATCGATATCAAAGTATTATAATACAATCGCTGGTAATATATTTAAATTAATCCAAAATCGCATTGAAAGTCATCTAAATTTCAGTCAACGGCTTCTGATTTTACGCCTAAGTCACGTGGCGTGAAATGTTTTGTCTTCGAGGGAGAATTGTAAAAATCGCATATAATCGTTTTCTAACCATGGGGAAAAATTACAGTAATGGAAAGAACCTTGTAGGTTTCTTTTTCATCAGGTACGTTCGTGTACTCTGCTACCATTACAAATATACTTTATTTACCACAAACACAACACGCGTTGAACTGTACGTCGCGTATTACCGAATTATAAGTTTCCGGTCAAATTCAGCCAATCATGAGGTCGATTTATGAAACGGAAATAAGGGAGTTACCCCCCTTTGTGAAAGTAAAACTAGCATTGGCTTATGACCGTTTTCCGTGAGAAATTTCCTCCCGTGCGGGAGATCGGGAGAAAGGTTGTGAATCCGTGAGTCTCACGGAAAAAACAGGTTAGTTGACACGTCTGGTGAATGGATTCTGAGTGAGCTTTACAGTGTTTTACAGTCTCGGGCCTATAAGACGCAGGCCTCGTGTTAACTGGGTTTACCTATATCGCCACATTTTCAACACGTCATGTTAATTCTATTAATATAAGTCCGAACAAATAGTTCCTATATATGCATTTTGACCGATTATTTCGTGCAAGAAAATGAAAGCCATTTTCAGTGCCATGGGATAATTTCAGACGAGGTATATCTCTTGAGAAGTGTTAGCAAAGACCGAAATATTTACTTGAGGAAGGAATTCAAATATCTTTAGCTGAAAATCAATAAAAAAAACATTTGTAATTGATTGCTGGTCTATATATCATGTCCAATTTTCCTTCATAGACTAGAAAACATGGGGTCAGAGGTTACAGACCTTAAATTGAAATAAGACCGCTCCCTATTCGAATCTGTTTATCAATTTTTCACAAGAAGCAGACATTGGGTAAATATTCCAACCTTCTTATTTTAATTACTCTTTCTCCGACTACTTTAACTTTAAACCATATTTGCTTTGATCTCACAAACAAATTTGTCTCCTGGCTCGAGGATTATTCCTGGGTGTACTTATCACGTCTGTTAAGATGACGTTTAGAAGAGTCAAAGCAAATGTTAGTTTTACGTTTGGGAAATGATTTTAATTGTGACAGCAGACGTGCAGTTCTTTGAATATCTATTTCAAAAGACAGGCTTCAACTTTTGTGGATCACCTCTGACATATTGCTATTATATACGTGTACGTCCCTTCTCCAACAATATCCAGAGACACTCGGATTGCAATAGATTGTCGTCCAATGCTATTTATCCCACGATAATGCTGTAGCATGATCGTTGTCTGTCATTTGAACAGATTCGACTGGGGAAGCAGAATTTGAGTGAATTTAGGACACCTGCGGCTCGCAGGAGACAGGAGAGGGGGCTTATATCTGCATTATACAAGAGCTAAATCTGCCTATTGCATGTCTTTCTTTATCCCTAAAATGTTTTCTAAAGTATTAATTAACTGTTCCAGGCCTTAATCAACTCTCGTTGGCATCAGATTTCTCCGATTCAGTGATACTTTGATTTAATCAAATATGGAGGAACGAGACATAGCTTCGGTGAACCAGGACGGTATCTGAAATTATCGCACACGTCTATCAAACCTTCAAAGGCTAATACCTTAGCTTGTAATAGAGTAATTTGAATGAAATTTTCAAATTATTCATTTTACATTATCTACTTTCGAACTTTTATAGAAAGAGTGACTAGTTCTTTATCTAAATCTTACATAATGTATCTTGTTCATTTCTTGGTTATTTTGAGTCTAACATAGTTCAAGTTTATTTAAATAATTCGCTTGAGCGTAAAGGTGTTTGGCAGTTGGGGGGGGGGGCAGAGGGTCCAGATAAACACTCACGAGGTGGATAGGCGGTCCCACTCCTGGTCACGCAGAGGTCTGGGATCAAAACCACGTAATTTGACTCAATGGCGTACGCTTAAGATCACTTAGCTCCGCTAGTTGGTGTCAAGTGGGCTTTAAACCCCAGTTCTCTCTCACATACGAAACGTAGACTCATCACATATGCACAATATATCCACAGATTAATTGGTGCTGTTTCGGGTTTGTCCCTTAGGTTGCCC
Organism: Patella caerulea; assembly: GCA_036850965.1. Lineage (NCBI taxonomy): Eukaryota > Metazoa > Mollusca > Gastropoda > Patellidae > Patella > Patella caerulea. Next base: position 62,322,772 of record JAZGQO010000011.1, on the reverse strand, counting down.
CCTCCCCCACCAGAAAACACATCACATTCCTAAAAAGAATACTTAAATTGTCAAACATTGTTTACCTGGAAAAATAATATTTTGACACACGGCTTTTATCCGTTCTACTGTCCTCACAGACAAAACCTCTCAATACCAAACGTGCCGAATCCCAAAAATAATTAGCATTGACAGATATTTCAGAATCTGTTTCCTTGTATCGTCCTTGATGGACACACGCTTGTATTTTACAATATGAAAATTTCCACACCAAATGCATCGTCGATTAAAGTAAAATCGAAAGTTGTTTTCGTTTATCGATCTTCGCCTGTCGCAGAAGCAAGAGTGTCTGTTTAATGTTTAAAGGGGCTAATTTTTGGAACCTAGATATAGACCGAAATGGGTCGGAAGGCATAAAATGTGTTATGAATGTATATACTGCAATCGTTTCCGTGTTTACTGTATTTACTATTCACTTATCTTCGGCGAAATACGCCAGAAGTCTCAATCGAATGGCAATCTCTAGCGTCTGGTTTTTCCAGTCGATGCATGTAGTATTTATTGCCGGTGCTCTCAAGAGAAGAATCTGACGTCACCGTTAGACATGACGTGTGGAATACAGTATGTCTAGTATTGTCTAGCTTCGTTCTTCGAGTCTCTTGTAACAATTGCTGCTGCAACGCATAATGATACACGATTCCAGCACCGGTAAGATCACACATCAACGTTGATTTAAATTGACAAATAATTCGTGTTTTTAACGTTGAAGACTTTGGGTGATATTGAGTTAAAGACTTGGCTACTTTAATTAATATAATTCTTTATAATAATTTTAGCATTGCTAACCCAAATGTGAAAAACATAATCAAGTTTTAATTGTTTATTTCAGATATTGGAATGACCAAACAACCACAAAAATATGTTAAACTACCAAATGGCTTTTTTAAAGGGAGACAAATTCATTCTGATGAGTTTATAATCCAACTTTAAATTGATGTAAGTATATTTATATATCAATAACACATGAAATGAAATGAGACGGGGCTGAACGCTCTATTGTGTACTGCGCCGGGTTTTCGTCTCTTCCGAATGACTAGATGCTGCCCTTGTCAGGCCACCCTTCACAGACCACTGAGAAGGCCGAAAGCACCCGTGGAATGTCACGGAGAACTTTCTTGACTAACATCGGACCTCCAGGTTAGCGAGCCACCGCGACTCCCTGAATAACACATAACCAGATGAGAACCCCTTTAAAATTTCTTAAAATAACAGACCCACATTTACGTTAATACACGCTAAACTGCACCTAACTCTATAGAATAGATTATACAGTTTGTGGCATTTAAAGGAGCTAAATCGCATATTATACTGTAATATGAATTGGTTATTCCAGTCTACATACGCCGTTTGATTTGGTGCAATGTGTCGAGCCTCGTTCCCGGAGTCTTTTGCTAGAACTGGGGCTGAAACGCAATGGTAAAATGATTATTTTGTCTTAAATATTGGATATCAGAAGCCCATCTTATTCTGGTAAGATCACAGTATCAATGTTGATTTAAATTGACAAATAATTCGTGTTTTCAAAGTTTAAGATTTTGGATGATATTGAGTTAGAGATTTGACTGCTTTAAACATTTAACGATAAAATGGATAATAGATACTTAGTGCAGTTTGTCCATTACCGTTGAACCCTAATAACGTCGCTAAGAATAAAATATTTGAATGAAACATTCAGTATATTTATTATGCACCATCGATCTTTAATTTATTGTAGTAAACACGGTCTGTTCGTGGTCTAAATTATACATGATACATCTTTAATAGACATGTCAGAATCCATATCGGGGGTCACGGTGGCTAAGTGGATAAGGCGCTGGTTCGCTAGCCTGGAGGTCGGGTGTTCGATCCCTGCATTGGCCGAGAAAGTTCATCTCGATTTTCCGGCGTGATTTCCTCTTGTCAGTGATGCAGAAGGAGGGCCTGACAAGGACAGCTGCCTAGTCGTTCGGGTGGGATATAAGAGTAGACCGTGGTGCCGCTGCCCGGGCAAAATTTCCCTCATAGCACACTGTATGGCGTATGCCCGTCTTCCATAGGTTAGGTGCAAAAGAGTAGAACGTTAAACCCCATTTCATTTCAGAATCCATATCATCCAATCTGTCTTTGCTCAACACTCATGTTGTATTTTTTTTTTTGGTAGCCATGACAATTAAAAATCGGAATACTAATACCGGATTCCTGTGTCTAGACTAAATTCATATTTTTTCATAAACTAAAAATATTTATACAAAACAAAATATATTTAAATAATATAAAATATTGATTCAGTTGATATCCTGCTCGTAAGATCAAAGCAGACCATTTTAAGTTAATGACTAACTTAATGCTATTCTGCTATTTAGCAAATATCAATACAGTTTAAATAATGTGTTTCAACGTTGGTATGTAAACATAAGAGACACGACTTCCTGGTCAATATCGAAACATGGTTAAATGATCAGCCCGCCTTCATTAACAAAGTCGGATCAGAAAAACAGGACGATAAACCCCATTTCATTTCATTTAAATGTGCATTATGCAAGAGCTAAATCTGCCCATTGCGGGTCTTTCTCTAAGCCTTAAATGTTATAAATTATTAATTCAACATAATCAACATGGTATAGTCTAGATTTTCAGCAGACTTAAGTCCGATCTGTTAAAGTGCCAATCCCGATAACTTTTGGGGGAATAAAACTGCTTAATTTTGTGTTAAAATACTTTAAAATTCATAACCTAAGGCCCACCTACTAACCCGATATTTGTGATACGCGTGTAAATAACTTAAACCTGACCGTCTTCATCTGGAAATGGAGAACGTTTTATTATGCAGTATCTGGATAAAACCAGACTTTTTTTCTATAAAAATAATATGTAGGTGAAATTTACCTTTTGTTATCAAGTACAAAGCATGGGTCATTCACTGTATAGACCTCTCAAGAAACATTAATCGATTATCAGGTCACACAATGAAATAATTGACCCGAAATCTTAAAAGCGTAACGTGTCCGGATAAGCAGTGTTGACGTTCACGGCCAAACGACTCAATTTTATGAGCTGAAATTTTGAGACAAGGTAAATACACCATGCCACTATATTTTGGTCCACAAATTTCATAAATACTCGGACTTTAATTTTTGAGACTCTGTTCTTATCGGGATTGTCCCTTTAACAGTATTTTAGTTATTACAGAGTCAGCTTCGTGAATATATGGTTTATTTACATCGGAAACAGAATATCAACAATACACAAATATGCCTACATCTACACTACAGGAACTAGTCTATATATACTGAAACAATTACTACCACAGGAACACATCTAACTATATTGTATCTACCATTCTGCACCGCTGCCAATGCAGCGGCTGGACTCGGGGGAGTCCATACCCCGGTCTCTGCCGTCTGCTCTCTCTCTCTGGTTGTCTGTCTTGTCTGCTAACTGTGGGTAAACTACTGTGTATAAAGCATCCAGCACTTAGTGAAGATGGACAGGGGGGATCATCAAATAAGGAAGTTCTGCCGCGTATTGCACAGATCATATGTAGCTTGTAGATAACATATTAAATACATTATATAGTTAATAAGATCGTGCCATAAATAAGTTTAGAGAGTAAAAGAAACGTCCAGTACAATATATATCAAAACTAACAGAGGTCATACAGTTCTTTGCACCTAAATGAATGTTCAGTTTATGAAAGGTATGGACAACTTTGTTATATCTATGGTTAATGATTTACCTTAAAAGATGAATAATCAAGGAATTATTGTAGCAATGTTGGCAACGACAATTGAGGCTATAGTATTATTGTAACGAGGGTAACTTAGCTCCGAGTTAAATAATTTGATTGAAATAGTCAACATATTCCCTTTTCAGGTTTTAACTTTTATAACGAGACACGACCAGCTCTTTACGTAATCTTGCATAACGCCCCTTAAAGTAGCTAAGTCTCTAACCCAATATCATCCAAAATCTTCAACATTGAAAACACGAATTGATTTGTCACTTTAAATCAACATTGATGCTGTGATCCTACCGGAAAAAGTTTATTTAAGACAAAATAAACATTTTAATTTTTGGTACACGAATCGTGTACCATAATGCGTTTCAACCCCAGTTTTAACAAGAGACTAAAGAGGAAAGAGGCTAAACACATTGCACCAAATCAAACGGCGTATGTAGACTGGAATAACCAGACGCTAGAAATTTGCATTCGATTGAGACTATTGGCTTATTTCGCAAGTCCCAAATGTTAGCGATTTAGCTCCTTTAAATGATGAGTTACCCGAGTTCATGATTAAATACGTTATCTTACACTAATAATGGGTACATTAATGCTAGCTCTGCTCGATGTAGTTGTACGTCGGTTAAACAACAGATATTCACATGGCTATATTAATCCACCTCTCCAATAATTATAATAATATTTTGAAAACTCGATATCGTTAGTATCGACATATTGGGTTCTCACAGAGGCTGAACACTCCCGTGTTTAAAGGCAAAATAATGCCATTGTTAACAACAAAGTCCCAAAGATCTACACAGGGATCGAAGGACTTATGATACAGCTCTTTTGGGGTTGGTGTAAATCGGTTATATATAAGTTCACATCGGTTACCTATAAACTAATAATGGCATTGTCCTGGGAAGGGAGATTTGGTATTTTTATCCATTATTGCATTAAATCTCTGTACCAAGTGGTTACTGATAAGTGCAGCGTGTCGACTGTACAGATCTTCCTTCTATGCATTTGCATTATTTAAAAGTAATGAATGCACCCGTTTTATCTTATTGAATTGATACGCGGATATCTAGCGAATCATTATTCACGAATTAATTCAGTACAATGGAAAAGGTCTGAACCATATTTTTCTCAATATACGAGAGTGACCAGACATGATTTCCTGTGGGCCTCTTTAATGGGTAATAGACGATGCAGCAAATTGACACAGAAATCCCTTTTATGTAATTTATACTAACAACAATGATGTGTCTCCGGGGGGATTATAATATATTGGTCATTCAGTCTTGTCAACATCGGGGTTTGAGTTGGATTATAACTTCACTTGTCGATACAAGTGTAGTCTAATAATTTTATGAAAGGTTTGGGAAATTTGTTACAGCCTGTCCCTGATTTAGCAGAGACGGTGATTCACCGAATCATTCTTTATTTCTTTTACCATTATAGCCTTATTACGTACGTTTTACCAATACGGGCACATACTTATCAATTAATACCGTTTCTCAAAACAGATTAAAGAGAGGGGGAAATGGGGTTTAACGTCCACTCAACACAACTAGGTCATATCTTTTTTTTAAAATTTTATTTCAATAATTCGCTTGCGCGTAGGGGCAAAGCTGATTAAAAGCTTCGTTAAGGCTATAGCCAGAAAACCTCGCTTACCTGAGCGTTATTGTGTCGACAACGGATGGTCTATCAATGTGACCTTACAAAACGTCGGTACTGATGTGTATATAAGACCCCAATCCTGCAGAACACGCCACCTGTAAATTGGTCTTATTATATATAGGTGTGGTCGTCACACATTCAGTTTCGTTTACCTACTCTTTCTAGAACACCCGGTACGTTTCAATTGTTTTATTCACAATTTGTTTTACTTGTCTACACACCACTAGGATCTGGAGGGACTAGCCAATGAAACGATCGGTTACAGCGAGTTCTTGGCGTGCTCTGCACGGAAGTGTGGGTAAACCTTCTTTATCAACGAAACGTCAACGCTGATTGATTAATCAATATCTGATGTCATAGGGTCTAAAGCTGCTCGTATGACCCTTGACGTGACCTCGCATTACAACTGGTCAGATTTTGATGTAGGTTGTAGAGGCCATGGAAAGTATAAAAAAATCGAAGCGAAATATAGATCTGTATTTTAATCAAGAGTGGGTATATTTGATTTAGAATCTTCAAATATTTAACATGATAAATTCAAATTGTGTATTCCAAACGAAACACTACGATATGGTTTTGTCCACGAAAGGTCACCTTGATCGTCTATATTTCTAGTTACTGAAAACGATTAATAATAATTTCCATTAAAGGTTATTTACTGTTTATGGTGATGATAATTTAATCACTGACGTTAGTCTTCAGTCATAAAAACCATTAATCATAAGATAATGAACTATGCGAGTGATTATGAATAAGATATTTCAGAGAGGGAGAGAAAAACGGGGTTTAACGTCCACTTTACACAAACTATGTCATTTCGGGACTAACACATGGTTTCTAATTTTATTTCTATAATTCGCTTGCGCGTAGGGGTCTTTAGCAGTGGTAGGAAGGCGACCCTACTCTTTGTCACGTACAACGATGAATTCGAAACCACGCCAGTTCAGTCAATGATAGCGCGCACATGCTAACCATTCGGCAATCCAACCCCCAAAATATTTCGGAAAAAAAACACGATTTATAAACTGCAAGAAATGGTGATGAGTTTCTTGAAAGACCTTCATTTTTCCACCAGTTAGAATTTCTCCTTAAGGCAATGATTTACTGGATATCCGTGTTCATTCAATGCGTTAATGTTAGGAACCACGGCTCTGGAGGCATTTATGGAAAAAAAGTCTGTTCTTAGATTACCGTTAAGACCCCCGTCTCTCACAGAGAAGCCAGATAAATGCCAACAAAAGCTTTTTCAAATTAACGACTTATTCGATAATTGTCTTATGCTTAAGGTACAATCGAATGTATGGGATAGAAATGCAGATTTCTAATAGAGTGTAAAATTGGAATCTGTAACATATAGCTGTTAATACCATTTGATAAAAAACAATAATGTATCAAAACTCATTGAGTCGTGGCCAATTTCGCTGAATACTTCGACACTTAAGATCTAATGGCAATTTTCATCAACCCTTAAGAACGTTAATAAAAGTGTCACACAAAATCTTTTTAAATTGGTTGCGAAATGAACCATATTAAAATAAATTAAATTCCATAGCATTCATTCCGAATTTAAATAGTATAGTTAATACCGGAGGAATCATGCAGGTGACTAAGCGAAGGGGCTCGATCACGATGTTTTACTAAAGCCAGGCTGACACTTGCACGACTTTTGGCCACGATTTTGTCGTGCCCATTAGTGTCCACATTGACACGAACTGGCACGATGAGTTCACGCATAGTTTGCGCATTGCTTACGCACTTCCCGCATTGGTACGACGAGTATGCGCAAATTGGACGGTGTCCTGCCGACTCGAGTCGTGCCAATGCGTGCCACGAAATCGTGCCTTGCTTAGGATTTACTTCTTGTTGGTGATGTAGAACGGATGGTCTGACAAAGGAACATCGTCAAGTCGTTCAGATGGGGCTAAAAGCACTGGCGTCATGTACACATTTGCGTGCACGTACAAGAACCCTTTACAGCTGGAATTCGACGAAGAGAAGGCGGGAACGCTGCTGTCCCGAGAAAAATTCATCTTAATTATCTCGGATGATGCAGAAAAGAACACTAAACACCATGTCAATGTTGTTATTATGGGAGATTCACAATCGGGAAAACCTTAAAGCAAACCATTTAGACCCTAGAAAGAGTTTTCACCACCGACGCATATTTTGTCAGTCGAATAAAGCCTGTTGAAGTTGATTGGCAAAACACCAATTAATAGACCAGTATATTTAATTGATTGCATAAGGGAATCCTGTACCCAATAACCCCACCAAGTTATTTTATAATTACACGTTTTAATCATTGTGTAGTGTTAACAGACAAAATACCTGTCTTGTAATTGTGTGTACTTAAGCGCACGTTTGTTTGATGCGAAGGTAAAAACACAACATCATGGACAAGGAAGGTGCAACTCGGTCACGTTCTGTAAACTAATGGACTGTTCACCGAGATTTGTGGAACCTCCGAATCTATATTAAATATCAATGTATGAATTTGGATAGGAGAGTCGCTTATCTCGTGCTCCCAGCGTCATTATTGATGTACGCCAAACTATTTTCGCCTTCTATCAAGCTGTCAGAACTTATCCCCAATATTGTTTGTTTCGTCAACACCATTTCACTAACTCTTATTCATTGTTTATTGTCATAATGAATCTTTTAGCATCGGGTCAATAGTTCCTATACCACTGGCTGTCCCTTATAGAGTTTTCAATCGGCAACCTCAGCTTCTAACGCCCGCTGTCTTTCCTTCTACACCTATTTAGCATCCAACACTAAAAGCGAACACGATATCGGAAAAATAGTAGAATAGCGTGATGCTAGTAGTCGATTCCTGGTCCACTTGTACATACAAAATCTCAGACGTCTTTTTAGAAATAAGAGAATCCATATGTGGGTTTCATTTCATCTGGATATAGAATATTGAAAAAAGTTAGTATCCTCGGGTCTCTTATTTGTTCTTAATATGAAGCAGACTCAAAAATACAATAATATTGACCAATCGTCCTATACTTTGCTTTCACAAACTACTCAATCTACACACAGCGCGCATATGGCAATAAATAATTGGTCTGTATTCACGAAATTCAGTGTCGAATTAAGACGCCGTATGGGGGCCCTGATGCCTTTAAGTATATGCCCCCATCCCACACTGCTCCAGACCGCCTTCAAATAATAGTTTAGTTTATATGAACTTAAATATTACTTTCAAAACACAACTGGCAAATATTAAAACAGTATAATCTCAATTCACTGAATAACTGATGGCATGAGAAGGAGCCTGTGAGTATAGCAGACTCGTGGGTTCCCAAAAAAGTTTCGGAGCCTTTTTGGTCTTGAATATACGTCGTTTTTGATATAATATTATCTGATGGTTTTGCAAGCTCTGTGGGTTTGGTTCTCGGGATATACTCTAGAAAGGGCAATTTAGAGTTAAGTTATTCCTGACTTTCTCGCAATGGGGAAAAGTGGGTAACCTAAAGGAAAGGTCGTCCCGTCGCCTGCAGACAATATTAATATGATTCGTTTCCAATAACCGAAATAACTTGGAGAGGACTTTTTAACCAAATGTTGTTTGTAGACGCATGGGGACAATTCTGTATGCCACCTTTCTAAGGGGCTCCGAAACCTTGGGGTTCCACAGGTTTGCCATGTACGCCATAGGTGAATGGTGTGATCCTGCTTCGCCTAAATAACGGAATACTTTTAACATTGCGTCTGTATTACTTTGAGAAAATTGTGATTCCAGAAAAGTAAACCGATACACGATCAAAGTAATCCTTAACACATATTAATTATTATTCCCCATTTGGTTTAAAGAACAAAAAAATCTTCGTACTATAATGTCTAATTCTGCTACAAACTGTGGGCCATGCTACACCCTTTCACTCCATCTGAGGTTATTTCAAATGTATCTTGACTTTTCTCAAAACCCTTACGATACCCCCTTGAGGTAGATTCCAAATATTTCTAGAATTCCATATCCGAAATCAATTATCCCACGTGGATTCTCAAGTTTGTTATCAGACGTACCTTGTGGTCACATTGGCGTATTGGACGACTATTCTAAACCCAACGAGTTCTACTTGAATTTCGGATTGACTAGTTCTAGCAATTGCTTACTTTAGTGTCAGTCCTTGTCTCATATGGTCAAGATCTTACTTTAGACATATTGTATAAGTTTCATTTGATACGCCTCCCCGGGCTGGTCTGGATTGAGTCAATCTAATGTCCGTTGTTCACATTTAGAACCGGTGCCTCAAGGTATAGTGGTGCGACAAATTACTCTTTTAATTCTTTAATCTTTTGGTAGCTATTTGATAAGAATAGATTCCGCTATTGAAAGCAATGAAAGAAAATAATTAGTTAAAGAGTTGTGCCAAAGGTGTCCTCAATTCATTCCTCGGCTTCTATTTACAACGGCTTTTAAATATGGACAATATACATGTACATGTACTGACATTTACAGCTATTCCTATAGAACTACCATCTTCCCAGGCTGTGCATGTATCGCAATATTATAAAGGACAGGATTTCTTGACTAATGACTTGTTCGCGACGGGAACTATACCTGACTCAAAGTTATAACGGTAAGTCGGTTACTGATAATTTATTTACAGGATCTGCATGAAATGAACTGAACTTTCCCGGCCAATACAGGGATCGAACATACCCAACCTCCAGGCTAGTAAGCCAGCGCCTTTCCCACTTAGGCACCGTGATTCACCACAGGATCTGCAAGACTACGAATGATAGGAAATTTCTGTAGTGCGATTTATGCAAGAGCCCTGTCTGCGATTTGTTGTCGCCGGAGGAAAATCATTAAACAATTTGGCCAGAGACTCCATTGACAGGATATCTGGGCAGAAAGTCCACTAACGCCTGATGTGTTGGTTTTTATTTGGAGAGAATGTTCTCCGTCCGACTTGTTGGTTTGTATTTGAACAGTAAGTCCACCACCGGATTTGTTGGTCTGTATTTCTGTGCTGAGTGGTTGACTGATCCAAGAGCAGCGATCTTGTATAGTCAGTAACCAAGTGATTTGTGTATGTCATATTAGCAAATGTAGTTTAACGTCCACTCGATCAAAACGGGTAATTTCGGGAAAAACATACACTTCCTTTTTGTTTTCAATAATTCGCATGCGCACAGGGTCTTTAACAAGGGGAGGATCAGGAGAAAACCACGGGGATGGACAGGAGATCGTACGCGGGGAATGGAAACCACGGCACCGGACTCAGTGACAGACCTGGCGATTTACGGTAAAGTACTATGTTGTTTTCAGGGTGGGGGGTTGGGATGGCCTAGTGTGCCGCGCTTCGACCTCTAGCTGGCCGGTCACCTCCAGCTTGCGTCTGTGGTTTCGGGCCCTGGTGTGAGCGTATGTGGCATGGAGATAGGGGCGCACCTTCTCAACCTCGTGGGTTTCCCCCGGGCACTCCGGTTTCCTCCCACTGCTAAAGACCCCTACGCCCAAGCGAATTATTGAAATAAAATTAAACCATATGATAGTCCCGAAATGACCTAGTTTGTGTTAAGTGGACGTTAAACCCCATTTCTCTCTATTTTAAGGGCGTTCTTGATGAAGCGAATCCTTTGACAACGTCTTTCGATCGGTTCATAACGTCCTACTATCCAAATACATATCTTGAGATGGGGCTTCTGACATACTATTCCACAAAACCTTTAGACTCTCCATATAAACTTTCAGCGACAGGTAAAGCACATGTAACAGTAGATGATACTCCCTGTGGGGAACTAATGGTTGAAATTGTCCGCGTGTTTGTCAGTGAGGCTGGTATCGTGCATAAGACGTTGTAAACTGGATCTCTCGCGGATACATATCACGACTTCTCGTTTTAGAAGTTAGTCACGCAAGTTTGTGTTATTTCTTTTAATTGTAACCTTGAGGCTTTCAATCGATTTGTAGAAAATTAGCAGGGATATTTTTATTTGCAATGAACTCTCAATCTGTTCGAAATCAATGAAATCTGTTAATGACCGTTCCCAGTTGAACCCTTACTGGATTTAGATATCGTAATGAAAATAAATGAGCCTTGATGACATTTGTAACTCTTTTCAGCATTCCGATCATTGTTATAACACCATAGCGTGACCCGTATTCCCTGATGCTAAATGTATACCCCCGACTGCACTGCATTTTATTGTATTATGGATTTTTACTTTTATATTGATTGTAAAAGGATCGACTTTCTCAGATTGACGTAGTTGAGACGTCCGAAGATTGCCGATTTTTGCGACATGATGTCTAAATAGTAATTGGATTATTTGAATAGCACTTGTAACAACCATGGAAATAAACACAGATTGCAATCATATTAAAGTGTGAAAAGACTCTATATCCACTAAGTAAACATCATCTATATGTAATATTCCGCTACATTATGCTGGTTAAAAGACAGATTATTTGACTAAGAAGTTGGTGGTGAATTGAGGGAAATGAGATGTTTGCTGTAACAATTGCAGCCTTATATCAATCTAATATACATATAAAGTGAACGAAAATACGTATCTCTGTGTGCTTCTATAATATGGCTTGATAGATTGTTGATTTTATAGGGGAAGGGATCGCTAACCTGGATGCCCCGTGTTCGATCCTGGTGTAGTCGAGAAATTTCATCGAGATCTCCGGTTTGGGATCCTTTGTCAGTGAGAAGGGATTAACGTATCCATGACACAGATTAGGCTATGGTACATTTCATGTCAATAACGGGTAGGGGTCTTTAAAAGTTGTAAGCAAAATTCACGATATTAAGCTTGTGACCCTACTCTTTGTCTCGCACAAGCTTCAGGTAGAATTCATGCCAAATGACTCATACCAACCCTATACATTGCCAAAAGAAATGATGATAAAATATTCAATAAAATATATTAATTTCCTACATAAATGAGAAATGTTCCTGAAACATTACCTTTCCTCATGGACGACTTTCATTAGAATGCTGCGACAGTGTGGTGTCATTTTTTTTCATTTCAGAGTCAATGATAAGTACATTTGTTTCAATTTTATAAACTAAGACTACAGTTAATTACGTAGGTCTGTATACAATTTCTTAAAGATCCTTCCAATTATTGCATAGCTTTAATTATATATATTACAAACGGTTTCGTGAAACCGGAAGTAGTATAAATCAGAACGCGGAAGTGCTAGTGTAACGCCACCTTACTTACATCCTTCCCTTACACCCTAAATGTCAGCCTCGGGCAGCCCTTTTGAAACCGCCAACTGGGATTAGATAATAAACAAACGAAAGACAAGTGCAAATATATAGAGATATGGACATCTTGTTCTAATAGAATGTATTATAGTGTGTTGTCTACGAAGCGTTTACCTTAAAGGCATCTTACCGAAAAGGGTTTTGGTAGCCCCAATCCGCCACATTTAAGTTCATGGCCGAGAAAAAAGGCATTGACTTTTAACTACTTTTTTAAATATTGCGAAAAGACATAAACAACATCAGTGTTATAATAACCAACAATGACTCTATCCGTCCAATAAACATCTGGAATTACGTCTAAATGAGTTTTTGTCATGGTGAAATTGTCACTGTTACCTCATTTATCAAACTAGAATAGGAGAATCAATTTAGTCTGCTTATTAACACTAATGTGATTTTTGTCCAGAAATCAGGTTGTTGTTTTGTTATATGGACTGTTTATAGATGGAGTTCGGATTATGTAATGAAACTAACAAGTGAACCTGTCTTTGTAATTATTGTTGTTCTATTTCCTACTAAGTCAAATATGATAGGACCAGAATGAAACGAATAACAAACAACAGCATGCTCAGGGAGAAAGATGGGGTTTCGGGACAAACATGGTTAAATTTTATTTCAATAATTTGCTTGTGCGTAGGGGTCTTTTACCAGTCAGGGGGACCAAGAAAAATAACAACACTTGACTATGTATTAGACAATTCGATCACCCAACACTCATTATCCAAATAAAACCATCTTTTTCACCTGGTCAATGTATGGCAAATTATTTTGTTCTGAATATCAATAAGGGTCATTTAACCAAATGTTTCAGCAGACAATGGCAATTAATTGTTGAAATTAAACTCTATTACTAAAAACGATACCTTCCATGTTTATCAAGGGCTGTTGCAGATCATAGAGATTATCAAAACAGAATCATATCATGGACGTTCACATTCTAGAATGTCAGCAAAAATGTTACGGAGTTTATATTCATTAATAATGTAGTGTTGATAACAATATATTTAACATACCATGCATGAAAGCTTTTAAGACAAACAATCCATAACAAATAACCATTAATGATTAAAAAAACAATTATAGAAATTGAATTAGTTATTTTGAGAAATTACAATGTCGCATGCGGATAAATTGTGTTGTTTAGTAGGCATTGTTAACGGAAACATTGTTTGGGGGTTTGTCCTTAGATGTAACTGACCGACCTTTATGATAATTTGCACAGATCGAAGAATGTAGAAATTGCTTTGCGAAATTTTGGATACATTCCAATTGTTATTCAGTGGTCATTGGATATATTCGATAATGTCTTTCATAGCCTGATGATCGCTTGAGATTATTTATTATAACAAATTATTACATCTAATAGATATCTATGTAATAAAGATAATTACACTGATAGTGATATTACTCGGGAGGGTAAAGAAAAGTTGATATCTTGGTTACCCCGATTATTCAGTAACCGTAGTTAATAGAAAGCCAACATCTCCAACTCTTCACAACGGAACTGCTGCCCGGGCCTTTAACAAACCGTACATTATCAATGAAATTATCAATATAAGCGATGGGAAATTCTGATAACTGATCTCGTTAAACTATTACCCGGTTACCACAAATGAAATTGAATGAACCCAAAACTAAACTGATATAAGTAAATTACCCAATTTATTGCAATTGACCTATTTATTTTGCTTATCTGTGACTAATATAAGTGCTTTGACAATATAATTATAAAAGTTACATGAAGATTAATGGCTTCATATATTCTAATGATAACCTCGGGTCTGTAAATAGTTGAACACGCAAGTAGCTTGTCACCTAGAAGGTCCTCGGTACTACGTAATCATTCATAGTGATAACCCAGTATTGATGGAAGCGCGAATATCAGATAAATCCGAATGGTCAAGTAGTCACAGTAACCTACCAGTTCCACCATTAGTCTTGGTCACTGGGTATAATTGATTCGGATCTCTACAATTCTGGTAATAACCGATTTGTGTATCAGGGTTTAATAAAATTCGTCAGCAACGTACTAATGTTAAACTGGATGGTTCTGGAAGTTTGAGCGTGATGACGCTCTGATCACCCATAGGGAGCGACGCTGAATCAATGAGTACGTCGCTGCCTTACTAACCAGGCAGTCCCAGTGTTTGAAACAATTACATGGTGACCAGTGAATGTGTCCTTCCTATCCCCAAAGATTCTACAACCAAAATAAGTTAAAGAAAGTGTTGTAATCCAACAAAACCAGCTACATATCGTATAAAACTAAACAACACACCCCAATATATAGTCCCAATTATATCCAAATATTTAAAATGTATATCCAAAACTTGACGAAGAGGGTACCTATTTGAAACGTTGGTTAGTACTTTATGACGTCATTTCTGTTTCCATATAGATTATTTTTAAATATTTTATTACTTTAATGGAGAAGTGGGTACACCTTCAAAACATTGGCGTAATAATATCTGATGATGAAAACAGTGTTAGTTTCACTTTGTTTATCTACTCTAACATGTATATCCAATTAGACAAAGATATAACAACGTTTTGGCAAATGCTAAATGCGCACATGAAATTAAACAGGTTCATGGAATTGTATTATTTTCCTTTTGGTATGACGAATGTTCCATCTACTTAATAGAGTATTGTTGAATATTGATAAAGGAATTGAAATAAAATCTATAAGCTTATTGTATTATTAATACGTTTTATTTTATTACTGTCTAGTTAATCTCATAGGATACATCCTAGTCTATACGCCCACGTTGTCTTATTATATCAGTATCGATAGTAATTCTACTGTACCTATTGCACTGAAGAGAGAGAGAGCACGCAATCCAAACCAGGTCATTTCGGGACTAATATATAGTGCAACTTAACACAATAACACTATTTATGGATTAACAATTACTGGTTTATTAACATGCAACGTTTCGACGATGATACTCTCGTCTTTATCAAGCATGTGATAAAGACGAGAGTATCATCGTCGAAACGTTGCATGTTAATAAATCAGTAATTGTTAATCCATAAATAGTGTTATTGTGTTACTGTTCAATTACTAAATGCCACTTAAAGAAATAGTGCAACTTACTTCAACAACTGACGTACAGGAGTCTTTAGCAGATGTAAGAAACCACATGACCAAGAGAAAGTCCACGAAATACGTCAGGCGACTCTGCTCTTCCATGAAACCTACGAATGTCGAATCGAAATTACGTAACTGGACTCCATTACAGACCTTATGATCCAAAGGGCATGCGTTAAACCATTCGACCAACGATTCGACCATGTCATGTTTCTTCTTTCTGGACAAAACCGTCAATGCCACCCAATCCGTTTACCAATCTCGAAACCAGAAAAATGTTTGAAGAAATTTCTCTGGTGAATCGGGGTAGCCATTTTCCCGGAAGGTGACATGTAATTCCTGCGCGCGAAATTTCTCGTTGGGCCCCTGATTTTACGTGCCTGGATGACCGAATCACTTAAATATATACCCACGCGTAGAAAAATAGATCTTTACAAAAACTTGAATTTGTTCGTTTAGGATTTTTTATGTCAGCAAGTTGACTTTGACTCGAGGATCATTTTACAACAAACGAAACGACGATCCGACCTCTAGTTTTCGAGAAATCGACCCACAAATATTGACCAATCAGAGGTCAGAATGGGCGGGGCTTAGGTTTGGAAAAAATGGACGGTCTAATGCGCCAGAGGCCTTCAGCTCCGCGGCTGCCTCTGGGAACGAGATTGTCCGTTTACTTCAACTAATCCTATAATTAGTTCAGTGGGTGTAAATATAATTATGATCAAAATGGTATACATCTGATACCAAACCCTTACTTGATGTACGCGCATTTTATTGAAATAAAATTGAACACCATTTTAGTCCCAAAATGACTTAGTTTTTCTCACTCTCTCTCGTACTCGGTGTTGGCATTTTATTAGTAATACTTGGTTTCGTTTTAAGTACACGGTCACAATGATTCATATAAGACCACGTACCATAAATATATGTCTTGCCCTTTCCATCTTAAGCAGAAATAAAATTTATTTGAATTTGTCTATTTGCACGAGAGTCTAAAAACTGGTATCAATTTTTTTAAAAATGTCTTATGTATTGCACAGATTTATGTCTGGAGGCATGGCTTATAAACTACATAATAATTACTACTATGGTGTACTCGATTGATGGTTCCGGAACTGAATTCTGTTAATCCCCAAAATAGTGTCAATCGGATGAAAAGGAGTACATGTATTTCGGGCTTCATCGCATGCTTCGACTGAGTAACAAGATATGGACACAGTTCTCCAAATATTCGTACGCCCCCACCCAGGAGACAAGGACCACGGATATTTTTAATCTTTCTGTCCCTTTTCTCCCGTTTTGTTGACTTTTTGTTGTAGAATCAATGAAGAGGGTTTGGAATTACATTTTCCGTCAGGTAGTGGGAGTTTTGAGAGGTTGGTTATAAGTTGAAATGTAGGGCCGAAAATTGCATGTTTACTTGCCTCTACATCCAGCTTGTGTATTTCAATTTTTTCATGAAGAAACTCGTATATGCTTTTGGGCCAGAGGTTGCCACATGTTGCTCCATCTATGGTAGAAAATGTTCTTCCCAACAAACTTTTGTAAAAAGCTAGAATTTGTCAAAAAGACGAGAATTTTAATTCTCTAAAGCACACTGGGGATTTCATTAGTGATCTGTGGTCGTATCTCAACCAACCATGCAGCCGATTCCACTTACATCACTTCCTTGGTCTGAAATAGCAGAAATGTGACAGGACTGAATTCTGCGTGACTCGATTGCAGTTCTATCAATTCGGGACGTACTGAACTGAAATCGAGCATTCCCATTATGCATTGAAATTTAACACGAACCGTCCTAATGTTAGTTGAATTGGTATGACTAAAAGATTTATATCTGAAGGCATGACTTAGTAACTAAATTATGATTGCTACATTATATATTGGAATTTAAAACGAATCGTCCTGATGTTGGTTGAATTGGTATGGCTAACAGAAGACTAATTGTCTCCCGCGGCTAACAAAATCACATCGGTAACAATTCTGAACGTTTTTCTTAATGAATACTAGATAAGTAGAGTCGAAATGCCTCATAGTATTTAATATTAATTATATTCCATAGAATTGTGTCTTAATATTAATTATATTCCATAGAATTGTGTCTTGTGTATTTGAAGTTCAATGCCATTAAAAAGTTTTTAAAGAAAAATAGTCATATGTTCCTTTGGATAATGCAGTCACAGCGATCCCTGCATTGGCCGAAAAAGTTCATCAGGTCTTTCCGGTGTGGTGCGGGACGGAGGGCCAGAAAAACTGAAGACTCGTGTATTCGTAGGAAACCATGGTGCAGGTACCCGGGCAAAATATCCCTCATAGCACAATGTATGACTTACGTGCAAATTCATATTAGCCCAGTGGAAGAAAGTCGGTAGGACATTAAAACACATTTTATTTACTTTAGCTGCTGGGGGCATTTTGGCGCAATTAATAAGACGCTGGTTCACTATCAAGGAGGTCCCGGGTTCGGTCGCTGACTGTGCCGGCATATGACGTTTCCCTGGATTTTTCGTGTAGTTTCCTCAAGTAATATCAATCTGGTAATTATAAGGGTTACGATTCCGCGCGGTTACCCCTTCCCGTTATTCTTTACGCAGGACCTGGCAGTTTGATTTCTAAATAAGTGTTGGCCGTATATTCGCTGGCCGTTCACTGTATGGAATGTGCATGAGCCCGATCGGACGGAAAAGCAGAATGTTAAACCCCATTTCATTTCAAGTCAAACAGCGGCCATATAGCTAAAACAAAATTACGCGTGTTGCATGAGATAACTAATTCATACACGATTTACCAGTCTTATACGGTACCGCCATTACAACGTTGACCATCGAAGTCGTTCTCAAAAAGATTTTTCTAATAGAATCGAAAAAGCGACGACACACATAAATCGCTCTTAATATTTACTGAAAACCGAGAAATAGCCAATATGGGACGTTGGTCATAATAGCTTCCCGATAAATCAAAATGAAAAGAACACCCCAAAAATTACAAATGACCTTAGTTGGCATGCTGGTAGTACGTAATAACCCGTTAATGCTTTCAACGGAGTTTAGTTAAAGTCGGAGATTCCCGACTGGTCAATAACAGAGAAGTCAATTTATAGAAGACGTTGGGTTGTTGTCTTGAAATCCTGGAGACGGAGACGCCCATGTCTTGGCATAATCTTACCCATAGTAGTACACTTCGTTTTATATAACCGTCGTTATCAGCCCGCCAGTTGGTCCAGAGATGTAGAACGTTATAAACTCCTTAATACCTTTGTGTCTGTATTTTCGAATCTGGAATATAGTGAAGTAGAAAAGCCATTTGAACTCGAGTAATATTAAAGTGTTGTAGTTGTTCCAATCCGTAATCATACGATAGATTAGATACATACCAATTTGAAAGAAAATATACTGTTTTGAATTGCATATTCGTACTTTTGGCGTTGGTAACAGATGATTGAAATGTGGGTGAGAACTGATTTATACAAAGGAAGAGTAGATTGATATCGGAGCGCCCAAACTACGTTATTTTCATAATTTTAATGTTAAGTTTACCGCCAACGCCCCCACAGTTCGTAATATCCTATTATTTTATGTCAAACATGTTCGCGGTGACATCCTTACAACAATCTCATTTCCCAATCAAGGCGTATCAAATTATGTTGAACTGTGTATTTTATGTACCATTTCTACGATTGAAATCTCAGTGGAAATAAGCTAACAAAGCAGTTTTTGTTTGTTTGTAATCCTTATAAATGCAAATAGCGATCAAGGACTTCTCATAAATGTGGCATGATTTCATTTATATAATTGCAGACAAAGGGATATTTTTTTTAGCTCACTGTAATCATCATTCATAAACATGAATGAATGAGCTGCATTCAATGCAGTTTAGCATTAAAACGACAAAACATTTTTTTTTTAGAATTCACAATGGGTTTATAGAAAAAACGTTTAGCGAAAAATAATTAAATAAGTTTCAATGGAAATATGATTGTTATGTTCATAATGCGGTATATGCCAGGGATGTTTTATGGTTTCAATATAATGAGAATGTATTCCTTTTTTGTTCTTTAAAACGGAAATATAATGATGTTGCTTTGATATCAAATAAGCTATAACGGCTGTAAAATAAATTCGACTGTTGTCTAAGGCGATTAAATAGGTCAATAAAAGATTTCAATTGATAATCCTTTCGGTATATTGATCCAGATATGGCTCAAAAGTTTTCCTTTATGTTACGTTTATGACATGAAGCTGACGAAGTAGGTGATTTAAGTATCACAAGAAATATTTCATATGCCAGAAAATATCGGAGTAGATGATGTTAAGATGGTATTGGGTTCACTAATAAATCAATAGAAGGAAAAAGGCAGACGGCATGTCGGTGTAATAATAGTCAGAATGATTGATGTCTTCCGTCTGGTATATTTAGGTAACTGACATGTGATGCCACCCTCAACCTTTTAGTGCTGGAACCACCATGTCTCAAAACTGAATGGAATTCATGTGCCCATTCTTTCACATGTGGGATATTGGCCAAATTCAATTTAGAAAAAGTCGAACTTCAAAGTGGTTTCTGAGAGCATTCCGAAGAACCGTTTTGAGAATTATTGAAGGCAGTAGCTTGATTTTAGCACCCCCGCTATCATCACACAGGATAATGAATAGATAGAAGAAAACAAAAGAGTCAATGTTTATTTGGTTAAACTATTAATGGATATCTGAACATTTCACTTGATTTGATAGTTGTAGTTTATTGCTTGTAATGTATACACGTGTAGTTTTCCACAATTTCCGTGTAAAAATCATACCACAAAGGTACTATACAATACAACAAAATTAAAGGTTGTCGCACAGCATTAGAATTATGTTTGGGTATTAATGAAAATCTCTAACGTGTGATAAATCTTTGAACCCTCAAAAGTAATATACAGTATCATACAATTCATGAACATAAAGTTACAGCTTATCATTGCTTCTCAGTTAAAATTCATTTCAATATTAGATCAACATCCCGAAAACAATATACAGCTTTACAAAATAGCGGGCGAGAGTGAGAGACAGCAGGGGGTGGGGGGAGAACTAACGTCAACTTGACACAAACAAGGCCATATAGGGACTAACACATGGTTAAATTTTGTTTCAATAATTCGCTTGAGAGTAGGAGTTTTCAGCAGAGGCAAGAAACCAGATGACCCGGAGAAAACCCACGAAGTTGGACAGGTGACCATACGCTTTGTCGACCCTACATACAACCTGGGAATATAAACCACGCAAGTTGACTCAATGACAGACCTTATGCTAACTATTCGGCCATCCAACTCTCCTCTTTACAAAATACGTGACTGATATAAAGTTAACGACCAAAAGCGACATCTATCATCGCTGCGTCACAGTTCTAGTTGAACCTGTTATTAAATTAACAACCCCATAACGAAAATGGCGTTTTACGTGCCCATGCATATATTTTTAACTAATGCCCGAGACATTTACTGTAAACAATTTCCTTAATTATGCCCAATGATTCTATATGATACATAATTGCACCTAGGTATGAATGTATATTTCTACGCTAGCGTTTAAGTAAACAACATGTACATGTTCACACATATGGTTTTAATACTAATGCATGTAACGTTTTAGCTGATATGGGGTCTGGAGAAATAATTCAATTCCATTATATTTGATAATCAATGTCGGATAAAACATATATCATTGTTATATCATTTCAGTTCTATTGAAATTTGTGAAATGGTTTTCGATATAGCTCATCAGACTGTCTGGGCTTTTTGTCAAATGATTTTCCAAGACAATAAAATCAAGATAATGGAATCCTGTAAGATAAATTGCCTAAAAAGCTTCGTGAAACGTAAAATGACATTACCATACGACTTACGTAAAAGAGAAATTTGACCACATTGTGCCTTATAATTCGATGCTAAGATTCAGGGACTGTCTTCGGAATTAACGAGATATATGAGAAAACTGGAAGTGCTGTCTTCTAGATTTTTCTCGTGTGTTGGGATATTTTTAAAAAAATTACAAGAAAATATATGATAATGAAATTGGAAAAGGTGATTTAAAGGTGGACAATTTTGGATTTGGGAAATATTGCAGCTTGGCTTCATCCCGTATGAAAAGAAATGTCATGTTGCCTAAAGCAGTGTTTTTTTTATTATATTATTCCGGATCTGTGCTTGTTAAATATGCGGAAGAATGATCAAAGTCATGTGGCTCATTCACTCATTCGAAAGTCACTTTAACAGCATTATATCCCCCCACCCCTCGGATAAAGCAGAGCTGTGTCCCCAACATACACATCATCTCGTCACTACTATGTGTGACTCGTTGGTTTGTTTAGTTTTTTGTCGGTTCAAGATTGTTGATACTACCAACCAAATAATGTTTTACATATATATATAGTTTAGCATGTGGCCGCTTTGTCTCCGGGCATCTACCTACCCAGCTTGCAGAGACGTTAAATGGTCCTACCTCATTCAAATAATTAATTTTTTGTTAAATTAATAAAATTAAGCATAGGTCATATTTTCATCGATAATTTTCAGTTAAACAAGTTTAAGTAAAGCTTATTTTGTTTATGGTAGGTTATTTCAATTTCAATCTCGACTAAACAAGGACGCCATTGGATAGTCCCGTGCATGAAACGCATCAATGTTATATATATATATATAATCTCCAAGGCCTAATCGGCGTTTAAATCTGTTATAATCTACAGGTAGTGCTTTTATTTTTTCAGGAACTGCGAAATTTGACCTATCCAGCAAATAATTTGATACGATTCTGAAGTATATCTATTGATGGTAAGTATTCTATCAACATTCTCAAAATCTTGCTAAAAAATAGCATTACATGCATATATGTTTTGGTCATAGTCTACTATACAGGCCATTCCGGATTGGAAATTTCTGTAGTTTTGGCCTTGATAAAACAAACTACCATGCCAACCGGACACAAATTTATATATAACTCCGTTCCCACTGACGAAGTGTTAAACCAATGTCATCTCTTGATATGTAAACAGTTTTTGAAAGTCTTGACGATCATAGCCACCAAAAAAATCCAATATTTGACAATTACCTGATACAAATGTAGAAGGTCGAACAAATCTGGAGGCTGTGAAGCCGTTGTTGGAGGTGCATTAAGTATTACAAGCTGGTTTATCTCTTGATCCCCCACGTCTCCCAAATCATGAATATTCACCGAAATCTGACCAATTAATGATGAAAAATTACCTCAAGTCTGGCTTCTTAGACAATCTCAGTTCCATGATTTTAGTCTCAATATGCGTGTCTACTTGGTATGTCATCAGTTTTTAATGTAGCTCAAACATCTTATGTTTATAAAGCAATGAAATCGTCGGTATCAATTATATATTTTTTCGTAGATTCATCTTTTACTATGATACCATATCTAATTCACAAAATTGTACCCAATTCGGCTTCACAATATCGTAATGCATTTGTACTTGGATTCAGCGACACGATTATTAGAATGATGGCGTTAAGAATGGGTTGTTGAACCTAATTACATTACTAAGAGACCACGTAAGGATGCTACAAGGTTCAGGCACAATCCAAGGTCTTCATTCCTCTTAGCGGAAATATTAGAAGATTCATTCAGTATTGGAAAACATTATCAACAACTTGGTTATTCTGTAATAACCTTTCCTACTTCGGTCCGTAGTTTATCGTTTATGGGCTGCTTTTGTAACCTGTTGAGTAGTTAAATCAAATTCATTCTAATTGGAAACAGACATGATGTTAATTTACGAGGGAGGTGTTGAAAATATACAAATATTTTATGGGTAATGCTATCTGACCATAGCGTTCCCTATAATCATTCACATGAGGGTTTTGATATATAACAGAACACAGAGATTGTCTTCAGACACTGTTTGTTGAAATTATTCAATTTCCAAGAGAGCACCAAAATGTATAAATTTTGTACGGAACACCAAACCTTACAACCTCGTTACAATTTGTTAAATTTTATGATCAATTCTCCAAAGTGCATTGGTTACATGGTTATTACCATTTTGGTTTGTGGGTTTGAGATCATGTGGCAAGGTGGCTCAATTTATACCGCAGAGACCAACGCTTTATTGACCAATGAATTTGATTCCCCTTGAAACTGTATAAGAGGTTCCGGTATGATATAAGATGTGTTATCAATGGAACAAACAACAGAGTAGACACAATTCAAGTTGTCAATTCTATTGGCTATACTGTTGTAGGCTATGAATGTTGGATTCCTGCGGATGTTTTTTAAGGGGTGCCGAAAGGAGCGGAATATGAATTTGTTAATGAGGTTGAAATCAGTTTTATGCAAAACAAGGAGGCACCCAGCACATACATTATGTTTAATTCTCTCCCTTGGTTCAAATATATACCATTGCCTGTTGGTTTTTTTCAACACAAGGGGGCACCTATCATATATTTCCTGTCCTGGTTCAAATAAAATCCTCTTCTTGCTGATTTCAAAAGTTAACATGGTTTGGTTGTAGTTTTGCATTGATTATAGATCTCACCCACCCTTCCCCTGAGTTCCGTGAAGTTTGGATACTTTAAGGAAGTAACTGTTCATTTTGTTTCGCCCACATGATTGTGTCTATGGGAAATGGGATTAGAGTACTTTAATCTAGTATCGGATTATTTTGCATATATCACACAACTATAAATATATTGTTGAATATTCTATAGAATATTAAAATAGCATTAATGTCATCGACATTATAAATAGCTATATTTATTCTGCATATGAAGCAGATAACAAGCTGTTCACTTCATAGTTCTAAATCTGGGTTCACATGAATATTACTTAATAACCGTCAGTCAGTGGCATGATAAATATTAAATAATAACGAGCAAAATAATTGCTTCCTAGCTAATGAAGTGGACTTCGGTGACTGGATGGTCTGAAGTGTGTAATTCGGTGATTGAACGGTCTGAAGCCTGTACTTTAGGCCGTAAGGTCTGTCATTGACAACAACCTCTCTCCCTAATCTAATTTAGGGGGTGGATGGGTGTAGCAAGTGGCCTGTTACATGCACACCAGTTTGTATAAGATACCTTAGTTTTATGCCCCATCCGAGCGACATACAGTAAGAAACACGCGGCGGATAAGTAGTATTGGCTCGATGCTATACAGGGACTAAGATAACAAGGAACAGTCTTTAGAATTGCATCGAAACCGATAATCTACGAACATAACTTGCATAGATATGTGGGCATCCAAAATTTAGCATGTCAATATATTGATGCACAGTGTTTCGGAAGACAATCGAGGTCAAATGTCACACAGGCGTGCGTGCACAAGAGCCTTTAACTGTTGGAATTCGAAATTTGAACAGGTCGTAAAGCCGCTGGTCGGTTAAATGTTCCTCATAGCACACTATATACTGTATGGCGTATGCCCATCTCCATTAAGCCAGTCAGTGCAGAAAAGTAGGACGTTAAACCCAGTTTCATTTCACCTGACCTGATTAATGTGCTCCCTGGTGTCTATACATTATTTCTTGTGACTTGGTAAATTGACTATTAAAGTGATGTTACCCTGAAAATAATATGACAATGTCTCTGCCTTGATGGATGTAAGCAATGTCTGATCTACACAAATATACACTATATACTATAATGTACGTAATGTCTGATCTACACAAATTATATACACTATATACTATAATGTGTCTGGTCGTAAATGGACACAGATCACTAAATATTCATGGGCCGTCACCTACGAATGTAGGGCGAAAGTTATTTTTAGTCCTTCTCTCCCTTTCCCTTTTTCCCCCTTTTGCATGGCAATTTTTGTTGACTTTTTGGTGTAGAATTGAAGAAAAGGGTTTAAAAATACATTTTCTGCCAGGTTTTGGTGAATATTCATGATTTTGAGGCGGAAGGATACAAGGGTTGTGAGGTTGGTTACGTTGAAAGGGAGGGCCGAAAATTGCTTGTTTAGTTGTCTGGACTTGCAGCTTGTGTATCTCAAGTTTTTCATGGTGAACCTCATACATGCTTTTGGGCCAGAGTTAACCACATGTTGCTCCATCTGTGGCAGAAAGCGTTCTACCCAACGAATATTTGGGAAAAAGTTACAGCCGGTCTAAGAGACGAGAATTAACATTAAAGTCAATGGGGAAATAATTAGTGATCTGTGGCCAAATGGGAAGTAGTGTACTAGCGTCCTGTTCCCCGAAATCTTAAAGATACATTATGGGAGATTAAATAAAGGGCTCGCAATTCTCAATATAATAGTTACAAACTAGATAATGTAAAGGGAATTAGCTGACCAACCTGGAAGCGAGATTTTATCGATTGAATTTTGACTTTAGCCTCGATCATAATGTCTAAAGTCGGTACGATAAAAAAAACAATCCCGATTATCCATTTTTTGATTTAATTACTACTGGCTAGCGAAGCGATCGAGGGTTGATTATGGTTTGGATAAGTTAATTAATATCTAATTAATAAATTAAATAACATTTAAGAAAGAGTGCAATTGGCAGATTTAGCTCCTGCAAAACGTGTGTTCAAATCGAAATTTAGTAGATACTTCAATTTCGACTGGCCAAGCACTACAATATTATCTATCAAAAATTAACGAAATTTTCATTAGTTAAAATTTTGAGAAACAGGCCCAGTGTTATTTCGTTAAACTCTCGATATTCAACAAACTTCAAATGCTTCTTTAATACATAAGTTGTCTTGTGAGGGTATATTATACATATGACAGTCTGAAATTTAAGCGCCAAAATATAGAGGAATGGTGTATTTACCTTGAATCAGAATTTCAGCTCAAAATATGGAGTCGTTTGAGGGTCATTTTTTCCTTGCGTTACTGATATTCGATTCCCGTTCCTTTAGAGGTCTATACAGTGAATGGCATATGTGTTATACTTTATAACGAAAGGTAAATTTCACCTACAGATTAATTTTATAAAATGAAAGTCTGGTTTTATCCAGGCACCGCATAAAATAGTTCGGAACAGCGGTTTCCATTTCCATATGAAGACTGGCGGCTTTAAGTTGTTTGAAAACGTGTGTAAAATACTGAGTTGATTGCTCAGCTCTTAGGTGGAAGGTTTAAAGGGATTTTAACACAAAATTAAGCAGCTTTATTCTCCAAAGATTATCGAGATTGGCCCTTTAATACAAAAATTAAAATACAGATCCTTTGATGTTGACGTACCATTATTTCACATAATGGTACGGGCAATGTGTCGAGCGAACATTATTTATATTAGTTAAAATTTAGGACCTGTGTGACGTATTTCATTGAAATGCCCTAGCTGGATAGTGTCTGTATTTTAAGATGTCCATTGATATCGTACGTAATATCTAGATATAGTCCTCGTGCTCAACGCACTAGTGCAATATCAATAATTATTACTTAATGTCTCGCACTTCAATAACGCATAATTCATGGTATTGTTATATCTTACCGAAAAGGCAAATGGGGCATCTTCTCTTTAAAGGGCCAATTTCGTTAATATTTTTGGGAAAAAAAATGCTTATTTTTGTGTTAAAAGCCCTTAAAACTCCCTACCTTATGGGCGAGCAACTTAATAACTTAAAGCTGTCAGTATTATACCGTGTTTGGATAAAACCATACTTTTATTTTAGGTGAAATTTACATTTTGTATACATTGCTAAAAGAACGATAATAAATTATCAGGTCACCCAACGAAACAATTGACCCGAACTATTAAAATGGATAAGTTTCCGGATAAGCCATTTTGACATTCACGTCCAAATGACACAATATTTGAAGCTGACATTTAGACACAACGAAAATACACCATCCCTCAATATTTTCGCATTTAAATTTCATACGTACACAAGACTTTTATTTCTGAAATTTCTATAAAATCTCGACGTTCCCTTTAAATAATCCATACGTTGTCTTGTGATGGTATATTAAACAATATATCTCCTCTCTTCTATTTCTCTATAAAACCATCTGTAATTAATAGGCCTACATATAGTTAATCATAGAAATATGCAGCAAGGTAAACTCATTAAAACATAATTAATA
Organism: Patella caerulea; assembly: GCA_036850965.1. Classification (NCBI taxonomy): domain Eukaryota; kingdom Metazoa; phylum Mollusca; class Gastropoda; family Patellidae; genus Patella; species Patella caerulea. The sequence goes on along the minus strand of JAZGQO010000011.1, from coordinate 62,294,980 downwards.
GTATTGTTACTATACAGATTAGATTGATGAATGTTATTAGTTTGATAAAAGCATTATATAAATCTTCCTGGACCTAGATACTATAATCAGATATCCATTGATTTTTTTGATTTTTTTTTTTTGAGATGGGTTTTTTTATTTGTTTTGTCCTTGAAAGAGGACAGTGGCATTTCTAAATTATTGTTTCTGTCAACATGAATTTAATAACCCCAGAAAGATTGAGTATTAAACACCATTCATAAGAATTCAACAGTCTGCTGAAATTGATCATTGCTGCTTAAATACTTAAAGCCTAGCTTATAATCCGTAATACGTGTTTTAACATGTGAGGTTTATAGGCTTTGGTAGCCGCAAGAAACCGGGTGAAAATGTTGTGTGCAGGACCAAACGTCTTTACGACCAGTCTGCGATCTTCGACGATGCTGAAAACACGCAGGGTTGACAAAAATTTTATTCTGCAAATTAAAAAATCTAAAAAAAAATTTTTTTCAAAAATGAAGAAAACAAAATTGTCGTTAGTACGTCTGAATAAAAAAATATATCCGATTTAATGTAAATGGGTAGATGAATTAGTAAATGGCACCAATTCTGTTCGGACCAGTTTGTGTTACTACGTCGGATATAAACAGCGCACGCGCTAGAGACACCTTATAATATAACGTCACACACACGAATATTGCACGTGAACGTAAAGGTCAGTCATCTTGTATGGAGCTAAGATTGTTTGCATCTGTTAAGCAGATTGACCGTACTACAAGTTAAAAATCTAAAAACGATTGATAAGCTTAGATTTTGTCATTTTTTTTTTCTCTCTCGGCAATTTCAACGACTTTTTGATCAACTTACATGAAGGTTAGCTTTAATGTACGCCATATGAACTGTAACCATGATTTAAAACATCATTAACTCATAGTTACACGGAGAGAAATGGGGTTTAACGTCCATTTGACACACCCAAGTCATTTCGGGACTAACATATAGTTTGATTTTATTTCAATAATTCGCTTACGCGTAGGGGTCTTTAGCAGTGGGAGGATTCAGGAGGACCCGGTGAAACCTACCCGGTTGGACAGGCGACTCTACTCCTCGACTCGTACAATCAGGGATTCGAAACCACACCAGTTGACTCAATGGCAGGCCGTATGATATAGCGCGCGCACTCTAACCAATCGGCCATCCTACCCCCATCATACGTTACAAATCAAAAACCGATTTATTGTCGTTGATTATTCAGTTATAAACTTGTTATTTCGAACACGACATCCGGTTACATCAAATTAAAATAGACATTATCTTTAATCTTCGATCTTAACTGGTGATCGACAAGGGTAAAGCAACTTTTTCTCAATCAAAACTTAGAAAAATATTTGTTATCAGGAATGACAAACATATTTTTTTTTTAAAGTTCTAAAGGATCAGTCGGCGTCGCATTATCGCTGTTATTATTTTTCGTTTATTTTCAATTAAGAAGTTTTTGTGGTGGATCAGCATTCGTGAAAGGTTTGAGGTCACGTACTTGTGTGTAGGGTGTTATCGTATTAATACATCTATCGTAGCGTAATTCGTCTTTATTAGTGAGTAAACAAGGTTAGTATTCAAATCGATATCTGGAACGATAGATTATTATTACCCAACCACGGTGAGAGAAAGTGAATTTAACAGCAACTGGTAATCCAATTGACTCAAATATTTTCTAAATGAACGTATATACGGATATATATACCGGGTCATATTTTTATATTGCAGGTCCTCAATCCGAATCATTTGGTCATTATCATTTCCAGCCTCTCATTGGGCAATTAACAATTACACGCAGCGAGAGTAATGGGTAATTCTGATGTATAGAAACGTATCAATAGGAGCGTCGATGCGAACCACGGACTACTTAGAAAATGAAAACGTATTGCAGCATAAGATTTGATAATAGCGACTTTTATGGAATAAAGGAACACTGTCTGCTTCTATGATGGTTTTTTAATATAACGTAGTACGGATAGTAAATGCCGCATAAACCAACCCATCGCTGCAGGACGCCAGCGAAAATGGCTGGTTGCGTTTTTGATTAATTACATCGGAATTTTGACTATATTCGTTGTCACTTGCCAGGATTTTCATTAAACTCTGATAAACAAAAGTAATAGAGCTTGGAAATATTGAGATTTATGTCGATGGCACTTTGCCACGGTGCGAATACCAATCCTGCTATAACAGTGACCATTGAGTGACCACTCGTAACACATAGCTAAATAGCTACGTATTGATCTTCGGTGATTAGACGCTCTTCTGTTTATCCAGTCAATCAACAATATTATGAAACAGGCAGTGGTATAGTGGATTTTAGAAGCTTTTATGTCGTTTGTTGTAAATGAAAATATATTCTTATAGCCACTACTGTCTCACGTCGATTACAAACCTCGGCTATCCTTTGGCTCTTAAAACATCGAATACACGACTTTATATTTTCTCCCCGGCAACATTAAAATTTCGACGTATGTTTGATCGAAAATGGCCGTTATGAGTTATAGTTTTAAGATAACCATAGCATTGTGCGATCTGTAATACCTGTATTGGTCACAGTGTTATTTTTGAAATGCTTTAAAATTTAGTGAGAATATTCTGTACTCGGAGCACTTTGTAATGGAGGTTGTGAAGTACTCCACTATAAATATAAACCGAAGAACCAAATTAGTTGCCAATTGTATTATTTACGAGAGGGACATAAATGGGGTTTAACGTTCACTCGACACAAAATAGGCCATTTCGGGACTCACATATGGTTCAATCTTATTTCCATAATTCGCTTGCGCGTAGGGGTCATTGGCAATGGAAGAAACGCCACGAGGTTGGACAGACGCCCCCACTCCTTGTCACGAACAACCGGGGAATCTAAAACACACCAATTGACTTAATGACAGATGTTATGATACAGCTCTCACGCGCTAATCATTTGGAAATCCACCCGACCCCGTTATTTACGAAAAAATATTTTCAGGATAAAAACCGTGATACAAAATTTAGTTGAGGTTTTCGTTGATATAATAACCCCTGGTGGTTTTCCACAAAAAATATTGTAGCGCTCTATCAGCAGCTAATGAAAAGCTTGCATTTTATAAAAAAAACCCCAACAAATTCATTAGTTTATATGTCTGCGAAAAGACCCATGGTTAATTTCGATGCTGTTATTATTCTTTTTTTTGTATTTTGCTATTCTGGTTTTCGCCAAGACAGTTAACTACAAGATTGTGTTGAACGTAATGGGTTGCGACTTTTTAATGATTCGTATGATGCGACTTTTTAATGATTCGTATAATTTGCAGTTTTTATATCAACAGAGTCGCGGTTTCATTCATTGAAAATCGGGGTTTCCCAAGTTCCTTTTGATGGATTCATTCGGGTATCTAATGATTTTAGGTGGGTTGGGATGGCCTAGTGGTCTAGAGTGCCGCGCTTCGACCTCTAGCTGGCCGGTCACCTCTGGCTTGCGGCTGTGGTTTCGAGCCGTGGTGTGAGCGTATGTGGCATGGAGATAGGGGCGCCTTCTCAACCTCGTGGGTTTCCTCCGGGCACTCCCCTTTCCTCCCACTGGTAAAGACCCCTACGCGCAAGCGAATTATTGAAATAAAATTAAACCAAATGTTAGTCCCGAAATGACCTAGTTTGTGTTGAGTGGACGTCTCAATCGAATGTACATTTCTAGCGCCTGGTTATTCCAGTCTACTTATGCCGTTTGATTTGGTCAATGTTTCTAGCCTCGTTCCTCGAGTGTCTTGTTCGAACTAGGACTGAAACGCATTATGGTACACGATTCGTGTACCAAAGCTAAAATGTTTATTTTGTCTTAAATATTAGATATCTGAATCCCATCTTTTCCCGATAGAATCACAGCATCAGTGTTGATTTAAATTGACAAATCAATTCGTGTTTTCAATGGTGAAGATTTTGGATGATATTGAGTTAGAAACTTAAGCAAGATATACACTTGCATGATTCCGTGGCACGCATTGGCACGACTCCAATCTGCACGACACTGTCCCAATTGCGCAAACTCGTCGTGCCAATGCGGGAAGTGCGTAAACAATGCGCAAACTATGCGTGAACTCGTCGTGCCAGTTCGTGTCAATGTGGACACTGATGGGCACGAACATAGTTTACACAGTTTTGTAAGAAACCAACTTAAACAAAACTATGTGTAGATCTATTTGTCGCTGAGATGTAAATAAGGTTAGGGCAAGTGATTGTTGGCGAGGTTGTAGATTAAGGTTCGGGTAAGCATAACATGGTGAATCGATGAAGAGGGTGTTATTTCAATAACCAGGTTTTCAGGGTTAGATCCCGGTGTTGGTGTCCATAACTTCCCAGCAGGGATCCCCTTATTAGTGGCGAAGGACGATGAATCTGGGACGAAGCCCTGTGTATTGTATAAGGTTCTTGTGCGAAGGGGTGTTTAGCTGTGAGAGGAAACCAGAGGATCCGGATAAAACCCGCAAGGTTGGACAGACCACCCTACTTCTTGCCGCGATCAAGCTGTAATGAATCGAAACCAAACCCGTTGACTCAACAGATCTTATGTTTTCAAGCGCACGCGTTAAATCCCCGAAATAAAACTAGAACTTTGTACCACTGCATGGCGTATGTCAGATTGTAATATCCCGTTTTGTGCAGAAAGGTAAGATGCCGTCAGTCGGCATAAGACGAAAAAGTGATTATGGCACCGAAGAGACCGATTCAGCTCCAAAGGTCATAGGAAGAACAGACAGAAATCTAAATTTTAATCAAACAGTGATGAGGTTGATATATCAGTTGCATAGACCTTTTTATTTAAGCACAATATGTTCGTATACAGCACCAGTCTTATAATTAGCTAATAATCTTTTTATCGAAGGAATGAGGTAGACTGGCCTTAATGGCCCAAGACATTAACGGTCAAGTAGCATTTAAGAGAAAGATACTGGAATTGAATATATATTATGTATTGTCGTTAGACAATTCTACTTGATTCATAATTATTTTCAATTATCGACATGGATTTTAAATCTTACATATCACCAGGAAACCTGTCTTCACATTTTTATCCACTTTTAAATGAAGACGGTGTTTTGTACTTATTTTAGTCTAGAAGGGTGATGCATTTCTTGCGGATGTTCTCAGGAGTCGAATCCATCTTTGTCATCGTAAAGTCTGTTCTGTATCTGTACCAGTTGTCTCAATATAAAAGAAAAATTGGAATGGATTCAATGAAATTACTAGAGAAGCATTAACCACAGTTGAAAGTGTTTCTCTTTATCTATCTATCAGAGAGAATCTGAGCTGTGGTGAAAGCCATATCTCACGTAATAAAAGGACGGTCAATCTCAAGTAAATTATAGCACTGGACGATATAGTCTGCACCGGAAGTCTTGACTTTTACTCTCCATTTAATTCCGATCAGGCGTCTGGACGTCCCTGAAGACCATTCTCATCGGTATGACGAAATACTCGTAGGCACTTATTGCTATCTATATTAAATCTGTATTTGCTTGGAATTGGGTATTTGGGACTCTAGATGGCCACATATATCATTCTATGTCAATACTCTTGATATTACAATGATGGCGGCAACTCATATTATTTGACCATCACTAAACCGTTTACTAATGTTAGCTTGCTCACCAATATCATTACAACGCTTGTATCACTCATATTGAATAGGAGATCAAATCATCGATACTAACAAAAGTCCTTACAATCACCTCCAATACACATATCTAATTCCATAAAAAAAAAAACAGGAATCTTTTTTTTAACCCCCGCTTTCTAGATAAAGCAGGACTGTTAAAAATGGGTTGTCCAAAGTATGTGTGTAAGTATGTCTGCCTAAAGACCACATCACTCGGCTTCTAGTGAATATTTTGGCCGAGCTGGATGTCGAGCATTTTCCGCTAAGGCTAATAAGTACAAAATAAGCAATTTTATTCGTGGATACCTAAAACACGTTAGCATTGATAATAATTGCACCACTGCATAAACTAAGCTGTATACTGGGGATTTCATCGATGCCTAATTATAATAAAAACATACGTGTGCAAATAATTAATGAATGGCGGGGACGTCTTGTATGATGTACCTGTAGACAATATCATAGCGAAGATCAAACCGTCAAAGAGATTTAAAAAAACCAAAACATTTAGACTAATTCACTAAATATACAAAAATGTTATTTTTGATAGTTTTGATCGATAAAGATAGAAACCAAAATTACATTTTACCAGGAGACAATGCTTTAATGGCGATCCTAAAGCAGACTTCTGTTTTCTTGGTAAATTGCTATTTATCTGGTATTATAAAGTTCAGAGTTTGAAAGTGATTTAAATGTAGTGCAGAGATTTTGGTTGTAAATCCTAAAGTCAACAAAATATTACAAAGCTGTTAAACAATACCATGACATAAAGTGACAAATTAAAATATGGTTTTAATTAAATTATACACATATTTCGTAATTATAACGCAATGGATACTAGACTGTCCAGGTACAACCAAAATACCACGAAGCTGTGTGAGAATGCTATGAAGTGACTAATTAAAATGGTTTTAATCAAATTAGAAACATGTTGTATAATGAATCGGAAGGATATATACGACACTAAAATATCACAAAGCTATATGAAGTGACTATTTATATGGTTTTAATTAAGAAAAATAGACATAAATTATACTGAATCGGAAGGATTTTCACGGTGTGGGAAAATGACATTACAAAAATATCATGCATAAAGTGATAAATATGGTTTTAATAAAATAAATTATACACATATCGTCTAAGAATGTATCGGATATGATTTTAGAGATCTCATCTTGAGACAAATCATACCAACTGCTAGGAAATTATTTTGAAATTCCTTTCACATTATTAGACTGCTCAAACTAAAAATCGTTTGATACCTTTCTTAATTCTGGTCACCAGACAGCCCGAGTCCTACTTATTGACATTGTCTAACATATAAATAGCTCTTGTGACACACACGCAAAGGTAAGGCAATTCGATTATCAAATCCCACTTATATAATTAAACCGTGTTTAAGACATATGTTGTCTGAGAGATTATTGCAAGCTAACCTTAAAGCGTCTGTATTAAGACACTTGGGTCCGATATGGTATCTTGAGATGGCTTTATTGTCGAACATCAAAGTAGACATGCTGCATATTATTTCATGACACAGGATCTCTTGTTTTTTGAAGTTCAAACGCCCAAGAAGCAAATATTAATGAAGGAGATATTAAGCGAAAGATTGCGATGTGAAGAGATGTATCAGAGTCTCTTTGGAAGGCAGATGAATGGCCGAGGTGCTGATCTATTGATTCCCGTACGTTCGTTCTCTTTATAAATTCTCTTTGATGATTTACTACCATTCTATAACCGTTTATCCAAAATATGATATCCCTGATTCGTCCGTCCATTACACCAATAGCCTTCTGTCGTAAAGTAAATAAGACCACTGTTGTTGGCGTGAACTGATCGTTCTCTTAATTGATTTGGCCCTAGGAGTCGAGGGAATGTTTTTGAGACCCTTTAACTGTTTTTTTGCTGCCTACAATTTGTTTGTGATCGTCCATATTAATAGACATTGTTTTTGTAATTGACATATTAATTGACAGGATGGTATGTTTTTATTTTCTATCCGAGAACCCCTTAGTTATAATTCAATTAAAGATGGTTAATAACGCTTACTTTCATCATGGCCTGACGTTCATCAAAAAGGCGAAAGTGTTATGATATGGAATTAAAAACTGTAGTATGTCAGCTCTGATTTTATCACGAACCAATATGAAAGCCTAAAAAAAAACACCATTATGATAATAGATATAACATAAAAAGCAGACGTTTAACGTTTGTAAGTGGAGAGGAGCCAATTCATAAAGCCATGTGCTAGATCGAACTATGATTATTAGATTGTTTATATATCTAACAATAGTGTCCGTTAAATTTTAATTAGAAATTTGCCAAGAGCTGAAATCATAATATTAAAGTAGGAAGATACGTGGCATGAATGAAGATTTGGTTACACGGTTCTATCAGGAAACGCTTCTTTAAGCGGAATATCCTACTGCCAATAAATCAACCCACATGCCAGATCGAAATATGATTATTAGTTTGTTTAAATTTCTGACAATGGTGTCCATTACATTTTAATTAGCATTTGCTAAGAACTGAAATCATATTTACATTTAGCAAAATAAATGTCGCGAATATGGTTTAGTTACGAGGTTCTGACACGAAAGCCAAATTAATTGCTTGATAAAAAATTATTTTTTTTAATAACTGTATGTTAAAACAATTGCATTGTATAGTGCTTTTTCGATGCAATAGAATAAGTTATAACTGCACTTGCATTCTAGGTCTTCACTCCTAATTATCAGTATCGGTTGTCGCGTCACTGTCATAATATGTGTCATTCGGACTCTTAATAACGCCGGTGATATTTAAACTAGCTTAACTTTGTTGTCTGCACTCAAAGGTGGGACAAATTGCCCAGTTTATAAACTTCAGCTCGCTACCTGTCTCTAAGGAGGCTTTATTGTAAAGGCAAAGTGGTAGAGTGGATTGCGAGATGCTAATTGTAGGACTGTTGGGGGAGGTTCTCGAATTTCAGAAGTCCATACAATGGCTGCTTCATATAAACGATTTTTTTTTTGGGGGGGGGGGGGTACTAACCCTATCCCTTTTGAGAACATGCATCTCGGATAGAATTAGATAGTCGACTTCAGTCAGATTTTTTTTGATCAAGCGTATTTTAAAGAAATCACCCTAAAGAATGATTTGAAATGAATTGTGATTTAATGGCAAATGTTTCTGCTCCGCTCTTGCTATTGTTTGTGTCCTTAAACCATGCTTATGACATTTATCTAGAAAGGCGACTCACAGGAACCGACGAGGGACGTCAAAATTTCGTTACAGAAACTAGATATATAATAAGGTATTAGCAGTGCCGGTACAGAAACAGAGGACGTTAAACCCTATTCCGGTTGACTTCATAGAGAAAAGGTAAAGAACTATTGATATGCAAAGCACGATGTGTTAATTTACCAGAAAATAAATCAAACAGCGGAATAGTGATGTATTGTTTTAATAGACAGCGAAGTATATTAGAATGTATGAATAACGCATTTATTAAAAATATCATTTAGCGTTTTACATTTATCGTCAATGAAGTATGGCACCTTTCTCATTAATATCAGAGGTGTCCAGACATGAATTCTTATAAAGCTACAGCTCCCCAAAATTCATAATTAGACGAGTTTATTCCAAATCATCCCACCCTGATCTTACGATAGACTAAATGGAATAAATAAAGTTCTGCCCGGCATATCTATAACAAAAACCCATCTGTTATTTGACTCTCGCGACCTGCACCCTCATTAATCACTATAATCGATAATGGCTCGACAAAAAGAAGATACAACCCGCTAATTTTAATCACATTAGTAGTATGACAATTCCGTTCTTGTGATAAAATCTAACTTTAATACTCTAAGACGATTGACATTTAAGGAGAATGCACTTGTAAGACTTCCGTACAAAAGTACTGAATGAATAAAACTTCAGCGCCCATCACAGTAGTTTCCGGAAATGACGAATGCAACGGAAGTGTGTATTACGTGTCACAAGGTACATTCGTTCAGAAATGGATACATGTTTCAATGTTTCAACGAAGTCTAAGCTTTAAATAGTTGAACGAAATTTCCTCCAGGTAACAAATAAATTAACGTTTTCCCGGTTTAAAACAATTTCGTTTCACTCAGTTCATATAACCCGATGTTTGCCAGCAACAAGTACAATCACTGAATGAATGCAAGACATAAGAACTGCATCTGTAGTGCTAGTAGGCGTATAATGGATTGTGAGGTCAAATGAGAACAGATATTTTTTTTATAAAATTACAGTTTCATTAAAATGAACAACATACTTTGTTTTCAGAATCACTTAATAATAAGTTTTATTTCCCATTGAAAATCTAAAAAGACTCATTTTGTCATATTTAATTTGTCACAGAGATATCCGTTTTCCAATTTTAATGTTTTTTGTTTCCTCCGAGACACTAGTCTTTCTACTATCGTTGAGTTGAATTTTCAATTTTATCACCTAATAATGCTCGACTCCCACTGTCACGATTGCTGCTACGATTGAACTCGTGGTTTTTAATCATGGAGTAATTTGCCCGAATTTTCAGAATGCATCAATCATTAACTAAAACAGCTTTTCCACGAAGCTATGGTATTTATTTTTAATAAATTACACTATTACACAACAATATAAATTTACAATATTTTAAGCAAAAAGAAAATACCCGAACTTAACCCGATAAATGGAAAATACATTGCCCGAGATATGTATGGTTCACCGAATCCGGGGAGGATCCCCCTTCCCCTCCATCCTCCTCCTACGCCTATGGTTGGAAATGAGGTGGTAGGCGTATATTCGTCACACCTTACACTGATTGTTAATTTACGTTAGTATCCCCCACCTCCCATTTAACTATGTTTCCTTGCTATTAGATCATGGCACGGAATATCAACATAAACCAAAGGTTATAAGTATAGTTTAATAAAAGCATGTTATTGTATATACGAATTTGACATATATTATATTTCAACCAAACGATTCGCAATAAAGCTAAAATAATGGTATGGGCAGGTGTCTGGTCGTAAAATAAATGTTATTGTTCACATGTCACATATGCATTAATTAAGTTAGTTAATCAATAATTATTAGATGATATTATATGATTGCACGTTTTTAATTGGTGATATATATTACTCCATGTTTTTATATCTTGGTAACGCTTGTTTTATATTATATAAATGTTATTAATGACACCTTTAACATTAAATTTCAACTATATTTTGAGTTTCAATTCGAAATAAGAGTAAGCCGTAGCGCTGCTGACGGGGCAAAAATGTTCCACATAGCAAACTGGATGGCGTATACCAGTGTTGAGGGTTTAAAGTTCACTCGAAACAAACAAGGTCATTTTGGGAACAACACGAGGTTCAATGTTATTTCAATAATTCGTTTGTGCGCATATTTGGACCTTTGGTCGTTAGGGGGCCTGGAGTAATCCAACAAGGTTAGACAGGCGACCCTGCATACTGTCACATGTACAACCTCCTGCGAATTGAAACAGTGTCATTTTTCTACATGACAAGACTTTATGACCTCATTCGGCCACCCACCCCTACAATTAGGCCATGAGGCACAATTTCATTAAATATTTGTAATATCATAGACTTTAGAATAATATAATTAAATACAACACAAATTAAACAGAAACCAGTTACCCATTATGTTTAATTGCTGTAAGAGAATTAGTGCAAATATTGATACCATAATGTAAGTTTTGATGCTTGATTAAAGCCGATAATGCCATAATATATAGTTGATACCGAACAATAGTTGATGCTTATTAACCTATTTTACATATACATGATTACCCCAGATGTAAATATGATTACCCATGTGTTAAGCTATATTATTATTGTATGGTCAACTTTTGATTTAACTGTAAAATGTGTAGTATGCTTCCTTGGCGGAAATGATACAATGAAATATTTTCTTGTCAATAGTATATAATCTACCGTTAATCATTAGTCCAAAAAATTGCATAGTTTGACGTCGAGTGGGCGTTAAATCCCCCTCGTGAATTCATGAAGTCGGATAAAAAAACAAAACAAGCCAACGTATTTCCGTTTAACATGTAGATGTTCACATTAAAGGACATTTTATCATGTGGAATTTGACTAAACGTAGGTTTAAACAACGCTGCCTGTGCAAAATCTCTCATATAGGACGAAAAACATAGTCCCCGGATATAGGTTGAGGTGCACGTGTGAAGAGTTACCCTCTTTAAACTATGCCTGGTTTGACTATACCATATCTTCAAATAGAGTAATACGATTTGTCATGTATTTAAAACATATAGCCCATGTGTTCCTGTAAAATTAACAATATATAACTATTTAAAGATCAAATATAACAAATGCGCATTTCTTATTGTGCTTCTGGGACGAAAAACCCTCCATAATGTCATATTCAGTTTCCAATGACAACATTTGATAAAGCTGTATAGTATTCATCTTGACATTCGGTTAACATTGGGAGTTTTTCTTTTTGGATGAATTGTCATTTTTTATGTCTTTGTGAAGGAATTTATCACTTTGAATTTGACGTTCAGTTAACATTGGGTTTTTTTATATGTCGCTTTGAAAGAATTTTCACTATGATTTAATCCCGCGGAAATCTTGTGGAACAAGGGTGTTTGAGAAGAAATACCTTGTGGAACACTTGTGGCGAAAAACACACAGACCCAAAATACTCTTAATCAAAACATTTCGAAAATATTGTTTAATGTGATACATCACAGGGAGAGAGTGGGTTCTGAGAAGAATTTTTTGAAAGTGGAATGGTTTCGATTTCCCGCTTATACATGACAAGCTGTAAGGATCACTCGTTCAACCTCGTGTGTTTTCTCAAAGAGGATTATTGAAATAAAATTGGACCATACATTATTCCCCAAAATACCTAGTATGTGTCGAATGCACATTAAACCACATTTCTCTTTCCCTAATCTCCTTTCTGTAATATCGAATATTTACTGCTGATCTGCTTGGGGCAGATTATGCAGCACCTCTACGTCTATAAAAGACAGGGCTATTTATCCACTTCCTTAATGAACAACCCATCGTTATTTGAGCTGCCAATACCAAATAAAATCAATGCAAGACAAACATTGTACGACAGATTTACTCATGTTTTCCTGAGATTGCATAATTTATCTGTTGTAGGTTATGTTACCGTATATACGTTGTTCTGTTGGTTATACAAAGACAAGTAATCCGAATGTATACATGTATACCCAATATACACATGTTGTTGTCAAGCTTTCTTTCTCCTAGCCAAACAACCGTCGATTCTAAAAACTGATACTTAATCAGTTATATTGTACAGTTATCTAGAACCCAAGAAAGTATTCCTTTCGGAGGAGGATGAGGGGAGAGGTCTATTCGTGCGAATGGGGCCAAAATACGAGGGAAATAACCCTTGGTATATAATTCGACGACAAACCCCCCAGTCACAATTGTCCTCATATTACACTGCATGGAGTATTTCTATTTCCAAAAACCTATGACGGTATAACCACATCCCATTTCAGCTACGAGAAATGATCAACCACCTTTAAAAACAAACAAAAAACAAACTCGCCGGACATTAATCAGCGTGAAATCGGTTCTTAAGGTCACCCCCAATGGCTACTGATTGGCAGGATTTCTTACAATGACATGCTGCCTATAATCTCGACAATTAGGCATCCATTCGTCGCATGTGTTACACATTAAAGATCCTTGGAACATTTTCCACATTTTTGCATCAAACGTTCATTCGAAAACAGCCGATTTTATGATTTACGGGGATTTTTTTTTAAAGCGCACAATATTAGTGATTAGGCTAAATACTTGAATTTTCTGAAGAAACGCGTGTTTTAGCCGCCAGCGGTAAACTTATCTCTGGGTTCGAGCTTGATTTTGTCCTTGACTTATACAATACTAAATATTCTACAAGGGGAAATAAAAAAAAGATATTATGTAAATTGAGATAATAGAATGATTACACACCGGCTATAAAACCTCTATTATTGTTGGACATAATATTCAGATGTTTCACTGCAGACATAATATGGCTATATAACCCGATTCCCCGTTGTGATGTAATTTTCTCAGTGTCTGGTATAGTTGTTCATAAATAAAGGGGATCTCGGGGATATTCATCCTTGTTAGACACGATTGAGATGTTTCTAATAGTGCAGAAAGACCGGCACTTTACACACAAACAACACCAATCAGATAAACCTGCGGAAAAGACAAAAAATACACAGACATTGGAAGCAATAAAGAAAAAAAACATGAAGTGCATGGGTCAAGGAGTCAGTGGTAGAAATAATGTAACCAGTCTTAACGGTGGTCGTCTACTGAATGATGATTCTTGATGGCGTTAGTCATTGAAAAGTAAAATGTTAATAGTCCCAAAATGACCTAGTGCCTGTCAAGTGTACGTTAACCCCCGCCTTCTCTCTCTTTCCATCTCTCTCTCTTTTTCTTACAATATTATAATCCATGCGTCATGCACAGGGCTATTAGGGAACGGGGATTTGCCGAGGCCCAGCGGTACTACAACACGTTTGGTTGTTTTTTTTCGATTCCTGGCGGATGGGTGGATGGTGGTGGTAGGCCGAAGAGTTATCGCGTGTTTGTATTGAATGGGACGTTAAACCCAATCTCTCTATCTCTCTCCCTCTCTTCTCTATCTCTGTCTCTCCATGTTTTTGCATCGTGTATAATCATAATCTGAGAAATGGCTGTATGTTTACACCCTGGATGTGCTTTATGTAATATAGACCATAATAAGTGTGAGATAATTAATAATATATTATATACAATTTCCGACTCCAGGCGTTAGAACGGATTATCTCAGGGTGTAATAGTTCTCTCCTTCACCTGGAAAACTCAACACAATATCCTCGCACTTAGAAACATCATTACAGTCACTTTCTATTGTGTTTATACGCATGTTTATCGACGTAATTAGTAAGATTACAGCTGCATTAAGATGTTCCCGGGACCTGGGTCCATATTCATGTTCAATCGTAAGGCGGTGTTTTCACTTACGTTGCTTTCTATCGATTTAAATTAAGCAGGCGCTCAAATCGAACACATCTCGGACCAAAATGTCATTCCAAGTAATATTATAATAGTAAAATTTGTGAATTGCTTGTCTTTCATCCCTTCAATATTTCACTCGTTTATTATTTATTCACAATCCCAGTTGTATATTTATTACCGACGATTATCACTTTTGGAGTGTGGTAGAGGGTCGGATGGACTCAGTGGAATTTGTGCTCTGTCACCATATTATGACAATCATTTTGAGACAAACACATCCAGTTTTTAAATCATGCTATGATTGCGTGTGGAACTCGAGGCGGGGAGGAGTGAGGGGCAGGATTGGTGGCGAATTCCAAACACCAAAGTATTAGTTGTACCAGAACGCAGATGTATTGACTACCGAATCTCGGTTTATTGACTCGTTCGGAAGACAGGGCACGATTTCGTTTGCCCCTCATATTGTACACGTAACCATTGAAATGAAGGAAAAAAACTATATTATGTTACTCTCAAAATGTTCGAAGCATTGTGTAATTGATTGTCAAAACGTCAAACCCCATTCAATTCCGAGTCACTTTACAAAATGAGTTTGACCACTATTTTTGTCCCACCGCAATATTTAGATTAGCAGATATATGTATCTGTATTCGCATTTTCAAATTGTTATAATTTAAGAAAGAAGGGCAACCATGGCTTCTGAATCTAGAAATTTGTAGATTCGGACTGGAGACAAACAAGTCTTTAATGGCAATGAAAACTTGTCTATTTTCGTTTCCACTGATTACATTTTGCCATCAGTCACGTCAAAAAGATGTTACATTTTCCGTTTTATTACCTAAATTACAAATTATGACGACTATTATCCCACCGTTATATGTAACAGCGTAGTATTTAACACCCAAACTATAAATTAATTAATACAATGTTTTATTAAATAAACTGAACTGGAATGAAAAACAGACACAAGCTTATTACATAAGTTTTCTCTGAGATGTTAATGCTTCCCTAATATTTCAATTTTGGAATTACTGGATTAGTTGTTACCTTCGGGGGACAACCCAGTCACCAGTGTTATTTGGGCAGTAATTCGTATACATAATTACCAAAATTATAACCACTAAAACCATAAAGAGGTCTGAGTTTCGATATAAAAATGACCATAAGATACCAATTAAAACAAATTATATGTCTGGCTTTTACCAAATTTGAATTTTTTCTATGCTCCCTGGCACCCTTTAGTAAGTCTGTAACAGATTTTATGGTGGTTTCACTACGGGGAATGACGAATTGGCCGTCTCTTGTTCATTTCTGGAAAATTGACACTCATTATCATTTTATATCACGTTTTGTTATTGGATAGAATAATTAATTATATCAAATTTCAACTACCAACCAAAAACTTATAAAACCGGTAAGCTAAAGTATATAAAGAACATCACTACGATTGTGGTCGACTTACAATTATTTAGATGAGTATACAGAGTCGTACAAGAGAGAGAGAGCCATCCGTTATTATTGCTAATATTGATTCAGGCCTGATGATGGTCATATATAGCCTATAGTTGGTGGAGATGATCAAATCGTTTGGTATTTATTATAGCATTAGATGTTTAATGCTGGTATTGATAACACTGTGACTGTTGGAGCGACAACAGCTTAGTGGGTGTTTAAAATGAAACTATCCCAGAAGGTGAGTTGTTAACATCATAATTTAAGAAAATTACGAAAATAGCATTTAATATTTAAAGTCAAATCTAAAAACTAAAAAAAAAGAAAGAAAATGTAACAAGAAAATACAACGTAATTTTATAAATATATTAAATCATTTTATTCTATTAGTTCAATGAACTCCGTGTTAAATATTTTCTTTATATAAAAGTAATTTCCCGTGATCATGGTCAGGACGTTAATCCCGATTTCTTTTCGTTTTATAAATATTATAACTACAAAGAAATAACTAGAACGGGCAAAATCTCCCGCGAAGCACGTCTGGATTAGCCCGGTTAGTGCACAAAGGACGGACGTAAAACCCCATTGAGTTGTATTGGGATATAGATCAACTGGTATCACTGTCATATGTTTCAGGAATTGTTAAATGGTTTTGAATTTTTATTGATCAAATCGAAGTATCGATGGTATACATTTGGGTAATAATTTAAAGTAGAGTACTCTTTGTGTCAATGCTAAATTTGTATTAGTGTTTAAACAATTTCATTAAGCTCGTAGATGCCAAACAACTAATACATGTCATAAAACTATAATTAATGTTATGGCTGTTCTATAGAGCAATCCGCAGAAATTATTAACTGAATGAGTTTGTAAACTATTACATCGATTACTAGTAGATGTCATAAAACTACACAATAGTGTTATGGCTGTTTTATGGATAGAATAGTCCACAGAAAAATATCCGTTGGTTTTCACGGGTTGAAACAGATACGACTGGTTTTTAATGGACCATGAATTGTTGACTATACTAAACTCCAACTTGGCCGTGTAAATATATGAATTGAATGGAATGCCATTAAATTATAGACTCGTTCATACCTTACCAAAACACCTGTTTAAAGTTGTATTGATTGAAAACAGCATATGAATATTATATGTATCTACACCCAAAACATCGATGTTTTAGGATTTGATTTTGTCAAGACTCCAGGGAGTCGAATTGACTCTGTAAGTAACCAGGGGGTCCGGGGTTTAATCCCGGTGTTGACCGACAACGTTTCCTGAGATTTCCCAGTGTGATTTCCTTCTGTGATTGGTTTCAGGACGGATGATCAGACAAGGATAATGTCTAATTGTTTGGATGGTATGGAAAACCGAGGACCGGTTCTCGTGCGCGTAATCGAACCCTTGACAGATGGAAACGAAACAAAAGTATATTGTAGCGCAGCTGTCCGGGCAAAATTTCTTTCATGCAACACTGTAGCCTATGACGCACTTCCGGTTTTATTAGCCAAGTCGGTGTAGAAAAGTAGGACATTAAACCATTTTATTTTGTATTAAGACCCCATCAATAGCTGTAGACGTTACACAGTTCGTTCAATATTTGACGGAAAGGAACGAAGTGACACAGATGATCGAATTCGTAGCAGGTGCACCGAGTGCGCATATCATATTCATCACAACTCTCCATTCCGTTTCAATGGTGATAATGGAAATTGAAAATCAACATGTGTAAGTAACTTGATATGTTTCCCTGAATTCTGCACGTCCATTCACTACTGGAAGATATAAGGAGGTGTTGTCTCAATATTTATTTTTGTAATCAACAAGTCTGAAACCGAAATATCAATAGTAATCAACGTCCATGAATAGGTGGTATGTATAATTCATTATGTTCATTGACATTCGTGGTTTACTACAGTATGCTTAGACATGTTTCATTTGGCTTTTCATTACATCACTCTCTTATAATACAGTTTAAAGTGGAAAACACACTTTAAATTTGGTATATCCATTACCGCAATGGACTCGGAGTTCCAAGCGGCTAATTCCTATTTTATTGTAGTAAATCATAATCGGAAATCTCTATTTAAGCTGGTGGGGGGGGGGGTAACGCGTGTGTGAGAGAGAGAGCGAAATTGGGTTTAACGTCCACTCAACACAAACTAGGTCATTTCGGGACTAACATATGGTTTAATTTTATTTCAATAATTCGCTTGCGCGTAGGGGTCTTTAGTAGTGGGAGGAAACCGGACTGCCCGGAGGAAACCCACGAGGTTGAGAAGGCGCCCATATCTCCATGCCACATACGCTCACACCAGGTCTCGAAACCACAGCCGCAAGCCAGAGGTGACCGACCAGCTAAAGGTCGAAGCGCGGCACTCTAGACCACTAGGCCATTCCAATCCCCCTTAATGCGTGTGCTTTAGATCATGAATGGTGTGGTGTGCCCAGTTTGCGCATGACAAGGAGTGAGGTTGCATTACTGAACATTAAATCCTCTTCGGGTGGCACGAGAATCCGTGGTCCGTCCCATCAATTCCATTTGTACCAATAGATAATTTGACAGATGGAAATCCATTCTACCGCTCTCTGGGCAAAATTGCCCTCATATAGTAGTACATCCTATGGCGTATGCTTTTTCCGTTATCGCGTTAAGCTGCAAGTAGTGACGCATGTCGTAAGCGGCTCAGGTTAGGCATACCGTTTCTAGATCACCTAGTCTGGGGGTTCACGCAGCTAAAAAAATATTTACATTGAAATTAATGCAATTCAATGATATGTATATATTGTCGTTTGATATTAATATTAATATTGGGTTCTCTTTACGGTATTCTTGTAGTGGCGGGTATCGTGCATGAGTTTTTGAGTAGAGTATAAGCTAGAAATGAGATGTAGGGAGATACGTGGATCTAGTTGTCAACTATTTTCAATTTTGGTCACAGACCATTTAGGAGATACATATCGCATTCTAATTTCCCTCGCTTTAGTTTTCTATTTAAATTCATATTATTTATAGCCTTTGTGTCTATTCAATAATGTATAGACATCGTTGCATTTTAACGATTCTGGGTGACTCTGAAATCGAAATACCACACGGTATTGTCACCAAAGCTAGTAAAGTTTAAAGAGTCCATACAGCTGTTCTTTGGATGGAAATTTTCGGTAAAATGCGTTAAAAGTCAAATTGAACGACAGACGTTTGCAGCTTCGCGGTGCATTCCACTTGTTTTCCTTTATTTATATTATTCAATCGTTTTGATACTCCCGGTGTATGCTTTTGTTTTGTTCATACAAATAGTGCTCTCAATCATAGAATACACGACGTCGTGTGCCGATTTTAAAATGACCACTGTGTCCTAGATATTAGATATTATGCTCCATTATTTTCACGGTAAGATAACAGTAAAGATTTGAATTAAATATAATATTATGGATAATATTGAGTTGGGGGTTCAGCGCCTTTAAAATAGCTAACGATATGACGCACATTTTTGTGTAACATCTTGCAATGACGTATAAATATTAATATTCTGTCACATACAATACATCTATGTTTATTCTATAAGGTAACTTTTATTGCTTATAATATATATATAATACTATTGACAATTCGAAATTATAATATTCTTTGTGGTTGACGACGTGTGCACAACTATAGTTTAAAAAACCCAGTTTATTGGAATAGACAACAACTGTTTCATTCGTCCTAGCATTACATCAATCTCTTAATAATACAGTTTAAAGTGGCTAATACTCCGTAAATTTGGGTTAAGCCACATTTTAATTTAGTAAATCACGATTAGTGTTATCTTTTAAAGGGGCTGAGGTGGGGTGAGGGTGGTTCTCCTCGAGTTTTTCTGTGAATATTAGCGTTACCGTTCAAAACTCTTTTATAAAGTAGCATTACCTTTAAAGTTTCCGGATTATTTTGTAATAATTTCCGTTTAAATATCACCCCATGCAGTCTGTTTATTTTAAACCTTCCTCGTAATGTTTTTTTTTCAGATCAGCTTACTATTAAAGATAAAACTAAGTTTAAACTAAGTTTGTTTTATAGTTTTGAGATCCGGTTTTGAGATATGATATTTCTAGATCAGACGGATATTATAGTTCCAGGTTAGTTTGATAGAAAACTTCCTGGCCAGCTTGATATTATAGCTCCAGATCCATATGATCAGTTTGATATAGTTTAAGATCAGTTTGATATTAAAATTAGTCATTTGTACACGGTGAATACACCATTTGCTGATTACATTATTTTTCCTCGACCGTTTTTATAGGACTTTTGACTAATGGTTTGGATTGTTCGTACTTTGTTTTATTTTATTAAAGATCTCCTTGATATTATATTTCCAGATCAGCTGGATATTACAGTTTTGATCCGTTTAATCTTATAGTTTAACATCAGATGAGTATGATATAAACTATAGCACATACGTATGGATATGGATATTGTAGTTTAACATCAGATAATATCCAGACCGACTGTAAGTTTGATATTATATTTTCAGGTCAGCTTGGTATTTTATTGGTTAAGATCAACTTGATTCTATTTAGTTATGATCAGCTGCATATCATTGCAATTGGTTAAGATCAGCTTGATTTATATTTGGTTACGATCAGCAGAATACATGTTTGAGATCAGGTTTATGTTATAGCTTACGATCTTCGGCTCGACATTATTGCTGAAGATAGACTTGACTTTATTGGATACATTAGCTAAATATTAATTATAGTATAAGGTCATGGATCAGAGATATTGTCATTATTCTAAACCCAAACCCCAGTCTATGGATAAAAAAGTTAGAAATGTACGTGCGTGAAGGGGGGCGGGGGATAGGAAGTAAGCTGAAAACTCAGAGTGGGCGATATATATGAAGCTAAATTGTGTTAGCTTTATTTACAGCTATTGTCTCTTTTATCTAGGCTACAGAGAGATAGAAAAGTGTCGGACAATTATCACGTCTAACACGACTCCGGTCCCTGGACTAAAAAAAACAATTGACAGTCTGGCACTAATGTCGCCATAACAAATTCCCCTGTCGAATATTAACAGGTCGTAAAAAAGTAAACCAATTACAAATTCACGCCATTTTGACTTCTGGCTTGCTAAACAGGAAGTCTCGGGTTCACGCCCAATGTTAGCCTGGCAAGTATAGTGTTTAGTTATGTGGATAGTGCAAAAACCCGGTCACGTGAAGACGTTGGCGTGCACGTGTAATATCCCTTTGTACTTGGAATTTGATATAATAGTAGCCGTAGTACCCCCATAGCACGCTGTATGACCTATTCCCGTCTTCATTAATCCATTCGCTGTTGTACTTTGTATAATAAACACGTTTCTATGTATACGATATATTAATTAAGTCCAGGTGGTCCTTGTTTTTCTGGTGTTAGACTTCCTGCCACTTAATACCATATGGATGTCCATATCTATAAAATCTAACTTACATATAAGCCGATTTCCTCAAACTACCTGACGTGTATATAGATTTATATAGATAAACTGTAACTTCCACTGTGACGAAAACCACGGTAGCCAATTGGGTATAACACCTGACCACTAAAACAGGTATTGATTTGATCTCGGTGTTGGTCGAGAAAGTTTGTCGGGATTTCCCGGCCTAATTTGCCTTTGCATGTGGTGCAAGGCGGAATACCTGGCAATTAAATACGTCTAATCGTGTGGATTCACTGGGAATCTATATATAGAGGGAAAGAAATGGGATTTAACGTCCGCTCGACACAAACACTAGGTCATTTGGGGACTAACATATGGTTCAATAAATTTGATTTCATAATTAGCTTGCGCGAAACCGGAGAACACGGGGTTGGACAGGCGATTCTATTCTTTGCAATGCACAACCGGGATCTAACCCAGTTGACTCAATGATAGAGCTTAAGATACAAGGCACGCGCTAACCATTCGGCACCCTCTCCCAAGAGGGGATCATAATAAGAACAGTTTGTAGTACCGCTGGGACGCGGGTAATCGCCCCTACTGTAATAGCACAGTGAATATATTATAATATCATAAGTGTATGACAAATTGATTCCCTTCGATATCTATCAATTTACGAATGATATTCCGAAATTATTATTCCATTTAAAAGAGTTTGGATGGGAATGGGGATATTTACTTAACTGGTCCCCATAACCATTCTATTCTCATACCATTCCACTTGTTAGAGATTTCGATTTTCATTGCTCGGAAAATAAAAATGGCGATGGTTGTAATAACCTCCCCGTCCTGAAGAATGTAGAATTATTTCAATTATCCACAAGAAAAACTTCCTACACTCTATCGTTGCCTGGCTTTTGTAATTGGAGGAATCTTCGGGAGGAAATTAAAGATTTTTTCTATATATTTCTGTCGGAGTAAATGCGGTAGTTTTTGCATTCACTTAGATTGAATTCTGCAGTCTGTAAGTTGGTAACAGCTTCATTAAAAGAAAAACAATTTTCTCTAAATTGACCACCAATAATGAATATTGATTCAATGTCTCCCAACAAATGTGTTTTTTATATTGTCGACAAGTTATTTGTGAAAATCTCTATATTTTTTACGAGTTTTGTAACCTTATTTTTCCGAACTTATACGAATTAATTGCGAGAATGCTATCGACCTTAACGAATTAAATAATCACTTAATCGACCAATATCTTTCACTTTTACTCTCCATTGTTGGTCAATAAATTTTTACACCTAATAATATTGGCTTTTAAAACCCCCTTAATTTAATTTATTTTCTTAACACCTTTTTCGAAATTAAAAGATCTAATTGCAAGAATACCATCGATCTTAACGAATTAAATAATCACTTGATAAATCGACAACTACAATTCCTGCAAACTGTTACCCTCTGATTTGGTACCTAATGATATTGGCTTTTAAAACTACTTTTTGAATTTAATTTATTTTCTTAATAATTAAAGAATCTAATTGCAAGAATACGATCGATCTTGAATTAAATAATCACTCAATAAATCGACAAACGATGCCTGCAAACCTTTACTCTAATTAGGGTTTCACACGGCGTAGCTTGTGTATAACACTATTGTTTTTGTTCGGATTATTATTAAACTTTCATATTTCATATAAAGCTTATTGTTTCTGTTCAGATTATTATTAAGCTTTCATACTTATTACATATGAAAGCTTATTGTTTCTGTTAACAATGGGATCTTTCTGAAATTTTGACTTGCCCCACCAAGAATGGGTGGTGGGTGTGGATTAAAACCATTTTCAAAACGTTTTACGAATTCGAAATCACCGAATTTTACGAACGAAAAAACTTACAATATATAACCGTAACTTTGTGGGGTTTTTTTTTACCGATTTTACTAATTCTTTTTTCTTTGAGTTCCTTGAAAAGAATCATTTTCATCCACAGTTTTAGATTTTCGAATTTCGAAAATTCGTCGCTGTCGCTGTGATTTCGTTCCGGAAGTTAAGACCAATTTCACAACTTCTTTAATAGTTGCACGATTTTTGTGAAATTTAGAATCTATGAAGTTCTCATAACTTCAACGATGCCATTAGATATGCCCTAACTCGTGTCCCCTTGGAGAAATAAATGGTCAAAGTTTTAAAAATAAAAATCGACGAAATATAGGTCAGATCACCTTGATTTTTTTTTCTGTACTAGCATCGAGACTACTGATTCGTATACATAAAATGGAGTTTGTAGCTCAATCCGGAAGTGCCACCATCTTGAGATGTGAAATATTCACAGGGCTTTTTTGGTATTTTACTTACAGATACGGGAGTTACATTTTCTGAATCCTTGAAGGAATGTCCCAAAAAAACGTTCAGAGTAGAATTTTGATTTAGGTCAACTGATTTTGAATTGAATATGAAAAAAGTAAAAAATCTACATTAACGGGTATGTGAATAAGCTGAATAGACCGTAGTTTATTGAATCCGTCTCCTATTTCTGAAAATAATACATTTGGGGATAGTCTGGCTCATGGTCGATATTTTGGTATTTGAAAATTTCAAATTTCGCCGTTGACCTTTTACGTGCCGACAAAGTTGTTTACAGAACAAATTATGCCTTTAATTTTCAAAACTTACAAATTTAAGCTAAATATTGGAAAAGCTGAGTTCAATCTGATTCTGTTGCTGTTCAATTAGCTTATTGTATCTGAGTATATTGCTTTCTGAAATCTATTTAATGCTTATTGAAATTAAAGGATCTGATTGTACGGATGTTATCGATCCCAATGAATTAAATTATCAATTAATATCTGTAAACTTTGGAACTATGTAGCTGTCCAATAAACTGATGGTACCTAAGAATATTACCCCTTGAAATTTCTTTCGACATGTAATTCATTGTCTTAATTCTTTTCCTTTACATTTAAAGCATATGTGTGCGCGACTGTTATCGATCTAAATGGAATTAAGAATCATTTAATCCACCAATAACTACAATTCCGACAAACCATTACACAATAAACTACTGGTACCTAAGAATATTGCATATTAAAGTGCCATTATGGACTATAGTTCTCGCTATAGTAGTTAACGTTAACCTAGATACCGTAAAGGGATACTGAGCATTTGTATCAAATTACTTCACTCCGAGCCGTGAGATTCTCATATCAAAAACAATGTAGCCTCAATGGTCTTTGTTACCGTTGTCTCGATTATCAAATTTTACTGTTAATTAATAAGGCTTAAAGAAAGACCTGAAATATGCAGACTTAGCTCTTGCTTAAAGTTCCAATTTCATATTTTCTAAGAAAGTCAAAACATAATTATTTCTATGTCTTTTGCTCAAAAGGTTGTCAACTCACTAATGTACGATCATGGACAAAATATCACAGGCGTTAAAATGGGTGACACAGGCTGATTGAGGAAATAGTAACTCAATTACCTCCCTTGTTTTCCCATTCCTCTCCATGGACGGCCATTTTCAAACGTTTGAATTTGAAGTTGAAAATGATATTTTTGACAATTTCTCAACTGGCAATTGTAAATTATAAGATTAATAGGATTATTCTTTAACAAGGTAGGACTGTTTATAGGTACAATCTATTTTAGGGCTTTATTTTAATACATTTTAAAAATATAACTTAAAAATATGCTATTGGAACTTTAATGCCTGTTAAAATGTTGTTTTTTTTTCAAAAATGATTTGTTTTCTTAATACACGTTATGTAGTTAATAAATGGTATCTCTACCCGAAATGTCGTATTATTAAAACATCTTCACTACCGACAAGTCTATTATAATACTGATGAGCGGGGATCCTTTAATTTATTTGGAATTTCTGCTTCGCCCCGCCAGTATCTCTTTTTGATCCAGTATCCACACAAAAATTAATGTATCAGCCTACAAAGGGAGTGATGCAGTCCCTGTCCTGTATCCTGTTTTCTTAATACTTTATTTCGAAATTAGAGGATCTAATTACAGGAATGTTATCAATCCCAGCTAATTAAATAGTCATTTAATCGATTATTGATAACTACAGTGTTTACTCTTTGTGTTTGTTCAAAACGCTACTTGTACCCCAATCAGATTAAAACACGGATCCTATTTCGTTTCGTATTTATCGTTTTACTCGTCTTCACTAGGAGAACGCTAGATCGAAGACGGTTCTACGCATTTTAGCACATATGACGTCATATATAGATTGTGGGTTAGTGTTAGGGTAAGGGCTAGGACCCGTAGATTTCGTCAAAACAGGGATAGCCCAAACCCTAACCCTGGGCCAAGACCAACCGTAACCCACAATCCACACGTGATGTCATAAAATGCGTAGGACCGTCTCCGATCTAGCCTTCTCCCTTCACTACACTAGGATCTGGAACAGTTGTTATCATTGACGTGTTCTGAATGGTGTGAGGTATTAGCGAGCTTTAGTTGTGTTTTAAATGTAACTGTGGGTAATCCATTAGTAACATCAATACTGATTGATTGATCAAATGTCTGACCTCATAGGGTCAAACACCTCTTGTATGACCTTTGACCTGACCTATCGCAACAATTGGTAAGATCTTTTCAAGAGTGTAGGCCATCGAAAGTATAATTAAACGAAACGAAATATAGATCTGTATATGAGATTGAATGTGTTCGATAAAATTACATACTAAAACCTCCTATTTAAACGTGATTTGTTTTCGGGATACCTTTTTGAACTGAGAAGATCTAATTTTGTGCATAGTATCGACCCTAACTAATCGAATAATTATACAATAGATTAATAGTTAAAATGTCCATATTGCTTTACTGTATCCACTACTTGAATTGTTATTCAATAAATTCTTGTTGACATTCAATAATATTCTATTTTGAAAACATTTGAAATATGATTTGTTGCCTTACTTTCCGCATTTTAGTCAACACTCGTTTAACGACCTAATTGAAAATATTATCGACCCAAAGTAATTGAATAATCGGTTAATCGGTTAATAAATATAATGGTTGTATAGTTTTCGATGTCAATAAACTAGCTTGCACTCAATAATATTGTATTCTTAAAATAATAACATCATATGCAAATAAAAAACTCATTTTTACGTTTTCTCTTTATTTGTATTCTAAATCCTAATGGTTTATTTTTTTTTATATAAACAATACTCTATTTCAAATAGATGAAAACGGATCGGAGAACCGACATAGCCTTCACTCTTATTTTTGTTTGAATATAGAGAACGAGAGAGAATTGCGGTTGACGGTAACACGACAGGTCTTTTCGGAACTAGATTAAGCAAGAAGACGTGACTAAAACTATTATATAATACTGAGGTCCAGTTTTAGTCTCTTGTCGTGTCTAGTCGTTGGGGTGGATGGAAAACCCGAGGACACGTGTACGTAAAATAACCCTTGACTGTTGGAATTCGAATGTACGGTATATAGACCGGAAAACCAGTGTCCTGGCACCCCCCCCCACCCCAGCTCGCTGTATGGTATAATCATGGTATATGCATCTTGTTTTCCCTTACAGTTACCGTGAGTAGTCGTTCGGGAAAATAGAATCCACGTGTACGTAAAATAACCCTTGACAGCTGGAATTCGAAATAAGGGTATATAGACCGGAAAACCACCGCCCTGCCCCCCCCCCCCCAATAGTATGCTGTTTGGTATATGCATGTCTTCAATAGCCAATATTTGGGCTTTCGTGATTAATAATTCGTCCCGCATGTCTTCGAATTTCTTCCATTTTAAAGAAATTTAATAACTGTCTAGGATTTGAAAGGAAATTTATTACTAATGTTCAATGGGTCTTGCTTAAACTTGGAGTACTAAATGAAGAATGAAACGAAATTAAATGGGGTTTAGCGTCCTACAGTTCTGCTCGACTTGGCTAATGAAGACGTTCATACGCCATACAGTATGCTATGAGGGAAATTTTGTCCAGGCAACAGCCAAAAGATCTTTTATGTACACATCAATGTATACACGGGACCTCGGTTTTTCTTCCCATCCGAACGACTAGACAGTTGTCCTTGTCATGCCCTCCGTCCTGCACCACTGACAAGGGGAAACCACGTTGTCTAAAAATCCCGATAATCTTTCTCGGCTAATGCAGGGTTCGAACACGCAATAGAGAGCCAACGTCTTAACCCGATCCTTAAAATGACCAATGTTGACAACATTAGTCCAGGTTATATTCAAAGATTTAATATCTGATTAATTCCTTGATTAAACTTTGGTAATGTTATCGTCTGGGGATG
Source organism: Patella caerulea (assembly GCA_036850965.1). Lineage (NCBI taxonomy): Eukaryota > Metazoa > Mollusca > Gastropoda > Patellidae > Patella > Patella caerulea. The sequence continues at coordinate 62,267,153 of JAZGQO010000011.1, read as the reverse complement.
TTATAATAATAGGCACAAACGGGGTCAATGAGGTTAAGTTTTCTTTTAATATGTACAGTAATTGCCATATATCAATTCTCCAATTGGGCACTATCCTATATTTTTGTATAACTTCTAGACTTATTCATATAGCATGTCTCGGTGTATGTTAGCTCTAGCCCATCCTCGCCACATTTATTCAAATATTAGAATTCTGGCGGCGTTGGTATGGTATGTCGCGAATCTCAAATAATATATTATTATAGTTTCTATTTGACATTTATCTAAATTACATGTTGCCTTGACGACCGAATATATATATTTTCTTTATTGATATGTAAAACAAACAAAAATCAAATATGTTTGCATTAACCAGACGTAAATAATTGGGGGGTAAAGGAAAGTAAGCAAGTGTCCTATGGTTATATGTATAGTTAATTGACAAATCTATTACTTTCTTAGAATTGTAATAATTTCTTTGGGTTAAATTGCGGTCGTGGAGTATATTCTATTTTGAATAATAGTAGGTTGTTTTGTTACGAAATATTCGGATTGTATCAAGGATATTGAATATATTCTATTATGATTCAAACTATATTGAGTCGTTCGGATACAAAATATTTGGAATGAATTACTGCTTTTAAAATACGGGGTTATTGGGTTACGAAAATTTGCGATTGTATAAAGGACATTGCATGTATTCCAATTCTAACCATATTTAGTCGTTCTTCTCTAAAATATTTAGAACGAATTACTGCTTTTAAGTGTACGCTAATTTCAACAATAGTGGGCCATTGTATGAAATAATATGCGATTGAATAACGGAAGAGGGAGTTTAACGTTTTAAGGCAGTGAAAGGAAACCGGGGGACTCGGCGAAAACCCACGAGGCTGGACAGGCGACCCTACTCCATGTCACGTACAACCGAAGAATCAAAGCTACGCCAGTCGGCTCAATGACAGATTTTATGATACAGCGCGCATGCGCCACCCTTTCGCCCCCCCCCCCCCGTCACTGGGGTATGAAATAATACTTTATAATAGAATTTTTATTGTTACAAGAAGGGTGATTAGGCATCTATTCCTGGAGGTCATTGGGTGACCTTCCATTAAAATGAGTCTGGTTCTTATGCATTTAGATTCTGGGAACGGAATGTCAATTTAAAACGTGTTGGCTCGTGTTCATTAATTTCCTCCATTCAAGGTTTGCATACAGAAAGACCTTTTGGCCATTTCATGCCAATGCGTTTTTACTGAATAACGAGTAATTGCCTGTAACATAGAAGACCCATTTCAACAACCCTGCAAAACATGTTATTGAATTAAGCTGTAAGAGATTGCCAATTTATTTAACAAATAAGTTTACGTAAAATGTTACCGGATCAAGATCAAAGGATCTTGCAAGTCGCTGATGTATTGAAAAGGAGGTTAACGATACGAGCCAGGAGTGACATATCTAGTTTTTCCATGTATCTAGTAAAATTGGCTAACAAAAGGGTTGTCGATATTAATTTGCGTTATCGGTAATTTCATAAATATTGTTATTAGAGCTTCTGCGCCATTAAAATCTTGTTCCGAATACTTTGATTATAGTTGTTCTGTGTTTTCACAGGAACTCTTAACGCATTTAATACATGTTTTGACAAATCTTTTCTTAGACGCTTACCAGATTTATAATTTTGATTCAGAAAAGGGGGGGGGGGTTAACGCCCACTCGACACAAACTAGGTCATTTCGGGAAAACATATGTTATAATTTTATTTCAATTATTCGCTTGTGCTTACGGATCTTTAGCAGTGGGAGGAAACTGGAGTAACCGGAGAGAACCCATGAGGCTGGACAGACGACCCTACCCCTTGCCACGTACAACCGGGGATTCGAAACAACGCATCGGACTAGTTTTTAAATTTTTATTGCTCTAAAAATGAGGGTTAGATGACCGAATGGTTAGCGTATGCGCATTGTATCATAAGGTCTGTCATTGAGTAAACCGGCGTGGTTTCGATTCACAGATTAAACAAACAATTATATGCCCCTCAGGTATTGGGTGTCTGTCATTGTGTCAATCGGCGTGGTGTCGATCCCCTGGTTGTACGAGACGAGGAATAGGGTCCTGGGCCCTGTTTCACAAACTTTTAACTAAAGATAAAATCCAAATTTTAGTAGATACTTCAATTTTGATTGGCTAAGAATTAAAATCAATCTAATATTGTCCAATCAAATAACTAAAATTCAGATCTTATCTTAGTTAAAATTTCGTGAAATAGGCCCCTGGTTTATTTCAGGGTCCTCCAGCTTCTTCTCACTGCTAGAAAATTATTGAAATAAAATTGAACCTTATGTTAGTCTCGAAATGACCTGTCTCACTATATAAATCAATATTGTTTGGTAAATTAGTCCGAATGCGGCTAGAAGATTTATAAGTTTGGTTGAAAAGGAGATTTTATGACAAACTAATCCCCGGTACACGGGTGTCATGTGAGAATAAATATTATCTTTGTACAAAACTGCGCAAAAGATCCTTGACAGTTACATTAAAATCTTTCATTGCCTTATCTTGTTTTTTTTCGAGATGAATGCTGACTTTATATTAAAAAGCCCAAAGGACGATAAACCCTCACCCCACCTAAACACTTGATTATGATCACTAAGTTATATTCTTATGGTTGGTTTTGAGAGCGCCCACGCGCCAATGGGAACGTAGTTGGTTTGCGCTGATCCAAATGTTCTTGTATCACTTATGTGGAGGCTATCGGCGCCATCACAGGCGCGGATTCAAAGAGGGGGGGGGGGGCACTAGGAGCAAATGCACTTCCTAAAAAAGGATGTGTTTTACTTTCCTTATACATCGCACATCTACAATCACGATCTGGATCCTGTTATCACAGTCTAGTTTTGATCCTTGATTGCGGTTCCAAGTGCGTGTAATACGCGTTTGTGGCAGTGTAATCCCCATCCCCACAGATGTCGCCGGCCGCTCAGTAACTTGGCCATTATATTTGCGCCTCACCACTCTGCTGCACCTTCAGTTTTAAAATCCCAAATACGCCCCTGTAGCGAATGTCGTTTTTTTTTAGACGGAATTTAGTATTTGAACTGGTAATGCACATGACACAGTTCTGTGGAATACGGGGACTATTTATTACTGAACGACATGTACATGTATATACTGTCCTGTAATAGTTTATAACTGTATCATTACCTGATCAAGATTGGTTAATAAACTATAAACTGCATTCCATAGAATTCGCACAACAAACACATGGTAATATACAGGCCACAATTAAGGGTATAGCTGATCTACGCTTCGACTTCAATATGGTAAAAAAAATGAAAATGAATTGGGATTTAATGTCCTGGGGCCTATTTCACGAAATTTTAACTAAGATAAGATCCCAATTTTAGTAATTTAATTGGATAATATTAGATTGATTTTAGTGCTTAGCCAATCAAAATTGAAGTATCTACTAAAATTGGATTTTATCTTAAGTTAAAATTTCGTGAAACAGGGCCCTGCTTTCTACACTGACAGGGCTTTTGATGACATTTTGCACTACGGCCTAATTAAGCCATATGTTAGTCCCGAAATGACCTAGTTGGTGTCAAATGGACGTCAAACCCCACTTCTCCCCCCCCCTCTCTCTCTCCCTGATCACTTGATTTGAAATATAAATTTATTGTTTATTGCTTAATGCAAAGTCTGTGGATTTTTGTGGTTTGTCTTATGGGTTTTGTACTTACTAAAGACTGCCATGAATATTGTCAGACATAAGTATAATCCACCGTGAATTAAAAATTCATTCAATTAATGTTTATCATGTGTTAAAGTTGTAGTTTTGTAGGTTACCGAATAATTAGTGAACGTAATGCGTTATGTAAGTTCGAATTCACTGAATAGCGCATTAAACGCCAGCTGTTTCTTTTATTGCATTTATCTCATGTTATCGGCACAGTTGATATTTTGTGCATCCAACGTTTCATGCTACATTTATATTACCTTGCACTACCCTTGCAGCACTCGGTACATCAGTGTATAGACCAGAACAGAGAATTTTTTTAAATAATAATAATAATATAGTGAATTTATAGGGCCCTACATTCCAGTAAAGATTAGGCTTCCGCGGCGCTTTTACATTTTGTGAATATAGTAGATGCACAATGAAAAAAATGAATTATATATATAACCACGGAAATGTTTTAGAATTTAAAAATCGAGTTATTAAAAAGTTTAATAATTAAAATATCATCACAATCACTGAATAAAACTCGTCACAATCGATTACTACATATTTTTATTTAAAAAAATAGGGAACATCGGTGACCAGTGACTAAGATGTACCAGGAGTTCGAACACCGGGTTGGTCACGAAAGTTCCCAGGGACTTTCCAGCGTGACATCCACTTGTCAGTGGCGCAGTGTTTAGTAGCTCGGGTGGGACGAAAGAGAATCGAGACCCCATTGGCGTGCAAAAGAATCCTTGACAGTTGAAATTCGAAGAATAGGTCGTAGAGCCGCTTCTTGTCCTCATAGCATACCACATAGCGTTAGCCCGTCCTTATTAGCCCGGATGGGACAGCAAACTGGCACGTTAAATCCATTTCATTCAACCTAGTAAAACATGTCCAGACCCAGTGATTCAACGCCTAGGAAAACATACCCAGACACAGTGATTCAACGCCTAGTATCATGTCCAGACACATTAATTCAACACCTAGTAAAACATGTCCAGACGCAGTGATTCAACGCTTAGTGACATGTCCAGATACAATCATTCAAAATCTAATAAAGTATATCCAGTCACAGTGATGCAAAACCTAGTATAACATATCCAGCCACGGTAATTCAAAACCTAGTAAAACATAGCCAGACACAACACCTAGTAAAACATGTCCAGACGCAGTGATTCAACGCTTAGTGACATGTCCAGATACAATCATTCAAAATCTAATAAAGTATATCCAGTCACAGTGATGCAAAACCTAGTATAACATATCCAGCCACGGTAATTCAAAACCTAGTAAAACATAGCCAGACACAACACCTAGTAAAACATGTCCAGACACAGTGATTCAAACTTAGTAAAACATGTCCACATCGCCTACTAAAACATATCCAGTCACGGTAATTCAAAAAAAAGTAAAATATACCCAGACACAGTAATTCAACGCCAAGTAAAACATATCCAGGCACAGTAATTCAACCCCTAGTAACACATAATATACAGACCTCAGCGCACTCTCATAATTTATACAATAATCTACTAATGAGATTGTAATCTAAAAAATATCCGACAAACGTCCATCAATTTGAATTAAACCACTTATAAACTCATATTTTATACTGAAGAAAACCATACCCAACACTATCATATAACATTATCTTATATTGCAGGATTATTACGATATCGGTCTTAATTGACATTAACCATCTGCCCAATTCTTTTTTATTATAATGACTTTAATCCGCGTCTGCTACCAATCCCGGATTCATTGTTTCATAAAAGTTAACGGAATTTCCGGAATTTAATTAAAACCAGACGCAACACTATGGATAATGATGTAAGAATCCGTGTATGAGTCCTGACAGTGCTCCATTAACACAAAATAAGACATATATATTCTTCATCTGAATATATTCAATGTTCAAGTTTATTATATCCCACTGGGTTATAACAGCTGCCAGGTAATTCCACAGCGACATAAATTCTAATTAATTCATATAGTACACATGGCGTTCCAAAGAAAAATGCATGCCAAATACTTTTTTTTGGAGGGGGGGGGGGGTAATGAATCCTTTAATGAGAGCCGCTATAGCAAATAATATCTTAGAATCAACAAATCTTAGTCGCTTTTGATTAGTTCGTTTGTGTAACTTTTCGAATGTCTTGCTTTGATCAGAACAGATATTTCCAGCATAGTACATTGTATGGCATGTGCTCATCTTCATTAGCCCAGTCGGACTAAAAACCCCATTCCATTTCATTTCATTTGGCTTGCTTTCAAGTTTACTCCTGGCATTGCTATACATGTATTTTAAAAGGAAAAATGTTACTTTGAATCGTTTTTTGAAAGTAAAACAAATTGGCAACGACGAAAAAAAACCAAACCTTCATCAAATTGTACAAGACGTTAACTTGATAATGAAATGGAATCATTCAGTTTGAATGTAGTTGAAATTAAAAACCTAGAAGATGCGATTTGTCGGTTATTAAGCATTGGGTTTCAGAGAAACCATCAAAGTGTAAAAAATTGAATCTTTTGTGAAAGCCGAGGATCAGTTAGATGGTTCGATCAGGTTGAATAATTTCCAACTTTATTTTCTATAGAAAGCCATCGAGATGATATCCCGGGTTATCGATCAACTATAGAATAGTTGGATAAACGAATTAAGGCCGATACTATTGAATTTAATTGGTGAATTACAGACAAATTGTACAAACCTCTCATTTGATCAAGAAAATAACTTCCTTAGAGTGTCCTTATGTGGGAAAAATTATCTTGACTATTAGTGCTTCTTGTATGAATTTTTATGTGACACTGTTTGCTTTCCTTTTCAGCATGAAGCCCGAAACGTGTGATGTTTGCTATAGAAGAATGGTTTGCCTATACTCTAGGTCAATGTTAAACGGCTGACATACTACTTGGAGTAGCTGAACCAACATCACTATCTCTCGTCTATAATGTTTAATCAAAGCGTTCTCGTGACGAGTGTTACTCAGATTGAAGCAGCTATGGACAATGTAACGGGTGACGCACTTGTTTTGGGAACTAATTGGACGGACGCTTCGGATTTTGAGCCGAATGTTAATACGACACCGCCACCGTATTACCCCGCCGGGTACCCCAGTGGTTATACATGGGTTCACATTATCTGTTCCAGTATTGTCGTTACTTTAATCATTCTGCTCATTGTAATTGGGAACTTTTTGGTGATTTGGGCCATCATTACAGATCGGAACCTGAAAGGAACTCAAAATCTCTTTATCGCTTCTTTAGCCTTCGCGGACATGTTTTTAGGTATCTTAGTCATTCCGTTTTCATTAGCCAATGAGTTAATGGGTTACTGGTTTTTTGGAGTAATTTGGTGCGAATTGTGGAAAGCTGTCGACGTATTGTTGTGTACTGCATCAATTTCTAGTTTATGTTTAATCAGCTTGGACAGATATTGGTCTATTACTCGTGCGATGAGTTACTCGCGTCAAAGAACTCCCAAGCGAGCTGCCATAATGATAATGATCGTTTGGTTCGTTTCTGCTGCAGTATGTATTCCACCTTTAATTGGTTGGAAGCATCCCGTAAAGGAATCCGATTGGCCAATGTGTACCCTGAGTGATGATGTTGGTTATGTGTTCTATTCATCTATTGGCTCGTTTTATATCCCGGCATTTATCATGTTATTTGTGTATTATAAAATTTATCAAGCGGCAAAGGCACGAGCCCGAAAGACGGTTAAGAAACCGACGGGCCCACAAGCTATTACAAAAACCGAAGCTGTAATGTCGGTAGCGCGTACGGAGCCGCGATTGAACAATCAAGTGAAAACAATTGAAACCCCCAAAGATGAAGAAGATCCCGACACGTTGACTCCAGATTCATCGGACGAAATAAACAATCAAAAAGATGTCACATCATGTCCACAACCCTTGGCAATCACAGACATGTCAAAACTTCTGTCCACAGATTCAGACTCGTGCGAACCTGTGACACGAAATATCCGTGTTATTCACAACAATACGTGCCTGGGTGCGACTACCGTTACTTTACTTACAAGCGATAACGATACCGAATCTTCGTCGGAACAAACCAAAGCATTGTTGGGTCCGCACAGTAGGGACACCGATACTGATGGTGGCAATTCGACTGAACCGGGAAACGGAAAAGTTCAGAAATTTACCATAGTTGATCCCAAACAAAATGGTAGCCCAAATTTGCTAGAAAAGAACAAAGTGAAAGCCAGTAGGCCGGGAATCCTACCTGGGATAACTCGACATTTATTTAACGTGAATCGAAGTAAGAAAAAAATGAACTCGGAAGGAAGTGACACGAAACCCCCCGAATATTTTTCAGCTGATAAGCACAAAAGGAAAATTGCTAAGGCAAGAGAGCGAAGGGCTACGTTGGTGCTAGGTCTAGTCATGGCAGCTTTTATTTTGTGTTGGGGACCCTTTTTCACCATGTATTTGGTGTCATCATTCTGTAAGGACTGTATCGGTTATATGGTTTTCACCGTGTTCTTTTGGATCGGTTATTGTAACTCTGCCTTAAATCCCATTATTTATACTGTGTTTAATCGTGACTTTAAAAAAGCCTTCCAGAAAATCATTTGTGGTAAGAAGAACAATCGACGAAACCGATAAAATATCCCCAATTATTGTTGTTATTATTTATTGATAAAACTTCGTAATCAGGACGTGATCGGAGATTCTTATTATACATAGCGTAAAGGTCATGTACTACAGATTGTTCGAATTATCATTTATTATTAGCGTTCAATTATATTAATTGTTAAATTTGTTGAAATAGTAATGCATTGGAAATATCCATATTTTGTATATTTGCATACCATGTCGATTGCTTTGTTTGATTGTTATTTATACAGTACATACGAATCTTCATTTAAATTAAATGTGTTCCTATAAAAAGCTTTAAAATATAATGTCGTTGTGTTTAAAAAGGAAGGTGGTCGATTCAGAGACATCGATACCACAACATTATCGTACAAGTGCATTTGACAACGGAACCCCATCCCCTCAACAGACTTGTACATGGACCCCAGGAGATGGATTCGCCATCGACTACCGTTTCATATCAAAAATGGGATACGTCATTTGAAATTTGTTCTGCAATATGACATTTCACTTGGCGTAATCCACGCTAATATGTATTCAGACTGATTATGTAAAATTTACTTAAGAAAGACGTCCATATATTAATGCTAGATAATCGCCGGACTTGGATTCAATAGGGCTTAGAAAAGACCCATCAATTATGTTCGTGATCAACAAAATGGAGGCGACCTAATCACATAGCAAGCAGCATAGATCGATGAAATTTCAGTTCATCATATCTTTGTGAATATTGAATGGAACAGAACTCGTTTTACCGATATCCCTATTAGAGATAAGAGGATGTCATAGTGCCGCTGCCCAGGCAACATTTCCCTCATATTACACTGTATGAGGTATGCCAATCTTCATGAGCCCAGTCGGAGCAGTACAGTAGGACGTTAAACCACATTTCATTTCATTTCAATTCCTAATAGAAATCCATCAGTCAAGGGATTATTTTTAGGGCTACAATGACACAATATGATTTTAATACAGTTAACTAGGACAAGGTTTTGCTAATGTTTTTCGGTAATTGCTTCGAATGCTTTAAAGCCGGTGATCGTCATCTGCGTTTTTCGGACAATCTTAACACGACTTAATCCACTTTAATTAATACTTATATAAACTATTTAGACAAACTCAAATATCAGTGGGGGAGGGGTAACGTCCACTCGTAAACAATTTTGTTTACTGGAAGTTGATTTTTAACGAGCACCCTTTAACAGGTAGTCCATCCTTCAATGAAAGATCTTTAGGTTGACGTTTATCGATAGCAGCACAGACCATCTCGTCAAAAGTCAACAGCCTACTCACTGTTTAGAAACCCTCATTAAGGATAGCAGCTGCTACATTATATTAGATTAGACTAGACCTGATTGAAGTTTGAATTCTTGTACGATGTTTCATCTCCAATAATACGTGTTCCAACAACCCGGTGTGTTATCGCATGATACATTACTGTCGCGTCCTGTTGTAGGCTATATCTCATGCTACGTTACTGTGCCGTCCTGTGGTGGACTATATCCCATGATATACTACCCAAAAGAAGTTGAGGGTCAAACCTTTTTTGTGCCTGGTAATTGTCTATGCATATATTAGATCTAAAAGTATTGGCGGAAATCGTGTCAAAATTGGTTCACGACATCCTGACGACAAAACCTGTGTACTAGGCATGTCATTTTCAAACAAAACAATTTTGACAGTCCCCTTAGAAACCATAAACTGAAGCTCAAAACAAGGCCCCACAAAACTGTTTGCATCCCCCAAACGCAGTAAGGTACGACTTTTTAGAGTTGATTATGTTCTTGCGCGTGCACTATGCAGTTTCCATGACCGTGCTGCTCTCTGTTGAAATTTCAAAATGGTCAGAACTTGAGGAAGAACCAATGCGTAGCTTCAACAGGGTTTTACAAAGAGGAGTGTGGCACAGAATGGGTTGTAGTCAGAGTGTGATTGGGAGACTATGGCAGCGTATCCAGGCAACGGTTTGGTAGGCCAAGATCAACGTCGCAACGTCAAAACCAGCATGTCATTCAAATGGCCTTACGTCAGCGCGCTGTTACAGCGAGATGCCTGAGAGATGAACTGGGAAATGCAAGTGGTGTTCAGGTATCGGACCAGACCATAAGAAATCGTCTGCGAGCCCACAACATTCGATCTCGACGACAACTGATTCGACCACCTCTTCTTCAACGTCATAGGGCAGCACGCCGTGACTGGTGCACACGTCATAGAGACTGGAGACGGCGACAATGGGGGCGGGTAGTCTTCACTGATGAGCCACGATTTGCATTACAGTTCAATGATGGCAGACTTCGCGTCTATATCCCATGATACATTATTGTCGCGTTTTGTGGTGGGCAATATCTCATGATACGTTACTGTCGCTTTTTTTGGTGGGCTATATCTCATGATACATTAATCTCGCGTCGAGTGCCGAATGTCTTTGTGTATTTCAACGCCTAAAGGTCAAATGAAGGAAAACAGGTTTATATGTGATATATATTTGCCTGAGCAGTGGTGTTCACTGCCAAGCGCACACGTGTGGACTTAGGTTTTTTTTATATTATCCGAACGTCTAGACACCCTGCACCACAGTTTCGTGAGATAGCAGTGTATTTTATAAACGTTGTTGCGCTATTGTCCCTTTAAATTCCATTGTTATAATAAAATCAATAAACAAATTTTATAAAATATTCTGAACTTGAAAGCTTAGTATTGTGTAGACCAGTCAATATTACTGTAAATGACAAATGACAATAAAATATAGCTTGCCACTGTTAAATAAACCAATGTACAGAGAGAGAGAGAGAGAGAGAGAGAGAGAGAGAGAGAGAGCAACGTCCACTCGACACACACTAGGCCAATTCGGGACTATCATATGGAGTATTTAGTGCGAAGGGGTCTTTAGCAGTGGGAGGACCCGGAGCAAGCCCACGAGGTTAGAAATGCGACCCTACTCCTTGTCACGTACAACAAGGGAATCGAAACCACACCAGTTAGTGCGCATACGCTAACCATTCGGCCATTCAAACCACCGAGTGGTCTTATAAAGGTCTATACTCGTAATTGTAAAGTGCCATTGAATGCATATATTGCAGTAATGAGCGCTATATTAAATGTAATAAACTTAAACTTACTCGTAGATACATAATCATGTATCATTTTGTGTTATATGCTTGATAACGACTTGTTGAAATAAACCTTAGTAATTGTTATCCATAAATAATGTGTTATTTGAGTGCGAATACATAAATTAACCCTAATTAACAAACACAATATGTAAGCTCAATTAACTTGTATTTATATTCCAAATAATATTTGTTAAACAAACATTTCTATGATTCTGCACTTTAATGTCAATCGGGATAACGAGGACAAGCTTTCGACAAAGTATATTACGAGGGCATTTTTTCTCAGACTTCGGCCTTCCCCCTACTCTCAGGCAATCATGGGTTATTTAATATGGAAGGGTATCGCTGCCGATATTAAATACGCTGCGACAATGTCGTTTCCATTGATTATATGTAAAAAGTACAATGTACAAATTCCTAATACCGATAATGATAAAGTTAAATGCAAAGAGTTAAATACAAAACGTCAAATGTTTTAACAGTATCAAATGTTTAGTTAGAAAATGCTTTTATTGACGTGTCTGCATTTTACATTTCTTTCATTACATTTTACATTTGCGCTCTCACTCGGCAATCCTCGACAGATACCGGACCCTACATCTAGTCTCGGCTGTATGACGAATTCCGCCATATTAGAACTACTTTAAAGGTCCCGGGTCTTGTTTGTTTGTAATAGCGTCAAGTTTTCCTGTTAAAGTAAACGGTAGCCGCATCGCAAATGTATGGTCGTTTGTCAAGGTAAGTAAATTTTTTATTGTGTGGTAGGCTGATTTCCTGTAATAGTCAAGGTCATATGTAGGATTTTAAAAGTGAGGGTGCAGCAGAGTGGTAGGCGGCATAGCTTCCACGTAAGAATGTTTGGATCAGGGCAAACGTACCCATTGGCGTGTGGGTGCCCTTAAAACCGACCGACTGATCAGTGCCTTAGGAGAATCACTGTGTGATCATAATCAAGTGTATTATTCTATAATTGAAAGATTGTCAAATTATTTTTTTTTTCTTTTTGGGATGGGGGAGGGGTGGAAACTCGGGGCGCCTGATTATTCTGGGTGTGCAATGTACCCCTGCACACCCACTAGATACAGCCCTTGTAATAGTGTGGTGAGTATCCTTGTTCTGGCTTGTCCGTGTTTCCGTATATGTTAATAAGTCACGTGATATCCTACATTTGCATACGAAACTTGATGCTCTGCGGAAGATGCTATGTAGAAAGTGTGAAAGACAAATGGGAAATGACAGAGCGCAAATGTAAAATGTAATGAGAGAAATGTAAAATGTAGACACGTCAAGCAAAGCATTTTCTAACTAAACATTTGTCATTTGACACTTAACATTTGACGTTTTTAATTTAACTCTTGCCTTTGAGGTATTTTAACTTTATCAATCGGTATTACATGGTACTTTTTACATATAATCAATGGAAAAGACATTGTAGCAGAGCATCTAATATTGGCAGCGATATCCTTCCATAATTTTACGTGTAAACAACGTGTACACTCCACTTTTCGTTGATCCGCCCTAAAATAGGGAAACCAGCTGGAACGTTTTCGCCCTACATCAAGCTAATACCCAGGAACTCCTTGTATCGTCACCAAAAATACGGGGGGTCTGGATTGCCAAATGGTTAGCAAGTGCATGCCATATCATAAAGCCTGTCATTGCGTCAACTGGTGGGGTTTCGAATCCCCGGTTGTATCTGACAAGGAGTAGGATTGCCTGTCCAACCTCGTGGGTTTTCTCCAGGTCCTTCGGTTTCCTCCCACTGATAAAACCCCTACGCACAAGCGAATAATTGAAATACAATTAAACCATATGTTAGTCCCGAAATAACCTAGTTGGTGGACGTTAAACCCACCCCTCTCTCTCACCAAAAATATCCTAACTCACTTTTTGTATAATTTCATTTAACGATAGCGCTATTTAAGAGAACTATTGTAAATACTGAACAACCACCAAACAGAAAGTATACCATGCCTTACAGGATAGAACATTACATTCTGTATTCATAGAACCTTTTACCTCTAGAATAGAATTTAACGTTCACTCGACACAAACTAGGCCAATTAGGGACTAACATATGGTACAATTTTATTTTAATACTTTGCTTGCGAGTAGGGGTCTTTAAGAGTGGGGGAAACCGAAGAAAACCCACGGCGTTGGACAGATGACCCTACTCCTTATCACGTACAATCTTGGAATCAAAAAGACGCCAGTTGACTCAATGACAGGCCTTATGATACAACGCGTACGCGCTAACCATTCGGTCATCCAATCCCATAAATTTTAATGTTTTACGACCAGCTTCTGTTGTCAAGCGAAATAATGGTTGACAGACGGTGCACGTTTCACATGTGGAACTTGTTATCAATGTCTGTCAATCATATACCTCGCTCTACTGATAACAGTTTACGAGATCCTGTCTTTTAAACTCTATCTTGCCATACCTTTACATGAAAATAAACGGTTATATCTAAATTTATCAATGAAAATAAATTCATAGTCATAACATTTTATTGATCCTGTCATCAAAATCGATAGGCTTTTTTTTCAAATTTTAACAAAAGCACGTCGTCATCGAATAAAAACATGTCTGGAAAATATTGATAAAAACATTTTATTAAACACGAAGGACAATAGGGTATCATTTAATTATATATAAAGCTTTAAAGATAATATTTTGATTTATATGTTTTTCAACATGGACGATGTCGCACTCCGTTGGGCGATTTCAACTCATATAGGTACGATGGAAATATATAATCGATTATTAAAAAATGAGTTAACACATTGGTCAACTGGAAATTATTTTTATTAATGACAATTGATTACAAAAACGATGTGTGGGACGAATAGCGGTACTAAACGATGTCTCTATAGCATTTCAGCTTCATGGCAAAATGATAGGACGATAAACCCCCATCACAATTCATTTCATTTCGTGGCATACAACTTTTATCGTATCACCATAAGTACACAACCAATTACAATCCACTGAAGTTGATGTTTCTTCCCTTTTTCATGATAATTACTGTCGAGTCTTGTGGTGGGCTATATCTCATGTCGCGTTCTTTGCTGTGCTTCAGACGTGTCAACCCCCAGGTATGAAAAAAACAGGAGACCAGCAATGAAAAAACAGGAGAATCCAGGAGATTTTGTTTTTATCAATTAACTTCATTTTTATTGGTCATTAACTTATAAAAATTGTAATAATTTGAATGATAATATATAAAATATTTATAATCTTAATGTTATCCGAGAAAAAAGCAGGCTATATTTAGTCGAAATTAGGAAATTTTATTCTTCAAAACCGATAAATCCCATTTCCATGCCTGTTAGGGAAATCCCCGGAAACGTGACGTCAGAGCGGTATTTTCCCCACTCTTAATTGACCGATCGCGGCTGTCAATCAAAATAATAAATCAACCAATCAAACAACGTCTTCACTTCTGCGCGAGCTAGCTATATTTTGTCCGTCATTATGCCCGTCAGACGTAAACAAAAACATTTCCAGCAGACGTTAACCACCAACCCGTCAAAATGGTAAAGCGATGTGCTTGGGGTACGTGTAATTCGGATAGTAGATACCCAGAGAGACTGACAGGAGGGATAACCTTTATTCCTTTCCCAAAGCTTGGAAGAACGCGTGATAAAGCCAAGCGATGGATACGGTTATGCGGGCGACCTTTCGAGCAGTTAAACGAAGAGATACTGGGTGAGCGAAGAAAGGCTAAACATCTGTTCGTGTGCTCTAAGGTTATTATTTATTTATACTTTTAGGCCTATAGATTTTCGTGCCTACTATATTTTTTTTTTCAAACAAAATGAAATAGCTGTGTCTAATGCATCCTCATCATTTTCCTGATTTAAGTATACCAGTGGGGCTATATATAGGAAAGGCCTAGCAGTAGGCCTTATTATAATTATAGGCCTAGTATTTGTATTTATTTATTATAATACGCTAATTAATATGATGTTAGGCCTACATATTATGTGGCTGTTTTGACAATGTGACATTGAAATGTCAGCTCAAACATTTTTTCTAAATTTATTCTGTTATTGCGCCAGGGCAGAAGTGATAGCCAAACTCTAGATCTTATTATTTCAATTTGAATTATTTTTTTCTTCGAATGCATGTATGTATAGGCAGGCCTGCAGGCTGAATAGTTCAGACATTATTAGCATTAATTTCAAGTTTGAATAAAAAGTTAACAAAAAGCAAAAATGGCAGACAAAACAAATCAAGTTGCCAATTTACAATTTGGTAAATTTATGGGAATGAAATGGTCATGTAAACTTACTTGTATTATTATGTACTGGTATCATAATAATAATAATAATATTCTTCTTATTCTTTTTCCCTTTTTAGCACTTTGTAAATGGTCAGCCAGATCCCATCGCTGCACTGCACTATGATGATCATATTACTCAACCAAGACCACCACCCAAACCCAGAAGTAATTATATTGAGAAAACTGCAGTGATTGAATCAAAGGTTTTAAGGTAACAATGGTTTTATCAGCTTCAGAATAATTATTTCCTGTGTTCACATCAAGCATGTGTTGTCTGGAGGTTAAAATCCATTTGTCTCTGTCTTACACCTAGGGGGGTTGGATGGCTGAATGGTTAGCACACGCGTGCGTGTTGTATCATAAGGCCTGTCATGATTTCTAATCCCCAGTTGTACATGACAAGGAGAAGGGTTGCCTGTCAAACCTCGTGGGTTTTCTCCAGGTCCTCTTGTTTCCTCTCACTGCTAAAGACTCATACGCTCAAGCAAATTATTGAAATAAAAATAAACTATATGTTAATCCCAAAATGACCTAGTTTGTGTCGAGTGGACCCTAAACCCAATTTCTCTCCCTCTTTACACTACAGACTGTTCTACATATCATTTTAGATATATTCCATTTAGATCCTTGTAACACACATTCTTTATGCATAGATGTAAGCTATGGTAATAGCATGAAATTAAAATAGAGAAAGTTGTGTTAATGCTGCATTTTTTTTTATTAATGGCAAGTCTAATTATTAATTTATTAATAAGACGCCAGGTTTAGCAGCAAACAATTGTTTTACTATTTACAAAATTACAGTCTCTGGTATAAAAATACTGAATAAAGTGAATATATTTATGTACAAATTTTATATTTATGTACAAATTTTACATAATTATGTACTTCTTTACAGAGTTTCTATAAAGTCAAATAATGATATTGAGTATGAAAACTGTGAACTAAATGCCTTGAATAATAAAATGGTACAGACAGAGAATGCAGTTGATGCTGTCATAGGTTAGTTGAACTCATAGAATTTTTAATAAGAAATGGCTTTAAATGTTCAACATAAAAACATGATAATTTTGAAACAAGCTTCTGCATGGTTTCTTTTTCGGGATATATTCTCTCTATGCAGAAATCCTGTCTCGTAAAAGTGACAAAGTCGCAAAATTGAGCCCCAGTTACGAGAAGTTGTCCCTGAACCTGAAACCAGTGAATATGGTTTCTAGACAATTTAAATTCTACATCATTTTGCACTAAAAAGAAATCTTTCAGTGTATTACATGCTTCTGTTAGTGTAATATCTCGAGCTGAAAAAGGACATTTAATTTCAATGAGCCCAGTCTCGCCTTTGTCACAAACTATTGCATCTGGTGTGGCACCTAAAAATGGAAAAGCTGGATTTATTACAAGTCCAATGTCATGAATATGATTTCCGGTCTGTTTTATATACATTTGTTTAGCAATGGTTTCATTTGCTTGCCCATAAGAAGTCGGAACAGAATAAAAATTACTTTTGTGAAATGTGTTTTTTAAAAATGAATCGTTTATCTCCTTCTTTCTTTTCATAACAGCTCCAAAATTTGAGGCAGTAATACGACACTTTCTTTGGTTCATCCAGGTGTTATTATTATTTCTTGTGGATCTCTCTATTTTTATGGCTTCATCTTGATTTACATCAATTTCTTTCCACTCAACTTTCATCTTTTCTATCTGTTCTAAATCTAAATGTACAGCAACTGGTTTTGGGAAAGCTATTTCACCACATTTACCTGAGTTCTCTGCTCTTGGTTCTGTTGTCACTTGCATAAGGGGTGCCTGAAATACATATTATAATCTATTTACTGTTCATATTTTTCAGGATTTCAACCGATGGACATCTTGCCCCATGCTGCAGAAAATATAAAAATGAAGGAAGAATATGCAAAACTAATTCTGGAAAATGAAAATCTTAAACGCAGTCAAGTTAAACAAGTAGATAAAGGACGGTAATTGCGCTTATATTTCGATAATTTTTGAGTCAGATTATTTGCATATATTCTGATCGATATCAAAGTATTATAATACAATCGCTGGTAATATATTTAAATTAATCCAAAATCGCATTGAAAATCATCTAAATTTCAGTCAACGGCTTCTGATTTTACGCCTAAGTCACGTGGCGTGAAATGTTTTGTCTTCGAGGGAGAATTGTAAAAATCGCATATAGTCGTTTTCTAACCATGGGGAAAAATTACAGTAATGGAAAGAACCTTGTAGGTTTCTTTTTCATCAGGTACGTTCGTGTACTCTGCTACCATTACAAATATACTTTATTTACCACAAACACAACACGCGTTGAAATGTACGTCGCGTATTACCGAATTATAAGTTTCCGGTCAAATTCAGCCAATCATGAGGTCGATTTATGAAACGGAAATAAGGGAGTTACCCCCCTTTGTGAAAGTAAAACTAGCATTGGCGTATGACCGTTTTCCGTGAGAAATTTCCTCCCGTGCGGGAGATCGGGAGAAAGGTTGTGAATCCGTGAGTCTCACGGAAAATAAAGGTTAGTTGACATGTCTGCTGTGCTTGTCTGTCGGGGGTGGGGTGGATGGCGGAATGGATAGCACGTAAGCGATGTATCATGAAGCCTGTCATTGAGTCAATTGGCGTGGTTTCGAATACTTGGTTGTACGTGACAATGAATGGGTTGCCTGTCCAACCTCGTGGGTTTACTCCGGGTCCTCCCATTGCTAAAGACCTCTATGCGCAAGCGAATAATTGAAATAAAATTGAACCCATGTTAGTCCCGAAATGACTTAATCTGTGTCGAGTGGGCGTTAATCCCTCCTCTCTCTTTATCTCTGCATGTCAAACGTCTTACTTGGTTGATGCATGTTTCACCCACGACAGGAGGCCTACGTTGATATCTAAAAGCAGACGTAGGCTGGTTTAAACCAATTGATGTGACTAAATATGACCAATTTGAAACCCAATGTGACCGCACTAATTGCATCGCAACAACCATTCCTTCAAGAAAACTGTTACCTGTACACTTTTACTGTTAAGAACCATTGCTTCGTCGAATATTCAAGTCATCAATCGATGATAAGAAAAAGCTAGTACGCGCGTATTTGGACGTCATGGTAGCCATCTTGGAATTGTGACACAATTGTCCCAAGATAAAAGCAAGAATGCCAATTTTAATGGCGATCGTAAATGAAATGGTGGAGCTTTATGTTTTTCTGTAGAGAACGTCGACCCCAAGAACAAAAAAGAAAATGAGTAGCGCTCGGGGACCTGTAAAAACAATCCAAAAAATATCTCGACTTCCGATGTTTGTAGAACTGCACGAACTGCCCCGAATACATAAACAGTAGCATTGTGATCTCCGCTTGATGTCTAAAACTACACAGATACATCATACCTTCAGGGCGACATCAGGTGTTCGTTACTCTTTAAGATCTTGGCTTATAATTAAATCTACTCTTTTTTGAAGCCGGAACAGGTGGGTGTTACAGGTGCATAATTAACCCTGCTTAAAAGAAGGAAAAACATTATAAAAAATAACTTTTAATCTTATCACGCCTTCAAGCATCTTATCAAGAGGCTGTAAATACTCAAGAGTAATCGACAGTGATTTGATAGTAGGTTTAATATCAGGTGTAATGTCATGTTGATCATAATTATCCGATCCATCTATGCTCAGTCAATCTTAGATAAGTCATAGACAACGGAACTATTTTCGTGCATTTCTGTATCAATGGTCCACCCACGCCACAGATTTGGAGATGTTTTGAATGCTTTAATCTTACATAAGAAAATCAAATTTTGTAAAAGGTTTTTTAAAAAAAAATATTTTATGCTCATCCACTTCGAACTTCCGTCTAAGGTAATCACATCCCGAGTTTGTGATTCATCGCTTTAAACAGAAAACCATGACAGGACGATGAATGCCATCATTTGTTTTATTGTTCTCATATTATCCTTCCTTGTTCCTCGTCAACAATTTCTTTGAAGTAACCAACATTATTTATAAAGACACAAGGAAGAAACCCCTCGACATTATACATTTTCTGATGGAATTTCTGTTCATATAAATTTATAAAACATTGTATATGCTATACTATTTTCTGACACGCGATGACATTCCTTTGCTGGGATGTTTCGGGCTTACCAATTATATGTTGAGTTATAGTCCTTGTCAGTTGTCACTGAAACCTTGCAAACTCTTTACATTTTTATATAAATTAATTGCTACTTGATAGAATGCCCCTATGAAACGGTGGGCATCATTTATGCCCAAATCAGTGCTTATCTCCCACTGAACATTTTTGGCCTTAAGGATGTACTACCGATGAAAGTTGATGAGTTAGGGGGTATCGGGAACAGGCATTGTTTATTTCCACATTTTATCCCAGTGGGACCTATAGTTTTAAGCACTGTAGATCAGTATGATGCGGAATCATTGTCCCTGTGATTAAACTCTGACATTGCGCAAACAAATTGTTAAAATGAAATTGAACCTTATGTTAATCCGGAAATAACCTACATGTTGTTTGTTTCGAGTGGACGTTATACGCCATTTCTCCTTTCCTCTAGTGGTGGGGGGGGGCGAGATGGTTAGCAAGTGCGCGCTGCATCTTACAGTTTGTCATTGAGTCAACTGGTGTGTTTTCGATTCCCCGGTTGTACATGGCAAGGAGTAAGGTCGTCTGTCGAGCCTCGTGGATTTTCGGGGGGTTGGGTAATCGAATGGTTAGCATGTGCGCGATAAAGTCTGTCATTGAGTCAACCGGCGTGGTATCGAATTCACAGATGTATGAGAAGGGTCGCCTTCTAACCTCGTGGGTTTTTCTCCGGCCTCTCCCACTGATGACATTAACCCTATTGCTCTCCCTTTTTTCTCTCCCAATAAAACTAACGTAGTAGGAAACCACCGGAAATATCGGGAAATGCCGATTGCTTACAAGTGCCGAAGTCGGAGCTCGTGCGAGTAACGTTCTTTCCGTGGTAACAATAGGCTTTAATTAGGTTTAGTTATGTACGCGTTAATCGATCAGAAGTCAAACTTTCTTCCATTCTTTTACAAGTATGGGGAAGAGTAAAATTCGATTAGTCTACACAAGGGAAACCACTCCATATAACCTTTGGAGTAAGGCTACTAATTAAGCCAGGCTGATACTTGCACGACTTTTGGCCACGATTTTGTCGTGCCCATCAGTGACACGAACTGGCACGACGAGTTCACGCAAAGTTTGCGCATTAGTTACGCACTTCCCGCATTGGCACGACGAGTTTGCGCAAATCGGTCGCTGTCGTGCTGACTCGAGTCGTGCCAATGCGTGCCACGGAATCGTGCAAGTGTCATCCTGGCTTTACTCTCTTTCTGTAGCTTATGTTAATGTCATCCAATATCTGGCCCTCTATTGCTGAATTCTACCAGCCTTATTTATCCATTTTTAAATCAAATCATTAAATGGTAATCGTAATTTAATATTTTTACATCTGCGCCACCCGATGCTCTAGAAAGTCAAATTTAGGTTTGCCATGTTAATAAAGTCTAAATATTTTATCTATCACGTGAAGCAAAATTAGAACCGTGTCATGGACAGATTTTGCGCTTACATAATGCATCTTTAAATGAGTCACGTGATTTCGTTAAGATGATCTAGGATTTTTTTTTAAACGGCTCAATATTTTCATATCATCGTCATATGTTGTCGATTGATTTACGGATCGTTTCAACCCACTTTTATCTCTGGTGAAATCTGTGACTGCCCCTTTAAAACAATGGCTGATTTTGTGGGGTCGAACTTTTTTTCAACGGAATAGAATGGAAGTCTATTTTATCAATTCGAGAACAGTTTAAGAGCTTTCACGAATGTTCCTAATGCCCCAAATAAAGAAGATATATCGGTGGCTAAATCGATGTAAATAATTTTTGTAACCTTTTTACCACCTTTGTCACGATCCCCCACTTGTATCTGAAATGACACGTTAAATATTAGTCAATCTATTTAATAAATAGCTAGGCAAATTCATGGCTTCATGTTTGTTCTTTATGGGGAGACAATTTATCGACAGGAACTGCAATTTATAGTTAGAATAAGCGGGAGTTTAACCAGTTTTGGGCCAGACTTCTCACGAAATCCATCAGCGTTTAATTACTTTTTGGCTGAAGATAATTGTGACTCGGTGTAAACCGAAGGGGATAGGAAATCGTAGACGATAGTATCGATATACTCAGATTGTTTTTATTAGCGTGAACCATAATACGTTCTTCAATGCCTCTACGTACATGCAATAATTGTCCCGCTTTATAATTGACAATAAAGATTCGTGCATGGCTGTTAGTTTTTATTGGAAATCGAGTCGCGGTGATGTTAAAAGAACTTATATTATTTTTGTGCCCGCGCCCTCCACACCGCATTTCGGACTTCCCTTACTTCAATTTCCAAGTCTAAGGGGTCTTTAATGTACATGTGACCTCCGCTTTCGTTTTGTGACGCCAAGTAATTTCGAGCCCAAGCCCAGTAGGTAGAATCGCCGGATCAACTTTGTGAGTGTTTATCTGGTAAAAGACCACTACGTGAAATCAAATTTTTGAACTAAAACTGAATCACATGTTAGTCGCTAAACGATCTACTTTAAGTCGAATGGACGCCCTATATTCTATTGACATCTTATACAAATGATCGATTTTGAAAACTCTCGGTCTACGCCTATAATATGTGGTATCTGAGAATGTTGGAGTAGGAGTGGAAAGCCTTCAATTCAAACCTTTTAAATAATGTGTCACGTTTATTTTACAACATCGACAAGAGAATAGAAATATGTTTTATCTTATTTAATAACATTTAAAAAAAAATAGTGCCAGCGATTTTTATTTTTTTAGAAATATTTTAACTGACAGTTTAGAAAAGGAAATTCTAGGTATTTTGTATGTCTAGCAGGAAAATATGTCAGTTAATTGAATTAACATTTTTTCATATGACTCTATTATCAAACGGTCGACGCACTGAGCTGAATAAATAATCGTTGCTCGCAGTCTTCTAGACTCGAACACACACTGTTTTTTTTTTTGGCATAATTTACTTCAAAAGACAATTCGGCTTAAGCATGAAGACGATGACTTCCTAGTACTAATTGCCTCAATTGGTTATCATATCACGTTTAGAGGTTGTCAAGGAATAAAGAACTTTGACTCATTTACAAAAAGTTCATCTGTCTCAAGGCCTAACACAGAATGGTAATTTGATCGAGTTGTCCATCGTAATTTATAGGCAAAAACATAATACATTGTACTTCAATGACTTCTGGAATTAGACCCTTTGAGAAAAAGTCACCGGTTATTTCAGTTATGTATCCAATTTGAACCATTTCTGAATCTCAAAGGGATATACGTGCATTTAAATATTCTTAACATGCTGCTTTCAGAACTCAGGACAACGATTGCAGGTCAAATAAAAAAAAAAATTAAACTAGCTGCATCGTGAGAAAATTCTCTTAAAAATGCGGAAGCTTAACCGATTTGCGGGTGATTATTTTTCTACCTTTAGCAGAAGAGATCAAAAACATCGGGGTTTTATGATAAATTAACCATACCGATGAGGGTCAATATCTCCGATCAATTATACAGAGATGTGGGTTAATGACACTAATGTCCGACAAACCCGTACCGACTAGGCTTATAAAGACGACCATACTTCATATATAGTGCTCTATAAGTGAAATCTGGTTCGGACAGCGGCGCTATTTCTTACTCTTATTTCAATATCAATCGGTTAACGGTTCTTTAACGTGCACATAATATTCTGGACACTACTTAGCTCATCTGGAGAGTTAAAATGTTACTTATTGGCTCTTTCATTGAATTCCAGCTGTCAAACGGTCATTTAAGTATGTTGCAATATTTTAAAAAGCGGAAGCAACACTTTAATTGGATATTAAAAGATATATTTAATGGACACAACTTCTGGGGATATGCATTGTTGGCTAAACTAGTGAGGTTTCAATATTTTAAGAGGAAACATTACTTAAATTGGAAATGAAAGAGGAAACATTACTTAAATTGGAAATGAAAAGATAAATTTAATGGACATAAATTCTGGGTCAATCTCGTTCCCAGAGGCAGCCGCGGAGCCGAAGGCCTCTGGCGCATTAGACCGTCCATTTTTTCCAAACCTAAGCCCCGTCCATTCTGACCTCTGATTGGTCAATCTTTTTGGGTCGATTTCTAGAGGTCGGATCGTCGTTTCGTTTGTTGTAAAATGATCCTTGAGTCAAAGTCAACTCGCTGACATAAGAAAATTAATCCTAAACGAACAAATTCAAGTTTTTGTAAAGATCTATTTTTCTACGCGTGGGTATATTTCAAGTGATTCGGTCATTCAGGCACGTAAAATCAGGGGCCTACCACGCAAATAAACGAGAAATGTCACCTTCCGGAAAAATGGCTACCCCGATTCACCAGAGAAATTTCTTCAAAAAATTTTCTGGTTTCGAGATTGCTTCTGGGTATATGGTTAGAATTTTCTGGGTTGCATTGTTGGCTAAACTTGTGAGGTTTCAATATTTTAAAAGAGGAAGCAATACTATAATTGGAAATTATAATATACATTTAGTGGGCATATCTTCTGTGTGGCATTGTTGGCCAAATTTGTGAGGTTTCATTCTGACAATCATCTGAATCGATGCCGTCTTCTAATTTTTAATTCCATAATGGGGGTTAGAAATATAATCGGGAATAACTGATAACTAGATAGCAATTTTTCTATCATACAACAAACGTATTGATCTTGATGTACAAAGAATACTGTGGTGCCTTAGCAGTTCCATTCTGCCAAGGCATTTTTCTCTTTTTTTTGTGCTGTAGTAGACAATTCCTCATTTTGAAGATGGCTAAACAATGCTTTTGATTGTAATTAGATGTTGTGTATGTATATTTCAGTTAACCTCGCAAAACTCAGAAGTGAAATAACAAAATAGTGTTTCCTAGAAGATAACGAATGGGCAATTAAAGAAAGCAAACAGAAAGATGATATTGAGTATATGGGACTGTTTTATAAAGATGGTAAAAATTACGATATTCTGACAACTGTAGATAAAAGCAAACTAGAATAGAAAGATATTGAAGAAGGGTCGTTTAGGACATTTTTAAAGATGGCGACAAAACGGAAGTTATCTACTTTCAACAAAATAGGAGTAATCTATTTTCCGCGGTCTTGTAATTCTATTTTGTGTGTCAACCTGAAATATATCAGGAGAGTTATTTCCCTTTACTATGGCTATAGTTTGATTCGTTATTGAAACTGCGTGCCATATGTGCAGACTTGACTTTAGATTGTTCTGTAGATCAAAATTCCACTCTCATTGCACGTGTTCATCTAGATGATCTAGATTAAAACATAGACATGAGACATTTAAATAGAGGACGCCCTGGTGACACATTCACTGCAGTTTTTGATAAACTCCAAGAAAAGGTTGATCAAATTATGTGTGCTGCAGACGAGAGACGACATGGCGTGGAGCATATAGCCAAATATCTGAGTGTGAGGGACCTCCGAGAGGATACTTGTAAAGAATTGCCACCTGAAACACCCATCCCATCTAAGGCCGCAATACTTTTTTTTTTGCATTTATTTGTAAAAAGTGCTCATTCAAATGTTAGCAAAGTGAATAGCAATACTTAGGATTAATTGCATTTTAACTACGCATTTGTAACACAAGTGTTTTTCACCGGCATGCTTATAATTTATATTCGTTTATAATTTGTAAATCAAAGTTAGGGTAAGGTTATGAGCTTTCCATCGATGTATAATTATTAATGAGAGGCTTGGGTCCTTATTTGTAAATCTTTGTAGTTTGTCCATTTAATATTGAGGTATTTTACAACAATTTATTTTGTTTCTCGAATCAATATGATTAGGTAGGGAACAACCAGAAATTTGGACTTGTGGTTACAAAATTGTAGACATTTTATGGAAGAATGGGCTATAGGTACGATGGAATTTGTTCTTTGTTGAAATCGGGGTGACTACCTCTTATCTCAACTCCGATCACCCGTTGCGTTCTCTGAACGGCTCCAGAGCACACATTAGTGTGTTTTTAAGGTTTTTGTAATGCCGTGTACTTCTTTTCATTAATACAAGATATTAAATTAATATATTGAAGTTTGAATAATATTTCTTGTAAGTGTTTGCGGGTAACAGACTTACCAGTGCACAAAAGCTCATATGGCAGTGCAAAGGTGCAAAAACCCCGTTCTAACGACATAAAACGTACGCGGTATTGCTTATTTTGAATGTGGAAAACCACGTAGTATATATGCAAAATAGAAGTCTAAGAAAGCCTTCGAGACAAATAGGACTATTCTTGTGGTTCTTTTATAACTTCTGATGGTCATGCCTTACAAGGTGTCATATTCTCTCATCTACTTTTTTGTACATAAAATATAGAATGCCCCTATTATTCCTCTGGTATCGGTAGAATAATTTATGCTGTCATTGTGCAAAAGAGGCGACAGAAAAAGACAAAGCACTCTGCAATTCCTATAAAATTGTTTTGCCAGATTGCAAAGAATTTTTAAAAAGTGGAAAACAAACCCCCTAACGACAACCAAAAATCAAATATGTACGGAAAAAAGGCGTTATTGAATATCTGCTAGGAATAGTATGCCTGTAACTGTAATTTTGTCCCCCGCATATCGAAGAAAGTGTGGGACTCTTAAAATGGTTTCGTTCGTCTGTCTGTCACACTCCTTGGGACACAATAACTCTCCTAATTGAGATGAAATGACCAAACTTGGGGTATGTGTTTGTTACCAGGGGAAGCGGAGATAAGCAATTTGATTGGTTGATGCTTTGGCACACGTTAACTTTAGTTCTAATTAAGCGAGAGTGATGAAACTTGGTGTGTAGTTTCATTACATCAATACCTTGACGAGGTTCGATAATGGGCATTTTCTGCTCAGGGTAAGCAAATTGATTGCCCAAAACTTTGGAACACAATAACTCACCTTCTAATTGAGTTCAAATGCTCAAACTTGGTGTATGTGTTTATAAGGCCAATGCCTTGATTTAGTTCGACGATGAGCAATTTTCTTCTTGGGGTAAGCGGAGATAAGCAATTTGATTGGTTGATGCTTTGGGACAGGATAACTTTAGTTCTAATTAAGTGAGGGTGATAATGGGCATTTTCTGCTCAGGGTAAGCAAGTTGATTGCCCAAAAAAATTCGGAACACAATAACTCGCCTTCTAATTGAGTTCAAATGCTCAAACTTGGTGTATGTGTTTATAAGGTCAATGCCTTGATTTAGTTCGACGATGAGCAATTGTCTTCTTGGGGTAAGCGGAGATAAGCAATTTGATTGGTTGATTCTTTGTGACACGATAACTTTAGTTCTAATTAAGTGACGGTGATGAAACTTTACTTGGTGTATAGTTTCATTACATCAATACCTTGACTAAGTTCGATAATAAACATTTTCTGCTTAGGGTAAGTATAGCGATTAGCAATTTGATTGGTTAAAACTTTGGAACACAATAACTCTCCTTCTAACTGAGCCAGAATGTTCACTCTTGGCGTTGATTAAATGAATGCCTTTATGGAGTTTGATGGTGAACATTTTCTGCTTACAGTTAGCAGAAATGAGCAATCTGATTGGCTGATGCTTTGGGCACGGTAACTTTGGTTATTATGACGTGAGAGCGATGAAACTCAGAATATAGATTCATTATATCAATGCCTTTCCATTCAAATTCTATGCTTATCACTCTTATAGCGAAGGAGTGATAAGCAATTTGGTTGGTCAAGACTTTAGGACATACCAACGCTGCTTTTAATAGAAGTAGAATGTTTAAACTTGATGTAGATGTTCATTAAGTGAATGTCTTAACTGAGTTCAATGATTAACATTTCTAGCTGAAGCCAAGCAGAACTAATCAATTTCATTGGGGGCTACTTTTGGACAAGATAATCTTGATTCTTTCTGATAGAGTGACGAAACCTAGTGTGTAGTTTGATTACTCCATACTTTTGAAAAAAATAAATGTGCGATTAATAAATGTGTGTCATCTATTTATTTTGGGATTTCGACCTCACTTTTGACATGTTAGTATTCTTAGTTGTTAATTTCATATATATCAAGTACTTTGATCTCTAAATGTCCAACAAATTTATAAAATTAATGTTCTTTTAATACTAAATAAGTATAGAGCACAGCTCTAATTTACAGAGATACAGCCTATTTCAGTTTTTTTCTGTAAGAGATTTGGTATCTAAATATATTTATGTTAAAGTTTATTGTTAAAAAGTTTCTTCATTGTTTGGAAATGAAGGCATTGAATGTGGTTAGTTTTCAAACTATTATGGATCAGATGCCAAGTGATTAAGACATATTGAGCCTTGTTTGGGAATAACATTAACACGTCTAAAAAGTTTGTTTATTATATTGTTTATTATAATGTTGATCAGACTTATACTTGTCGTAATTAATACTGAAAGCTGTGACAAAATAAAGCATTGTAATTTTTTTCTAGCGCTTGGATACTTCCATAGCTGAAAAAAAGTGAGCAAAAACGGGGTTGATAACAAAATTAAAGATTCTATACAGCTAATAAGTAAAACGACCCTTCTCCTCGATTGTGGGTCGGGTTGGTGAAACAAAGATATTTTTAAGGTCAGTCTAATGGAGCTAAGAATAAATGTCGGTCTTCCGCTAACTCGAATCTTTGCTTAGTTCAGTTAAAATTGGTCAGTCTACTATGATACGAAGGTTATGGTATGTTATACGATAGTGTAAGACATTTTAATCCCATCAAGTGCCTGTGGTGGTTTTCATCAAACAGAACTTCATTATTCAATATCGGTTATAAGTTTGTTTGATTTATTCACTTTGTCTATCATGCGGAACACTTTTTTTTTCTTCAGTTCATCCTTTTTCCTCTCTTCCAGATCACAACATTGTTTTCTTTCTTTTTTGTATGGCCCTCGCACGGTTTGGGTCCTGCTTCCTCTAACGTCTCTTGTATGATATCAGGACATGTCAAGCCATCGTGAGGGGGCGAATAGTTAGAACGCGCGTATGCGGTATCGTAGCGCCGGTCATCGAGTGATCAACTGGCGTGGTTTTGAATCTCCGGGGTTGTCGTGACAAGGAGTAGTCTGTCCATCACCCCGGGTCCTCCGGTTTCCTCCCACTGCTAAAGAAACAACAGCTAATTATTGAAAAAAATTAAACCATATGTTAGTCAAGATATGACCAATTTTGTGTCGAGTGGACGTTAAACCCCACGGAGGTTTGATTTGGATGTGGGGACTTTATGAGGCTTTGAAAGGGGAACGCAATGTCTGTTATCACAAAACCATCTTTTAAAGTATCTATCGTTTCGTAAGTAAAAACCTACTTCTTCTGAGAATATAAGCTACAAAAATGATGCAATTGAAATACAAGGTAAGTCATGGTTACAAGTGATGTCATAATGTGGACGTATGCGTATATTGTCGTCGCCCCTGTCCTTCCGTCCAGAATTTGTTTGTGGACACTCTACAGGTCACAATTCCTATACTATCGTACCATAGCGGCCTAGGTAAACTTAAATCGTCATAGCAACGGAAATTGGTGTAATACTAGTACTAATAGAGTTTACTGCACTGATTATTCATAAAGAAGCTGGACCCCACTGTTGATCACCAGTTGTAAGAAATAAGGTTCTGTCAGCTAATTCCATAAGTTCATTATCTTCTATTATGGTACGATCTTCCTCTAACAATACACTTAATTCTGCATAACTCGAATCCAAATTCAGTTTAGCGGCTCCTGAAGGATACATCACAAATAAATTAAAAACTTTATGAACTTTATTTCTTCTTAGTGCCGAACTCCTAATTCGAAGCATGCGTGTACATCGCTTAGCCGATGTTATGTCGTGCATTAAGAATTACGAATAGAAATACTTTTGCATTGCATATGGCGAAATAAGATGAAATGGCGGTTAACGTCAAACTGTTGTGCTTTGAACTGGGCTAATGAAGGAGGGCATACGCTTTACAGTGTACTATGAGGGAAATTTTGTCTAATCCTATATCGAATTGAAACTGTCAAGGGATCTACAATGTGTACACGGGACCTCGGTTTTTTTTTAACCATCCGAACGAATAGACAGCTGTCCTTGTCAGGCCCGCCGCCCTGCGCCACTGACAAATTGGAACGACGCCGGAATATCTGGATGAACTTTGAACACATTAAAATTAATTCCATGCTCACTTAATGCAGTTTGACACCGAGAAGGTTATTCTGAAATGTATACTACTCCCTATAGAGAGGTTCGTAATATAGATTTATAGAGCTAGATTATACATACCTTTATTCAGGAGTTCATCGTAACATGCAGCCAAGACAAACCTGCGTTCGGTCCGTTCTCAATTCCTTATTTTGAAATAGGCATTCTGTCTATAACTATGAGTATGTAATAATGATATGTGTATTCTACAGTGGTCTAAATTTAATAGTTTTTGAAAGTCCACTGTATGGATATGGCAAAGCGTGGCTGTTAACATTCTTTACTGTATTTTGTTTTCCGTATCTATAAAGGCTTAAAGCCCATTTAAATTCAAAGTCAGGTAAAAGAATAATGTCTTAACTTCCTCAAAGACATTGAAAGTATATGTGGATTATATTCATACTGAACTCTGTAAACTACGAAGTATTTATGTTGATCCCTTATAACAACCTTTTCTAAAGTAGCTAATTTTTGGTTGTCGCATTGATCATAATCCAAAACCAGTGCACAACCAATTTCGTACCAATCTGATTAAAACACAGATCCAATTTCGTTTCGTTTTTTATAGTTCAAAATTTCGTTTTTATACGCCCAGATTTTCATGTGGACGTATTATGTCGTCGCCCCTGTCCGTCCGTCCACAATTTGTTTGTGGACTCTCTACAGGTCACAATTCTTATCTAATTTTGACGAAACTTGAAATATAGGTTTATCCCCATAAGATCTCGGCTGCTTTCGATATCGGCATGTATCAGATCAAAACTTCATGGATTATAGCCCTTGATTGTACGAAAAATCACGTTTTTAGCTTGTGGACACTATAGAGGTCATAATTTTGAACCGATTTTGATGAAACTTGACATGCATGTTTATAACCCAAAGATCTTGGTTCCTTTCGATATTTGCGTCTATCGGAACGTAATTTCCTGAATGATGGCCCCTGATTGTCCGAAAAATCACCTTTTTAGCTTCAGTCCCTTCTTGAGGTCACAATTATTATTCGATTTAAAAAACCGCTTGATTATATCACCGTTAAAGCCTACGGAAGGTTGAGTTCGAATTTCGGGAAAATTGCCATACAAAATGGCCGCCGTTTGTACGCGAATACTGTTAAAAAATGGTATATCAAGGTTGTGGAGGTCACAATTTTGATTCGATTTTGATGAAACTTGAAATTCATGGTTAAAACTCAGAGATCTTGCTTCCTTTCGATATTTGCGCATATCGGATTGTAACATCCTGAATTATGGCCCCTGATTATACGCAAAATCGCCTCTTTTTTTTAGCTTGGAGGTCACAATTATTATCAAATTTAAAAAAACGTTTGATTATATTACCGTTACACCGTAAGGAAGGTTGAGTTCGAATTTCGGGAAAATGAGACCAAAATTGCCATACAAAATGGCCACAGTTTGTACGCGAATACTGTTAAAAAATGGTATATCAAGGTTGTGGACCCTGTAAAGGTCACAATTTTAATTCGATTTTGATGAAACTTGAAATTCATGGTTATAACCCAAAGATCTTGGTTCTTTTCGATATTTGCGCATATCGGATCGTAACTTCCTGAATTATGGCCCCAGGTTATACGCAAAATCCCCCTTTCTTTAGCTTGTGGTCCCTCTGGAGGTCACAATTATTATCCAATTTAAAAACACGTTTGATTATATCACCGTTACACTGTAAGGAAGGTTGAGTTTGAATTTCGGGAAAATCGGACCAAAATTGACAGACAAAATGGCCGCAGTTTGTACGCAAATACTGTTAAAAAAATGATATATCATGGTTGTGGACCCTGTGTAGGTCACAATTTTAATTCGATTTTGATGAGGAAGGTTGAGTTCTAATTTCGTGAAAATCGTACCAAAATTGCCTGACGAAATGGTCGCCGTTAGTACGCGAATAGTGTAAAAATATGGTATATCATGGTTGTGGACTCTCTACAGGTCACAATTCTTATCCGATTTTGATGAAAAGTCACATTTCTAGGTTGTGTACCGTCACACCATAATCATTGTCGGTTTCGAATTTCATTAATATCAGACTGGAACTGACCAACTAAATAGCAGCTGCCAATACAGTATGAAATACAGGACTTAAAGATGTAGGAAAAATCACTTTCGGTATTGCTTGTTCTCTGTCCATCTCTCGAAAATATGGGCGTATCCTGCCTGACAGTGCCAGCCTATCTTTTTAGCTTGTGGTTCCTCTAGAGGTCACAATTATTATCCGATTTACAAAAAAACGTTTGATTGTATTACCGTTACATTGCAAGGAAGGTTGAGTTCAGGAAAATCGGACCAAAATTTACAGACAAAATGGCCGTCGTTGTACGCGAATACTGTTAAAAAATGGTATATCATGGTTGTGGAGCCTGTATAGGTCACAATTTTAATTCGATTTTGATGAGGAAGGTTGAGTTCGTATTTCGTGAAAATCGTACCACAATTGCCGGACGAAATGGTGGCCGTTTGTACGCGAATAGTGTATAAATATGGTATATGATGGTTGTGGGCTCTCTACAGGTTACAATTCTTATCCAATTTAGACGAAAAGTCACATTTCTTGGTTGTGTACTGTCACACCATAATCATTGTCGGCTTAGAATTTCATGAATATCAGATTGGAACTGACCAACAAAATGGCTGCACCCAATAAAGTATGAAATACAGGACTTAATGATGTAGGAAATATCACTTTCGGTATTGCTTGTTCTCTATCCATCTCTCGAAAATGTGGGCGTATCCTGCCCTGCAGTGCCAGCCTATCTTTACTTGTCTTTACTACTCTTGGATCTGTTAAGTCGTGTTCTGCCTGAAATGAGGGGTCAGCCAATCAAATGGTTTGTCGAATCGACCGTTTGACCTTTTCATACGTGGAATTGTGGGTAAATATTACCAGCGGATAGAAATCAAAACAAAACAAAAGTAGATTTTAAAAAGCATGGCGGTCGCTAATTTGGTTAATCAAATGACTGACGTTATCGGGTCAATGTCCCGTGCTTGATTCCTGACGTAATAGAACGTGAGCTCTCACTATAACTTGTTAGATCTACATGAGTGTAGGCCATCGAAAGTATAAAAAAACGAAACGAAATATAGATCTATATTTTAATTAGATTGATTTCGTACTTTATTCCATGGATAGAATAGTAACAGATTCTGTAAAGTACACTATACGTTCATTGAGTCAAATATTTATCAGAAAGATCGGGATTTCGTTCCACGAAATAGGCTTCTTCTCCTGTTCCAATTTCATCACAAGCATATAAAAAAAAATGCGAAAGACCCCCCCCCCCTCCCTTTGCAGTCAGTTGCATGTAATTCATGTGAAGTTGGTGTGGAAATTTTTTGTATCGTTTGTTGCAAAAATAACCATGTTTACCTTCAAAGCCCATACACCAATGATGACGAAGGGGGCCAAACCTACGCAATTGTGAAGGTAAATGAATTAAATAATGCATTTTGGATACAACTCGCTTTTAAAACTGTATATTCAGCTATTAGACACTCAAGAGGGGTGTTCCCACTTTGCCGGCATGGTGTGATGTCAAATTTTGCCGTTAATCCTAGAATATTTATGTTGCAAATTGGAATCAAGTATGGCGATTTGAGGGCGTTAAACTTTTTTTTATTACATTATTTCGGGATTTTCGTAACCGGAGTTCAGCTTTAACAGTCTGCCGGCAAAGTGGGAACACACCACTCAAGATTGAAAACTGTTTCAGTTTTTCAAAAGAACAATAATTTGATGTTTCCAATAAGACAATTTGTATTAGTCTTAAAGTATGCTGATTATCGGGAGGAACCTTTCGTCCAATAATTATTGGCATTCCTGTTGCACATTGTCTGTTTTTTACTGAGCTTCTTATCGTTGGGGTCTGATTTTAACTCGGAATTTAGCCAATCAATTGAGGGACCAGTTGTTATATCAAAATCTATATCAAGTGGCATTGCTTTGACTGCGAACTTAGCGATCGCAGAGCTTCATGTCTTTCTCTGGAATTCTAATGTACGCAGTGGCACTTGACGTTTGACAAATGTATATGTAATTTGAGAATTTCCAATGTCACAGTTCCTGCAAATTCGAAGAGCAAAGACTACACCCTCTATAAACTTGGCCAACCAGTTTGAAGCCAGTGCATCACATGACGTAATTACAAGTTTACCATGGATGATACATCCATGTGTTAACATGCAATTTATGGTCGTAATAAAATCTGACAATAGTTTCAGATCTCCAGTAGAAGATAACGTAATTACAAGTTTACGATGGATGATACATTCATGTGTTGACATGCAATTTATGGTCGTAATAAAATCTGACAATAGTTTCAGATCTCCAGTAGAAGATAACTAGAGACCTATGTTGAGGCGGAACATTGGGTAATGTAAAATAGAATATTGTTATCTTGTGTTTTTTACCCAAAGGATTTACAATTTCCAAGTCAGCGCAGTTAAGGAGAACCTACGGGGCTCACGCGGCTAAGTGGCTGGCGCGCAAGCCTGGGGGGTGGGGTCGGGTGTTCGATGCCTGCATTGGCCGAGAAAGTTCATGTCGATTTTCCGACGTGGTTTCCCCTTGTCAGTGATGCAGAGCGGAGGGCCTGACAAGGACAGCCCTCTAGTCGTTCGGGTGGGACGAAAACACGAGGTCCTGTGTACGCATTGGCGTGCACTTAAAAAATCTCGATATAAGAGTAGGCCCCAAAACTTTCCTCATAGCACACTGTAAGGCGGATCCCCGTCTTCCATTAGCCCAGGTTAGGTGCAGAAGCGTAGGACGTTAAACATCAGTTCATTTATGACAACCTGCAGTCCATGCGGGTGTTTGAAAAAATTGTGATTTCTTAAATGCTCTCAATCACAAATATCATACAACTTCATCTGATGAAGTGTGGGGGGTTCGAATGTAATGCCAAACTTCGGGTAGACTCAGCAAATTTTTTAAATTTTTATGCAAACGGTATATAATATCCGACACATTGGATTTCTTTCGCTTTTCAATTTTTTGTGACACACTTTCTTCTAATCACTACTTTCCGAGGCTTAAGGTTTCTTTTCAAATGATGTTTATAATATGTCTTTCTTTTAGAATTACTGTCCAGACAGAGTAATAAATTTAGGGGGAAAATGTCATTAAAGGGACAATAACATTCTTGCTGGCTTGGTAGCTCCAGAAAATAAATAATACCCTTATTCTAAGTACTAGATGTTTCTGTCTACCTATCCCTTGTCTCTCTCTCTTTTTCATCTTCCTCGGTTTTCCCTACTTGTTCGATCTTTCTTACGGTATCATCAGTGGCTTGTTCTCCAGTTGTAATGGTCATGGACGGATCTTCAGACTCGGACTCTTCCAATGTTATGCTGGAAGTTGATGGTGTATGTAGTGGAGTTAAAGGAGGGGCGTTGTCGTCCTGAGTGACGGTGACTGCTACTGGGGCAGATAAACTAGCGAACATTATTGTCTTAAATAATCCCGCTGGCACACCTAGACAGGCGCTAGCCTCCTTGATCATGGTCGACCTGACTGACTCCACGCCAACAGCTTTAAATGAGTTAATCTCCGGAGAAGGGCATCCAGGTACTTCTTGTTGGTCATTACTTCGTCTTCCAACGCTAACATCCACCATCCGCTAGAGGGACCACCACTCATCATCAGCGTGGCGTTAACGTCGCCCCTTACGAGGTTCACCGCAACTAGAGAGAGGACTGGGGTTGGTTGGCGGTTCTCCATCTCTAGTCGGGCTCTCCTGGCTACCACAAAATCTTCAGGGGTGGGATCCACAACCTGTCTGTAAATTTCCGGGTATAGAGACAGCCAAAAACAATTATTCTATGAGAAAAAACCTCCGGGCAAGTTTTTAATTTCTTCAGAATGGCAGGCTGTAGCGTGTGTTTTTCAAATCTACAGCTATCCTCAAGATATTCTCCTCCTCACACCAAGGACACTGGACGATCAACCGTCTATGGGGTACCGCCGTAAGGTGGTTCTTGATGATCTTCTTTGTTTGAAAAACATCAGGGCATAGCATGCAAGAATATTCTCTCGGTATCTTCATTCTGAAAATAAATAAACGCAGGGTAAGGATAGGGAATCGGACCTATGTCTCATTTTTTTTTTAAAAAACCCCATCATTTTCGGAAAAGACTGTCTTATTATACTGGGTACTCGGTTTGTCACTACAAATCGTTAAAATTCTCGGTAACATACAATATTTTTATTCGGGCGGGTAATAGTTATGAAGACGGCGGTACTGGAATGAATCGAAGATCTGTATGCCATCATTACTTGCGGGAGATATTCATCCCAATGTCGTTGGTCATGTTCGTAGTACATCGTGAGCATAGATGCAAGGGTTTTGTTGAATCGTTCGACTGTACCGTTGGCTTGGGGGCGTTGACTGGTAGTTCTTGTTTTATGTATCTGTAGAAAATCACACATCTCTTGGGAAATTTTGGATTCAAAGGAGCTGCCTTGGTCTGGGTGTATCTGCAAAGGTGTTCCGAATCTACACACAAATTCATTAACAATGATTCGAACAATGGTGATGCTGTCCTGATTGGGTATTCCGAATGCCTCAGTCCATTTAGTGAAGCAATCACATAATACAATGATGTACCGGTTCCCGTTTTCGGAAAAATGGAGACGTCTAAGTATATCTACAGCTAGTTTTTCCATAGGTTCTCCTACTAAATATCTTCCAAGTGGTGCTTTAAAGAGACGTTTTGTCGGCTTCTTTGCGGCCCACAAATCACAACTGACAACGTATAACGATACTGTATCTTTAATACCCGGTCAGTAGAATGAATATCTTAGTCTTTCCAACGTTTTATCTACACCAAGATGACCAGCGGATGGAATGTCATGGAAATGCTTCATTACATGTTCTTTATATGTGTTTGGTACCAGAAGTTGTAAGTGGTTATCGACCTCGTAGACGTAAAATCTCCTGTAAAGTGCGTTGTTATGAATTTCTAATCGGTCCCATTGTCGCCATAGGGTTTTGAGAGCACTTCAACCACTAGAAACTTCATCCCAATTGGGCCTCGTGTCTCCATTGCGAAGAGCTTCAGACAAAGGCGAAATATTTGGATCCTCTCGCTGATTGTGGTTGCCAATAGTCCAGTTGAGTCGCTCACATTAAGGTTTTGACTTCTTGTTACGGCACGTAACGAAACTTGGATTTCCGTGGAATCTGTTTCTTCCGAACAATCGCTGATTTATACATGGTCTTCGATATTGTTCTTTTCCTGGTTAACACACAACTTAAAAGGTCTCCTCGACAGGGCATCCGCATTAGTATGTTTGGTACCGACTCGATCTACGATGGTAAGATTATATGTTTCCATTTCCTGCAGCCACCTGATCAGTCGGTCTTGTCAAAGATTTCATCCAGCTGACGACAGCGTTGTCGGTTCTCATGGTTAATTCTTGTCCCTAAAGATATTTTTAAGGGCCTTTATTACTGCAAGCAATTCTTTTCTAGTTACACAGTAAAGCCGTTCGTGTTTATTCATGGACTTCGACATATATGCCACCACCTGTTCTTCTCCGTCTTCGTTTAGTTGTGACAGTACGGCACCTACGGCTTGGTCGCTAGCTTCTGTATCCAGTATGAAGGTCTTCCCCGGTTCAGGATACGCAAGTGTAGGAGTAGTGATTAATGCAGTTTTCAACGTATCAAATGACACTTGACATTCTGCTGACCAATTAAAGTAAATCCCTTTTTCACAAATTTTATGTAATGGTTTAGCAATTTGGGCAAAATCTTTAACGAATCGCCTGTAGTATGAGCAAAGGCCTAGAAAGCTTCTCACTTGTTTAGCTGACTTTGATATTGGCCACTCTTTCACAGCGTCGGTTTTCTCAGGTTCGGTCGATATTTCATGTTCCGAAACGGTATGCCCCAAAAATTTTACTTCCTTTTGAAAGAATATACACTTCGATGGTTTTAGTTTTAAATTCGCATCTACAAGTTGTTTAAAAATATTTTCTAATCTCTGTAACGTTGATCATGGCGTGATGATATCATCCATATATAATAAAAGTTATACCCACGGTAGTCCTTTTAATGTGTCTTCCATCAGTCTTTTAAAGGATGAAGGCGAATTAACTAAGCCAAAAGGCATAACTGTAAATTGGTACAGACCCATATGCGGTTTTGTTTATCTTCTGGTGCCATTTTTATCTGCCAAAATCCAGAGTTGAGATCCATTGAACTGAACCAAACAGAACTTGTAAGGGCATCCAGACAATCATCTACTCTGGGAAGAGGGTAGGCATCTTTAACTGTTACTTCGTTGAGGCGTCGGTAGTCCAGACAGAAACGAACTTCACCATTCTTTTTGTTAACAAGTACGATGTTCGAAGCCCATGCAATATTCGATGGCTCTATTACTCCCTTAGCTAACATTTTCTTTATTTCTCCGTTTCTCTTCTGCCAATTGGTAATCGCCTAGTGTGTTGACGTATAGGAAAAGCTGTTCCCGTGTTGATGCGATGGGTCACTGTGTCGGTACATCCCAAATCGTCTGATGACTTCGAAAATATATTTTGATACTTTCTTAAAAAGATTGGCGAGTGAATTTTGTTGGTGCTCATTTAAATATGTAGAGCTTCTCTTTAGTAACCCGATCAGGTGTGCAGGGACGTTACGGTCTACTTCGGTTGATGTCTTCTGTGGATTTGGTGTTGTCATGGCTACGATTCCTGATTGGCGGTCATAGTAAGATTCACAAGTTGCAATTACTTGTCGGGCATACAGCGTTACATAATTCTCACTGTTATTCATTATCGTCACCCGAGTGTCTGGTTTGTTTCTAGTATTGATTACTCCCCGTAGAATGTTAATAATAATAATATCTTTATTTGGGTAAGAAATTAGGCCATCGAATTTGACTCCTCCTAGGTAACCAGATTCTGTTAAATATTCGGACCCAGGTATGCTGAAGTAGTATTCCTGAGTACGCTGGTATCGTTACTGTTTTGTTCGCCTCAACCCGACATATCATATTACATCTTCCACTAACCCAACATTTTATTTCTTTTTCGCCATCTAACCCCAGTGTCATCTTTTGGTAATTAAATTTATTGACGAAACAAAGAAGAAAATCCTGTCCTAAAATCGCATCCTGGTGTACATCACAAATCATAAATGTGTGTTCCAAAGTAAGATCTCCAAACTTTACTTTAACCAATGTCGAACCAAAGGTGTGAATGTTGTTTCCATTGACATCCTTAATGTCAAAATACGCTGCATCTGTCTGGTACATATGGCTTGGTAATTGGTCAAGACAATTCTTGAACCACTGTCAATAAGAAAATCAAATTTCAAATATTCCACCCGTTGTATAAAATGCATTGTCCCAAGTTTCATTCGTTTCACCAATATGACCTGTTCTCATATACTGTGTGCTTTCTTCGGGCCTAGTAGTTGCCGCTGACTCAAGGCCTACATGGTCAACGGTCTGTCGTTTCCCGATCGATTGTACCCTGGACGTCGACTGGTTCCTGAATTTGGACGAGCTGTCTGATTTCTTTGGTAATTCATACCCATCCCTTGGTAGTAATTATTAAATATCCCGAATTTGGTTTTTGCGGACAATCTCTCATAAAATTACCTGGTGTGTTACAAGTAAAACACACTATTTGCCGGCGATCATAACCATTTCTTTTATTTGTAGCATCAACCCGTTCCAAATCTTCTAGTTTCTGTATAATCAGCTTTAAAGTCTCTTCTAATCCGTCCTTTGAAGCATTGCCGCTTTCCACTAACTTTAGGTTTACCATCTTTACTTTCAATAGCTCGGACAATTGGTTTGCGTTTTTCGTCCCCCTCCCCAAGTATGGGTTCATACGTCTCTATTATCTCAACGGCTTCAGATACACTCTCGCTTAAAACATCTACACTTCATGTCTGTCGATATTATTTTATACAGCTTATTAAGAGTCAAAGATTCTTGTGCGACCATATCTAGGTTACAATACGCACGTTGAGCCATTTGTCTAATGTCATCTCCGACGGAGGCTATACTTTCCCCGTGTATTCTTTTGAGACTCTAATTGCGAGAGCCATTTATTCTGATGCTTCGAACTACCAAAACGTCTGTTTAAAACTTGGATCAGGGCCGGATACGATGCTCTATCTGTTAGGGGTAGACTCATATAAAGAGTCCTTGCAGGACCTCGTAGACAAGCTGCCAAATACAGTAGTTTGAAATATATTTTTCCCATCCATCTTTTCCTTGGAATGGTTCTGGTTTCATCGAAAATGTCTGGTTTGGTTCAGGCCTTTCCCTTCTAGGAGATTCTACGAAATCACGATGCCGTACTGGCACTCTTTCTCGATTCATTCTGCGATCCACACGGGCCAATTCTAGACTATCTCTAGGATTTGCTCTTGAGGTCAAAACATTGGTATCTAACTCCTCTTGATTGGAATCTTTATCCGAATCTCCATCACGGTGTGCATCACCTTGACCTTCTAATTCCACTTCATTTCTAATGAAAACCTCAGGATCGGGAGATTGCGACGCCATACTACTTTATTTTAAACTGTTTATATAAAATTCAGTGTATTAATATTACTATCAAGTAATAGAGGTTAACTGTCACGTCAAATTAACAGAAAAAAACAAACAATATTAACTCTGATTATTATGTACATATATACATTTCCACCACGACGGACATCAATTTCTGCTACTGCTGACAGGTCAGTCGCTGGATTCGTATCATGGATGCTAATTAGAACTTTCACATCGCACTTCTGACACCAAATTGTAAGCCAACCCAAGCACCCTGTCAAAGCTGGTTGGTCTACGGGATTTCTCATTTTGTCAGGCCGATATAATAAAGTCTATCATATTGAAATCTCGTTGTTTTCCCATCCCAATTATTAATTACAATTCAGCTCCAACCTCTGTGTTCCCCAGGGAGCCACACTTCGAACTCGTCAGTGCTCCCTCTCCGTGTATGAACATATTACAACAATAGTTTGTAGGTTTCTGCTCCAGTAATGGAATGGCTTTTATATAATTAAGCTGGATTCATTAAAATATCGTCAAAACAACAACGCTTATTATAATATGAAAAATCTATAAAAAAAAAAAAAAGTGAAATGGCGTCCGGTGTGGTGGGAGATAACGTCTTACATTGTCCCTAGCGTACCGCGCAGTGACAAACAAACTGTACCCAGTATAAAATATACGAAAGCCAGAGTTTCCGGTAACATACCGGTAAATTTTAACATGTACCGGTAAATAATCTTTCAGTCGGTCCGTGGGACCGGTAAACATAAACTAGCTGCTCTACTTTATCTTTACATTCATCTCTCGTGTCAAACACCTCGAGTGGTGAATGGCGATGGCTTCCAAAAAGCGGTGCTATTTATAGTAACTTGAGTATACCGTTTTATCTGTCCGGATAATCGCTGCTCAATGTCACGGTGTTCTTCGAGGAGAACGCTAGATCGAAGACGGTCCTATGCATTTTATGACGACGTCATATGTAGATTGTTGGTAAGGGTGAGATGCGTAGGACCGTCTTCGATCTAGCGTCCTCTGTTATTCGCAAAATGGCGTCAAAGCAGACGAATCTTTCGTCTTTTTTCAACGGAGGCGGTGATATTGATAACAAACGCAAAAGAAATATCGGTGACGATGAGTCTGTCGTCGCTGATAAAAATGATGTTCCGTGTCCCAGCACGTCGAAAGCTAGTAAAACTGCCCCTGCGCAATCACCTAAGGCTCGGCAGTTTCAACAACAGTGGCTTGAAGAATTCAAATGGCTTCGTTTTTAAGGGGGCGATCGTGGATTGGTGTTTAGCGTATACTGCGAGGCAGCTGGAAAACAAAATGGCTTTACTAAGGGTGGATCAAATTTTCAAAAATCGGCATTAAAAGACCATAAAAGTAGTGCCGGTCACCGTGGGCTTTATTCATCCGATCTCAAAAATCAAACATGGAAACTCACATGGCACAAGCACGAGAAAAAAATGATGACAATTTAACGCCAATGATGAGAACGGTTTTGTTTATGGCCAAAGAGAACATTACTAGCACTAAATTTAATGAACTTATGCAATTGCAAAAACAAAATGGATGCCCATCGTTAACTGGTGTGATTTACACACATTCTGATAGTTTCGTAGATATTGAATCGGCCTTGGTTCAAACAACTGTTGACGAATTGAAAGATAAAATAGCTAGCAGTAAATTTGTTGGTCTTATTGTTGACGAAACCGTTAATGTAATCACTGAGAAAAAACTAATACTATTTTTGCGAGTTTTAAATAACACTGCGAAAACCGAAACAATATT
Source organism: Patella caerulea (assembly GCA_036850965.1). Lineage (NCBI taxonomy): Eukaryota > Metazoa > Mollusca > Gastropoda > Patellidae > Patella > Patella caerulea. The sequence continues at coordinate 62,224,847 of JAZGQO010000011.1, read as the reverse complement.
TTTAGGAAATTATTCAGTTCATAGTGGCACGGCCGAATGTATCGTCGACAAAATAAAGGAAGTTTCTATAGAATGGGGAATCCCTTTAAATAAAGTAATTGGGTTGGGTAGTGACGGAGCTAGTGTGATGACAGGAATTCGGAATGGTGTAGGTGTTAAACTGCTAACTGACACCCCCGTTCTTGATACACGTTCACTGCATTGCTCACCGCGTGGCTCTTGCGTAACAGGATGCCGCCAATTTATCAAAAAAGATCGCAGACTCCAGGAAAACACTTAATGAGGTTTACAAATTTTATGAATATTCTGCCACACGGTATAATCGTTTACGCGATTTGTCAAAGGAATTGTCAGATACTGAATTTTCGACTGTAAAACAACCATCGACAGTGAGATGGTTGTCCCTTGGTCGAGCTGCCAAATCGACCAAATTAAATTGGCCCGCTCTGGTTATGGAGGTCGAAGAAGAAGCCGCTGACCGCAAAAATGATGTAGCTGCTGGTTTACAGAAAATCTTATTCTTTTATAGCCACAACATACATGCTTTCAGATGTTCTTCCATGCATGGAAAAATTATTAACAGTTTTTCAAAGAGAAACTCTCCATGATACGACCCATGGTCAATTCAACCATTGAAACATTAGAGGCACTTTTAACCGCAAAAGGAGAGAATGAATCTGAATTCAACAGGATTTTCGATGAAACGGCAGTAAATACGGAAGGTTTTCGTGGAGTTACACTGACATACGCTGATGAACGTTTGCGAACTTCATTTGAAACAGTCCGCAATAATTTTATTTTAGATTTGGTGACGTCACCAAAAACCCGCTTTCCCGAAGATTCCCTAAACGGGTTGAATTCTCTGGACATTGTTTTAAATCCCGAAAGATACCCTGATGCCCGCAACGAACTCGATGTGTTTGGCGGAGATTCCCTTAATATATTACTGGACTTTTTCTGTAAAGATATTCAGGACAGTGATGTAATAATTGATGGTGCGCGCGCAACCCGTGATTTCAGCCATTTCAAACGAGTGTTATTTGGTCTGGGGACAAAATCGCTTGAGGACACCTGTCAAACTATTATTTCTGATTTTTCCGATCTTTTTCCAGACTTTGGAACATTAGCCGTTATAGCTTTGGTAGTTCCTGTCAGTAGTGTTCCAGCAGAGAGGGGTTTTAGTCTGCAAAATTTAATACACACGTCTTTGCGTAATCGTTTATCGCAGCGGCGGATGAATAACCTCATGACCCTGAACATGCACGCACAGAATTCTGAAGCTCACCCGTTTAATTTTGGAAAGGCCCGACAGATATTTAGGAGTTCTAAAGACAGACGTTTATAATTACATTGGTGTTTAAATTTAAAGTGTGTTCAATTTGTTTCAATGAAGTGTTTATTTCAATAAATTTATAAGATTGATTAAGATAGTTGTTTTTATCAGACCGGTACAATTACGAGTGAACCGGTATTTCCAATCCCTACCGGTACGGGGTAGTTCCTGTCAGTAGTGTTCCAGCAGAGAGGGGTTTTAGTCTGCAAAATTTAATACACACGTCTTTGCGTAATCGTTTATCGCAGCGGCGGATGAATAACCTCATGACCCTGAACATGCACGCACAGAATTCTGAAGCTCGCCCGTTTAATTTTGGAAAGGCCCGACAGATATTTAAGAGTTCTAAAGACAGACGTTTATAATTACATTGGTGTTTAAATTTAAAGTGTGTTCAATTTGTTTCAATGAAGTGTTTATTTCAATAAATTTATAAGATTGATTAAGATAGTTGTTTTTATCAGACCGGTACAATTACGAGTGAACCGGTATTTCCAATCCCTACCGGTACGGGGTAGTTCCTGTCAGTAGTGTTCCAGCAGAGAGGGGTTTTAGTCTGCAAAATTTAATACACACGTCTTTGCGTAATCGTTTATCGCAGCGGCGGATGAATAACCTCATGACCCTGAACATGCACGCACAGAATTCTGAAGCTCGCCCGTTTAATTTTGGAAAGGCCCGACAGATATTTGAGAGTTCTAAAGACAGACGTTTATAATTACATTGGTGTTTAAATTTAAAGTGTGTTCAATTTGTTTCAATGAAGTGTTTATTTCAATAAATTTATAAGATTGATTAAGATAGTTGTTTTTATCAGACCGGTACAATTACGAGTGAACTGGTATTTCCAATTTTGAAGCTGGCGGAAACACTGAAAGCCCAAGATTGTCATACATTATAGATGTATTACTATTTCGTATTGATCATAATTGACCTATTGAGAACCTGCTATCTCACCTTCAGGTATATAATAAATTTTAACTGTGGAATAGTGAATAGATCGTAAAAAGCTGTTTCCGACTGCTTAAGAGGACAAGTCTTTCACGTAAGACGCTATGTGGCATACTGCCGTCACGGGGTTCTATTTATAACCTTCGTTGGGGTGTCACGTGAACGTCGTGACCAATAATTACTTGCCCGCAGTATTTTAATTTGTACATAGAACATTATTCCCCCACTATTAACTTGCCCTTTTGCATTATTAACAATTATGCGACCATGGACATGAAATTCGAACTAGTAATAAATAAATTACAAAACAAATAACAACATCAACAAAAATGCCCTTTTACATTATTAACAATTATGTACATTTTGCGACCATGCATATGAAATTCGAACAAGTAATAAATAAATTATGAAACAAATAAAAACACCAACAAAAATGCACAACAATGCGTCACGCGGAATATTCGCTAAGTGACGTGGTACAATATAGTCCTTATGTAAATCCGTATTTCTAGTTATATAAAATTACGTGTTACCAAAACTACGATGTACAATGATATATCAAGTCGTTCCTTACATAACAATTAATAAAATAAGCATCTTAACCACATAAATTAATAATGGTTCATGAATTCGATTTGTTTACATTTCTACGTGTACGACGGTAGGTGACGAGGAGTCATGAGTTAGATAAAGTTACTTCGTTTAACCTGTGTTCTACTAATAATATGAACATACAATTTACCTTTTATGGCTTGAACTGTTACAATAAATAACGTATATATGCTAATTCATAAATAAGAATGGATATCATAACAATCAAAGTAAGTAATTACTATTTCTATTCGCGTGGTAATGTTACTGTGACATGGACATCACGCTGTACATCGTTGACTTCGCTGCTAGGTTTGCTGTCGTCGTACCATAGTTCCAATACACTGCCTTACTAGAGAAGGTCAGTAACATCATCCCGTTAACCTTTGCCAAAAGGCTAACAATATAAAAACATCCACCAGTTTAGAAAATACACCATAAGGCTTAAACACAGACCTCGAATAAAGGCCTATAATTATAACATCTATCGATCAGGTCAGGTCTACACACGGCTCACATACTTTGGCCGACTGGATCTGGTGACTATTACAATATCAATGATTAGCGGTAGTTTCGTATTATTTAAAGTTCCAATTTCACTTTTTCTAAGAAAGTCAAAATATAATTATTTCTATGTTTTTTGCTGCTGTTTTTCTTCTGATTAACCCGAAAAAAATCTGTTCGCAGGAGGGACATTATGCCCATTTTTATACGCCCACATTTTCATGTGGACGTATTATGTCGTCGCCCCTGTCCGTCCGGACGTCCGTCCACAATTTGTTTGTGGACTCTCTACAGGTCACAATTCTTATCCGATTTTGACGAAACTTGAAATATAGGTTTATCCCCAAAAGATCTCGGCTGCTTTCGATATTGGCATGTATCGGATCAAAACTTCATGGATTATGGCCCCTGATTGTACGAAAAATCACGTTTTAAGCTTGTGGACCCTATAGAGGTCACAATTTTGATGAAACTTGACATGCATGTTTGTAACCCAAAGATCTTGGTTCCTTTCGATATTTGCGGCTATCGGAATGTAATTTCCTGAGTTATGGCCCCTGATTGTCCGAAAAATCACCCTTTTTAGATTGTGGTCCCTCTGGAGGTCACAATTATTATTCGATTTAAAAAAACGTTTGATTATATCACCGTTACACCCTAAGGAAGGTTGAGTTCGAATTTCGGGAAAATCGGACGAAAATTGCCATACAAAATGGCCGCCGTTTGTACGCGAATACTGTTAAAAAATGGTATATCAAGGTTGTGGACCCTGTGGAGGTCACAATTTTGATTCGATTTTGATGAAACTTGAAATTCATGGTTATAACCCAAAGATCTTGCTTCCTTTCGATATTTGCGCATATCGGATAGTAACTTCCTGAATTATGGCCCCTGATTATACGCCAAATCGCCTTTTTTTTTTAGCTTGGAGGTCACAATTATTATTCGATTTAAAAAACCGTTTGATTATATCACCGTTACACCCTAAGGAAGGTTGAGTTCGAATTTCGGGAAAATCGGACGAACATTGCCATACAAAATGGCCGCCGTTTGTACGCGAATACTGTTAAAAAATGGTATATCAAGGTTGTGGACCCTGTGGAGGTCACAATTTTGATTCGATTTTGATGAAACTTGAAATTCATGGTTATAGATCTTGCTTCCTTTCGATATTTGCGCATATCGGATCGTAACTTCCTGAATTATGGCCCCTGATTATACGCAAAATCGCCTTCATTTAGCTTGGAGGTCACAATTATTATCCGATTTAAAAAAACGTTTGATTATATTACCGTTACACCGTAAGGAAGGTTGAGTTCGAATTTTGGGAAAATCAGACGAAACTTGAAATTCATGGTTATAACCCAAAGATCTTGATTCTTTTCGATATTTGCGCATATCGGATCGTAACTTCCTGAATTATGGCCCCTGGTTATATGCAAAATCTCCCTTTCTTTAGCTTGTGGTCCCTCTGGAGGTCACAATTATTATCCAATTTAAAAAAAACGTTTGATTATATCACCGTTACACTGTAAGGAAGGTTGAGTTTGAATTTCGGGAAAATCGGACCAAAATTGACAGACAAAATGGCAGCCGTTTGTACGCGAATACTGTTAAAAAAATGATATATCATGGTTGTGGACCCTATATAGGTCACAATTTTAATTCGATTTTGATGAGGAAGGTTGAGTTCTAATTTCGTGAAAATCGTACCAAAATTGCCGGACGAAATGGTCGCCGTTTGTATGCGAATAGTGTAAAAATATGGTATATCATGGTTGTGGACTCTCTACAGGTCACAATTCTTATCCGATTTTGATGAAAAGTCACATTTCTAGGTTGTGTACCGTCACACCATAATCATTGTCGGTTTCGAATTTCATTAATATCAGACTGGAACTGACCAACTAAATGGCTGCTTCCAATACAGTATGAAATACAGGACTTAAAGATGTAGGAAAAATCACTTTCGGTATTGCTTGTTCTCTGTCCATCTCTCGAAAATGTGGGCGTATCCTGCCTGGCAGTGCCAGCCTATCTTTGTTTATTTATTCGTCTGAGAAAGTTTTGTATGCAATGAAATTATTTAATACAAGGTAAAGAAAGTGCCACCCCCCTTCATTTTTTTCTGATTGACCCGAAAAATGTTCGCAGGGGGGACACTATGCGCAATGACCCGAAAAATGTTCGCAGGAGGGATACTATGCGCAATATATTTTTGTATAATTTTAGAATTAGTTTTTTTTTTCAAAGAAATTGTTTTTCTATGTACATGTAATGGAACTGTTTCATACACAGTAGCATATTTCTTGACTTTATGGAAAATAATTACTCCAATTATTTATCTGATTTCGATATTTTCAGCTAGTTCGATGAACATTGCACAGTACTTGCTCCTCTACAATTAGTACAGTATATCATTTAAAAAACGATGCTCCTGTTTATGGCGTTTTATTCTCAGCCCTGGAAATATGTTGTCCTGGCTTCGATCAGCGTAGGAAACAACATTTAAGCTTGAATATATTTACTACTACTGGTACCAGAAAAAAAAAAATATGTTGGACCAATGTTTCATAAACTTATGATTACTGTTCAAAACCTAGTGATTTACATCTGTATTCTCACAAAAATAATGCTTATTTGTTGTTAGAAATTGGTAAACAGAAGTGAAAATGTGAAACCAGAGGTTTCGATTATCTTTTATTGTTTATCCGAAATCATGGAAAAGCAATTAGACGATATTTCTTTTCAATGGAAAGTACAGCCAAGAAGCATCTGAAATTTTAAAACAAGAAACTAAAAACTGTAAACTAACAAATATACAAGCAGGAAAGCTCTTTGGAGACTTAGACTTCTCAATGAGAAAATAAACAAAAACAAATGCCACTCTTCAATCATAATGCTGAAAAGAAATAAGACCGTTAACTGGCTAAATAAAAAATCCAAAGAAGCAAAAAAAGGCTGTCGGCAAAGGCACCTTTATTGAGAAAAAAAGGTGCAGCAGTACGAACTTGACATCAGTCTATAAAGACGTGAAAAAATTAAAAACGTGAAACTTAAACAGAGGGAAAGGATAATAAACACAAAAATGAAATGTTGCGCATAGAAAAAAAAGATTCGTCAAGTTGGTGGAATTGTGGAATCGGAAAAAGATCTGTACAGTCACACTGTAAAAAGTCAGAGATCATTTGCTTTATATGCTAAATATATTCAGCCAAATTAAAAACTTGACACTCGGGATTTTGGGGACTAGATTTTTAATAATTGGTTTAAGGCAACTATTTTAGTGTTACATGTATGTTGTGTACAGACGATCTTGACATCAATAGAAAGCAAGAATACGTCTGGCCAAAAGTCCTTGACCCTTGACATTAGTAACGTTCGTGATGTGACAGTACCCCCCAAAATGAAATTCACAGACTTAGGAGAACAATCGGAATAAAGTGTTTAGTAACGGTCGTGGCCTCCTCTAGCGTCTCGTACTGCCACACAACGTCTTCTCATGGATCTCAGAACATTAGTAAACACTACTCGAGGAAGACGTCGCCACTGCTCAGCAAGAGCATGTTGAAGGTCCTGCAACATCAGTGGTGGATTCACTTGCTGACGAACACATCGACCCAGATGTGTTAAATAGGATTAAGGTCGGGGCTAAGCGACGGCCAATCCAGGGCCCGGTTCCTAGAAAATTCTTAAAAGTAAGCACAAAGTTAAGCTTCACTTTTGCTTACGTAAGAAACTTTATGAAATACCGTCTCTATAGAAACTTCTCAAGACCGTTCTTGCGTAAGAACAAGCCAATTACGAGTCTAAGCACAATGTGGCTGGTAAATTAAGACTAAGATGCTCTCTAACGTCATAAAAACAAATTCGTCTGCATATAGAGTTATAAATAGATCAATGACATTAAATTAACTTCAAATAGCCTAGTCGATTTAGATGTATTTGACAAATTACATGAAATGAAATAGGGTTTAACGTCCTACTGTTTTGCTCCTAAGCTGGGCTAATGAAGACGGGCATACGCCATAAAGTGTGCTATGAGGGAAAGTTTGCGCTACGGCCTACTCTTATATCGAATTACAACGGCAAGGGGATCTTTGCACGGGACTTTATCTTTTCGTCTGCATCACTGACAAGGGGATGAACCTTCTCGACCAATGCAGGGATCGAACACCCTACCTCGGCCCGATTCTTAAAAAATTCTTTAACACGTTCTTGCGCTTACATGTAGGCCTAGATTTTAAGTTGACTTTGCAAATAAGTTAACTTATCTTATTTCGCGTTAACAGAAAATTCTTAAGAACGTCTTTGTGCTTAGATTTTAAGTAGACTTCAGTGTAAGCAAAAGCACGTTATGGTGTGTTCAAGAAAAAACTTAAGCACAACTTCGTTCTTAAAATTGCCAATCTATGCACAAGTCCCAAGCAAGGTATAGGACTTGCTTACCAACCTTTAAGCCTGTTTCTGCTTCAAACAATATGGCTGACCGTGGATTTATTCGACGATATTTGCTATATCTTTTGATACCTAAGAGTCAATTGAAAGACAGAAAATCCTTTAGAAACATATTCTCGAGAAGAATGCTCTAGGAAATTTCGCTTCTACCCTAAACACAATTCATTTATTTCCAAATTGGTAAACGACACACACGCGGGCTACTTAAAGATCAGTCACTCTCACAATTATTAGGTTTGTTTGCATGTACTTGCGTTTTGGGTTGTTTTCTTTTGTTTAGTCTGTGGTACATTTTATATGTGTAGGCCTATGGGGACACGTCAAAGGCATCAGGGGATCACGTGACTAAGTGGGTAAGACGCTGGTTCGCTAGCCTGGAGGTTCATCAAAAATTTCCGACGTGGTTTCTCCTTGTCAGTGACGGAGGACAGCTGTCTTGTCATTCGGATGGGACGAAAAAACGAGGTCCCGTGTACAAACTGGCGTACACGTAAAAGATCCCTTGGCAGTTGGAATTCGATAGAGTAGTGCCGCTGCCCGGGCAAAATTTCCCTCATAGCACACTGTATGACGTATGTCCGTCTTGATTACTCCAGTTTGGGAACAAAACAGTAGGACGTTAAAATTCATTTCATTCCATTTGTTAAATAATAACATAACGCTAACGCTACAATATACGTCCACATTCCTGCTTTGATTGATATGGTACTTTGTCAAGAAGGCTAGGTGTTTGGTTTGTTTAGCGTTGAGGGTCGTGCACCAACATCAATAGTTGCCGTCCTTAGAGTATAAGTATACCAAGATAATCCATTCAGAATTGTGCCTTCCTAACGCTAAAGGCAAAAAGTGGGCGTGGCTCTGCCCCTGGGGGTCGGGACATTCATCAAAATCAATAGTGGACGCCCTCAGGCTATAAGGAATACATAAGCCAAGTAAACGACAAACACAAAAATTGGACGTGTCTTGCCTGTGTGAGTCGGGACATGCAGTTGACGTCCTTCCTCTATATAGAATACATACATGTATCCCAAGTTTAAAGACGATCCATTAAGAATCGTGGCCTGTAGACAATACACACAGACACGAAGTAAAAATGGACATGGCTCTGCCACTGGGGGGTAGGAAATCACCAAAAACAATAGGGGTCATCTTTAGGGTATAAGGAATAGGTTTGTAAAATTTTAAAAGGATCTGTTAAGAATTGCATCCTGTAGGCGAACACAAGACACAAAATCATTGGGCGCGGCTCTGTCCCAGGGGGCTCGGCATGCACCGAAAATAATAGTGGTCAGCCTTAGGGTATAAGGAATAAGTATAAAAAAAGTTTTCAAGACGATCGATTAAGAATTGTGGCCTGTAGGTGACACACAGACAGACAAAAAAATGGGCGTGGCACTGTCCCTTGGGGTCGGGCATGCACCAAAAACAATAGGGATCTTCCTTAAGGTACGAAGAATAAGTATTCAACGTTTCAAGATGATACATTAAGAAATGCAGCCTGTAGACGACAGACAAACAAATACAAGAAATGGGTGTTGCTGTCACACGGGGGTCGGGCATGCACCCAAAACAAAGGGATCATCCTTAGGGTATAAGGAATAAGTATTTTAAGTTTCAAGATGACCGATTAAGAATTGTGGCCTGTAGGCGACACACAAAAAGGAAATGGGCGTGACTCTGCCCCTGGGGGTTGGGCATGCACCCCAAATGATAGGAATGTTCCTTGGGGTACAAAGAATAAGCCTTCAAAGTTTCAAGATGATACGTTAAGAAATGTGGCTTGTAGACGACAAACAAATAAATACAAGGAATGGGCGTGGCTCTGCCATTGGGAGTCGGGCATGCACCAAAAAACAATACGGATCATCCTTAGGGTGTAAAGAGTAAGTATACAAAGTTTTAAGAAAATCCAGTTAGAATTGCTGCCTGTAGGCGACACACCGACACACAAAAAGAAAATGGGCGTGGCTCTGCCCCTGGGGGTTGGGCATGCACCCCACACGATAGGGATCATCCTTAAAGTAAAAAGGGTAAGTATGCAAAGTTTGAAGAAAATCCAATAAGAATTGCGCCCTGTAGGCGACACAAAGACACACGAAAAGAAAATGGGCGTGGCTCTGACCCTGGGGATTGGGCATGCACCCTATAAGATAGGGATGTCCTTTAGGGTACAAAGAATGTGTATGCAAAGTTTCAAAATTATAAGATAAGAAATGTGACCTGTAGACGACAAACAAACACATACTAGAAATGGGCGTGGCTCTGCCCCTGGGGGTCGGGCATGCACCAAGAACAATAGAGATCTTCCTTAGGGTATAAGGAATACGTATACCAAGTTTGAAGGAAATCCAGTAAGAATTGCGCCCTGTAGGCGACACAAAGACACACGAAAAGAAAATGGGCGTGGCTCTGCCCCTGGGGGTTGGGCATGCACCCCAAACGATAGGGATGTTCCTTAGGGTACAAAGAATGTGTATGCAAAGTTTCAAGTTTATAAGTTAAGAAATGTGGTCTGTAGATGACAAACAAACAAATACTAGAAATGGGCGTGGCTCTGACCCCTATTGTTTTTGGTGATTTCCTAACCCCCAGTGGCAGAGCCATGTCCATGAAGAATTGCGCCCTGTAGGCGAACCACAGACACACAGGGGCGACGGCATAATACGTTCACATTATGAATGTGGACGTATAAAAATGCATCTAAATCGACTACTTTCCGGGAGGTTAGTTTTTATAACTCCATGCAGACCATAGAGCTATATATAGAAACTCTGTGATGCAGACGAATTTACAATTACGGTGTAATTAGAGAGCATCGTACTCTCAATTTACCAGTCACAGTGTGCTTAGACTCGTACTTAACTTGTGCTTACGTAAGAACGGTCTTGAGAATTTTCGAGAGACGGTATTTTATAAAGTTTCTTACGTAAGCAAAAGTGAAGCATAACTTTGAGCTTACTTTTAAGAATTTTCTAGGAATTGGCCCTGGCTAGCGTCTTACCCACTTAACCACGTGACACCTTTGACATGGCCCCTATAGGTCTATATAAGCTAAAAAAAAAAAAACACCCAAAACGCAAGCACATGCAAACAGACGGAATGACTGAGACAGCGCCTGATTTTAAAGTAGCTAGGTCTCAACTCAATGTCATCCAGAATCTTCGACATTGAAAACACGAATTATTTGTCAGTTTAAATCAAAATTGGTGATGTGATCTTACCGGAAAAAGATGGGCTTCTGATATCCAATATTTAAGACAAGGTAAATATTTTACCATTGGTACACGAATCGTGTACCATAATGCGGCTCAGCCCAGTTCTAGCGAGAGACTCGGGGGAACATGGCTAGAAACATTGCACCAAATCAAACGGCGCATGTAGACTGGAATAACTTAGACGCTAGAAATTTGCATTCGATTGACACTGTTGGCAACTTTCGCCGCACATAACTGATTTGAAATTTGAGTAAAAACGGAAACCATTGAATGTAAATCTGTTTATATACATTCACATTAGAGTATTATATGCGTTGCGACCCACTTGTGTCAATTTCTAGGTCCCAAATTTTAGCGATTTAGCTCCTTTCAAGTTGTCTGCGTTTGTGTTATTTACCAATTTGTAAATAAATAAAATGTTTTTAGTGTAGAAGCGAAATATTCTATAGCATTCTTGTCAAGAATATATTTCTTAAGGATTTTCTGTCTTCCAAATGTCTCTTGGGTATCAAAAGATGTAGTAAATGCCGTCGAATAACTAACTACACGGCCAGTCATATTGTTTGAAGCAGAAACGAGCTTAAGGTTGGTAAGCAAGCCCTATACCTTGCTCGGGACTTTTGCTTAGATTGACAATTGTAAGAACGAAGTTGTGCTTAAGTTTTTTCTTGGAACACATAATAAAGTGCTTGTGCTTACACTGAAGTCTACTTAAAATCTAAGCACAAGAACTTTCTTAAGAATTTTCTGGGAACACAAAATAAGATAAGTTTACTTAATTACAAAGTCTACTTAAAATCTAAGCACAAGAACGTGCTTAAGAATTTTCTAGGAATCGGGCCCAGGACTTGGACATCGGCATTTCTTTAAAAATTCTGGGTAGCAATTGCCGTATGGGGTCGAGCATTGTCTTGTTGAAACGTTAGTCGAGGCCCATATCTCTGCATAAACGGAAGAAGAACATGTTGCAAAATCTGATCACTGTACTGGACAGCATTTAAGTTCCCTTGGACAAGATGAGAACGTCCATGTGCACAAAAAGAACTCCAAACCATGATGCTGCCGCCATCAAATCGGTCAACTTCTCTGACGCATACGTTCACCTCGTCTGCGGTACACTCGGTCCCTGTCATCGGCAAATCTCCAAGTGAATCGAGATTCGTGACTAAAGACAACTGAATTCAACTGTCTTTGAGTAAATCTTATGTGTCTTGTGGCCCACACAAGTCGGTTATGGCGATGAAGACCAGCCGCCCGCAAGCGATTTCGAACAGTATTTGCAGTTACCCTTCCACCAAACATCTCTCTACTAGTGGAGGTTGCAGTGACAAATCTGTTTCTAAGATGACGTAATCGTATTGCTTGATCTTCCTGGAGTGACGTCACGCGTGGCCCTCCCGTTCTTGAGCGGTCGGCAATAGTTCCAGTTTGAAGCACTCTCATTCTAAGATTAATTATTGTCGTGAACAATTAAAGGCTCTTGCAACAGTGACCACAGATGAAAGTAACAATTTTAATTTGTTTTCCAGTTACGTGTGCGTGTTCAGTTCAAGCAAACTTGCATCGATTTGAACTCACGAGTTTGTGTTTGCACGTGTTTTTCAGGTTTTTCATGCTCTAAAGTCACGTGACTACAATTTTATGAAATTAAGACTGCTTACTATCACTTAAAATTTATTTGACTTGCCAGAAAAAAAAAGGTTAAAATTCATCAGTTTCAAGTTTTTATTTTGGCTGAGTATATTTTCTTTCTAAAGATGCAAGATATCAATTATGCATGACTCGTACGTTAAAAATTATGCCTAAATTTGGTACTCGTTGTTGCATTAGTTCAGCTCTGGACCTAGGTCTCATTACACTCTCCAGTATTATGTTCAGGTCCCGTTCAATACATGTCGAAACTGGAATCTGCCCCAGTCAATTTCACTGTGCAACTTTTTACTGCTAAATTCTACACACCCTTGATAGATCGCAATTGCACCACACATCTGGTGTAACATTTGGACATGTGGCGGGGTTTGCTTCATGGCCCGAAGCTACTCACGGGCATGGCGTCAATAGGCCATTAAATGACAGAACAGCATTGTCCGTCAAGGCTATTCAGATTTATTTTGATCGTAAAATTAATTTCCAGTTCATCACGAATCTTAAAGTTACTTTTAATGCTTCTTGGCTAATGCACGTTCATGATCAGTCATGGCTGGCCTTGTCTTAGACTTTCATGTTGTATCCTAGTATATTTTTGTCCCCTTTTTAGAGTAACCAAAGATAAGCATTTTGATTGGTTGATGCTTTGGGACACAATAACTTTAGTTCTAATTAAGTGAGGGTGACGAAACTTGGTGAATAGTTTCATTACATCAATAACCTGACTAAGTTCGATAATGAACATGTTCTACTCGGGATGAGCAGAGCGATAAGCAATTTGATATGCTGAAACGTTGGAAAACATTAACTCTCCGTCTTACTGAGCTAGAGTGTTCAAGCTTGGTGTAGGCAGGCGTTCATTAGGTGAATGCCTTGATGGAGTTCGATGATGAACATTTTCTGCTTAGCAATCTGATTGGTTGCTGCTTTGGGACACGGTAACTTTGGTTATTATGAAGTGAGAGCGATGAACGTCAGAATATAGATATCATTGACTAAGTTTGGTAGTGTGAATTTTCTGCTTAGGCTAAGGAGCGATTGGTCAAGACTTTGGAACATAACAACTTTTAATTGAGGTGGAATGTTTAAACTTGATATAGATGTTCATTAGGTAAATGTCTTGACTGAGTTCAAGATTAACATTTTGAGCTGAAGCAGAACTAATCAATTTCATTGGTTGATGCGTCTTGGCAAAATAATCTTGCTTCTATCTGGTACTGTAGAGTGATGAAACTTAGTGTATAGTTTGATTGCTCCTTTCTTTTGAAAAAAGTAAATGTGCGATTCATTAATATGTCATCTATTTATTTTGCGATTTCGGCGGGGGACATCAGCCTCGCTGTTGGCTTGTTTTACCTGCAGGCGATACCGTTAAGGAGGCCCTGTCCTCTGTCATCACAGAGAAAGCCGCAGCAATGTCAGGTAAGACTACATAGTCTGATTTAAATGAGACTTAAATTATGGTGTAGGATAAAATGAACAAGCATTCCGTCGAGCATGTCTGATCGACATCCAATCACCCTGCAGGATCTTGTAAGTGCCCAATTGACCATTCACTATCACGCATTCTCTTTGATGTGACGCAGGTTAATGTTCATTGTACCCGATCTTAGCCTGGTTTTAACCAGACTGTTTTATGTTAAGCAATAAATGATGTTGTCCTTGAGCAATCCGCCACAGCCTGAACTCTGCATATACATGTAACAGTGTTGCGTCGGCTACACTGTTGTTCTGTATTATCTTTTATCAAAAAGTTCATTAAACATACATTATGCAAGAGCTAAATCTGTCTGTTGCAAGTCTTTCTTTAGCCATGAAATGATTTTTTACAATTATTTATTAGACATTAATTAACTTATCCAGGCCATAATCAACCCTCGATGGCATGGTGTGAGCGTATGTGGCATGGGGATAGGGGCGCCTTCTCAACCTCGTGGGTTTCCTCCTGGCTCTCAGGTTTCCTCCCACTGCTAAAGACCCCTATGCGCAAGCGAATTATTGAAATAAAATTAAACCATGTTAGTCGCAAAATGACCTAGTTTGTGTTGAGTGGACGTTAAATCCCATTTCTCTCTCGCATCGGATTTTTTCCGATATTAAACATTAGCTCACCCGAATTTTGATTTAAGCTAAAATGGAATGGCGAGACTTAGCTTCGAATAACCAGGGCCGTGATTGAAATTGTTGCACACATCCCGTCAAACCTTCAAAGTCTAATATCTTGGCTCTCAATAGAGTAATTTGAATGAAATTTTCAAATTATTTATTTTACATTATCTATTTTCGATGGCTAGCTCTTTATCTAAGTCTTACATAATGTATCTTTAATGTAGGTTTCATTTTAATTTATTTTTTGTTTTCAGTATAATCCAAGTCTGTGTGGAACGAGGCAACAGAAAAGCTCTTACTGCACATATTTAAAGTAGTCGACTCTGGTAAAGCCCAGAAGTGTAAATGGAGGACCGTTGCACTGACGGTTAATGAACATGGCTACAATTTTAGGGCTGAGCAGTGCAGACTAAAAGTAAAATCTTTAAAAGAGAAATATGACAGACACAAGAAAAAAAAATGAAGATTTCTGGTGAATCACCACCCTCCGATGATGATCTGTCCGAAGTTAAATCTATTTATGATTCTTTACCCGATATGAAACCCACTTTCACAATTGACTCGGGCAGTCTGGAAGATCTAGACAGACTGAAACCCAAAGATCAAGATCAACCAACTATATCTTCCCAAGTTACATTTTCGCGAGAGGTATCGAAGGGTGAAGACTTAGGTAAGAAGTACATATATAGAGAGAGAGAAATAGGGTTTAACGTCCACTCAACACAAACTAGGTCATTTCAGGACTAACGTATGGTTTAATTTTTATTTCAATAATTCGCTGGCGCGTAGGGGTCTTTAGCAGTGGGAGGAAACCGGAGTGCGCGGAGGAAACCCACGAAGTTGAGACGGCGCCCCCATCTCCATGCCACATACGCTCACACCATGGCTCGAAACCACAGCCGCAAGCCAGAGGTGACCGGCCAGCTAGAGGTCGAAGCGCGGCACTCTAGACCACTAGGCCATCCCAACCCCCCGAAGTACATATAAATTACAAACTGTATCATAGCACAGAAGTCTTTGAAAGGAAATAGAAAAAAAATATACTGAGCGCCATGGAAATGGTATCACTTTTTCCCCCAAATATTTTTTACTAGGGTGGTTTTGTATGTATAATATTATGCAATACTATGAACTATAGTTTCACACGATGCTCCCAAACGCAAAAAATATCGGCCCGTGTGCACAAAAAAAAATTGCACTAGATTCACTGTAAAACCCAATATTCACTTGCAGCATTGTGAGTGAGCCCTTTAAAAGCATGTTCTCAACTTAATGTGCAGAACATGGACTGTGAAACGTCAATTTGTCGTAATTTGTTGTTGAACGTGTGAAGGAATCGAGCTGGAGATACAGGAATCGAGCTGGAGATGCCGAGCCTAACTAAAAATCAACGGAATGAAGCCATGGGAATCCCCAGGGCTGGTATGTCCACACGTGCTATTGCCAGACACTACAATTGTCATCAGTCCACCATTGCAAGGTTGGTGGGACGTGTTTCGAGTTACTGGATCAACACGTCAACGTCCTGGTTCACAACGCGTTATAACCTAGGCTCAGGACCGCTACATCCGGGTCACTCATCTGCGTGACAGATTCCGCCCAGCGAAACGAACAGGTGCAGCAGTCGTCCGAAGACATGGACCAGTAAGTGCCAACCACGTAAGAGAAGTTTGACTCCGTGAACGACGACCTTATGTTGGAACTATCCCCAGGGATTGTCACCGTCAGCGGCGTTTGATATGGGCTCAAGGACACAAGACATGGAGAAGAGCATACTGGAAAAGTGTGCTCTTCAGTGATGAGAGTCGCTTTCATCTTCATCACGCCGATGGCCGTCAACGTGTGTGGAGACGTCTTGCAGACTGCTATGTCTTCGAAACGGATCGATGGTGGGGGGAATCTTCACATTTCATCACCGGACCCCCCCCCCCTACACATTTGCAGGTGTCGCGTTAATGCTGTAGCCTACCGTGATGATGTTTCGAGCGCACCCACAACTTCAGCACTTCCAACAGGATAATGCACGTACGCATACCACCCGTGTCACAATGGACTACCTGGCTGCTAACAACATCAATGTCTTGGACTGGCCAGCCATGTCTCCTGACATTGCACCGATAGAACATGTCTGGGGTAGATTGGACGTCGTCTGTATCGGAGTACACAGATGCACACCATTGCTGCTTTAGAAGCTGCTCTTGTCTAAGATGGAACAATTTGCCCCAGGCCTTCTTTCAAACATTGGTTAATTCCATGCGACGTCGCTGCACAGCGTGAGTAAGAGCCCGTGGAGGACACACGCGCTACTGATATCTGTGTCGTACTTTTGGTTTTGACCCCTTCGACTTTGTACTGTTGATTACACATTAAACATCCATAAGTGTACAAATGTGTTGTTTTTGATGTGTTCCCATTTGAATATTGTTCACAATAAGAAGCAAAATAAGTACGATATGGTTACAGGATCATTTTGTTATACGAAGAACTAAGTGATGCGTTTTTCATTGCGCTCAGTATGTTTTCACGGCCTAATGTCCAGATGCGTAATTTGTGTCAGTCAGTATGTCATACCTGTCACTGTGCCAAACTCAGCTGTATTTTTAGACATGTTTTCTTCCACACATTGTTTTGGGCGTATGTAGTCGTGACCCAGTCTGTCCGTCAACAATTGGCTTGTGAACATGATGGAGGCTACAGTTTTCAACATAATTTGATGTGATGCATTGTTGTCACAAGAGGACAAACCCTATAGATAGTTTGACAGGTGACACCTCTACAAAGAAGAAGAATCAGAGAAGATCGATTGATCACATGATTGATTATTTCGAGGACAATTTTGAAAAAAAGGGAGGCTGCAGCTAAAAAAAAAAGACATAGTGAGAAGATGGAGCTTTTCGGGTCTTTAATTGGTGTATTGAAGGATGCACTCGGCAAACCTCGGAAGATTTCGGGAATCTAAACTCGGCTGTATGATGAATTCCGCCATATTGGAACTACTTTAAAGGTCCCGGATGAAACATGGCTGCGCCCATTCCAAACACAAGTTGGCGACCTATTTGGCTAGCGACCAATTCGACCGATCCAGCAGAAAGATAATGACGAAATTACACTTCTATTCTGAGCTGAAGGAATGGATAAAAAATAGGTTGCCAGGCAACGAAACATACGCCCACACAGCAGCCAAATCGTCCGGGCAGTCAACAAGACTTGTCGCATATTAAGGAATTATCAGAAAATCATTAGAATTTGTTTGGTTTTTATAATCAAACGTTTTTTTTTTTTAAATCAGATAATAATTGTGACCTCCAGAGGCACAACAAGCTAAAAAGGGTGATTTTTCGTACAATCAGGGGACATAATTCAGGAAGTAATGACCCGATGGGCGCAAATATCAAAAGGAACCAAGATCTTTGGGTTATAAACATACATGTCAAGTTTCATCAAAAACGATTCAAAATTGTGACCTCTATAGGGTCCACAACCTTGATATAACATATTTTCACACTACTCGTGTACAAACGGCGGCCATTTTGTCTGTCAATTCTAGTCCGATTTTCACGTAATTCAAACTCTCTCTTCAATACCATGTAATGGTGATATACTCAAACGTTTTTTTAAATCGGATAATAATTTTGACCTCCAGAGGGACCAAAAGCGAACAAAAGCGATTTTTCGGACAATCCAGGGACATAATTCAGGAAGTTATGATCCAATGGGCGCAAATATCGAAAGGAACCAATTGGTTCAAAATTGTGACCTCTATAAGGTCCACAACCTTGATATAACATATTTTCACCCTATTCGCGTACAAATGGCGGCCATTTTGTCTGTCAATTTTGGTCCGATTTTCACTAAATTCGAATTCAACCTTCATAACCATGGAACGGTGATATAACCAAACGTTTTTTTTAAATCCGATAACAATTTTGACCTCCAGAGGAACCACAAGCTAAAAAGGGCAATTTTTCGGAAAATCAGGGGCCATAATTCAGGAAGTTACGATCTGATGGGCGCAAATATCGAAAGGAACCAACATCTTTCGGTTATAAACACACATGTCACGTTTCATCCAAATCGGTTCAAAATTGTGACCTCTAAAAGGTCCACAACCTTGATATAACATATTTTCACACTATTCGCGTACAAATGGCGGCCATTTTGTCCGTCAATTTTGGTCCGATTTTCACGAAATTCGAACTCAACCTTCATAATCATGGAACGGTGATATAATCAAACGTTTTTTTTAAATCGGATAACAATTTTGATCTCCAGAGGGACCACAAGCTAAAAAGGGCGATTTTTCGGACAATCAGGGGCCATAATTCAGGAAGTTACGATCCGATTGGCGCAAATATCGAAAGGAACCAAGATCTTTGGGTTATTAACATGCATTTCAAGTTTCATCCAAATCGGTTCAAAATTGTGACCTCTACACTGTTCACAGCCTTGATATAACATATTTTCACACTATTCGCGTACAAATGGCGGCCATTTTGTCCGTCAATTTTGGTCCGATTTTCACGAAATTCGAACTCAACCTTCATAACCATGTAACGGCGATATAATCAGACGGTTTTTTTAAATCGGATAACAATTTTGAACTCCAGAGGGACCACAAGCTAAAAAGGGTGATTTTTCGGACAATCAGGGGCCATAATTCAGGAAGTTACGATCCAATTGGCGCAAATATCGAAAGGAACCAAGATATTGGTTTATAAACATGCATTTCAAGTTTCATCCAAATCGGTTCAAAATTGTGACCTCTACACTGTTCACAAGCTAAAAAATGTGATTTTTCGTACAATCAGGGGCCATAACCCATGAAGTTACGGTCCGATACATGCCAATATCGAAAGGCACCGAGATCTTAGGGTGATAAACCTATATTTTAAGTTTCATTGAAATCTGATAAAAATTGTGACCTGTAGACTGTTCACAAACAATTGTGGACGGACGGACGAACAGGGGCGATGACAATATACGTCCACATGAAAATGTGGGCGTATAAAAATAATATATTCTACTTTCATTTGATAGACATAACGTTGGATTTTATTGGTTGATAAATAGAGACTGTTGTCTTTACTCTAAATAGGTTTCCAACGAACAGGTTGCAGCTCGATCGGTCGAATAGGTCGCTAGCCGAATAGGTTCCGAATTTGTGTAATAGCGTCAAGTTTTCCTGTTAAAGTAAAGCGGTAGCAGCATCGCAAATGTATGGGCGTAGGTACATATCACTTACTGGCATACATCCGAGACTAGATGTAGTTTACGGAATCTGTCGAGATTAGCCGAGTGTTGAAGGATGTTGCCAAAAAATGAAAATGGAGTGAAAGATTTGGAATTTAGTTATTTTCCATGAACTGGTACCATACCGCAGGTCGTTTACTCTGCGATCCCTATTTTAAATCTTTTTATGTAATACTGTGGGAGATGCTCTCTGTTTTTTTATGTTAAGAAAGGCACTCACTATTGTTTGTGTGATTTTTTAAACGCCCAAATATTGTCGTCTCCTGTGTCAGTCCGGTTATCTTTAGACACTGTATTTGTAGACTCTTAGAGATCGATATTGGCATGGGTCGGACTATAACTTCATGGCTCCAGATTGGACGATTTTTATCTGATTTTGATGAAATTTGAAATGTCTGTTTATGGCACACAGAACTTTGTTCCTCTCAATATCCGTGCATATGGAACCCTAACTCAATGGATTATAGCCCCCGGTTGTAAACAAGAAAAACTTATTGTTAGCTTGTGGTACCGCTAGGGATCACATTGTTTAAACCCCTAATAACCTATTGAGTTCTACTTTCGTGGACCCTTAATATTGGTCCCCAACAGATCTTGGTTCCTTTTGATAATCGAACCATAAGTTGATGACAGTTTGTGCGTATCGTGCATGACACGCGCTTGTTTATGTAATAGAGGTGGACATCTCGTTATTATTGTTTTTGTTATACTGAGAAAGATATTCTTTTATTTAATACACGATAATTGCATTTGTGAAGTTCAGAATAACATTTGATTTAATCTAGATGTGTTACGATTCCCCTAAACATTTTATGGTGCCCTTGGCCAGGGATATAAGAGGGATATTCAGTGAGCTCAAATCACTACACTTTTTTTACCAGCATGTACTTACTTGGTGAAAATTGACTAAGTTTGCTCTGGTAACTCTGTTTTCCAATGTGAATATATTAGGTCACCCAAAAGAAATAATAGGCATAAAATAAAATTTAAAGATCTCCGTTGAACAGCATCACAAACAGACTTATTGGCAGTAAAGAAGATTTAATCACACAACGTTTCGGGTAGACGTACCCTTTATACAAAATAAAATTGTAGACAGACGCCCGTAGCATTCCACTTACAAGGAAGATAAATAGTATACGCAACTGCGTGAAAATATGCCCTGGCCGACATTGAATAACCCAATGATTACCACAGTATACGCAACTGCGTGAAAATACTCTCTGGCTGATATTGCATAACCAAATGATTGCCACAGAAATGATATTTTAACTGGATACCTCATTCAAATCGAAAACATCTATCCCATCACGAAGGAAGCATTTTAAAACAAGAAAACCATATAAATCAACCACTCTTCAGCCATGTGGATCAAGGGACATATTCATCTTGTATTAAACTACTGACACCAGTCCTAAATTACAATAGATTAGTTAGATACAACAAACGTTTTAAATAAACCATGCTGTAGACGCCTTAACCCGATTTTTAAAGATGTTATTACAGTTGGTTTTGTTTTTCAAAAAAGAATCCCCTCCATCACTCAGATGTGCCTGATCGGAAGCACGCGTCTGTAACTATAAAATATCTATCTCGGCATTTTAAGACATTTCAAAACAATATATTATATAAAATACCCCCCCCCCCCTTCATCCATGTTGCTCAAGGGACATCTTGTATTACACTACATACACCAATCTTGAATTGTACACATATCATAGATAAGATACAACAAACGTATTAAATAACCCATGCTGTAGACGCATTAAACCGTTTTTTAAGCCACCATTACATAAGTGTTTGCAAAATAATAATTCCCTATATCGCTCATGTACCTGATCCGAAGCAAGCGTCTGCAATTGACTTATCTGTTCAGCTACCACCCAATAAATAGTCATTCAACAGAGCACAGCCCCAGGAAACAGCAAAGAACCCCTTCTTTCTTAACAATTTCATTCTGTATATTCGTCGCCGTTTGCAAAGGCTGGTGACGAGGTTGAATGCCATTGCCCCCAGTCTGTAAAAAGATAACCCGCACACCTGATCTACAATTGCCATTAAGTTTGAGGCCATCCCTCCTCAGTCTTTTTCTTTACAGAATTTCATAAATGTGACTCTAATTTTCTAATAAAAGAATGCCCAAATACGCAAAAATTCATAACTTACCTAAAATAAAATAAATAAAAATACATGAACAAAATAGGCCTTTGAATATGTAACAATAAATATAACTGATATCCGGCAAATCTCGACAGACTCCAGTACCCTCCATCTAACCTCGGCTGTATGACGGTAATAAAATATTAAACTATTAGACAAAATTCGAAGTCCTGTGTAGCTTGTGCTGCGACTATCGGTTTACTTAATATGAAAACTTAGCGCTTTTTGAAAGAAGTTACCAATTTGGCGTCCTTTAAAGACTGTAGAGTTTTCATGGCAAACTGTCCATATATTCTGTATGTATTCAGTTGTATAGCTCTGTTTTGGACAAATTCAATAAGAGAGAGAGAGGGAAATGGGGTTTAACGTCCACTCAACACAAACTAGGTCATTTCGGGACTACAAATTCAATAAGCTGCAATTTTGTTAGATGCATCACATTAACACAACAACACGCGTCTTCTTGTTGCTTGGCTGTGATGTTTTGAACATATTCATAGGAGCGGTAAATAATGCTGTTTTAAATAACTATAGGTAACAAAATGTATTTTTTGTAAATACATAACCTTAGCTGGTGATTCCAGGAACCAGCTCGACGCAAAAAAACTCTTTATTAAAAGTAAGGTAAGAAAAAAAAGAACGCTCTCTTGTTTGTGCTACAACCAACGCGGTTTCCAACTTTTCTCAAGATGACTAACACCGCAGCGCGAAGTCGAATACAATGCGCCAAATGGGAGACAAATGATGTAATACGTTTAGAAGAGTGGGGAAAGGGATGTGCTTCCAAGCCACAGAGTAGGAAAACGTATAAGCTTATATTATGCGCATAGAAAGGTGGTCACGGTGGCTACGTGGATAAGGCGCTGGTTCGCTAGCCTGGAGGTCGGGTGTTCGATCCTTGCATAGGCCGAGAAAGTTCATCTCGATTTTTCGGCGTGATTTCCCCTTGTCAGTTATGCAGGAGGGTCTGACAAGTCGTTCGGATGGGACGAAAAACCGAGGTCCCGTGTAGACATTGGAGTGCACGTGAAAGATCCCTTGGCAGTTGGAATTCGATATAAGAGTTGGCCGTAGTGCCGCTGCCCGGGAAAAATTTCCCTCATAGCACACTGTATGGCGTATGCCCGTCTTCCGGTAGCTCAGGTTAGGTGAAAAGAGTAGGACGTTAAACCCCATTTCATTTCATTTTGCGCATAGAATGCTCCAAAAAGAAATTCTGCAACATTTGAAGACTGGTCTGATTCCTTCGAACACAACATATTTTGTAGTTACTTCCCCTACAAGTCATTGGTAACGTGATCAAAATAGTTCCTGCAGATCGTTCTGTTTACAATTAAATGGTTTTCCATATCCTATTTTTCAACACCAACCGGAATAATGTAGACGGACATCCGTCATGCAGCTTAATATGAGGACTTTTTACCCGTATTCTATGGCGGTAGGATTTCCTTTACAGATTTATGGGGAATTGCCTAAAAGAAAATACGTACTGTATTGTAAAGATTTTTATGGTGCACATTGTAAGAAATTCTGCAGGAATACGTTGTCTGAGAATAGTACACACTCCCGCATAAGTTCAAGAATCAGACGCTATTCCAGCAATGGCCAGGGAGGGATTTCTCGGGCCATATTGCTTCAGGAATTTGCCTCATAACACACTGCGTTTGTCAATTCGGTGCACAAAAAAATTAGGGCGTGAAATCCAAACATGAAGATAATAGTATAATACGAAGGGTACGGACCACCCGAACGGCCATTGTTTTCCTCCATTCTAATATAAATATATTGCCGAAAACTGCGCATGTATTGAAGGTCACCCCAATTGAATTCTAGCTAGTTCTTCTGGAACTTCTGTTGATTAATGGAGTTTAACGTCAACTCGACACAAACTAGGTCATTTTGGGACTAACATATGGTTTACTCTTATTTTAATAATTCGCTTGCGCGTAGGGGTCTTGAGCAGTGGGAGGAAAGCGGAGTACCCGGAGAAAACCCACGAGGATGGACAGGCGACCCTCTTAAGAAAAAGGGAATTTAAAAAACAAAGCGGTTGGCATACAATATTAAAAGCCACAATTTGCAAGATGTGAACTAGAAGACGATCTTCGTGCATCAAGATGCTTCAATGTTAAAAGGAACCGTGATATTTGGGAAATAAACATATAATACTGACTGCTCTTCTCAAAAGTTTATACTTGGTTTTTCCAGTCTGAAATTTTAAACAAGACCGATCTATTTATCAAAACCGTCAGGAACAAAATATTAAATTAATATTGCCCATTTGACCTTTCTGCACTAACCAGACGACGCATAAAAATGATAACACTAGCCTACAATATATGAATTGGCATATGAGAACATTCATTGATATCGTCCACATGCCTATCGCTATTGTTGGCCAGTGTGAAGCATTCAACACACACTCACATTTCAACAATGATCCGTCCAAATGTAAAGCATATCACCCTTCTGTATACACCAAGTCGAAAGAAAAGTCGAACACATCGACAATATCGTTCTACACAGCATGCTAGACATTGACCTTCACCCACACAGACACGTGCTCATCACTCCAACGAACATTTTACGCATCAATGACCTTCCACTACTTCCATGTCAAAGTCTGTTAAATTATTGGCTCACGAGTCTGTATGCTGCGTGATTCGGATACCCTCCAGTTATTTCGCTTAAGATTACGAAAACTGCCGATCATGTCCGAATGCATGGGTGTCTGCGTGTGTACACCACGTGATCGGTCGATGTGAAGTGTTGGCTGGATGAGATATCGACTGATGTAAAGTAGATTATATACGATCGTCAAGTGACTGAATAATATGGAATATTGCTTGCAATAAGGGAGAAGGTGACTGGATAAAATAAACTCGTTGATTGTATTCACGGAAGAAACGTTTGTTGTTTCGCCGAGTTGAATTATTTGGTAGTTTAGCAGACGTTTGTTTTAATAACTATCACATGTGAACCACGTGTTATCTTTCTATTGTACACCATAGTTTGTGACTGGATAATTGTACTGTCTGTCATTTGTATGGATTTTAACACTGTACTGTTGAATTATTTATAGTCGGAAAAGCTGCATATTAATACAGATCGACTGTTTATGGATTTTTAATCGATTTGCAACTGACAGGAACGGAACGAATTGGATAATCATCACTAAGTTTTTAATAAAAGAAGTTTCTAGAAATATATTACTATTAGATGATTTAAGGACTTGCTTGACGACAGACATGACATTGTGTGACGATAAATTCAAAATGAATTATTATATGTGTAGTAAACGATATTAAAATAGCATTTCTAAGTGGGTTGTGTGTGCTTAAAGACTTTATTTATAGATGCGCTAACTAGTTATTATATGCACATAGACATCATTCGATTATTCAAATACGTTACATCTCACATCTGTTCTGTTGAACGCATGATCAAGAATCGGTGGGAGATCATCAAGCGATACAACAGTGGAACTGCCAATGAATATTTCCAGGACTCGGTCTGTATATAATTAACAGTTAGTGATGAACAAACTGTAAGACTTGAAGACATTCCTATTTTTACATATCCTATCTGCAACCAAAACCGTATTTTGAAGTATCACGATCAACGAATATATAACAAGGTATGTTTAACTGCAATTATATGTTTTAATTAGTTATTGCGTAATATTTGTCCTAGAAGATAACTTATAAACTCATGTAGCGGGGGGGGGGAGCTTGTCGGGGGTATAATTGGGTCTGATGATTTCTCTGAGACAATTTTACAGCTTATATACGCGTATCTGCAAAATATCCCCCCCCCCTCCTCGTGGTATTAACAAGATTCATTCATTAATTGCGCAATAGATCCTGGAGGTTTATAAATTAAAAATCCATTGCAAACAAATTACCAATATTCTATCTCTCAGATCTATGTTATATATAGAATATATAATCAGGATGATGATCAGAAGCACCAGAGTTATTGATGGAATTTTAACTAACCATATCCTGTTTTAGATATTGCGAAACCCGTATACATACTATGATGAGATCTAAATGCACTCAGTCTACCCCAAAACTGGACGAAAGTCTACACAAGAAACGTGTAGACATACACATATCTTAATCTATAGACATACCGAGATGAAAAGATAAGTAGATAAGAGCATATTATATAACTGAAAGTAGTTATGGAAAAACAACATTTTAATCTCAAATATCCAAATCACTGGACGGAAATACTCGCAACAAAAGAACTCGGTATATCCAAATATACAGAATCGTTTATCAAAATAAAACAAAAACCAAAAAATACCCAACAAAACAAAAAAATAGAATATTTAAATTTTGTAGAATACCTTAATCACTGGACGGAAACCGCGTAACACCCCCCCCCCCCAAAAAAAACAAACAAAAAAAAACAAAACATGTCGGTATATCCAAATCTACAGAATAGTAAGTCGAAAATACAATATATAGCAGATTTATCAAGGAACCATGCCAGAATTATAAAACGTGTGCTTATTTATGTAGACGTGCATGTTGTGCATCAAAGGAAGACCCTTTTATAAATATTAACAAACATTTTTGTTTAAAAAACAATCCTCTGCATGTGAACGTCTACACGAGTAGCTTTTACGGTTTCTGGCGCAGTATCAGAAGGATCCGGGTCCAATTCCGGTGTTGACCGAGAAAGCTCCTTGGGATTTTCCGGCCGTGATTTATTATTTGTTTTTTTGGCGAGGACGGAGGAGCAGGGAAGGAAAAACACCTAATCGTTCACACAGACGGTGGCGCGTATATTCCAGTAGCAGCACGTTCAGAAATTCCCCGACATTTCGAAATGGAAATAAGGTTAAGGTCGTATAGCACAATGTCCATTATAACTTCATTAGCCTAGTCCGGTTGACCCAGTTTCATGCGTTTTTAAGGACAGATACGTTTGGATAAACGGATTAGCACGCATTAATGTTACGTCGTGAACGAACTGTCAATGAATAAATGATAGCGGTAGAATGTCCAGAACATGCTTTCACTGTTGAAGATAAAGCATAGATATAGATACGTACATGCCCTCAAAGCTAACACGTGACGAAGATATAGATAATTACCCTGGCCGACTTCCCGGTCAAATATCTCTCTATCTAGTTCACATGGGCTGATCTCTCAAATATTTGACCAATAAACTACATGTGGTAAACAAGTCTATCTACGATCTATGGAATCGCGGCATGCGTATAGACATATCTCTTTTCTCCTAATTGATCGAAAGCAAGTAGGAATTATGTTATAGTTGTAATTGTACACCCGGTAGTGGTAAATTGAACTTTCTGATATCGCGGCATTTAAACAGGGATAGGAAAGAGAGAAATGGGGTTTATCGTCCACTCGACACATCTAGGTCATTCGGGACTCAAATGTTGTTCAGTTCTATTTCAATAATTCGCTTGCGTGTGGGGTTCTTTAATATTAGGAGGAAACCGAAAGACCCAGAGAAAACCCACGAGGTTGGACAAGCGATCCTCTTCCTTATCTCGTACAACCGGGGAATCGAAATCACGCTCAATGACAGACCTTATGATACTAGGCGCTAATTAATCGACCGCAGCACGGTAACAATTCGGCCATCCAAACTCCCATTGGTGTAATGGTATTAGTTGAAATCGATGTTACATGGTGTAACAAGTAACAGGTCCCTTTGAATACAAGGAGATATAAAATCGCCTTAAAAATAATGATGGGTGTTGTAGGCTAAATGAGCATGGTATTCACAATTTATTCTTTCTAAAGCACCTTCCGGCGTGGTTTATCCTTGTCAGTGGTGCAGGACGTAGGGCCTGACAAGGACAGATGTCTAGTCGTCTGGGGGTCTGGAGGTCCCGTGTACACATTGGGGTGCACGTAAAAGATCCTTTGGCATCTGAAATTCGATATAAGATTGGGCAATAGCGCTGCAACCCGGGCAACATTTCCATCCTAGCACCCGGGCGTATGCCCGTCTTCATTAGTCCAGTCGGACTAGAACAATAGGACATTGAATCCCTTTTCATATCAGTTCGCCTTGGAGGCTAAGTATTTTTTAAAAGAGTAACATTACAGCTTAAGGTAATTAAATAATGACGTAAACAAGTTCGGAGGAAAAGAACCCAACTCTATTCCCATAACATTACCGTAACATATTATTTCTGTTTTTCAGTAACAGATATGTTCATGTCTGGTCAAATCACAAAGAGCCAGTGTCGGATTTAGATAAAGAGGGACCCCACCCCTAATCCCACAGCCTCAAGCCTAGAATGGCGGCTGAAATTGTATTATTTTGCACCTGGAATCAAGGCTCGCTAAAACATGGAGCCCTCAGCTTCAGCCTGCCAATTGTGAAACGCAATTAATTCCAAAGTAACAACAGCATGAATACTGTTTTAATACCAGGAAACATGTGCACACGATCGATAATGATATCAGAAAAATATTAATCGTAATAGAATGTCGAACACTACATCTAACTGTGAAGCTATTGCCACTGAAATTATTTGAATACTAGCTTATCCTGCGATGTATCGCGAGTGCATGTCTTATTTAGTTTTGATTTTGAGGTAAGAATTTGTCAGAAACATGTAATCTGGTATTCTCTGAAATGCTTCATCACAACATCCAGCTTTAAGTGTCAAACTCACCATTAAATGCTGCTTCAAATATTAAATAAAGTAGCACCATTAAATGCGGTGTAAAACATTTTGTATTAAGTTCAGTCGTTTGTTTTCCTATAGCAAATCTACAAACAAACAATATTCATCTTTTAACCCTTGTGCGTACACGTCGCACGAAAAACGTTGTCGGCTACTAGGGGTAATCTAAAACCTCAGACATAAATAGGTTTTTATTCAAATACGACCAAACTACAGCTTCATATCGAGACTGAACAATAATCAATCTTAAAAACAAAATATTTCAGGTATTATCAGTGATGATAAGAATTGTAAGATTTTTCTGAAACTATACAAATCTATAAATATAGTAATTGTCATGCTCCATGTAGAATCGTCTTTTGATGGGGTTGGTAGGGTACCTTGATTTGCTTTCAGATCTAGACATCTAGAATACCCAAAACAATATCATCAGTAAGAAAGAATCCTAATACAAAGCTAGCGCCGATTGCAGGACAGATTAGACACCTACAACCACCAAAATGTTAAAATGAAAGGGACGGTGGGGGGGGGGTCCACAAGACCCCTGGTATCCGATAATGTTATATTCGTAGTTTGTTATCAAATGATGAATGTTGCCACTGCCTCACGTCCGTTCGATTTGCAACATTATACTCGACATCAAGTAGCTGACAATGTATAAAATCCTCGCTAGATAATTATGAACCACTTTCTCACAAACGTCAAGGATATGGTCGTTGGGGTCAAAAATATCCCTTGTATACACACAAGGGTTACGAGATAGAAGAAGGGGCGTAGAAGTGGTTGAAAATTCTCACAAGCCAGTTTAAACACCGCAGCTAGAAGTCGGTTACTTAAACCGAAAACCAGAATTGCCCATTAATGAATTTGTAAGCACACAACATTTTCATTTCGAATAAGCTGCTGTCGAGTGGGCTTATATTCACGCTATCCTTATGTATGGAAAAAACCTGGCTGATATCGGCCTCGTCTCCTCAACCGGTCTAAAAAATGAAATAACACCCACATAGATTTGACACATATTTCATCTCGTAGTAACTTTCAGAAAGAGAGAGGGTGTTTAACGCCCACTCGACACAAACTAGGGCATTTGGGACTAACATATGGTTTAATATTATTTAAATAATTCGCTTGCGCGTAGGGGTCTTTAGCAGTGTGTGGAGACCGGATGGCCCAGAGAAAACCCACTAGGTTGGAGTAACTTTCATTATAAATGTAAGTCAACAATGAGTTTGTAAAATGATAACCAGCTTATTATATGGTCAGACAAACTGGCTATTTAAAACATCTCTTAAAATGACACTTAAACATCTATATCAGTTACCCAGCTACGTTACTATGTATAAGGTAGATAGATATATAAGAAGTAAAGTTCACAAACGAGGTCTACATTGTTAAGGTTAGTATGTCATGACTTAACCCATTAAATTATGTTGCGCAATCATGTTGAGGACGAATGCGCGACTTACTTTTAGGAACATATTATATTATAATATAGGACAATGATGGAGGAAATAAAAGAAGAAAAATATACTGAAAATGCCTTTTATAGTATCCAACATTCCAACACGAAGACAATATTCCGAAACTTAACGGCGTACAAAAGAATGTGTCCACTTGAAATAGCGATCGCGTGTGATTGCATAGGTAGAACGTTAAATATTACAGGTGTAAATATTTTGCCATTTAGATAATAATTCCCGATTCGAATTATTTTCATCAGTGCTGGCTGACACAGTTCCGTGGGATTATCCCCTCTGATTTCCCCTTGTCTGCGATGCAAACCCAAGGCACATAGGGCCGTTACTAGCCCAAAGCAATGGTGGTGAGGGGAGGGGTGCTATAAAATTGACGGGTAATGTATATCAATTGTCCCACTACGCACCCCCCCCCCCCTTTAGTTGCAGGCGTGAAGGCACATTCGAAACCAATTACCATTTTCGCAGTTACATGTTTAGTTTTGATTTGTATTTTATTCAAAAAAGAGATTTATAGCAGGATAATGGGCAATAAATATAAACTTCTAAATTTTAAGGTCGTTTAAAGGACGAATATTAATTTTAAATATGCAATTTATAAGAGGATTCAAAATGTTTGAGATTTACAGGCCGATGAGGTATCTGGCCATTCATGTACATCTAATTGATTATATTATCGCTATTATGTCTCGGGTTGTAATTGTTCAAAAGTTACAACCGTGTCTATTTGAGAGATATGCTGTGCACTGTTACATATGGAGACCACTGGAGGCTATATATTTTTTTTAAAACAAATCAGTTAGTTCTTGTGTGTTAACCATGCGTATATATTGTATTGTACGGCCGGTCGACACTATTGTTAAAACTTATCTATGCACCGGGTGGCCCAATATTTAAAGTGGAATAAATTAAAAGGTTTTGTATTTCAGTCATTACTATACATGTAAGGTAAATTTATACCTTGAATATCTTGTTTTGGGGGTTTTGTTTCCTGACTACCGACTTCGAATTCATTGTATTTATTGCCCAAAATACTGGTTTCAAGATTAATTGATCATTATATACATTGGATGTTTCCATGACTCGTCACCAAGTTTGTCAACCCATCAGTTCATCGTGTACAATCGCTTGCGGGCGTCCTGGAAGCAAATATTATCACTCGGTTGACTTCCAATACATAATATATACACGCACAGTGGCTCTGTTCAGAGGTAAGGCCGTTCATCATTTGATGACACTCAGGGCCCTGTTTCTCGAAATCTTAGCTAAAGATAAAATCCTAATTTTAGTAGATACTTTCATTCTGATTGGCTAAGCACTAAAATCAATCTAATATTATCCAATAAAATTACTAAAATTGTGATTTTATCTTAGTTAAAATTTTGTGAAACAGGCCCCTGAAGTGATTATGTGATTCCCAATAGATTAGAATTACCATCTGCTCACGGGTACATGTTTTGTTTATATTAGCACCAGGAAAACCTAGAAAGCTATGAATTTGTTTTACCATTTCGGAAAATAACTTCATTTGCCGTTGCCCCTGGTCCCATTTTAGTATCGTGTGGCCTGCTCGGACGACTTACCTGCTAGGGGCGTATGTTACGTTGCTTGGCAACCTATCTTTGAAGGGACTGATTATGAGGACACCTGTCTTGACCTGTCTTGTTAAAGGGAGAGGGGTTTCACATAGGCTAAGCCTATTCCCCAATCCCGTTCAGACATTCTGAATAACATATTGTTTATAACAAAAACAAAAAACAGGTAACCCCACTATTCTCCGCGTACAATTGTCATATAAAACTCATCAATACCTTAGCTAATGTACCTGTAATCCTAGGCGGTATATGTGTATTAGACTTCGTTTCCTTTCCGTGTCTACTTGTTTTGTTTTTTTTAAAATATTGTATCACAACATCAAGCCCTCTTCAGAGAATAGGCATACACTCGTGCACGGCATCTGCTATACCATATTTGTAATCCCAGGTGCGATATTAATTAGTACTTGTTTCCCAATGAGCCAATGTTGGCAGACACTAACCTGTACAATAATGATTTTATGCAATAACACCAAAGACAAGAAACATGATATCAAGAAAAGGCATACCCGACCTTGTGCATGACATCTGTGACGATCAAATCTGAGAGAAATATGACCTGTAAAGCTTAATATTACTTTTACACCCCATCTCTCTATATCGGGTGATATAATTACCCATAAGTGTATTACATAACAGATTTATTGTGAATATATCTCTGGGCGATTTATTGACGTGTATAAATATTGTACGAACGTACTGATTAACATACTGTTAATATACATGTGTATGATTGACACAGGAAATAGTGAACAAAACTCACATCGCTTAAGAAAGGATCTTTCATTGTTAGTTATTTCTGAAATCTCTCATTTCCGAGAAAAGGATGTGAATAAGCAACAAAGGAGGTGCTATATGTTACTCTATTGTAAAGCCGATGTTTTAGTCTTTTCTTTATCAGCCATAGCCGTGTTTCAATCAAGAGAAACATGCCTTTATTGTGAGAGGGTGAACAATAGATCGAGCATCTTGGTGTGAAAAAATAACGTTATGTAACAGCAAGTCATGTCGTGAAATAATTCAAACACCATTTACAGACGCAACGAGAGGAAGATATATATTTGTGTCTTATGTCCGTCTGTGATATATAAATATTCAAATTTCTTTTTATTTCTGTTATAGACAATCCTGCAAAAATGATCTTTAGAGTTCTTGGAAAGGAAGAAGTTTCCGAATTAACCGATAAATTAAGAGGAGGTTTTCCAGGGTCCGCTAAGGTGAGTCCATGTTACCGTTATTATTTATGCATTTTATAAATGTTTTTAAAGTTTTTTTTAGCATCATTAAGATGTTAGAATAGGTATGCAGGCTAAAATCAAGCAGTGCTTTTGTTTCCATTCCACAGTGCATTTAGTCGAATTTTGCTCTGTAGTTTCCATATACCAAGTAGACCAAGACCAAATGGTGATCTATGGTATTTCACGCGTTGTTGACTGGGTCACGTTTGATTGTACATTCTTACTGTACTTCAGAATGCTGACCAGCTGACCACCACGTGCATACGGCGTGGTCAATGGATGATTGAACTCTTAGTGCACATGGGTCAATTGAAGCAGAGAGCCGTTAGTGTTGCGTAACACAATGCGATATTTTCACACAAAAATAACCTAAGGGGATTTTACCTAGATAATCTAATATAACTTTGATTTAACCATATATAAGTAATACAATGACAGGATCGTCAAATCCAGTAGTGTTACTAATAATAGGAATTCAGGATTGTGTGCTAAAGGTTTACGTCATGTTTCAAATTACGTATTACTCCCCCCCCCCCCGAAAATTATTTTTAAAAATACGTGCACTCTTGGTTGTTTTAATTCTCGTGTTTCTACATTATAAAGAAACGACTTTTATTATATTGATAATAAATCTTTGTTCATTTATTTTTTTGATTATTCATAGGTATATATCTTTTCGTGAAATAGTTTTTGTAAAATATTAATTGTAAAATATATGTCACACTGTGTTCCTCGGTCTTTTTTGCTGTCAATAAAATACTATTTAAAAAACGAACAATCCAAACCAATAGACAAAATTCGAAGTCCTAAAAAACGTTATAGGCAAATTAGTGTAATCAGCAAATGCACTGTTCATCGTGTACAAGATACGCAACATAGTGGTAAAATACTACATTTTACCAATATACATTATTTAAGACGAGGACAACGGTTGGATTTTCGGGTAATTATATGTGAATAGGTAGGGCTGAGTCCTGCATCAATTCTGCTTTTTCATTAGTCAGTAGACATTACTTTTGCTGCCTTATTATTCTGATTCTTGCACATGGACCTGGAATTTAAAATATTTTAGTTAGCTATTTTGTACGCCCATGCCCCATTATCTTGTGAACACTATACATATATTTATAATCCACGTTTTTAAAGTTCTATATAATATGATGTTTACATTGTTGAAATAAGGAAGCCTTTTGAATTTTGCAGTTATTTTTGAAAATAAATTTAAATTATCTCGTTATTGCCCCAGCTCCATTTGTATGATCTTAGGATCGTTATAACAAAAAAGAACGTTGATAAGTTGCAGTAATTTTGGAAAATAAATTATCGATTTATTTCCCTTGTTCCCGTTATATGATCTTGTGATCGTTGTAATAAAAAAACGTCATTTAAAAATAAAAAAAACCCTTTATGCTGCAGCTAAATCTGTGTATTGCAGGCCTTTCTTTAGGCCTGAAATGTAAAGTTTTTATGTCTTATTAAAATAAGGTGTATATTAACTTATCCAAACCATAATCAACTACCGATGTCATCTTATGTGTCAGATTTTCACTTGATTGGAATCCAATCTGCCGCTCAACGTTTATTGATGATTAAATTCAAAGGTGGATCATCGAGACTATGTTTTGTATCGTACCGACGTAAGTAATGACGATCGATGCTAGGCTTAACATTAATGGCTACTATCTCGGTTCATAGTGCAGCAATTTGACTGAAAATGTCAACATCGTTTATTTGCGTTACCTATTTGTTTATACGGAGAACCCTGATCTAATCTCCCATAATGTTTCTTTATGTTTATAAGTTAAACTCAGATGCACGTCGAATTTCAACAATTTTCGTTAATTGTACCTAGTCGCTTCTTTTTTAATAACTTCAGCTTTGCAGAATGATAATGAAGCAATGCTTAAATAATGATGGTTGCATCTGAAACGCCCTTGAAGTCATGTTTTCGTTTTTTTCCAAGATCATGGTGAATATAGGGTCGTGTCAAATATGATATATTCAGTACACAATTTAAAAAAAAAAATCTACATGTGAATGAAATTCCCGAACAAAAGATGTCGTGTTTATAGACATGGAATAAACAGGGTGGGGTTTAGTGGATGATATACTTCTTTTTAGGTTGTGTAGTCAAGAGTAACAAATGCATAAAAACCAGAACACGCTACTTTTACTTCTTTTTTCTTTTTTTTTTTTGTTTTGTTAAAGGGGCATTATGTGAAATTAGATAAATTGTTGACAGTTTTCGTTATAATAGTTAACAAGTAGATAACGTAAATGGAATATGCTGTAAAAGTCCAATCCGCTAAATGGGGCATAGCATAGAGATTTTTGTATGGTCTGGATGAGTTAATTAACGTCTAATTAAAAATGTAGATAACATTTCGGGCCTAACGAAATACCTTCAATAGGCAGATTTAGCTCTTGCATAAGGTATGTTTGAACAAGATTTATGTAAAGTATTTATGCCATGTCAAACCGGGTGCGCTACTGCCGTGGCAAATAATATGTATTACACCTGAAAAAAAGAGAGTGAGATTTAACCGAAGCAGTAATTTTACAATCTCAGCTTTCTTCATCAATGGGTACCCCGCCGCCTTTTGCCACTACCTTTAATATTATATTCCCCGTTGCCACTACCTTCAATATTATATGCCCAAGAAAAGGGAAGCACAATAAGATAAAAACACAGATACTATTTCATTTCGTTTTATATAGTCCAAAATTGTTATACAACCCACGTTCTGGATGATGTGAGGGTTTAGCCAATGAAACAGTCTGTTACGTCAAGTTAGGTGCTCTGAACTGTGGGTAATCCATTAGAAACATCAACGCTAATTGGTTGGTCAAATGTCTGACTTAAGAGGGTCAAAAGCCACTCGTATGACCCCCTAGTACAACCGGTCAGATCTTCGTGTAGTAGACGCCATCGAAAGTATAAAAACGAAACAAGGTATAAATCTGCGACATTTTCCTCGAAACTTTAACTTTGATAGGCTCAGCACTAAAATCAATCTACTATTATCCAATTCTATAATCAAATTGAGGGAAGCAAGAATTCAAGTTGGTGTGGCCTTTATGATTACCACGTGCTACGGTGACATAACCGAGACACATAATTGGTAAGGTGGCGTATCTGGACTAGTATTTACATAATATTTTCGCTACTCCTTTAAATCAAACACTTCTTGTAGGTTGTTATGAAACACCAATCTTTTAGCCTAATTGGGGGGTTAGGATGGCCAAGTGGTATAGAGTGGCGCCCTTCGACCTCTAGCTGTCCGTCCACCTCTGGTTTGCGCCTATGGTTTCGATCCCTGGCGTGAGCGTATGTGGCATGGGGGTAGGGGCCGCCCTCTCAACCTCGTGGGTTTCCTCCGGTTTCCCATACGCGCAAGCAAATTATTGAAATAAAATTGAAACCATATGTTAGTCCCAAAATGACCTAGTTTGTGTCGAGTGGGCGTTACACCCCATTTCTCTCTCTTCTCGTTAGCCTAATTATATTATATTAAGACATTTAGAGGACCTAATCAATGAAATGGGGTTTAGCGACTGGAATAAAAGATTTAATATTCAAAGAAGTAAAGAAACCAGCCCATTTATGGAAAAAAGTTTGACCTTTCCCAAATTACCAATTCACAGAGTTCACCCCGATTTTAACCCATGTGCGTATACAAGGGATATTTTGGACCCCAACGACCACATCCTTAACGTTTGTGAGAAATTGGTTCATAATTGTCTAGCGAGAATTGTATACATTGTCAGCTACTTGATGTCGAGTATAATGCTGCAAATAAAATGGACGTGAGGCAGTGGCAACATTCATCATTTGATAAGAAACTACGAATATTACATTAACGGATACCAGGGGTCTTGTGGACACCCCCCCTTCCCTTTCATTTAAACATTTTGGTGTCTAATTTGTCCTGCAATCGGTGCTAGCTTTGTATTACGAATATTTCTTACTGATGATATCGTTTTGGTTATTCTAGTAATCTAGATCTGAAATCAAGGTACCCTACCAACCCCATCAAAAGACGATTCTACATGGAGCATGACAATTACTATATTTATAGATTTGTATAGTTTCAGAAAAATCTTATATTTCTTATCATCACTGATAATACCTGAAATATTTTGTTTTAACCTGATTGATTATTGTTCAGTCTTGATATGAAGCTGTAGTTTGATCGTATTTGAATAAAATTATTCACCCAAAAACCTATTTATGTCTGGGGTCTTAGATTACCCCTAGTAGCCGACAACGTTTTTCGTGCGACGTGTACGCACAAGGGTTAAGATGCACAGACCAACCAAAGCAGCCTTATCTTGTAAGTCACAATTCCCTTTCTATGGACGTCGTGTAAAACCCAATTACATCTATGAAATTTAGTTAAGGTTAATCTGGTGTTTACGAGTACGTCAAACCGCATTAGAGCAGAACAATCTAAGGTTAATCTTATGTTTAAGGTGACACCAGGCGTATTTGACCTATTAAAGTTATGACGTATATACCAGTACCTGAACATACATGTATTCATGCATAAGACGCCATAATCGAGAAACTTTAATTTTTTTAAAAATACTGTTAAGGTTAATCTGTGTTATGGGGACGCGAGACTTATTAGGGTTAATCGTTTTATTGTAAACAATGTCGTAAATCAGTTTGATAAATGGCACCGTTGCTGTGACCATGACATTGGTACATGAACGTAACCAGTTTGATAAATTATGTCAATAGTTTTGAATGCCACATCGATTCAATAACGTAATGAGTTTTATAACGTTGTATTGAATACAATGCCGTAACTTGGTAAATGACACCGATGCTATAGAATGCCATAACACCGATACAATAACGTAACCAGTTTGTTCAAGGAGTAGGGTTGCCTATCCAGTGGGTTCTATCCGGGTACTCCGGTTTCCACCCCTACGCACAAAAGCGAATTATTGAAATAAAATTAAACCATATGTTAGTCCCGAAATGACCTAGTTTGTTTCGAGTGGACGTTAAACCCTCTCTCTCTCTTTGTTTAAGAAGGAGCCTTATTGCTGAGGTAAAGTCGGAGATGTGGTCACAAATATACAATAAAAACATCTGGCAAGCGACGACATTGAACACAACAACGTAACCAATTCTATAAATTGTGTCAATTCTGTTGATTGCCATGACATTGGTACACTAACGTAACACATTCTATAATATAAAGTCTGATAAATACTCTAAAATGCCATGACATTAGTACAACAATGTAATTAGTGATATAGAGAATATCAGTACCGTTGAATGCCATGCCATTAATATAATACAGTTGAATGCCATGACATACAATAGCTTACTACATTAATAATGTAAATATTCTAGAATGCCATGTTATTGACAATGAAGTGACCGTTTTATAAATTATATCTGTAATGCGTAAAAGGTCATGACATTGATAGAATTACAATACTTTGTCCATTTAATTTTGGGTTAATTCATAAATATCTTTCAATTTATTGGTTATATAACTTTTTATACGCCACGACATACAATAGCTTAACCATATATTAATTATATCAATACTATAGAAAGTCTTGACTTTGGTACAATAAAGTATCAATGTTTAGGAATAATGTCAATACTATAGAAATCCATGGAATTGGTACAAA
The DNA here is from genome assembly GCA_036850965.1 of Patella caerulea. NCBI lineage: Eukaryota > Metazoa > Mollusca > Gastropoda > Patellidae > Patella > Patella caerulea. The sequence goes on along the minus strand of JAZGQO010000011.1, from coordinate 62,185,981 downwards.
ACGTAACTATATTTACGAATTATGCCAACACTATAGAAATCCATGAAAATGATTCAATAGCGTAACAAGATTTATAAGAAGCCACACATTGGTACAATAATGCAACCAGTTCTATAAATTATGCCAATACTGTAGAATGTCACGACATTGAATCGTAACCAATGGATATACTGTAGAATGCCACGACATTGAACCTTTAAATATCACAGCCTTGTGAATACAACCCTTAACTGATAACATCATATCTCAATGCACAACAATAATAATTTACAGTATATCCATTGTTTCTGAAATAGATCACCCCAGATGAAAAATAACAACAAAATTGGCTGACATTTACCTGAAATGTTAACACACGATTTAAGGCAGGTAGCTATGTGCCTCCCTGATATCAAGGTATTGCATCATTTTGTTCGATATATTTTGATGCTGAACACGAGACGGCAGAATGGCAAATGTCACGTTGTTTCCAAAGGTGTTTGATTAAAAATTAATCGTCCTTGTCTGGTTTCAATCCAACCTTGTGGCAAATGGTTCGCACTTTGAGAACTCAGAATAACAGAGGAAATGGAAAACTCAGATCAAAAAGATTCCGGGTTTGAGATTTTCCGTATTGACGCGAATCAGACGTGAATTTCTCAACGCAAATATACACCACTTTCCGGTCACGTAATGCATCGGCCTTGGCAAGAAGAAGCGGGAATGGCAGAATGGAAATCTTTAAAATGTGGCAGGAATCTGTCTTAGATGACCCACGTAACAGGGTTGACCTGATAGGTACGGAACAGGACAATGGGTAGATCTTAATAGGGACGGAACGGGATAAGGGTGAGACGTAACAGGGACGGAACATGGCAAAGGGTAGACTTGATAGTTACAGAACAGGACACTGGGTAGACCTGACAGGGAGGGGACAGCACAAGGGATGGATCTGATAGTGACGAAACATGGTCGGGGAACATTGTTGACTCATTCTCTGAGAAAATTGCCGGAATTGAATTTCAAACTGATATAAATTTTGATGGTTGCGATTGTTTCAGTTAGGGGTGTGATGATTAACTCGTTCTCTAGAACATATTGCCGGATTGATATAATTATTGATACAGTATACCGGATTTCGATTTAAAAATCCTTCAAACCATGCAGTGACGAGTTTATTTAATAGAAACATATTTCATTAGAGGTCAAGTTACCAAAAGAAAGGTGCGCTGTTCATACGTGCCTAGTACGGGGTTTTAGAAAGGGGATGGTTTTATTTTCAAATAAAATAAAATTAGAATTCTGTCACCGTAGCCTTTTAATAGCTTAGTTCATTGGTAAAATACGGGATAAGAGTAATGAAATAACATTCTACCTATCTGTACCAAACTGGTTAAAGGAGGTGGGCTTTCGCGGAGGCCATCTTACAGGCCATAGTTATCGGTCTCTTAAACATACATTATGCAATAGCCAAATCTGCCCATTAATTAATGATCTTATCCAGACCATAATCAACTATCGATGGCATCGCTCGCCTGCGATCTTTAGTGGTTTATGATCTGATTTACTGCATAACTTTCCTTCACGGTTTAATGATTAAAATCATTAAATCGTGAACAAAAAATCAGTATCGATTATCTATTGATTTTTTGTCGTACTGACTTTAGTAATGATGATCGAGGCTAGGCGGAGCTTCAGTAGCTTAATTCTCGGTTCATAGTTGATCAATTTGACTGAGATTGTCAACAAATTGCCTTTACATATAGCTAGTTTATTGAGAACTGCCAACTCGTTATCAAATCTCCCATAATGTACCTTTAATTCCTTTAGTATAGTGTATACGTTAGTAAAAGTCCTATAGTGTCATGTCCGTTCATTAGTCCAAGTTAGGTACAGAAAAGTGGGACGTTAAACCCCATTTCATTTCAATTTGTAGTGTCACGTAACGAATTTGCATGGGTAATATCGGGAGTTTCATGCGGCTAAGGTTAAAACTTTAATTTCGTTTACAAACTTGGACACTACTACCACAGAGAAATGTCCAATAAGTACCCGTTCTCTTTTGGTATATCCTTTGACCGCCTGGTCATATTTGGTAACGGTAATAAAATGTAGAGATTAAATTGCCACAAATATTAACCGGTAACCAAGTAACAGAACACCCGCAGATGGAAGATTAATCAACGCATTATTGAAGATTTTAAGTCCGGGGACAATGCCTTCTAATTACCAACGACAGCTCCACCCTTCGCATGTCCGCTCCCAACAACAAATTTAAAAACAACGGAATTGGTTACTTTAGTGTAGTTAAAATACGTCTTGCGGATTAAGTTATCGGATCACATAACATTTCAAGCAGTTTGTGGGAAAGAGAGGGGACAAAGGGGGTGGTACGACAACACATAAGTGCATTGTTATGCATAAATTACCGCTTCGCTGAGTATAATATGTTCTAAATGTTAATATGGAGATATATATACGTGATTATAACTCACGTCGCAAGCTAATACCAAACACAAACAATACTCATTATCAATCAATTCCAAACGTATCATATGTTCATACTATGAATACAAAGCATTTGGATCAGGTCCAAAACCGTTTACTATACTGGCTGTGGCTGTCGACAATAAGTAAATACTATACCCATTTCCTATCAATTGCTATTCTACCCGCTCAAGGTGATCTTGCCATTCATGTTTGTCTACTGAACATTTTTATCTTTTTACTTAAAGGGAAAGTAGAGTTACTTAATTAACACTTGTGATATTATTAATCAAAGCTTTTAATATCATATATATAGAGAGAGATTCAATCAATCTCTGTAGAGATCAACACGCTTTTTTCTATCACCATCTTCCAGACTGACAGTCTTCTTTCTTTTAGAGTTGTTGTATATCAATCAGAAGAAGTACACTGTCCACATAATGTGTTAGCATCTTGAATTACTTCAAAGATAAGGGGAAAATGAAATGTGTTCTTTGTAAATTGGATGGGGTCCGTGATGGCTCAGTGAGTAATGCCCTGGCTCATTAACCAGGAAGAACCTGGTTGGATCTCGATGTCAAACTAGTATTTTCCTCGTGGATTTGCAGTCTGATTTCCATTTCTCATTTGTGGAGGTAGGAAGGGGTGGAGTGGGGTCTAATCGGAGTAGAAACCGAAGTGTCGTAACACTTGGAATTCGATGAGTAACGCCCCCTGTCGGGACCTTATTTTCCCATGTGGCACGGTGCATGGTATATTATACTCTTCTTCATTAGCCCGGTAGCCACAGTGGCTAAGTGAGTAAGACATTGGCTAGCTGGCCTGGAGATCGCGGGTTAGGTCTTGGTCGAAAAGTTGATAGTGGTATTTCACCGTGATTTTCCCTATGTGCAATTATCTAGTCGTTCGGATGGGACGAAAAGTGACGTGTCGTTTTCAATTGGCATGCACGTAAAAGATCCCTTGAATTCGATATAAGAGAAGGCCGTAGCGCCGCAGTCATAACAATTTTCGTCCCACACTGATTGGGTATGCCTATCTTCATTAGTCCAGTCGGAGAAGACCAGTAGGACGTTAATCCACATTTCATGTCATTTCATTAGCCCGGCTGTCATTGAAGAATAGGACGTTAAACCCATTTCATTTTGTACTTTGTAGAAATCTCGCACACTTATGCTATATAGATATAGATATAAAATGTAGGTACAAAATGTTATGTCAGTAAAGTAACGGAAAAAAAATAGAACAAAGAGCTATTGGATACATCGCAATTCTAGTTATTTATATCATTATATAAAAACTAAACTGTACAACCAATTGAAAAAAAAATGGAACAAAGTGCTATTGAAAATAGTTTGACAAAGAAAATACATTTAATATAATTAGATGATACAGATATTTATCTGAAGTCAACCATCAATATATATATTTTTAGTGAAATAATTCATGTAACAAAACATTGCTTTATACACAGTTTTTAGGGTCAAAAGACGAATGATTTTCAGCGATTTCCGACAATTACTGCCAGAGTTATGGCCCTTGTTCACTTCAAAAAAATAGTGTCGACACTCTAGAGGCCAGAGTTATTCTCAGAATGACTTTAAATTTATACACAGTGTTAAGGTCCTGCGCCGATGACACCTATTGATTTTCAGCGATTTCCAATAATTACTGCCAGAGTTATGGTCCTTGATCACTTTGAATTAAATATTTCGTATACTCAACGTTTGCATGGGGCAGAACTTTATAAAAACCCAACAAATTCTAATGATTTTCTGATAATTACATAATGAATTGTTACTCTTAATCAGATTTTAGTGGATTATAAATGTTTCATTACCGAAAAAAGTAAAACTATGCGACAACTCTTGATGACTCTCCGGACGATTTAGCTGCTGTGAGCGTATGTTTCGTTGCCTGACATCTCATGTTTTTTGAATAATGAAACGACTGAATAGATGACATATAATAATATTTTTTAGTGGTATAAATTTATGGAACAAAACATTGCCTAGAAATTATAGACTTTTTATGTATAAAGAAACGACTGAATAGATGTCATGGGGTTTAATAAATATGTATTTTTTAGTAAATTATAATAACAAAGCCTTACATTATTAGAAACGAATGAATTGAACGCCCTACTTTTCCGTTTTAGTAGAATGAAATAGTGCATTCATTGAAAACACACGTACATAATGCATGCAATGGTATAAAACGCTCATGTATTGCATAAGTAAATTATTTAAAGTGATACAGCAGGTGACACGAGATCCATTCTATTCGACTAATATCTTTGTTCTTTTTAAAAGGCATCGGCGTACACGGGACTGAGGGTAAAGGAGGCGACGGACCCGGGCATCAAATTCAGGGTGTGTGTGTGTCCATTTAAAGAGAACAATTGAAAATAAGGTTTTTGGAATTGTCGCTGTGAACTTGTAAGATCTTTGCTATACTCACGGGTAATCTACATAGCCCACGTAATGATTCGCACCACTAGGGACGTTCTTGCCTGGCCGTCTGCCCGCTAGATCACGGCGTCCTCATATTCATTAGTAAACATAACCCGAGGGCCTGTTTCACGAAATTTTAACTAACATAAAATCCAAATTTTAAGATTTAATTGTATAATATTAGATTGATTTTAGTGGGTAGAAATCAAAATTGAAGTAACTACTAAAATCGGGATTATTTTATCTTTCGAGAAAAGAGCGTTGAGCTGTATTCGCTGTATCAATCTTACCCGTACGATATGTATCTTTAAGTTAGCCAGTTACCACACCTTGGTATATATTAAGAATGTAGGTGATTGGTTAGCCTGAATACCTACATAACAAACGCCAACTACTGCATATTTAGTGCATTGTATATATGGATAGTTTATATTTAGATAAGGGGGGAGGGGCGAATGATTAGTATGCGCGCGCTGTATCATACGGCCTGCCATTGAGTCAACTGGCGTGGTTTCGAATTCCCGGTTGTACGTGGCAAGAAATAGTATCGCCTGTCCAAACTACTGGGTTTTCTCCGGGTACTCCGCTTTCCTCCCACTGCTAAAGGCCCCTACGCGCTAGCGAATTATGGAAATAAAATTAAACCATATGTTAGGCCCGAAATGACCTAGTTTGTGTCGAGTAGACGTTGAACCCCATTTTTCTCTCTCTCTATTTAGATATGGAAATGCAGACATCGGTGTTGTCAATCGATATGTTACAGTGACCACAACCTTGATAAATGGTAAACATTGCAGGTTTACTTGCACGAACGTGTGACACGGATTTTTCTAAATAAATTCACCGGGCTACACCTTGCTGCAAAGTCAATATTTATCTTTAACTTGGCTGTAAGACTTTAAATTTGAGTGGAGTGTGTGAACTGCATACACAAAGAAATTCATTCATAGTCATTTGTTATCTGCGTATATACGTAACGTAAGAGAGAGGGGGAGGGTGAAAGAGGGGGTGTGGGAGAGAGAAAATGAGTGAGAGGGTGTGGGGATAGAGAGAGGGTTAGAGAGAAGGAGCTAGCGAGAAAGGAAGAAATTGACAGGGAATATAGAGAAGAGGCTAGAAAGGGGAGGGGGCGGTAAAGAGAGGGCTACAGAGGAGAAGGGGGCAGATGAGATCAGAGAGAGCGGTCGAGATCCATATTCACTTTATCTTAAATTGCACGTCTCGACTAAAACTCGACGAACCTTTAGTTTCGGTAATTCACTTGTGCGCAGTGGCTAGGCAGTCACCAGAGAGCCACAGATCAGCCACGAGATTAAACACGATCAAACCACGACTTGCATTATTATAGATATAGATATTATCACATACCATGTGATATATGACGCATTAGTTTACTTGGACCACCCAACAGCACCGTACATGGACTAATAATTCTCTCCCCCATTTAAACGCATGCCATTTCTTTGGCCGATAACATTTGTTTAAAAATTTCGATTATCTTAGTTTATATAACCACAAAGAATCCAACATGCCACAATCAACTGATTAGGGGTTAAAGGGGTTAACTGTTCCAATTTTTTTTTAGGTCTGTTCAAAGGATTCTATAGACTGCAACTTCATTCTAAGTCATGTCGACCTAATTCATTTCTGTTTGCTCTCTGATCCCTCCGCCCCCAAAAAAGGTCATGAATATTCACATGAACAATGACAAAATAAAATAGTGCAAAAAATAGCTCCACCAATTAAGTCATGTCTTGTGTGTTTGATTTACGTTACCACTCTATTCAAACCAGGTTTGCTATCAGGACTGGTGATTTTTATTAGTTTCAAAAAACAAGGTGTACATCATTACTAATTGGAACAACATTTCAAAACAATTCAAAAACAGTATTTTTGACCTTTATCAAAGGGCTTTATTAGAGATCTGTATCACATTTGAATGGCTAAAAAGCATCCTATTGAATATTATTACCACCTAGAACTTCTAGTAGAAGGGGAACATTTAACAAGACGATAATTATCCCAGGTTTATAGTTAGGTCGATGTGAGAAGAAGAAGCCTAATTGATAGTTAGGTCGATGTGAGAAGAATCCGAATTGATAGTTAGGTGGAAATGAGAAGAAGGGGCCTAATTTATAATTTTGTCGAAGTAAGGATCAGAATTTACAGTTATGTCGAAGACAGAAGAAGAAGCCTAATTAATAGTCATGTCGAAATTAGTAGAAGTCTAGTTGATAGTTTTCTGATTTTACAAAGTTAAACTCCAGGTATCTATTTCACGAAATTTTAACTAAGATAAGATTCAAATTTTAGTAATTTGATTGGATTATATTACATGTATGTTGATTTTAATGCTTAGCCAATCAAATTGAAGTATCTACTAAAATTTGGATTTTATCTTTTGTTAAGACTTCGAGAAACAGGATCCAGTCTGCAAAGCTGTTATGGCAACCTATCTTAAATTTTATATTCATTATTCGACTGTGCAAATAATATAAATGATTATGTCTTTTCAGATATACTATGTGTTGAAGAATTATTTACGGGGAACCATGGAAGGTTTTGAAGTTATAGTGGACGCATGGCCGGAGTGGCAGTGTGTTATACTACGTCCTGGAAGTCAGGAAGCGGTAGGTCAAAGTTTACATCTCGATTTACTAATACATGTACGCTCAACACAGACCTTGTCAGTGGTGCATGGTAGAAGGTCTGGCAAGGATTACGTATTGGCGTTCGGATGAATCGAAAAACCGAGGTCCCGTGTACACTTTGGTTTGCACACAAAAGATTTCTTGGGAGTTTGAATTCGCTATAATATTAGTGTTGCTGTCTTGTGCAATTTTTCTCTCTAGCACACTGTATGGTGTATGTCCGTCTTCATTAGCCCATTCGGGGCAGAACAGTAGGACGTTAAACCTCATTTCAATGGATTTTGCGTTTAGATCATCGGCACGGAATAGAAGATGGTGTACGTGACTTTCACTTGATACATGATACACCATTTATAAACCAGGATGTTATTAAACTGTCATTTATCAGTCACTCCTACACTTTGTTATAATTATATAACGAAATGTCAGTTACAATGACATTAATTGAATCAAAGCATTTCCGCAGATAATTCGGGTAAAATAAAGTTCCTCGGGATTTTGTCAGTGTGATCTAACCTTGTCAGTGGAGCGGGGCAGAGGGTCTGCAAAACAATAGAGTCTAGGCAGGTGCATAAGACGAAAACACGGGTTTCATGTACTCTTTGGCGTGCACGTGAATGTTCCTTTGAGAGTATAGGGCCCTATGCTGCTGTCCACATGGGCAAATGACCATGTGTGGCATATAAAAATAATCATTATCCCAGTTGCTACAGAAATATATGGCGTTAAACTCTTTTTCATTGCTTTTCTTTTCATTTCAGGTTCCTGGTTACTTCCGGCATTATTATATATGTTACGCCAAAAGCGTAACTTCTTTAAAATTCTTCTTACAACGACCAGGTGTTATAGACTGGGATAAACCTGCAACATTTACGGGTAGGTCTTCTTCACCTTATGTTCGGGCTAACGTCCGCTTCACTTAGGGTCATATCGCACCGAAATGTTTCCAATAGGAAACCTGTAAGAGAGGAAGGGAAATATATATACTAAGCAGCCACAAAAAACGTCAGTGCGATTTTACAATCAGAGAGTCACTTAAATCAAATCATTCTAGAAAACGACTTACTAAATGGATCAAAGCATTTTTTGTGAACAGTATGTTGACACTTTACCAGTTAATTCATCACAAATTCCAAGACATAACGAGAAGGTTTACAGTCTGTACACAGTCTATACATCAGTACCTGGTACGTGTGTCCACCATGAGTGTCAATAACAGCAGTGCAGCGTCTGTACATGCATGAACGGCATTGACACCTGGAACCAAACCCTCAGAAAAGTCTGGCGGAATCCATCGTCTGTGTTTGATCTCGGTACGACGTTATTAAGTCTGCCAGTTCGGGGCGATCACCCGTGGTGTTGGTGGCCCGAAAGCGTTGCTGAAGACTGTAGATGGTCCCAACATTAACCTTGATGTGATTGGCAACAGTTTGGGCAGTGTGGTCAGCGTCGAGACTTCCAAGCGCCTGGTTCCTCTGAGCTGTCGTGAGTCGTGGCATGCTGCTGACTTTGTATTGTGAACGATTCAATCAGGTATAGGTGTGCATTTTATTAGGCTGGTCCCGGCGAACAGCACGTGCAGCATGAGTTATATGGAAATAATGGAGAACACATTACCATCTCAGAAGTTTTTGAGAACATTTCCTGGCTTCATTTCTTGTTTGATAAGGAGCCTTATTGCTGAGGTAAAGTTGGAGATGTGGTCACAAATATACAATAAAAACATTTGGCAAAAATTGTAAAATGCGTATATTATTCAGAGTAACATACCAACCTGACGTTTCTTTTGCTGCTTAGTATATATTGTTATTACATGTCTTGTGTAGTTTATCTGTAGATGTACCATATTATATTGCCCACCTATGTTATTATATATCTTGTATATGTAATAGGTGGTGCTCTGTATGATATATTACCCGCATTACCCCCCTCCCCCTTTGTTATTTTATGTCTTGTATAGTTTATCTGTTGGTATACCAAATGATATATTACTCCACTTTGTTATTTTATGTCTTGTATATTAATTACCTTTGCTATTTTATGTTTTGTATATTTGCTATTTGTTATTATATGTCTGTTGGTGTACCATATGATATATTTCCCCCTTTGTTATTATATAGCTTGTTATTATTCAACTACAAGTGTGCCATATATTGCCCACCTATGTTATTATATATCTTTTCTATTTTATCCGTAGGTGTACCAAATGATATATTACCCCCTTTGTTATCATATGGCTTGTTATTATTTTAACTGTATGTGTACCATAAATTGCCCACCTTTGTTAGTATATGTCCTGTTTATTATATCTGTAGGAGTACCATATGATATATTACCAGTAATACAAGAAGTCAGTAAAAAACGTGGTGGTCAACTACCTTATATAGAACCTAGATTTATGTACTGTTGGTCAACGGATCCACCTGAAATACCCAAGTAAAACTTTTATATTCTTGTTATTTTCATTTGTTAATTGTACTCAACAGAAAGGTGGAAATGGTTTAGCTTCTAATGCCTCAATTGAAACAGGTCATTCAAAGTACAAAACTACTAGCTCTTTTCTCTGGCACCCGAAGCAGTAATACAACCAGTATTATTTGGCTAATGTGACTCCCCGTTTCAAGCTGCCCTCACACCTGTCTCGGGAAAGCCTTCGTGTAGCCCCCAACCTGGAACAGACTGCATTCATAATATATACTGTTAAACTAATACCGTAGACTTATGAACATTTTGTCGTAAGACTCTCTTCCCCTTTGAAAACAAGGCATTGATTTATATTTTCAGAATTCCCGAAGGTGTTAAGCTAACCACATTAAAACCAGAGCACGCCACTCGTTTGAGGCAGGATTGGAATAATGTAAGAGGTGGAAAAGACTTAGATAACTACTTCCGGAAAGTTATAGAGAATTTTGACAGTAGCGCCCTCGTCAATGCTAAAGGGGAATTACTCGCGTATATATGTATGCAGTTTAATGGCTCAATGGCAATGTTACATGTTCATGCTGACCATCGAGGAAATGGATATGGTGAAATTATATTAAAATCCATGACACATAAACTGGCATCAAAAGGCGAGATTCCGTACGGTTTTGTTCCATCCAAAGACTTATTAGGAATACAAAAGGCTCAGTACTTTGGGTACACATGGGTCCCTCAAGGCAATATGGTCTGGATAAGGTATATACCCAAACCTAAAATAGATTACTCCAAAACAGGCAGCGTGGAATCAAAAGAGAAGTTAAATGCATCTCACGAGGAAGAAGAAACTCACATGTTTATTAACGCCATTCCATTGGCAGTCAATGACAAACCTAAAACTCCAATGAATAATTATTTCACGACGGCTGTTAATTCTTCATAATCATTATCATAACCAGTCTGATTAAAGTTCATGACGCAAACGTAATGCTGACTCATTCGTCGCGGAAACGGGATATCTGGTCGTTTTAGTATATCTCATAACATAACCAAAACCCAGCAGTATGATAAAACATTATCCTATATGTGACTGTAAAGTTTATATCGTTGACTTCTGAAAAAATGCCTTTTACAAGAAAATATATGACATAAACTGATCTAAGTCGCCATTTTAGTTCTGAGTAATGATCACTTGAATGGTTTAACGGCAATGGGAAATATATCTGTTTCAAAAACAAACTATGTTTCTCGTGATCTTTAGACACGTCCAAACAAAGTTTTAACGCGGACAGTACTGTGACACGTTTAAACAAGGTTAAACGCCGACAGTACTATGCCACGTTTAAAAGTCGACGGTACTATGCCACGTTTAAAACGCCGACAGTTCTATGACACGTTTAAACGCCGACAGTTCTATGACACGTTTAAACTACATTTAACGCTGGCAATACTATGCCAAATGCAATGGGAGTTTAAAGTACTACTTTTCTGCGCGCTACTATGCAAGACGATGAATGACAACAAATGGGCATATCTTAAGACAGTCAGTCGATCGAGCTATTTGTTCCGCTCCGTTGTCTAATACTAAATATTAAGATGTAAATTTACGACACAAATGGACCAGCGTAACCAGGCAACGAAAGAATTTCATTTTAAACAATCAACCGGGCGAAATGTTATTTTCGTTGTCTATTATTATAATATAAATTACGAAACTAATGGTCTATTATTATAATATAAATTACGAAACTAATGGTCAAGTGTTACTAGAAACACGTCTTTAAAGGGACAATAACACTCTTGCTGGCTTGGCAGCCCCAGAAAATAAATAATAGCCTTATTCTAAGTACTAGATGTTTAAGTGTCCTACCTGTTGTGTAAATTATCCATTACGACCTATTTTACTTGTCCAGAGGGTTCGACAATATTTTAAATCAAAGTCACATTTGAAAAGGTTTACGTTAGACTTTTCAAATCAATTAGTTGAATTTTTCCAATTTTTTAAATTAGGTGTATTAAGATAAAATTTATATCATCAATTAATTGGAATATTGTAAAATAATACAATTTCTTGACCAGAATGGAGATTGGGACATATTATTTAGTGACAACAAGAGTGTTATTGGCGCTTTAAGCACTTGACCATGGAAACTATTCGTTTTGTTATCTGATCCTAAATGTTAAAATATAAATTACGGAATACGCTATCTAAAACGGAACGAGACGTATTATAATGATGTTTTGTGTCAGACTGGTTCATTGTCATAGCTTTAATGTTTTACCGTAATAATATATATTATATGTACATATACGTAAATTAGACAGTGAAATATATTCATGATAACATATATTATATTTTGATAATATTATGCTTGTTATCATTCTTTGACACCCTGTGCATGAGTGATATGGTGGTAGAGGGCGTATTTGCATTAGTGTTACAACGATCGGATGACATGGCGAGACATGAAAACGGTTCAACGTCCTAGGCTTCTAAATTACCCGAAGTAATCTATTTCACAGAGGATTGCGAAAGTCTTCCAATATCTCTGTAAAAGTTGACTGTTTTCAACACGTGACGTCACATCACGCAGCACCAGTGGTACGTGCATTGTTTACATAAGACCTTACTGGTTACCCATTTTAATACCCATTTACACTAAATAAGAAATACTTTTTACCTACAAATACTTATTTTTTTCTCATACATACGAAAAATGTTTTAGAATTTATTATTTGTCGGAGGAAAAGGGTTATATTTGGGTCTCATTAAGTCGCATCGATGTCATCCTTATCAGTAGGGGCCGCTGATCATTATGCAACCGAACTATGGGTGACATTTTGCCCTGACAGTGCCTACTCTTCGTCGGGTTCTTTTATGTGCACTCCAGCGAACACACCGGACAGAAAACTCTGGGGGGTTTTCCATTTTCATGCCCTCGTCCCGGCACCCCTGACAAAGGGGAAACCAGACTCAAAAATCAGGACCCTATTTCTCGAAATTTTACCTAAAGACAAAATCTAAATTTTAGTAGATACAATGTACTTCAATTTTGACTGGATAAGCACTAAAAACAGTCTAATTGTATTCGATCAATTACTAAATTTTGGATTTTATCTCAGTTAAATTTCATGAAACAGACCCCTGGATTCATAGAAAGTGCTTCTTTTGGCAGGATGCAGTGGAAAATTGACACACTACGATATTTATGGTACTATTAGGATGTTTATGTGATTGTCATTGTTTGCTGTCAAAACCATGTATAATTTATATATAGTATCAATAAATATTTTTATATAAAATAAATTATGAGTATCATTTTTTTAGGGATTGTTCTTAATTTATAAGACGAGATGCGATGAAATGGGATATAACGTCCTACTATTCTGCTCCGACCAGGCAAACGCAGGGACATAACACGAGGCCTCGAGATTAGGGAGCCAACGTCATACTGACTGGATCACTCGTAAGTCGTTATGTATAAAATAGACAATTTGTTTGGTTGTTTGCATGCTTACGAAACCAAACGCCTGGTCTTAAATAACGAGTTTATTTACAAAACATTTAAGGTTGCTATTTATTTTGTATTTGGTATAATATTTAATGGACACTCAATGACACCACAAGGTTGCCAGGGTGTCCCAAGGGAGACAAATCCATTTTGTGATATTGAGTGGTGGATCTATTCACAAGATGCGCCATTGAGATGTAAAAAATGAATTTAATATTACTTCATATTATAAATTTGCCAGTGAGTACTGCATTATTATGGAGGTTACAAAAATGGAGCTAAAAGTCCCGAGCAACGTATGGTAACACAGGTAGTAGATACTGGAATCCGTGTAAAAGTATATACACATTATGCCCGTTTCTCTCTGGTGCACTGTCACTGAAACACCCCAAGAACGGTCTATCACACCCACATTCAAAATTAATTTTAGCCCCATCCAAATCGGATTCCGGCGGCCGTTGACAAATATGCTAGGGGATGCTCGATTCACAGTTCCGGAATTCCAAAACTGGTGTCAATCGAGTGAAAAGGAGAATTTCGGAGTACAAAGCATGTGTCGACTGTATGAAAAATATCTCAACCAATCATGACAGCTGAAACATATTTCTTACCTTGGAATACGTCACGATTCTACTCACTCCACCTCAGCGGTTGGAACTGGCAGAACTGTGAGAGGACTGAATTCCGCGTCACTCAATTGTAAATCTGTCGATTCGGTACGTTCTGAACTGTGAATCGAGCATCCCCTATGTGATAGTAAGGGAGTTAACTCCACTTAAGACACGGCGTGTAATTTCTATTATGCATACTCGCAGTGTTTATTTGATTAGAGTTAATCCAACTTAGCACTGCTTTTGTTCCAAATTATGACTGGTCATTGGTCCGATTAACACCTATAGCTCAATGCCTAACAACATCATTACGTTTTAAACAGAGCTCCAAATTAATATGCTTACATAACGTTACGTCATGGCATTTATGGTTTTAATACCTTAAATCACCGTTCAAAGTGTTAGAGAAGACCCCAGATTAAACGGGGGTCTGTCATGCTGTTATAATTGAACAGATTTGATTGAACGGGAAGAATAGACACACTCTCCCCAAAGCTCAGAGTGGGATTTCCCGGGCCATTGCTTCAGGAATATATCTGTTTATTCATCTATGCACATAATGCTAAATGATTGTTGATGTTGATCGGAATTGAACAATATTACTGAACGGATATAAATTTTAGAAATCATGTGCATGATACTGCTTAATAAATGAAGTGGAATTTGGGTTTAACGTCCTGCTGCCCTGCACCGACTGGGTTAATGCAAACTAGCGCATGATATGCATACTCCGCGCAGTGTTGCGTTTGATTAGAGTTAATCCAACTACACACTGCTATTATGAGTGGATATTGTTGTTTTAAATTTTGATTTGTAAGTAGTCCGTCTACCAACCAATCGCTAACTGCCAATATTGGATCAAATATATTTACATAACGTTACGTCATGACTAACGATTTTATTATGCCTAATTAACCCGTGCATAGCAGAATACTACAGTAAAACTAATTGCTTTCACCGTTTTTAATACCTTAAATCACTGTCCAAAGTTTTAGGGAAGACCCAGATTAAACGAAGGACCGTCATGTTGCTGTACTTAAGTGATAACTTCCATTGAACGGAAAGAATAGACACACTCCCGCATAAGTTCAAGAAACAGACGCTATTCCAGCAATGGTCAGAGAGGGATTTCTCGGGCCATTGCTTCAGGAATATGCATGATATGCAGTGTTGATGATTTCTTTACGTGCACGCTAACGTCTACACGGGACCTCGTTTTTCCATCGATATAAATTAGTATTTAATGAAAAAAAAAAAATAAAGTCAAAATTTCAAGAGTAGATTTCCAGACTTAGATTCAATCGCATTATACCAAAAAGGGAGCCCATTGCCGGGTAACAGAACACTATTTTCTGCTAAAATTATTAACATTAATAGCCACTGCACTGGATCCTACGGAGGCAGACCATCATTAAATTTCACCATCTCGGTACCACAAATTGTAGTTCGTCTATTTATAGCAAATCCCTCTCCCTGTCTCTTTTCTCCCCTTTTGCATGCTCATTTTGTTGATTTTTTTTTTGGTCTAGACTGGACGAAGAGGGTTTAAATTAATATTTTCTGCCAGGTTTTGGTAAACATTTATGATTTTGAGGCGGAAGGACAACGTAGTTACCAGGTTGGCTACGGTGGTATGTACTGCAATTAGTTACATGTTTAGTATGCTTCTTCAAGTTTGTTTATCTCAAAATTTTGGTGGTCAACCTCATACAAATTTTAGAGCAAAGACATGGCCATTTGTTCCTCTGTCAGTAGTGAAAAGCAATCAGCCCAACGAAAATTTGGGGAAACGTTGAAGGTGGGCAAAGAGTCGCGATTTACCGTTTAAGTCAATGGGGAAATTCATACAAGAGTTCTCTCCCTTAAATAAGGTAATCTTTAACGATGACCAATAACGTGAATTTTCGAACTAGATGTCCACCAGGGAGCAGGTGCGTAGATGTGGAGGGAAGTTCGGTCTCCAAATAAATGTAATCACTGTACTTGGTCTCATAATTATACATCGGCGTCTATATGAATTAATGAAGTAAACAAACAATGCCAACAAAATAGAACGAAAAATCCTAAATAGTTTTAACTATATATGAAAACTTCTATGTATATACCCGCCAGTTTTTTAAAAATAAAATTAGTAAAAACTGTTGCGTTCGGTAATGAAACAGGAACATCTGAATGAACTATTGACTCTTGCGTCTGAGCGTGACGTGACGGACACGATCGATCTTGACGAAATCGCATATGGATGATCAAACTTGACAAATCCCCGACGCAACATGAAAACATGAGAGGACATAGTCACATCTTTGCTAATATTTGTGTATTCACCACAACAATATATCGAAGTCCATGTAATTTTATTATGAAAATTTTTAAATGTGTAACATGAATTCCCAGCATGCGTAGTAAGGCTACTTAATTTTACTTATGTTACAAGTGTTTTCTGACCGTCAGAATTTTGTAAAATCTTCCTGTAAATCAAGGAAATAGCATTTCAGGGACACTAGATTCAATTTTTTTTTCTGGAGGACCACACATCCAGAAAAGACAGTGTTCCACCCCACCCCACCTCCTACAAAGCTCACACCTCCGGTGCTCGGGTCATAGCTGTGTCACTCGTAGACGGTATTTCGATGGCTGAAGGAGATAACAATATGCATGAGCGAGGGTCCATATGGACACGCGCCTGATCCACGTGATGACTCAATAGGGAGGATTCGGTTATGCCTGATTATCACCCAATAACACATTTGACAGTAGATATCACTTGTGTGATACATAACATAATCTACTATTTACATGAATTTGATTGGTCAATCAAAAAGGAACTACTTTCTTTTATTTCAAAGAAAACACTTATTTTAAATAAAAAAAAGTAACATCTTTTTGCGTTAAAAAAACCCCTGTTTTTATTTAATTGACCTTGAAGGAAATACTGGTTCAATATAAAGAACTTTGCTTTTGGTAAACTGTTGTCAAAACGTGATGTATCACTACGCTGTGATGTAATCAGGTTCCGTAAAAGTGAAACCTAAACCAAAGAATTATATTTATTTATTTATTTATGCATATAAGAAAGGATTGGGTGATAAATAAAATCTCCAACTCGTTTTGTTTAAAATCAAATTCATGGACATTGTAAACGTATATTTGCTTTTGTAATGTGTGGTATATAAAAGCATACACTTCTCTATTTAAAATATGAAAATCTCACTTATGGACGTGGGTCGGAGAAAAAAACATTATTTTCCTTAGACATGCAGAATCAACCATTAGCACAATTTCTATAACCAATACCAAAGGGAAATCTCATCATTGTGCAAAAGATAAAAGTCTTATTGGAATCTCTGATCTTTAAGTTCGGGAGCATATTATTATTTAAAATAAATTCTCGCGGTCATTATTTATTTGAAGGAAGTGAACATTCGAATAATGAAATCATGGCACGACCGTGATTCTCAACACATTAATGATTTCAAAGATAAAATAACATACACCCACAACCCGCTTTGTGGTCCTATAAGAAGGGACCCTTGTAAATTGTGGTACCACACACAGCGATAAGGGGTCTAACAGTTTTGTGGAGAACAGGGCTATCGGGGATTTGCGAACAATAATCTTGTGGGACCTCTTTGATGAACATTCCACACAAAAGCAATACAATCTTGACATCTCCTCGGGCGGTGCATCAGACGGATCTGACTTTTAAAAGGTTTTTTATATCCGGAATCACAAGGAGAACCCCAATTACAATTCATAATTGGTCTTTAACTTTTTTCCGGAATTACTTGGTCAGATGCCGAAATCCTGAAAGCGCTCTCCGGGATTGTTATGCTAGAGGAACCCTGTCGTAATTCAGGGTAGCCCCAGTCACCCAAGCCATGCATAGTTACTGCTTCGAATCCCGAACAATGTACGGTAGAGTACAGTGTGAGTGGGGGGGGGGGGGCAAAGGCGACGACGGTCTCGCACATTCATGTCTGGGAGGCATCCTATCAAAGATTAAAATTCAGTTTCGTGAAATTTGCAATTATTGTTGCTAACTTTGTTGTAGAATTTATCCTTCATAACTTGAATAATAAGTGTATTTCATATGTTTTTACATAGAATGCCGTCTTTTCCGTCGTAGTTGCAGTGGTGCTGGGCGGAGGGCCTGACAAGGACAGCTGTCTGGATGGAACGAAAAAGCCGAGATCGAATGCGTGTATGCATTGGCAGGCAGTGAAAGATCCCTTGGCAGTTGGAATTCGATATACGTGTAGGCCACTGCCCAGACAAAATTTCCCTCATAGCCCACTGTATGGTGTATGTCCGTCTTCATTAGTCAAGCCGGGCAGGACAGTAGGACGTTAAACCCCATTTCATTTGATTTTTGCATTTTTTATAGTGCTTAGTCTTGGGAAATGCATTCAAGGAGTTGATCCAGGTCTCTACGCCCCACTGCAAATTCTCCATAAAATGCCTCTGGTTGGAGTACCAATCATTACTATAAAGTAACATAATAAAGGAACGTTCGGGAGAAGTTAAAGGGTTTGTTATCAAGGTTCATTTACCTATGAATTTTAAGCTGTATGTAAATTTGGTTCTATAATTGTTTTCTTATAGAGTACCTTATGTCATATGACATGTTTATCGCGAGATCACGATAAAAGTCTCCTCGTGCCCTTCTGTGTGGCCTAACTACGGCGCAATGAAATCCCTTAGTCAACAAAAGCCATGAGCATTTTCAATGAGGGGAAAGTTAGCAAATTGATAGCTGGCAATAGTAGGGGTCTATAAAATCGTTTTCAAACATTTCAAAAGCTTTTGGTGTTCTATTTCATGATGGTAATGGCCAATCGTCTCATTGATGACAAAACATGCTTTTAGCTCAAGTGTTTGTTGAGCCTTTCAGTTTCGAGTCAAATGTCTCGCGTAGTCTCGAAGTGTTCACGTGACCTGTCACCTATGAATGGTGGCCACGCGTTTTGTAGACTGACCAGTAAACTAATCCTTTTGGTTTGTCTAAAGCCCCTGTTGACATGTTTAGTTGTTGGTCTAATTGCTGGTTAATTAATCGGAAGTTTATTATTCCCCGGTATTTATTCGCTTAGATTTATCAATGTAATAGAAGCGTATTGCCACTAAAGTGTCCGAAAATTAATATTTGTTATTTCGTTCCGCTTCTAAACATTTCAATACTAGTTTGTATGTTCCTTTTGATCAACCATTGGGAGTGGAGACGGGAACGAAACGAATCTTGTTTAGTATCACCTGCTTGTTAATGATCTTTGCTTAATGGGGTATGTTATTAGGTAAACAAGTATAGAATAATGGGGTGGGGTAACAACCTAATAGTTTAAACATCATTATTATGTAAGAAAATGTCTGTCCTCAAGAGTGATTAACCCCACTATGTAGATTTCTAGTGCGTATAAGAAATCTTGGTTTATTTTACCTTTCTTTAGAATTGTTGCCTTTTTTCTAATTGTTACTTGCTTTCATTTCGTTATTTTAAAATCTAATTTATGTTTCTGCTGGTGTCGTGATTTTTTATATGTCCCAGAATTATCTACCGTATATAGAATTTCTAACAGTTTAGCGTCTTCATTTTCTTTATCTTTTGGTGTTTGCTTCTGGTTGTTTCTTTTTTTTTATCATAAAAACTGTTTTGGGTATCTGCTAGTGTGGTGTCTTTACCGTCATTTTTTATGCTTTTTAAACTTATTTGGGTTTGTGATAGTGTCGTGAATTTGAAGTGTTCTCCTTTTTCTCATTCTTGCTCTTTTCTTCTAATTTGGGTTTCTGCTAGTTTACTTCTTCCGTTATTTTTTAAATTCTTTTTGTTTTCGTTTGTTTCTTTATTTTAAAAAAAAAACAATTTGGATTTCAGCTGGTGTTGTGGTTTTGACATCTTTTTCTCACAATTCTTCTTTCGTTTTTTTTTCCATTAACATTAATTGGGATTTCTGCTGGTGTCGTGGTTTTAGGTTCAATTCTTCGGATTGTTTTCTCACGCTTCTTTTTTTTCTTTTTTTTATATTAAATTTAATTTCAGTTTCTGTTGGTGTCGTGGTTTTAGTGTCCAATTCTTCTGATTCTTTTTGTCATTCTTCTTTTATTAAAACTAATTTTGGTTTTCTGCTGGTGTCGTGATTTTAGCGTCTACTTCCGATTTTGTTTTCTTGCTCTTTCTTTTTTTCCCTTTTGTGCTTGTTTCCTGGTTTTAGGGTCTTATTTATCTACTACTTCTTTTCTTAATTGTTCATTGGTTTCGTTTGTTTCATTTTTTAATTAAAACTTATTTTGAGTTTTAATTGCTGGTGCCATATTTTACAGTATCGATTTTAAGACATATTTACTGTCTTTTTCTTCGGCTTCTTTTTCTTCAATCGTGCTCAGGTGTTCTTGACTATCTAATTCATATCCTGCCTGACGAAAAATAATTGAATGTTTGTTAGTTGACTAAAGGGTTACCAAGTCCCCTCCCCTGTAATTCATGTATGGTGTTGTCGCTTGAAATTGTGAAGTGTCAGTTGTTATCAAATTAAACATAAGGTCAATAGCTTGGAGGCGCCACTTGCCTTATAAAACAAAATATAAAAAGTAAAGGACTACCGGTAGTGTTGACTTTCCATTAATCTTACAAATAATAGAAGATGGCGTCTAAAACCGCCCACAATTTATAAAATATTTCACGAGAGGCGTGGATGAGAGAATAGGATATGGTTTATTTTAATCATGAATTTATTCATATCGTTTCCATGTCTTGATATATTTTTGGAAATATCAAATTAAATTAACGATGTGCCATTTGCATTTTTCGCTGAAATATCAAATTTTCCAGGACTTAATATGTAGTGAGATTGATTATTTAACATTTAATTAAGGAAACAAAATCAAAGCACCAATGGTAAAAAATGCCCCGGTTGGATTCAGTCGGGTTTAAAACAGGCCTACCTATAAACTTTCACGGACAACTAAATGGCGCCAGGCTTATAACACAGCGCGCAGCAGATCTATGAAATTTCAATTCCATATTATTTTTGTAAATACTGACCGGACATGGACCATTTTTGAACTGCATATATTATTATATTTCTGTTAGAGATTTTTCTTTCGCAAATATTGCAGTTTGCAAGTAGCTTCAATTGAAGCATCGGGACTTCAACGAAAGTACCCAAAAATGAAATATTTTCAGTGGGAATACCTTTACTTACTTACAATAGTCAACTATGTCCAGTCCTATTGAATCATACAAACATCCACATTTCCTTAATATATCCAAATAAATGTTTACATTAGTATGATAAAGCTCATTAATAAAAATACATCATTCTATTTTCATAGATTTACAATTAAAAAAGGGAAATGGGATATTTTTGTAATTAAATTAAAAAAATTGGTTGACTTTTATCAAAAATTCATAATTTTTTGGTATATTTCATAAGCCAATTCATTTTTTAGTTATATTTCAAAAATATATTTTTTTATTTAACAGACTATGAATTTTTAATTGTTATCATATGTTGACGCACGTTGTACGTTTGTACATGTATATGAGTCAATTCTCTAAACGTGTAAATTCCACTATGTGCATTTGCTTTGAACATCCTTTATGTGAAAATTGGATTATAAGAGAAGGGTTAAATATACAATCTCTGTTCTCCAATTGCATTCATTTATGCATAAAATATTGTTTATATAAAACAAAAATCTAACAGATTTGAATTTTTCTGCGGTTTATGTTGTCATACTTCTTTGTATGTTTATTAAGTTTTTATTATTTTTTCAAGTTTTTCTCTATGAAATGTTTTACATTTATTCATGTAGTTTATAGATAATTAAATTTAATTAGAATTTTGATCAACAATAAGTAAATTCCGATTCAAAACTTCCAAATTACATTTACTTATTCCACTTTTTTTAAAAAAAAAACAAAACAACCCAATAATCAGTCGTTGATATGCATCGCTCTACTTGCCGTTCTTTTAAAACCTTTATAAAGGAAAAATACCAAGATATTTAAAATAGGTCCTTAAGTTATATCATTTACCTGGGGTTTTTTGTTAATAAAACGGTGTGGTTTATCATTATTGGTTGGATTTGTCAGACAGCTCTTGTGCTACAACATCAGTTATTGTGAAATAATACTATCATGTTTGAAAATACTTGACATTGGGGACCCCGCCCCTTCTGCTGCAAGATTATCACTAATTATTCCACCATGCATCGTCGATTATCGCATAGTCAGTTTATTTCTCGCCTTAATGGAACGAAATAGTTGATATCAGTGTATATTGCAGCGATACATCAATCAAATTACTTTACCAGTCGATCAAAGAGTTCCTGTCGATCGCATCACTATCAATAACAAAACGACGCTTCTGATTCGCCGATAGGTAATCACGTGATCATTTATCTCCGCCCCTAATACAAATATTTGTAATTGAATGATAATGTCGTAGTATTTTTGGTATCTAATATCAAATAAGAGGCATGGTATGAACTAAACAATATTACTAGACAGCTATGTTTATTAACCGAAAAATCTAACCGAGAAGAGGGATATAAAATATGAGAAGAAACTGTCGATACTAGAAATGATTGGTTCAAAATAGTTATTGAACATTATCAACGAACGATAACCAATAATACAGAAATATATTTAAACATTAATATCTACTTAGTGCTTAGTGTTTCCATTAGTGTTTAATAATGTGGCGGGATCATTGCTTTTACTTGTGATTTGTGACATTTTTACGAACGAAATATGATTCATCCTTTGAGTCAGCAGCATTCGAACCTGTTTTCTGGGAGCATTCCAGGGATGTACACAGGCGTATCGGTACCCCAGAATCACGGATCGGCGTTTGTTGGTGCCACTGGACAGACTTCATTTTTAATAGACGATATACTCGGAAATCCGTGCTCCTCAGCTAATATGACATTATCCCCAAAATCTAACTTGGCTCGACCAACGCCCATCAACCCCGTTACCTTACAAACGAACTCATTAACGGGGCCGTTATCGGCTTCGAACCTCTATAAACCGTTAGCCATATATGATCCGTCCGTTTTATCCCCGGCATATCTACCCCACATGGGTTACCCCGGGGCATACGTCAATCCAGCAGTTTATTCTTTACCATTCAACAGATCGGAACTCAGTTTATTAGACAGACATCTACCCTTTACAAAAGGTAAGATTAGAACACCTGATACCACTTTTATATATACGAGAAATTCATATAGCTAACCACATGTATCTGTATTAATATAACACTATCCTTTGTCGAGCTAATATATTTATATAACAGGAATTTGTTGGGGGTGGTATTGGGGCGGAGGATCTTAGTGATCATTTTGCGCTGTTACTTCATATTATTATTCTTAAATATTATATTTGATAAGAAAAAATTGATTAATATTTTCACATATTAAGTAAGAAATGGGAGTGTTGGGTGTTGATGTGATGTAGGAGGATTATTAATGATCATTTTGTGCTGTTACTTTACATTGTTGTTCTTCAATATTACATATTGTATATTTCACGAGGAAACGTATTGCTTTTTATTTTATGATCAGTAGTGGAATACCGCGTTTTATCAGTGAAATAAAAGTGTTATTCCACTGGCTAGCAAAGTAGTCCATGTTGTTTTACCTAAAATGATTGGAAAATCATAAAATAAATAGAACATTTGTCGTTTTGTCGCGAATAACATATTTTATTCTTCAATATTATACTTGATAAGGAAACAAATTGTTTATTATTTCCACAAAGAAAGTAAGAAATGGTTATTCAGTTAATATATTTCCAAATTATTAGCATCCTCTATTAATGTATTCCCAATGACAAGTTTCACCAAAATGTATCAAATGATTTATAGATAATCATATCAATTTACTTGATATAATTTCACCAAAATGTAAAAATAAATGTTCAAATTACTGAAACTCATATCATTATTAATGTATTCTCAATAAAAGTTTTAACTAAAACGTGAATTTGCATGCATAAGTGTTATAATTACAATTACAGTAAGAATTGTACGTAGTTAAAGATAAGATTTACAATTTTCTATTAGAATACATTTACCTGTTAAACACCTGTAGATTTGTTATCACACTGGATTTTAAACGTAACAGTTGTAAATCAGTATAGTTGTTACATATATATTTACTTGCTCTCTAAACTGACAGCTAAAATACTTAAAGTAGCAATATATTTCTTGTGTATAAAAACCGCCCACACCCCCAGAGACTTACAACTAATTCAATTTTACATACCTTCATTTTTTCAAACGATTCACCAATTCTTAAATTAGTAGGATACCAAATTAACGTTTGTTCATAATAAGTGACTTTGATAGAAATAATGAGCATTATTCCAGAATATTTCAAGTACGAAAGCTTAGACTGTTTTATTTTTAAATTAATATGCCTATTCAACAAATTGGTGTTATAAAAGGCTGATTTAATGAATTATGTTTGCTTGTACTTATTGACAATTTAACACAGAATCGCTCAGGTTTGATCGAGAAACAAAATCTAAACATGAATATTAATTATTTTCTTGGAATGTATGTTTTAAAAAACAAGACATACTCCTTGTTTTTCTAATCTTAATCTGATTGCTTTATTCATAACAAAGGATTAGGGTCGCCTGTGACTGTCCAACCTCGTGGGTTTTCTCCGAGCACTCCGGTTTTCCCCCACCACCAAAGACCACAACGCGCAAGCGAATTATTGAAATAAAATTAAACCATATATTAGTCCCGAAATGACCCAGTTTGTGTCGAGTGGACGTTATACCACAACTTTATGCATTTGCTGGAGGTTTTTTTTTTATTTTATTACACGCAACGTTTCAATACGCTTACAGTATCACACAGTAAGTAATAATAATGTAGTTGTTGTTTATTACAAATTTAAAGTCCAGTAAATGGACAGGTTGATTTAATCTAGTGATTTACATATGAATGAGTATTGATGTATATAGAAGATAGGTAAAACGCTAAAAAAAACACCCTAAAACTGTCTTTTATATCTAAAAATCACTTTAATGACTTCAACCATACACATATATAGCGTATCCACGAGTAAAACAATTCAAGCAATCAAAAGAAACAATAATGCCATAATAATAACAACATATTAATGATCTTTAAATGGCATTTAGTAACTGGATGGAGTAACAACAAAACATATACTTATGGAAAACAATTACTAGTGTATTTTAGGCGACGTTAGTAGTGTATTCTCTCAACGTTATCAAGCTAATACGCAATCTATTACTTTCAACATGGCTTTATGATCTTTGTTTTATTCCAAATGAATATGGAAACATCGTTGTATTAAAGCGCACATTTATAAAATAACATTCTTTGGTGGGTATTTAGTAACTGGATAACGTAGCAAACTGTACAAATACTTATAGATTAGTTGATAACGTTGAAAGAATACTCTTCAAAACATCGTATTATTGATATTAAAGCATGCATTAATAAAATAACATTGTTTGATAGGCATTAGTAGTTGGTTAGAGCAGTAAACTAGTGACAAATACTTATGGAAAACCGATGATCTTTGATAACGTTGGGAGAACACTCTTCCAAACGTCTCCCAAATATATTAGTAGCCGTTTTCCATAAGTGCGTGTTATACTTTATTATTAATATAATAGATAGCAATAATAATTAATAAATTTAAACCCTCCTAAGCAAAACATGACAATTAAATACTTTAAATATATCATTACAAATACATTAAGATTATTATACTTCATATATTAAGAGTCATTTTAAAATGATATTTGGTTATGAAAATATTAATGAAATTTATGGAGATTTATTGCATACACAGCAGAATATATAACATAATAAAACGTATATATTTTATATATCAGAAGTCGTGTTAAAATGATATATGATAATGAAAATATAGATAAACATTATGGATATTTATTTAATGCACAGCAGATAATGTAATAAAACAGTAGTGTTATGAAACTTAATTAGTAATACACACAAGCATAGAATAAACTGACAAACAACGGCATAATCGCAATATAAAAAACAGTTATGAAACTTTATTAGTAATATACAACTACACAATTAAAGAATAAACTGTTAAGACAACTTATGAAACTGTATTACTAATATTTTACAGTATAAAGATCAAAATATTAAGGAAAGTATTGGCACTTTGTTAATAACTTAGAACAAAAGATTAAGGAAAGTTAAGAAACAACTGATACACAAAATCATAGAGATTAAATTGTGCAGCAACTACTAAAAGATAACAACCTAAGACCGATAAAGATTTTGGGAAACGAAGATTTTTGTATTTGTTGTGAATTTCAAGATTATATCTTTGTTTCTTATCATGTAAAAAGCATAATATGTCGTATTTCATATTGAATACGTTAGTCATATATTAAACTCCGGACTGCATGGATAAAATACCGTTTTATGCGTTATAAACCGTCGATGTAAAACTAAATGAAAATGGACTCGACCATGCAAATGACGAAACATTATATCAATTTTAAAAAACCTTTTCCAAACAGAATAGTTTAAAATAATCTAAAATGCATGAATAAGATATCGTTTTATGCTTCATAAACTATCGATGTAAACTAAATGAAAATGGTCTTGATCCTGCAAATGAAGGAGCATTGTGCATTTAAAACTTTTACCGAATAGAATAATTTTAAAATGATCTAATTTCGTTTGATTGTCTTTGACAAGTTTGGAGGGTCATCTCTATTTTCTAAAAAAAAAAAAATATGGATAGATATTTATCAGTAAAGTATTTTCACATATACTTAACAGATTTTAGAATAATGTGAACAAGTCAAAGATGTTGACGTTAAGAAGTAATATCGAACATACAGGGGATGCTTTGAAGATGTTATCAAATGAAATCAGAACTACATCAACAAAAATTTATTGCCAAATAATATTTTGTAAACCTTTTCACGCCGACCTGTTAATTCTTTATTTGTCAAATTATCGGGCAATTTGATATTATTCCGACAAAAATCGCGGTATTAACGATAGGCTTGACCTGAAGTGGTAGCCGTTCATGTAAACTAAATATTATGTATGAATATCAACTAAAATTTTATGCAGGAATATCATAACATAAACTAAAGAATAATTTGTATTGCAAAATCATTTATTGCAGTCACTCTGAATCTGGGTTGATTCCATATTTTTGTTTGTTTAAGAAACCTCTTTCATTTAGTTTTTATTTCCTTATAAAGTTCAAAATTTTGTTTTACTTGCCGTCACAACGCTGGTGGAGGTCGGAGGACTCTAGATCGGAGACGGTCTTACGCATTTTAGCACATATGACGTCATATAGATTGTGGGTTAGGGTAAGAGCTAGGACCCGTAGATTTCGTCAAAGATGTAAACAGGGCTAGCCCTAACCCTAACCCTGGACAAAGCCTAACCCTTACCCTAACCCACAATCCATATATGACGTCATAATATGCGTAGGACCGTCTCCGATCTAGCGTTCTCCGTGGAGGTCATCGAAAGTATAAAAACAAAAACGAAACGAATTATAGAGATCTGTATTTTAGTCAAATTTATTAGTTCACTCCGCTTTAATTATCCCGATCTATTCAGAACCGTAGGACGTTAAAACACGTTTTTATTCCTAATTATTACAAAGGAATTGAAATATTGGATATAATGTATGTTTCGCATTTACTATTCAATACTTCATATAGACTTTGATATACATTGGATGAAAAAAAAAATTGCAAGGAAATCAACAACCTCTAAAGTCAGGCTGACACTTGCACGACTTTTGGCCACGCATTATTTACGCATTTCCCAGGGGCGGATCCAGTAATTTTTGCAGGAGGGGGGTTTGCCAGGTTTCGGTTACGGAAATCTGCCATCATCGTCTCTAAATTACATAGGCATACATACAAATTGAGCTTTTAAAACAGAGAAATCGTTTTTATACCGATGTAGGATCACTTTGTGATGTAATTTCATTGATGCAATGCTTGCCACGGAATCTTGCAAGTTAATACTGAGTCGTGGTTATTGAATAGTCAAGGAATTTTATTATCTACTAGATATATATTCCCGGTTGGTGTCCTCCAAAATATGTCAATCCAAGACATCACTTGTTAATGGTGTCGCCTGTGAGGCTGGCAAGGACAGTGAGTCTAGTTGTTCGGGTACAGGGGCGGAACAGAGGGGGGGGGAGTCCCCCCCCCCTGCTCAGCTACATAAAAAAAATAACGACTTGCATCAATGAAATTACATCACAAAGTGATCCTACATCAGTATAAATATGATTTCTCTGCTTAAAAAGCTTAATTTGTGTGACAGAAACCTGGCAAACCCCATCCTGCAAAAATTCCTTGAGCCGCCCCTGGGGTAGTATCAATAACCGATCCCGTCTGGGTACACATCGGTGTGGACGCAAAGAAAACTCTTGACTGGTCTGTAGTAATAGTAGCAGAATGTGCAAAGTCATCTCAGTCCGGTCAAAACTCCTCGATGGCATCGCTAACTTGCGATCTTTGGTGGATTATGACTCAATATACTGCTTAACTTCCCTTCACGATTAAATCAATAAATGGAAAACCGAGACTATGCATCTTATCGTACCGACTTTAGTAATGATGATCGAGGCTAGGCGGAAATTTCAATCGCCTAATTCTCGGTTCATAGTGGATCCATTTGACTGAAATTTTCAGCAAATTGCCTTTACATTATCTAGTTTAAACTTTTGTAGTGAAAACTGCCAGCTCTTTATCT
This sequence comes from Patella caerulea, assembly GCA_036850965.1. NCBI lineage: Eukaryota > Metazoa > Mollusca > Gastropoda > Patellidae > Patella > Patella caerulea. Next base: position 62,157,102 of record JAZGQO010000011.1, on the reverse strand, counting down.
AATCTCCCATAATGTATCTTTAATGTATCATAAGACAAACATCCCGTATTCTGATCTATATTTGATACATTTGTGTAATTCAGTTTATAAAGTTATTAATTAATATCAAGTTTAGGTCTATTCAAAGTCTAAATATCCACATCTACCTAATTATTACCTTTGATCTTTGTATTCTGGATTCTAATTTTGAACAATGTTGGTCTTTGAATAACATGATACGCGTGCAATGACTTCCCACATGTGCACAGTATTCATATATAGTAAAATTTGTGGTTTCCTGTGAAGTTTGTGAACAAGAAAGCTGTTGATTTAATTCAGTTTTAGTCAACCAGGGGTGGTGTCGCGAGTTTTCGTTAGGATCGGGAAGGGAAAACAATGGCCTCCCAATTCGGAATGCGTCCTGGATAAGGAGAACGGAATCGGAAGAAATATTTACATCTTGACATTGATCAGAGAGTGGTGATACTGGCTCATTTGGTTGAAATATGAAAAATGCATACATTAATTTTTGAATTAGGCGTTCTCCACTTGACAATTATTTGTCGATTATTTCATTTGTACTATACTGGGGGTTAGTCCCGAAATGGCCTGGTTTGCGTGTAGTGGACGTTACCTTACTCCAACTTAATTTGTACTAAACTTGGGGTTAGTCCCGAAATAGCCTGGTTTGCGTGGAGTGGACGACCCCCCCCCCCCGCTCTCTCTCTCTCTCTCTCTCTCTATCTCTCTCTCTCTCCTCTCTCTTTCTCCTCTCCCTCTCTCTTTCTCTGTACCTCTCGCTCTCTCTCTCTCATTGGCTGGGTATTAAAGTCTATATTATATTCTTTGCATACTCTAAAATACTTGGTATTGAAGTCTATATGTATATATAAGTGTAACAAAAGCACTTTAGAATGTTAAAATAATCAAACTCATAATCATAAGTTATATTTAACACTCCACCCACTCTCGACTTTATCATTGTATTTCATCTCTAGATTCTGGCTATTATAAAGTTTTAAAGATGACCTCTGTAAGAAGAGGGTTGACATCGGGCGTCATTATGACTAATTAATACAATAAGTTGAACAATATCCTAACACGTTTCCGAGTGGCATACTATTATAAAGACAAAGACGCGACAGGGGTACTGTTAAGGAAACCTTCTCGATACTTGAAATAGCGCCGAAATCAAAGTATCCATTCTTATAGTTTTCTATTTGACTGAACACGTTGCTATAGTCATTGCAGACATTATCAGCAACGCCAATTTGCAAAATCTTCTTGAAACAAATATCATCGTACTATTATAAAGATGAGACATGGGTACTATTAAGGAAACTTTCTGTATACATAACATAGCGCCAAAATCAAAGAATCCAATCCTATAGCCTTACTATAGTGACTGAACTCTTTGCTATGGTCATTGCAGACATTATCAGCAACGCCAATTTGTAAAATCTTCTTGAAACAAATACCGTCGTACTATTTAAGGAAAGAGACTGAACACGTTATTTAAGTTATTTGACTGAACACGTTGCTATTGTCATTTCAGACATTATCAGCAACGCAAATTTGCAAACTTTTCCAGAAATCTTTATAAACACAGAGGCGCTAAGGAAAGGCGCCGAAATAAAAGTATCAAAACTTATATTGCTAGGTGACTGAACACGTTGCAGACATTACCAACAACGCCGATTTGCAAGATTTTCCTGCAATTTTCATAAAGACAAAGACGAGACAGGAGTACTATTAAGGAAACGTTCTCGATTCTTTAAATTGCGTCTAAATAAAAGTATTATTATATCACCATACTACATATATTATAAAGACGTGACAATGATACGTTTCAGTAAATATTCTCCACCCTTTAAATTGCGCCTAAAGAAATGTATGAAATCATTTAGATTTTCTCCGTCACTAAACACGTTACTCTCACCGCGAATTTAGACGATACTCTAAATTTAATAACTTCAGAATTTATACAAATATATTAAATGGATTCTGTTCAGATTGTTTTATATAAATTGAGTCCAACTGTCATAAGCTATTATTTTATAAAAACATTTGTAACATTCGTCACGAATGCTATTTTTGAAACTTGGTACCATTTGCCATGCGAGTGTCATTCATGACGCTTGGTACAATTTGCCACAGATGTTGTTCATGGAACGTGGTACACTCATTTGCCACGGATGTTGTTCATGAAACTTTTTACTATTTGCCATGGGCGTTGTTCACGAGTCTCTGTACTATTTGCCACGAGTGGTGTTCATGGGGTTTGGTACCATTTGCAATCGGCGTTGTTCATTCGGCTTGATACTGTTTGCCACGGGTGTTGTCCACGAAGCTCTGTACTTTTTGCCACGAGTGCTGTTCACGAAGTTTGGTACTATTTGCAACTGGTGTTGTTCATGACGCTTGGTACTATTTTCCACGGGTGTTCATGAAGTTTGATACTATTTGCCTCTGTGCTCATGCGATGGGACTTCGGTTGTTCCCATTTGGAAACCCACGTATACTTACAGCGTTGTATTCAATTTAAGATATGAATTTAGTCACCTACGGAATCGTGAAGATTATTGGGATGTTTGGTGGGGGGGGGGGGCATCCACAAAGCTTAAAACGTTACCCACTTTCGCTCCATGAAGATCAAATAGCAGTTCATAAGTCCTAATTGTCTACGTGTAAGCTAATGCATAATGCCTATTCGGTCATTTTACAAAATAGATTATTTAAGAGTAGTTTTTAAAAGGTCAATTAATAGCGTGGACTATTATTATTATCGAATACAAATAGATTTTCCCACAATGTGTACGTGCGACCAAATACACACATTGTAACCATGTATATTGTCCAGTAATTTCTCATGTTAGAAAACGGACAAATTTAGATTTTTTAAAGAGCAGTTATTGAAAGGTCATCTAATAACCTGATCTTCTCGACAATATCATTACCATTATGGAATACAAATTGATTTTCCCACACAACTTTGTCAGGGGTCGCCCTGTAAGGTCCTCTTTAAGGCTATCTAACAAATATAAAAGTCCGCCTGTATTTCCTTTTGAAGCGTATCATATGTTTAAAAGTATCCCTTTTCTTTGTATATTGTTGGCAATTACTGATCAACACACGATTATACTTGAGATTAATACGGAAATATCGTGTCTTACAGTTCAATTATTTCCTTTACTCTTACTTGGTGTTAGTGGCCTATATTATTTGGCGGATAAATTGGCGGAAGTGTGATAAGATGGTATCCTGAGTCGACCAACAGCCACACTACTGTACCGACTGTTAGACTTAAGGACGGATTGTGCGTGTTTCGGGTGGTCGTCTCAGTTCGCTTTGATGTAACCAACTTCAAAACCCAGCACGTGTGCTGAGTAATATTTCCTATTGTTTTAATAAGTATTTGCTTGTGATCAAACATGATATGTTGTCTTGATTATCCCCTTCCTGTAATGGCTTGTTAAGAGTCTCAATGTTTAATTAAATTGGTTAATTTGAACTGAATTTGAAAAATAACTGCGTGATGTGGATGATGTCATTGTTGAAACATTTAAAAACCCCAATATTATCCGGGATGCAATTAATGTGACACTTTAGTTTTAAAATGAAGGTTCTGATTAAATGCGTTGTTTTATTTATTCTATATCACTATGATGTCGAAACAAGGTAGATAACTCTTTCGGTAACTTAGAAAGTTGGTGAGAGGTGGAATGATGTGGGGTTTAACGTCCTACGTTTCTGCACCAACTGGGCTACTGAAGACATGTATGCGACTTGCAGTTTCTATGATGGAAATTTTGTTCAGACAGTGGCGTTATACAGCCTATTCCTATTCGAATTATACAAGACTCTTTGGTAGTAATATAACACATACTATTTGGCATCCTGGGTTCCAACGTTTAGTTTCCGTACTCTCTTTTTAATGTTTAGTTGCTGTACTATATCGATCATTCTACACACAAAGACCTGTCTACTCCATACTTCGATAAATAATCTCTGTCCTGAATGACCGCCATATCTAATAAATAGTATATTGCTTTGTAATGCGATAATACTCCATATCACATCTGGCATTAACACAAGGGTCAGAGAAACCTATTCAATTATATTAAATGGAAGTAGAATAAATATTTCTCAAAATTCTTGAAGTATGCTTAGAGTTTTCGATTAAAATCGTCGATTAATGTGGGTCGACTAGTTTAGTGTTTATTCTCAGGCGGAGCTAACTTTAGCCAGACAGCCGAAGTTTAGTATAAGCTAAACATGGAGGTATTAAAAAATTTGAGCTCTACACGTTTGGGGTAAAATAGCCATCTATATTACAGAGTTGTTTCACTTGCATCTTTAAGATAAGGCGTCTCTGTTTACACAGCATCTTTAAAGTGTCTTTTATCTGGGACCAATTTCGCTCTTCAACAAGTACACTTGTCGGTAAGATGGTTAAAGTGACGGCTCTATTAGTAGAAAGACGTAGCTGTAATGACGTTATATAACTTATAAAGTGTTGGCTAACAAGATAACTCTAGAGCTCTATTGATTGAACCACTTTCCGCCATCAGATCACAAACTGTACCGACTCTTTATCTCCGTCAACGTCCACGTGTCTTTGATAAGATGACTCGAATACCCTCCGACTGACGTTAGAAACGTTTGATACAACATTAACTTCTGTCAATACCTTGTCTATGTAAAGGTGTAAAATGCTTCTCTAATGCCCTCAATACCGGTATCACCAACGATATAATGTCATCATCCCATCGTTCGTTTATAACCACAACACAACAGGGAGTTGGTCGTTGCCATCTTGGCTATAGAAATATAAAGACATATCATCCCACACTATCTATTCAGTCAATATTTTTAAACCTGAGATACTTTGTATTTCACTAAATAATCGTCAGATTAGCAATATATCTTTATCATAAAGCACTTAAAGGATTCACCTATCAGTTATGTGGCGCTAACATCAAGAGAACCTGTCAAATCAGTGGACATATAGGTCTGAAAAGTATTTATTTGTTGACCACCAGTGACTTCATTGCCTAAAACGAATTTTGAATGACAAAATATCCGTTGTTGTTGAGCATGAAATAGATTGACTATATCTGATCAAATTCTTGAAATCGTGTATTCCGTTTTTATCAAATAAAACCAAGCACGAACAATCAGACCCATTAGACAAAAGTCCTATAAAACGATATAGTCATAATCGTAGGTTAAAGTCAACTCTGTATTCATCTCTAATATCTAATCATTTTTTTAGGGGGGTGGGGATATATATGGCCGAATGGTTACCGTGCGCGCGCTGTATCATACGGCCTACCATAGAGTCAACTGGTGTGGTTTCGATTCCGCGGTTGTACGTGGCAAGGATTAGGATCCCCTGTCCAGCCTCGTGGGTTTTCTCCGGGTACTCAGGTTTCCTCCCATCGCTAAAGACCCCTACGCGCAAGCGAATTGTTGAAATAAAATTAAACCACATGTTAATCCCGAACCCGAAATGACCTAGTTTGTGTCGAGTTAACGTTAAACCCCATTCTCTCGCTCTCTCTCTCTCTCTCTCTCTCTCTCCCCTTTTTCTTTCTGATACCTGATCAAACTACGTATTTATTCTTTATACCAAAATGTATGTTGAAGCCATGTATTTCTTTTTTTTTATCAAAATGTTGAAAGCTCTTATTTCATTTTTTTTAGTATTTTATCAAGTTATATGTCAAAATCGTGTTTTCTTTTATTTAAACTCTGAACAAAATATATGATGATGAAACCGTGATATCACAATTAAAAAAAGGGAAATATATATATTCTCACGGAAGAGTAAAGAAAATAAGACAAATCAGTTTACTAATGTGGAGTTTATAATTTATAATGTTTATTGATGATATCTTTGTATTTTGTTTGAATTGTTTTACTAAGTTTGTATTACTGTGACGAATTTTAACCAAAGGATATTCTGAAACGCCTGAAAAAAAACTTTTTTGTTTGTTTGGGGTTTTTTTTTTGTTTTTTTTTTTGGGGGGGGGGGGTATAATTTCTGATCCCTTTACTTATATTCTCGGCTTCCATTGTTTGTTTTAAAATATGAAAACACTTTTTTGTTTCTATTTATTTCAGGCCCGAAGCCAATGTTTTGGAATCCCTACCTCCAACGGCCATTACACAAGCGAAAGGGTGGCCAAGTCAGGTTCTCCAACGATCAAACGTTAGAACTAGAGAAAAAGTTTGAATCGCAGAAATATCTGTCACCACCTGAACGAAAAAAGCTGGCAAAAATTTTAACTTTAACGGAGAGACAGGTGAGAGGGAATAAAAATTTGTTAAAAACTCATCATGTTAGATCTAGATAAAGAGTTTACAGTTCTCGCAATAATAGATTGAAAAATACATACTGAAAAGGAAATATATTGAAAATTTCCGTAAAATTGCTTTATTCTGTGCAAAGTTATCAGTGTCTAAAGTTTTGATAAGTATTGCTTACCATGATAAACAAAGTCTCGATTATCCATTTTTAGATTAAATTATTAAATGGGGATCCTTTTATAATCCATTTAAAATCATGACTATCCGATTATCTAGAGATTGCCGTGTGCATAAATGTTTAATCAATAATTTATATAACATTTAAGACCACAAATAGACCTACAATGGGCAGATTTAGCTCTTGCATAATGCATCTTTGAATAATCAGAGCATGGCAGGCATCTTTTTTATTTTGGAAACGGTGCAAAGCAATTATTTTACGAATTTGTAGTTTTCTGCATTTTTGTCTTGAGAAATGATGGCTTTGCCCTTATTTCTCCAACAATAAAGGTGGTGAATTTTCAGAACTGCAGGGAATTTGCTAATTTTGGCTGTTTTGGGTCGTGCGTTATTTAGTTAAAGGGACAGCAGTACCGATAAGAACAGAGTCTCAAAAATTAAAGTCCGAGTATTTATGAAATTTATGGACCAAAATATAGTGGCATGGTGTATTTTACCTTGTCTCAAAATTTCAGCTCAAAATATTGAGTCGTTTGGACTTGAACGTCGAAACTGCTTATCCGGACACGTAACCCTTTTAAGATTTCGGGTCAATTTTTTCATTGGGTGACCAGATAATCGATTATTGTTTCTTGAAAGGTCTATACAGTGAATGACCCATGCCCTGTACTTGATAACAAAAGGTACATTTCACCTACATATTATTTTTATAAAAAAGTCTGGTTTTATCCAGATACTGTATAATAAAACGTTCTCCATTTCCAGATGAAGACTGTCAGGTTTAAGATATTTACAAGCGTATCACAAATATCGGGTTATTAGGTGGGCCTTAGGTTATGGATTTTAAAGGATTTTAACACAAAATCTGCTTAAAAGCAGTTTTATTCCCCCAAAAGTTATCGGGATTGGCACTTTAAGTAATTATGAGTTTTTTCCTCTGAACGGTAATGTTATGTTGAATATCGACTTTAAAATATATCTCAACACTGTTTGAAACACTTTTCACACTAGCAAAATGGACTTTAAATACGGAATGTTTGATTCACGTGTCCTTTCAGCCAGAGTCATGATATATATACTATTACCACGACTATTGTTGTATCTTCTTTAAATACGGGATCTGTAAAAATTATTGCATTTTTATTGTGTAATAATTATGGTTTTAAATTTTCGTAAAGTTAAAGATTGAAAAATAAAATATATTTTAAAATAATATTTATCTAGTTAATATATCAACATATTCGTGACATTTTTATTTCTGATTTCTTCACCATTAATCCTATGTATTTACAATATATGTTCGATCGTAGGGTCTGTCATTGTGGCGTGGTTTCGAATCATCGCTTGTACGTGACAAGGAGTAGGGTCGCCTGTCCAACTTCGGCGGTTTACTCCGGTTCCCTCGGTTTTCTCCAACTGCTAAAGATCTCTACGCGCAAGCGAATTATTGAAATGAAATTGAACCATATGTTAGTTCCGAAATGAACTAGTTTGTGTCGAGTGGACGTTAAACCCCATTTCGTCCCCATCCCGCACCCTATCCAAATCACTTACACTGTTTCGTAATTAATTGTCAACCAATGGATAATTGAAATTTTGACAAGTCTCTTTTAGCAATACTTTGGGCGATATTGGCAAAAATAACGCTCTTGTCATTTCGAAAATTTTTTAATAAGTTTTCTGGAATATTTTTAAATACACTTGAATTCATTTTAATATTTATAATATTTGTAAAAACTAATCTATCATTATATTTATTTTAGGTAAAAACTTGGTTTCAAAACAGAAGGGCAAAATGGCGACGATTAAAACAGGTGGGTTTAAATAATTGATGTTAGCAAAAATCTATGTAATATTGACAATGTTCCTTTAAAAGATAATCAACATTTTAAAGGTCATTATGTTTTATTGATTTTAAAAAAGAACAATAAATGATCTAATAAGAGTTAGAAAATGACCATATATTCGATAAATAAAAAAATGGAGAAAAGTATTTTGATTACATAGTTTAGAAACATTTTAAATGTGTTGTTGAAACCTTTGAAATATATTTTAGAAAAATTTAAAATTAGAAACATTTGAAGTATAACTTAGAACAATTCAAAATATATTTCAGAAACATTTGAAATATTTTTTGAACCATTTGAAATATATTTCACAAATATTTTTCCGAGACATTTGGAATATATTTTAGAGACGTTTAAAATGTGTTTTAGAATCAATTAAACTGAATTTTAGAGATATCTAAAATATGTTTTAGAAACATTTGAAGTATGTTTTTAGAAACATTTGAAATATGTTTCAGAAACATTTGATGTTATAAATATTTGAAATATATGTTTAAAAAAGACATGAAATGAAATACAAAATATAGTTTAGAAACAGTTTAAAAGATGTTTTATAACTTTTAGAATATAGTTTAGAAACACTGTATGTATAAATACTAATAAAGAAAACATTTAAACATATTTTTTTTAAAATACCAGAAACATTTATTTGATCTATTTTGGAAATTATAAGAATTTGATGATTTATTTAGGATTCGCCTACAAACGAAGACGTTGAACCAGGAGAAGGAATGGAAAACAATGATTCAGAGAAAAGAGGAAATGCACAAACAGAAGGAATGGGGGAGGACACGGATTGTTCTGCAGATGAGATTGATGTTGATGATGAACATTGTTAAAGTGCTAATTCAAAATGTTGTGAACGGATATATTATTTATGTTATATGAACCTACTGGTATTCAAATTTTACTCTGAACAGCTAAAACTATTATGAACAAAACCAAAGAAAACGGAAAATATTACAAAATATCCACAAAAATAAATTAATTGTGGGCGGATTGCTTGTTCAATCGGGGTATCACGGATATAAGGTTGCTTAAATCTGATATGAGCTGTAGTTATTCGGCATATTTCGAATGGATGAAATGGAATAGGGTTTAACGTCCTACTTTTCTGGACGTTTCAAAGACTTCGTCTTTTTAATGCTGTTACATTCAAATTTAAATGTTGTGAATTTTTATTTTAAGTGTGCATCACGAATTAATGAGCGATCTATGTGTTTTGCGTATTTAAAATAATCAAATATGATATGTGTCATATTTAAATGAATAGTTCACACCTTTATTAAATTGTTGTGCTATATAATTAAAGAGATAAGAACGATGTTTATTAATATAAGGGTAACATACACGTACTTGTTATTTTGTGAAGCCTAAAAGATTAAGATGAAAAAAGCAAGCAATATAATGCTCATTATTTGGCTTACATATTTCGTCTCTTATTTTTACACCTTTTTTTGCAATTTCCATATTCATATATGTAATTTTAATTTCAAATATCCTGGAATTCATTAAATTTCAATAAAAACGTTGTTGAACAAATTCTATTAAATTAATGCCATACAATCATAAATACCCTGCTAAATGTAAAAATCCCAAAACCTGTTCCTTGGCCAACGTCACAAGATATTTGATACGATCTGTGCTGGTTTGATAAAGTTTGTTTTTAATTTTTGTTTTTTTCTTTCTTTGTTCAAAATGATGGTCGCGATATGTATTTCTTAACTCCAAACAACTTCTGTATTATTATACATTAGAAATAAGATCATTGTGCTATTTTATAAAGTGCTATATTTTCAATATTACTATTCAGCCAGGACAGTATAAATATTTGCTTTGTTACAATTTTTTTTATCATCGGAAAGTTAACAGTAAAGAATCTGTACCTAGAAATAAAACATAATATTTATTACCACTAAAGCATTCCATTTACCAAGAGACTTTCTTTAATAATATACCATGAATTACATTATAAGTATAACATGTTTTATTAAAAACTTATTTATCATTTTTCTCCCTTATGTTCACTTTATTATGTTTTAAATTAAAAGATTTTTCTTATAAATGTATGGTGTTGGTAGGTTTTATATGTTGCATATGGCTTCTCTCTCTTTACGGGCTTGTGGGTATGGGTCTTTAGGAATGGGTTGAAACCGGAGGACCCAGGGGAACCCCACGTGGTTAGGGAGGTGATCATATTTCGTGTCATGTACATGTTTCCGTACCACTTCACTCAATGACAAAACTTATCATCTAAAGGCCCTAAGACTATGGGAGAATAGCAGTCCCCTGTACAATAAGCAACAAGTTCCTGGAAGCAGAAAACGTCCCCGGGTTCGTTTTTTTTTTTTTTTTTTTTTTTTTCCCCAAACCTTTTTTTGTTTTTATGAGATTATTGTATGGATTACTGTCCAAAGAATGTTATTCAGTCGGAACAAATTATATCACTTTTTAGCAAAAGCGCCCTGTCAGTCCACGACAAAGCTACCTATACATGAATGAGGTACACAATTTCTAAACGGCCTATTTTTGCCATTATTATTGATTACCTCTTTCTGATTCCTAACGTCTCAAGATAATCTGTGCCGTTTTGAAGCAGATCCTGATAATTTTGTGGCCCGATTTGGCTATGTCAGACTTTCACCTGTTTCCAAACATGAAAAAGGAACTAGCCGGCTATCATTTTCCTAGTATTGGTGACGTTATGTCAGATGTAAAGCGAACTACATAGAAAATAAATAGAACCATCGACTTTTTACAGGCCCTTTACTGATAGGCTGAGAACTTTTCACCCAGCCTTCTTAGCTTATGTCGCCAGTGTTTGGGCGTCTTCATTAGCCTGAAAATAAAACTCCATTTAGTTTAATTTCATTTCAAACCCAACTTTAAGCGTAAATTATTTATTCATTTGAGCCAAATTCCGTAATATAACCATTACTATTCAACAATTGAATTGGTGTAGTGCGGTAGAAATGTTTTTTTTGTAACAAGGAACTACCCCCCCCCCCCCGCAACAAAAAATCCTGATTTCTCAACACAATTACAAACTGTATTGTGTTATGTTGTTTACTGAATTGCCGAGGTGATTCAGCGATTAAGGCACTAGCTCACTAACCAGGGTTCGATCCTAGTTTTGGTCGAGGACCTTGCAACTACAGCGTATAGCGGTTCAGATTGGCCGAAAAACCGAGGTTCCGTTATCGTCAGTTGGAATTCGAAGTAAGAGAAACTCGTGCCACTTCTGCCGGGATGAAATTGATCTCATAGCACACTGTATGGTTATGTTCGTCTTCATCAGGGAGAACGCTAGATCGGAGACGGTCCTACGCAAATTGTGACGTCATATGTGGATTGTGGGTTAGGGTAAGGGTTAGGCTTGATCATGGGTTAGAGTTAGGGCTAGCCCTGTTTATATCTCGGGACTTTGACCAAATCTACAGGTCCTAGCCCTTACCCTAACCCTAACCCACAATCTATATATGACGTCATATGTGCTAAAATGCGTAGGACCGTCGCCGATCTAGCGTTCTCCTTACTCCCTTCATCAGCCCATTCGACTCTGAACAGTAGGAAGTAAAACCCCATTTCATTTTGTTTATTGAATTATTTTTTTTTAACTATTTGATATATTAGAATATATAATTAGTGATTATAAAGAATAAAGTACTTGAAGAATTAATTTGACAGGAAAATACGATATGGTCATCTCCGGGGAGTGGTAGTACAAGTTAATTAATTATTATTCATTGTTTTCTGTTTGAAATAATTGTTGAAATACATCCGTCTCTTTTTACAATAAGACTCTATTGTATAATATATATTGAATATATATATATATATATCCAAAATTATTAGTACAACCGCAAAAATCGGAATAAAATGGAATTCGAAAGTTTAGATAAATACATTTGCTGTCTGAATGTTTAAGAAATGCATTCTGCGTCTGAAAGTGTAAAGAAATGCATTTTCCGTCTGAAAGTTTAAAGAAATATATTTTCCGTCTGAAAGTTTAAAGAAATATATTTCCGTCTGAAACTCTAAGAAATGCATTTTCCGTCTGAAAGTTTAAAAAATACATTTTCCGTCTGAAAGTATAAAGAAATACATTTTCCGTCTGAAAGTTTAAATAAAAGAATTTCATGTCTGAAAATTTAAATAAAAGAATTTAATGTCTAAAAATTTAAATAAATGAATTTTATGTCTGGAAGTTTAAAGAAATACATTTTCTGTCTGAAAATTTAAAATGTTTTTTCTAAGTGATCTCTTTTAATGTTATAATCTTCAAGGGTGTCTACCTTGAAACGTTTGCCAATCATATCTCTATTAACCTCTTGATATCAATAAAACATTCTTTATGTCAGAAAATTATATCAACACGTCTATTCACACAGTGGTTACATGTTGGTTAGCATCAATATACCATTTAAAATAACTCGGTTGTCTGTAATTATATGTTAAATGGATAGACAAGCAGGCAATCGGAACACCATTAACAAGCACCGTGTTTTGCTCCTATTTAAATATTAGTTTGTTTCACCAAGATATCCATGATTTGTTTTAACGATTGAAGTATGTCTATGTCACTTAAAATTTGTGAATAGATTCTGTTAGTTTGTTTATAATATATAATGTATTATCAGTCACCTTTTGCTCCCTTTAGAAATCACATACTCTTTTGTATTTTGAGTAAATGTACCACGTTTTGGCCACTAACGTTTCGGCCACAAAGGATTTTAACCCTGGCTAGTTAGCTCTTATTGGCGCCATTCATCATTGTTTTACATTGTGTGGCCGAAGAGTCTTCTACCAGTACTACCATTCTTTTCGTACTTATAGAAACTTGTTGATCGCCGTCAATGAAAAAAAAAAAGGAAATGGGGGTTTAACGTCCTACTGTTATGCTCCGGACTAGGATTACGCCATGCTGTGTGCTATGAGGGGAATTTTGCCCGAACAGCGGCACTACGACCTACTTTTAAATCGTATTCCGACTGTCAAAGAATCTTTTGCGTGCACGCCAATGTGAACACTTGACCTCGGATTTTCGTCCCACCCGAGCCCCATCCGAACGACTACACAGTTGTCCTTATCAGATTTTGCGCCCTGCATCACTAACAAAGGGAATCCACGCCGGAAATTCTGGGTAAACTTAATCAACCAATGCAGGAATCGAACACCCGATAACCAGGCTAGTGAGCCAGCGTTCTACCCACTTAGCTATCGTGACCAAACCCCCTTCCCCACCCAAAAAGCCAAGCCTGCCATAAACATGTATATATAAGCTAATATTGACCATGTCTATTTATCCAATGTCTAGTATATATCTTATTTCCATGTCATCAAAGAAATGCATATATAAAATAAATAGCAAATTAAGCCAGCTCGACTTGCTGTTTGGTATGCTAGTTGAAACAAAACAGGAAACAAAACGATAATTGTGAAAGTTTATCCCCACCCACCCTATCTATGACGTCAGAAACAATGGTGGTGTTTATGATATCTGTAATTAAACTAAACGTTGACGTTGGATAACGGAAGTTCGTATTCTATTCATATATCATTATGAATAATCATAATCAAAAATCATACATTGAAAACTGTATTATTTATTCATACTCTTTGTCGATTTGTCGATACCAGGAAGCAGTAAACTTTTGTTTTAAGAACAGGCGCAATTTGAATCAGGTTCTTAACGTTTTAAGTCATTTTTTAGCTTCATAGGAACACATTACAAAACTCTGCAGACAGGATTTATGGAACAACTCTATTGAATTATATGACGTAACTTATTTCCGAATGCACAAACATCATCTTTCTGATATGAAATGTAATGAAATGAAATGGGGTTTAACGTCCTACTGTACTGCTCCGACTGGGCTAATGAAGACGGGCATACGTCATGCTGTGTGCTATGAGGGACATTAGCACTACGGCCTACTCTTATATCGAATTCCAATTGTCAAGGGATTTTTACGTCCATGTCAATGTATACACGGAACCTCGCATTTCGTTCGTTCCATCCAAACGACTAAGACATCTGTCCTTGTCGGGCCTCCGTTCTACATCCGTGATAAGGGCCCGGAGGGGTGGGAGGGGGGGTACTACTCCGGAACATCTAGACGATGTCTCCACCCGTGCCTTTCTGATATGAACTGGGCATTATCTTGATGAAATATCTTAAAAAGAAGATATACTGTTATCATGTAATAATGGATCATACTTCTTAAAGGTGCCTTTCCGCATAAAAAAAAAACTGCGTGATTTGATGATACATGAATAAATTAGATAAAAAACCTATAACTAATTTATCTCTCAAGAGTTTGCTTCAAACACCTCTCAAAACATTTTGATCGTAAGAAAGCTAATCAATTTCAAGAATTAAGAAGCATTGTTTGCCATGTGACCTCCAGTTGTATTTGTCGTTATTCGCTGTGCATTTGCCATAAATATCAAATCCTAGTTAAATTCTTGGATCATCTTTTACCACTTGTTTTTCCACCGAATATATAGTCAAGCAGATGTTTATATCTCTCAATGTTCTCACAACCGTTAGATATTAGGTCAACACTCATGAAGCGCTCCTTACGTCATTCGAGAAACCAGACTGCCAGTAATTGATGCCCTCTCATTTCAGGTAATTCAGTATTTTTAAAAGCAAGATTGACTGTCTCTACTGCCATATATTATACCAAATATGCCATCATACTTCTTTTAGAAATAAGTGCCCTATCAATACTTACATGAGTCGGTTGTCGTCATTTGAGTAAGTTGTTAAAGGGGCGAATCTATAAAAGAAAACAGATTAAAAGGTTATAATTCTGTTCAATATTAACAAAGATGTGAAGAATGGCAGACGATAAAACAAGCCAGTGTTACGTATTATAGTTGGGTAAAATCTGTTGATGGTCATTTTCCAAGATCGAATACAAGCTAGTTAGTTAGCATAAATTATACCATGAAATATTAGATGTTGTCGGATAAATGCAGAAGACGATCGGTGACAAAACAACCTGGAATATCTCAGATATATGTCTTTTGATCTATATTTAAAGATGTATTATTCTGCCCAATACAGTAGTTTCGTTTGGCATCACATGTTATGAAAATCATTAACTAGACATTTATTTACATGCCAGGCTTATAATGAACTCTCTAGAACTTTTGACGGTTTTGATTATCAACAGATTTAAACACGATTGGCAGCTAATGATTTAATTTACCAATGAGAATCTGAACTACTCCTAAAAACTACGATAACTCCACTCAGAATTTAGTAATTTGACTGAAATTTTCACCATATTCCTTTTTCATTATCTATAACTAATAACTATCATAGCGAGAACCCTCGGTTCTTTATCTAAATCTTACATAAGGCATCTTTAACTCGCTTCAATTCAGGAAATAATATGTCTCAGATATTGTTATGCCTTATAGCATAGGCCCTATGCTACATATTAAACAGGAAAGCCAGGTTCATAACTCAGCATAGCATTGACTCTGTGGACAACCCTTTATCTAAAAGAAAACTCGTAAATTCGAAGATACAAGTAGCTAAATCTGACCGTGATAGGTTAATCTTTAAATGAGACAAAGTACAAGTTAGTGATAAATACAGCATTATTTAAAGATCAGGATTACTGAGATGAGTCGCCGTGGATTTCGATTGCTTGACAACCGCCACAATGTCTGACTGGGGGCGGCCATCTTAAAGACAGGTTTTAGTAAACTTAAGACGATGTGGGGTTTATTTATTGGTTGTTGCCCCGTTTAAGATAATAATACTGTTGTGCTACATCTGCTACAAGAAGTAAATGAAATATATCATGGTAAACTTTCCTTGAGCTGATCTTAAAGTGGTCATTATAAAAGTAACATAATTTAGACAAAAAAAGGAATATACAAACAAAAAGCTAATGGCCTATCCAGATTTTATTAACACACGGATCCTATTCTGAATCGAGGTACCAAGTAAATCAAACAATATAGCCACCATTCTTCGTTCAGCACATTAACCGGGAATGGATTTATAGTCGGCCTGATATCCATTTACAGGACCGGATTCAGATCGTTAGATGCCCCAAGCACCGAAAAGATTATGGGTCCCCCATATATGTAGATTTTCTGATAGGCAAGATCGGGAAAATGTCATTCAATTGCAGATTAAAGGGCGTAAAGCTCCAACTCAACATTGGTTCATTCCAATCGATAGTGATGATGTTATCTCACCGTTAAAATATGGTCTCCAGATATTGAATATCTGTCGGCGACGTCGTGTACCCTATGCTCTTGGACGCCATTTGTAACGTGGCTCCACTAGATGAACGGAAGAAAACAACAGTAATTCTTAGGCCTAGCCGTTTTCGTAACGTCAGTCGGTTTAATGCAGATGTAATGACACCATATCCATGTAACCGGCGGAAACGCCCAATGTAAACTTATCTAACCAGGCGCGAGCGACTGACATCCAATTTAGACGACTCGTGCATTTAGACGAACATAACTGTGTATGCACTTCACACTCATCAAAGTAGAAACCTTCTGCGGTACTCTCTGTGGTGTCCTACGGACGCGTTATTTTTAAGATGGGCGCACACTGCGTCCCAATTAGCTGTAAGAAGTTTACTGATGTCGCACACGATCCAGGATATAATCACTTAATCTAGGAGTTAAAATACAATGTTTATTAATACTGTTACTTATTAATGTATACCGCAATTGTTGTCTCAAGGTTGGTCAATGACCAATAAGTTTTATTTTTAACCTTTAAACTCTTGACCAAGTGGTAGCTATCGAGTTAAATTGGTTATTAACTGAGACTTGAATTACTGCAATAATATTTTATGGTCCTTGTTGCTGATCGTAAATAAATTTACGATCTAATTTTCTGCAATTGATACTACTTAATTACTGATATCACTTTCTTTCTGGCGATATCAACGTCGACTGCTGAGGTTGATTTTAATCTTATAACCGTCAGTTCAGCTAATTAAACGAGCAGCGTAACCAACTATCCGGGTATACTGAGCACAAAAAATATTGCGTTCATTTCGCAATGAGACTCTTTACCTTCTCCATTCGGTCCACTCAGAACTTTAAACGTGGGCGTTATTTTTTGGGGGCAATCATCAGAATGTTTTCCAGTCTATATAACAGATTTTGTTTGCAACGATCACGTCTTTAAGGGAGGTAACTCCACGTCACTCTCAATAGATTGTAAATACAATGTACAAATCTTCCATTAAGAAAATAGGAAACACACAACTACAAAAAATATCGCAATTACATTTTCGGCAGCACAGAGAAAAGGGGGGCTAAAAGTTTCCTCACACCAGCATCTTATTGCCAAAAGTAGTAATATATTGACTGAGAAAATTTCGGAAAAAGGAAATATCGAGAACGTCCGAGTAGACATTATCTTCGGCCTACAACTACCGAGTGTAAGCCGGTAAAGACCCCCACTCGTAAGCGAACCATTGAAATAGAATTAAACCATATGTTACTCCCAAGAGCACGTTAATTCTACCACTCTCTTATTTATCTATTCTCTGTTGTTTAAATTCTTTGTTCTTGAGGCATAATATAGCGTCATAAATTGTCAGATTTGGCATCCGACATTAGGATTAGCTAATATTACCACAATATGCGAAATTGAAGCACCATATTCACTGTATTACAGCTGCTATATGTGTTCAGGGATCAGTACTATCTAGTCATATCAATTAATTTCCTTTGGTTGCAGATAATATTAAGAAACTCAACAAACTGGTTACCAATGCCGTCACTCAAGACATTATAAATGAGATGTAATAATTACAAAAAAAGTGATATGTGTGTGCCTTTGAAAGACACATTTCATGAACAAGCTTTTTGTTCACACGATTCGTTTCTATCTTATATTGACTGTTTAGTAATCTTAAATACTAGCACTTTACAATTTTGATCGCAATATAAACAGTATATTAGTTAAATGTTTGTTCCTTTGGGTGATTAAACGTGCCTGGTTCAATGGTGGTCGGGAGATAGGCTCCCAGCCTGACAGCTAACTCATTTTAAACATGACTTATTGGTCTTGTTAAGCCACTGTTCGGAAAGTAATGGACGCGAGCTTACAGATTAGTATGGGTAGAGGATTAGATAAAATGCTTGTAATGTTACTGACTGACAACCAATACTGATAAACTTATCACAGGACGATAACAATAAAATTCATCTAAAACCACTAGCTAACACAAATTATCAATGTGGATTACTGATTCAAGTTTATATTGTTATTAAAATATTGTTATTAAATACAACATTATAATTACAATTTTGATAGAAAAATATAAAAAAAACAACGTTATCAACGATTAAATTTATCAGATAACATTGTCAACTATTAGCCTATTAGAAAAAAAAAAATATTTTGTTTAATATTCAAATTACCGCACTAAATTAAAAAAAAAAAAAGGTGGTAACTATAAATAAAATGATCATAAAGTACAAAACGTTGTTATCTATTAATATCATAAAATTATCATATGAAAGTACGAAACATTGTTATCTATTAATATCAAAAAATAATAAATTAACAAAACAGTTAACTATTACGATTGTAATATGAAATATATCAGCAGTTCGTTGCCTATAAAATCATTATACTATAAAAGTACTTAAAAACTTTGTTAACTATTATAATCATAATAATAATAATACATCAACAATTTGTTAACTATTAAAATTAAATTATAAAAGTACATTAATACTTTGTTAGTTATTAAAATTATGTCATCAAAGTACATACGACCTTTTATAATATACAACCTTGTTAACTATTCAAATTATAATTTAAAAGTAAATCAAAAATTTGTTAACTATAAAGGGGGGGGGGGCTTATGTGGATTTTGAAACTCAAAGCAACTAAATGCTTATGGCGATCATATTAGCAACCTTGGACAACCGAGAGCGCTCATGTCGACTCGGAGCTGATACTAGTTATAGCGATTACCCTTAGCAAGTGACTGTTAAATATTCATCACGTGCTCAACAAAATGGCAAATACCTTAGACGAAGCTCCCCAAATGCATGGTCGGTCTTTCCACAATTCTATTAATAAATTAAAGTCGACAACATCAACATTTGTAAAGTGAGTGTCTTCGTTCGCATCCATTTTGCTTCTACTTATAAAGTCACAGGATACTTGTTTCGTATATCACGTGATGTTATTTGCATAGAAACGAGTTGACGCCAATTGTAAGAACACCCATGTGGACTGCAACTAGTTGCTTTGAGTTAGTTGTTGGCTATTAGAATGAATGCATTATAGCAAATACATTCCGTAAATCATTCTGAAAAGTGCAAGACAAATCTGTCTATTATTTCATTGGAAGCTTTTTATTTATTTGATTTTACAAAACTTGATCTGATTCATTTCATGCAATTGCTCTTTGAAAATTATACAGAATGATAATATGAACCGCAAAACTTTTAACAATAATGCTGCTTGTGAAATGACACCATCGTGAGGTTTTTGATAGTGTGGAAAAACAATATTAACATTAGCTGATACTGCATAGAAAAACTGAGAAATCGGAACCCTTTCCAACTTGGCACAATGCGATACCCTTGAAGAAGCAGCGTCGATTTAAACTTTTATATATTGATTATTGATTATGATATCAATTTTTTTTTTAAAAAATAAAGCTCTTTTGTGCTCGATATGTGTCCTGTATGTGTTCAATACCACCCCACGGTGCCATAATTATACCCGCATACAATTACCACTTACACTATTTAAGTTCAAATACGGGCGATATTCAATATACCACTCATGGAGATTGTTTTAAAAATTTCTAATTTATAGATACCCCCTGTATTAAATATCAATTGATGAATAATACGAAACGAATGTTTTTATACGGTGAAAAAAATGTGAAGAAACGAGATGAAACGAAACGTGGTTTGATTGCTGGAGATAACTTGTAATCAACCTTTTACCACCAACCTAAGTACACAAATCTGTAAATGCTTTGTAATAACGAAACAAATATACAAAAACAACGGGTGTCAATATGGATCGATGACTTGCATCAGTAAATAAACAGACATAATATTTGTTTAATTGATGCCAAGATTTGCGGTTGATAAGGAACAATCTATACGTCATCAAGCATCAACTCCCAGCCATGATCATCGTTCAGTTGTTGACTCAAAACTCTTAGATAACAAGCTCAGATCAAATAACACAAAAAGACTGCTATTTTAGCATCCACCGCCAGTAGTTGATCATCGATTCCCTTATAATTACTTAAATTGACATTTACATTAAGCGGTGCACATATTTCACCTTGGTTTGACACAAACGAGCCCTTTATAGACGATCAGAGTTAAATCAAATAGTCTTTATTTTTTATTTTTTTTAAAACAATATTAAATAGTCTTTATTAACTTATGATAGTTAGCAATAATACAACAAAGTTAACATATATTTGTATATTACCACGCACAAACTCAGTTGAATTATTCTTAAATTCATTTTCCCTATAAAATCTATAATAGATGTCACAATAATTGAAAATCCCCGAAATCATCCAGTTAAATCTTAAACTGTAATGTATTATGCATACAAATACGGAGAAAGTCAAATACAGCCAAATTAAACAGTATATCACTGAATGATGCGTCATTTTTCGTTGAATTAGTCTTTAATTTGGGTTTATTTCCCCCATAAACTTGAGAGTAAAAGCGATCATTGTAATGCTATAGATATTTTCAAAATATAAACAGCAACACTTTAAATTTCTCATTCACTCGATAATAGATATAATTGATAATTTGGAAATTTGTTATCTTTCTATCATAATTTTAAAACTTTGTCAACTATCAGAATTGTAATACGTACAACACATGAAGCACTGGTGAGAGCATGTTCAGTTCAACAAGTTATTAGCAATTCTTTACATAGTATGTTATAGTTGAATTATTCTTAAATGTCTCATAATAAGATGGCGGTTGGTGGCTGAATCGTTAGCGCGTGTGCGCTGTATTATAAGGTCTTTCATTGAGTCAACTAGCGTGGTTTTGAATCCCCTGTTGTACGTGACTAGGGGTAAAGACCCCTACGAGCAGTTGAATTAATGAAATAAAAATTGAAATATGTAAGTACCGAAATGACCTGGTTTGTGTCCAGTGGACGTTAATCCATATTTCTCTCCTCCCACCCCCACCCCCTCTCTCTCTCTCTCTCTCTCTCCCATAGGTATGATTCATAATTCTGAAATCACCAAGTAAAAACTGAAATATATGATATATATGATTCAAAATAATCCAAGTAACACTTTAAATATTAGTGTTATAAATTAAACTTTTAATTGTTATATATACTCAGACAAGCACACAGCGATTGTTCTGATATTATCCTGAATGACCAAACTTGTTTCAAGTTAACTACACTATCTGACTCTTAATTCACGGAAATTAACTCTTCATGGTGAGGGGACGAACATGTCGCGTACTCTCTCCAATCTACAGGGTATTATATAACATATAACAGGCACTTCATTCATCAATTGTTGTTGATATTACTATCAGGAAACAAAGCGTGAAATGCAACTTGAAATATACAGAGTAGTGTTTTGATGTTTGAGGAAAACAATCATGATGCTTTCCGACTATCATATATATATATCACAATCTGTTGCTCTTATCCCCATACTTAACAGGGGCCTGCAGTTTTGAAATTTGATCATTACCAATGATGCTATTGCCTGTTGACTCACATCTACTAGTAAAACAATTTCCTTTTAAGGCTAGATTCGTTTTAACAGCATTATAATTACTGATGATATTGTTTTGCCCAGTAGGTCAAACAAAATAACTTGGATAGGTGGCGGAACTGGCTCTATAATGTTACAAATTGAATTGACTGGTATCGTGAATTTTGTTTTAACTTCCTAAAAAAAAAAGAAACGTAAGTTTAAAATAAATCACTTAATTGCTGATAATGTGTACTATGCAACAGATACAAATAGTCAGGAAATGTCATTTGTTTTATTGTGATTTTGTAAAGATATTTACATACGATAAATTCGCAGTGTCTAATGGGTGTGCAACAGGCATCTATGTGAGGACCTATTCTCTTTATAAAATGTTTACTTGGTATTAAGGAATGCTTGATTTGGTAAAGATATTTCCAAACGATTAATTCGCTGCGTCAAAGGGGTGTGCAACAGGGATCTATGTGAGGACTTATTCCATTTATATAATGTGTACATGTACTTGTTATTAAGGAATGCTTGTTTAAGACCGAGGGGGTCTAACAAAGTCCTTATAATGTGCCTTTTAAAACTTAAATCTCTAAGTGAAAGATATAAGCCAAACCCTTCTAACATTACGAGCTAAGATACATGCAAGATGGATACGCGGCCAGAGAATGAATTAAAATCTAATCAGACACCAAGTGGTGTGTACTAGCGAATTAAAATATCATTTATAAACTGTTTATAAGGCAGTGGCGCCGTGTGGCTATAATTTGATAATACGCCGATAAAAACTGAGTTTGTTTTATAATTTGTAACACATTTAACAAAAGTATATAGCCTATTTCCCTACACTGATGCATTATAATATCCATTTATATTTTACTAAGTGAACAACTTTGATAGCTTTATTAAAGAAAATAACTCACTTGAAGGGACATTATCAATAAATCAACAGAGAAACTTTTAAAAAGTATTATAACTCAAGAGTTTTGAGAGAGACGGTGTTTCAAATTATTACGTTAAACGAGCTCACTATAAGTGACGTTATTTTCCTTGTCATGTTCACGGGTGATCATTCCAGATTTCAATTTTATGGCAAACAATATAAAACACACAAATTGGATTCTTTTCTTGTTGCCTGAATTCTTATCAAATAAAACAACTGTTTACTATAAAGTTCTACAATGGCACCACCCTCGCTCCACTCTCCCCATAAATACAGGTCTTTAAACTTCCATTAAGCTGCGCTCCCATTGCCGTGCGATGCATTACAATAAGATAAGTAAGTAATTAAATTGTATTGCATAAAAACGCCCGTGAATAATTGTTGTTTTAACTTCCTAAAAAATAGAAACGTACGTTTAAAATATATGTATATCAATTAATTGCTAATAATGTGTACTATGAAACAGATAGAAATAGTCAGTAAATGTAATTTGTTTTATTGTGATTTTGTATAGCATACAATTACAAAAATTACTTTAAAAAAATACAAGAAATATACAAGTAACTGTCCGTATTGAGTGCAAATACGTTTCGATACGATCAACACGATTTTTACGACTGACCTCAATAAATGATAAGAAGACCTAACAGGATCACCACGATTAATCCCACGATTTCAATCGTAGCGCGAACCGTGATAGCAGGGTCGGATCCAGGATTTTTTGCAGGAGGGGATTTGCCAGGTTTCTGTTACGGAAATCTGCCATCATCGTCTCTAAATTACATAGGCATATATACAAATTGAGCTTTTTAAACAAAGAAATAATTTTTTATACTGATGTAGGATCACTTTGTGATGTAATTTCATTGATGCAAGGCATTATTTTTTTTATGTAGCTGAGCAGGGGGAGGGAGTGGACCCCCCCCCCTCTGGATCCGCGCCTGGATAGTGGGAACCTAGAATTAGATATTGATTTAAACAATAACTGAATAATTTGATTTTAACCAAACAGAATAATGGACAGGTTTTTAGTTAAATACTAAGATGGATGTGTTTCAATAATCCCCGGACTAATTACGGCAGTCAACGCGCCCAAATGTGCAATATAAAACAGTTTCCATTGGATTATAACTTTTCAAATCAGATGCTTAAATTCTTATTGAATTATTAACGTATTAGGAATTGATTACTAACTACTATATTGTTAAATATCTTATAGGAATATAGGTCCAAAAATGGTTACGTTCTGTTCAGTATTTACCTAGAAATGTGGAATCGAAATTTCATCGATCTATGCTGGTCGCTATGTAATCGGCGCACAATTTACAAGAAATAAGCAAGCCAAATTAGATGTCTAACGTTTGTTTGGTTTTTTTTTCGAAGTGCGTCGCCCCACCCCTGCCTACAAGAATAACAACAGTAAGAGCATTGCGAATAGCGCTTGGGAACAAGAAGCCTGTTTCACGAAACTTTTAACTAAAATGGAATCAAAATTTTATTAATTTGATTGGATAATATTAAATTGATTTAGTGTTTAGCCAATCAAAATTGAAGTTTATAGCATCTACTAAAATTTGGATGTTTATCGTTAGCTGAGATTTCGAGAAACACGACCCTGTTCCCGCTCGAAATATAAGAATGCTTCGGTAACACTGACAGATGAAGACATATTCGTGTCAGTTATTGCCTTGGGTGGTTTAAATTTGAATAGATCGCATGGGGGGTGGGGCACTTGAAATACAATTTCGGAATAGGGGAAAGTTTGATAGTCTCGATTGACCAGGGTCTGTGAATCACGTGTTCAATACGATCAATCGAACTGGCTGGACAATATTGATTGGCAAACATATTGATTGCAACGTTTGAAGAGTTTATCTGTTTTTGATCAGCAATTGACTGAAGGACTTGTATATTAACTAGATTAGTGACGGACCGTATATGTCATAGTTTTTAAACCCTAAATCAATAAGGAATTAATGGACGTGGACTACTTATTATAATGACTGCTTATCAAGTTGCCCGTAAGTGAATAAAATATATAAGTGATCACAGTGAACACTTCAATTCAAGTCACTCAATACAGCATATCAGTCGATCAATTTGACATGATTATGAATATTAATATCTTTAATTTTTTGTCAGTTAGACAGTATACGTATTTGATAAGCCCCGTATATAAATAAACTGTTGGTGGTTATAGCCCGGAGATTTCCCTATACCAAGTACCTTTGGTTCTGAAATCCTATCTCAGACTATCATCTAATTTAACTTCGATATAAATGAAATGAAATGGGTTTAACGTCCTACTTTTATGCTTCGAACTGGGCTCATGGAGACGGGCATACGTCATGAAGTGTGCTATGAAGGAAAAATTGCTCGGACAGTGGTACTATGGCTTACTTTTATGTCGAATTCCAAATTTCAAGGGATCTTTTATGTACACGCCAATGTGTACGCGAGACCCCGATTTTTCGTCTCATACTAACGACTAGATAGCTGTCCGTATCAGGCCCTAGTGATGTTATAGAGAAATACCAAAGATTAAACGCTTCTTATTGCTAAATTAATATGGATCTACAGCAATTAGTATGATTCAAAAATGTTTAATGACGAAACGGGGGGGGGGGGGGCTAGTGGTCTAGGGTGCCGCGCTTCGACCTCTAGCCGGCCGATCACCTCTGGCTTGCGGCTGTGGTTTCGAGCCCTGGTGTGAGTGTATGTGGCATGGAGATAGAGGCGCCTTCTCAACCTCGTGGGTTTCCTCCGGGCACTCCGGTTTCCTCCCACTGCTAAAGACCCCTACGCGCAAGCGAATTATTGAAATAAAATTAAAACCATAAGTTAGTTCCGAAAGGACCTAGTTTATGTGGACGTTAAACCTGATTTCTCTCTCTCCCCTTAATGACGAAACATCATTCTGGTTTGCGTAGACTATAAGTGTTGTTGTCACTTTAAAGATAGCTGAAGTAGAAATGAAATGAAATAGGGTTTAACGTCCTAATTTCCTGCCCCGATTGGACTAATGACGACGGGAGGTAGATTTCCGAAATTGGCGCTATTTAACCCTTTAGAGCCTAAACCATGAAGGAGGTCTTCAAAAATTCACAAATTGTTTTTTTTCATGATGCCTGGGGTGTGAATAAACCTAATCCACAAAAAAAAAATTCATCAGAAATCATTTCCCAAATTTTGGACAGGTATCGATTTTGATACCATAGGCTTTAGAGAAAGATGACTAGTGGATAAGGCGCTGGTTCGCTAACCTGGAGGTCGGGTGTTCGATCCCTGCATTGGCCGAGAAAGTTCATCTCGATTGTCCGACGTGATTTCCCCCTTGTCAGTGATGCAGAAGGACAGCCTGACAAGGACAGCTGCCTAGTCCTTCGGGTGGGACGAAAAACCGAGGTCCTGTGTACAAATTGGCGTGCACGTAAAAGATCCCTTGGCAGTTAGAATTCGATATGAGTAGGCCGTAGCGGCGCTGCCCGGGCAAAATTTTCTCATAGCACACTGTATGGCGTATGCCCGTCTTCCATTAGCCCAGGTTAGGTGCAAAAGAGTAGGACGTTAAACCCCATTTCATTTCATTTCATTTCTCAACTGAGAAATATATCGGAAAACTCAGGTTTGATATCATATTTATTTGTGATAAGCTAAAAAAACAAATTTCTATCTTTGTT
The DNA here is from genome assembly GCA_036850965.1 of Patella caerulea. Taxonomy (NCBI): domain Eukaryota; kingdom Metazoa; phylum Mollusca; class Gastropoda; family Patellidae; genus Patella; species Patella caerulea. The sequence goes on along the minus strand of JAZGQO010000011.1, from coordinate 62,130,419 downwards.
CAGACATAAATTTACATTACATTGACAGTTGGGATGGAAATGTTGGAATTTATTTTTGAAGAAGATCAGGTATATTTGACAGATAATATGCCTGTGGTAGCAAATTTAATACCACATTTTTTCACCACACACTGAACGATTAAGTTTGCAATTGAATATACTGTGAACTGTTATTAAGTTTCTCTGTATTCTTATATACATGAATACTATATCAATTTTGGGTAAACTTAACCATTTTGTTGAATAATACTCCAATTTCCCTGGTCAAAAAATTTAAATTTCTCAATCGTGGGAGCTACCATCTTTGAAAGTACAAGTGAACCCCATGTACTCAATATAGCAGTACTGTATGGTACTATATTAGATACCATAGGCGTTCTCGTCATGAAAAACCGGGTGATAGATTATTTGTTCAAAATTTAGTTTATTAATTAGTTAAGTTAATTAGTGGTATCAAATCTGATACCGTCGGCGCTAAAGGGTTAAGATACTTGGCACCTCAAGAAATAATTTTATTGAATAGTTTGTATTTTATTTTAATAAATTATTCTGAATACAGGAAAATCCTCCCTTTTCTTTTCTTATTCTGGACATTTTAAATGGCGTAGTCCACGTCATTGTTGGTGATCTTGAACATTTGACAAATTTATGATAGTTGAGAGTTCTTAAGGGCGACAGTGCAGCGACATTAACTAGATTATTAGGCTATAATCTAATATCTTGAGGTCTGAATTGCTATTAAATGGTAATAAACGAAACCATTATAATCATAGAACAATTCATAGAGTTTGTCACATTACTTGAAGTATCCTTATGAAGGCATTATTTAGATATGACACGGTACTCAATCGATATGTTTTCATGCTGTATTCTTAGAGAACGGGTCAAGTGGGATATTACTATACATTATTATTAATAAAATATTAATATTGAAATATTATGAGTGTTTTACAAGTCATTTCAATGCGTTCTTTTTGTATCAATAACGCTATCTGGAAGTTAATATGAATTTAATATAATGTGCAGTTCATGCCTTTTAAAGCAATAAAAACATTACTTCTAAAAAAGTAACAAAGTACATGTATTATTAAACACTGCATGATCTAAACCAGGTAGCAATGGTGGCTTCAAAGTGTTACGGGTTCGACCCCAACTGATAGCTGAGAAAGTTCCTCGGGAATTTTCGGCCTGGTCTCTCCTTTGTTAATCTCGATTTTCCGGCGTGATTTCCCCTTGTCAGTGATGCAGAAGGAGGGCCTGACAAGGACAGTTGCCTTGTCGTTCGGATGGGACGAAAAACCGAGGTCCCGTATACACATTGGAGTGCACGTAAAATATCCCTTGGCAGTTGGAATTCGATATAAGAGTAGGCCGTAGCGCCGCTGCCCGGGCAAAATTTCCCTCATAGCACACTGTATGGCGTATGCCCGTCTTCCATTAGCCCAGGGTAGATGCAAAAGAGGAGGACGTTAAACCCCATTTCATTTCATTTCCTTTGTTAATGGTGCAAGGCAGCAGTCCGACAATATTAGTAAACAAACACACTTCTTCCACTCTTAATATATTCAAACCAAAATGTATCGTATACTTGTACTCAGTTTGATTTAAATACAGATCTATATTTCGTTTCGTTTTTTATTTTTTAGATTGCCTCTACTACCTGAAGATTGGATCGGTTGTAATGGATGGTCGCGTCAGGTTTCATACGAGAGTGGTTTTTGAAAGTTTCTAGTGGTTTATCCACAGTTCCTGGCACAGGACGCCAAAATGTTAGAGGGACGCAATGATAAGCTTTGCGTCGTGGTTTTGAGTTTGTGCGCCCCCTTGAGTTTTTGTGCACCCTCGCAAATAGCAAAAAAAAATCATACGGTTTCAATGTGGTTTTCAACATTATAATCATACTCACAATGCGTAATCAGTGACAAACCCATACCGTGGATCAGATATGCTACAAATCGACTCTATCATGTCCCACACAGCCCAATTGATATTACCCAGCATTTCTGGTAGGGTTTGATTTTTTAAAGACAAACATTTTAGAAACCAATGACGGGCAAAAGTAAATTTGGTAGGGGCTTCCTACTGCATCTGATGTAAGAGGCCCACGATATGTGTCTCCTTCAGCAAGAGCTGGTCACGTTATTTTCTTTTATATATATATACGCCTTACATACTCTGGTTTGGGAACTTAACACGAGAGCTTAACTATCAATGTTTAAGGTGTTTATCGACATAAAATGCGATAAAATCAGTCGGGATTTGCCCATTCAGGTGAAGTAGTCTGATAATATAAACGTTAATATCTGGGGATCGGGTTGGGTATTATATGTTTAAGTCCAACCAACTATATCTCTCGCTTTCCCCTCCGTCGTTTTACAGGTAATTTTAGATATTTATGATCAATATTAAGTCGTGCTCTTAGGCGATGTGAACAACCCACGGCGCCGTCCACTCCTCGCTTATCACCACCAGAACTAGGGAATACCTTCACCAACTCTTAAAGTCAAGATTACCCCTTCACAGAAAACATACAATATGTTTACATTGTTGTATTAGTTACTTGGTATATTTCAATTGCTCTATAATTAATTGTTCTCCTAACAAAGGCAAACCTTACCATCTCCGCAAACCAAAAATACTTGAAAAATATCGCCAATTTCTGTCATCTCCGCAAACCAAAATGCTTTGAAAAGATCGACTTATGCACCTGTTTCTTAACAAAGACAAACCTTGCCTTGTCATTTCCACAAAATATCGTCGTATGCACCGTTTCTTAAAGCGAGAATTTCATATTTCCTAAGACAGTCAAAACATAATTATTTCTATGTCTTTTGCTCAATAGGTTGTCAACTCATTATTATACGATCATAGGCATTATTTTCCATACTTAAACATTTTTCATACCGGAAATAATAACACAATTACCCCCCTCCCTTGTTTTTATATTCCCCCCCAAATCTTTGAATTTGAAGTTGGAAATGACATTTTTATAGATAACATCTATTTTTTAAAATTACTTTTAATGCATTTTGAAAATACAACTTAAAAATATGAAATTCTTGCTTTAACAAGACAAACTCTGTCATCTCCGCAAACAAAACCATTTCTAATAGAGTTGTCTGAAGCATCCCTTTCTTACCGAAACTTCGAATGATCGTGGTATCTGGTTATTGGCAATTCGGATATACCGGCAATTCTCGTATTTAAGCCCTGGGATTAATTTCGAATTTGACCATGTCAGTGATGAAACATTTCTTCTGAAATTAAGCGTAGGGCTCAAATTCGAAAAGTATAATGTACACCAATTTGACGTCACTCCATCACTCTCAACACAAGTGGTTTGAAAATTTAACAGGGAGACCACTCTAAAATAAATCTTAAATTTAAGCCCAGGGGCTTAAATTCGAAATTTATACTCATTATTAAGTAATAACGACAAGGCCTAAATACGAGGATTCCCTGCAGCTGCAACACAGATTTAAATGTAGACAAAAAATAAAAATCATGGAGAGGAAAAAATTGGAAAAGAAAGCAAATGGCACCGATATACTAAAAGGGTAACCGGATGGCGTGCACGATCCCTACTTGTTTTTGATCATATGCACACATTTATCATTTGTTTTGAAAGTTCACATAGCCGACTGTATTTTTAAGTGTATAAAGTGATTTATGTTTATAATTTGATAGGTATATCCGAGTTTAGTTAATATGTCTAAATATGTAAATATTTTGCCATCAATTCATTATATCTGTTAAACTCTTGAAATGCTTACCATTATGTTGAGAGTCAACACACTTCAATACAAATAAATCAAATATAGCGATAAGAAGTTCTTACATTATAGCTTTTTATTTTCATTGGTACTTAAATTAGTCAGGATATTATAAATTACCGTATATAACATAATTAACAATATTATTAAAATACTGTTCTATATTTCGTTTCGTTTTTTTTTTAACTTTCGATGGACTACACTGCTGGCAAGTGATAGTGGAAGTTCACGTCAGAGGTCAAATGAGCGGCTTTTGACCCTATGACGCCAGACAATGATTAACCAAAATGTTCGTGTCGAGAACAGTATTTTCAACATGGTCGATGTGTTCACATGATGCGCAAAAATCCGTTTTTTCGATGATGTCTGTTAATGTCTCTAAATATCGAATATTTAGGGATGTGAAAATACAAGTCTATTTGCCAATTAGTCACAATTTTATACTTGGGTGCCGCGAAGAAAGGTTTTATAACAACAGTTCTAGTTCTTGTCGGTATACTCGGGAGACACTTGGAATTTTCGTGCTTAGTTAGGTAACCTATATAAATAATTAAAATATTGCAAATGTAGATATCAGCTCTGTCAGTAAGTTTATTTCTCGTCTATATTTCGACAAAGTGTGGAATTTAAAACAACCCAAAAACGATGAGCGGCTTTAAGGTAAGAAATCACAATGGTTGGATCATGTCATGTCGAATTATAATACCAAACTCAAAACGTTAAAATGCGTATAGCTCTATTTTGGGGGGCTTAAACTAGGCGAAATGGGTTCAACAGCACATATTAAAGCGACATCTTAGATAAAGCGACATCTATTCACTCTTTTTGATTGTGTTTGTGGTCTCTTAGCATGATGTCTTATCTGTATATTTGTTTTTGTGTAGAATTGTGTGTGGTGCAGTCCCCCTGCACTTACTATTAGATAAAGACCCGGCATCTGTGGCTATGATAGTTAAAAAAATAGATAATGAAAAGAGAATATTTTGAAAATTTCAGTCAGATTACTTCACTCTGAGCCACACTATTGGCGATATTATTATGGGCTAGCCTCGACTCACATTCATACAGTTGTTACGATAATATATAAAGTCTCGATTATCCACTTATACGGTAACCACATCGAACAAAAAATGTATTGAATCCATTAAATATCGCCGGCATCATGCAAGTTAATTAAAGTCTAATTGGTGATTTAGATAACATTTAGATAACATAAAGAAAGACCTGCAATAGATGTACACAGATTTAGTTCTTTATTATTTACTTTTTTAAAGTTTATCACAATTCCTAATGAATTATGCTTGGTGAAAAAAAGCGAACAGTCCAAATTGGACGGCATTTGTATGCGCCTGCTTAGTCCCTTCCACGCGTGCCTTTTTCAAAAATTATTTTCTCGTTTGTGCATCAGTCATTTTTAATTACTCCCGCATTATCCTGAGGGATATATTTTTCGTTGTTCAATACAAATGGCGCTCAAAACCATAAAGTATTGATCATGTACTATTTATAATTTTCATCTGACAACCAGACACATTATCGAAAATAAACATGTCATTGTGATTTAAAAAAAACACAAAACAATTTATATAGAAAACAATCTCTGGTTTATACACATATAGCACGACGTTTCCACAAGTATGTTCTTATCGTTATCAAGTACGAATGAAACGTCGTGCTATAATATGTGTTTAAACCAGTGATTGTTTTCCGTATGAATTGTTTTGTGTTTTTTAATGCGCTCAATTGCTAAATGCTTCTCAAAGATTATATTCATTGTAATTAATTGCCAGATTTTTTATATATATTATTACAGTAAGTACGGTATTTATGATAGAACGAGACAACATTTGTAGGTATATCAGAAGTTATATATCATTACTGTCATAGACTGTCCATTTACAATATAGTCTAAGTGTATATATCTGCCTTATAATACTTTTCTTAAGTTTTATTGCAAATATCTCAGTTATTAGGACTAAAGAATTCAACAGAGAATAGGGTCTGGATAAGACGGGTCAAGATATTTACTGCCGCGGTCGAGTAGTTCACGTCGCCTCAAAGTCGCAATTCTATTCTCTATTTACCCTTTTAATAAACTTAGTATATGATCTTGGCATATGGAGAGAGAGGGAGAGAGAGAGAGAGAGAGAGAGAGAGAGAGGGAGAGAGGGAAGGGGTGGGAGAGGGGATAACATCCACTCGACAGACGCAAACTAGGTCATTTCTAGACTAACATTTGGTTCAATTTTCTTTTCAATAAATCGCTTTGTTGTGGGTGGAAACAGGACCCGGAGGAAATCCACGAGGTTGGACAGACGACCCAAACTCCGTGTCATGTACAAGCAGGAAATCGAAACCACGCCATTTGACTCATTGACAGACCTTAGGATCCAACGCGCACGCGTTAACACGCCCAACCCCCTTTGTCCCGGGAAAAACGATTTAGAAACTGATCAGGGGTAACGGCAGCACTAGTAAACCTCGTGGATTTAAGAACCGAAATTGAAAGTTTGTTCTTTGCACAAATTAGGGGAGAGAGAGAGAGAGAGGGAGAGAGACAAATGGGTTTAATGTCCACTCGACACAAACTAGGTCATTTCGGGACTAACACATGGTTTAATTATATCTTAACAATTCGCTGCACGTAGGGGTCTTCAGCAGTGGGAAGAAACCGTAGGACCCGGAGAAAACCCAGGAAGTTGGACCCTTCTACTTGTCACGTACAACTGTGAATTCGAAACCATGCCAATTGACTCAATGACAGGCGTTATGATGAAGTGCGCACGTGCTAACCACCCCCAAATATACGTTTTCTCTGGGTGCATTGCCAAAGAGAATTACTGAAATTAAACTGTATCAAATTAGTTCCGAAATGACGTAATTTGTTTTGAATGTAGAAGTTATGATAGCCTCCACCTCCGTTTCGCTTGCGTCACATTGAGTATCGGATATCCCGACAAGATTCCGGTGATTAGGTTTAAATACGAAAACACCGATAAAATGTTCTTTTTTTTTACAGAGAATTGAATAACTATTGCTGCATTATTCGCAGAAATGGTCATTATGAATACGTAGCCTATTTAGCCCATTGATAGATTTCAATGCCACCTCTTGCAAACGATGTATGAGAAATCCCGAAAACTAAATGACAGACTAAAATTTAATGGCTTCGACAATCGATGGGTGGAAAAACCCTATTAAAACACGATGTTTATGGTACGAACTCTCTAGTGCATGTCACATGCTTTATTGTGGACTACATATTTTTTGCATGTTTGTAATAACCAGTCGATCTTCATAACACTTGGACACTTCGGAATTTTTCAGGCGGTTTTCCCCATGTAATTGAAGTTGGACGGGTGGTCTGGCGCCTTGTCGTTCAGTTCAATGAATAGAAAAACCGAGGCCACATGTGCACATTGCACTGGCTTGCAGATAGCAGAATTACTGGAAAAGCCACTGTCCGGGGAACATTTCACCGTAAGCGCACTGCATATGTCCGGTTGTGGTAGTATAGAAGGAAGTTAAACATCATTTCACGAACTAATTGGTGTCTGTCTACAAATTCCTCACAATATGCAAACCGATAAAATGTGAACAATGTGGTTAATATTTGAATGAAAGCTACTTAGTAGGCACGAAGAGGTTGAATTTCATCCGATAATGGCTGCCACCATATTACGCCCAATATATAGATAATACTGTCGGCGACATCATTTTGGGCTTATTTATGATCTATTTGGCAACTGTGACATATAGGTGATTATATTTCATAAAGAATCTGATTTTCGATTTTATATGATGATGGTACCTTTATGTTCTAAAGACAAGAAATGTCAGGGTGTTGTCAAGAAACATATCATATAGGTTCCTATCCACTTAAGGCAGACGGCGTTCTAAGAAAATGGCGGGAAAAGTGACAGTGTAATCCGATCGCCTCTTTATGACCATCATTTTATTCCATAATTACTGATCACTTGGGCGCTAACTTTATATTTGTTTACCGAACTACTCCTATTACCGTGGATTATGTCTTCTGCTTACAAGTCTTTTGCTTGCAAGCTTTTCAAACAGTCACGTTCGTTGTCGTCTGCTTGAGTTGTCATTGGCTGCAGAAGTCGCGAGTCGTTTATGCGTCAATACTGTGGCAGGTGAATTGCCACGCGAATCTGTAAACATTGGCGATTGGCTCTAAACACCCGTTTTTGTCGTTCTTTGTGAAAAATCTTATACATGCTTTTGTTCGACACAATGACTCAAATATGTGCATTAACATTACAGGCGTTCCGGAGTGATTTTAACCAAACAATCAACAAGTTTTCAGTCAATGGAAGGAAATGGTCGTCCATTCCGAGGTCCAATAAAGATGTTTTATTAAGAAACACCAAGACCAATTAATGGGGTTTGTTGGGTATGAGGTTTCACGAACGGCGCTACATACAAGAGAATGCCCTGTCATAATGATTTGACGCCCACATCTCTATCCACAAGAATCAATTATAGGGATGTATTTAGGATAGTCGATATGCCCAGCTTAATAGCATGCTGCTCGGGATGGGTTCTGGTTTCAATTAAAGAGAAAGTGTTTTTAAAATTTTAGACGTGAAAATAATTAGCAATGTACAATGAACAGTATGTGTTGTTGTGGGTTTGGTGTGGAGGTGGTGGAAGGGATGGGCGGTTTTAGCACCAGCAAGAAATAAGATATACAAACTCCCCCAAATATTCAATTCGGTATTGCATAAAACATCTTTTGGTGTCCATAGAGCAGACAAAAGAGGATAGCTTTCGTCTATGCATTTTACAATTGTTTAGGTCAGAATATCTTCATATACCGGGGAAACCAAACCGTATTGTTTGTAAATATATTTCAATTTAGGTGTGTATTATTTTATATTTCATATTGGTATTTTAATTACAAGCAAATTAGAGCGTACAAAAACGGTATGAATAATGGACTGGCTTGAATGGAAATATTTCAGGATTATTTTTATGTAAACTTCAAATGGAATTTGTTGGCTTGAATGGAGTACTTGTGAGTGGCTATCTTCTGATAATGGGTTTAACGCACGTAAAAAAAACCCTTGACAGTTGGAATTCGAAATAAGTGTAGGCCGTTGAGGCGATGCCCGGGGACATTTTCTCTCATAGCACATTGCTCAGTCGGTGCAAAAACGTAGGACGTCAAACCCAATTTTATTCATTTTGAAAACGACAAGAGAACATGTATTCCATATAAATGTCTGTTATGTTTATGTTTTAATGTACTCGTACGTGGCAAGGAGTAGGGTCGCCTGTCCAACCTCGTGGGTTTTCTCCGAGTACTCTGGTTTCCTCCCACTGCTAAAGACCCCTACGCGCACGCGAATTATTGAAATAACAAACGCCCACTCGACACAAACTAGGTCATTTCGGGACTAACATATGGTTAAATAGGGGTCTTTAGCAGTGGGGGGGGCGGAGAAAACCCATGTGGTTTGACAGGCGACCCTACTCCTTGCCACGTACAACCGGGGGTTCGAAACCACGCCAGTTGACTCAATGGCTGGCCGTATGATACAGCGCGCGTACGCATCCCCCACCCCCGGCAAAAAAACAAAACAAAATAGAACTCATAAGCAAATCAATTTCAAATAATTATTTTAATAATCGTCTATAAATACCGGTTTTTAGTTTTTTTACATTTCATATTTCTAAAAATAAATTTGATCTATTAGAATAAATATTATTTATAAAAAAAAAATCTATGTTGGTCAAACCAAATAAATGTAACAAATGTCTTTCTAGAATTAATATACCATAATGAAAATATAACAAAAATGTTAAACTCCATTCCTACCCTATACAGACAACAAAAAAAATGCACCAGTATTTTCATTTTAACCGCACATGCTAAAGATATCATTCGCAAGCTTGGCTTACATTTTCTATGAATTACAAAATCTTATTTTGTGGGACTAAATTCGCATAATTTATGGCGATATAAAAATTATCGCTTCAATTTGATTTGAGACAAATATTTAGGAAGGTTACATTAAATAGTTTCTATATAAATTGGTGAGTTGTTAGAACTGGATTTAGAAATGGCTATGGTGTTCCGCCTTAATCAGTCAGTGGCCAAATATGTTTTTAAACGATATGATATGTCCTGGAACTCATACAAAACCAGAATGATTCATCCTGCCACTTGCGTACTTTTTAATTTTTCCACGGCTCGACATAAGGCCGTTATATTACCCGACCCGAACCCAACTGCTCCTCGCCTTTGGATTATTTCCAGGAAGAAAGTGTCTTGATTAAATATCGGTTTTGTAAACATCTGCATGAGGTACCTGGAAATATGTAATTCATAAATTCATGTATAGCTGACGGAATTTTATATTAAAATGAATTAGAATTGATGATCAATTGGAATACTATAAATACTAAAGATCATTGTACATACAAAATTATAAGCGAATACTTATCGAAACGAAATGAAATGGAGTTTAACGTCCTACTGTTCTACTCCGAACTGGACTAATAAAGACTGCATACACCATACAGTGTGCTATAAGGGAATTTTTTGATGGACATATCGAATTCCAACTATCAAGGGTTATTTTAATTGTATGCCAATGTATACACGCGACTCGATTTTTCGTCTCATCCGAACGACTAGACATCTGCTCTTGTCAGGCCCCCCATCCTCCATCATTGACAAGGGAGAACCAAGCTGGAAAATCTAGATGAATTTTCTCAGTCAATGCAGGGATCTAACCCCCCACTTCTTGTCCAACGAGCCAACGTCTTACCTACCGCGATCCCCTCTGATATAGAGCTACAAAACGTGCATACGCTAATTTCATTTATCCTCACTGGATTCATCTTCGTTCACCCAGTGTGTTTTATCAGCTGGAATTTAGGATGGAATATATAAGTTAGTAATCGATGATGACTTGTCTAGATTTGTCGCCTAGTATATAGGTCTCAATGTACAATTATTCGTAGGTGAAAAATAGTGCTATTATGACAACAACATATAAGAGCTTACTTTTCCGGAAGGTCATTATTAGGAGGCTGGTCTTCTGAATCTAGTAAAATACCTAAACATTTTATAGTTTTTATATCTTCTATTAAAGAATCTCCCAATTCTTCTACCTGAAATACCAACAATTTATAAAATACCTGAAATCGTTACTGGACTTGACGATAAAAAAAATATAACCAAAAAGAAACACTTCTTTTCATAAATAATTAATGTTTAAGAAATGTGATTCTCATATATATTTTTGCAATAGAAGAACTTTTATTTTACTTTAATCCCCAAAATTTTTTTTAAAGATTTGTCATTTGTTTGGATTTTTTTTAATAAACAATATTTTACATTCCGGGTATTTGAATGGGATCGGGGAAGTGGGAACAGACTTAGCCTATGTAAAGCCGGTCTTATCTGTCATTGTTCAATAAGTAAATAATATCATAGATAAACATAATTATTGATTTGTATTCAAACTTACCTTCTTCAGAAAATAAGCCTGTTAAGGAAAAAAAAGAAGATAAGATTATATAGGCCTAATATAAATAATAAATAAGTTCGAAATACCATTTGCTGTGAAAAAATCGTAATGATTTTTACATGCATAAAATCTATAAACGATTAACAAAATATTTAAATAAAGGAAAAAAATAAATTAATCTTGTGAGGCGAAGCAATATTTTTTTTTAATTGTCATGATATTCTTATTACTAATGGAATGGTCCCACAAAACCCCTCGTCGGCCTATCAATAGGGGCTAATTAGGAATATATCATCAGTCCATCTATTCTTAAAAAACACAGATCCTATTTCGTTTCCTTTATTATAGTTCAAAATTTCGTTTAACTTGACTTCATAACACTAGGATCGGGAGGAGTTGTTATATAACAGAAGTTCTAGTTGATGTGAAGAATTACCCAATGAAAAGATCTGCTATGGCAAGTGCTTGGCCTGCTCTGCGCGGAACTGTGTGTAAACCACTTGAAACGTCAACGCCGATTGATTAATCAATGTCTGACGTCATAGGGTGAAAAGCCTCTCATAGGACCCCATGACACGAACTACGAATACAACCAGTCGGTTCTGCATATAGTGTAAGCCATCAAAAGTATAAAAAAAAAACGAAACGAAATATAAATCTGATTTTCAGTGAACTCATTTTCAAAATTAAAAACTACCTACCTCTTCATAGTAAGTATAAGGTGGTTCTACAAACTGTACATTATTATGTTTTAAGGTCTTTATGGTATTTATTATATCATCGGTATGTAAACCGACATGCTGTACACCGGGGCCATTATGTTGTTTCATAAAGGTTTTAACATGGCTGTGACCTTCATTAGAAAAAAACAAACAATAATATACTTTGCAAGATTAATCAATCAAAAAAAAAAATGCACACATACACACACACATAAAAATGCATGTATTTTCTAAAAAAAAATAGGAACAATAATAAGTCGGAGGCCCACAAGTAGAATATTCAATCGATCTAACTCTTAAAATCATTCCTGCAAAGTATATTCGAAAGATAGGCTGGCACTGCCAAGCAGGATATGCCCACATTTTCGAGAGATGGACAGAGAACAAACAATACCGAAAGTGATTTTTCCTACATCATTAAGTCCTGTATTTCATACTGTATTGGCAGCAACCATTTAGTTGGTCAGTTCCAGTCTGATATTCATGAAATTCGAAGCCGACAATGATTATGGTGTGACGGTACACAACCTAGAAATGTGACTTTTCATCAAAATCGGATAAGAATTGTGACCTGTAGAGAGCCCACAACCATGATATACCATATTTTTACACTATTCACGTACAAACGGCGACCATTTCGTCCGGCAATTTTGGTACGATTTTCACGAAATTAGAACTCAACCTTCCTCATCAAAATCGAATTAAAATTGTGACCTATACAGGGTCCACAACCATGATATATCATTTTTTTTAACAGTATTCGTGTACAAACGGCGGCCATTTTGTCTGTCAATTTTGGTCCGATTTTCCCGAAATTCGAACTCAACCTTCCTTAGGGTGTAACGGTGATATAATCAAACGGTTTAAATCGAATTATAATTGTGACCTCCAGAGGGACCACAAGCTAAAAAGGGTGATTTTTCGGACAATCAGGGGCCATAATTCAGGAAATTACATTCCGATAGCCGAAAATATCGAAAGGAACCAAGATCTGTGGGTTACAAACATGCGTGTCAAGTTTCATCAAAATCGGTTCAAAATTGTGACCTCTATAGGGTCCACAAGCTAAAAACGTGATTTTTCGTACAATCAGGGGCCATAATCCATGAAGTTTTGATCCGATACATGCCAATATGGAAAGCAGCCGAGATCTTTTGGGGATAAACCTATATTTCAAGTTTCGTCAAAATCGGATAAGAATTGTGACCTGTAGAGAGTCCACAAACAAATTGTGGACGGACAGGCGGACGGACAGGGGCGACGACATAATACGTCCACATGAAAATGTGGGCGTATGAAAACGATTCACTAAACATTAAGTTCGAGTGCGATTCCAATATAAATTTACGATTTAAGGTCCAAAAATTCAGAATTCGAAAGGCTTTTACGTTAATCCATATTTTCAGAAGATAAACATCATTATTGCTTTAAATAGACCAATATTGAATTATAATTCGTGTTTTTAATTTAGACTATTAGGGATAACATTGAGTTAGAGGTTTAGCTCCGTTAACAACACCATCCAGTTTTACAAACTTCTATCAAGTTCAAGAATTGCGACCCGTCGAGTGTTCACGGTATATTATGGACGGACATCGGCGTACAAAATTCAGCATGTACTGTATACATGTCTAATACGTGTGCATGCGCTTTTGAAGATTCGAGAGATACCGAGAGAAATGGGGTTTAACGTCCACTCGACATAAACTAGGTCATTTCGGGACTAACATATAACTTTTTTATTTCAATAATTCGCTAGCGCGTAGGGGATTTTAGCATTGGTATGTGGGGAAACCGGAGTAACCGGAGAAAACTCAAGATTTGAAGATTCGATCCAATTTCGTAAAACGAATCAGACGCGTCATAACAAGACCTTAAAATACGGGATTGTAATAAAATTTGTAAAGGCTCTGAACACATCGTTTGAGGAAGCGATTGCAAACTAAAATGGTTCAATTCCGTTCAGTATTTACAAAGTTATGACTAATTGAAAATGTGTCGTTTGCAGGAGATACAAACAGGGTATGGTTAAACGTCAGCGTCACCTACGTTACAAAATTTTAAAATGGGTTGCTGTTTAATCCCTTTGAATCCAAGCCTGGACATTATCTGTCATTTCTTTTATTCTAATTTGTCTAAAAAATTTCAAATAATGTTTGGGCACATTTTATCGTGGATTAAAACCCGAAAAAAAAAAATCCCTGCAAAAGGTAAATGACTGACAGAGACTTTAATATAAAACAATAAATAACAGACGTATGATATAAATCATAAATCAAAATACGTCACAGACTAAATAATTCATAATGAACACTAATTTTAAACATTCAAAATTAGATGATAAACCATTTTTTTTTTTCAATATATATTTATTATAATATATTCACCTGAGTTACCAAATGGTTCAGCTATCACAAACGTTAGTTTATTTTTGCCAGGAAATGTTAAACCTGTCTCTGAACACTTCCAGTAGTCAAAAGCAGACAACCTTAAACCAACATTGGGGCCTTTAACTACTAAGCTTCCATCTGGATCATCTCTGGCAATAGAACAATTACATTCGATTTTAAGAATTTTCAATCATTGTAATAGCATTTTACATTATCCTTTCTGACATCGAAAATGAAAGGTTTAACAGCCACGCGTTTTAATATCAATTCACAACACGTTAAATCTTTGACTTTGAGTCAGTTGGTGCTGGTAGTGTTCAACTTCAACGCGGTTAGTGAACCATGCAAAATGGCTTACGCCTAGATCAGTAGCCAATTTTCAATCATTTGAGACTTTTGGCAAGCAGAATTTGTCGCATCCGTATCGCCTATCCTTATCGTATAGGTGATACGTTGCCTCAATGTAGTTTAAGAGTTTGGGCAGATTTTCGCATCGCACACGTATGCGTCGCTGAGCTGAGCTTAGTTCTATTACTGCATGATTGCAGATCAACTACTAACATCAACGTCAGTACTAGTCAAGTGCATGGCCAACAAATTACTGAGGGGAATGAAGTCGCTCGACAACAATGTTTGTCTTCACTAAACGAAAGTTTAAACGCCGTTACCATAGAATAAAATCATTTACAAATTTGCAAGGTCCCACCTCCCCCAATTTAGCACGTCGTTCAATCAGCATGCAGACAGACATACAAGAAAAGTACAATGTATGAAAATTCCGAGACAAAACACAAAAAATAATGATTAAATTCCATTCTTTATGGTGGTTAAAATCACATCCAATATACACCTTCGTGTTCTTGGATACACATAGATTCATAAAAGCGCTATGATAAAATATTTCAGCGTCTAAATGTAGCAAAAAAGACGGTACAAAGACGACAATGTTATACGGACCTTTCCCGTAAGAAAGCGGTTTGATACATGCTGCCGTATCCGTGTGTCGTATCACTTATGAGAAATACACACACATTGATGACGTCGGACACAAAATCCATACGGATACGCGATGCGGACCAGGAATTTACGCTTGCCAAAAGTCTCTGTTGACATTAGCCAACACGTAAGTCTATGGTTATTCTAGAGCTGGTATCATTTACATACAATTTTTGTGGAAAGCAATCTGATTAAAAATACAGGGGCCTGTTTGACGAAATTTTTAACAAAGATAAAATCCACATTTTAGTAATTTGATTGGATAATATTAGATTGACTTTAGTGTTTAGCCAATCAAAATTGATGAATCTACTAAAACCTAAGGATTTTACCTTTAGTTTAGTTAAGATTTCGAGAAACAGGGCACTGGTCTATATTTCGTTAGGTTTTTTTTTTTTTTTTTTTTTTTTTATTTTACCTTTAGTTAAGATTTTGAGAAGCAGGGCACTGGTCCATATTTAGTTTCGTTTTCTTACACGTTCGTTGGCCTCCACCACTTGACGATCTCATCGGTTGCAGTGGGAGGTCGCGTCAGGCGTCATGCGACCAACCGTAGACACTATGACGTCAGACATTTGATTAACCAATCAGCGCTGATGTTTCTAGTGGGATACCCACAGTTCCATGCACCGTAATCCAATAACTCGCCGCAACACGCCATTTTATTGGCTAATCTCTCACATCAACCAGAACGCGGGTTATATAACAACTCTTCCGGGTCCCAGAGCAGTAAAGACGTGTAAAACGAAATTTTGAACCATCAAAAACGAAACGAAATATCTGTGTTTCAATCAGATTGTGTGGAGAGTGATGATGAATATTAAATCGAGAGGGGGTAATAGGTTGTGTATTCCACATAAGTCAATATTTCACGTTTTATTTGAATCTTGAGAATCACTGCATCTAACATGAAGTTTAGTTGCATGGTGATTTCACAAAAGTACATAACATGAATTTTATTTATAGGTAGAAATATAGGTACGAACCTGTTTAAAGAGAAGGGCATCATACCAAAACATTTCTCATACCACGCCAATACAGAAGGCGAACGTCCAGTTTCACAGACAAAGGTTACATGATCAACATGGGTTATATCTATATTAGATTTGATAGAAGAATTCAATGATATACTAAAGGGCGATGGGTCGTTGAAGCCAGGCAACAGCTGCCCTTTAAAGTTATTTCTCTGAACTAATGAATGTACAATATTCTCCAAACAAGATTTTACAGTGGCGATCAATATTTCTCCATTTTGATTTGATACTTTTTGAATCGGTTTTATCATGATTACTCCGCATTTCTCTAATTTTTCTAAATATTTTTCTAAATTGTTCACTTCCAAAGCCACGTTGCTGACAGTGCTAATGCGTGTTTGAAACGTATCAGCCGATCCAGAATCATCAACCCATCCGTCATTTGCAGTTACACCGGTGACATACGGATCGGCGGCTAGTTTACGACGGTTGCTGTCAGAGAACTCAATTGGTTTTATCTCTGTGACAATAAAATTACATTCTCTTGATTTTAATGACCATTGATGACTTATGTCATTATCCCTTTCTCCGATAACACGAAAACCATACTTCATAACAAATTCTGTAACCATTTTCTCACCATCCGAGACCCGCATTTCAAGGTGGTGAAGGGCACACCGGTGAGCAGCCGACTCCATTGTTGCTTTCAGCAGACGATCACGAGTTGGAACGATCTAATACCACCTGCAAGTCAATAAGACTTTATTTTCCATAACTATATCCAAATATCCCGACATATATAATACATATTTCAGCAACGGTTTTCTTTTTCAGGCTCGTACCCTCACACTTGTCTTTCCATGACATCGAACATCAACAAACACGAGTGGTTAACGTGCTCAACAGAAAGGTCATGGATTACGAAACGCACATCTGAGCTTCAGCTTATGCAAGGTGTCAACTTTATGTCATCATTCGTAGCCATTCTCCTTACCGAACATAATTTGCAAACATGTAATATTTGATTTGCATGAACCATTATATATAGACAAATTATTGAAAATATAGATTTGAGCGGTCGCAGAAAAAAAAAAATTACATAAACAGCAATGAATAAAAGGGACACAACTCCAGTTATTGAGGTTAATTTTACATTTTGTGACAGAAAACTATTTAACTATTTAAGATAATATTTTATGTAATAGCCCACAGTTGCTACCAATAATAACCCATAGGGTTTGTAGTAGTGGGATTATGACTAACAGTAGCCTAGGCCTACAATATCCTCTAGAACCGATTAAGGGCCAAAGTATGACTGGGCGGAAGCTGGAGGCCCCCAAAATACCAGGTAGCCTACTGTCTTTAACCCTCCAACAATACATTGTATTCGAAATAGATTTTTCCGCTCGATAATTCTTAATGAAACTTGCTTGGTTGCTAATGTAAACTAAAAGCCCATTTGTAGACAGTTGTAGTCTCTTTTCAAGAACCACACTTGAATCAATCATCCAGGTTGCGTTGTGACTGTCCATGTTATGGATAGCTTCATCTATAGGCTACCACAATTTTCTGTGAATTTAACTGAGGGTTATTCTTAGAGAAAATTATGTAAAACAGGAGAAAGTTATAAACAAATGGAATGAAATGAAATGGGTTTCAACATCATACGCCATACAGTGTGCTATGAGGCAGTGGCACTATGGTCTACTCTTGTATCGAATTCCAACTGACAAGGGATCTTTTACGTTCATGCCAATGTATACACAGGACCTCTGTTTTTCATACCATCCAAACAACTAGACAGCTGTCCTTTGTCAGACCCCCTGTCCTGTACCGTTGACAGGAGGAAAGCACTTTGGGAAATACCAATGAACGTTTCGTCAATGCAGTAATCGAACAGCGCCTTACCCACTTAGCCATCGTGACTCCAAATAATAAACAACATAGCACAGTGAAACATACAAAGGAAGCAAGAGATATTTTCTTTTAAATTATTTATTTACAAAACAATATATATGACACAAAAACAACTACGAATTGGACAGAAGAACAAGATAATAATGATTGGACACAGACACACAAATATATGTAATATGTAAATATACATTTAAACATAGATTAAACAAATCACATTCCTTTACAAATCATAAATAATAATAATAATAATCCAAGTCATATGTACTATATATAAACACTATTTTTACCAGTACTTTAATATACTATATAAACACTGTGGTACTTGTACTTTAAAGATGCATTATGCAGGAACTAAATCTTCCTAATGTGGTTCTTTATTTTCAATTCAGAGAGAGAGAGAAATGGGGTTTGACGTCACTCGACACAAACTAGGTCATTTTGGGACTAACATATGGTTTTAATTTTTTTATTTCAATAATTCGCTTGCGTGTAGGGGTCTTTAGCAGTGGTAGGAAAACGGAGTGCCCGGGGGAAACCCACGAGGTTGAGAAGGCGCCCCTATATCCATGACACATACGCTCACACCAGGGCTCGAAACCACAGCCGCAAGCCAGAGGTGATCAGCCAGCTAGAGGACGAAGCACTGCACTCTAGACCACTAGGTCGTCCCACCCCCTATTTTTGATTCAAATGCTATATATTTAGACATTGATACACATGATAAGCCCATAATCAACTCTCTAGATCATCAGATCGACGTAATTTACATGGATTAGAATATTT
Organism: Patella caerulea; assembly: GCA_036850965.1. Classification (NCBI taxonomy): domain Eukaryota; kingdom Metazoa; phylum Mollusca; class Gastropoda; family Patellidae; genus Patella; species Patella caerulea. The sequence continues at coordinate 62,111,365 of JAZGQO010000011.1, read as the reverse complement.
GTGAGATTTAAAACTTTAACAATAAAATGGATAAACAGAATTCAGTTTACATTGTCAAGTACCGTTGTTACCATAATAAACAATCAATGTAACATCTTTAAATAGTCATAACTTAGCTCAAAATAAAAGTAATTTGAACGAAATTTTCAATTGAACAATCATAGCAAGGATGGCTAACTTTTTATCTAAATCTTACATAATGCATCTTTAATAAAAAATAATATTCCACATTGATCAATAATAATGTTTAACACATACATCGGCTGCGACATTTAATATCCATTAGTTAACAAAATTGGTTAAAACATCAACATGAAAACCTTATATACCCACAAATAAAATGTACTTATTATATATACATCATAAAAAACGAGGATCAATTTCAAATCTTCCTTATAAATGCTGAACTTTGTTCAATTAATTACACTTTTAATTTTTTTTTTCTAAAAAAAAATATGATAAAATTGTTGATTGTGATGAATAATCAAGATACAAAAATGATATCATATGGAGAATTATATCATTAATTAAACATGAGGTTAAAGAACAAAGCAGTCATTGTGTCCTATGATAAACATTTATATTTCATGAACATAGGTTGTCTGTAATATCTACAATACTGATTGAAAGATGAGTATGGTGAACAAGGCAGGGTATGTGTTGTGTAGTCTATATAGACAGACCAATCATTTCTTTCAGAGGTTGGAAATTGTCATAGCTATCATTTTTTTAATGTGGTTCTGGTATATAAAATGACAAAAAAATGATTGTGTACCACATATTATAAAACATCAAGGGTAGAGAAAGAAATGCAGTTTAAGTCAACCGGACACAAACTGGTACATTTCGGCAACCCTACTCCATGTCATGTACAAGCGGGAATCGATACAACAAAACTTGACACAATAACAGACCTTATGATCAAATGTGCACACGTTAAACATTCGATCGTCCAACCCACCAAAATCAAAATTCTTGGTTGCTCATCTCAGAACCTTTGTGTTCCAAATATTAACATTTTGAAATTCTAAATAAATCATTTTTCATGAGAGCTGTGTTGCTTTTTATTTATCATGCTACCGAAACACAAAAAATAAATTGGGTTGGTCTATATCATTTATAAAATTATGTATTTTACAATTTTGTTTTCTAGCTTTGTCCAAAGATATGTTAGGCATTTCCGTTCAAAAAAATAATCGATTTCTAGAAGTAATCAAGTAATAATCATTATTACTTTTAGGACATCAGTTTCCAATAACTATAAAGTGGCCTGTATGCATTTGATGCAGCAAAGACTTATGTAGAAATCTTCAGAATTTCAACAGATATTTTCAACAAATTCTAAAATGTTCATTTTTAGTTGATCAAAAAGTTTTTGTAATGTGTAGCCATTATTCATAACACTATGAACACTGTGATGAATAAATATATGTAAACATTTTTTAAATACTTTTAAGTGTTTATTACGAGATCACACCTTTGAATATCTAGGGTCAGTTTCCACAAACATCTTGAAATGTTGCTGTGCTTTAGTTTAGAAGTAGATTTGTATAGCCTCTGTAGATATCTGTTCAACTGGACAGTATGGACACTTCACCCTGAAAATGTTCATTAAAAATGAAATTTTACAAAAGTCTCACCAGGTCAGTTAAGCGCAATAGGAGAGAGAGAGAGAGAGAGAGAGAGAGAGAGAGAGAGCAGTTTATCCACCACTCACACAAACAAGGTCATTAAGGGACCAACATATACTTCAATTCTATTTCAATAATTCGCATGCACATAGGGGTCTTTAGCAGTGGATGAAAACTGAAGGACCCTGAGAAATCCCACTAGGTTGGACAAGTGACCCTAATACTTGTCATGAATCAAAACCACGCCATTACCCATTCGGTTACCCAACCAACCCGGAGTAAAAAAAGGGTTTGTGGATCCGTAGAAAGATTAGATTAGTTTCGCTCTGGTTAGGTACAATTGTAATAACTATATCTAAGCGATTTTTTATAATAACAGGTTTAATCAAACACCCTGTACTTACTTATTGCCACTTGATAGTTTGTTTAAGGCATCTTTAGAGATAACATGGCCACAGACGAGTCTCATAGGTGGATTATTCTCGTTACTCTGTTGTCGTAAGATTGGGCAGGCAAATATAGAGTGATAATGATATTCTTTACCCAGTTCAATTTCAACCTGAAATATATAAATTAAATGTGCGTTGTCTCAGTGAGTAACATACTGGATCACTGACCAGAAAGTCTGAGGTTTTCGGAACGTTCTCCAGGGTTTCTCAGTGATGCAGAATGGAGGGTCTGGAAAGATACAGAGTCTAGTCGTTCAGATGGGATGAATAATCAAGGTCCTGTGTATTCATTGGCCCCACCTTTGACTAATAAGTAAGTTCTTTGGAATTTTCCAACCTGGTTTCTTTTTGTCAGTGGTGAAGGGTCCAAAAAATTAAGGTCCTGTGTATACCACTGACAATATGGTAAAAATTCCTTTGATACTTGAAAACTGTAGATAAACCTGCTGCTAGGACCAAATATCCCTCACATAGCCCACTGCATGGAGTTTGCCTGTCTGCATTAACCCAGCTCGTATAGAAAACTAAGAAACATAGCGGATTTCATTTCGTGGAGTGGGTGGGGGGTGTCTTATAATGTTAATAAATTTTCCCCCTATATCTAAAAAATTCCATATACTAATACTACTCATTGTTTCTGAAGTTCTGGTCTAGACGTACACATAATATCACACAGATCAACGGTGCTACAATCACTGATACAGATTACATCGATGTGACTTAATGAGCCAATAATATTAACTTTTTTCCTTCAATAAATTAATTACTAAAACATTTGCTTTATTTATTAGAAGTATTTGTAAGTAATTATTATTGCCTATTTAGTGTAAATGGGTATTAAAATGAGTAAAAGGCACCATTCTGCCAGACCCAGTAACGTCTTATGTAAACAATGCATGTGCCATTGAACCAATGTTTGATGTCACGTGATGTGATGTCAGTGTTCAAGGAAGTCATCCTTTTAGAAGACTTTCGTAATCCTCTGTGAAACAGATTGACAAGACATCAGAAGACAAGAAGGCAGCCATAAAATAAATAACAAATAATACATGTACATGTACTTACGGGCAACTCATCTTTGCTGCTCCAAACTGAGGCTACTTGTCTCTGCTGCATGACTTGTTTAATGCTGAGTAAGGGAGGTAATGCTTTACAACCAGCACGGATACTGAAATACATAGGAAAGATTTCACTAGAAATACATCTAGGAAAGACTTCTCTAGTAATAAACAGGAAAGACCTTTCTAGAAATACAATAACATTTCAAAAGTAATATATATGTAAATTTTGTCTGGACAGTGGCGCTACAGCCTTCTTTTATATCAAATTCCAATTGCCAAAGGATTTTTTACGTGCAAGCCAATGTGTACACGGGACCTCAGTTTTTGTCCCATCCGAACGACGAGACAGCTGTCCTTGTCAGACGCTTCGGGGGGAAATAGGATGTAACACAGATATATTATATTTCAATATGAGAAGGAGAGAGAGAGAAATGGGGTTTAACGTCCACTCGACACAAACTAGGTTATTTCGGAACTAACGTATGGTTTAATTTTATTTCAATAATTCGCTTGCGCGTAGGGGTCTTTAGCAGTGGGAGGAAACCGGAGTGCCCAGACTAAACCTGCGAGATTGAGAAGGTGCCCCCTATCTCCATGCCCCATATGCTCACAGCCGCAAGCCAGGGGTGACTGGCCAGCTAGATGTCGAAGCGCGGCACTCTAGACCACTAGGCCATCCCAACCCCCCTTATTTTAATATAAAATATGCTTTGAAATAATAAACATAGATTCATAGATCAAAAAATAAGTCACATTTGTTTCCTTGGAAATTTCCAATTACAGACTTTTGAAAGATATCACAAGCAGTTGTTCTGGAAATAAAAGTCAGGGATAGAAGGAGAACCTGATTTCAAAATCTGTTGTCTTAGGGCCAGTCCTGGATTATGCATTAGGATGCAAGACTTGAAATTTTGTGCAGGATAAAAAGACTAAACTTACCCAACACTGAGAGGACTTTCTACTGATAAACCCATCAAGGCACAAGCATCTCTGGTAAACACATCACAAATTTCTTCCCAATACATTGGTTCAAGCAGAGAAATATATGGAGAATTTTCAATACCTTGTGGCAAGTATAATAAGCTGCCCATTAATACTTGGAGTTCTACAAAAACATCAAAGGAAATATTACTAAGTAATATGTAAATTTATTTTACAAGGAAGGTTGATGCTGATCAAATTTTGTGTACGGTATCAAAAATCAATCACCGTAGTTTCTGGGTTGTTTTGATAATGATCTACAAAACTATATTTGTATGAACCAGGTGTTAGAAACATTAAGAAAGAGGGTCTTTTTTAACCCGAACAGACTATGAACTGTATTGTATATCTTTTGAAGTAAAAGACATTTATTAAAGTACATTGAATAACGACAAGCTACTCAAAACTATCAAATTCAGTAAAGCTGACATGTAAATATTGATCGTAATTGCCCTCAAATCTCCAGTGACACAGTCAACATGGATAAACGACTGAAGCCACATGACGTTCAGTCAAAACAATGAAACCAATTTGGTTGTAGTATCATGTGACTTGTAAACGGGTTCCTATTGGCTAGATCAGCCTGTGGTAAAATCTCACATAGATGAACATGTCACCAAAGACTGTAAAAAAAAGGCTTCACAACCAGTTGACAAGCAAAAAATGTGCAACATTCAAAAGGCTTCGCAACCAGTTGAAAAGCAGATAATGTGCGACAGTCAAAATTCACGTCGTCAATTAAAATCAGAATTTAGTCATCATAAAGATAACATAAGCCTGGCTAAATATGTCCACTGATTATAAGAGTACCCACCCCTGGCATGTTGAGATCCAAACATAGCAAAATTTCTGGAGTATGACAGTGCTTCTTTCTGACGTCTTGTACCTTCTTTTATAAGTTCAATAAACCTTAATCTGTGTAACTTAAACTCCAGAGAACTCCTCTGCGCTATTAGTATATCACGATTCATACAAGCCCATCTGAAAAATAATAATTACTTCATTCATTGCTTCAATGATCAAATATCGTAAATGGTTACCTTTTTGCGTTCCCTGAGCATGGTTTGAGTGATATAGGAAGACCTTGCAAACTACAATATTTGCTTAGTATTTACAAAATTATGACGCAGTGAAAATGAAATTGACACGCACGTAAAAGATCCCTCAGCAGTTGGAATTCAATATAAGAGTAAGCTGCAGTGCCACTATCTGGGCAAAATTCCCTCATAGCACACTGTATGGCATATGCCTGTCTTCATTAACTCAATCAGAGTAGGACATAAAATCCCATTTTTTTCAATTCATTTCTTTTGTGTATGTATATTTAAAGTTACATTATGGGAGATTTTTATAAGGATTTAGCCATTCTTGCTATAATAGTTCGAAAATAGATGATGAAACAAGAATATATTGAAAATTTCAGTCAAATTACTTCATTCTGAACATAGTTACTACCAGTGTAATGTTTGACTAGAAATGGGGTTGAATTGCATCTTCACCGATTCTTCGAATGGCCGATCGTCGATTGACAGGCCTTAACTCCACCTACATAGTCTCGATTATCAAGTAATGTTTAAACGGCATCTAGTGAAGTTTGTGTATAGCCTTGGTCATCGCTGTCTTTTATGAATAATTTCCGGAAGTATGATGACGTCAACGTAACGAAGAAACCCCGCCCACGACGCCATTGTGATTAAATCACTCTACGAAATCCTGTTTAAATCCGAGCACAATCAAAGCCATCCGTGGGTCTACGGAGTTGATCTAATTTATAATTTCTATGACATCTGAGGCCCAAAGGAAGACTGACAAAAGTCAATTTTTGCTCTCCAATAATGTATCTTTAAGTTTATTAATATATAATTTTATACAATAATATTTATACATACTCTAAAGCTGGATCTAAATCCCGTTGCTTTAATGCTTCAAGTATTCTGTGTAATTCCAGAAAAGGTTCTTTCCTTGAACTGTCCACTTCTAGTCTAGCATCCTGAAATTACAAGGCATAAATAATCAATACTGTTTGACAGCTTTTCCAAAATCTGTTACCTGTATTCATAGGTCAAAACTCAATTAGAACCGGTAGTGGTTTGAATATTATGACCTTAAATTACCATTCACATGGCTAGTTACACATTTGCTAATTTATGACTACTGTATAACTTCTAACAACTGTACATAATTCCAATACATACTAAACATATGGGAGATTAAAGAGCTGGCAGTTATTGCTATAATAGTTAAAAACTAGATAATTTAAAGGTAATTTGCTGAAAATTTAAGTTAAATTAATCCACTTTGAACCGAGATGTAAGCAATTGAATTTTGAACCTAGCCTCAATCACCATTACTAAAATCGGTAGGGTAAAAACATAGTCTCAATTATCCATTTTTTGATTTAATTATTAATGGACTTAAGCAGCAAATAGGATTCTAATCCCGTAAATATTGCAGGCTAGTGATGCAATCGAGAGTTAATTATGGTCTGGATATGTTAATTAATGTTGAATTAATAACTTAGATATCATTTCAAGCCTAAAGAAAGACGTGTAATTGTCAGATTTAGCTCATGCATAATGTATGTTTAAAAGTTTAAAAGTAATGAATGATGACTGGTTTAATCTAATGTTAAAAATTTTAATCAGTAAATTTCACTGGTTCATTTGTAAACTTTATTGGTTTCTCAATATAATTCACCATAAAATACCATTTCTTGTTTTCGTTTTAAAAAATGTCAATATTTTCAACTTTAACCAGAAACCAACATAAAATTCACCTCAATCTTACCTGTGTCAGCGACTCAGCAATATCCAGCATTCCCTGTCTTAAAAAATGTTCACAAATAACTTCATTTAATAAATTATTATTCTTTGCATTCTCAAATGTGTCTGGTGTAACAGCTGTGAAGTCGGAAATGAAATTCTGAAAAATAATGAAACAAACAGGCTTAATTAAACTGTATATGTATATAGTCAACAGAATACTTGGGTCATTTTGAGGGTAGACGACCGTGTTATTGTGTGTTAATAGCAGCTAACTCGTTAAGTATTCATCCTAAAACTCTTGATGGCTAAATCATTGGGGCCAAAATATCTTGTGTATGTATATTCCATTTTGAGACACCTTAATTGCAAATTGTATTTATTTTATTAGTCATTATAAAAATATTTCATCAACAGATGATCCATGCATTATTTTTACATTTTTAATTTTAACAAGATTGCGTTCTGATACAGAAAAAAGTGAATGACCAGTACAGTGGTTTCCAATTATATTTGTAGTAGATTTCCAACCTTTTTTTTAACTCAAGGAGCCCTTTTGGACATTTTACAAAGATTAAAATAATTTAAATTCTATCTCAACCTACCCTATCCACCGATTTTCCCACTTTGGAAACAGATCCATGTAGTTCTTTGTGTTCTGTACTGACTCTCTGTACAGCATCTCGAACTCGTTTTACTGTCTGGACAAGAATAGCTGACTGTGTAGATGTTATGTCTTGTCCTATTAAAATAAATCAATAATAGTTTTTTTATTGAATTTTATGCTTTTGCCACACTTTAAAACCAATTCCCCCCAAAAAACACAGAATTTAATATACTGCAGTGATTTATATTTATACCATTTGCAAACTGTGTGCATGCAAACAAACTTGTACTTGGTCTTGACAAACCCTGTATTCGTGTTAAACTCATAAATTCGTTCGGGATAATGTAAATTGACGGAAATTTTTAAAATATTCATTTTTCATAACTGTTGGTGGTATCTTATTTGAACTACAGTATGATATCCCAATAATGCCCAGATATTTATCTAAATCTTATGTACATGACATACATGTACCTTTACTATAAAGTATTGTTGAACCAACTAAAGATTTCCTGAAGTCATGATTGTGATAGCTGTCAAATCAATATGAGCTTTAAAACACATTTAAAGTCACTCATATTCATTTTATAAGGCATTCTGGAACCCTTACAAGCAATAATATTGTTAAAGTTGAATCTCTATAAGGAATTCCAATTCCAATCCAAAAATAGTTCAATTCCATGATTAATTTAAAATTTCCCATTTTTGAAATCCTCTGTAAAGATGATGTAAACAAGCCAGTGCCACCTATATTTGTTGGATAAAATCTTTTGATATGCCTCTATTTTATCTGATTGAATCCAAGCTGGGAGATTATCTCCTGTTATAGCTTTGAACCATATGTTAAATAATTCCAGGTATGTTCTTCGAAAATTCAAAATGTAGCTAAAAAAATCAGGGAAAATTTACAGGTTTAACTAGTTTAAGTTTAAAACTTTCGACAATACAAGCCTTCCTGATTGCCAAGACAAAGTGAAAGTGAAAGGATGAAATACATTTTTGTTCATATTAATCCCAGTTGGAATATATAGGCCTAGTGACAAGTCTAAAATGCTGGTATGAGCCACGGGGAAATATATGTATGAACCATCCATTTCAGAAGGCAGATTAACTGGATAATTGCTGAATGAGAATCACGTGGAGTATTAAGCATCGATCCTCATTGACCACAGGCCTGTAAAAAGGAGTCTAGATCAGTAGTATCACTCTACAAGATTTCGCGGAATATTAATATGTAAAACCTGTAATGTAAAATTTAATAAATCTATGTCCTAGAACTAGGCCCAGTGAGTTGAGTGAGTATGAGTTGAAGTAAGTGTGAAAAATAATATGTAAACAAAGAAATTACGATACGAATCTTGACTCCGTTTTAAGGTAAAATCACGATGACGAATTACCTGATTGTAGTTCATTACAAATACTTTGAAGCGAATGAATTAATTCTTCGACAGCTTCGTTACTGTGGTTTCTTAGTCCATTAAATTTCGCCAAAACTCTGTCTAGTTCCCGTTCAACTGCTAAACAGGACTCCATATTTGTTTTCGTGACCTTCACCTTCAATGAATGGACCGTCAATCATTATGCAATCTCGGTCAATCAGACGGTATAATAAATCTACTGGTTTTAGGTTAAGAGTTATTTTCCAGCACATTTGTGGCGTTATTTTGAAAGGAAGATGTGGGGCACAACAAAAGGGCGGGCTCCCCATAAACGAGTTTAGAAATTATAGGCCTATCCACAAATTAACAGATCATTATTTAGATTAATAGTCTTTATTTTATATACCGGTAACTTTAAGACCCTGGCTCACAAACCAGGGTCGCTCTGGTTTGGTGTCGTTTGCAAATACGGATCCTCTAGTCGTTCGCATGGGATTAAAAAACTGACCGGTACTGTGGCAAGCTAAGTAAACCAAAAAAAAAAAAAAAAAAAAAAAAAAGAAATAACGCAGTTGGAACCTGGGGGCGGTAAAATATCACCAGCACACAGATCCCTATTTAGCCCCGTTTGTGCTGAAATATTAGCACCCAAACCCCATTTCAATGTAATTTCAATAATAGATAGCAGCGTGATTTCGATTCCGCGGCGGTACGTGTCTTAAAGGGTCGCCCGTCATGGTCTGGGTGCCCCGGTTTCCTCCCTGCTATACGAGAAAGACCAAGACGCGCAAGCGAACTATTGAAATAAAATATTGAACCATGTGTTAGTACCGAAGTGACTATCCTTTATATTTTCGAGAAACGACCTAGTTGAGTTCACAAAGTATTCACAAAATAGATAGATAGATAGATAGATTTTATTACATAAAACACCCATTTCGGGGAGCATGTAAATAATACATATTATGCATGAAAACAGAAATACATAAAAAGTGAATGTAAAATAGTAAAAGGAATGAAAAACATATAAAAAGTGGATGAAAATTACATAAAGATGAGATGTACATTTATATAGCTTGAACTTAAAATAAAGAGCTCTTCGAATTGTTGATTATTGTTATTATTATATTTTTTTTTTTGTTTATATAGAAGTTTATATGATTTTTTTTTTCTATTGTAGAATTTTTTAGGTCTTCGGACAATGATTTTCAGTTGTTGTGTTGTTATCCGTCACTTTTCCCGGAAGCGACCTAGTTGAGTCCACAGTGGGGAGGTGCGATTATGTAATTAATTCTTCAGTGCAATAGAAATTTCCCCCGGATTAACATCCGGATTTATCATTTTTTGTCAATTTTGTATAAACTTGCAATATTTATATTTAAAGGGAACATGTACGTATGAAATTTAAGCGCCAAAACAGAAGAATGGTGTATTTAATTAACTGGTCTCAAATTTCAGTCAACGTCAAAACCGCTTATCCAAATACGTACGTAGGATTCGATTCACTTTGTTTCGTTTAGTGACCTGATAATCTATTACCGTTCCTTTAGAGATCTATACAGTGCATGACACTCGTTCTGTATTTGATAACGAAAGGTACATTTCACCTACACGTTATTTTTATAAAATAAAAGTAATGTTTTATCCAGACATCACATAATACTGCTTGGGACACAGGCCTCCGTTTCCCGATGAAGACTGGCGGATTTAATTTGTTTAAAAAAACGAATTTTTAAAAAAAAAAAAAAAAAAAATTTCGTTTTTTTAAACAAAAACGTCCTACTCTTCTGCGCCTAACCTATGCTACAGTGTGCTATGAGGGATATTGTGCCCGGACAGCTGCGCTACGGCCTACTCTTATATCGAATTCCAACTGCCAAATGATCTTTTACGCGCACGCCAATGTGTACACGGAACCTCGGTTTTTCGTCCCATCCGAACGACTAGACAGCTGTCCTTATCAGACCCTCCGTTCTGCATCAATGACAAGGGAAACCACGCCGGAAAATCGAGATGAACTTTCTCGGCCAATGCAGGGATCGGACACCCGACCTCCAAGCTAGCGAAACAGCGTCTTACCCACTTGGCCACGTGATCCCTTTAAGAAAACGAATAACAAATCATGTATTGAGTAACTCTGTGCAATCCGACATGGTATGACCATCACATACGAGGTCGGATTAGACGTCCACCGTAGGCCTAGTTGTTCGGCCCAAGGGTGGAAGATTCCAAAGGCTTTTCACACAAATTCAGCAGTTTTATTCTCCAAAAATATAGTCGAGATTGACCCTTTGAATAAGACCTGCAAGATGAAAATGTAATGCTCGCATGCGCCGCTTGGCATGTCATTATATAAGCATAAATATTGTGTCTATTTCATGTTTCCGTGGTGTTTAATTGGCCGTTTAGATAATGCTGTTGCAAGTTTTATGCATACGACTGAGTGCAAACTGTGTACATCTGGTAAGTAAGGTGGCCTGCTTATACAGATATTTCCAATCAATCTTATTATTTGTTTACTTTACACCTAATGTCGGCTACCAAAGGCCACAGCTGATAAGCCTATATAATCTATGAGTGAAATGGGTTGTGTAATAAGTTTTTAAAGTCTGTCTAGCTGTCGGACTCGATTAAAAACAGTCTTGCTCGATCGACATTTAATTATTTTTGTTTGTTCTGTGGTATATGCGCCACAATTCATTTCGTTTTGAGGCTATGCCATTCACCCAGCATGACGTACATTATATCCTTTAATATGAGTTAAATACAATGATTTCTCCCTGGATAAATATTCCTTGAACTTTGAACTGATAATAAACTACACCAAGCTAACTCAGTACAAAAATAAAACATGAACAGAATAATCAAATATATATTGATCAGTTGGTAGGCTTGTCTGTAATTCTTATGGGTGGCTGTTTTCATTAACACTTGTCTAGGACATTAAGGACGAATATGGAGGAGAACAGAGTGACAGAACCAGACAGTGTCTTGACTTACAAGGTTAAGCGTGGAGGAGAAATAAGTGATTATGTGAAACTGGACAAATTGCCAAGATTTGCTCTCCTGACAGACCAAGTTAATGACTTGATATCTAAAAACACTTGGTATGAATTATATGGAGTGGACTGGTTAATAATTGTATTTGGTGTATTGGGTGCATTTATGGGCCTTTCGTGTATGAGTTCTGATTCGTATTTTAAATTTGTAACTGGCGTGCTATTGTATGGTTACTGTCATTCAGTATTATCAACCAAGGGAGGCCACTCGGCTGCGCATGGTGCAGTTGTTAATTCTGTGAGGTGGAACAAGTTCTGGGCAATTTTTTTCGTTGAATTTATTGGATCCTTCTCGGAAGAATTAGCAAATGAGATCCACATTAAAAGTCACCACCCACACACCAATATTATTGGTCACGGGGACTCGAGTACATGGAAAGCTCCCTTCGTTCCAGCATATATTTATATGTTCGTAACACCATTGATTGTGCCCGTCATTACGCCCTTGGTAGCAGTTGCAGGATTGCTTGGAAGATGGAAACATTTGCTGCGGTTTCTTTTGGTTGCATCTACCGGACTAGTAATTAATTTTTTACTGTTGATGAACATATCGAAATTTTCACTTTGGGGTGCCGTTGTCATGACGTTCGTCAGCCGGGCAACCATGTCTATCCCTTATATCCATGTAAATATATTTCAACATATTGGCCTGGCAATGTATTCACCTAAGAGTAGACCAAAAAAGATTTATCAAATGTCAACCGGTGTTCTAAATCTATCCAGAAATTTTCTTCTGGATTATTGTTTCGGCCATGGAATAATAAGTTGTCATGTCGAACACCATCTTTTCCCGCGGCTTTCTGATAACATGTGCTTGAAGATCAAGCCAGTGGTATCCCAGTTTTTGAAACACCATGGATTACCGTATCACGAGTCCGACTATACTCGTCGGATGATTTATTTTGTAAAACAATATAACGATCTTATGGTAAAAGCACCCCCGATAACCCATTTTGTTGGTATTCAATAACGGTTGATTCGTATTTCATGCCATATAGTTATGGGGATTCTTTGATTTCCATTTAAATCACGTCGATGGTCTCATTTTGCAAAATATTCTAGAATAAATGACAAATATTTCAGACCATACGCAACAAACAGCATTCTTACAAAAAATTATACTGGTCTAAAAGTTGCTTAAATCGATAAACCCTTTCTAAAGATTTTATGCCGCCGTCAACAATTCTCTGTAATCTTCTATCCACGGACATCAATGCCAAGGTTGTATCTATTGTAACCTGTGTTTTTTTGTTACACTACCATTTATCAACCTTTAATTTGTGTTAAAAGAGAAATTTGAATAAGAAGGATGTCATTAGTCTTCTACCAAGAAAATAACAACAACAACTAAGTCTATGTAAAATCATGTATACAGACAGATATTATCCCTTGTTGGTGTAAAATAAAAGTAAGAGATCTATTTCGATTTAAATTGTGGGGGAGCGAGGGGGCAATACGTGTAACATAAGTAAGTAAATAAATAAATTGTATTAGTCACAATTTGTACAAGACATTCAAAAACCCAAAGGATCACACCAAAAGTTTATCGATATAATATATCACGTGACCAACCAACCACAAATCTATATAAAAATAGATAACATATTTGATTTGGACATCGACATTGTGCCGAATTATAAAAATTGGCTGTGGAGACTCAAGCTGATAAGATAATAAAAATATTTTAGATTATTCAATATTGATACGTTTGTATGAATATTGGTATTAACATGTAAACAAATGTCCGCCATTTAGGGTTCAGAAAGATCCGTGAAAGTTCAGTTGATAAACAAGTTACACTTACCGATACAGAAGTAATCTCGATTACGTCGTCTTTTCTAATTTTATTTCTGAATTCTGAATGTGTTGTTGCAGTTAGATTTTTAATGTCATCTAGTTTTGTCCATTCCAGTACTTCTGATGCATGAGAAAAAAGAACGCTTATAAAAATCAAATTAGAATTGGCTCCTTTTACGAGAGTATTTCACCAGAGTCTATGTTCCTGTGTGATCATTATTTGAATATACTAAGGTGAAAGGTTGTTTATTATTTTTGTAAAACTAAATTCACGGGGCGCTAGTCTTGTTAGAATGGCAAAGAATGATATTTAAATGACCGATAGCTTTGAATACTTTGGTCGTTTCATTTCTATGGTTACGTATGCAATATGACCCGTGGGGGTGGGTGTACCTGCAGACAGTGGCACTTCCACCTATCTTCTTCGGATACATTGCCATGGGTTCTTCTCCGTGTACAAGTGTGGAACTCAGATTTCCGTACTATCCGAATAACTAGGTACACGTTGTTTGTCAGCCTCGCAGGCGTCACCTTTGATAAGTGAGGGCGTAGCTGGCTGAATGGGTTCACGCGTGTGCTTTTTAAATTAGAAGGGTTGTCATGGTGTCAATCGACGTTATTTGGCGTCCTCATTTGTACGTGACAAGGAGTAGGGTCGTCTTTGTAACCTCGTATGGGTTTTCACCTGACCCCACCCCAATGCTAAAGACCGCTGCCTGGGCACCCCACCCCACTCAATATGTAAGTCCCGCAATTACCTAGTTTGTTGGGATCACGATGGCTTAGTCTGTAGGACGCTGGCACGCTAGACTGGAGGTCGGGTGTTCGAGAAAGTTCATTCGGATTTTCCGGCGTGGTTCCCACTTATTAGTGATACAGAACGGAGACCTGGCAAAGACAGCTGTCTCGCCGTTCGGATGGGACGAAAACTGAGGTCCCGTGTACTGCAATATACGATAGCCTACCTTTTCGTGCGATCAGTTATCATACATCTTGAGATATTTATAATCTGTGATAAATTATTATCATTTTTAATGCAAATATAATTGGCAGACATTTTAATAGATATATGTATCAGATGCGCAGTTTTTATATGTACGGTAATATATTAGTCATTTTAACTGTGATATTCTTTTTTTTCTTTTGTAATTTATAATTGATTTTATAAATGTCGATAATTTTATGAAAAATAAAAAGAAATGTTCATTTTATGACCAAGAATTATTGAGAAACCTCGTTGTTGCATAATGTAGCTTATAGCTGTTGAGTACGCGATATGTTGACGCGCATAGTATGTGAGAGAGAGAAATGGGGTTTAACGTCCACTCGACACAAACCAGGTCATTTCGGGACTAACATATGGTTTCATTTTATTTCAATAATTCGCTTGTGCGTAGGGGTCTTTAGCAGTGGGAGGAAACCGGAGTGCCCGGAGGAAACCCTCGAGGTTGAGAAGGCGCCCCTATCTCCATGCCACATACACTCACACCAGGGCTCGAAACCACAGCCGCAAGCCAGGGATGACTGGCCAGCTAGAGGTCGAAGCGCGCTCTAGACCACTAGGCCATCCCACCCCCCCGCGCATAGTATGGAAATGAAATGAAGTGGTGTTTAACTTCCTACTCTTTTGCACTTAACCTGGGCTAATGGAAGACGGGCATACGCCATACAGTGTGCTATGAGGTAAATTTTGTCCGGGCAGCGGCGCTACGGCCTACTCTTATATCGAATTCCAACTGCCAAGGGATATTTTACGTGCACTCCAATGTGTACACGGGACCTCGGGTTTTCGTCCCATCCGAACGACTAGGCAGCTGTCCTTGTCAGGCCCTCCTTATATATGTATTGTCAGTGGAGAAGAACATTCTGTGGTTTTCAAACCCGGATCTCATTAAGTGTCAGAGATCCGACATGAAAAATGTCACGTCGTTCTAGTTCGGTTAAACAGATGTCCTTTGCACGTAAAATATGTCATTCCTGAAAAAGTTAATCTTGCGATTGCACACCAAGTCACCCTGCGCGTCTAAAGATGACATGGGTATTGTTTTGCTGGGGCGTTAAAACCCCGTGCAGCCTTTTCTTTCTTTAAAATGATATGTATAGGCCACTGTTAGCTCATGAATAAGAAACGTATTCGATTCTCTTTTATATATACGCAATATGTTCATGTGGACGTATATTATCGTTGCCCCAGTCCTTCGGCTCGTCTACAATTTGTCTGTGGACACTCTACAGGTGACAAAACTTGAAATACAGGTTTATCGCCAGAAGATTTCGCTTCCTTTCGAATTTGGCATGAAGTAGATCGAAACTTCATGGATTATGGCCCCTGGCTGTACGAAAAACCACGTTTTAGCTTGTTGATCCCAGATCGATCCTCTTCTTTTGATATTTGTTTATTTTTTGCAATGTCTATTTCTGTCTTGTACGCAGGGTTATCTTGTACATTTTTGTTTTGCGTCTACTGCGGTCCTCCTGCACTTACTATTAGAGGTCACGTGTGATTTTGATGAAACTTGAAATGCATGTTTATGACCCAGAGATCTTGGGTCCTTTCGATATTTGCGTCTATCGGATCGTGGTCCCTCTTGAGGTCACAATTTACTATCCGATTTTTAAAAAAGACGTTCGAGTATATCACCGAGATACAGTAACGATGATTAGGTTCGAATTTCCTGAATATCGGACCAAAACTTTCGAACAAAATGACCGTAACTCGTGCGCAAATTGTGTAAAAAATATAGTGCATTCATAGATTGTGGTCCCACTATATAACCGTCGACTATATAACCGTTTCACGCTTATGATGTTAGAATTTCGTGAAAATCAGACCAAAACTGACCAACAAAATGGCTGCTCCTCGTTCGCAAATTTTGATCCGATTTTAATGAAACTTTAAATTCATGTTTAGATCACAAAGATCTTGGTTCCTTATGATAATTGCGCATATCCAAACGTAACTTCCCTTGGTTGCTCGAAAAATCGCACTTTATGATTTTGGGCAGTTTACTTTGCTAACTATGAAATAATAATTTGTGTTTGTTTCGATTTTACCCGAACAAAGTCGGACATCCCCCATCCCTCCGCTCGTACACCCATGGTTTAACGCCCAACATTTTGTACTCCACCCGGGCTAATTAAGTTGGAAAATACGAAAAAAAAGATGAAATTATATTTTTTGATTTAAACAATATTTTATTCAAATAAGATAGGTGCTGTATACATATACAATTCTGAAGGTAAGGATTCAAAAACAAGCCAAAGGCTTATATTAATTCGTCTCCTTATGTATTGAGTATATTACAAATACAACTGTGATATGTACACTTCTCATACAAAATACGTTTAACAGTACAATATTTAATATTCACACTAATCGTGCATGCAAGTAAATTTAACAGTTAGTGTCACTTACATTGCCTTACTATTTCATAATACGCTTGCTTTGCATCATGTTTTGTGGACGTCAGATGTATATTAACCGAAAAATAATTAATTTAGATGGTATTTTACGATGGTTATTGTAGTCTTTTAGATAAATGTATAAATGTGTGGACTGTATTGAAAATGTGCGTATTTATTTGTAGGGTATTATTGCTATCACCGTTGGTTAATGTTTGTAAGTTAATAAAAATATTTGGTAATGTATTTATAGTTTGGAATCTAACATTGGTAAATTTTGGACAATATAATAAATAATGTTCAGTATCCTCTATATAGTGGCCACAGGAACATGCTGGGTTGTCCGTTAAATTATATTTTTTGTTTGTTTCTATTCCGTCTGTCCAAAAAGACCCCACCCCACCCCAGACTCTTACGCCTGTGGCTTAACGCTGTACATTTTCTGCAACATCCGAGCTAATGGAGGCACCGGGATGGATAAGTAAAAAAAATAACCCGTACAAAATTATCGCTCATAAACTAAATGATAGCTAGCTGTGAAGGTGCTAGCGGTCTGTTGCGGGTCTCTTAGTTCGGAATGAAATGGACGCTGACACAAATTAACACAATCCCATGGTATCTGGATTATATATTTAAAAATGTTGCATAGTCCAGAATTGCCTTTTATACTGATAATTAGTAAACCAGAATTACAGGCATTAGTTAATTAAAGGCATTGTTTTAAATTACGTTCATTCATGGGGCCCACCTGGTTTTAACACAGATTAAAGGTAAGCTATAATCAACTCTCTAAAATGATACTAATTGCAGGGAAAACATATTTAACATATGTTCGCAGTAGGCACACGGGTTATGATAATCAATCGTAGATGTTAGACATTCTTACCCGCATAAGGAAGAAATTTATAACTGAACGAGTACGTTCGTTCGTCCATTAATATGCTTCTAGAGAGTGGTATCAATTTGAGAGATCAAACTCTTCAATTGGCGTTCAGAAACTTTATGTAAATTGCTGCCTTAATCCCCTTTGGAAATCCCATGAATAACGTTTGAAAATATGCATCAAGTCGAATGACATACACGTAGCCCTACTAGAAAATCTATTAGATATTGTTGACAAAGTAAGGTAGGCTACAATATATGCTTTTAGCATCCCCATCCCACCTCCGTACGTCGCACGTGACTAATTTTATCTTACTTTATTGAATTATATTTAACAACAGTAATAACAAACATAAATTGACTAATATTATAATTCTAGACACTCAATTTATATTTTATTTAAAAAAAAAACAAAAACACCAGGTCGGTCTATCATTTAGACTACAGAATTTGTTATATCTTCTTTTTTTTCATAAATAATAATAAGCCGTCGCCATACATCTATATCTGCAAACTTATATTTTTTAAATAAGATTTTTGAATGTTTAAAGAGATTTGGCAGGTGTCATTCGTGACACTGATGAGTTTGCAGTAGAGTGACAAGTGAGTTGTACGCATGCGCGGTCAAGTCAGGTCAGTCCTAAGCAATAATGCCAAAATGGCTGCCACCACCACTGCTGACATGAAATCTCGCCACCGACAACTTGGCAGGCCTCCTAAGTGTGACACAGACAAACGACAGCGACAACAAGAAGCTTACAAGAAACGAGATGCAAGTCGTGTATATCTGGCAAGTTCCTATGACAGGTGGAAACGTCTAGGCGGAAAACTTGGGCTCAAAGATTCGAGGCTCGCATGGCATTTGATGGAGGCCCATGCCACCAACTGTGACGAGTGCGGGTAAATATATATTTTCTGTACAGTATTCTTACTTTATTAATACCTATTTGTATAGCTAAATTTAAAACATTGTATAAAGTGTCAGAATGACACACCTTGGAATGCAGACATGAAGACAGTTATTCGACATTTTCTAAAATATATTAGTTCATTCATGATACAGGGAAATGCCGACGCGCATGTGCAGACTGTCCATTGATATTCTATTTTGGCATGTAAATAGTCTACATTGTAGGTAATTATCTATGTGTCATTAATAATACATCGGGGTCAGGTCATCGTGATTGTTAAATGGCTTTATTTTTACCAAAGCATACACTGACATATCTTGTTTGAGTATCGTTTGCGTTAAAATGATTGTCGAACAATGAGTTGAATACGACACAGTAAGCTGTAGATTTGATACCGCCCTAAACAAAGCATGTCATACGGGGTTGTCACTCAAGCTTGTCTGATAAACCATGTCACGTGACATTATGGGTACTCGCTTGCAAGCTGCCACTTCTATCGTATTCCTTTTTTGAAACCATACATTTTATTATTCGACTGTACGATGTCATCGTGATCGGAGAAATAAACTGCTTCACTTGTTTATTTTTATACACACACTAAAATAATTTATTGGATATTAAAATATCTTTTTCATGGGTTGTAAAGGCAAAGGTCTGTTAATATTTATTTATTTATTTATTTATTTATTTATATTATTTATTTATTTATTTATTTATTTATTTTATGTGTTTATTTTATAATGTATTTATTTATTTTATGTGTTTATCTTATGTATTTATTTATTTATTGTGTTACTTGAAATACAATTGTGAATCTGTATTTTAGTTGACATATATTTATAAGCATTCAGATGAGAGAGAGAAATGGGGTTTAACTCCATACATACTAGGTCATTTTTGGACTAGCATGGTTGAATTTTATATCAATAATTTGCTTGGGCATTGGGGTCTTTAGCAGTGGGAGGAAATTGGAGGATCCGAAGAAAAGCCATGAAGATGGACAGGCGACCCTACTCCTTCAGAGTCCTTGTCATGTAGGCTACAACGGAGGAATCAATTCTGAAACTAATCTAAGCTTTAATGACCATAACAATTAAGTTTGAAGTAGAACTGGTCGATTGGGATTTCTTTTTGAATTACCAGTATTGCATTTATTCTGGCACGTTGTATCATTAAAGTTGTATTGTGTAGGCCTTAGAAAAAGAGCTGACCATTCTATAATAAGTCAAAGATAGATAATAAAAAATAAATATTGAAATTTCATTCAAATTACTTTATTCTGAGGGAAGTTAGATTGTTTATTATCGTAGCACTGCTACTCGACGATTAAGGCAAAGTTTTGATTATCCATTTTATCATTAAAGTTCTAAATCTTGTGTGCAAGTTTTAGTCCATTAAAATCTCAGCCATCCGATGTTGTTTGGAGTTGATTATAGACCTTTCATAATTTGAAGCCAAAATTAAGACAGATTGAGCTCTTACATAATGCATTCAATTGGGATATTTCCTTTTTGAAGAAGTAATGAGTTAATACTAATTTATAAATCTCTGCCATGCAATGCCCAATGGTATTGGGAGTTGATTATGGACGTATCATACATTTAAAATCAAAATAAAGACAACTCTTACCTTACATAAGGCATCTTTATGTTTGAAGTAGAGCATTTTGATTGAGATATTTCTTTTTTAAAGATGTAATAAGTTAATACTTATATAAATTTTTTTCTTCAGGTTAACTGAAGATAACGAAGATGAAGATAGTATGGAACCGAAAAATCCAAGTCTGTTTTTTCCTGCACTAGTGCGCTGTATTCACAAGTTGTGTCATCGGCATTATAGTTTCGGAGACTGTGTTCAAGTCATGGGACTTATTTGTTTAGAAGTTGATAATGGAAAGAAAGAAAACTTTAGTATCAAAGAAATGGTGCATAAACCATTCATGTTGCAATTAGCTAAAAATAATAACAACTCAACTAAAACAGTGCATAATTTTGATAATATTCAAAGCAATAACAATGTTGAGTTCATGAAAAACTGTGATGAAATCCTTAACAAAGATGATTTATCCGATGATTGCGGTGGTGAGATGGAGGAAGACAGTGATTCAAATGCGGAAAAAGACTCAGAGAGTGATTTATCTGATACAGAACAGTTACCTAGCAACAGTGACATAAATAATTACACAAATAATATTCTTCAGGATATACAGAACAAAACCACAGAAGACAAAACTCTTTCCCGACAGCTGAAAATTATTGAGAAATCGGAAGAAACCACAGATAATTTAAACAAATCAAACCAATCGGAGGATAAAGACTCTTCTTTCATATCTGTGGGCAATGAGGAATATGATGTTGATAATAATAACAAAACAGATAGCTTGGAACAAAGTTCTTCAAGCATGTTAGTCGTTCCTGCGATTCCTTTCAGTTCCCCACCACAACCAGTGTCTTTAAAAACCACTATGGAGTCGATGGAAACCAGATGTAGCAATAATCAACAACTGGTCTGTGATAATCTGAAGTCAACTCAAAGTTGTTCGGAATTCCTGCCAGAACCCAGCAATATTTATCAATCAAAAGACACCAGCTCATATAGAGACGATAGTAGGGCATGCACCAATAACCAGAACGCTGAAGCATTTCGAGGCAGTATAGATCTACCTGATGAAATAGAGTTATCTCCCTCAATCATTTCACCAAGAGAAATACAAGTACTTAAAGAAACATCAGAAACCGTCGTACTTGAAAATTTCAGTACGTATCAAAAAAGAAGAATTGAAGAGAATAAAAATGAATCAAAGGTGACAGATGAAAGCCACAAGGAAGAAACTTCAACTGAACGAGAACCAGGTAGCACAAGGTGAGATCATTATAAATATGTATTAAATGACAATTATCAAAGAATACCTTTGAAATTGATGCAACAATATAAACAGAGGTATAAGTACATGACTATTCATCTGAATTTTTTATTTTAACCATTTTAAGAGTTGCCCTTGAATAAAAAATTTATATGAACAGAATCACTGATAAAAATTCCATAGCAGCAAACAAATAAAAGAGAAACGAGGTTTAACATCCACTCGACACAAACTTGGTCATTTGAGGACTAAGGTGTGGTTCAATTTTATTTCAATAATTCGCTTGGGTGTAGGGTTCTTTAGCAGTGGGACGAAAACTGGAAGACCTGCAGAAAACCACAAGGTTGGACAGGTGACCCTACTCCTTATCACGTACAAGCGTGGAATGAAAACAACTCAGTGACAGCCCTTCTGATCCAACGCGCATACATTAACCATTCGGACACCCTCTCCCACATATCATATGACTTACATGCATGTAACTCAAACATTTAACTTAGTGAGCCACTCTGGCTAGGTGGGTATCATTTGGAATTGGATGGTACAAAAGAACAAGGTCTAATATGTAGCCTGCCATTGGTAGAACATTAAAGATCCCCAGACAGTTGGAAATCGATTCTTGGTGTGGCTGAGAAAGTTCATCCAGATTTTCCAGCGTGATTCTCCCACTGTCTGTGACACAGGACAAAGGGCCTCACATGGACAACTGTCTAGTCATTCGGATGGGACAAAAAACGAGATCTCGTGTATACATTGGCATGCACGTAAAAGATCCTTTGAAGTTGTAGTAATTTCTTATACGGGTAGGGTGTAGTCTCGCTGCACAGACAAATATTTCCCTCATAGCACAGTAGGATGTTAAACCAAATTTTATTTCACATTCTTTCTCACCTCACAACAAAGCCAGAAGATATGCTTCCTCATACCAAAGTAGAAAAATATCCTTTCCTCATTCATAGATGAAATATTTTATTTGATTTATAAAGTGATGACAATATCTTTTCTCATAGCTGACCACTACATGTACCTCTCCCTCTCCCTCCACTTCCCACTAATCCAAGTAAGGAAAATGATATCTGTTGTCTAAAGCCCCGTTTACATTTGGCTGCGATAAGCGTGCCATACTAGGTACGTTACCAGGCCGCGATAAATTTCAAGAAATGGACCCGTTTACATTACTCTAAAATAACCGGTCTCAGAACTGTGCCAAGCGTGCCCAATGAGGAACTCTTCACAGTAAAGTTAATTTCAGCCCCTGTACAAATTACCCAGATGAAAACAATTATGATGACTGATTTAGTTTGAGCAGCCATTTTGACAGAACTGATGACAGAACTGTCAAGGTTTGCAGGGAAAAAAGGTCAGGGTTCATTTGGCGCATGCGCGGTAATTCGTACTCAGACTGGTTAGCGTTTACACTATGAAAATTTGAAGTGAGCCGTTCTTAGTACTGTTCCGAGACCACCACACTTCAGTGGGCCAGATTGGCACGGTACTCGGTACGGCACGCTTGTGTTTTACTCGTTTACACTACAAAAAATTAGCCGTGCCGTACCAGGAACGGTACCTGGCACGCTTAAAATTTGTAATGTAGACAGGGTTATAGTCAAATGATGAAGAGAAGAGTGAAAAGAGAACGATTTTTATTTATGTCCTTCAAACTCTGTGCCTTTTTTTTCCTCAATATTTATGGACCCAAGTGGAATTAAATATATACCCCTGCCGGTTGGTGGATTATTGTTATTGTAAGACATTACAGGTTACATCACGTACTGTTAATACCGTAGTTAGACCCTTTGTTCCATGGTGGAAAACATGTACATGTTGTCATTATGTGGTTTTCTACTATTTATATTATAATAATGTTTTAATTGCAGTCACGCTACAGGAGATTTAAAGTACAATACAGATACAGTTGCTTTGAAGGCTAATTCTATAGGATTGGATCTTTCTATAGTAAAAACGGAACAACCAGACAACTGGGATACCGGTACTCAGGTAAGATAATACACTGTAATATTTGATGCAGGAAAGAATTAATGAACCATACCAAGATTTGGTAAAACAGTGTAAATGCGATGATTGAACCACATCCCAGTCTGATGTTGGGTTTTTCTTGCACTGGATCGCTCCAGTAGAAATCAAATCCTGGTCAGGGCCTCCCGAAAATGATTGTCAAACAGTGTGCATCACCTTTGGATATTTCACTTAGCCAGCACTTGAAATTTACGATGGAGGCAGGCCTAAGGTCAGTTATATAAATAAAAAAATCAAGCTAACTGAATGATTTCAACTCTGTCTTGACGGGAAAATTCCATTGCTCCTCAAATGTAACAGTTTGTAGCATGATATGGTTTTGTGTGAACAAAAAAACCCCAAATATTAATATAACTTTATGGTCATTCCTTTAATATTATATTTCATGTTTTTCAGAAGCATGAAAATGTATCAAAAAGTCATAATAGAAAGAGAAAGTCTTCAGAAATGGATCCAATTGATAGAGAAAACAATCACAACTTTTCACCATCATATTTGAATGGAAACACAAGAAGAGAAATAGTCTATAAGGTTGAGTATGAACATTTAGAAAAAAATCCTTTCTGTGATTTCTATGAATTGACTTCTCACTATCCAAATATACAACAACGGACCTTCTACAGATGGAAGAGGAAAATAAAGGATGAATTTATCTTTCTAGAACAGAACCCAGACATGAGTTATGATGATTTCTGTAAATGTATACCTCATGCTAAACAAGAAGTGTTTGACACCTGGAAAAACTTAATCAATGGTGGTCATAGATTTTCAACGATGCATGTTAGTTCCTTGGACACATCTCCTAATCATCCAGCTGCTAAGAAGTTAGATATCTCCTCAATATCCAATAACCCTTCTTTGAGCCTTCTGCAGATGTATCCTCATATGTCATACCAAGAATTCTCCTATACTCATCCTACTGTTCCCTTAGAGCTATTCTCATCCTACAAACAACAAGTGCTATCCGCCATATCATTTGTGGAAAAAAATCACAATATGGAGTTCAAAGACTTGACAAAACACTTCAGTTTTGTATCCGAAGAAGCTTTTCTAGCATGGAAGAAATATGCTCAGATGTTAAATGCTCAGAGAATGGAGAAGACTGTTAAGGAGGAGAAAACAGACCAGCAAAGTAATCTCATGACCATGCAGAATGCCATGATGCAGCAATATCCCCATTTGATGATGGGATCGGCTGGGATGGCTGCCTATAATGCTCTCATGAATCAGGCAATGGCAACTCCAAATTCAGCAGCACCACTATTCCCGGCTCTAATGCAAGCAGCTGTTTCTCAAGCTCAGCATCCTCTTTTACCCAGTCAGTGGCAGCAACAGTCATTAGCTGCAGTACAAGCTCAGACTCAATCTATGTTTATTAATCAGGCGCAACAGCATCTACTTCTCAATCAATCCCAACACCAACAATCATCTTTATCCAAGCTCCAGTCCCTGACTCAAGTATTATGTAACAATATGAAAGACTCTGACAAGTCCTCCTCTTGTTCTAGCTCACCAGATACTGTGTCACCCTTACCTCCAAATGAAAACATCACAAAGAAACAAAACAAAAACGAATATCTGTATTTCATTTATCACCCTGATGTCAGTTATCCAGATTTTAACCTGCATTTTCCTCACATCTCTAACCGAACCTTCTACAGATGGAAGAAAGAAGTAAAAGATGCTCAAGCTCTGTTGAATGAAAACCCACATTACACCTATGATGATATCTCAAGTTATTTTCCTAATGTTCCTCAAGATATCTTTAAACAGTGGAAAGAAAAGAAGAACCACACTACAAGTTCATCACCTGCTCCTATCAAGCATCAGGTATGGCGACCACATGTTGCTGACTACAAGCAGTTTTATAACCACCAGCCTGTTAAAGAACCAAATGGCATATTGAAAGCAGTATTAGAAAATGACACCAGTAACAATGTCATACGAATACCTCAGTACAAACCACTAGACTTCCTGAACAGTAAAGTCCAAAAAGAAGAGGGGAATGGGTATAAAAAGAAGTACGAATATTTGCAAATGAATCCCAGAATATCCTACAGTCAGTATGAAGTTATTTATCCAGACATTTCTTCAAAAACCTTCTACAGATGGAAGAAAGAATTGAAAGATGGTTTTAAGATGATTAAAAGTGATCAAGAGATACCATACAGCAAATTTCACACTTTTTTCCCAGATTTTTCAGAAAATTTATTCAAAAAATGGAAATTGTATCTGGAAGTGGATCCAACGTGTAACTTGATTAGTGATGAAAGTCCTACATGTCAACCTTCAGACACAGACAATGACTTGAAATTGAAGATTCCCTCAAGTGAGGAAGAAGAATTAGAAGATGTGATTTCTGATGGTAGGACGTACAGCCATAATAGACAAAAGAAACAAGCTCGACCAGAGTATCTTTGTCTCCAGGAGAACCCCTTTATTGACCTTCAAGAAGTCATTAATTCCTTTCCAGGAGTATCCAAAAGAACCCTCTACAGATGGAAAAAAGAGATTCTGCAGGCCGTGGAATTTGTGAGAGGACAACCTGATGTTAGCTTTCAAGATTTCTCTGTTTATTTTCCTGAAGTTGTAGAACAGAATTTTAGCCGTTGGAAGAGTGCTATAAAGGCTGCTGCTACTTCATTGAAGGAGATAGAGAATGAATGTCCACAAGATTTATCAAAACCTAATAGTACTGAAAGCCATGATTCCCCCAAGCATAATGTTGAGAATTATAGATGCACAATCAACATACCGAAACCCCAAGAACCAATGTTTTATAACAACGAAGGCAGAAAAAGTGCTGAATCTGACAAATCAGATTGTTCCTCAAGTGAAGATGTGAAGGGCTTAAAGGGCCAAAGAACAGACTTTGAATATATCCTAGAAAATCCAGAGGTGGATTTTGAGAAATTTAGCAAGCTATATTCTTCTGTTGACCAGTTTAAATTTTACAAATGGAAAAGCGAAGCCCATCGTTGGATTTCTTTGATCATGAGTAGTCCAAATATCGATTTCAATATCTTTTCAATTTATTGTCACAGTATGCCTGAACAAATCTTTGATAAATGGAAGCAGGTTGCGCTTGGTAATGAAAACAGTCCAGTCAATTTATCTGCTCTACCTTTAAACCAAGACACCTCCACACCATCCACTGAAACTGATGTTTCTATCTTCAATAACACCAATATCAACAACGACACACCATCTCCGGGCTCAGATCTGAACGGTCCTTACTATAAATCCTTAAAAACTCTGACACCAAGATCAAGGAAAGTGAATTTGAGAGAATATCACTGCTTTCTTCAAAATCCATATATGACATTTCAAGAACTGAATGAGATTTTTAACACCATTTCTGGAAGAACTTTCTACCGCTGGAAAAAAGAAGTCAAGGAAAAACTAGAGTATCTGGAAACAAACTTGGATTCAAATTTTGATTCTTTCTCTAAACTTTTTCCAGAAGTTACAGAAGACATATATAATGTTTGGAAGCAGAAGGCAGCCACAGCTGTTGCTGCAAAAAGGACACCCATGCAAACGGGTCATTGGTGGACCATGAACCAGCATCAAAATCCTGATTATCAGAAGACCCGTTTGACACCCGAGTCCAGTAAGGAAAGTTTAGATAGTCAAGCTTCTAGTCGTTATAATTATCCAAAAGAAAATGATGAGTTGGAAAATGAGGAAATGGTACAGCTATCAAAATCGCCTGGAATCAAACGAGCTGCTGGAACAAGTTATGAAAAGGAAGAAAAGTACTCAAAGATCGAATCACCAGTTGATCAACAGTATGGGGATCTGGGTAGCACAATACAGCAGATGCTTCACCAATACTCAAATCATTCTAACAAATTTCAACTACACTATGGCATGAGTCCTTCTTCCCAACTCTTCATGGGAACTCCACCCCTGCTGTCAACATCAACCCCACCTTATGTTGTGAACCCAACTTCTGTTAACAACTCAAATGATGTTGTCAGATCAAGAAATAATAATCCCTCTATATTCCCAACGAATTCTAATGAACCGTTACCTACTTTAAATAACAAATCTCTATCTAGTCCTGTTACATCTTTAAGTTCTACTGTTAATTGTGACGAGATTTATTCTCCAAAATTTAGAAAAAGACAAAGAGAGGAGTACTGCTACCTCCAGCAGAATCCTACCATGGACTTCAACGAGTTTACATCACACTTTCCTCGGGTATCCATCAGAACGTTCTACCGCTGGAAAAAGGAATTGAAAGAAGACAAATGAATGTGTGCTGGAGTTGTTTCCCTTTGAACAGCAACTATGACTTAACTGACCAAGTAATAAAGTGCTCTGTGAACAATTAGTCAAATGTTATATAGTATTAGTTTTGTTATAATATAATAATAATAATAATAATCTATGCACCGTGAACACTTTTATACCTGTGTATTTATATTAAACAATTAATAAGAGCCAAATGCATTTAACCTGCAATAATTATATATTATGGTATTATTGTTATAATAAATGGTTTAGACTTTGTGTATATATTTGTATATTCACTCATTTAGATAGCATTCCACTAAGGCCAAACCAATCGGATTTTCTGTTCTTCATTGTGGGAACACCTGTTGTATTATTTTTTTTCGGAGAAAGACTAATTAAAAAACCTAACATAATTGGTTGAACTGTTCAAACGCTATTAGTTCCATATATTTCAGTTATGGAATTTTAACAAAACGTAGTGCACAAGAATCAAGTGGGTTATTCATTAATCAAGATTATGAAGAACGAAAAATTGTATTGGTTTGGCCTAATCAGTTATACATTGTTATCTTATATTGTTCTTCAATAATTATATATATATGCATAAACTAGGGAACACAATAGTTGATTATATATGTAGTTTATAAACTTTATTAATTAATTAGATATGTATATGTGTACATGTAGTTTTAATTCATACTTGGAATTTGTTGATTTATTTCCCAGTATTGTTAACATGTGCTTGCATTTTCTTTTAAAGAAACATGCATATATTGTCCGTCCAATGTTTGTGCATGCACAATATGCAATATATTGTTACATTCAAATTTATTGTATGCATTAAGCCTACTATGCTATTAATAAGCTCATTATTTATGAGAGAGAAAAAGCAATCTTTAATAAGAACAGACATAGTAATTTTCACGGTTTGTGATTTTTACTGGGCATTTCAAATAGTTTATGATTTTAGTCCCATACAAGATTAGAGTTTCTTGAATATTTTATTAGTCTATGTAACGAATATGGTGCATGTCCTTTTTTTTTGTGAAAACCACATTTTAGACAGTGTATATTATTTTAAAATACCAACCACTATTTATGCATTTATATTTTCATCTTATCCATTCATTATCTCTGGTCGTATTTACACCTAGCTTATCTTCAAAAGAAGGCACAAGTGAAATAGTAAAAAATTCTTTGTAAATCCTGATTATTTTATTATCGAAAGTATTTCATTTATTATTATTTATATAAGTCCCCTTTTTAGAAATGTTATTTAATCTGTATTGAAAGCATTTTTTTTTTGTCTTGAAATTATTTTTAAGTTTGCTCTTGCATACATATATATTACGGTACATATATATATATAACCAGTCATTTTTATTCGCCATTAGCTTAGTTCTGAAGCTCATTTAGTAGATGCCTTGCTTAAAGCTACATGTATTGAAATATGATGTATTTTTGGATAGGAACCACAGATCCTGATTTGGTACCAAGCTAGTTATCTTCCCCTTTCCGAACAAGCATAAAGGAATACAAACAGTTTCTTTCGAGTACTGGATTTCATTTTCATTTACTAAACCATCTTACCTCCAGTGCCGTATTTAGATGAAGAGATGTTCTAGGCTATTCCGAGGGGTTGGGTGGCGTAATGGTTAAAGTGTGTGTGCTACATTAAAAGGTCTGTCATTGAGTCAACTGGCAAGGTTTTGATTTCTCGGGTGTATGTGACAAGGAATAGGGTCACCTGTCCAACCTCGTGGGATTTGTCCGCGTCCTCCGGTTTCCTCCCACTGATAAATTAAAGACCCCTACGCGCAAGCGAATTATTGAAATAAAATTGAACATTTTTGGTAGAGCATGATAAAAGTGTTTTAAACACAATTGAACAAACCCGAGGTTGTTGTCGAATGTTTAAGAAAAGTTTATGAAACTGTCCAAAATATTATATAATTTGACCGGAGGCCCCCTAGATCTTGATGTCCATCAGTCTGCCAAGTCCATAGGTAAATCCGTCACTGCTTACTCGGTACCAACAAATGTTTTTGTGATTCCTTTGTCAAAAATAAATCTACATGTTTATTATTATAAGTATTCCTTTCTTCAAATACAATCCATTCAATGGATTTAAATATATTATATGTTACATAATACGTTACTATTACTTGTTATTGTTTACAAACCATTTTGAGACGAAATATAAAGTAGATGGTGGATTTGAATTGTTTTGAAATTGATCACAAATTGTTCACTTACACATGATCTGTCATGTTATAGCCAGTGTGTGTATGCAATATTATATGCATGTAAATATAAAGGATATATAGTATGATGTCGGTTTCAAGACTTTGGGTTTGTTCAAATGTATAGCTCATTCTGAAATTTGATAAAGAGTTACCTAACTTGACTGTAAATTTGATAAGAGTTATCTAACTTGACTATGAATTTGACTAATTAAAATGCCATTAAAGATATGAAGCTTATTAAAACATCCTTGAAAATCTGTTATTGTTGATAACATAATATCAACCATTATTATTTCTACCTGCAAAGATATCTTTTCAACATATTATTCATTGGTTAGTCTTTCCATTCATTTTGTTTTCTGTGAAAATAATATCAAACCAAGATTAAAATCTCAAAAATTCACCATTTTAAGATCAGAATTATCAAAAAAAAAAAAGGACTCTAATGAGATTTTGTATTTGGTAAGGTCATTGGTTAGTCTTTCCATTCATTTTGTTTCCTGTGAAAATAATATCAAACAAAGATTAAAATCTTAAAAATTTACCATTTATAATAGAACTATCAAAAAAAAAAAAAAAAAAACTCACACAAATGGTCTCTTGGGAAATTTTGTTTTTGGTAAGGTCAACTAACAAAAATCAGATCTATTATATAAAAGTCTTGCAAGAATCTATATTTGATAACATCGAACAATGTTCCGAAATCAAAGCAGAAAAAACAATTGAAACATGTCATACGAAAATCCTTTATTTATTGTATTTCTATATATTCGCACTTTAATTACCCGTAGAAGTTTCCTGTTGATTTATATTTTGATACTACAATATTTCACATAATTTATTAACCCATAGTTTGAAACTATGTACTCCTAGTTCCTAGATAAGTATTTGTGCCAAAGATAATCTCTAATTGAACACATTATGCCAAATAGTATATTATGTGATAACTATCAGTTATTATTTAACACTTAGCAATAAAAAAACACATTTATTTTATTAGATATTTGTCTGTTATTTGAACTTATTATTTGAATCGGGACAGAGGGATGTAAAGTTCCTAAGGATTTTCTGTCCACGCTTCGCCCATGTCAGTGAAGCAAAATGGAGAGAATAGCAAGCAACTGTGTCCAGTCAAACAAATAGTAATGCAAACTGAGAAGCCGTATAAACATTGACGAACACATAAAAGAACCCTTGGCAGGGGCGGATTGGGGCAGGAAACCAGCCCGGGCTCCCCTTTCACTGACCGCGGAGTTCAGGCGGGGGGTGGGGGGTCTAGTAGTTTTTGACAAATGAACCCCAAATATGCGATTTGGTGGCATATCTGATTATAATCTCGGTCAAATAATATATTTCATAAATCGATTAACTTATGCCAAAACCCCGACCTGCAAGTAATTTAAAACCATCAACCTATGAAATTATCATATCGTCATAATTATTAATTAACATATTACCATTGTATCATCAAGAGTCAAGAGAATTTAACTGGTTAAAAAGTAGGAATTTCTTTGAAGAATGTCCATTTTTGGTGCCGGGAGCGCTAGTTGATTCCTCCTGCATTTGAAGGCCACGAGACAGAGTGACGGAAGTGAAATTCATAAAAGCTGCTTTTTGAATTTTGGATTCTGGTGTATCCCCACAAACAGGCTGCAGGTGACTTAATAATTAGTAAATTTGCGGGCGACAGTGCCGGGTGAATCGGATGAAATTCGGAAGCCCCATTGCAGGATTCCGAATTCTTGCCAACACCCAGCACACCGGCCCAGAAAGTCTATATTATGATAGGCCTACCAGACCCCAGTGGTGGCGTGGCGGACGTTAAAGCCACCGGCCACATACAACATGATCATCATCGCTCCATGGCCGATCCAATATCCCCTCCCCCATATAATGTTCAGCAGGAAAAGGTTTTGCATGAATTAGACAAAATTATTTTTTTCATTTTTTGTCCGACCGGCCCTTCGGGCGACCGCCCGGTGGCCCAATCCGCCCCTGACCCTTGACAGTCTGACTTTGAAATAAGAGTACACTGTAGCTCGATTGCCCGACAAAATTGCAATGGCTTTGTAACGTTCTGAAGCACAGTTACTTTTCTGGAATTTTTATAGCGTTGTCGATAGTTGGTATTTAAGGGCAATATTGGAAAATTATTGATGCTGTTTTACACCAACAAAATTTGTATACACTTATGGCTTGGGCGGAGTGGTGTATGTTCTGTCGCCAGGACGATTCGGATAGTTTTTTTGTGACCAATAAGAAGTTGGTGTTACAAAAGAGGGGAGGGGGGTATTTCGAATCAGCAGGTCGAATATGACTGGAGAGTGGGATCCCATTGAAAGTGCACTAAAATTTCGAATTTAGAAAGGAAAAGACGGAAACGACACTTCTGCACTGCTCGGGTCGTCTATCGCCACCTTTAATAAATTTAACAGTATTTGAAAAAGAGTTCCTTATCTCGACAGCCCTGTGGGTAAGACACTTGCTCACAAATCTTGTGGCCGTGGATCAGAAGCCTTTTATAGCTGAGGCGCTGGAGGCGCCATCCTCCTCGCGAAAAAAAATCAAAGAAGTTGAAAAAATGAAACGGGAGAAAAATGCTAAAACCGATGAGAAAAATGAAAATGTACCCTAGTTAGGGAGGGGCCCCAAGGGCAGACCAAAGGTCCCCACGTCCGACAAAAGGGCCCCTCTGGCCAAGGGAAAGGCCCCCGAGTCAGAGTCAATCCACTACTGAATGAGTGCAGTCATTGCAATTACGTGAATATCATCAATCAAAAAATCACCTTTTCTGAAAACCTACTATAACAAGCTATTCGGGAAAGAGGTGACTAGGCCGCCTAGTGTGGTCTGGCTTGGCGGAGCGATAATTTCTTTGCTGTATAGATTTCCGGGATTACGCGTGCTAATAGGCCCACTCCACCATATTCCATTAATTATTATTTGATTGAGCCCCGATACGTACAATTTTAAGTGATTTGTTTCGCATTGAGGCTTCAGACGAGTATCGAATTGGGCCCCGCCCCTCAGATTAAACCAGCCTCGAAGGGCCTGGAGGATATGTCCAAATGCACCAAAATGATTTCTAATTTGCAAAATTTCTCGACCTAAGAATCCCCCCCCCCACGAAAGAGGGCCCTCAAAAAAGTATAGCCTCCGCCATGATAAACCTTAAAACGCCCCTGGCGCGGATTCGCTCCCGGTGTTGGTAAAATAAGTTCATCGAGCCTTTCCTGCGCGCTTTCGCCTTGTCAGTGGTGCAGAACAAAAACAGTCCTCTAGTTTAGTGTACACCTTCGAGAGTCCGTAAAAGATCCCTTGGCAGTTCGAATTCGATATAAGAATAGATCTTAGTTCCGATGCCCGGGCAAACGTTTCCTCATAGAACACTGTATGGCGTGTGCCCGTCTCCATTAGCCCTGTTGGAACAGAACAGTAGGACGTTAAGCCCCATTTCTTTTCATTTTCTTTAGGACGTTAAGCCCCATGTCTTTTCATTTTCTTATCTTTCACCATACTGATGGCGAATTTGACAGGAGGACTATCCGGAACACAATTTGCAAAATCGTGTCCCGCTTTGACTGGTATAGATTAAGTTATTGATTTCTTCTGTCAATGACAACAATGAATTTAAATGTGATATTGATCATCTTGTTCCTATCTGAACAGGGCTTTGGTGGCCGAATGGTTAGCTCGATTAACTTATACCTAAACCCCGACCTGCAAGTAATTTAAAACCATCAACTTATGAAATTATATCGTCATAATTATTAATTAACATATTACCATTGTATCATCAAGAGTCAAGAGAATTTAACTGGTTAAAAAGTAGGAATTTCTTTGAAAAATGTCCCACGAAAGTGAAATTCATAAAAGCTGCTTTTTGAATTTTGGATTCTGGTGTATCCCCACAAACAGGGTGCAGGTGACTTAATAATTAGTAAATTTGCGGGCGACAGTGCCGGGTGAATCGGATGAAATTTTCGGATGAAATTCGGAAGCCCCATTGCAGGATTCCGAATTCTGGCCAACACCCAGCACACCGGCCCAGAAAGTTTATTATAGGCCTACCAGCCCATTCCAGACTCCAGTGGTGGCGCGGCGGACGTTAAAACCACCGGCCACATCCGACATGATCATCATCGCTCCATGGCCGGTCCAGTACCCCCTCCCCATAAAATGTTCAGCAGGAAAAGGTTTGTCATGAATTGGACAAAATTCTTTTTTTTCATTTTTTGTCCGACCGGCCCTTCGGGCGATCGCCCGGTGGCCCAATCCGCCCCTGACCCTTGACAGCCTGAGTGACTTTGAAATAAGAGTACACTGTAGCTCGATTGCCCGACAAAATTCCAACGGATTTGTAACGTTCTGAAGCATAGTTACTTTTCTGGAATTGTTATAGCGTTGTCGATAGTTGGTATTTAAGGGCAATATTGGCAAATTATTGATGCTGTTTAACACCAACAAAATTTCTATACACTTATGGCTCGGGCGGAGCGGTGTATGTTCTGTCGCCTGGCAAATTCTGATAGTTGGTGTTACAAAGGGGGGTGGGGGCGCATTTCGAATCAGCCGATCGAATAGGACTGGGGAGTGGGATCCCATTGAAAGTGCACTGAAATTTCGAATTTAGAAAGGAAAAGACGGAAACGACACTTCTGCACTGCTCGGGTCGTCTATCACCACCTTCAATAAATAAAACGGTGTTTGAAAAGAAGTTCCTTATTTCTCGACAGCCCGGTGGGTAAGACAGTTGCTCACAAGTCTGGTGGCCGCGGATTCGCTCCCGGTGTTGGTCAAATAAGTTCACCGAGCTTTTCCTGTGCGCTTTCACCTTGTCATTGGTGCAGAACAAAGCGCCTGGCAAAGACAGCCCTCTCTCCGGAAAATTTTGAAAAAAGGTTGCCGGAAATGCAGTCTGGCAGTATTTCAGGCAATGATCGTTGAGGTAAAGTGTCAAACGAACGGACTGCGAACTTCGACGAATCCCGCTCACGAGTACCAAAGTAGCTAAATGTTGAAAAATAGACTGTCGGAAATGCTGTCTGACAGTATTCAGTCAGGCACCGATCGTTGAGATAAATAAATCTGATCATTTACTGTTAGTCGCCATTTCACTAGTTTATCCGAGCAGAGAACAAATTGTCAAACGTACCTCAACGAAGTACCCTTGTGATCGCCAAAGTAGCAAGACCTTGTGGGGGTTTTGAAAATGCTGCCTAACAATATTCAGGCACCGATCGTAGAGATAAATAGAGCTAATCGGATGCCGTCCGTCGCCTGATCACTAGTCTTTCCGGCCCAAAAGAGGAAAGTGTCAAATGAAACTCAGCGATGTCCCCAAAAATTTGAAAGTAGACTGCCCGAAATGCAGTCTAGCAGTATTTCAGGCATTGATCGTTGAGATAAAAAGAGCTTAACAGATACCGCCTAACATATAGTCACATTTCAAATGACCGCTCCTTGAACAGAAAAGAACAGCAAATACCTATCATACCTCTATTAACCCATTTCATACAGGTTCATTGCTTATTAGTACTGTGTCTTGACCTCATATGGGATAAATCGTATTAGACCTACACTGGTGAATAGACGATTATGCGGTGAAGCATGAATGTTATTTTATAACTCATGTTTACTAGAAAACAATACGCAGTTGATTAAATTTGTATGTGTAGAAGTATCTCGGTATATTTAATTTGTATGTGTATTGAACCATCTCAGTATATTGAATTGGATTAAGCAGGTAAGGTGCACCTTTCTATCTAATTTACGTGAGATGATATAGATACACATATGCTGCCAATCAGCCCTATCAGTCATATCAAAACCACGCCTCCATTAACTTATATCCCCATTAAATTAAATAAGTATTGACTGGTGCTGGTCGCGTTTCCCTAGTCGCTGCATCCACATAATTGGATAATCTTGAACCCTCATCGGAAGTCTAACATCCAGTCAATGTAGGTCTCCCTAGAATACACCCGTTTCAATTTTTTGGTTGGATGGCCGAATGGTAAGGAGTAGGCCTGTCCAGCCCTCTGAGTTTTCCCCGGGTCCTCCGGTTCCCCCAACTGCTGAAGACCA
Organism: Patella caerulea; assembly: GCA_036850965.1. Classification (NCBI taxonomy): domain Eukaryota; kingdom Metazoa; phylum Mollusca; class Gastropoda; family Patellidae; genus Patella; species Patella caerulea. The sequence goes on along the minus strand of JAZGQO010000011.1, from coordinate 62,074,969 downwards.
TAAGCTACGCGCAACGAATTATTGAAATGACCTTATTTGTGTCGAGTGGAGGTTAAACCCCATTTCTCTCTATATATATCATATTCGCCACGATCATGTTTTATGGATTTAGCGATTTATAAAACTGCTGAAGACCACAAGCTACGCGCAACGAATTATTGAAATGACCTTATTTGTGTCGAGTGGAGGTTAAACCCCATTTCTCTCTATATATATCATATCCGCCACGAGCATGTTTTATGGATTTAGCGATTTATAAATGGCATCTTATTGTTGTTATTTTATATCTTCCAGTGAGTTCTAACCAATCTTCATGGCTCAAGAAAAGACGGAATCCTTTTTTGACGTAATGTACCATGCAAATGAGCCTTATTTACAAAAACTTCATGAGGAATCTATCATGTTTATGACGAAAGCCTTGCGCCACGTGGCCGATGAACTACATGGTAGATATGTTCAAACACCACACAAAGATTTAATTCTCGTATTTATCCAGTCGGTCATTCAGTGTGGAAAATAACGTTCAGAAAACCAAGTAGCAAAATTACAGTACTTGAATGATGACCAGGGGGAAAACAGTGTTTTGAATACATTGTAAATAGTTTTAACGAAATCACAACTGTAGTACTATTTCAACTGCAACTGAACACTTATAACATATGTTTTATTTCAAAACTACATTGGCTCATTGTGAGAAGACGGATTATCTTCAAAATCTTACTTGAATGTTTCGATAAGCGCGTAATTCGTACAGTGGACTAAATGAAAAATGCCGATCTACTGGACTAAATGAAAAAAATGTCGATCTACAGAAAGGAATAATCAAACGCCATGAATCCACCCGAGGATTACGCTCTTCTAAACAGTACGGCTTTTGCGTTTGCAACACCGTATCTCTGTAAACATTTAAGCCAATCTCGAAACCAGAAACGAGATTGCATTTAAGTCAGCATTGATGCGACCAACGAGGAAATATCCATGCGATATTGTTTTCGTCCTTGATAATGCATCTACAGAACTCGTGTGACTGACAACGTAGATATTAAATTGTAAACGCTTTTGCTGGAACCATAACTTATATCAGGTGTCCACAAAACGCCAATAGTGTATCCTTAGAACCCGTTTGATGGGTTTTTTAATATGATTAAACTTTGACGTGTGTCCATATCCATAAAAGTCAAAAGATTAGCCATATCCCAAACTGAAAAATACACAGCTATTATTATTTAAAACATGTTATTTAGCGATGTCCCTAATACTGTGTGCTAATTCCTGGTCGTTTTAGAAAGTTGTCTCCCTTATAGACGATCCCTTGAACCACGCCGATCACCTTTGAATATTCGCCATACTGCTACAATCATTGATAAGGATGGCATCAATGCGTCTTAATGAGTACCCAATATTCACCTTTTTCCTCCGACAAATTACACTTTAAAACATTTCCTTTTATGTATTAGAAAAATAAATAAAGATGTTTGAATAATTTGTAGGTGAAAAATACTTTCTATTTAGTGTAAATTAATATTAAAATGAATAAAAGGCATAATTCTGACCGAAGCTGTAAACAATGTACGCGCCATTGATTCAGTGATTGACGCCGCGTGATGTGCCTGTTGAAGACTGTCATCTTATACAGAGATAGAAGACTTTTACAATTCTCTATAAAAACAGGTTGCACCCGAACGAGTGGATACGGCCATGAATACATATTCCTGAGGCAATGGCCCGTGTAACCATTCTCTTGCCATTGCTGGATTGACTTCTTATACTTTAGCTTTTGAGAGAGTTTGCCTATTCTTCACCTTCAATCGGATATCTCCTCACGTTTAATCCGGGGTTTTCCGTAAGACTTTTAACAGTGATTTAATGTATTAAAAACGGTGAAAGTAGTGTTTGTCTCCAGGCTAATTGCATTGTAGCCGTATTTGAAGCCTCGTTTGAAAAGCAATTAGTTTTTCTGCAATATTCTGGCATACACGGGTTAAATGGGCGTAATAAATTTTATTTGGAGGTCTGATTGAATCCGAATGATATTGTTTCGCAGTAAGGTATTAGTTGTTAATCTGACTTGACTAACCATAATCATAGGCGTACGGGTTCGGTGACAGTTAGGGGGGCAGAAATCGAATTGCCCGAAATTTACAGACAGCCACCGCCCCCCCCCCCCTCCTCTCAAAAAAATTTTGAAATATTTGACGGCTGCAAATACGTTTTACTGCAATTTCAGCGCGTGAACAAGGGGAAAATTTTGAAAATTTAACTGCCGCAAACGCTATTCCAGCCTGTGAATATAGCAACTTCAATTTGGTCCAATACAGTCTACCTGCTGACTCGGAATTCCAAACAACCAATTAATCGTCGCGGGGTATGGGGGCCTCGCCCTTCCGGAGAAAATTTTGAAAATTTGACCATAGCAAATGCGTTTTCTGCTATTCTAGCCCGTGTATATAATACAAAAAGTATCCTATAGTTTTGTAACCGAAATCCCACTCCGAATTCCAAGCATCCAATCAGACTGTTGCGTTCACAAATACTAATCGATGCCTGAAAAATGTCATACAAAGTAGAGTGGCCCCAGACAAAATGTTTTAATCCATTGTCAACTCAGTACAGATTCGTGGTATTCAATTAGAAGAAAAGTAAAATTAGTGTTTTATTAGGGCTCGATGACAGTTAAGGAAGCAAAACTAGAAATGCCCGAAAAGATTTCAGGTTTACAGACAGGGGCGCCGGTTTTCTTCGAGAGGCGAAGAAGCGGAGCTGACCCTGTAAAGACCTCCCAAGAAAATTTTGTAATATTTGACGGCCGTTAACGCGTTTTATTGTTATTTCTGTCCGTAAAATTGGTGTTAGTAGATTTCGGACACTTTTTTTGCCAAATAGATGAAATATTTTTTTTCTTACTTTCCCCGTCTGCCCGAAAAGTCAGCTTGCCGAAAGTTAGCGGGGCAGCCCCGTACGCCTATGGCCATAATTTAGAGCAGAAATGTGTTTTCATTACTGCGAGATGTATGTCATTAATATAGCCCTTCTAATGTTTTTAATTATATTTTATACTCACATCTTCTTAACCCTGACACCAATTCGGATATAATACAACGTACTTTATTACAAATAAAATATAAAGTTAAAGATACATTTGTTAAAAGTTTAATAAAAAGTTGGCCATTCTTGCTATAATAATTCAAAAACATATTGAAAATTTTAGTCAAATTATTTTTGTCTGAACGGGGTTATCAGTGTTGGAAGTTTGGACAAGAAATGGGTACAAACTGCGTCTTCACCTTCTACGCGAATTGTAGATCGTTTGATTGACAAACGATAACTCCACCCACATATTCTTGATTATCCAGTAACGTGCTCATTAGAAATAGTACTCTCGCTTGACAGGCATTTAAACATCAGTTTCCGGTAGCGACGTCAAAGAGTAACTGTATTAATGTTATCTTGGTCAGCCATTTCTGATTTAATTTCAGGAGGACGACTTTTTAAATCCGAGCTGTATCCAAGCCATCCATGGGTCTACAGAGTTGATTTTGTGCTTGTTGTGTAAATAAAGGTATAATTAATCATTTCTATAACATCTGAAGCCTAAATAAAGACTTTCAATATGTTTATTTAGCTGTTGCATAATGCATGTTTAAATAGATAGCAAAAATAGAACCCGGATAAATCGTCTGCAAATGTCACGTTATTTTTTATGCATCCAATCGTGATACAACAGTGGGTATAACAGAAATTACAGTTTTGCACCCACCTAACATCCAGAAGCAAACCGTCAAGAAGAGTGAAAATAACATGCCCACCACCTACTTGGTCTTGCGAAACATTTCCTTGTACGTCATTAATTATGGCGTGTAATCCGATCATACTTCAAAGTAGGATCCTGCAGTCATCGAAAGCTTGTCATTAACATCGTCTAATCGCGCTCTCTTGTTCTTTGATCTGAACGGCTGAAATAGCTTTACTGCGGGAACAGTTAATTTGTTTCCAACAAAGCCTTTTTATTCTTTCTGGATATAAAACTGTATAAAACAATACCTAGAAATAAAGTAATTTAAATATTAATGGTAATAACCATCGACCACAAGGCTCTCTCTCTCTCTTCCTCTCTCTCTCTTCTCTCTCTCTCTCTTAAATAAACTTGTTTGTGTCATGTTACTTGATTGAACGGAGGGTCAATTTTAAGCTTGTGAAATATATTCTTACTTGCTGCCCATTTTCTGAAGGTAATTTTCTGAAAATTGCAGTCAAATTGATCCACTATGAACCGAGAATAAGTAATCGAGTTTTCCGCTTGGACTCGAATATCATTTCTAAAGTTGGTACAACAAAAATCACAGTCTCGATTATCCATTTAATAATTAAATCGTGAAGAAAAGTTGTGCAGTAAATCGGATCATAATACATTAAAGATGGTAGGCTAGCGATGCCATCGAGAGTTGATTATTTTATGGATAAGATAATTAATGTCTAATAAGTCTAATTAATAATTTAATTAACATTTCATGCCTAAAGAAAGACCTGCAACAGACAGATTAAGTTTTTGCATAATGTATGTTTCAGTAATATTCTTGGATTTCCCTCTGCCAACTGCTTTTTTCGCCATTCAATCGCAAAGTGTGGGGTATGTTTAAGTTTCACGCTGTTTCACAACCCCAATCGCTCACTACATCATTCGAGCAGACAGAGGTCACCGTTAGTGACCACCGCCCCCCGTCCCCTTACATTTTTTACGTGCCCGCCATAATGAGTGTTTTTCAGGCAATCCAATATTTTTCACGTAAGATTTGGAGTTCCTCTTTTCCATAATTATACCAAATTCGCCATACCATACTTTTATTGGCTATATCCCTAGAAATGCTTTCACGACAAAGTGGACTCAGAACAGTAGCTTAAAGGTTATAGCGGAACTTGAGCCTAATGGTCTCATTTAAGCTTAAATGTCATCAGAAATGAAGTGTAACCTAAACGTACCAAAATAAACAAAGCAACGGATTCGAATCCTTCCCACATACCAAAATAAACAAAGCAAATGATTCGAATCTTTCCCACGGGCTACAATCTCTTGATCGTGATGAATAGACGATACTCCGTAATATTATACCGAGTATTTAGCTCAGGTAAAAACAGAATAACCTCATTTATCAAGCATCCGCTGTAGAAATTGAACATATTGTCACGAGCTGGTCGTATTCCGTTATTGAGAGTTGTTCGTATTACATTAATGGAATATTATAGAAAACAATATGGCAATATTCTTTTAGAATATAGTCGTGTTGATTTTTGAAGATTCCTTTATGTGTAAAATTTAGATAATGTTTAGTTTAAAAACAGATAATGAAATATGAATACATTGAAATTCATTTTTAATCCGAGTACTTGAAGACAAAGCCTATGATATACTATTCAAAAAAAGTAGGGGATATTTGATTTTTAAGTATTATTAAAGTCACCTAATGAAACTTTATTCCAAATGATCGTTAGACTAAGTAAGGCACAGACTGACCATTATAAGGGTAAAATGATACCCGGGGTCAAACAGCAAAGTTACCACAGCATCACAACAAAGTCAGTAACGGGTAAATCCTCCTCTGTTTGCCAAACAAGCATTGATCCGACGTGGCATACTCCTAATGAGACGTCTACGGTCATTTTAGTCCAGATTGTCCCATTCCTGTTGCAACGCAGCAGCAAATTCTTGGACATTGGCAGGACGTTGTTGACGTTGACGTAACCTCTGTCCAAGCATGTCCCAGACATGCTCGATGGGGGAGAGGTCGGGACTCAGTGCTGGCCAGGGTAATGTGGTGATGTTCTGTTGTTGGAGGTAACCTGTAACGATCCTGGCCCTGTGACATCTTGTGCTGTCATCCTGGAAGATGAAACGGCGGCCATGACGTCGTGCGAACGGCACAACATGGACTGCCAAGATGTTGTCCCGGTAGTACTGGCCTGTAACACGCCCTGCAACAACATGTAAAGCCGTTCTTCCAGCAACGGTGATGCCTCCCCACACCATAACAGAACCACCCCCAAATCGATCATGTCTGATGACGTTAACGTCTTGGAAGCGCTCGTTTCGACGACGCCACACCCTCCTACGTCTGTCCAAAAAATCAACAGTGAACCTTGACTCATCTGAAAACATCACATTGCTCCAGCGTCGATTATCCCAGTGTTGACGATCCCTACACCAACGACTTCTTGCCTGATTGTGATGATCTCTCAAACAAGGGATCACGCGAGGACGTCGGGCGCGATTCCGAATCGTCTGGCCACTCACTCTCACACCAGTGTCTGTTTGAAGACGAGCGCTGATCTGATTTGCTGTGATGACACGATTTCTCAAGGCCAAGGTACGGATAAATCGATCCTGGGCTTGAGTTGTCGCCCTTGGTCGACCTGAGCGTGGTCTGTCCGGTACAGATTGTGTATCACGGTATCTGGACCATAGCCTGCTTATGACAGACTGAGAAACATTCATCGTCCGCGCCACAACCGCCTGTGTTGTGCCGATCTGTAGCATGCCAAGGGCACGTAACCTTTCATTTTGGGTAAGCCGACGCATATGAAAATTTGTTTTCTGGTCACTAAAACAATTAAACTGATGTTTCCACCCTGGAATTCAATGCCACATTGACTGTAACATTCAAAGTCAGAGTCGTGCAAATCTCGGGTTGGACCCCCATGATGATCCCAAGCATCACCTGCATTCCATACGGTAGCTATTGGTGCGTTTGGGCGTCACATGTAACTGGAAATGTTTCTTCTGTTAGGTTCTATAGTGACTTTTTTCGTAGTCATTTGCATATTTTAGTATTATGCCCCCAAAATCAAATATCCCCTACATTTTTTGAATAGTATATATTATCGTAACAAGGGTACTGGATAGGACACGCGTGTGTTCTAATCTATTAAAATCCCAGCGGGGTCCCGGTGGCTTAGTGGATAAGGCGCTGGTTCGCTAGCTTTGAGGTCGGGTGTTCGATCCCTGCATTGGCCGAGGAAGTTCATCTCGATTTTCCGGCGTGATTTCCCCTTGTCAGTGATGCAGAAGGAGGGCCTGGCAAGGACAACTGCCTAGTCGTTTGGATGTGACGAAAAACCGAGTTCCCCTGTACACATTGGAGTGCACGTAAAAGATCCCTTGGCAGTTGGACTTCGATATAAGAGTAGGCCGTAGCGCCGCTGTCCGGGCAAAATTCCCCTCATAGCACACTGTGTGGCGTATGCCCGTCTTCGATTAGCCCAGGTTAGGTGCAAAAGTATAGGACGTTAAACCCCATTTCATTTCATTAAAATCCCAGTCACTCCATGGTATAGAGAGTTGATTTAGCTGTCACGTCTGTTAATGCCTGAATAGTGGCAGATTTACCTCTTACATAAGGCATCGTTAAGCTTAATTTCGCTTTAGTAATTTTATGCTTGGGTAGTGGGTGGGGTATAATGAAACTCCAGACCAAGTACCTGTGAAGCCCATCGCCATATAATACAGAGGTCCCACTGAATCACTCAATATCACCAACATTAAAACATCCAGTAGTATATTAGTAGTTGGTAGGAAAGGAACCAGTGGCATCTGTAATAAATAGTCCAGGAGAAATACACAGAACTATACAGACATAATAAACAATGCACTAAAGTGGACTGTATCATAAGGTCTATCACTGCTAAAGTCCCCCCACGGACAAGCGAATTATTGAAAAAATATTGAGCCATGAGGTTGTCCCGAAATGACCGGGATAATGACGGCGTGTCAGGGGATTTTTTACGTGCAATTAATGGCATATGGGTCCCCCGTTTTCGTCATATCGCCTCACTTTTCCGGATCCCCTGGAATGGCAAATCCGAGGAACAGTCACTAGAGTAGAATCCGGGAACGCCACAATTGTTAATCCTTAGGTCAGGTATACATCAGGGCCTCAGCGACTAGAACCTTGGTCTGACAAAGGACAACGTTTAGTTGTTTGAATGGGACGAAAAACCGAGGTCATGTGAGCACACATTGGCCTGAACGTAAAAGAACTCTTACCAGTTGACAGAGTAGCCCGTACCGCCACTGTCGGGGAAAATGTCCCTCATACACGCTGCTGTCTAACCATCTTCATTAGCCCAGGCGGAGAAGACCATTTGGGCATTAATTCCAATCCAGACTACCATGCGTTCTCCCATGATGGTGGATCACCGTGGAAAATTTCGATGGACTTACGCGATCAAAGCAGGGTTAGAACACGAGACCACCAGGTTAGTGAGCCAACGCCATACCGATTGAGCCACGTTGGCCCCCAGGTTTTCAAAGACGAGTGAGATAATCGGATGAAGGATAAAGAAATCCTCACCCACTACGGTTCACCTATTTGAAAGAATAATTACCTTCATTTCAGGAAATTCGCCATCTGATTTCATTTTGTGCAATGTTACCATTGAGTATACAAGAGCTAGTCCACACAACACCGGGGCAACTGAATCGGTAAATCTGACGCTTGCTTGTTTCAAAGCTAGCAGGATAATAGTCACAGCTAAAAACACACAACTTACTAAGATAATTAACAATAGAATTAAGGTACGCCACTTTCGCAGCCTTTCGTCGTGCACTCCTGGGTATTCCGTACATTGGTCTTGATCTCGATAGTCCTCATGTACTATTTCTCTTCTATTGATTCCCCTCTGATGCTGTAAGTAAGTAGTGATATCTAGTGCTGGACTGGACGTCAACTGCCCAACAAAGCTTGAAAGGTGGTGCTCCACGTTCAGGTCGGATATCTCTACCACATGTCGAGATGGAATTGCGTTACTTGACAATAATGGAATAAATACTGAACCGCTGTCTTCATCTGTTTCTTGTTCCGTGATGTCCTGTTTGGTACTGGAGCTCATAATTAAAGTCGTTTCCAAAACTGCGATATCTTCGCAAATACCATTTTCATCAGATGATTTCGTGTGCACAGTTTTCCCAACACCGATTAAATCACTCCCATCCTCCACACGGGTATCTACTTTGATATTTGAAACCAATGATGTCCGTAATGACACATTCGGTGTCGGGTGGCACCGAACATAAAGTACCAAGATGTTTGCTACGATTGAATTAATAAAAATTACAGTATTTGTAAAAGATATTAAAAACTTAACTTTAAAGACAGATGAAAATAACACACAGGAAACCCCGCATACAATTAAGCTCACCACGGGAGATTTATTTTCTGTATAAACCCCCTGCAAAACATTGACGAGAAGACCGTCTCTGGCCATAGAGAATACCAATCTCGAGAGACCATAAATACACAATAGGTTCACCTGAATTAGCCCAGTAGTAACTCCCACAATCATGAACTCCTTTGTCCATTCTGATTGAGCATAATGCATGACTGTTAATAAGGGCGCTTCTGTTTCGAGCAACCAATATGGCTCTATCATTAAAACGGCAACGGTGACACCAACGTATAGGAAAATGACAAATACAACTACGATACCAATTGCCATCGGCACACTACGTTTTGGATTCTTTGCTTCTTCACTCGAAAAACACACAGTAACGAATCCAGTATAAGCAAAGTAACATATTGCTGCCCCATGAATAATTCCAGTAAATCCGAAGGGAATCCAAGAGTCGTGGTCAGCGTCTTCCAAGTTTCGAACATCCCCATTCCGAAACCCAGTTACTGTTAAAATAATTAAAGACGTGACGGAAACCGTTGATGTAATTGTTGAAAGTTTCGCCACTTTAGTTGAACCAGACATTATCACCACAGTTGAAACAATGATCACTAATGAGGCCGGGATGTCAATAACATTATTAAATAGGACATCTCTAAGGTATTCGGTGCTGTTCAGTCGGTTGATGGAGTCATTGAATATCATTGATTCAATGTATGAACTAAAGGTTTGAGCACCCAGAGAAACGACTGCTACATTTCCTGAAACAGATATGAAATGAAATGAAATGGGGTTTAACGTCCTAAAATTCTGTGCTAGTAAAGACGTTGTAGTGAAAGAGTGTGTTGTGAGGGAAATTTGTCCGGACAGCGGCATTGCGACCTGCTCTTATATCAAATTGCAACTCATAAGTACACGGGACAAGTACTCATCCCAACGAATATATGTTGTCTCTTGCTAGGCCCTCCGCCCAGCACCACTAATAAGGGGGGGGGGGCATTCCAGAAAGTGCCATACTCGGCGAGCCAATGCGGCTCCCATCCTGATACTACAAACAGGTGTAATAAACTCATACAACATTTAGTCGTTTTCGTATATCCGTTTGTCAAAATCTATCTAAATATTAGACATGCATTCCGTCCCGTGTAAGAAAACGATCATGTCTGCTGACAACATTAAGTAACTAGTGAATAATGAATTTGGCACAGTTGTTTTGACAAGCTCATATTACCCTTTCCTGCCAATCTGTCCTTTTAGTGATTTTAAAACCAATCTTACCTAAAATACTTAGCCATCCAATGAGAAATCCAAAGCGAACACCCCAGCACTGGTGTACATATGAGTATAGAGCTCCAGCTCCTGGGAATCGTGAAGAGAGTTCGGCATACGCCATTGAATTTGAAAGTGTTATCAGACCAGCAATGATAAAAGAAATAATAACTGAAGGACCTAGAATTAGACGATAGAGTTGTACATTTTAATACAGGTTAAGCGTGGCAGTTTTGAAGGAAAAGCGAAATGTTACATCAGAAACGTGAGAGGGGAGAATAAGACAATAATGGTGTGCATTTTTAATATAAAGGCAATTACACCGAGACATGACATAGACATTTATCAAGCATGTACACATTAAAATTTTAGAAATGGTACTGGTAATATCTATTCATATTGATGCTTTGTTCGATCCCTGCATTGACCGGGAAAGTTCATCCAGATTTTCCGGCGTGGTCACCCCCTCCTGTGATTCAGTTGCCCAGTTCGGAGCAAAATAGTAGGACATTTAACCACATTTAATCTGTTTCAAATCACTAACACTTTGAAATAAAGAATCGTGATGGAAGCGGCGGGCCCGTAGCCAGCTCATGAAATTTGGGCGGGTGGGGGGGGGCTACGGAACTTGGGGGGGGGGCTAAGGATGTGGCCGGCTAAGAACACTACTATTATTGTTGGCGAAATATGGGGGTGGGGGGCTCATGCGGGAAGCGGACATGGTACAGCTCAACAGCATCCTAAAGGCACCGTTCATTTTTCTTACCGGCGTATTCTTTAGCTACAATTCCAATAACCATGTAAATACCACTTCCAACAGTTGATGATATTCCTAGAACTATCAACATCCATAGTGTAAGTTGTGGTTTTAATTCTGGTTTCACCGCCGGGCTGTTACTTCTGGACATCGTGGTTTCTGAGACATAAAACAATTTGAAATAATTCAAACAAAATGAAATGGGGTATAACATCCTACTGTCCCGCTCCATCTGGGCAAATGGAGAGTGACATACGCCATACAGTGTGCTATGGGGGACATTTTGCCCAACGGCCTACTCGTATATCAAATTGCAATTGAGGTAAAGGATTCTTTTACCTGCACGTCAATGTGTATACATGACCTCTCTCGGTTTTTCGTTCCAACTGAATGACTGTGTTGTCCCTTGTCGGGACCTATGTACTGCACCCCTGACAAGGAGAAGCATAAGCCGAAAAATCGAGACGGATTTTCTCGGCTCAATCCCCAAACGGAACCCCAAATTCAAACAATAATCACACAAAATGGCGTTTTTGAAAATGACGGCGCCCGGCATCTCGATAATTGGACGAATCTATGATTGGTAATGTCAAATTGATTTAACTATCGATAACACCCGTTTACGGAAATATCTTTATTGGTACACAAAAACAAAACCATTAAAAAAACAGGTTTTGAAATATTCGGCGCCCATATTCTAAATACTTCGACGAATCTATATGATTGGTAATGGCATTTGAAAAAAAAAGTAACATTCGGCGCCCCTATTCTCAATAATTGGACGAACCTATGATTGGTAAACACATTTTAAAAATAATATCCATTCAAGAGCAGAACTATTTTTAAAAACAAATATCGTTTATTTACCATATAATCACCACACAAACAAATATCGTTTATTTACCATATAATTACCATAATTACCCCTCTCTCCTGATTATCCGATGGCTAAGTGGGTAAGACGCTGGCCCACTGACCTGGTGGTCGGCTGTTAGATACCTGCATTGGACGAGAAAGTTCATCCAGATTGTTCGTGATGCATGACGAAAGGCCTGACAAGGACAGCTGTCTGGTTGTTCGGATGGGACAAAAAAAACCCCGAGGTTCCGTGTATACATTGGTATTCACGTAAAAGATCCCTTTGCAGTTGGAACTCGATACAAGAGCTGTCCGGGCAAATATGCTCTTCTTCATTAGCCCAGATCGGAACAGAACAATAGGACGTTAAACTATATTCCATTTCTTCTTCTTGGATGTTTAACGTACGCTTCCCCTGGTGGTGATGTTGCATACAGGCAGTCGTTTTTTTGTTATCTTAGCGTACGCGATCAAAACTACGATCGCGTACCAGAGGTTATCAGCAAGCTAGAGCTCGAAGCAAAACACTTTAGACCCCCCCCCCTCCCCAAATTGAGATATAGTTATAAACAATCGGGCCAACACCTTCCGATTACTGAGTCCGCACCATACTCCCTTATCAAACCGGTGAAAATAATATTTTATACCAATAAAAAGAATACCTTATTAAGATCCCTTAGTGATTGCTTCTTATTCTAGATGCCGAAATTAGGAAGTCATTTCACGGTTAACTGTGAAAAATTTTAATGTTATAAAACCTGTTTACGACCCAATGTCGCCAGGGTAACAGCTGACTCTCGTCATAGGATCGATGTTTGTGCAAATGTGGTCAACAAAAATCGGTAATTATTCATATCTTTTGTTAATAATGTGGGATCACGTGGTTAAGTGGGTAAGACGCTGGCTCGTAGCCTGGAGGTCGGGTGTTCGATCCCTGCATTGGCTGAGAAAGTTCATCCAGATTTTCCGGTGTGGTTTCCCCTTGTCAGTGATGCCTGATGGCGGGCCTGACAAGGACAGCTGTCTAGTCTTTTGAATGGGACGAAAAACCGAGGTACTGTGTACACATTAAGTGCACGTAAAAGATCCCTTGGTAGTTGGAATTTGATATAAGAATAGGCCGTAGCGCCGCTACCCGGGCAAAATGTCCGTCATAGTACACTGTACGCCCGCCTTCATTAGTCCAGTTAGGAGCAGAAAAGTGGGACGTTAAACCCCATTTCATTTCATTTCCCGACTCAGTGAGATAGACGCTGGGGCGTTAATCAGGAGGTCTCGAGTTCGCTCCAGGATTTGGCTAAGAAAGTTCTTTCGGTTTTCCGGTATGGTTTCCCTTTGTAGTGGTAAAGGCTAGAGGGCCTATAAATGTCTAGTCATTTGAATGGTACGAAAAGCCAGGTCCCGCGTTCATATTGACATGCACGTAAAAGGAATTCGATATAGGCGTAGCGTTGCTGCCCGGGCTTAAACTTTTGAGATGGTGTTTATTCACCATCGTTTAATTTTGGGTCTTCCCTTCAAAATCTATCCAAAGTACAGCTACATATTTGGTGCAATTTGGAGCTCCGAATAAAGCCTAAAGAATTAGCTATTGGTGTTTAATCAGACTATTGACCAGTCATAATTTGAAACAGAAATTTTCTTCTATTACAACAGTGTTAAGTGGGACTAGGTCAATTCAAACGCCATTTCATTGTATTCTTTGGAATTGAATAAACGTCATTATTCTAACAGCTAACCTAGTAAATCCTAGCTAAACCTCATTCAATTGTCATAACACACAACGGCTTCTGTTTGTTTGCAATGGCTTGAAGTCATATTATAATATTTTTAACTTTTACAAATCTTCTAAATTTCCCTTTTAAATCTCTGATCCACAAATTACATAAAACAAGATAAAGGGTATCAATTTACTATCCTAGACACCTTTTTAAGACTAGAAGTACGTGAAGTTCTATTGAAGTGTGTGTTGAATGGTTTCACTACAGACTTTTACACATAAATATTCAGGAAAATATATCGTATAAGATTTATTGCTGATTAACAGAGATGTTTAGAGATCATCCCCTTATAAAACTCTATAGTGTGTAGTACATGTATCTAGATTGTATGTCTAGAATTTCGGAAACCTCGGGCGAAACATGTAGACAATTAAACAATATTACCTTCTTTAGGCATTTCTAATCTTTAATTATTCCAAAATGATTAACACAACCGTAAAGCTGCACATCTTCACGATAAACATCGAAAAGCTAACACGTATGCCGACACTGGTTTCATTATATTTGAACATTTTAAAGTACCTTTCGTCCGTCTTGAGACTATTCATAAATAATGTCACTGCATACAGATGGAATTTATACATATTTACATAGTAACAATATGGTATTAGCTTTAGTTGCCTTTGTCTATGGTTACACAATATACAGGTTACTTTTTGGCATGTCATCGACTTTCATTTTATAAAACTGTAAAATTTCATGTGTTTTGCCCCTATATAGTAGTATAATGTCTTTTATGAAAATATATGAGCTTCCCGATATTAGCATCTAATGATACCATACTTTTCCCACTTTCGGTGTTTCCAAATGTTACAGGGGCATTATGGGAGGTTAGATAAAGACTTGACAGCTCCCGCTATAATAGTTAATAAATAGATAACGTAAACAGACTCTGCTGACAAAATAGTCAAATCGGTTTTGCTGCCGGTGTTGGTCGAGAAAGTTCCCTCGGATTTTCCGGTGCTATTTTCCCATGTTATCGGCAAAGGTGGGGCCTAGTCAGGTCAATGTCTACACGTTCGAATGGGACAAATGTACATATTATTATTGGCGTGCATTTAAAAAAAAAAACGGTGACAGTTGGAATTTGATATTATAAGAGTAGGACACAGTAACGCCCGGGCAACATTTCGCTCCTAGGCGACTGTGAAGCGTATGGCCGTCTTCATTACCTGAGTCGGGACAGGAGGTAGGGCGCCAAAACCCTATTTAATTTCATATTATTTAAACAAGTCGCACCTGTAAGCTGTATACTAATGTTTAATATTACGGAAATCCACCGCTATGGGATATGGAAGCAGGACAAATAAAATGTCAAAAATACACTGAGATGGATGTATAATTATATCTAATGAAAATTACTACGCAGTTAACATTTTATTAATAATATATATATATCGGTTACGTGGAATGATTTCATTCACGTACGGCGATTATCCCATATAGCCGATCAGTGAGACTTTAAAATAATAATTAATTATAAGTGACATTTATATGATCATTTAATATATGAAGTGAAATATCGTCATATTAAAGTCTAGGTTAGTGACTCCGTGTATCCGACTGTTTAATGTTCATATACTTTTATAAATAGTACAATTTCCCCAATTATCACATTTATCAATTTTTCTCTACAGCTGTTGTTGTTGTGATCAATTTGAAAATGTTGGCGAAGATTATATTTGTTTTGTTTGGTTTACTTGCTGGTAAGTTTATTTGCACATGTCTGTAGGTGTATAGTACTGGCCGGAGCCACGGTGGCTAAGCGGGTAAGTCGCTGGCTCGCTAGCCTGGAGATCATGTATTCAATCGCTGTGGCAGAGAAAGTTCATTGGAATGCTTCGATGTGGTTTCTTCTCGTCAGTGGTGCAGGACGGAGACCTGACAAGGACTGCTGTCTAGTCGCTCGGATGGGACGAAAAATCGAGGTCCCGTGTATACAATGGTATGCACATAAAAGATCCCTTGGCAGTTGGAATTCGCTGTCCAGGCAATTTTTCCCTCATAGCACACTGTATGGCAAGTCGGAAGAGACCAGTAGGACGTTAATCCCCATTTCATATGTGAGAGCGAAATCTGTCCGTTGTGGTTCTTTGTTCTCGCTTCAAATCTTATAAAAATTCTTATATAGAGATTTATTCAAATTGCAAGCCTCTTATCCATTCTCGAACCTTTTAGATGACCGAGATTTATACAGGTTTTAAAACCCAGGGGCATATTTCGCGAAATTTCAACAAAGATAAAATCAAAATTTAGTAATTTGATTGGATAACATTATATAGATTTTAGTGCTTAGCCAATCAAAATTGAAGTATCTACTACAATTTGGATTTTATCTTAAGTCATGATTTCGAGAAACGGAGAAAACCTCTCTGTGGTGTCCACTTGCCTTGGTGCCCTGAACACTTACTTAGGTTTAATGTCTAATACAGTACTGTTCCTGTACATGATTTTATAATTTCTTGTTTAGTAATAAACGGATTTATATTTGATTCAACATTATGAACTGCTGTTTATTTTTTCCTAATTCAGTAAGTAAAAGTCAAGGCGATTATTGTCCAGATGGAACTCCAATCGCCCTTTGTTTCAGTAATCCATGTGTAACAGCTACTTGTTCTGCGTATCCAGAAGCGGATTGTGAGTAAGTTTCTTTTTACTCCGACTGGTTCTTTAATATGCATGTGTGTAGGTTTATTTTTACTCCGGGGCTGGTTCTGTAATGCGCATGTGTGTAAGCTTATTTTTACTCCGGGGCTGGTTCTGTAATGCGCGTGTAGTGCATTACATTCCACGAATTCATATGCATTCAGTTGACTGTGTAGTGACGATACATGTACAGGCCGAGAATGCAATGAATTTTACTACCGCGTTCAACTAGCTTGCCCAGCTTAATAATCGTGTTCCTAATAGTACAGTACATTAGGTGCTGGAAATCATTCATGTGGATATAAGTATCGAAACTGGCTCAAAGAGCCAAAGCTATTTTAGTCCCTCTCCCTTTCCCTCTTTTACATGGCAATCTTTGTTGACATTTGCTGGAGAATTGAGGAAAAGGGCTTGAATTGACATTTTCTGACATGTTTTCGTGAATATTCATAATTTTGTGGCGGAAGGATACAAGGGTTAAGAGGTTGATTAGGTTGCAATACCGGGTGGAAAATTGCATGTTTATTGGTCTTTACTTCCAGTTTGTGTATTTCAAATTTTCACGATGAACCTCAAACGTGCTTTTGAGCATGAGGTTATCACATGCTACTGCAGCTGTGGCAGAAAGCGTTCTACACAACGAAAATTTTGGGAAAGGTTAGATCCGATCTAAGAAACGAGAATTAACATTGGGAAATCATTGGTGATTCGTGAACAAATACTCTTTTGCAAATACCCATTTGCCCTTAGCAAACCCAACATGTCTGTCACTTCAAAGATGGTCGACTTACGGTCAATTTGTCGACACCAATCTGTCCTATTTTTAAAATTTATCTAATTCGGACAAACATTTGCTGCTCTATGGGACCCACAAGCTTTTTTACAATTCATATTTTGCGTAAAAGGCAAGAGCCATGAAAGAAGCAGTGGTCAGATGTAGACCAAGATCATTCGACCCGTAATATATTTATTAAGTTTTATCGCCATCATATAAACACTGTGGGCGCTATGAGGTTCGCACAGTTTGGCTTTGATGTAAAAGTTGGGGATGACTGAGAGCAACGAAATGAAGAAACAAGTGTAAAAATGTAATAGCACCACCGGGCTGTGAATCCACGTCGCCGTTCTTATGCTATATTTATTGCTAAGCATGGCTATCGTTTATAAAGCGAGGCCACCTTTATTATCACAAGTTTCCGTTAGCCAGAACCCAACACATGGGTTGTTATAGAATACAGATAGCCAATTGTGGATATACTTGTAGTAATTGCGGTTAAGTAAGGAAATGCTGCAAATAGGAGGTCCTGGGACCAAAAAAGGACCACAGAGCTCACATATTGGGGTCAAATAAGGACATGTTCGAAAGGTCTCTGGTTGGTTCCCAAAGGGGTCAATGTGGGCAACAGTCACTTATAGTATAGTATGTTTTATCATTTTAACATTTTGCTGTTTGTTATCTGCAGGACGAACTTTTGTGGAAGCGATGCCTGTACGGCGCAGTTCTTTGTGAACGGCGAGCAAGTTACATGTTAACACCAATACACTGTAAGTATTTTAAAACATCGAAAGCTGGTAATGTAAACAAATCAGTTCAGGATTTTACAGCTGACAAAGCATTAGATTGTACTGGTCTTAATTCTTGACCGTTCGATGTATTTGTTAGTCACGATTCTAAAAATTGAAATTCATTCGAGGATTTTTACAATTTTAAGATAATCTAAATACTTTTGCATCAATTCTGAAATTACAAATGTTTGTCATTATTTTCTTTGTTTTAAATGTCTGATTCAAATTCATTTGGATTCAGAGTTACCGGTCTTGTCAGGGAGCCGTAACCTGGATCTCCCGTGTTCGATCTCTGCGTTGGCTGACAAAGATCATCGGGATTTTCGAACGTGGATCCGTCTTGTCAGTCTGTAGGACGGACAGTTTGAAAAAGGACAATGTATACTTATTCGGATGAGACGAACCTCCAAGGTCCCATGTACAAATTGACAGTTGGAATTCGAAATAAGAGTAGGCCCCATCGTCACCTTCCCAGTAAAGAACTTGGTTTATACCGGTCATCATTAGCCCAGTTGGAGCAGAACAGTAGAATGCTAAACCCCATTTTATTATTACATTTTCCGTTTCCGTTATAGTTCCAAAACAAATAGATAATGCTACATGAAAATATTGAATATTGCATTCGAGTTACTTTATTCTGACGATTGACGTTTTGGCAAGACGTAACAGTCCCGATTCACCATTTTTTTAAACAATAAATCATTGAAATCTCCGCCATGCGATAGTTTAAATAGTTAATTATAGGGAAGCAATGGGATTTTAAAAATGTCTTAATAATAATTTATATAACATTTGAAGTCGAAACAAATACCCACAATAGGCAGATTTACCTCTTACATAATGCATCGTTAATTATTTTGAGTTTAGTTTAGTTTAGTTTAAACAATATTTTATTCATTTGAAAAGGATTGAACAACAGACAAAGCCTATAATATAAGTTCTTTCCCTGGGATACAGAGAATAATAAACAGTAAATAAAAAGATATACATAAAAATAAGATTAAATATAATAAGTTGTCCGAATATATATTCGAGTTAGAACCAACTCTAAAATTACAATTATTTTCTTCGGTTTGAGCCATTTACAATTAACCTATACTATTACATTTTCATTAAATCTCTATACATATATAACTATTCTTTTTTTTGTTTCAGGTGACTTAAAACGATTAATTTTTCTGGATTGAAAAAAAAAGGATATTAATTTTTGATAATTATTTCGTCAAAATAAAGTATAAACTCCCTTTAATCAGTGTGATTATTGTCCATGAATTTGAGTACTGTTTTATTTGTATGTAGGATATAGTCCGGAATCAAAACCCCAGATTAAGTCTTGACATGGAAATATGGTCCACCTAATGTTTTCTAATTAATGGATTATATTCGAGATGGAAGCCCTGAACCATTTTCTGGTTATTTAGTTGGGTAAAATTCGTGACACATCACGGAGGCTTCTAGAAGAATTCGGCCCACTCAATCCAATACGCTTGGATATCCCTCCCAAATTTGATGGCAAATTCGGCTGTGGGGTGGGAGCAAATTGAAAATGGGGATATTGGTGAATATACAATGGCGTCCACATTTTTAGTGGTTATAATGTGATAGCGTGTAATATGCCAAATTCATATCTGAACAACAATATGTGCTATGATCGAAAAACACCATTATGGTTCTCAGATTTGACATATTAGCTATGTTTTCCCAGGGGTTCGTGTGCTTATGAAGGATATGCATTTGAGGTAAAGTATAACTGGGATGTGCTTTTAAGGTGGATTGCGTGTGGCCGAACAATGGTGACGTTTGGCCCACTGAGAAGAAGTGAGTTAATTCCAAAAAATGGACAATTTTGTTCGACGGGGTCCCAAGAACTGTTTAATACCCATTTTTACTAATTTATATTCTTATTGGGAACATTTTGACACAAGCTTCATGAATGTATCGGAATTGTGTTATAAACCAATTTCGGCGGAAATATTACTGTATCCCCGAAAAGGGTGCTTATATAGTTCTAAATTAAACCTTTGCTAGCCCCTGGATTATTCTCATAGCTCTCAAACGACCATACCGAATAACGTGAGACAAGCTATCATCGGGCGAACTGCAGTCGACGGAGAGAGGCGACAACCAAGCGGAAAAGGCCCTGGTACGCGGCTCTGTGACGAATGGACCACCCGAGCAATTGTCGAATAATGAAAGCGTTTATTACACGGCGCATTAAATATGTTATTGCGTGTAATAATACATTACAAAAAATTACATTGGTCAGTTAATACAAAAACAAAACTCACATTAAATCTGATCTTGATTGTGGTTATATTATGAATGCGAGTTATAATAGTAGAATTTCCTTTTCGGTAGTATGACACACAGAGACACGTTTCCTTTCTCATAGTATGCTAGATACCTTACGGAGCTTTAAACATTACAGTATTGTTTCCTTCCTGGCAGTATACGACGTATTAAAGTATTATTTTTGTCTGACGTATACATTACAGTACCATTTTCTTTCTGGTACATACATTACAATACCATTTCTTTTTAGGTACATACATTACAGTACTATTTCCTTTCTGGTACATACATTACAGTACCATTTCTTTTCAGGTACATACATTACAGTACTATTTATTTCCTTTCTGGAACATACATTACAGTACCATTTCCTTTCTGGTACATACATAACAGTATTATTTCCTTTCTGGTACATACATAACAGTATTATTTCCTTTCTGGTACATACATTACAGTCTTGGTATATCTAAGATTTATTGTCTGATAGTCTCATATATATATAGTGCCATTTCATATACATTAATACACTGTAATGTTTGAAATTAAAAACACGAATTAGAATTCAATTTCTGTCAATTTCAATCATTGATGTTTATATCTTTCCATTGTATTTAAGACAAAATATTAACATTTTATAATCAATAAGACAATGCAGGAATAATTAGTAGCGGCTGCTTTATAAATGACAAAATAATAATAAAAAGTACGTGTAGAATGGACTCAACAGGCGTAAATGTCTGTCGTTCAATTTGGATTGTTCACGCATTTCACCGAACACTCGATTAGAAATTACAATAACTTTTAAAAAATTTTAAAAAAAACCGGTACAAATCACTTTCTATACACTCATATCACTTAAAGATGTGCCATTTTGACCCATTATCGTCTATTTCAAGGTTCAAAAGAATACAGTATGAAACCATATTAAGCCCACATTTTGCACGAGATGGGTAGAGAAAAAGCTAAAAACAAATGTGATTTTTTGTACAACCAGGAGCCATATTCCAGACAGTTATGATTGGACATGTTCAAATATCAAAAGGGACTGAGATTTTTGGAATATAAAAATGGGATAAAATTTTGACCTCTAGAGGTTCCATAACCTTTGAATAACATACTTTTGCACAACTTGCGTACATAGAGCGGTCATTTCGTCGGGCAGTTTCATTTCGATTTTCCCGATATTCGAATTCAACCTTCATTATGGTGAAATGGTGACATATCTAAACCGTTTGAAAAATAGGGAAAACATTGTGAGCTCTAGAGAATCAACAAGACATGATTTTTCGTACAATCAGGGGCCATAATGCACGAGGTTACGGTCCAATATGCGCGAATATCGACTATAACCAAGATCTTTGGGTTGACCACGAGTGAAAGGCGCACTTTTAGTCCAAACATATAGACAGAGAGAGAAATGGGGTTAACGTCCACCCGGTACAAACTAGGTCATTTCGGGACTAACATATGGTTTAATTTTATTTCAATAATTCGCTTTCCCGTAGGGGTCTTTAGCAGTGGGAGGAAACCGGAGTGCCCGGAGGAAACCTACGAGGTTGAGAAGGCGCCACTATCTCTATGCCACATACGTTTACACCAGGGAACGAAACCACAGCCGCAGGCCAATGGTGACCGGCCAGCTAGAGGTCGAAGCGCGGCACTCTAGACCACTAGTAGGCCATCCCCCCCCCCCTAGTCCAAACATAAAAATCATCACTAATAGCCTGAAAAATCAAGTTCCCACACCCATTTGCATTTTAACATGGTCGATGCATTCAGTAAAAGTATCTGTATCTCATTATGGAGAACATTTGACTGATTGCATTAATGTACCACAGCACTGTTGTCACAAGGGTGTGTGTGTGTGTGTGAGAGAGAGAGAGAGAGGGGAGGGAAAGGGGTGGGGGTGGGAACATAGCCTTGATGGAACATATAAATAATCAAAGATTAAAAATCAAAGCTACCTTTTGCAGTCTTCACAAGAATATTAGCGCAGTCTAGTCGAGGTTTCAAGTCAGTGCACCAAGTCAGTGCCATACCCAATCTCACAGTAACAACTGAACTGCTATATGAACTCCTCTAGTATTAAAGAATCGTCAATGTTTTTCCATCACCATTTTATGTAATAATTATAAAAACAAAATTTAATTTTATCTTCAGTGTTTTTATTTGTTTTAGTACAGTTTATTAAATGATGAATGAACATTAATCATTATCAAAGCATTATAACATACCTGTTAATTTCTATTTCAACGTTAATCAAAGAAAACCCAACAATTGAAAATTGAGCACAATGTTTAAAATACAATGAACAGTAAACTCACAAGAGAGAGAGAGAGAGAGAGAGAGAGATGCCTAAAGGTCGTCTTTGAATTTGCACTTATCTCAAGTTTTTAATTGATCGTGCGACTATGTGTTGCGAAGGTTACAAGTGTCAAGGCCTGATTCGATTTCACAACCTCCACTGTGCTGATTGGGGAGTTAAGTTTGTGGGCATCACAAAGAAAATATGGGTTTGTACATACCGTAAGCTTGACGACCTTGTAATCAACTGTTTCAAGGATTTTTCGACGGCGAGATCATTACCGGGCTGGTGAATTTTTCGCAAGGGGGTGGTGGGGTGGAGCTGTATTCTTCATCGCGACATAAGTGTTATTTGGTTTAAACAATATTTATTTCTATTGTATTATGATTAATTACAATACCGATATTGTGGATCTGAAAACAAGCTATAGCTTATATAAATTCATCTCCACGTAAACTGAAAGTTTCAATAACATTGCTAAAATGTACAATTTTCAAAAGTATTATATGTTACATTTTTACAAATATATGAGTAAATAAATAAATAAATAAATAAATCATATTCATGATCAGCACCATCATCATCATCATCATCATCAACGTCATCACCATCATCATCATCAATATAAATGAATTGTAAATAATTATCTTCATCACATATCACCGTCGCCTGCCAGTTACGTTATCTATTCAAAGCGCTCGGTTAGTTTTAAAGTCTTGTGAACTTTACTAAAAATCACTTCATTCTACGAGTTACTTTCATTGGGATCGCCATATAGGAACGCTTTTGTATGTTTCGATTTGAATGGGGGGGTATTTAATGTTGAGATACGCTGAGACAAATAATTTGGGCAGTAAAGGAAATAATGGTCACTGTCTTCTTGGGTATGAGCACATCTGCATGTCGGATTATTTGAAATATGCATTAAAAATCTATGGAAGTTTAGAGCACTTTTACAATTACGAAGTCTGGAATGTATAATTTGAAATTTACGTTCCCCATAGTAATAATATTTGGGTATTTTATGATCGTTCATGCTTAACTTAATTTTGAAATTTTGAATAGTGGGGCGTTTTGCGTATCGTAAGAAAGGTTGTTCCAGAGGTCAACTGTTGAAGGCAAAAATGAGTTTTTGTAGTAATCGATGTTAGAAGCTATATTTTTCAATTCATTGTTATTACGAACATGGTAAGGATTTACTTCAGAAATTTTATGTGGTACTAGTAGACTTAAGAAATAGGGAACCAATTTATTGACCATTTTATACATAAGAATAAGTTTGTGTCTTATACGTCTTGTTGATAATGGGTTATATCCAGATTCATAGTATACTACGTAATGGGAAGTGCCTCGAAGAAGACCTGTTATCGTGTTCTCAGGGCGTCAAGATGGAGATTTTCTAATTTTGATGACTCAAATTTGCTACAGTTGTCCCAAATGACGTCAGCGTAGTCAAATAATGGCAATATAAATGAATTGTAAATAATCTCTAAAGACTTACGAGAAATACGATATTTTAAGCCACGGAGACCGTCGATGGAGCGTTTAACTTTAGATATTACATATTCAATATGGTTATCCCACTGACAATTACTTTGTAAAAAAAGACCAAGGTGTTTATGATATATCGTTTCCTTAATTCTTACTTTGTTAACATTTAATTCAAAAGAGGTTTGGAATTGTTTTCTAGAGAATGTCATGGAAACTGTTTTAGGAGGTTAAATCTTACTTTCCATTTAGTCGACCAGCTGTTTATCAAATTGAGATCTAAATTCATTACATTTTCACATTCACCTGGATTGCCAGTCGTTAGATACAACGACGTATCGTCTGCAAGTAAACGTATATTAGAATTGATATTTTCAGTAATGTCATTGATATATATAAGGAAAAGAAATGGCCCCAATACTAATCCTTGGGGAACACCTGTGGTTATATTATTTAGGTTAGAGCTTTCACCTTTAATAACTACTGATTGTTTTCTATTCTAATAATCTAAAACAAGCGTTAAAAGTTTACGTCGGATACCGATACGGCTCAGTTTATGAATCAGACCCTTATGCCACACTAGGTCGAACGCTTTACTAATATCACAAAATATGGTTTTAACTTCTTTACCGTTATCGAGGGCTGACGAAATATAATCATATATATCAATTAATTGATAGATAGTAAATATTTATTCTGAATCCCGATTGGAGAGGGCTTAATAAATTATTGGTTAATAGAAAATTGTGTATATCTTTGTAAATTAGTCTTTCAAGGACTTTTCCGAGTAGACTTAATAATGATATAGGTCTATAATTCGCGGGATCGTGAGTGTCACCTTGTTTAAAGATTGGAACTACGATAGCCTGTTTCCATATGTTTGGAAATACAGTTGTATTGTGTAGGAAATTAAACAATTCGGTAAGGGGCAGGCTCAATGACGTAGCACAATTTTTCAAAATAATGCTGTTAACTCTGTCAGGTCCACTGGCTTTATTTGTCGAAAGTGAGATCAGCTGATCACACACCTTAGCCGTTGTTTAAACTGGCTGCTCAATTTCAATCGGATTAACATAGAGTTCCCGTGGCTCATCGTTTGCACCCTCAAGATGAGACTGACTCATAAAATAATCGTTAAAAATATTAGTTTTATCACAATCACCATAAAATAGTTTCTCATTGACTTTCAGGGTAGGGATTTCCGTGGAGGATTTTCCAGTATGAAAGGCATGTCCTTTAACAAGTGTCCACCAAGCCCTTTTATCGAATCTATCAGAGTTAATTTTGTTATCAATGTTATCGCGGTATTCCTTCTTACATTTTCTTACTTCATATATGACAAAATTTCTGTATTCACGAAATAATTTCCATGTATTAGGACTATTTTGGATTTTAGCACTGTTATGAATTCTATTACGTTTGCGAATTATACGTCTTAGGTAACCGTTCATCCATGGGACATCGCGTGGTCTTATAACAACATCTTTATGGCGTACAAATTTATAGACTCCCTCAATAATTTTATTTGAGACACACTCTGCTACTGAGTTCGGAGAACTGACATTATTAAATAAAACATCCCAATCAGTTTCAAGATAGAATTTGTTCAAACATGTAAAATTTGTATGCTCATAATTCCAAATGGTACGTCTAAAACTTTTACATGATTTTAAGTTAATAGCTAAATCTAGTTGTACTGGACAATGATCACTTAAGTTGCATTCAAGAACTTCGGTTTGTTTTATAAAGGCAGTACACGTAACAATAGCAAGATCTAAAAGTGTAGCCGAATTAGGAGTAATACGTGTGGCATGTTTTACTGTTTGTGTTAGATTGAACCGACGTATGATATCATGGATTTTACTGGTATTACTGGTTAAAAAATCAATGTTAAAATCACCAAGGAAAATACATGGTTTGTTTGAGTCAATATCTAAGACTAAACTTTCTTCTAATAATTTCCAGTGTGTAATAGCCGACGTTGGTTTTCTATAAAACGCGCCTATTAAAAAGGAATGTTGGTCTTTTGTTACTTCTACCCATGTGGCTTCAAGATCCAGAACTTCAAAGTCTTTACGTTTAAAATAAATAGATTCTTTAATATAAATAGCAACCCCACCGCCAGTACCTGTGTTGCGATTGCATAATACGGGTGGGTGATAGCCTTTTAATTTTAGCAATTCAGTGTCATATGAATTAGGAATCCAAGTTTCAGAAAAAGTTAAAACATCTGTTCATGAAAATTCAGGAAGGATAAGGTCTAATTTATTTGGGAGACTACGCACATTAAGATGGATGGTAGAAAACGGCGGGCCGGGATTGCTTTCCACATCACAACACATCGCGTTTAGTGAACGCAATTTAGTTATCTTGTAATGTAATAAGGTATAATAAAATTTAGTTTTCAAATAGAAAAAGTTGGACCGTACAGTTTCATTAGTAAACGTATTATACTTAGTTAGAAAGTAGGCGAAAACTATAAATTTAAATCTATATATCATATAACTAGTAAACAATAAAATATATGAGGTATTAGTGATTTCATGATAAATAAGACTAACTGGGGCGGCGATGACGAATGGTAATACAATAATAATAATAATGATGTCGATGATAAAAAAACTGCTGAAAGTAATAATAATAATAATAGAGCTGATATTAATAGAAATGAGTCTATATATATAGTGATGGCAAGTATATACAGATTGGAGTATGGGAATGAGCTGTGGACATATATACATGGGTATGGCAGGGGTGGGACATTAATCGACCTAGATCAGATCAAGAATGGGGAGTGGGTGCATAGCAAACTTATTACATCAACGTTTTCTATTGATTACAGATTTTAGAATCAATCATAGTATTCGAATCAACGAAAAACCGATTGACCTTCTGTACAGTTGTTTATTTGAGAACTTTTCTTGGTCAATAACCAAATTCCAATAGTCAAGGCTTGTTTTAAGAGCATGTAAGCGAGACCACGTGACCACAGTTTACGTACATTGCGAACGACAAGGTGTTGTCCTAGAATATGTAAGCTTCCTTATTTTATGAGGTGGTCAATTATATTAATGGCATATACATGTACTACAATACTATTGTGTGGAGGGGCATTTCGTTCTGAAATAGTTCATCTTATCTATGGATGACTCCAAGATTCTAAAATACATAGGTTGTCTTATAAATTATGAAATAAGCAATCATATCAGTGGATCAGTCATGTAACTCCATGTACAAGAATACATCGGCTTTCTTACATCTATGCATAGGAATCATATCAGTGGGTGGCTCATATGCTAGGATGTATATAGACTGTCATGTAATTTATGAAAAGATCAGTTCTATCTATGGATAACCACTTTTACTAGTAGAGTTTTAATATATTACTCCTTTAGCCATAGAGTAATCAGTCATATCAATGAGTGACTTTAAATACTGGAATATGTAAACTTTCTTTTGATTATGAAGTCATCAACCATATCAATGAGTGACCCTAAATATCGAAATACATGTGTCAACTTTCTTGTGATATAAACTAATCAATCATATCCATGGGTGACTTCATCTAAAGAAATACATAATCTATGAAAAAATTAAACATATCATTGGGAGGCTCTATGTACTCCATATACTAGACAGTGTAAGCTTTATTTTAAACAGTAAGTAATCAATAATATCAATGGATGACTCCGTATACTACATTGTTAAATGTCCTTAAATTTTGATATTAACAATCAGTGGATGGCTCCCTATACTAGAATACATTAAATTTCTTTTGATTCGGAAATGATCATTCAGATCCATGAATGACTTCATATAATAGGATATATAAACTTTTATTTTGATTAATATAATTAAGAATCGTATCAATGCATAACTCCATATACCAGAATGTAAAAGACCTTTCATTTAATTGTGAAAAAATCAGTCCTATCTTGGATAAGTCGTATACCAAAATATATAGTATACAAACTTTCCTGTAGCAGTAGGGAAGTCAACCATATCAATTAGTGGCTCTAAATACTGAAATATATAAACTTTCTTTTAATTATAAATTATACAAACACAATAACCGTTATTTTAATTATGACATAATCAATCATGGCGGTGTTTGAGATGATCAACCAGATCTATGGATGATTCCATATACAGTATTAGGATATATAAACTTTCATTTAATTATACAATAATCAAATATTGTAACATGCTTCAGTGTAAACCCTGCGTTTTGATTGGTCAATTAGACACCGTCTATTGGACAATAACACCCTTCTGTTTTAGTAATGTCTTTTAAAATCCTGAAAAAGCATGTTACAATGTCGATAAACACTTCCTGTTTCGCATTTAGAGGGGTGTTATTGTCCAATAGACATGTCCTGAGATTTTACATTAGAACCCTCGACGCGCCTAATGATCTCAGGACTTGTCTATTGGACAATAACACCCCTCTAAATGCGAAACAGGAAGTGTTTATCTCCTAAATGATCAGTTATATATACTATTAAAAAAAAGTAGGGGATATTTGATTTTTAAGTGTTATTGTAACATGCTTCAGTGTAAACCCTGCGTTTTGATTGGTCAATTAGACACCGTCTATTGGACAATAACACCCTTCTGTTTTAGTAATGTCTTTTAAAATCCTAAAAAAGCATGTTACAATGTCGATAAACACTTCCTGTTTCGCATTTAGAGGGGTGTTATTGTCCAATAGACATGTCCTGGGATTTTACATTAGAACCCTCGACGGTACGCGTCTCGGGTCCTAATGATCTCAGTACATGTCTATTGGACAATAACACCCCTCTAAATGCGAAACAGGAAGTGTTTATCTCCTAATTAAAGTCACCTAATGAAACTGACGAAGAAACAAATGACAAAATGAAATGAAGTTCACATTCATCGATTTATTCCAAATGATCGTTAGACTAAGTAAGGCACAGACTGACCATAATAAGGGTAAAATGATACCCGGGGTCAAACAGCAAAGTTACCACCGCATCACAACAAAGTCAGTAACGGGTAAATCCGCCTCTGTTTGCCAAACAAGCATTGATCCGACGTGGCATACTCCTAATGAGACGTCTAAGGTCATTTTGGTCCAGATTGTCCCATTCCTGTTGCAACGCAGCAGCAAGTTCTTGGACATTGGCAGGACGTTGTTGACGTTGACTAACCCCTGTCCAAGCATGTCCCAGACATGCTCGATGGGGGAGAGGTCTGGACTCAGTGCTGGCCAAGGAAATGTGGTGATGTTCTGTTGTTGGAGGTAACCTGTAACGATCCTGGCCCTGTGACATCTTGCGTTGTCATCCTGGAAGATGAAACGGCGGCCATGACGTCGTGCGAACGGCACAACATGGACTGCCAAGATGTTGTCCCGGTAGTACTGGCCTGTAACACGCCCTGCAACAACATGTAAAGCCGTTCTTCCAGCAACAGTGATGCCTCCCCACACCATAACAGAACCAGCCCAGATCGATCATGTCTGATGACGTTAACGTCTTGGAAGCGCTCGTTTCGACGACGCCACACCCTCCTACGTCTGTCCAAAAAATCAACAATGAACCTGGACTCATCTGAAAACATCACATTGCTCCAGCGTCGATTATCCCAGTGTTGACGATCCCTACACCAACGACGTCTTGCCTGAATGTGATGATCTCTCAAACAAGGGATCACGCGAGGACGTCGGACGCGAAGGTGACCCCTATGCAGTCGATTCCGAATCGTCTGGCCACTCACTTTCACACCAGTGTCTGTTTGAAGACACTGTTTGCTGTGATGACACGATTTCTCAAGGCCAAGGTACGGATAAATCGATCCTGGGCTTGAGTTGTCGCCCTTGGTCGACCTGAGCGTGGTCTCCCCTATACAGATTGTGTATCACGGTATCTGGACCATAGCCTGCTTATGACAGACTGAGAAACATTCATCGTCCGAGCCACAACCGCCTGTGTTGTGCCGATCTGTAGCATGCCAAGGGCACGTAACCTTTCATTTTGGGTAAGCCGACGCATATCAAAATTTGTTTTCTGATCACTAAAACAATTAAACTGATGTTTCCACCCTGGAATTCAATGCCACAATGACCGTAACATTCACAGTCAGAGTCGTGCAAATCTTGGGTTGGACCCCCATGATGATCCCAAGCATCACCTGCATTCCATGCGGTAGCTATTGGTGCGTTTGGGCGTCACATGTAACTGGAAATGTTTCTTCTGTTAGGTTCTATAGTGACTTTTTTCGTAGTCATTTGCATATTTTATTTATTATGCCCACAAAATCAAATATCCCCTACTTTTTTTGAATAGTATACATGGAAAACTTTCTTTAAGTTATGAAATAGTCAACCATATCAAGCAGTGGCTTCACTATGTATACTATAGTATTTAAACGTCTTTTAATTATAATTATGTAATAAAATAATCAATCATGTAAATGGATGAACCCATGTTCTCGAATGTATAACCAGCATTGTATTATAAAATAATCCGTTATATCAGTTGATGACTCCACATTCTATTACATGTATATATACCTTTCTTTTAATTATGGAATATCTAATAAAGTGTATTACGTACTGTCGTGTATTATTTCCTTTAATTTGAAGCAGTCTATCACATCACCAGTGATTCTATATCCTAAATTGTATAAGCTTCCTTTTAGTTGTGAAATGTATGATTCCATGCATGAGAATATAGGATTTCTGGAAGACTTCATACCCTAGAATGTATAAGCTTCCGTTTAATTATGTAATAATCAACCATATCAATGTGATAATTAATCACTACTAGAATACATACAATTTCTTATAATATTAAAGAAGTCAGTGACATCGATAAATGACTCCATATTCTACAATATCAATGAATAGCTCAATATCCTAGAATGTTTCAGCATTCTTGTAACTTTGAGATAACCATTTCTCGACACTGATGACTACCCCCGCACCATCTTTATGTATTTTTTGTTTTTCTTTGTTTATGTATATGTGTGCGTATTCTAAATATCTTTCATATCCGCTTCATCATTAATACATCTTATTCAGGAAGCGATATATATAAGCATCTTCGTGCTTGTTTTCGTATCCTATATACTGGAATTCATCTATATCAATTGTAAATATTGCAAATAAATATTGTTTAAACCAATATCCTAGAATGTTTCAGCATTCTTGTACCTTTGAGATAACCATTTCTCTAAATGACTTTATAGACTTGAATGTATAAATTTTATTTTTATTTTGTAACAATCCATTCTATCAACGAATGACTCCATATGTACTAATTAAGATGTAAGAGCCCTCTTCATTATGAAATAATCAATCTGATAACTTAATCAATCATATTAATGGCTGACTCCATATATTTGAATACATAAACTTCCTTATAAATATGATATAATGAATCATATCTATGAATGACTCCATATACTAGATCATTTAAGACTTTTTAAATGAAATAACATACCCTGGGATGTACAAACTTTCTTTTAGTTATGGATTAATCAGTCATATAAATGGATGAATCCATGTACTAGTGTGTATAAACTTGCCTTTAAGTGTGGAATAACCACACCCGATAATATCTGAAGATTCTTTAAATTACATTTAATTTTTTGTAATGTTGGAATAACCAGTGATATTAATGAATGACTCCATATCCTAAAATATCAATGAAAGATTGTATATCCTAAAATGTTTCAACTTTCTTGTAACTTTAAAATAATCATATCTCTAAAAATGACTCAATAGACTAGGATGTATTTTGAAACTTTTATAAGACTGTAATCGGCCTGACGCATTTGTTATTATAAGTGGACCAGGAACCCTTATACATGTGCGTTCACGTGTTGTGTCAGTAGCTGCACTATGTAAAAAACATACCTGCTGCAGTATTTAATCTTAGTAGAATGTTAAAGAGAGCACGCGTGGCTTTGTCGTGGTTAAATAATTATACGATTGACACACATAACTGACATAACTATTAAAAAGGTAATCCAATTTATGCTAATAATAATATTAATACGCATTTCAGTAGGTAGGATTTTAAATTTCCATTGTCGAAATATTTAAATAAAAATCTTCACCTGTCAGTGGGTCTGTAGTAGCATCGCCTACTTTGGTAAATCTCATTTTTATCTTTGTTGTCTCACAAACTGCCTCAAACGCGTTTATGTTTCTCACTAACTTTGTTGATCCATCTCGGGTTTTTATGAAGATGGTCCCATCGCTACACCATGTTCGCGAAATTTTCTTTTCCTTCAATAATTTACGGGCTTTAAACGCAAGGGTTGATCTTAGTTTTGTTAGATCATCATTAATAAAAATGTTATTTCTCTTCATCACACTAGGTACGTGAGACAAATCGTTATCAACAGTGTCGTTTATTTCCTGGGTCTTCAAGAACGTTTCTTCTCTTAGGTCATTATTAATGGTATTATGACCTGCATTTGTTTTTGTTTTTGGGGGCCGTATATTTTTTAGCCTTTTGGCATTTTTCATAAATGCCTGTTTGGTGTAATAACCCTTAAATCTTACAATAATTGGTCTAGGGTTTGAAACAGAATCATATGCACCAGGGGGGCCTACCCTATGACTCCGATTTATGTCGTCTCTGGTTATTGCAACATCAATGATTTTACCTGTTTCAATAACAAGCTGGTCTGTGGATTCATTTTGAGTTTCGATAATTCCAGAGATACGCACCCCTTCTCTCCTGCCATACTGTTCAAGATCGTCACATTTATTGTAGATTTCGCTGATTTGAACGTTCTTCTCTAGAAGTTCTTTCACCAATCGATCTACCTTGTTCTGTAATTTTACCACAGCATCAGTCACCTTGGGGCTTATGATCTTTGCTATTGTATTGGCAATTTTAAATACAGCCCTTTCATCCTGGAGCACCACGAGAAATCGGTCGATTAATTTATCCTCAATTTCAAAGTCTAGTTCGTCACCAGAATCAAGCTCAAAATCAAGAGTTTTTGACTTTTTGGTGTTTGTAATACTCGAGGCCGATGTAAGTCTCTTCCTCAGTTTATCAAATCACATTTATACATATGGTTACAACACTTAGCAGTCCCGTTTACAATCACAAACAAGAGAAGTGTTATTAGAATATAAGGAATATTACATTTCTATTTGCACAGAACAACGACAGTAAAACAACACAAGGGATGGTCAAAGTTTCTGAGATTAATCTGTCGTAATAACCCTTGATAATAATTACAGCCTGAATACTATTTATGCCTTCAAACATTTTTGTGCTAAACATTTAAATTTCAGTTCATTCACGATAGCAATTTTTAAACACTGGAGAGAGAGAGAGAGAGAGTGAAATGGGGTTTAACGTCCACTCGATACAAACTATATATATAGGTCTTTTTGAGACTAACATATGGTTTCATTTTATTTCAATAATTCGCTTGCGCGTAGGGGTCTTTAGCAGTGGGAGGAAACCGGAGAGCCCGGAGGAAACCCACGAGGTTGAGAAGGCGCCCCTATCGCCATGCCACATACGCTCACACCAGAGCTCGAAACCACAGCCGCAAGCCAGCTAGAGGTCAAAGCGCGGCACTCGAGACCACTAGGCCATCCCAACCCCCCTTTAAACACTGCATGACTTTTTTTTAAATTTCCTATTATAAGAATCGTTCTATTTTTAACCACATTTTTAATACTCCATCATATTTTAATGATCTTGTCACCTTATGTTCCTTCCCGTACCAATGATAAACGGGTAATTCAAACATGTACCATACATACCTCACACTATTCAGTTGTTGTTTTAGTTTCTAATCCAGTCCAGGTTACACCCACTACAAACATCTCAGATTGATTAAATGTAAATCCTGTTTCGTTTCTTTTTTTTAATGTTTAAAATTTCTTTACTACACTAGGATCTGGACGAGTTGCTATATATTCCCCGTTCTGGTTGATGTTGGGGCTTGTCTGCGATATCACCTCGGTGCAAGCGGACGTTAAATAAAGCTATTTCACACACATGATGTTGGGGATTAGCAAATGAAACAGTCCGTTTCAGTAAGTTTTGGCGTGCGGTGCACGGAACTGTGGGTAGTCCAGTGGAAACATCAACGCTGATGTAAATTAAAAGTCTGACGTCATAGGGTCAGAAGTCGTTCATATGACCCCTGACAAGACCTCTTGCTACAACTTGTCAAGTCTTCATGTAGTGGTGGTGATCGACAGTATGAAACACGAATCAAAATATTGATCTGTATTTTAACCAGATTGCATACATCAACACTATATACTGGGGTCACCGATACCTTTGTTTTAAAATGTTTTGTAGGGTACTTAGAGACCATTCACCCCTGCACCCCCCGAAACATGTGCAAGAGAGGATGACACATACTTTCAAATTCTAAATGTATAATGAAATGTCTACTACGTATTCACAGATGCGGGTCGATTATATATGTCCTGCAATTGTAGACCATTTCCTTCCGGTGCTTTGCAATAGAGGACTCGAGCTCTGTTGATGAAACGTTGACTTGATTTGGCATAGACGAGGGGACTCACAAGTGAGTTTGAAATCAGACAACAGAAAAACACTTGACGTAATATTTCAAGTGTCGATAATGGTGTTCTCCAAAAAACCGAGAAGATGTAATGCGGCAAATAACATATCAGGTAACTGATCAAAATACGCCCAACTGTTACCAACGCACGCCTTTTTCTTCTTGGAAATATGGCTCTACTTGGATATAGATGTCCAGTTATTGTGCTGACCTGTCTAACGGTTTCTTCAATACTGGTGATTTGCCTCGAATGTTTTAAAGCCACTTTCAACACCCATAGATGACAGAAAGTTGTACCGGTCACAGATAACAGTGCAATAGTTTGATTGATTTTATAATAAGTTTCGGGAAACACAATACGTCGACAAAAGTGCACTGAATTCCAATAATTATATCCTAAAAGTGGCAACAGAGAAAGAATGGTAAAACCCCAAAACACAAAAAAGAAAATGAAGCACAGTCGCTTTACAGAAACATCTATGACCGAAAAGGGCTGCAATATGTAGAAATATCGTTCCAGTCCCAGAGCCAGAAGAATAATACTTGATGTCATAATTCCACTCTGTGTTAAGCTGTTGAACAAAAGACATGGAATTTTATTTACCAATACGTAACCCGGAAATGCCAAGTATGACATATAAAACGGTAAACTCAGGGCTATATAGATACTGATGGTCGATAAAATGGCTAACAAAACGTCCTGGACTCTTCTTAAAGTTTTTGATCGGATGTATACGATCAGTATCATCATATTTACAACTATTGAAACGACAGAAAACAAGATCAAGACTGTGCCAACTCCGAAGAAAAGAATGTTCAAATTTCCGTACTTCCGTCCGAGATTATGAGCACCTGATATATTTGAATTGTTAAAAGATTCCATGCTGTTCACAATATGCCTTCAGAATGTTTCAGTGGGAGTATTGCTGATGACAGTTACGCTTACTATATATTGTGGCGTGCAGTCTGTTTCTATCAGTAATAAATACATATGTCAATCCAAACAAAGACAAGCTTATTTTATTACTATTATTATAATGTCATTAATGTGGCACATGTAACACAGCAGATAACATAGCATCACAATTTCCTTGTGATTAACTGGAAAGATAAATATGGCGAATTAGACAGGTTAAACTTTAACTAGGTGTTTTTGCAGTTATAAACAATTTTGAAGTAGAGTATTTCTTGAATCAAGATTTTATAAACCGGTTTGTAAGCAATTGAACTTATATTTCTGTGAGAGAAAGAGGATGTTCGCACGGCACAAAATTGGTCATTTCGGTACTAGTGTATGATTCTATTTTATTTCAATAATTCTCTTGCACGGAGGGGTCTTACGGAGTCGAAGGAACCGGAAGAAACAAGCGTGGTTTGGGCAGACGACACTACTCCTTGCCACGTACAGCCGGGGAATGGAAACTACGCTAGTTGACTCAATGACAGACCTTAGAATAGAACGCGCAGCGCTTATCATTCGAATATACCTCCCCCAACACCGAATTAACACAAAAGTTGACTTTCTAATCGATATTTTGAGGTGATCTGTCGTCAAAATACTTTGTTTGTAAGCATAAATATTTTAAGATTACTAGTTGAATCTACAAGTGAAATTGTTATGTAATGCACATTTCGTCAAAATCTATTTTTGTGGTGCGCGTTAAGAATTTAGAATGTTGCCAAAGTTCGAAAGAGGGATCTGCCGCTAGGTGTACTATACTTTGCAGCTAGGTTCGGATCTCGACGAGTAACGATTAAAGATCAGCCGGGTAAATTGCATTATAGAATAATCTACAATGTGATTAAAACACAGATCCTATTTCGTTTCGTTTTTTTATAGTTCATGACGTCATGAGGTCAAAAGTCGCTCGTATATATCCCTATATAATGAGGAGATAAATGCATTATATGGTTTCAAAACAGTCATAAAAGAGACAAAGGCAACCGGATCTCGGAATACTAAATTTACACAAATAATAAAGAATTAACGCAGCCTATAAAAACGATAACGAGTTTCATTCTGATCCTGTTATATCATAAGAGTAGGATAAAGCACGAGCACGCGGTAATGCTGGAGAAAGAAAGACTGAAGAAAATAACCCGAGAAACAGAAAAACCGAGGCAGACAGACCGAGCTTTTTCTGTCGAGGGTATTTTCTGAAGTCTTTCTTCTACCCACAGCATAACTGAAGCCGAGGGCTTTATCTTGCTTTAAAACCGTGTATGTTTACATGTACGCAAAATGAGAATAAAATTTCTCAGAATTGCCGTAAGAAAAACCTCATAGCATGTTTTCTTCTGGATAAAACCCTACCCTGGAAAAAAACCTCGTATAGGGTCGAAGAAAAATTTCAAGAAGAATAACCCCAAAGTTCCCTGTATATATCAAAAGCCACCCGGCTCTCAGACCGCAAGTTATTCCGGGCATATGATATACCCCAGAGATCAAAGAGATTTACCGTTAATAATACACAGCTATATACACTAAGTAGCAAATGAAACGTCGGGTTGGTATGTTACTCTGAACAGACGCATGCATAAAATTTGCCAAATGTTTTTATTGTTTATCTGTGACCACATCTCCAGCTTTACCTGAGCAGCAAATTTCCTTTTCAAACACAGAATTTGTGACAAATAAATCTACACATCTACCATGGAGTTTAACGCCTTGCTGCTGTACTCGGACTGCAAGACGGCATACGCCATACAGTGTGCTATGAGGGAGAAGGGAGATTTTGCCCGGAGCTAGGACTTTTCTTATATCTATTTATAAATACCAAGGAGTCTTTTACTTGCATATCAGTGTGTACACTTTGCCTATCACCCGAATACGTGTTCCTTGCTGTGTCCCCCGTCCTACACCAATGACATTGGGATTTGGGGAGCCACACCTGAACATTCGGATAAATTTTCTAGGCCAACACAATGATCGATCACGAATCCACCCAGTTAGCAAGCCAATGATTTACTCACTGACTCACCGTGTTTCCCGAATTCCCAGCTAACATGGATTCGAAATTTCCCTAATGAAGACCCGGGACTTCCAAATGAAATCGCTAATTCGACTATCCGCAATATCATAACACATCGGACGTCGACCATTTTTCAAGGTCGTTTATCCAAAACACCCACTAAAGGTCGATCTATCACGAAGTACACCAACAACACGTCTTCCATTTTACAGAAGTGAGATTTAAGATAAAATCACCGAGTCTGTGAAATCACACATTTTTCGATTAATCAAAGTAGATTAAAAAGAAATTCAGGCGTGTTTTGCAAAACCGTCCTCCTTTTTTATAAACTAGATGTATACAGGTCTATAAATATTAACGTAACCTTGATCATTTTTTACAAATAAAAAACTGATAGAAACGAAATATGCATAGAAAGTGCATCTTCCTTTTTATGAACAAATTGGAAAAGTAGTATCAATGTAACCTTGATGACCTGTGAAATGACATATTGCAAAATGTATAAAAAGCTGATAAAAGGGATATACCGAAAGTGGGATTTGTATTACTTTGCTTAATAGACATAAAGTCATAAATATGCATTTAAGTCATCTTACTCTAGTTGCTCTGATACTGGGTGTCGATAAGGTCATCCCACAGACTGTTACCATAGATGTCCACAACGCTCAAGTGGCCCAGTATATTGATGCCAGATTCATCGGGGTTACACTTGATTCATATTATTTTACAACTCATTTCAAAGGTATCAACTTCAGGTAGGATCCATAATTTCCTAGTAAACCTATACATTATTATTTAATCACATTCCGTAAACGTGGTGGTATGTTTGGTATGTGTACCCCCGTCTTCATTAACCCAGTTCGGAGCAGAACAGATTGACGTTAAACACCATTTCATGGTATGTGTACCTTCCTGTAGGGATGATATAAATGGCGAATGGCTGGAAAATGATATTTGACCATCTCCTAGCATCCGTGTAGAATCTCGTCGGTTTTCCCTTTACTATTAGTCTAGATCTGTGCCTAAAAGCTGTGATGGGTGTATCATTATGTATTTAACACACACACACTTGCATCTTAGTTAAGTATAGATTTAGTGATTATTCGTATGCAGTGGAACTGTTAAAACTTCGGAATTAATGACACTGTAGGTGAATGGCTGGAAAATGGTGACTATCCTTATCAGTCGTTGGAAAGGTAGGACGTTAAACCAATTTCCGTTCATAATATCCTTATCAAATCACCTCGATTTTCTACATAGATACACGTCTATTTGTCAATCGACATCATGACCTTCTACAAAATATAGGACAAGATATTTTAAAGGATATAAGGAATTCAGATTTAATTCTAATTGTTAAACATCGTTTGGTGGCTGCTGGATGACTATTATGGGTATTGTCCATTGCGTATATACTGGCCTGTTTCTGGTGGTCTGTCTTGGTGGAATCCAGTTGCAGAGTGTCACCATTGATGTTCACAATTCCAGAGTTGTTCAGCAAATTGATTCGAGATATATTGGGGTTACTCTTGATTCATATCAATTGAGAAGTCATTTTAAATCTCTCAACTTTAAGTACGCCATGTATTATGTTATTGGAAAGGGGGGTGGTATTTCGCTAGTCTTATATTACTCTACAGAAACAAAAATGTGCTAGAAATTATAATTCGAATTTATACTCTTTGTAAGATGGTCGATTCCATGCCACCGGTTTAAGATAGTCTAGTTATAAAATTTACTCAAGCTGTTATAGTAGTAGAATTTGCTTAAAAATAGGTAGAACACGTTTTATAATGTCTTGTTTGATGAGTAAAATTATTGTCCAAATTTCTGTTGCAATTTTTATTCCAAATTTCTGTTGCAATTTTTGTTCCAAATTTCTGTTGCAATTTTTATTCCAAATGATATTTTCCAGCTTTTAAATATTCAAAACAATCGATATCAATTCTCGTATAATTAGTTAAATTATTAATTCACAGTGTGTCGCAATTTTTATCTTGGGAACTTCGTATGTGATATATTTTTCAGTTCACAGCGACTACTGACATTGGCTCGGGGCTTGACACCATGTTATTTACGACTTGGTGGCACGGATGCAGATTATGTAGTTTTTAACAAGAATAGTCATGTGGGAAGAGATGTTGATAAAAGATTTATACTGAACTCAAATAAATATACTTTTGGCAGTGAGTATTAGGATATGCTCTCATAAGATTTGTATTTCGTTTCGATTTAAACCTGTATCAATTATCAGTCGTATTTAAAGTTAAAGCATTTAGGCTCAGGGAGTAGGATGTTGGGTAACTAATCTGAAGGTCATGTGTATGACCCCAGCAATGGCCGAGAAAGTTCTCACTTGTCAGTGATGTATGACGGAGGGCCTGCCTAGGGACAACGTATAGTCGTTCGGATTTAAAGATAATTGAAGTCCCATGTAAACATTGGCGTACACATAAAAGAACCATTAATGTAGAACGGAAGGCCTGGTCAGGTAAAACCTATAGTTGTTCGGATTTGGAGAAATCCGTCAAAGAACCCTTGCCAGTAGGAATTCGAAATAGGGTAAACGGTAGTGCCACAATCGGGGGAAAATTTCCCTCAAAGCATACTGTATGACATTTGTCAGTCTTCATTTGCCCAATATACGAATAGAACAGTAGGACGTTAAATCTCATTTCATTTTATTTCATAACCATTCTTCTTAATCAAAAGAGAAATATACT
Organism: Patella caerulea; assembly: GCA_036850965.1. Taxonomy (NCBI): domain Eukaryota; kingdom Metazoa; phylum Mollusca; class Gastropoda; family Patellidae; genus Patella; species Patella caerulea. The sequence goes on along the minus strand of JAZGQO010000011.1, from coordinate 62,034,611 downwards.
CTCCTTTACTTTCACTAACATCCATAATCAAAGAAAAATGAACCCTCCTTGTCTACATGGAATGCCAGACTGAACACAACTGTGTCAACTGAACACAAACAGCTTTAAGATGCATAATAGTTAGATTTTGATGTATTCTAATGTGGATATTAACGTAACTTAATCATTACACGTTTTATGTAATGGTCATGTAATGCTTAATGGAAATGTAATTAATTACATTTCAATTACTTTTTATTCCCCAATCCGGATTTTAATCCATAATTTATGATTTAACTAACAGAACATAGAGGTTAGATGAATTCAGAACACACTTATATACGAATGTGGGTGAAAATAATAAACTAAACTAAAGTATAACACATACTTATGGAAGAACAATTACTGAATAATTTAAGCGACGTTTCCAAGAGTATTTCTCTCAACGTTTTCAAGCAAGTACAGTAACAAATGTGTATGCGTAGGGCAATTATAGTTTAAAATGGGTGGAAACAGTTTCTTTGTTGAATAGAATAAAAGCCATAGAATAATGGTTAATGGGAATTATTTATTTATAGCACCGTAAACAGTATTACAACTGATGTTCGCCCCAGATTGGGTGATAATGATTTAACTTTTCCGTGTGTCTCCTAACAATAAATTATTCTTTCAGCTTCGGATTGGGATCGTGTAAATGGATTTGTAAGAAATGCGGGCTTGGACTTTATCTTTGATTTGAACCTATCATTACGTAAAAACGGAAGATGGGATCCCACCAACGCCAAGGAATTATTTCAGTACAGTATACAAAAGGGTTACAAATTTGCTGGTATTGAACTGGGTAATGGTAGGTGATTTTGAATAGATTCTTTGGTATTCACCTCCCCACTATATTAAATAAGTAATTACTGTAGACAAAGAAAATGTTTAATTATTCGGCATAAATGCTTTCTATAAATTCTTTGATTCTATTGGCGAACAAATCCTTGGACTGTGCTATGTATATCTTTGTTAATTTTTGGAAGATCTTCAAATTAAATACTGTGGTGTTTTAATGACATTCTGAAATATAAAACATTATTACATGTCTACTAAATATATCCAGGTGTTGCACCTTCAGAGCCCAGCGACACTTCGTTAAACATGTCATGAACCGGAAATAGTAACTGCTTGGCTCGGGCTGCCCTAATACCCCCCCCCCCCCAATTTGGTGAAACGGTGGCTCAGTGAGAAGGACATTGGCTCGTTAACCTGGAAGTTTTGTGTTTCTACATGCGTTGGCCAAGAAAATTCATGGGGATTTTCCGGTAGGCTACCCCCCCCCCCCCGTGTCATTTTAGTAGGATGGGACCCTGTCGTTCTGACAAGGCACAACATAGTCCTGCGGATAGGACGAAAAACCGAGCTCCCATATTCTCATTGGCGTGCACGTATAAGAACCCTTGTACCTACAATAATAGACTGGGGCAATCCTAGCAACCCTGTATTAACGAACAACCAGACTGACCCGCGAAATTTACAAATATCAAATATATAGATCTATTATTTTAGAAATGGAATACAACAAAGACACGCACGTAACAGCTCAACAGTCGGCACAAGATTTTGCTACATTGAAACAAGTAATAAACTCCATGCCAGGGTTATCGCATCCTAAAATCTATGGACCGGCTGTTGCTGGAATATTTTATCGGTCATTTACCTATGCCGAAGAGTAAGATGTTTCTATTATCATGTACATATGTACCACTGCTGTGTTATTGTAACAGCGGATATCGATTTATTTTAAAACAACCAGTAGATCTTGTGTGGCTAACCCTATGCTGAAAAATTGCAAAAATTGGCTTGGAACAGGGAGGGGAGTGTCAATTCCTTGACGTCTAGATGTCACACCCTTGGACTATTGTTCGCAATGACAAAAATTATTTATGGATATTTGGAATTCTTGGTTATGTTCGGTGTCCACAAGCACGAAAATGGTCGAAATCTGCCTGCATTATTAATCGATCTCTGGTTGCAGCGATGCAGTGTCTATCATAGGTTTATGATGTGATTTTATATGGATAATTCAAGAGGATAATGATGAAAACTCTTTAATTTCAGTTTCTTAAAGGCTGGTGGAGCAAACCATGTAGATATATTAACCTATCACCAGTAAGTTTTGTCTTATATTATCAAAACAGCTAGTATTACACGACTGGGAAACGAGACGTTAAAGGTTTAAACTATCCGTGGGCTAAGGAAATGTGATACTGAATACATGTGTGTTAAAAGGCTTTAGGTTCCGATAGTTTAAAAATCTGCAAGAGAAATGGAATGAATATGACGTCGGCATGATATTAACTCGTGAAATATTATGGTTATTCAGGGCATACTTGTATATTTCTGTTTCTTATCGTAGTGTTTATAGTATGTTATTAAACCTATTGACGATTCAATTGCAATATTTATTTAAGGAAACGTACCTTCTTAACAATAGCTGAAACATAACCCTAGTCAAAATCAGTTGAAGCTATTTTAAAACAAACCACCTCACTGTCGTGTCATATTATATGACTGATTAGCTTTGTTCAGGAGCAAGAAATACTCAATGTGAATATGCCGCATATGTTGTGGACGTTTCATTACGAAAGGAGTGCATTTACTACGATTTTCATCGTCAGTACCTATACCCTTCAAATCCTAAATAACAAAAATATTAAACGAACAAATGGCGGATATCGTCGGATCAAATTTTTACTACGATTTTCGTCTTCAGCACCCCTCAAAACCTATGAAAATATATATTCAACGATAAAACAGCAAATAAATGGCCTGGCTGCTATGGGATTTTGTTTTGGAACATACCAAATCTTTAACTTGCTTTTTCTCAAAACTTTTATTTGTGAGTTGGGTAGCTTCAAATGGACACCGCTCGGTCATTTTTTTCCAATTCAAAGAAACTATACATCAAATTGAAGGTAATGAGTTGGAGAATGTGAAACAAACAATAACTCATTTTCAAAATTTCATCAAGTGTGATAAAAGGAATGTCCAAGATTAAATTCATGTACTTAATGATAATAAATAATATATGACAACAGACTAAAGTTTTGAAATCTTAAGAAAAGTAGACCAAAAAGGGTCTTTTCTATACAAAACAGGAAAAGAAACGTGAGTTTGGTATGTTACTCTGTATAGACGCATTACATAAAACTTACCAAATGTTTTATTGTATATGTGACCACATCTCCAACACAGGAAATGAACACAGGAAATGTTCTTAAAAACGCAACCTGACTGCTGAGATGGGAATGTGTTCTCCATGATGTTCATGATTGTAACTCATTCTGTACGTGCTGTTCATCATCCCGACTCAGTATGATATGTCGGGTCACATATATTGATACGCGGCTGGGTTCTCTTTTATTTTGTTGTTTTTGTCACTCGATATCAGACAACACTTTGAAGTTTGGATAATCGAATTTATGACTTTTCAACAAATTCACTAGATTTTTCCATTAGATGATGTGTACATATCTTATTAATAAATTGATGACTTTAAAGACAAACGGATAGGATTCTCCTGTTAAGTGTGATAAAAGGAATGTCCAAGATTAAATTCATGTACTTAATGATAATAAATAATATATGACAACAGACTAAAGTTTTGAAATCTTAAGAAAAGTAGACCAAAAAGGGTCTATTCTATACAAAACAGGAAAAGAAACGTGAGTTTGGTATGTTACTCTGTATAGACGCATTACATAAAACTTACCAAATGTTTTTATTGTATATGTGACCACATCTCCAACACAGGAAATGTTCTTAAAAACGCAACCTGACTGCTGAGATGGGAATGTGTTCTCCATGATGTTCATGATTGTAACTCATTCTGTACGTGCTGTTCATCATCCCGACTCAGTATGATATGTGGGGTCACATATATTGATACGCGGCTGGGTTCTCTTTTATTTTGTTGTTTTTGTCACTCGATATCTGACAACACTTTGAAGTTTGGATAATCGAATTTATGACTTTTCAACAAATTCACTAGATTTTTCCATTAGATGATGTGTACATATCTTATTAATAAATTGATGACTTTAAAGACAAACGGATAGGATTCTCCTGTTAAGTGTGATAAAAGGAATGTCCAAGATTAAATTCGTGTACTTAATGATAATAAATAATATATGACAACAGAGTAAAGTTTTGAAATCTTAAGAAAAGTAGACCAAAAAGGGTCTATTCTATACAAAACAGGAAAAGAAACGTGAGTTTGGTATGTTACTCTGTATAGACGCATTACATAAAACTTACCAAATGTTTTTATTGTATATGTGACCACATCTCCAACACAGGAAATGAACACAGGAAATGTTCTTAAAAACGCAACCTGACTGCTGAGATGGGAATGTGTTCTCCATGATGTTCATGATTGTAACTCATTCTGTACGTGCTGTTCATCATCCCGACTCAGTATGATATGTCGGGTCACATATATTGATACGCGGCTGGGTTCTCTTTTATTTTGTTGTTTTTGTCACTCGATATCTGACAACACTTTGAAGTTTGGATAATCGAATTTATGACTTTTCAACAAATTCACTAGATTTTTCCATTAGATGATGTGTACATATCTTATTAATAAATTGATGACTTTAAAGACAAACGGATAGGATTCTCCTGTTAAGTGTGATAAAAGGAATGTCCAAGATTAAATTCGTGTACTTAATGATAATAAATAATATATGACAACAGACTAAAGTTTTGAAATCTTAAGAAAAGTAGACCAAAAAGGGTCTATTCTATACAAAACAGGAAAAGAAACGTGAGTTTGGTATGTTACTCTGTATAGACGCATTACATAAAACTTACCAAATGTTTTTATTGTATATGTGACCACATCTCCAACTTTACATGAACAATAAGGCTCGTTCCCAAACACAGAAATGAACACAGGAAATGTTCTTAAAAACGCAACCTGACTGCTAAGATGGGAATGTGTTCTCCATGATGTTCATGATTGTAACTCATTCTGTACGTGCTGTTCGCCAGGACCAGCTTTATAAAATTCACCCATATACCCGGTTGAATCATTTCGACCACAACGTCAGCAGCATGCCACGACAGTCCTCAGGAACCAGACAGGCGTTTGGAAGACTCGACGCAGGCCTCACTGCCCGAGCAGTTGCCAACCACATCAAGGTCAATATACGGACCATCTGCACCACGGATGATCGCCCCCGAACTGGTAGATCAAGGGTTACCACAAGGCGACAAGACAGCACGTGCAGAATCCCTTCACACATGCATCTGAGACATCACGTCAGACAGTGGGAAAACACGGAAGACCCATCAGTACCTATACAGTGCGTAGAGAGAACACCCATTGCCGTAGACCTTACCGTGGACCGACCCTCACTCCTCGCCATCAACGTGAACGTCGTCTACAGTTTGCCTAACAACACCAGAATTGGTGGCACAGGTAATGTAGAACTGTTCTGTTCACATGTGGGAGTCGGTATTGCGTATCAACTGCAGATGGTAGGACCAGAATTTGTCGTCGATATGGACAGCGTCATTCTGACCAATGTGTCATGGAAAGAGAATGGGCGGGGGCACGCATTATGGTTTGGGTTGTTCTCTTGGTCCAAGGAAAGGAAACGGCTTCGATCAAGCTCTCAGTCAGATCCTACGTCATACTGCATTTCGCACGTCGCCGAAACAACATTTTCCAGCATGATAACGCCCGTGCGCATACCACCAGAGTGATTCGGGACTTTCTACAGCAGAACAGGTGTCAACGTTATGCACTGACTTGCCCTTAGTCCGGACTTAAATCCGATTGAACATCTCTGGAATGAATCAGAGGAGACCAATCACAGTCGATGGATTGCGCCAAGATTTTCTGAGAGTGTGGTTCCGGTTGCCAATGACGTTCGTCAATCGCCCGGTCCACTCCATGTACAGACGCTGCGCTGCTGTTATTGAAACTCGCCTTGGATACACCGGATACTGATATATATATGTGGTGGCTTTCCTGAAAATCGGATCAAAATTGCCTGACAAAATGGCCGCTACACGTACGCAAATAGTGTAGATGTTTGTAGCACCAACACTGTGGACCCTCTAGGTCACATTTTTTATCCGCCTAATCCCCGCTCCACTTACGCAAATAATGTAAACGTATGTAATACCAAGCTTGTTGACCCAGAGGTCACAATTTTTATTCGATTTTAACGAATTTTAAAATCTATCCCAAAGGTCTGGATTCCTTACAATACTTGTGCGTATCGGAACCTAACTTTCAAGATTATGGCCCATGATTCTATGAATAATATCCTTTTTAGCTTGGTTTCTGTCCATCCCTTGCAAAATGTGGGCGTATCTTACTTGACTTGAATACCATAAGTATATACATTAATGTAGTTTCCAGGGAATGTCTACAATAGCCTTTCCTTTAAAGTTGTTTTTGAGGCTTTTTAGATTCACAGTTTATTTTCATTAACATCTTGTTGATGTAGTTTAGGCAGATGTACATTTAAGTAATTCAAAATTCTTCCCTGTATTGTCAAGTTTCATGAACTGCAACTAAGTAAAGAAAAAATATTGGATCCTCTTTCTAGTTACTACACTAGCGGTCCAAAGGCAACCGTAGAAATGTATCATGACCATAAGGTTCTAGACACACTAAAGAAAGGGTTAACCAGTGTCATGGATGCTAGAAATAAATATGCCCCTGGTAAAACTGTTTGGTTAGGTGAAACATCAGCAGCTTATAGTCGTGCTCCGGGAGATCTGAACAGACTGTATGCAGCTTCCTTTCCGTAAGTAAATGATTTTTCAACAATTCGCTAGCGCGTATTAGTCTTTAGCAGTGAGAGTATATCGAAAGACCCGGCGAAAATCAACGAGGTTAGACAGACGACCCTACCTGTAGCGTAAAATCGAATCACCGACACTCATTGACAGCAGTTATGATCAAACATGCACGCGTTAACCATTCGATCACCCACCATCCTGCACAATAAACCTTAAACTGTTTTAACATTTGAAACATAAATACTAATCCCCATGAAATATTGAAACTCAAATACATGGCTAAACTATTGAATTCTTATAATTAAATTTGGATTGTACGTTTCAAAATTACAGCGCCACAACATTTCGCCCACCTCCAGGGTTCCCGTCCGACAAGAGAATAAAGTTCAAGATATTATGATTTTAATGAAATAATACACAAAAACAAGCAATAGTTCTAAATCTACTTTAATGATGTTTTGTAGATGGTTGGATAAATTAGGTGTTGCAGCGTTGTATGGTGTAAAGGGTCTGATGAGACAAGCTCTTTATGCTGGTTTGGTTGATGAGCATACTAATCCAAGAAACGTTAGTAATACCATTAATTTTGAGAAGAGCCAACTTGTTTAACCGGGGAAAACAAACAGAAAATCGTTTTGATTCAGTTGAAACCAAACGTAAATGCAACGGAAATATTATTACTGAAATGCTAAATACCATCCTCGTATGCCAGGTAGAACCATAACAATTTTATTTAATAACCAATTTATTTCTCCCTCTTTAATAGGATTACTGGGTGACACGAATGTACAAACAGCTTGTGGGCAATCGCGTTCTCAAACTGAACGGCAGCCCAAATGTAAACCTTCGTTTTTATTCTCATTGCACGACATATCCTAGGTAAGTATTTTGATATATGGTCTGGTATTATAATTCCATCGTTAGGTAGTATCTCATTATGGACGATGTTATGAGTTATTATAACGAAAGTGTTACAATATGAGTGTTTTACATTGTATTTCAATGGGTTATTATAATGAATGTGTTACAAAATAGACGTTGCTATGTTGTAGTTCTATGGGTTATTACAGAATAGAGGTTTTTTTTTATGTTGTATTTCTATAGATTATTACAATGAAAGTGTTACAGAATAGACATTGTTATGTTGTAGGTCTATGGGTTATTACAGATTCTGTAATACAGAATGTCTATTTAATATTGTATTTCTATGGGTTATTTTAATGAAATTGTTACTGAATGGACGGTGTATGTCTATGGGTTATTATAAAGAAAGTGTTACAGAATGGGTGTTTGTGTATTGTATTTCTATGTGATATACGTTATAGTAAAGAAGTATAACAGTATGAGGTTATACTAAAGGTATGGGGCATGTGTTATGTAATAGTAAATGCAGTACAGGCATATGCTATGGGATTAACGGCTAACGGCACGGCACACACCTTACAGTTTGCTATGAAGGAAGTTTCGTCCGGATAGCGGCGTTATGGCATATTCTAATATCGAATTCCAGCTGCCTAACGACTATAATATTGTCCCTCGCCAGACCCTTAGTCCTGCACCACTGGCATGGGAGAATCTGGATGGGCTTTATCGGCCAACACAGGGATCGAAACCAGGATCTCCAGGATAGCAAGCCAACGTCTTATTCACGGAACAAACGTGGCTCCCCAGTGAAAGAAGTGTTACAGTACTAGTAACAAAATGCAATCATATATGTGACGTTTCAGTTTTACTACAGTTTTGGTTCATTCGTTGTACGTGATAAGGTGTTGTGTCTCCCGTCCAATCTCGTGTGTTTTCTCCGGGTCCTGCTAAAGACCCCTACGCGCAACCGAATTATTGAATTAAATTAAACCATATATTAGTCCCGGTATGACCTGGTTTGTGACGAGTGTACGTCCCCCCCCCCTCTCTCTCTTTTAGTTCCATATAACAACAATATGTTACGTTGTAGTTCTATGTAGGAAGAAAAAGTGTTGTAATATTTGACTTTTGTAGTAATAAAGAAGAACGTGATATGTCATATACTTTAATGTCACATGTTTATGGTATATTTTAGTCCCTTGGGCTACGCTAAAGGAAGTGTGACTGTATATTTAATGAATCTAGGAAGCAGTGCCATAACTGTAAATATTAATGGAGCTGCAAACCAACATCTGTATATGCTCTCTCCTGGGGATAATAATGGTCTGAGATCAGCGTGAGTAATTCTATACATTTTATATTGATTTATGATGTCCGTGTTTATTCTTAAATTACATCATACCATGCATACTTCGGCACTGATTTCTATTGGGCACAAGCCCAACTTGTGAGCCTATCAGATTTAGCGGTCGTAGCGAATACAAAGTCTCGCGCTTAGAAGCTAAAATGTATACCTGTGATAATCGAGTTGCAAAGTCCACGGTTCATTTAATGTCACATATTCTGATTGGACGCTACTGTTCACGTGTCTGTAGATAACGTAGCTATAAGTTCGGGAACTGTGAAGTAATCTTGCAACGGCCAAATGTTGTAACACTTGCAGTCGTTGCTTCGGGAACGTGATAATGCACTGGCTTTTGGATTGTTGCAAAAATACTAACGTGTAAAGGGTCCCTTCATGCGATCGAGAATGCTGGATAACTACAAGAGAGGGTGACGAATCTATAATTTAAACGGAGACAACTTCTTGAATTAAATATCGACTTCGTGGACCAGCGTTTAAACATTTCAATCAAACAAGTACTTACAATATCAAGGAACAGCTTTTGCAGTACGTGGTAATCACATATAAACTCTGTCTCTGATTAAGGAGGATGGGGTGATTTTTTTCCCCCTGTGCGTATTGTCTTAAAGTTAGATATAATTTTGAAGTACCCTAAATCAACTAGCATTATGCAAGAGCAAAATCTGCTTATTACAGGTCTTTCTTTAGGCCTGAGATGTTATCTAAATAATCAATTAGACTTTAATCAACATATCCAGACCATAATAAACTCTTGATATCAAGGCTAGCCTTCGATGTAAGCGGATTAAAATCCTATATGGCCTATGGCTTAATGGTCTTTGATAATTAAATCAATCAAGTGGATAATCGAGACTATGGTGTTTATATTAATGATTTGAGTAATGATGACCAAGGCTATGTGAATATTCAAACGCTTTTTTCTCGGCTTATAGTGAATCAATTTGACTGAAATTTTCAGCAAATTACCTTTACACTATCTAGGTTTTAACTGTTATAGTGAAAACTGCCAGCCCTTTATCTTATACCCCATAATGTAACTTTAATGTCGTTCAAAATTTGAGTTAAATTCATATCTTTAAAATAATTTTTTTTCAGGTACATAAAACTGAATGGTAATGTGCTCAGAATGACAAATGATTCCTATATACCACAGTTTTCTCACGTGCAACACAGAGGATCAGTTAGGGTGGAAGCTCATAATATGGGTTTTATCGTTTTAACTGATATCAGAAAAGTAGAATGCTTGTAAACTAAATACATGTTATAATAAACGCAATATATGTAATAATAAACAAAATACCTGTAATAATAATGCATCGAAACAAAATACCTGTAATAATAAAGTTTCGAAAATATATCCACGCCTTAAGTTGAATATCCTCGAGGTATTTCAATCTATTAGGTTTCATTATTTTCATATAAACTGATCAATGCAGGTGTTCATTGTCACAGTTATGAGGCATGCAAATAAAATGACAATATTAAACCCTTGGGGTACTAATTGTGCGTGTAACAATGTTATTCTCAAATGCTCTACCTGGATATTTCAAGAAGTCGGAAAAAGAAGAATTGATTGAACCATGGTCTTATGCATATATAGGGGGGGGGGGGCTGGCTGGTCACCTCTGGCTTGCGGCTGTAGTCTCGAGCCCTGGTGTGAGCGTATGTGGCATGGAGATAGGGGCGCCTTCTCAACCTCGTGGGTTTCCTCCGGGCACTCCGGTTTCCCCCCACTGCTAAAGACCCCTACGCGCAAGCGAATTATTGAAATAAAATTAAACCATATGTTAGTCCTGAAATGACCTAGTTTGTGTTGAGTGGACGTTAAACCCCATTTCTCTCTCTCTTTATGCATATATGGATTTGTAGGTTACCAAAAAAAGTGTACGCATGAGAACAATTAAACGCATAGACCAAGAACTATATATTGCTTACCTACACCAACGTGGCGGATATAAAGTAGCTAAGTATGTAACTCAATATCATCCAAAATCTTCAACATTGACAACACGAATTATTTGTCAATTTAAATCAACATTGATGCTGAGATCTTACCGGAGAAAGATGGGCTTCTGATATCTAATATTTAAGACAAAATCGTGTACCATAATGCGTTTCAGCCCCAGTTCTAACTCGGGAACGAGGCCATGCAGACACACTGTCACTGCACCAAATCAAACGGCGTATGTAGACTAGAATGACCAGACACTAGAAATTTGCATTCGGTGGAAACTGCTGGCTTAACTCGCTGAACGTAACTGATTTGAAATTAGAGTAAAAACGGAAATCATTGAATGTAAATCAGTTATACATTCATATTACATTATTATATGCGTTCCGGTCAATTTCTAGGTTACAAATGTTAGCGATTTAGCTCCTTTAAGGTAGGGGAGGGAGTCATATCCTCTTAAATAGATTTAATACATCTTTAGGTGTCGAAGCCTTCACGTCTGGACCGTATTCCAATCTCTAACCTTGAACCAGTCAATGTGAAAGTTCATCTAAAGCCAAACCCACGGCCCGTCGTACGTGCTACTGCGGGGGAAAGTTTAGTAAACCCGTGCGTTAGACGTACGCGGTAGATGTGTATGTTCGACGCCGTACAAGATCACAAACTGGCACTTGAGACTCTTGGTCATGCACATACAACCAGTTTCTTTCCGTGATTCTGCGAGCTTCCAAACCCTACGACCGGCGAGTTGTGAACTTAGCTTAACTGACTCGTGTTTCGATTAGAATGGACCCGCCCCCGTACAAGACATAATGTTGTAACTTAAATGATATAATACCAATGATCTATATATATGAATACCTGTTGTTTGTATATCTAAGCATGTCGTTGTATTGGCTGTGATCTATATATCATTATATCTGACCCACATTTGATAACATTATCGCGTCCTGTGACTTAGTTTTTTGTTATGAACTACAATTGATCAATGTTAGTTGGTGTGATTGAATGATATATCAGCGTCAACATGCTTTCTTGTATAGTAATTTTATTTACCTTGTTTATAAACCATGTTTATTTGGATGTCAATATCAATCTAAGCAATGTGGCAGTTGTACAAAAAATAGATCCAAGATTTTTGGGTGTGACAATGGATTCCGGAGCTATTCAAAATCATTGGCACAACCTTAGCTTTACGTAAGTATTATTTTAACGATATCGATCCAATTAATGTCGTACTACTGGTCTGCATCAGATACGGTATATATGCTCTCTGTCTTTTTAGAAGATCTGTTATTTTATTAAAGTAACATGGCTGGACTTGTTGCTGCTGGCAAATGCCCCAACCTACGTTTAGCTGAGGAAGATCCATATGGAAATCCGAATGTTACTGTTACGGACAGCAATCACGTAGTTGCCCAAGAAGTAGAATGCTCTGATCTCTTGTAACCATTCCAAATTGCACTTAAATGATCGAACAACATCTTTGTCCTCGCTGTAGCTCTCCACAAAGCTGCTAGTATATTAAGAAAACACTCTTATAATATTCATTGATTTCCAGTATCTTTAAGTCAAAGAATTCCCTCAAATTGTGCCGATGTGTGGATTTCATTGTAACAATACAATTTCTCATAGGACCTCATAAGACCGCAAGTTAGTATAGTTCAATACTAATTTTTATTTTGCATGTCAGTTCTCCGAAGCTGTTGACGTTAGCTCGTGCTTTAACTCCATGTATTATAAGAGTTGGTGGTACAGATGCAGATTACGTCGTATTTACAAGAAATAACACAAAACATCCTTCATACAGGAAAAATGTAAATGTCAACAACTTTTATATGTCTGGTATGTATTTAAAATATATTCTCAAATCGGGCTTATTATGGCCAACATATCGGTTGTTATATCCAAAAACTACAGGGGGGAAACCGGAGGACCCAGAAAAAACTTACGAGGTTTGATAGGCGACCCTACTCCTTGTCGTGTCCAGCCGGGGAGTCGAAACTACACCAGTTGACTCAATGACAGACCTTATGTCACAGCCCGCCCGTGCTCCACTCAGCCATCTAAACCCCTTTATTACAATGAATCAGAGCTTGGGGCCTTAAGTTTTTGACACTCTTATAAACATTTCTAAGGCACGCTGTTATAGCCTTATCTATCCATTATCAACACACGTTTAGATTCCTTATATTGAAATCGCCGGGCATCATTCAACTCAATATTGTATTTTATTACCAATATCCACAATTATAGACCCCAAACATTATAGTTGTCTTTTAATTCAAATTATTCTTATTTTTCAGCCAGTGATTGGGATAGAATTAATATGTTTGCGAATAACACTGGTTGGGATTTGATATTTGATTTGAGTATAGCACCACGCATCAATGGTCAGTGGAATGCAACTAATGCTATTGATTTACTCAAATATACAGTAGAAAAGGGATATAAAATATACGGATTTGAATTGGGAAATGGTAAGTGTATAAAGGAAATGTGCGTGGAGGTCTACCACCTTGCGATCCCACCCCCAGAGATGGAAAGAAGGCGATCGCGAAATATCGAATTTTTATGGAGGGGAGTTAAAGCTGCTATTTGCTGAATTGTTTTATCATACGAAGGTATATTTTGCAGAGAAAACCCAAGGGATTGGGAAGGAGAGTCTACCTTTTGTCCACGTACGTGCCACTAACTCAAGATGACAGATCTTATATTCTGTAACACTATCGATCCTGTGTTCTGTGTCACCCTTACTATACGAACTTCACGTTGATTTCTTTTCGTACTCAAACTCAGACAAACCCTGCTGTTATCACAAGGTGTTTATATAACAGTAATACACCACTAACGGAAGATTCACAACAGCTATGACATTACATCAGACATGACGCCAATCCCAGCTGGTTGATGTGGAAAGCAAGATTAAGATCGTTTAGGAATGGTTTCTGAGAAAATCAAGCATGTGCTGGTCTGTCTTAATTTATCTTAATATTTGTTAATTAAGACTATCTACCATACCACAATCCGAGGGTCATTTGCTATCATGTTATAATGGATATGTTATTATTTCAGAATTAAACATTTCTCCCCAGTTTCATGTTAGTGCCCAACAATCAGCTGTAGATTTCCTCAGTTTAAAGAAGCTACTGACGTCAATGCTTAGTCTTTCCTCGTCTCGGATAATAGGACCTGATGTAGCCGGAATAGTTGTAAGTTTTACTGAAGAGTAAGTCATTCTTTCGTGTTTCTAGTAAGCATATATATTTTTTTTATTTTACCGACGAGTAAGTCGCCCTGTCGTTTTACCAGCGAGAAGGTCATTTTTCACAAGTGTTTTGGTTGAACCTAACCCCGTTACAGAGAAGCATTCTCCGGGAACATTGCTTCAGGAATGTGTTATTCATTGTGGATCCATTTTATCGTATCCCCGGTGTCTTAAACGTATTTCATATATTGTTGATATACTGATTTCAGAGGGGGATTTGGTGGGCCATGTTCAGCTACATAAAAACGTGTAAAACATCACCTTATGAGAGAAGTGTAACGGCCAAGTGCTTTATCCTTTGCCATCATATGATCAGATGGGATTGGAATTCACAGCGCGAAATAATGATATAGACATATTGTTTTATATCAAAATTGATATCCTATTAATTCATTATAGAATTGACGCCAAACGTGGTGTTGGATTCCTGTCTTTAAAAAGCCCAATGTGTATGTATGCCTACGTAATTTAGAAACGATGATGGCATCATGAATTGTCAACTGTCAAACTCCTTAACAGGAGCCTGGCAAACCCCCTCAAATATAAAAAAAAAATAAAAAAAAAATACTGGATCCACCCTTGGATTTATGAAAGATGAATGATTTACAGCGTTAAATTTGAACTATTAAAACTATATCATTTCAGATTCCTTAAAGCTGGTGGATTAAATGCAGTAGATGTCGTAACATTCCATCAGTACGTATTCCGTGTTCTATCATACAGGAATCGGTATAGCAAATGCTGGGGATGGCGCGCATAGGGGTGGGAGCATTGTTCCCTCTGGAAAATGCTTCCCTCCGCAGAGCACTCCTACACCAACAGACATGAAACCGGATAATGTTTTTAGAACCATGGATAACAAAGTCTTAATATGTTGCCGACGGCAACATTTATAGTTTGTTTTGATGTTATATAGCTAATGGTAAATCTGTAATAATGTTATTTTTAAGCTATTATATGGGTGGATCTGCAGCGACTGTTGCTCGATTTAAAGATCCATTGATTCTTGAATCACTGGTACCACAGATTATAGAATCAGTAGAAGCTATTGGTAAAACAGCACCAGGTAAACCAGTATGGCTGGGCGAAACATCAACAACATGGAGCGCTGGGCCAAATAATATAGATTCTGCTTATGTTGCTAGTTTTATGTAAGTATTATCTGCATCGTTTGTACTGTCCACTCTGTGTTTTTTGGAGCGCTCCTGTGTAAAGACAGGAAAATAAGGCTGAACGTCCACTGGACACTGTATCCAGGTTATTCAAAGACCAACATATTATGGTATATTTGAATTCCCCTACGCATAGCTAGAAGTAGGACACAGCCCGTGGATGTACATGTAAGCACATAGAGTTTGGTAGACAGTCGAACCTCCTGGGTTTTCTCTGGACTTCCGGACCATTTCTAATGATTATGTAAGGACTTTCCAAACATTTTAGTCCGCTCGTTCAATAAGTGCTTTACCTTTAATGATTTGATTTATCTTTTGCGTTTCTGGGCAGTAATTCTTGGGGATTGTACAATTTCACAGCAGCCCAGTCACCAAACTCGTCATGAAACAGAAATTGGATACACATACAACAGTTTGATGAAATACGATCTTTGCAGGTGGTTGGATAAACTGGGAGTCTGTGCTCGGTATGGGGTTAAATCCGTTTTAAGACAAACATTTACTGGTGGCTTGGTTGATGACCATACCTTTGTTCCACATAATGTAAGTATTAACAGTACCTTCAACTTATAAATAAATATATGGTTACAGGTGGTTGGATAAATTAGGTGTCTGTGCTCGTTTTGGCGTTAAAGGAGTTTTACGACAAACATTTAGTGGTAATGGCGGCTTGGTTGGTCCATATACCTTTGATCCAAATAATGTAAGTATATAATGATAAATTATACATACAAATTATAAGGTGGGAGGAGGGGGATTTTTGGTCATTCACTAGACGCTTTACTATGGCCGGGGGTTGGGATGGCCCAGTGGTGTAGGTGCCGCGCTTCGACCTCTAGCGAATTATTGAAATAAAATTAAACCATATGTTAGTCCCGAAATGACCTAGTTTGTGTCGAGTGGACGTTAAACCCCATCTCTCTCTCTCTACTATGGCCGCAACATGCCTATTTGTCTGGAACTTGGGTATAATGAAAATTAAGGGTCTGATCCGGCCTCCCTAAATGTAGCCGGTGCTCTTGCATTCTCACTACTTAAACATAATGATGGATTTGATTATCACGTGATCAATATTTGTTTATTTCTCAGGATTACTGGATATCAGTTTTATATAAAAGATTAGTTGGTAGTTACGTATTTAATATAACCAAGAGTACAGATATTAATATCAGAATGTATGCCCACTGCACAACATTTCCAAGGTAATTTTACAATTTTCTTGTAACAAACAAAGGTAATTTTGCATACCTTATTTTTTGTGACTTAAGAGCAAAACTTACCCTACACACCAATCTGTTTGAACGTATATATTCTACTAGTCTTTTCGTTTTTTATAGTTCAGATTACTTTTCTTTAGTCTTCACGACAGTCGTATCTCATGCGCTACGTGACGCATTAGATATAAAAGTGCCAAAGTAAGAGAACTAACACAGTTATATGGGAAAACAATCCCTGATTTATTATAAACAAGCACGACGTTTCGATAAGTATGCCAACTGATTATTTTGAGCGAAAGTTATCTTCGTTCACATTAATCTGTTGTCAGTTAAAATATGCTTAATGAATCTAACCAGGAGATCGTTCTTGGACTGTTCAATATGCGTTCAATACTGTTAAACCGTGAGGTGTCAGGCGTCTATCTTTCTCTTTAATGCGTGACAGTTTTTCCCAGTTTACAACTAACGTTCGGTGCAGTGCGAAGTTGCGCTTTATTAATTGTTCTTTATGAACATTTCCAGTTCAGTATTTTTCGAAAATTAAGCTTTGCCTTTACATTCCAGTTACTTCTGATTATCTTGTATGACGCAGCTGAATTCGTAAGAGAACAAATTGACGCATAGTTTGTAGTCAATTAAATGACCCGTTTCGTTGATAATATATGAGGTCTATAGCACGTACAGTAGGCCCACTTACCATAGCCTAGTCGGGAGCAGAACACATGACGGTAAACCACAATAGGGAACAAAACACAGTTAACTGTTACACGTAAACTGCAGACCTAATAAATATTTTCTTTTTCGGCAACTTAACTCACTATTTTAACGTCTTTACTGCTCCCTGCTTGGTTTCGATAATCATAGAGCAGTGCTTTTCAAGGTCCGCACTGCTGATTTAATAATTATTGTTTGTCTATCACTTAATAGTATGATGGGATACCAGAGAGGAAGTGTAACGGTATATTTATTGAACCTTGGAAGTGACGCAGTAACTCTTGATGTTACTGGTGTTAGTGATACAACTCAAGATCTGTATCTCTTTTCTCCTGGTGATGAACAAGGTCTAACTTCACAGTAAGCATTCCAGTCGGATTAAAACACGGATCTTATTTCGTTTCGTTTTTTTATATATGTAGTTAAAAATTTCGTTTTACTTGTCTTTGCTACACTAGGATCTGGAAGAGTTGTCATAGTACCGGCGTTTTTGTTGAAGGGGGTAATTAGCCAATGAAACGGTCTGGTACGGCGTGACATGCAAAGAACTGTGGGTTAACCACCAGAAACGACAATGCTGATTGATTATTCAATGTCTAATGCCGTAGTGTCAAAAGGCATTCGTACAACTCCTGACGCGCCTTCCAGTACAGGTGGTCAGATCAACATATAGTGTAGGCCATCGAATGTATAAATAAAAACGAAACTAATATAGATCAGTATTTTAATCAGATTGAAGCATTCGTGGGTAGCCTGCTGCAACAGGAGTCGCATATGCGCGATTAACAGATCATTTCACAGTGGAAGTAGACATTGTGTTTCCCTATTATGGTCAACAGGACAAGGCATAACGTGATGCAATAATAATTTACTATGAAACGTGGTAGCTCGGGTTTTTCCCCACTCGAACGCTGGAAAACCCCCAATAAATTGCTTCTGTATCAACATTCTCACTGAAGCTGCCGTCTTGGTATACGCATACCTATAAGTAAGAATGCATTGTAATGAATCACTGTATTTATAAGGCAGTTGGACGTGCTTCCGGTTGGCGCTATTGCATTTTGGAAAACGCACGGACGCAGTTAGCAAACGACGAAAAGCCATAAACAAATTGTTATTGTTTATCAACACGGCTGAATTGGGATTTTATTCAAAAGCAATTTGTGCAGTCTCTTCACTGTCCTCCCTATTTGGAGGGGAGGGGGGGGGGGGGGGGGCTAGTGGTCTAGAGTGCCGTGTTTTGACCTCTCGCTGGCCGGCCACCTCTGGCTTGCGGGGTTAAAATACGGATTGACCTAATTGTAACGTACATGACGCTGTTAGAATCTCCGACATGTTTTTTAAAAGCGGCTGGTGACAATCTAAGAACAGCAAGCATTTCAGTTTCTCAACTTCTGTTTTGTATAAACGATAAATATTAACCTAAAACAGCAACAAGCCTTGTTTTGCATGTGTGGCAAGCCCTATGGTTCACCCTAAATTTAGTCCCGAAATGACCAAGTTTGTGTCGAGTGGACGTTAAGCCCCATTTCTTTCTCTCTCTCACACCCTAAATTTTTCTCATTATCTTGTCTGAGAAGATTCTAGAGTTGTCCTCTCTCTCTCTCACTCTAAATTATTTTCATTATCTTGTCTAAGGAGATTCTAGAGCTGTCCTCTGCTCTGCCTTTAAATTTGTAAGTCTGGTTATTAAAAATAATATTACTTATTCTCTTTTTCAGATATGCGAAACTAAATGGAAATCTGATTCAACTAATGAGTGATTATGAGTTGCCTCCCCTTAACCCGGTTCCGCATTCAGGACCAATAGAACTAGGAGGATATAATCTTGGATTCATAGTCCTTCCTAATGCAAATAAAACTGAATGTATGTAAATGAACAGACAGATTCGTTACTAAATACTCTTATTTTGCTGTATTTCAATACTAACAATTCTAGTTTATACTGGGGTTATTTTTAAAATAATGTGGATTAGAAAGAATAAAACAACAATACTCTTACTATAATTTAAAGGTACCAGGATGATTATTTTGTTAAACAAGAAATTCATAATGATTAAAAGAAAAGCTTAAGATGCATTGACGTCATGATAATCAGCATTCCGCAAACATTTCTTCACATTATGTGGTTCATTTGGGCTCACCAGAAAGAGAAACTATCGATATTTAGCAGCGTTACGGAGATTGTGGCATTGAACATCTGAGTTCCAGGCTAATCAGCCAGCGTCTTACCCACTTAGCCACCGTGATACCCAAAATTTAAAAAAGAAACATTAAATTTATTTTTGAGATTCGCCATTCATTAAATTGCTGCACGTGACCTCGGGTTTTCTTACTATCTCTACGAAAGAGATTACGAAAATATGTCTGTGGCTCTAATAAACAATTTAATAATAAATGAATATCAAACAAATGTCTTAATCATGTATTCCGTTATGTATTATGCCAATGACAATTAAAACACAAACCAGAATAAAAAATAAATTTAAACGCAGACAGATTTCTTATATATCTCTAGTTTTTACACCTTAATTACTAGATACATTTTTTTGTTCTCTACATAAAGAGTAAAAAATGTACTTATTTTTAGACATGCAAATAGAATCAAAAAAGGGATTAAATACATCAAAAACTAAATAAAATACTATCAGTGAAAATATATTTTGTTATGTATAGGCAAATTACTTTCAAAACATATAATTTAAAGTAGCTAAGTCTCTAACTCAATATCACTCCAAATCTTCAACTTTGAAAACACGAATTATTTGTCAATTCAAAATTGAAGATGTGATCTTACCGAGAAAAGATGGGCTTCTGATATCCAATATTTAAGACGAAATAAATATTTTACCATAATGCGTTTCAGCCTCAGTTCTAGCAAGAGACTCGAGGAACGAGGCTAGAAACATTGCACCAAATGAAAGTCTCGGTCACCCAGAACCCCGTAGTCTTCAACCTACGGAGGGTCTGGGTCCGTTGTCAAATTTTGACGAAAATTACTGGATAATCTACCACATAAAAAACCAAACTCCCAATTCCGCATGGGCAATGGGACCTTTTGGTTAAAATTTCGAAATATATCACACAATTCACTTGGCACATCTATTATTAGAAACAAAATAGAGACGGGGAATAAGCATGAATCGCAATGGAGAATTAAGAATATTGTGAGAGAAGCCGTACGTTTGATTTTTGAGAAAATTACCATTTCAATTAAAACCTTTACAAACAAAATTTTAGAGAGTGTTATTGTTCACAGGCGAGATGTTTTGGTAGATTCGGTACGTGGTAACATAAAAGACTGGATAATCTAGACAATGACTTATTTTCCATCAAATTCTGAGGACCCATACGAATATTAGTCTGGATGATAGAGACTACAAATCAAATGCGCATGTAGACTCGAATAACTAGACACTAGAAATATGCATTCGATTGACACTGCTGGCTTATTTTGTCGTACATAACTGATTTGACATTAGAGTAAAAACGGAAACTATTGAATGCGTTACGATCCACGTGTCAATTTCTAGGCCCCAAATGTTAGCGTTTTAACTCCTTTAAACAATATCAATTTAATGGTAATCTCAAGGTTACAATTGCTTTTGAATTTTCTACAATGTAATCTATTATAGAATAATTATTGTCCTGTTCACAAATCGTTGAGGGGTTTTTTTTCGCCTGTGGATTTATACACATAGATTATATACAGTTTAAAAAAGTCAAGTATTTGAAATGAAATGGGGCTTAACGTCCTACTCTTCTGTGCCTAATCTGGGCTAATGGAAGACAGGCATACGCCATACAGTGTGTTATTAGGGAAATTTGGACTGGGCAGCGGCGATAAAGCCTACTCTTATACTGAATCCCCACTGCCAAGGGATCTTTTACGTGCACGCCAACGTTTTCCCCGGACCTCGATTTTTCGTCCCCATCCGAACAACTAGACAGCTGTTCTTGTCCGGCATCACTGACACGGGGAAACCACGCCGGAAATCAAATATTTCACCCCGTATCATCTACAGCCTTTAACATTGCAACCACGATTTTTTGGTTTATTTAAATCAACATTGGTGTTTGTAGCGAGAGAGATGGGGTTTAACGTCCACTCGACACAAACTAGGTCATTTCGGGACTAACATATGGTTTAATTTCATTTCAATAATTGGCTTGCGCGTAGGGGTCTTTAGCAGTGGGAGGAAACCGGAGTGCCCTGAGGAAACCCACGAGGTTGAGAAGGCCACATACGTTCCAAGCCACATACGCTCACACCAGGGATCGAAATCACAGCAGCAAGCCAGAGGTGACCGGCCAGCTAGAGGTCGAAGCGCGGCACTCTAGACCACTCGGCCATCCCACCCCACCCCCTCGGGCCAATGGAGACAGGCATATGCTATACGGTGTTCTATAAGATAACTTTTGCCCGTACAGAGGCGAAACGACCTACGCTTATATCGAATTCCAACTAGACAACTGTTATTGTCGGGCCCTACGTCTTGCACCACAGACACTGGGAAACCACGTACGTAACTAACGTACGAAAATTAAATGTTAACGATTGCATACAGAGTCAGTTAAAAGCCTGATTAAATAAATGTGTTTTAAGTTGTTTTTTAAAAGAATATAGAGATGTAAACTAAATGGTAGATTATTCCATAAAACAGGTGCTTGATAACTAAAAGAGCGATGACCATAAGAGACTAGTTGAATAGTTTTGGGCTTTAAAAGTAGTTTATCTGATGTACGTAATGTTCGGCCGGGTGTATAAAGTTCTAAAAGATCTGAGAGGTAAACAGGAGCTAGATTATATAAGCATTTAAAAGTAAGTAACACAATCTTAAAATCAATTCGATATTTAACAGGTAACCAGTGTAAATTGTATAAAACAGGAGTTATGTGGTCACATCTTTTAGTTAAAGTAACAAGTCTAGCAGCAGCATTCTGTACTTTTTGTAATTTATCTATAAGCTTTAACGGTAAACAAACTAAAAGTGAATTAAAGTTATCTAATCGAGAAGTGACAAGAGAATTAACAAGTGACTTAGTGGCCTCTTCAGTTACAAATTTTACCTATATTTCTAATATTAAAATAGCACAATTTACAAATATTATTTACTTGAGCTCCCATAAGCATAAAAGTATCAAAGATTGCGCCAATATTACGAGCAGAATCAGATGAAAATATATCAAAATTACCTATTACAACAGGGGGATTATCATGTGCAAATTGCCTTAAGTGATGCCTTGAGCCTAATAACAAATATTCAGTTTTATCATCATTTAATTTTAGACAGTTCTTTGACATCCATTTTCTAATTTCACTAATACAGTTCTCGAGTTGCAGTTTTGATAAATTGAAAGAGGATGAACAATTAGGTTTAAATGAAATATATAATTGAGTATCATCGACATTCAAGTGAAAGCTGAGACCATATTTTCTAACAATATATTTTCTGTAGTCTACGTAGAAGAATGGAATGGTCCACTGTGTCGAAAGCAGCAGATAGATCCAATAAAATTAAAAATGTACATTTTCTATTATCAATTTCCATCAAAATATCATACAGTGAATGGCCATCTTGCTCAGTAATCCCAGCCAGAATTTGTGGCTTTTCTTTCGCACGTCTACAGTGAATGGCCATTTGGTTATTTTTTTTAAATTTTTTTGTTTAGAACTGTAATAAATTAACTATTAGTCAATCTCCGTGCTAAAAACATCAACATAATTGATTGTGTATATCTGAAATAGATACGGCCGAAATGTGAAAAATTATTGGACGAAGTCACGAAGCGAAAAGACGTTATGACTTTATGGATTATATAGTCCTAAAGGCTACAAGAAACTATTGTTTTCAATGTAACATTAACATCATTTGGATACAGGTCGTTTGTTCATATTGCGCCTGTTCTGTGGAATTCACTACCGCTGAACATTAAACTGTCGTCAAGCCTAGAAACATTTTAAATCAAATTGAAAAACTCATCCATTTACGGCCTATTATGACACCTAGTTTGTGTAGAGCGCCTTGAGCATGCATTCTAGCATGGAACTGAGCGCGATATACATATCATTATTTATTATTAATGTGTCTTGTTTGATAATGATCATAATGATGGTGTTGACACTTGTTTGTTGATGTGACCTCATAAACTGTGACGTTCATATAACCTCATATGTATATCATGGCTATTCTCTGTCAGAGTCACTTCTCAGCAGGTAGGATGAATCTGTCGTTCAGATTGGGGGAAACCGGAAAATCGTGGGGAAGGAAATCTAAAGGGTAGACGATGATACGATGGAGGGCCTGGTCAGCGACATCGTCTGGTCAAGTGTGTACACGTGAAACAACATTTGGCTGATGCAGAACTTTAAGCCCCATTTCTCTCCGTTTCATTTGACACATTTAGATTACAGTCGAGAAAAAGCACACGAATCATTACATGTCCTTATGAAATTACGCATTTATTTACAGTCAATACTAAAGACCGATTAATCATTACTTGGCCACTTACCAAGTTGTGGCGAGGCCTTGTACTCTCGAATCGTTGTTTCACCCTCCTTGATAATAGTGACATATATAAATAATCTAAGTTTTCAATCTACGGCACACTGAATTATAGATTGATAATCATAATGAGAAACTTTCGAAATTACTGTCTTAAAAACAAAGGGGGATAATTGATATTCGATAAAAACACATGAGTGTGTATAGTTCACCACAATGTATCACTCGCAATTATTGCTAACCTTAACCCACATACAATATTTCACTCCCAGTTCTTGCTAACCATAACAACATACAATATATATAGAAGATATTTGTCGTTTTAGAGTGAATAACATATTTTATTTCATCGAGAAGCAAGTAAACTTATATTTTCACGAATGCGTAGCTTAGAGATGAAATAAAATACAGTGGACTCTGTCAAATCCGACGTGACAATATGTCGGAAGTCATAGAGTGACGGAATACCCAGTTTTGTCAAAACCGGAAATATTGTAACTTCGAAAACCGGAAGTATTATTACAATGTTGCTTCGAATCACCCGAGCGTTATTCCCTTTAAAAATGATAAATTTTTCTCTACATTCAAAATTTCCTAACATAATTTTATTTCATTCAACATGCGTAGGCATTTTGAATAGGTCAGGTCTGACGTTAATTTATCTTCTTTGTCATCATCAGATGATCGCACGCCTGTGTTTGCTATCACCTGTTCATTGATAATCGGTCGTCCTATGCCAATGTCGTCATCACACGGTTCGGTGAAATCCGTAGGGTGAACAAACATTGAGCTGAAGTGAGCGAACGTTACGACCTTGACCCACCCTCATCGGCGAAAACTGCGGTCAATGGTTAAAATACTACGGGGCGTTTGTTATAGTATACATTTCTGTGGTTAGTTGACGATGAGGGTCAAGTCATAAACCGTAACGTCCTCTCATTTCAGTTCAACATGGACAAACTTAGGCTACGTTATTCGGGTTCAATCGGCATGCGCAAGAATGTTTGTAACAGGTGCTAGGAATAATTTGTACGACCGAATTCGTGGGAAAATTCGTAGATATTCTTGAGCATTTGTCACAGTTACCGTCTTACAAGAGATTATAAAATTATCAAGGTAATCAACAAAGACCTACACGATAGCGAGTTTTAACCTTACCGATAATTGATTGGTGATCGCTTGTTAATCTTTTATGGCTTCACACCCATCAAGTTTTAATCTAACGGACAATTGATTGGTAATTGCCTGACACCTACCGATTTAAGGCCGGATTATACGGTGACGATTCAATGGAAATGATGTGACGGGACGGCTGATCCGGACTTATCAGATTTTTTTTGGCTGAAGTAATAAGGAAATAAATCGGGACATGAAAATCATGTCGGATGTCACAGAAATCCGGAGTGATCAGACATGTATGTTATTCATGGCAAAGGTTCAATTTATTTTATGATTTTACAATCATTTTAGGTAAAACAACATGGACTAGTGCTAGCCCGTGGAATAACACTTTTATTTCACTGATAAAACGCGGTATTCCACTACTGATCATAAAATAAACAAGCCAACAGTGAGGCTGATGTGCCCCGCCGAAATCCCCAAATAAATAGATGACACATACTAATTAATCGCACATTGTACACGAAGTGTCATCCAAAAGTGTTTTATAAAGGAAAATGCTAAAACCGATGAGAAAAATGAAAATGTACACTAGTTAGGGGGACCCTAAAGGCAGACAAAAGGGCCCTCGTGTCCGAGTCAATCGTTTCTATACTGTTACTGTCGAATCCAGTAATTGTATTGGCATAAAAATCATCAATCAAGATGAACCTAAGTTATCTTGTCCCAAAGTATCAACCAATCAAATTGCTTATCTCTGCCTACCCTAAGCAGAAAATGCTCATCTTCGAACTCCATCAAGGCATTAACCTAATAACCATACACACCAATTTTGAACATTTTAACTCAATTAGGAGAGTTATTGTGTTCCAAAGTCTCGGCAAATCAAATTGCTTATCGCTCTGCTTACCCCGAGCAGAAAATGCTCATTGTCATATTTGTGACATCTGTGCTAGAAATAAAGTGTTTGGCAGACACCCTAAGGCACCCTTGAAGTTGTATGTTGTTGGAGCACCCATGGAAAGAATTGCTCTCGATATATTGGGACCGTTAACGCGTACTCACAAGGGGAACAGATTCCTTCTGGTGGTTGGGGATTATTTTACAAAATGGTCAGACGCCTACCCTATAAGAGATCAAGAGGCGCGGACCATAGCTTCGAAGTTAATTGATAGGTTTGTAGCGTTGTTTGGTGTTCCCATGCTTATACATACGGATCAGGGTTCTAATTTCGATTCCGCACTGTTCAAAGATGTTTGTACCATTTTAGGATCAAACAAAACTAGAACCACGGCCTACCGACCATAATCGGATGGCATGGTGGAGAGATTGAATAGGACCATTGGTTGCATGCTCAGATCGTTTGTCGATAGTCATCAAAGGGATTGGGACGAGTATATCCCAATGTTGATGATGTCGTACCGAACGTCAGTCCATGGGACGACAGGAGTTTCACCCGCTGAAATGATGTTAGGGAGAAGCGTGAAGTTACCCATAGACTTAGTGTTTGGAGGCTTAACTCCACGGGGAGAGCAGGAATTTAACGATGATTACACCTACAAACTGGTCCAAAGAATGGAAGAAGTTCACGAGTTCGCTCGAGATAAGATGCAAGCCGCAACTCGTCATATGAAAAGAATGTACGACGCCACGGCTGGTGGACAAAGCTTCGCGCAAGGGGATGCAGTTTTGATACGTAATAATTCTAAAAAACGTGGACTATGCCGTAAACTGTTACCAAAATGGTGCGGCCCGTTTGTGATTATTGAAAAACTGAGCGATCTTCTCTATCGGGTGAAAGATCGTCCAAATAATCCTAGCAAAGTTGTTCATCACGATAAGATGCGACGCTATAAAGGGATTAATCAACCAGTATGGGTCGCGAAAGGTAAAATCGGTGCTCAGGTGCGACCCCCAAAAATTGACAACTTTGAAATCTAATTGGTATTTAGAGAAAGAAAATTTCAAATTGGCAGGTTTTGGGAATTTTTGTTTTCTTGTTTGATCGATTCAATTTGTAATGATTACTTTGTAATTCTTTCAGAAGATGTATGGACGAAGATATAAATGCGGCATCTGCAAAACTAGCATGAAATTCGAGAGGAAATTCCAGGTGAAACGACACATTATGGAGCAGCACTCTGGCTTCGCCTACCAGTGTTCATCGTGCGAGTACATCTTTGCCCGCAAGGAAAATCACCAAAGATGTGCGATGTCGCGAGATTTCTCTCTGCGTCTAGTAGAAAGAACATCGGGGGAAAGTGGTCCAGAGATAGAAAGGAAGTTCAGACAATACGACCGAGAAGCCGAATCAAAGATTCTTCCAGAGAAGGTGCGGGAGAGAGTTAGGAGCCCGTCGAGGTCGCCTGCTAAAAGAGCAAGAACGGCCTCTAGACAACTAAGTCCTTCGCCTAGCAGGTCACCCACTCCTCAGAGTCCAGCAGCCGCACCGTCCGTGGGGAAACGTAGTCCTTCCGTGGCCAGCAGCTCTAGTAGTTCATGTAGCTCCAACAGTAGTGCCAGCATTAGTAGAGTCAGCATTCATTGGTGGAGGACGTGCTTTTCTTTCCTCTTGGTGGAACTTTTCAGAATTTTGGTAAGAAACGCTAGGTATGATTCAATTTTAATTCCTAGCCTTACGAACATTGATTAGACCCTTTGAGGTAAATATTAAGATTAGAAGTCCGACCAGCTCGTTATGACCCTGGGAAAACCCCCCATTTGAGCTTCTCCCAGTAATGTGCATATCAAATGACAGATATTTTAGCAATTTTCAACCCTTTACTTAATTTGTAGAATGATTTAGTCCGTTTAGTAAGAATTTAGCAATTTAGAGCCTCGTGTGGTTCGTCGTGGTCACCGGTCTCAGTGCATAATTATTTTTGCTTTTGTTTTGAGCCTGTAGATATCGAATGTTTTAGCCTGCTTGTTCGTTCCTGGCATCCAAAAGGGTACACTTTAGAACGCACATATAGTAGCACAGAAATTGGGACTATAATGGTTGGTAGTGGTTCCCTTAGTAATTAACGAAGTGCACCTAGTTAGCACCCGAGCTGCACCTATAGTTAGCACCGATCCTTCACCTACGTTAGAGATAGATTATTCCAGTTAGCACCCGAGCGGCACCTATAGTTAGCACCCGAAGTGCACCTATAGTTAGCACCGATCCTGCACCTACGTTAATGATAGATTATTCCAGATTAAAGCTCGAGAGCACCTATAGTTAGCACCCGAAGTGCACCTAGTTAGCACCGATCCTGCACCTACGTTAGAGATAGATTATTCCAGTTAGCACCCGAGCGGCACCTATAGTTAGCACCCGAGCTGCACCTATAGTTAGCACCCGAAGTGCACCTATAGTTAGCACCGATCCTGCACCTACGTTAATGATAGATTATTCCAGATTAAAGCTCGAGAGCACCTATAGTTAGCACCCATCCTGCGCCTACGTTAATGATAGATTATTCCAGATTAAAGCTCGAGAGCACCTATAGTTAGCACCCGAAGTGCACCTAGTTAGCACCGATCCTGCACCTACGTTAGAGATAGATTATTCCAGATTAAAGCCCGAGCTGCACCTAGTTTGTACCCGACGTGCACCCAGTTAGCGCACCGACCGTGCACCTACGATAGAGAGCACGCATAGTTGGCGTCTGAAGTGCACCTACACCTGACAGTGCTACCCCTGATATCCGACTAGTCGGCACCTATGATCATAATCACATCATTATATTTTAACCCGGTTTATCATTTATTTAATTGGACAAATCCTTCAGTATTTTATTTTAATTCTTGTTGGAATAAAAAGTTTTAGCACCAACCATCTGTCTTTATTCGCCCTCTATACAACGGACCCAAAAACTTGTAGCGCACCTCTGGAGATCAAACTACCAGAAAAGCTACACCGGATCATAACTAAGACACCAATTCTGAAAGATCCCCATTGGTCTCCAGTCCGTCAACGTATCAATTTTAAAATATTACGTATTCTGCTCTAAATTACGATTCTTTGACTCAATACCCCAAGAGACCTTCTACCAATAAACCTTGCAGATTCCTTCGATCACAATAAGATAACCTCTTAATTAAGCCTCTTTCAAAAACCATCCAGAAGGTGCTACGAAGTTATGGAAGTTAATATCAAACGATCTCTTGGCATTTGGAATTCGATATAAGAGTAGGCTGTAGCGCCGCTGCCCGGAATAAATTTCCCTCATAGCCTCATGTATGGCGTATGCTCGTATAGTCTATTAGCCCAGGTTAGGTGCAGAAGAGTAGGACGTTCAACACACTCTTAGACGATACAAATGCCAATCTCGTTCCCAGAGGCAGCCGCGGAGCCGAAGGCCTCTGGCACATTAGACCGTCCATTTTTTCCAAACCTAAGCCCCGCCCATTCCGACCTCTGATTGGTCAATCTTTTTGGGTCGATTTCTCGAAAACTAGAGGTCGGATCGTCGTTTCGTTTGTAGTAAAATGATTCTTGAGTCAAAGTCAACTCGCTGACATAAAAAAATTGGATCCTAAACGAACAAATTCAAGTTTTTGGAAAGATCTATTTTTCTACGCGTGGTATATTTTTTAGTGATTCGGTCATCTAGGCACGCGCAATCAGGGGCGTACGACGCAAATAAACGAGAAATTTCGCGCCTAGGAATTACATGTCATTTTCCGGGAAAACGGCTACCCCGATTCACCAGAGAAATTTCTTCAAAAATTTGTCTGGTTTCGAGATTGTACAAATGCATACGGGGATATGAACATTAGGCATCAAAGCACTTTCATTCGATTAATTTTCTCAAAATTAAATTGTTATACGATGTGTGTGCCATCCATCCTGGGGTACGTCCGGTATATAGTATCAGGTATTTAATTCAAAATTTAAAAAAAGTGATTGTAGCCAATCGTCCATCATGTATGGCAAGGAGATGCGAGACATGCGCCCACAGTGCCGGTGCACTCTTCACTGGAGGATTTCACCAGCCGAGGATACCAAACCATATCAGAGGAATCCACATCTATCTACTGATATTTAATGCAAATGGAATGAACTAAGTTTTTTATTTTATTTTATGATATGATTTATATCTCTTTTATGCTCTAGAGTTAAACTACTGTATTTGTTGGCTAATATTATTATTATCTTATTCATAACAAAGATTTCAAAAGAAAAAAATGGTACGGAAGTCAAATATCGGTACAATATGCGAGTTCATATTCACAAAGTGTTCTGTGGTCATCAATATTGTTTTAAATCGTTGCAGGTTCAACCTAAACTATACACGATGTTTTGATCGAAAATAGAGAACCAATGGAACGGAGACGAAAAGACTCGAATTATAACCCGGTTGATCGGCAAAACGCCAGGACAACTTTGAACCTGTGAAAAAAGTAGATTCATATCTTAAACCTTAATTCTATAGACGTTCCATTTCATATGGGTAAAAAATCCTATCAGAATTACCCCTTGCACTCTAGTAATTGTTTTTTGGAACTGTTAAGTCAATATGAGTATTATAGTTTTCGACATAAATGCTTAAACATAGGCTTGTCTTTTTAATTTACTTTACAGCTGTTGATCCAGAGATATGGCGACCATGTTGGATGTCTTGCCCCCAGCTATAGATGGACCAAGTTCTCTATCCCACATATTCGAGGAGTTTTAGTGTTGATTTAATTCCGGCATTGGAATAGAATGTCACAACCAACAAATTCATACCAACATCAACATAAGTTTATCTAAGAGTGCCGTTTTAAAATCCTAAATATTTGTTCAGCACCAATCTGATTAAAACACAGATCCAATTTTGTTTCGTTTTTTTATAGTTCAAAATTTCGTTTTTACTACTCTTGGATCTGGATGACTTATTTAACTCGCGTTCTGCCTGAAATGAGGGGTCCGCCAATCAAATTGTCTGTCGAATCGACCGTTTTGACCTTTTCATGTCTGGAACTGTGGGTAGATATTACCAGCCAATGAGATCTATACTAACACCAGCGGATAGAAAACAAAACAAAAGTAGATTTTAAAAAGCATTGCGGTCGCTAATTGGTTAATCGAATGAAGGACGTTATCGCCATCGGGTAAAATGTCCCGTGCTTGATACCTGACGTCATAGACTGTGAGCTCCCACTATAACTTGTTAGATCTACATGAGTGTAAGTAATCGAAAGTATAAAAAACGAAACGAAATATAGATCTATATTTTAATTAGATTGGTTTAGCGCTAATACAATGGGGCGCCGTTGAAATAGTAACTATTTCGGAAATCACGCAAGGACAATCATCTAACCCTAAATGGCATCACTTTCGTCAAGG
This sequence comes from Patella caerulea, assembly GCA_036850965.1. Lineage (NCBI taxonomy): Eukaryota > Metazoa > Mollusca > Gastropoda > Patellidae > Patella > Patella caerulea. Next base: position 62,003,329 of record JAZGQO010000011.1, on the reverse strand, counting down.
TGGTTACATGCACTATTGTCTAAGACTTGTTGGGCCACACAAGAATTAAAAAAAAGGAATACATCAAAAATTATTCATCAAATTCTCTATAGCAGTATATTCCAGGGAAATACTACAACAAAGTACGGATTAGATAATGAGGCTATTGCAGCCAACTCATATTTGAATAAAACTGCAAGAAGCCATATAAATTTTACTTGACTAGAGCAGGCACTAATATTGTCTTGTCAGTACCCTTTCCGTGGTGCAAGTGTGGACAGAATACGCCAGTGTGTTTGTTGTTCACCTTGTCTTGTCGAGATAAAATGCACATACAGATTCCTATTCCTGAAGCAATGGCGCGAGAAATCCCTCTCTTACCATTGCTGGATAGAAGTCATATTCTTGAAATTGGGCGGGGCGTGTCTCTTTTTAACGTCCAATCAAATCCCTCCTCTCTTCTCGCATTCGGCATAATTTTCAAAATGGCCGACGAAGAAAACATGCTGGCACTGGATGATCGAGCAAAATAAATTTCGCGGGTTATGACGTAAACAAGTCGCGATTGTCACTAGATACATTGCGGTAACATATTTTGAGGTCTGGTTAACCCCGATATTGTTTGTTTCAATGTAGGTCATTGGTTGGTAATGGCACTACTGACCAATAATAATTTAGCACAACAATGTTCACTCAAGATAGCAGTGTGAAGTGGATTAGTTCTAATCAAACGAAACACTGCGCAGGAGTATGATACAAATTGTGCGATAAGGATGTTACAGATATATCTACTGTTTATGACCGGTAATACAAGTATCAACTTTGAGATTAAATACAAACCACAAATACTATACCCAAGTTCAATTATACATGGCTGTAACAATCATAACTACTACAGTCTTTGAAATCTTGTCACCAACTCAAACAGTTCATTTTTATATCAATTTTTTTTTTCTTTTTTGTATCACCAGCACTTTTGTTTCTCAATCATCATGCTGCCAACCAACAGATAGAGGAATCTGCAAATGACACTCGACGGGTATTCAATTTTAAATTTTAGACAAAAAGAACTGACACATCAGAACAACCAACAGATAGAAGAATCTGCAAATTTTAAATTTCAGAAAAAAAAAAGAAATGACACATCAGAACAACCCAATTCAATAGCGGTACTTTATTTTGTCCTAAATAAAAGAGATTGAGCTCTTCCTGTATTCTTTAATATGCCTATACAATTCTATTCCAAATTGGGTTTGACGCATGAATGGGTTCCAGTGCAGACGGCCCAACGCCATTGATTGACATTCATATTTACTAAGGGTAACTCTTCCTAGGAAACCTTCAAAAGATTATGGTCGGCCTACAATTTGAAAAAATGTAAACGCTATTCAGCCTTCTTCTAACTCTGCGGAAGATGACTGGCTTTTATATAGTTGATATGCATGCGTGTGACGTCAAATCACACGGCGTCGATCATTGACTTAAACTTATCCGTGTAGAGTGGTGCCTTTTACGCCTTGCGTAGCCCCACGAGTCGCCTGTCAGACGCGCAATGCTGTCATAGCCCTAAACCGGTCGCCGCATCCTACATATGACCGATGCATCTTATACATATTGCAGTATTATCACTTCTTGTAGCTTTGGGTTTTGGAACATTTAAATGTCCAATTGGTCAAATATGACGTAATTAATTATAACGATTGGTTAATTGGCCTAATGACGTCGAAACCCATCCTTAAATAGGGATAGTACAAATTACACCAGAAATTTCACATGTAATATCTGTTATAAACTTAGAATTGAATGTTTACACAAATTCACCCATTTTGAATCAAGTGCAAATGAAACAACATGGCTTTTACAATGTGTAAATCTAATAATTAGCCAAAGATATTACTTAATACAACACTACTAATTTAAAGAGCAAAAATTCTACCTATCTTGATACATTTAGCAGACTAAATAGGCATTATCAGCTAATCTTAACTCGCCTTGATTTTATCTGTATCAGTGATTGTGCAGTCTAACCGTGGTTCAACATCCCTCTCCAGTCAAAATCGACATAAGAAAATAATTAAGTAGTACCACCCATTCCTGTTAATTTCACACTTACCCACATGATTGGACGTAAAGTAGGTACTAAACTGCACAAACATAATTGGTATTTTATACAAAACATTTTAGCAAGGACATTTTATTTGTCCATTATTATTTTTAATTGAATGGGAGTATCTAACGATACATGTAGCTCTTAAAGAAGGGTGGTTCAGGGTCAGAAGAAATTTCATCCTTCAGACAATATTTGGGGTTTATTTTAAGATAATATAATAAGGCTTACCATAAAAACTCCACTCATCAACAATGAGAGTTGCGCCACGTTTGATTTTCGAAGATATTACCATCTGGCAATGTGTTTTTGAATTGCTGAAAACGTTTTCGGCTCCCATTCTCAAGGGAGTTCACTCTTCCGAGTTATGGTTCTTGTTTACATATAAGTTTGAAACTTTACTGGAACGAATAATTAATTCGGAATTCTTCGGCTTTTAAAATACGTTCAAAAACAGATTACATTTAACGCTTCTACGCATACACAGTTATTGGACATAAAGAGAGAAATGAAACTAAATAACTCCCAATATCAGTTACATTTAACAGTTATGTTTTCGTCTGATTATTATCAATGCAATTGACCCTAGCGACAATAAATCAGAGAAAAACTATTAATTACGGTATTATATGCAGTAGACTAGCTACGAGACCGTAGGACTATCATAATACTATCATCGGGTTTGGAGTAGGGTCTATCTTTGACATCGCTGTGTACTCAAGACCTTTCTGCATGTTGTCTCGCTTGGAATATTTTTGTCCCCCGCCTTTCGAAGAAAGTTGGTTTCGTCCGTCACACTTTTTGGGACACAATAACTCTCTTCCTCATTGAGCTAGAATGTTCAAACTAGGTGTATGTGTTTATTAGGTCAATGCCTTGATGTAGTTCGAAGATGAGCATTTTCCGCTTAGGGTAAGCAGAGATAAGCCATTTGATTGGTTGATGCTTTGGAACACGATAACTCTAGTTCTAATTAAGTGAGATTGATGAAACTTGGTGAATAGTTTCATTACAGTAATACCTTGACTAAGTTCGATAATGAACATTTTCTGCTCAGGGTAAGCAGAACGATACGCAATTTGATTGGTCGAGACTTTGGAACACAATAACTCTCCTTCTCATTGAGTTAAAATGTTCAAACTAGGTGTATATGCTTATTAAGCCAATGCCTTGATGGAGTTCGACGATGAGCATTTTCCGCTTAGGGTAAGCAGAATCAGCAATTTGATTGGTTGATGCTTTGGGACACGATAACTTTAGTTCTAATTAAGTGAGAGTGATGACACTTGGGGTATAGTTTCCTTACAGTAATACCTTGACTAAGTACGATAATGAGCATTTTCTGCACAGGGTAAGCAGAGCGATACCCAATTTGATTGCTCAGGGTAAGCAGAGCGATACGCAATTTGATTGGTCGAGACTTTGGAACACAATAACTTGGTGTATATGCTTATTAGCCCAATGCCTTGATTGAGTTCGAAGATGAGCATTTTCCGCTTAGGGTAAGCAGAGATAAGCAATTTGATTGGTTGATGCTTTGGGACACGATGACTTCAGTTAGTTCTAATTAAGTGAGATGACACTTGGTGTATAGTTTCATTACAGTAATACCTTGATTAAGTTCAATAATAAGCATTTTCTGCCCAGGGTAAGCAGGGCGATACGCAATTTGATTGGTCGAAACTTATAACTCTCCTTCTCATTGAGTTAAAATGTTCAAACTTGGTGTATATGCTTATTAGGTCAGTGCCTTGATGTAGTTTCTGCTCAGTATAAGCAGAGCGATACCCAATTTGATTGGTCGAGACTTTGGAGCACAATAACTCTCAAATGTTCAAACTTGGTGTATATATGCTTATTAGGTCAATGGCTTCGTGGAGTTCGAAGAAGAGCAATTTCGACTTAGGGTATGCAATTTGATTGCTTGATACTTTGGGACACGATAACTTTAGTTCTAATTAAGTGAGAGTGATGAAACTTGGAGTATAATTTCATTACATTAATGCCTTGACTAAGATCGATAATGAGCATTTGCTGCTCAGGGTAAGCAGAGCGATAAGCAATTTGATTTGCCGAGACTTTGGAACACAATAACTCTCCTAATTGAGTTAAAATGTTCAAAATTGGTGTGTATGGTTATTAGGTTAATGCCTTGATGGAGTTCGAAGATGAGCATTTTCTGCTTAGGGTAGGCAGAGATAAGCAATTTGATTGGTTGATACTTTGGGACAAGATAACTTAGGTTCATCTTGATTGATGATTTTTATGCCAATACAATGACTGCATTCTCATTCAGTAATGGATTCGACAATAACAGTGTATAGAAAGGATTGACTCGGATACGGGGGCCCTCCTTTCCCTTGGCCAGAGGGGTGTACTGTTATGGCATCGTCGGTTCACCATATTTAGATATTAATGATATTGTCGTGTTTATCCAGTCTCAAACAGATTATTTAAAAACCTCTAGAAACTATAACTTTAGTCGAAGTTCGCTCATATTACAAATTACTAAAAAATATTTTGGCATAAATTCTATAGTTTATGTATATTTCAAAACACTCTCTTATAGTTGTATCAGAATAATTAATTAATCTCATTGTATGGATATTCTTATGGCATGTACGATCCGGACTATAGATGTTTACGTTCGTGTTTTCCCGCCTCTTTATTGACCATGCTTTGGCCTTTGTAATTTTACAGTTTTTTTTACCAGATTCTCCATAATATAGAACCAATAACTATTTTTCCCGTGTTATGTTGTGTTCAAGGTATGTCCGAATTTGCGTATGAAGCCTGGCTGAGGTGTTGACATTGTTTCGACCAGCAGTTCGACGTGTAAAGCCACAGACAGTATCGCCACTGTTGTCAACAAAAACGTCAACAAAACAGTACAGTAAAAAAAAACTAAAATTACAAAGTTTTGTTTGGATTTCTTCTATCAGAACATCTCTCTGATAACAGAAGACTTGTTTTGTAATATTTTCAACAATATTAGGCTGACTTTTGTCCAATTTGAAAAAAGTATGGAGGACCCAACGGGACATAAAACCGTATCACAGGGTGATGACAGTTCTTTCTACGAAACTCGTTCAAAGATCGGGAGACAGTCACGTTGTTCTATTTCAAGTTCAGCTAAAAGAATGGAGGCTCAAGCACGAGCAGCTGAAGAAAGAGCAAAATTCCAATACGAAGAAAAAATTCAAGAATTAGTATTGTCACAGAAACTAAGAGAGGCAGACCTGGAACGAGAACGAGTCCTTGAATTATCACGGCTAGCTAAATTGAAACGTGAACAAAGTCTTGCCATGGCGGAAGCAGCTGCCAAGGCTTATGATGATGACAACGATATTGAACAATTAGAACCAACTCCACTTTGCCCACAGCGTGATAATGTCAAGTCTACAAGAGAATGGATTGAAAGAGACGTTCATCCTTTTATGAAATCAATGACGTTCAACAACAACGAATTCCAATCTACTCCCAATCCAAATCAAGGCATGCCTCCTCCATTATCGGAACGATTTGCTGGAAATCCGCGAATATTCCAACCACACTTAACCCCTATGGACCAATCTAGTGAAACAATTCTTCGCCACATGGAAATGCAGCAAGAAACCAACAGTAAAATTATTGCATCGCTTTCTAAACAGAGTATGCCAAAGTGTGTTCCTGACATTTTCTCTGGGGATGCTGCACTGTTTCTTCCAACATATGATGAAGAGCCTTGATGTTCTACCTGAACAAGAGTTGACATATCTTTTGAATTACACTGCTGGAAAACCAAAAGAACTTGTGAACACATTCAGAAGAAGGGTTCATCCGAATTCTAAGGTTAAAGTCGAACGGTTGTGGAAAACTTTAGAGGAACGTTTTGGACACAGCTCCGAAGTTACAAATACACTGCTGAATAGTTTACAGAAAGCAGCCTAATTCAAAGCTGAAGATAGAAAAGGTTTTGAAACATTTTATGATGTCTGCGAGGATGTTTGTTCGCAAATCCCATACTTGAAAGGTCTTTCGATTCTGAATTCGTCGTATTACATGAAGTGTTTACTGAACAAGGTTCCGAAGATTGTACGAGACAAGTGGGAACATAAAGTCACCAAATATATGCTTGACAAGGAATATGATGATTATCCACCTTTTTCCTTATTTGTTGAATTGATGCATGAATTTTCTGTACGACAGAATCATCCGGCCATCGCCAAAGTTATCGGAGTTGATGTTGAGATTTCTTCAAAACCTGCTAAGACTCCACAATATAGTAGATATGGACCCACGAAAGCTCTTAAAACTGATATAAAACCCGACCCATTTTTGAAACAGGAAGAATCTACTTGCCCGCTTCATCCGAATGCAAGGATTTCCCATTCCTTGTTAAAATGTCGTGTATTTGTGGAGAAACCGGTTGATGAAAGAGAAAGCATAATTAAGAAAGCAGGCCTTTGCTTCAGGTGTTTAAAAGGGAAACACTTCTCAAGTCAATGCACAGTTGATGTGAAATGTTCAGTCTGTGGTCATAAACACCAAGATTTGCTACATCGTGATCGATCCTCAACGGTTCCAAAAACATTTGAACCCACTTCATCGCATAGTGGGGAGGAAGTCAATACTGCCTGCATAGACATTTGCAGAAACGGTGTAACCGGAAAGTCTTGCGGAAAGATGATTTTGGTTGAAGTTTTCAACAAGGAAAATCCAGGCCTAGTATTTCGAACATATGCTACTATGGATGACCAATCAAACCATACTCTTGGTAACTCTAAACTTTTCGAATTCCTTGACATCACAGAAGACAAGTTTCCTTACAGTCTCGAAACCTGCCACGGAAAAGAAACTTGTTACGGAAGAAGAGGTTTAAATCTCATTGTACGGTCGCTTGATGGGAACTCCTTTAAACTTCCGACCGTGATTGAAACAAACAACATTCCAGAAAACAAGGACGAAATTCCTACTCCGGAATCTGTTGCTGCGATTCCACATCTAGCACACATAGCCAAATTCTTACCTCCGTTAGACAGCACAGTTGGAATTGACTTACTGATTGGCAGGGACGCACCTGAACTTTTAAAGGTACGACAGTCAGTGAATGGACCTGCGGGAGCTCCTTGGGCTCAACTACTTGACCTCGGATGGACGGTCTCCGGCGAGTTGTGTCTAGACAGAATTGGTGGCAACGTACATGTATCTGTATCATCCAGACGTACAAACTTTGGTGAACAATCCATAGAATGGAAGCCTTGTGACAACCAAATCCGTTGCAAGGATGAGATCTTAACGGATTCAAAACGTACAACCAAGTACAATCCTGTGTTTAATGATCACGCGGAACCAACATCACAGCAAATCACCAATGATGTTTTCCACGTATCTGATTTGGATTCCAACTTTGGACTTTCGGTGGAGGATCGCCTCTTCCTTAAATCTATGGAAAATGGTTTCCATAAAAACCAACTTGGAAACTGGGAAGCCCCACTGCCTTTCAGAAATCCTGATGTCAGCTTTCCGAATAACTACGCCCAAGTGGAGAAACGTTTTTATAATTTGGTTCGGAATTTCCATAAGAACGAACAACTGAAAAATGATTACTTTGAATTCATGGGAAGAATCCTGGACAGAGGACACGCATCCAAAATTCCTGATGACCAGTTTACAGTCGATGAAGGAAAGAAATGGTACATACCACATTTCGCTGTCTATCATCCAAGAAAACCTACTCATTTGCGAGTAGTCTTTGATGCTTCGTGTGAATATGGCGGTACATCTCTCAACAAAGAACTACTATGTGGGCCTGATCTAATGAACAGACTGGTTGGACGATTGATTCGCTTTCGACAAGAATATGTTGCTATCATGTGCGACATAGAACAAATGTTCTATAGTTTCTACGTTAACCCGGAGGACAGAACATACTTACGCTTCCTGTGGTTTAAAGAGAACAATTACAGCGAGCCTGTCGTTGAATATCAAATGAATGTTCACATATTTGGCAATGGTCCTAGTCCTGCAATAGCAACTTATGGTTTGAGGAAGGCAGCATACGAGAAGAAAGACAAATTTGATGCAAAAGCTTTGAAGTTCGTTTATGAAGACTTTTATGTGGATGATGGGGTATATTCATGTTCGACTCCTAACGAAGCTATACAGCTAATCAAATCAGCCCAAGCCATGCTTCAAGAGTCAAACCTGCGACTCCACAAGGTTGTTTCGAATGTACCAGAAGTAATGACACCATTTCCACAAGCCGACTTAGCCCAGTCATTAATGGAGATCGATTTGTCACATGATCGTTTGCCTACTCAGCGTACCTTGGGAGTAATTTGGGATCTGGAAAGAGATATATTCACCTTCCATGTTTCCGAAAAGATGAAGCCTTGTACAAGGCGTGGCCTATTGTCGATTATACATTCTCTATATGACCCATTGGGATTTCTTGCACCAGTCACAATCACTGGGAGGAATATTCTTCAAACATTGGTTCACACCTATAGCTTCAAGGATAATCAACTCGGATGGGATGACCCATTACCACCTGATTTGCAGGAGGGGTGGATTCAATGGCTTGGTAACCTTAATTCAATTCCCGATGTACAGATTCCCAGATGCTTTAAGCCACAACACTTTGGAACAGTCAAGAGAACCGAGATTCACGGTTTTTCAGATGCCAGTCAAGATGCCATTGGGATAGTAGTTTATCTGCGACTTTTCAACGGAGACGGAGATGTACACGTCAGCTTCCTCAAAGGTCAAGCTAAGGTCAAGCCGCAACGACACTTATCTATTCCAAGAATGGAACTCTGCGCAGCCGTCTTATTGGTTACAACCGTTAAAGATATCAAGAGGGACCTTGAATACATCATTGATGATGTTTATTACTACATTGACTCAAAGGTCGTCTTGGGTTACATAACTAATGACTCTCGTCGCTTCTACGTCGCTAACCGCATTGAGTTGATTAGAAGTCTTACATCTCCTGATTCTTGGAGGTATGTGGAGTCCGAAGTAAACCCGTCAGACATCGCTACGCGTGGGTGTCCAGCTTCAAGGCTCAGTAATACCACTTGGTTCACCGGCCCTGCTTTCCTGTGGGAGGGAGGCCATACCGCTTTTCAGCTGTATCCTTTGGACGACGCCGATCAAGACGTAAGACCTGAGGTCAAAACTAGAGCAGTAACAGTTAAAGACACAACGCCTTGTTCACTCTGTTCCTACTACGAACACTTTGGGGATTGGTACAAGTTATGCAGATATATCGCCCTTTTAAAACTTATCTGTCGACGATGGAAATCTTCAGATACCATACTTGAACTTGATCCTGCCATTATACAGGATGCTGAAATTGTAATACTTATCCATGTTCAACAAAAGTCGTTTCCAGAGGAATTGAGCATCCTCAATAGTACTGACTCCTTTGAAAAGAAGCAACTAAGAGGACTTAAACTTTATCGCCTGGATCCCATTATAGACCAACATGGATTAATTCGAGTCGGAGGACGCATTCGACGAGCTGAATACTCATTCACTGAGAAACACCCAGTTGTTCTACCTAAACAACACCATGTGACAGGTCTTATAATACAACATTTTCACCAGGAAACCCATCACCAAGGAAGATCTATTACACATGGAGCCATTCGCCAAGCAGGCTACTGGATCTTAGGAGGGGCAACTTTGGTTAACTCATTTATATCCAAATGTTTCCGATGTAATTATCTTCGTCGCCCACCGGAAGTTACGAAAATGGCTAATCTACCCGAAGATAGATTGCATGAAACTGCACCGTTTACTCACGTAGGCATGGACGCTTTTGGCCCCTGGGATGTTACAGCCAAGAAAACCAGAGGAGGTCTTTCCTGTTCTCAACGGTGGTGCATTGTATTCACTTGTCTTGCAAGTAGAGCTATTCACTTAGAGGTAGTGGACTCCATGGATACAGCCGCTTTCATCAACGCTCTACGTCGTTTCACTGCCATTCGAGGACCAGTTTCTACACTTCGATGCGACAGAGGCTCAAACTTTATCGGCGCCAAAAATGAGCTGGAGAAAGCCTTAATTACAATGGAAGATCTACAACTTAAACACTTCCTTTTGGAGCACAAATGCCAATGGTTATGGAATCCACCCCATGCCTCGCACTTTGGCGGTATTTGGGAGCGCCAGATCAAAACGGTTCGACGTGTATTAGAAGGTATGCTTCTAGAACTTGGTAAATCCCAGTTAACTCATGACCTTCTTGTTACGCTAATGACAGAAGTCTCAGCCATCGTTAATTCGAGACCACTTACCGCATTATCAACTGATCCAGATAATCCTTTACCTTTGTCACCGGGATATTTACTCACTCTAAAATCCAGATCGTATTTACCCCCTCCAGGAGACTTTTCGAGACCAGATTTATACAGTAAAAACAGATGGAGAAGAACGCAATATTTGGTTGACCAGTTCTGGGTAAGATGGAGAAAGGAATATCTCCAAGCTTTGCAGCCTAGGCGAAAATGGACGGAGATCACACAGAATCTACGAGTAAATGATGTTGTACTTATCATAGATGAATCAGTGTCGCGCGGATTGTGGCCTAAAGGACGAATTACCGATGTCAAAGTCAGCGAAGATGGTATTGTACGAACAGCTGATGTTGCAGTATTCGAAGATGATAAACCGGGATTACCGCAATTAACAGGCAAATTTCGAACATTGACGCGTCCTGTGTCTAAGTTAGTGTTTTTGTGTAGAAACTCTGATTAAACGGTCTTGTGCAACGGTTTAAAGGAACTTTGTTTTAACCAGAATTAACCTTTCGATTATGTTATTATTTAGTTTGGGTTTTTGATATGGTCAGTAGTAAAATTCTCTAGTATTTTAAGTGGGGAGTGTACTGTTATGGCATCGTCGGTTCACCATATTTAGATATTAATGATATTGTCGTGTTTATCCAGTCTCAAACAGATTATTTAAAAACTTCTAGAAACTATAACTTTAGTCGAAGTTCGCTCATATTACAAATTACTAAAAAATATTTTGGCATAAATTCTATAGTTTATGTATATTTCAAAACACTCTCTTATAGTTGTATCAGAATAATTAATTAATCTCATTGTATGGATATTCTTATGGCATGTACGATCCGGACTATAGATGTTTACGTTCGTGTTTTCCCGCCTCTTTATTGTTCATGCTTTGGTCGTTGTAATTTTACAGTTTTTTTTACCAGATTCTCCATAATATAGAACCAATAACTATTTTTCCCGCGTTATGTTGTGTTCAAGGTATGTCCGAATTTGCGTATGAAGCCTGGCTGAGGTGTTGACATTGTTTCGACCAGCAGTTCGACGTGTAAAGCAACAGACAGTATCGCCACTGTTGTCAACAAAAACGTCAACAAAACAGTACAAGGGGCCCTTTCATCCGCCTTTAGGGTCCCCCTAACTGGGGTACATTTTCATTTTTCTCGTCGGTTTTAGCATTTTTTCTTTATAATGCGCTTTTGGATGACACTTCGATTGCTCGATACGTTTGAAAAAAATAAATGGGCGATTAATTAATACGTGGCATCTATTTATTTTGGGATTTCGGCGGGGGACGTGGGCTTGGTAAATAAAAAAAAATGACACGCGCTTCCTCATTTATTGCTGGTGCTATTAGTACATCCCCATGCAATGCAATTGACCATGTTTATGGTTCTAGTTAGTCTAAATGGCGGTATGCATTTCTGAGTTACAATAGGCTTCACAACGTCTGTCGGCTATGGCATCATTCACGGAAAAAATCAAAACGAGACTGCAAATATGCATGTCAATTCGGTGGTATATTCTAATATTAACGTTATTTTTCATATTTAAACAACTTTTTGCGGTTCAACCAATCTTACCTGTTTGGTTACGACCAGAAAGGTAACACTCATATCACGAAAAGACAATTCCACAGTGTCTTAAGCAGTGGACACATAAGCGGAATCAATCAGCGCCGAATTTTATTCGGCCGAATGCTTCGCCCGATTTACCAGTTGATTACGTCACATGATCAAAACATGGCGGCGTCAATGTCTTCAAACAATCACGTGACTTCTCGATATGAGTGACCATTGGCTAATGAATTCTACATTCGGCCGAAGCAGACATACCAGGCGAATATCATTCGGCCGATTAAATATCAAACTTGTTTGATTCGGGCGAATCATTCGGCCGAATAACAGTGGACACACTAGGCGAATTTTGACGTCGATTGATTCGGCCGAATCATTCGGCTAGTGTGTCCACCGCTTTAGGAAATAGGAAAGTTCATGGTATCGAAAGTAAAAAAAAGGGTGAAGTAGGCTCTCTGGTAGACAGGTAAAGTTATAAAAAATTAATATATTTTTGGGGTAAAAAATATTTTGCCCTTTAGAAGGTAAATTTAAGTACCCGAAGTAAAAGAAATAAACCGGACATCTCCGCTCATGTTTCGGTCAATATCTGCTATTATAGATATTTTAAGTATCCAATTTTTTATATATATATATATATATATAAATTAAATCAATTTTTCAGAAAGTTATTTTTTTAAATTGACTAATAAATTTAAATTATCTAAAATCAGTATAAAAGACGGTGTGTGTAGTGCCATTCTATGACTTCAAAAGCCTGCCATTTTCACTCGTCAAACTCGGTAAATGATAGGGCCTACCAACTATGTCAGACCGCGTGTGTTTTGATGCAGACTTGATCACCCAGTTCCTAGGCAAGTTTCGAATCATGGATAGGTTTATAAAGGACTGGGTGATGCGGGCTGCTACAAGTAAGAGCAAAAATGAATTCTTTTGACCTCATTTCCTCGTACTTCCGGTCCATCGAAGATACGTATAGCCAAGTGACCTCCTTCAAGTTTGAGTTGTAAATAATAATGCTGTAACATGACCAATTTAACTACCTGTGTTTTCAGGTGCATGCTGGTAAATAATCCGTTAAAACAAATGATGTGCACGGCACCCTGCTTCCTCTTAGCGATTATATTTCTCGCGGCTACTGAACGTGATTAAGAAAGGAAACAATGAATATTATTAAACATCTACCACAGCTAGTTTACAAATGAAATGAACCGGGGAAATGAAGAGGTAGCATGGGTTTTACCAAATGATATGGTTTTTACGGAATGAATGAACCGGAACAAATGAAGCGATGGGTTTTACGGAATTAAATGAACCGGAAAAATGACGAAATGACATGGGGTTTTACAAATTGAAATGGGTTTTAAAGTTATAATGTAAATGTGCCAACTAGGTTAATGAAGACGTGCGCTGAGGGACATTTTCCCCGGACAGTGGCGCTACAACACTTTCTTTTGGGATTACAGGTGGGGGATGGGGTATTCTACGCGCATCGAGCCTTGGTTTATCAACAAATCAGAACAAATGGGGTCATTTACGTGCGCGCATAATGTTACACATCAACCTTTCTTTTATTCTTGCCAGAAATAATCAAACAATCTCTTCGGCAAAGAAATGTAGATCCGATTAATTAAATCGATTTTTCAATGGACAACATAATAGTAGGTACCCTCCACACTAATTGATTATGAACTTGTCATCGATTTATCTAGTTCTGCCTTCTACCATTATATACTTTTGCCATCTCGAGTTGATGAAACTTGCGAGAAATTGTTCCGAGATAATTTAGATAATTGATGTTCTTTTTAAAAATCAATTTGGGCTGGTTATGGCTACATAATTGTATGAATTTTCAGTATAAATTAAGAGTATTCTAGTGAATGTCCATCTTTGCTTTGAAACACAGTGGCGTTACCTTTCAATCCGCAGGTAATATATTTTATATTTAATGAATACATGACACGAAAAATGAATGAAATATGGTTTAATTGAACGTCAGTTCTAACTTGATATTGCGCCAAAATAAATAAAATGAAATGTTGGTTTAACTTTTCTGCACCAAATGAAGAACTGGTTCATCAGTATAGTGGTGCCCAGTCAGTATGGTTCTGGGCCAATCAATAAGGTGCTGGTTCTTAAACCCCATTTCTTTCATTCTCTCACTTTGTTGATATCAGCAACCGATTGATCAGGGGCTGTTTTATTGATAATCAACAACCAAATATGCCTTGTTGTATGGTCATCCACAGTGGCAACTGCATAAGCTTCAATATGCTCCGACATGGGACTAGACTTAAATTGAATCGCTAATATATAGCTTCAGAGTGAAGCAATTTGACTGACATTTTCAGCAAATTCTGTTTCCATTATCTCATTTTAACCATTAAAATTTCATAATGATATAGTTAATGGTTTCTGTGACATCCTGCGAACAATAATGGGGCAACATATCACAATTACTCATTTCGTTTCTTCATTCGAAATCTATCAAATAATGTAACACTTTCACACCAATAATTAAAAATATGACATATTTATTTATTTTATAGAAATGAATACGACACATAGCAGCAATTTCACCACAAAAACAACAGAAGCTGCATTGCGATTTTACTCAAAGCAAAGAAAAGAATATTATGTTCTTACGGTAGAGGAAATGGAAACAATACAATTCACATTTTATTGTTTCGTGATGCCCATAACCATCGCCATTGGTCTGGTTGGAAACATCAGCAGTTTTGTAGTGCTAAACCGGAAAGCACTGCGCTCTACACAGACCCTGGTTCTTCTTGCACTTACGTTTACGGACACCCTAAATGTATTGACGGCGCTGTGGTATTGTGTAACGTTTACTGCCAAATATTTCTATCGTGAGGAAATCGAAAATCTGTTGAATTCCATTTATCCATATAGTGGCTCATTGTTTATACTTTGGGGTCGGACTTCCTGTTTATTGGTTGCTGTGATCAGTGTGGAGCGTTGCATCATAGTTATTGCTCCACTTCGGGCAAAGGTCATCTGGACCAGAAAGGTCGCTATGGTCAGCATTGCCATCAGCTATGTATTACCGTTTATCATACTCATTCCGAATTTTTTGGAATATAAATCGGAAAGACTATATGAACAAAACTCAACGGAATATAAAATTGGCCTGCGTCTCACTGAACTAGGTCAAGACCGAGAGTTTTACGATACAATGTACAACGTTGCCACTGCACTTCTGCGATACATCCCAACTCTGATCGTAATATGTGCAAACATTGCTATCAGTATTGGCTTAAGGTACCATACAGTTCAGCGAAGAAAACTTACAGAAGGAGCAGTATCCAAGATGTCGTCTAGTGACCTACAAATTACAAAAACGCTTCTGATCTTATCACTAGTGTTCTTCTTTACCACGATGCCTGGCACCATCATCCTCCTTATCCAAAACATCGATCCAGAATATAACTTCCCGTTTTTCCGAAACAATGCCTACAATGCAGCACTCATTGTATCTAGCTGGTTGGAAATTCTGAATTCTTCTATCAACTTCATCATTTATATCATTTCAAACAACGGATTCCGAAGGGAGTACAAAGAATTACTGCCGTGCTGTTCCCGGAAGATGCGAAGGACTAAGCAAGCCTCCAAATACAATTCAAAGACAACACGTTTATCAACATTACCAAAAGTGGATGATAGCGAATCAAGTCATCAACGAGTATAGTTCTAGAGCTGTTGAAATGGATAATGTCAGTTGGGTGTCACTAGCCTGTGGGTGACTTCTATCAAAGGGGGTCAGTAGCCTATGACTAGGTACTATTGATCCTTTCATCACGCCCAACCCTTTCAGTAGGTACTATTGTTTCTGCGGCCTCAACAATGGTCCTGTTAATCATTAAAATGTTAGTTTTGCACGTGTACATTGGTTTATTTATTTTGTGTTAATAGTAAGTGGGGGGGGGGGACTACACACAGGCATGTCAAACAGACAAGACAAGACACAAACCACACAGATATTTAAAGCAATAAACATCAAATAAAGTTAATGTATCTGCATGCCATTTGAAATCTTCACAGCGCTGTACACTGCTGTGTTTGTAATGATGACACACTCATCACTCAGATTGGAATACAAAACAGTGATTTAAAATGCGACTGCTCTTGGCGGTAGACGTTTCCTGGATGGCGTTTATTGATGGCATTACGTATACCACGACTGGCAAGTTTTAAGCCTATCCGTAAAAGACCTGTTCATAGACATGTCGATTTTTTCGAATAGTTCCTAACCAGGTTTACATACGTTTGCAAACGAGGATGCCGGACAGAGGGAAATGTTGTTCAATCATCCTAAGAAGTCGTTCACAACTGACATGACGTGATCATTACTAGGAAGATTGCAACTGACATGACGTCATCATTATTAGGAAAATTACGACTGGCTATTTCTTTTCCGGAAACCGGCCTTATCCGCGGTTACAAATACAATACGCTGACCTATCACTGGCCGCGCTTATAGTACAAAATCTGTCAATGACATCTGATTCACTGTGTCGTTCTTTATTTAATATCAATAATATGTATACGAATACTTTAATTAACTTTATACGACACTTAAGTTTAGTACAAATTAGCTGAGGTTGTTGGGACAAATCAGTGGAGCTCACCATAAAAGGGTCAAATATAAAGGAAAATTGCGACTGGCTATTTCTTTTCTGGAAACCGGCCTCATTCATGGTTATAAATCTGTCCAAAATCAGCCATCGCCATGGCATGCGTCTGGATATTGTTGTCTTCAACGGTTGATGGTCTTCCAGGTCATATCTCTGCCATGCTTACATTCCACAGCCTACATCTGTATTGTTGAAAAGAAAGCTGCACCATCCCTAAAGTGGAATGTTTCTCAGTCTGTCATAAGCAGGCTATGGTCCAGATACCGTGATACACAATCTGTACAGGACAGACCACGCTCAGGTCGACAACTCAAGCCCAGGATCGATTTATCCGTACCTTGGCCTTGAGAAATCGTGCCATCACAGCAATCCATGTTGACATGTATCTGTGTTGGGGTTGGTCCTTTTCAGTTGCAGATATTAATTTGGAAGACTTCTCTATAGCCAGTTTTGTCCATTTCAGATGATTTCACTGGCAAGGTTCACAAGATGGTCTGGTACGAAGACAATAATAATACAGTCTATGATTCATATTGAATGATTGTACATGTAATTGTTAGTTGCAAAAGTTTTTTTTCAGACCAGTTGATCTCTCCTTTTCAGGCTTAAAACTTTTCAACCAGCTCTCGTATTATTTAGCGGGTTTAGAGAATCTAAAATTTCAATTTTTACACTACCCTGGACACCAACAATAAACACGGCCATGAAGGTAGTCGGGCATAAGTGCCTACCTAGTAAGACCTTTATTAACACCAGACTTTGGGTGACAATTTCCTTTTAACAGTTCCGATAGTATGAATTAGAGTGTTAGCATGTGGTTCATGATTTGTTATTTACCAATAACGAACGACAAACTAGTTTAAAGCCCGTTATTCACCAAATATAAAATTGTCGGGTTTATAAAGAATATGTCGGGTTTTTTTGTAAGCAGAAATTTATTGTATCACTTCGAAGTCTTTAGAGCAGTTGCTACCAATCATCTTGTTTACAATTCTTGAAAACAAATTTGATTTAATGCCAGGCACACACTGATCAGCATTGAATAGAATATTCGCTAGGCCCCTACAACCACTGGTAAGGATGACATCGAATCATCGATGCGACTTAATAAGTCCCATTCGACAAATTAATTTTTAAACATTTTTTGTATGTATGAGAAAAATAAGTAAAGACGTTCGAAGTATTTGTAGTTAAAAAGTATTTCTTATTTAGTGTATATGGGTATTCAAGTGAGCAAAAGCCATTCTTTTCCCGCATTACGTCTTATATAAACAATGCACGAGCCTTTGAGCCAATGATTGTCGCCACGTGATGTCAATGCACGTGTTGAAAACAGTCATCTGTGACATAGATATTTCGTAAGTAGTTCTCTGTGAAACAGATTGTGGCCAAGGGAGTGAGCCACGTGCTGACTAAGCCACGTGCTCACTAACCGAGGTTCAATCTCAGTGTTTGCCAAAATCGTTCCTCGAGATCTTTCAGGGTGGTATTGTAACAGTGCAAATTTTCGATAATAACTAAGACTAACTATCCTTGAGACTATTTATTACCGGGAAACATTTAATATTGGGGGTTCAGGTCAAAGTTTAAACTTTTTGTGAAAATGTGCATAAAATGCTACCCATTTTTTTTTTTTTCATTTCATCAAAATATTCCCCGAAGTTATGGAATTTTAAAATCCGAGATCGACGTCAAAAATATAACCAAAACGCTCTATACCAGTCAATGCGTGGAATGGCACCAAAATAAGTGCATTTTAGTCACATCTGAGTGACGTCAAACGGGATGAGAACTAGAATCGTGAATGAAAGTACAATTCGGTATTTAAAGAAGCCCGTATCTAAGGATTAAATTAAGTATACACAATTGACGAACGTAGGTAAGATTAAAGACAAGAGTTACATATAATAAGGTTTAAGCTTATCAGACTGTCTAAACTATACTATTCAAAAAACGTAGGGGATATTTGATTTTGGGGGCATAATACTAACATATGCAAATGACTACGAAAAAAGTCACTATAGAACCTAACAGAAGAAACATTTCCAGTAACATGTGACGCCCAAACGCACCAATAGCTACCGCATGGAATGCAGATGATGCTTGGGATCATCATGGGGGTCCAACCCAAGATTTGCACGACTCTGACTTTGAATGTTACAGTCATTGTGGCATTGAAACATCAGTTTAATTGTTTTAGTGACCAGAAAACAAATTTTGATTTGCGTCGGCTTACCCAAATGAAAGGTTACGTGCCCTTGGTATGCTACAGATCGGCACAACACAGGCGGTTGTGGCGCGGACGATGAATGTTTCTCAGTCTGTCATAAGCAGGCTATGGTCCAGATACCGTGATACTCAATCTGTACAGGACAGACCACGCTCAGGTCGACAACTCAAGCCCAGGATCGATTTATCCGTACCTTGGCCTTGAGAAATCGTGTCATCACAGCAAATCAGATCAGCGCTCGTCTTCAAACAGACACTGGTGTGAGTGGCCAGACGATTCGGAATCGACTGCATAGGGGTCACCTTCGCGCCCGACGTCCTCCCGTGATCCCTTGTTTGAGAGATCATCACATTCAGGCAAGACTTCGTTGGTGTAGGGATCGCCAACACTGGAATAATCGACGCTGGAGCATAGGTGATGTTTTCAGATGAGTCAAGGTTCACTGTTGATTTTTTGGACAGACGTAAGAGGGTGTGGCGTCGTCGAAACGAGCGCTTCCAAGACGTTAACGTCACCAGACATGATCGATTTGGGGGTGGTTCTGTTATGGTGTGGGGAGGCATCACTGTTGCTGGAAGAAGGACTTTACATGTTGTTGCAGGGCGTGTTACAGGCCAGTACTACCGGGACAACATCTTGGCAGTCCATGTTGTGCCGTTTGCACGACGTCATGGCCGCCGTTTCATCTTCCAGGATGACAACAAAAGATGTCACAGGGCCGGGATCGTTACAGGTTACCTCCAACAACAGAACATCACCACATTACCTTGGCCATCGAGCATGTCTGGGACATGCTTGGACAGAGGTTACGTCAACGTCAACAACGTTCTGCCAATGTCCAAGAACTTGCTGCTGCGTTGCAACAGGAATGGGACAATCTGGACCAAAATGACCTTAGACGTCTCATTAGGAGTGTGCCACGTCGGATCAATGCTTGTTTGGCAAACAGAGGAGGATTTACCCGTTACTGACTTTGTTGTGATGCTGTGGTGACTTTGCTGTTTGACCCCGGGTACCATTTTACCCTTATAATGGTCAGTCTGTGCCTTACTTAGTCTAACGATCATTTGGAATAAATCGATGAATGTGAACTTCATTTCATTTTGTCATTCGTCAGTTTCATTAGGTGACTTTAATAACACTTAAAAATCCAATATCCCCTACTTTTTTTGAATAGTATATTAATGAGTTGGCTGGCCACCAACGCTAACCAAGTTACAAGATTAGTGACTTCGGGTGTAATAGGTATTAAAAGAAATCTAAATGAGTTATTAAAACCACACACTAGACATAAAATGAATGAATAAAATAATATAGAAAAAAAAACGAATAAGTGCAGGATTTTATCCCTATTACAGTATCACTTCGTAAGTAATATAGAACAGAGCTTGGTAAGAAACAGTATCTAGTCGTAAAAGAATTCTTTAACAGTTGGAATTCGATATGGCGTATGTTCATCTTCATTACTGTTCACTCATTTGAGAATTAAGAGATCTTCAGAAATTACTGCGATAAATTAACCTCGTTATTCCTCGTGACCTGGTCAAAATATAACAGTGACGGACATTCATTTGATTGGTACACAATAACTCTCCTTCTAATTGAGTTAAAATGTTCAAACTTGGTGTATATGCTTATTAGGTCAATGCCTTCGTGGAGTTCGAAGAAGAGCATTTTCGGCTTAGGGTAAGCAATTTGATTGGTTGATACTTTGGGACACGATAACTTTAGTTCTAATTAAGTGAGAGTGATGGAACTTGGTGTATAGTTTCATTACATTAATGCCTTGACTAAGATCGAAAGTGGGCATTTTCTGCTCAGGGTAAGCAGAGCGATAAGCAATTTGATTTTCCGAGACTTTGGAACACAATAACTCTCCTAATTGAGTTAAAATGTTCAAAATTGGTGTGTATGGTTATTAGGTTAATGCCTTGATGGAGTTCGAAGATGAGCATTTTCTGCTTAGGGTAGGCAGAGATAAGCAATTTGAGTGGTAGATACTTTGGGACAAGATAACTTAGGTTCATCTTGATCGATGATTTTTATGCCAAATACAATGACTGCATTCTCATTCAGTAATGGATTCGACAGTAACAGTGTATAGAAACGATAGACTCGGATACGGGGGCCTTTTCCCTTGGCCAGAGGGGCACTTTCTTCTGCCTTTTTCATTTTTCTCGTCGGTTTTAGCATTTTTTCTTTATAAAGCGCTCTTGGATGACACTTCGTGTACAGTTCGATTGCTCGATACGTTTGAAAAAAATAAATGTGCGATTAATTAATACGTGTCATCTATTTATGTTGGGATTTCGGCGGGGGACGTTGGCTTGGTAAATAAAAAAAATGACACGTGCTTCCTCATTTATTGCTGGTGCTATTAGTACCGTACATCCCCATGCACTGCAATTGACCATGTTTATGGTTCTAGTTAGTCTAAATGGCGGTATGCATTTCTGAGTTACAATAGCCTTCACAACGTCTGTCGGCTATGGCATCATTCACGGAAAAAATCAAAACGAGACTACAAATATACATGTCAATTCGGTGGTATATTCTAATATTAACGTTATTTTTCATATTTAAACAACTTTTTGCGGTTCCACCAATCTTACCTGTTTGGTTACGACCAGAAAGATAACACTCATATCACGAAAAGACAATTCCACAGTGTCTTAAGCAGTGGACACATAAGCCGAATCAATCGGTGCCGAATTTTATTCGGCCGAATGGGTGGACACACCAGCCGAATGCTTCGCCCGATTTACTAGTCGATTACGTCACATGATCAAAACATTGTGACTTTTCGATATGAGTGACGATTGGCTAATGAATTCTACATTCGGCCGAAGCAGACACACCAGGCGAATATATCAAACTTGTTTGATTCGGGCGAATCATTCGGCCGAATAACAGTGAACACACTAGGCGAATTTTGACGTCGATTGATTCGGCCGAATCATTCGACTAGTGTGTCCACCGCTTTAGGAGATAGGAAAATTGAGGGTATCGAAAGTAAAAAAAAAAGTAGGCTCTCGGGTAGACAGGTAAAGTTATAAACAATTAATATATTTTGGGGGTAAACAATATTTTGCCCTTTAGAGGGTAAATTGAAGTACCCGAAGTAAAAGAAATAAACCGGACATCTCCGCTCATGTTTCGGTCAATATCTGCTATAATAGATATTTTAAGTATCCAATTTTATATATATGAAAAAAATTAAATCAATTTTTCAGAAAGTTATTTTTTTAAATTGACTAATAAATTTAAAATATCTAAAATCAGTATAAAAGACAGTGTCTAGTGCCATTCTATGCCTGCAAAAGCCTGCCATTTTCACTCGTCATACTCGGTAAATGATAGGGCCTACCAACCATGTCAGGCCGCGTGTGTTTTGATGAAGACTTCATCACCCAGTTCCTAGGCAAATTTCGAGTCATGGATAGGTTTTTAAAAGGACTGAGTGATGCGGGCTGCTACAAGTAAGAGCAAAAATGAATTCTTTTGACCTCATTTCCCCGTACGTCCGGTCCGTCGAAGATACGTATAGCAAAGTGAACACCTTCAAGTTTGAGTTGTAAATAATAATGCTGTAACATGACCAATTTAACTACCTGTGTTTTCAGGTGCATGCTGGTAAATAATCCGTTAAAACAAATGATGTGCACGGCACCCTGCTTCCTCTTAGCGATTATATTTCTCGCGGCTACTGATAACTGAACGTGATTAAGAAAGTAAACAATGAATATTATTAAACATCTACCACGGCTAGTTTACAAATGAAATGAACCGGGGAAATGAAGAGGTAGCATGGGTTTTACCAAATGATATGGTTTTACCAAATGAATGAACCGGAACAAATGAAGCGATGGGTTTTACGGAATTAAATGAACCGGAAAAATGACGAGATGACATCGGGTTTTACGAATTGAAATGGGTTTAACGTCATAATGTAACTGTGGCAACTAGGGTCGCGCTACAACACTTTCTTTTGGGATTAAAGGGGGGGGGGAACTTCTACGCGCCTCGAGCCTTGGTTTATCAACAAATCAGAACAAATAGTGTCATTTACGTGCGCGCAAAATGTCACACATCAACCTTTCTTTTAAACTCTTGCCAGAAATAATCAAACAATCTTTCGTGTAATGTTGCAAATCGGCAAAGAAATGTAGATCCGATTAATTTAATCGATTTTTTAATGGACAACATAATAGTCAATAGCATGTACCCTCCACACTAACAGATTATGAACTTATCATCGATTTGTCTAGTTTTGCCTTCAAGCATTATATATTTTTGCAGTCTCGAGTTGATGAAACTTCCGTAAAAAGTGTTCAGAGATAATTTAGTGAATTAATGTTCATTTTAAAAATCAATTTGTGCCGGTTATGGTTACATAATTGTATGAATTTTCAGTATAAATTAAGAGTATTCTAGTGAATGTCCATCTTTGCTTAGAAACACAGTGGCGTTACCGTTCAATCCGCAGGTAATATATTTTATACTTATCATGATTGCATGACATGAAAAATGAATGAAATATGGTTTAATGGAACGTCAGCTCTTACAAATGAATTATATGAAATGTTGGTTTAACTTCTCTGTACCAATCTCGCCAATGAAGAGTTGATCCATCAGTATAGTGTTGCCCAGTCAGTATGGTTTTGGGCCAATCAGTATGGTTCTGATGGTGGCCCAGTCAGTAAGGTGGTGGTTCTGGGTGGTCCAGTCAGTAAGGTGTTAAATAATTAACCAGCCGTTGCCAAGTCGGATCACAATTTACCAGTCTGATTTCATGGTTGTCAATGGTCACAATGGGGAGGTAGGAATAACTACGTCCAGGCAACATGCACCGCCGTTATTATCCTCGTCGGCGCAGAACGATTAGTAACGTTAAATCCCACCCTTTCATTCTCTTACTTTGTTGATATTGGTTATCAACAACCAGTTGTGCTCTGTTGTAGGGTCATCCACAGTGGCAACAATAATGGGGCAACATATCACAATTACTCATTTTTCATTCGAAATCTATCAAATAATGTAACACTTTCACACCAATAATTAATAATATGATATATTTATTTATATTGTAGAAATGGACATGACCAAGAGCAATGACCTCATCACAGAAACAACGGAATCCACTTTGCGATTTTACTCAAAGCAGAGAAAAGAATATTATGTTCTTACGGTAGAAGAAATGGAAACAGTACAATTCGCATTTAATTGTTTCGTGATGCCCATAACCGTCGCAATTGGTCTGGTTGGAAATATCAGCAGTTTTGTAGTCCTAAACCGGAAAGCACTGCGCTCTACACAGACCCTGGTTCTTCTTGCACTTACGTTTACAGATACGGTAAATTTATTGACGGCGCTGTGGTATTGCGTAACGTTTACTGCCAAATATTTCTATCGAGATGAAATCGAAAATCTATTAAATTCCATTTATCCATATAGCGGCTCATTGTTTATACTTTGGGGTCGGACTTCCTGTTTATTGGTTGCTGTGATCAGTGTGGAGCGTTGCATCATAGTTATTGCTCCACTTCGTGCAAAGGTCATCTGGACCAGAAAGGTCGCTATGGCAAGCATTGCCATCAGCTATGTATTACCGTTTATCATACTCATTCCGATTTTTTTGGAATATAAATCGGAAAGACTATATGAACAAAACTCAACGGATTATAAAATTGGCCTGCGTCTCACTGAACTAGGGCAAGACCGAGAGTTTTACGATACAATGTACAACGTTGCTACTGCACTTCTGCGATACATCCCAACTCTGATCGTAATATGTGCAAACATTGCTATCAGTATTGGCTTAAGGTACCATACAGTTCATCGAAGAAAACTTACAGAAGGAGCAGTATCCAAGATGTCTAGTGACCTACAAATTACAAAAACGCTTCTGATCTTATCACTAGTGTTCTTCTTTACCACGATGCCTGGCACCATCATCCTCCTTATCCAAAACATCGATCCAGAATATAACTTCCCGTTTTTCCGAAACAATGCCTACACTGCAGCACTCATTGTATCTAGTTGGTTGGAAATTCTGAATTCTTCTATCAACTTCATCATTTATATCATTTCAAACAAAGGATTCCGAAGGGAGTACAAAGAATTACTGTCGTGCTGTTCCCAGAAGATGCGAAGGACTAAACAAGCCTCCAAATACAGTTCAAAGACGACCAGTTTATCAACATAATCAAAAAAAAGGATGATGGCGAAACCAGTCGTCAACGATTATAGTTCTAGAGCAGTAGAAATGGATAATGTCAGTTGGGTGTCACTAGCCTGTTGCTGACAGCCATCATTGGGGGTCACTAGCAGCTATTGACCCTTTCTTGACGTCTAACGCTCTCAGTAGGTACTGTTGTTTCTGCGGAATCAACCAAGTTCCAGGTAATCATTAAAATGTGTAGGTAACTGTAACATTGATTTGTACGTGCATATTGGTTTATTTATTTGTGTTAATAGTAAGTTTTGGGGAGGGGGGGGGGGTGTCACGCGACACACAAGCACGCCACACAGACAAAACATTCAGATATTTAAAGCAATAAACATTAAATAAAGTGAATGGATCTGCAAGCTTCACAGCAATACCCTTTCATCGGATTGAAATACGAAACAGTGATTTGGAAGGAAAGCTTAATAATACGACTGCTCTTGGCGATCATACTCCTCGCAGTGGTCCGTTTGAATAGAGATATTTCTCGCGCCATTACTTCAGGAATATGTTGGCGGTTTCCTGAATGGCTTTTATTGATGACATTACGTATACCATAACTGGCATGGTCTCAGCCTATCCGTAAAAGACCTGTTCATAGACCTGTCGAGGATTTCGAATAGTCCGTAACCAGGTTTGCATACGTTTGCCAACGATGATGCCGGACAGGTGGAAATGTTCTTCCGTCACCATAAAAAAAAAGTCGTTCGCAACTGACATGACGTCATCATTACTAGGAAGATTGCAACTGACATGACGTCATCATTATTAGGAAAATTACGACTGGCTATTTCTTTTCCGGAAACCGGCCTTATCCGCGGTTACAAATACAATACGCTGACCTATCACTGGCCGCGCTTATAGTACAAAATTTGTCAATGACAGCTGATTCATTGTGTCGTTCTTTATTTAATATCAATAATATGTATACGAATACTTTAATTAACTTTATACGACACTTAAGTTTAGTACAAATTAGCTGAGGTTGTTGGGGCAAATCAGTGGAGCTCACCATAAAAGGGTCAAAGATGAACAGGGAGTGATCACAGACAGGCGTATTGTTGTTGTTGATGGTCTTCCAGGTCGCGGGTTATCGTCAAGTCTATCTCTGCCATGCTTATATTCCACAAACCACATCTTTACTGTTTAAAAGGAAGTTGCATCATCACCTAAAGTGGAAACCATGTATCTGTATTGGGGTTGTCCTTACAGTCGCAGGTACTTGATGACTTCCCTATAGCCAGTTTTGTCCATTTCAGATGATTTCACTGGATATGTTCACAAGATCGTCTGGTACGAAGACAGTAATACTACAATCTATGATTCACATCGAGTGGTTGTAATTGTTTGTGGCAAAAGTTTGTTTCCGACCAATTGACCTATCCTTTTCAGGCTTACAACTTTTTAACCAGCCCTCATAGTATTATTGTGAGTTTAGAGAATCTAATAATTTCAATTTTGACACTATCCTGGACACCATCCGTAAAAACGGCCATGAAGGTAGTCAGGCATAAATGCGTAGTAAGACCTGTATCTTCAAGATGAAATTATTTAATTTAAAACACATTAAAACGTCTTATGTTGGTGTTGTGTTTTTTTATTAACACCAGACTTGGGGTGGCAGTTTCCTTTTAGAGTTCTGATGGTCTGAACTAGAGTGTTAGCTTGTGGTTCGTGGTTTATTACCCACCAATAACGCACGGCAAACTAGTTTGAAGCCCAAATATAGAATTTATAAGGAATGTGTCGGGTTTTTTTTTTATATAAGCAGAATTTTAGTATATCACTTCAAAGTCTTTTGAGCAGTTTCTACCAATCATCTTGTTTACAATTCTTGAAAAATAATTTGAATTAATACAAAGGTTAATAATAGATGGACATGGTGCACGAGGGAGTAAGCCACGTGCTCACTAACCAACCGGGGTTGAATCCCAGTGTTGGCCAAGAACGTTCGTCAAGATCTTTCAGGGGGCATTGTAACGTGCAAATCTTCGATAATAACTAAAGACTAGAACTATCCTTGAGATTATTTATTACCGGAAAACCTTTAATATTATACACAGAACAACATGTCCGACAGTCAGTGACTGTCATGGAAACAGGATGAAAGCTAGAATCTAAGGATTAAATTAAATATACACAATTGACGTACGTAGGTAACAATAAAACATTAAAGACAAACGTTACTTATAATAGAAATAATAAGGATTAAGCTTATCATACTGTCTAAACTATTAATGAGCTGGCTGTCCACCATCGGTTACCAAGTTACAAGATTAGTGACTTCAGGTGTAATTGGTTTTAAAAGAAATTAAAATAAGTTGTTAAAACAACACACTGGGCACTGACGGAAAACAGTCTAAAATACCAGGGGCCATAATCCTGTACATTATATGGCCCGACAATATCAAAATGATGGGTAACCCTTGAAAGATGTTACAAACAGTTGCGAATTCGGGCCTCCCAAATTGGGCCTTGCATTTCCTACAACCGGTGCCAGGGTTATTTCAGAAAAAAATGATTTTCAACTCCTCGATAGGTTCCCACTATCACAAGGCTCTCTACGATTGCAATCGTGGTTTTAATCCTACATGGTGACCCTGTCAGGTTAGTCGTAGCAATTGCGTTGATCGTATCGAAACGTAACCGAACGTATCTGGGCGTAAATGAGATGGGGTTTAAAACGTCCTACTCTTTTGCACCTGATCTGGGCTAATGGAAGACGGGTATACGCCATACAGTGTGCTACGAGGGAAATTTTGCCCGGACAGCGGCGCTACGGCCTACTCTTATATCGAATTCCAACTGCCAATGTGTAAACGGGACCTCGGTTTTTCTTCCCATCCAAACGACTAGATAGCTGTCCTTGTCAGGCCCTCCTTCTGCATCACTGACGAGGAGAAACCACGCCGGAAAATCGAGATGAAATTTCTCGGCAAATGCAGGGATCGAACACCCGACCTCCAGGCCAGCGCCTTACACACTTAGCCACCGCGATTCCGTATCTGCACCTACCAGGTCTGAATAGGGGCAATCTTATCGTAATTCATAAGTAATCAATGGTCTCCAAAGTAAAGTGATCAATCAAGTGCATATAACGGAACAAAGCATTAATCTCATCTCAATATTGAATCATTATGCCAGCAAGTGCAGTTATTTAAAAACAGGAAGCAGCTTCATTAAAGTAACTATTTTAATGGGGATATAATTCGTGCATTGATTCATTCCTTCCTGTATTAATGCATTCCTTTGTTTAATGTTCAATGTGTTGTTTTAATAACTTATTTAAAGTAGTTTTTAACTCATGAGTATCTTCCACATTGAAAACACGAATTATTTGTCAATTTAAATCAAAATTGATGTTGAGTGCCTACCGGGAAAAGATTGGCATATGATATCCACTATTTAAGACAAAATAAACATTTTACCGTTGCTACTCAAATCTTTACCATAATGCGTTTAAGCGTTATATGTAACAGGACTCGAGGGACGCAATAGACTGGAATAATCAGACGGTGGGGATTGCCATTCGATTGAAACTTCTGGCGTATTTCGTCGAACATGACTGGTTTGCAATTAGAGTCAAAACGGAAAATATGAAAAGTAAATCAGTTGATATACATTGGGGCTTTAAAATGCCGAATTGTACATTCGTTGAAGATTCTAGTTTTTATCCCGTTTCAAGAACAGTCACTTTGCCTGTCAGTCGTGCTGTTCTGTGTATGGTATTTTATATTTTTGAATATTAACCCGAAGGATAATTCCTGCGTATATTTATTTCTGACTATTCCCATGAATGAA
Source organism: Patella caerulea (assembly GCA_036850965.1). NCBI lineage: Eukaryota > Metazoa > Mollusca > Gastropoda > Patellidae > Patella > Patella caerulea. The sequence continues at coordinate 61,974,469 of JAZGQO010000011.1, read as the reverse complement.
TGAATAGTTAAAGTTAATCATATCCTGCAATGTATTCATATTTTGTAGATTCGGGCCTCCTGGGTTGGGTCTCGCATTTTGTACAACTGACCGTGAAGTAATTTGAGAACAATACTTCTCCGACTGCGGCTTTTCCACATTTTTCATCAATATCCAACTATTTGTGGCTGCGATGACGTCATATCGGTTCCGGGTTCATATAGGTTGCTGGTTGTTGCTTGGAATATAGTCGACCTTGTTTAAATAAAACGTCTCTAAAATACAATAAGATACCAATTGCATGTCACGGAAAGGGCGTTAATCTTGTTTCTAAAAATACAGTGATACATCAAGTGCATATTGCGGAAAGGGACATTAATCTGGTCCTTAATGTACTTAGTACATGTCACGGAACAAAGAGTTTATCTTGTCTCAATGGTTGAATAATAAAAGTTTACCACAATATGGTTATAAAATATTACACTAGGCTTAGTTAACGTTATTCATATCCTATAACTTTGGGACTCCCAAATTAGGCCTCACATTTTCCAACAATTGGCGCGAGTTTATAACATAGCGGGAAGATAGATGGAATTTCAGCTATATAGCGCTAACTTATTCTCATTTGGGATACGACCAGTCGGAGCAAAGCTTTCATATCAGTCTGTATATTATTTATCATAAAAACACTACGAATAACTTTGTCGCGGGTGCAGTTATTTAATACGAGGAGGGTACATTAAAGGTTCTTACTATAATAAATGTTTTTAGAGAAATTGACCAGCGATTGCCACGCAGGATACGCCCACATTTTCAAGAGATGGATAGAGAACATGCTAAACAGAAAGCGATGTTTCGAACAATCAAGGGGCATAATTCATGAAGTTACAATCTGATATGCACAAGTATTAAAAGGAACCATGATCTTTGGGTTATAACCATACATTTCAAGTTTCATCAAAGTCAGATTAAAATTGTGATATATCATAATTTTACACTATTCGCGTATAAGCGACAGCCTTTTCGTCCCGTAGTTTTTGCCAAATTTCTATTAAATTCGACCCCAACCTTCATTACAGTGTAACGGTGATATAATCAAACGTTTGTTTGTTTTTTTTATCGGATAATAATTGTGACCTCTAGGGGTCACAAGCTAAAAAAATGTTGATTTTCCGTAACCATGGATTATAGACCTGCTTTTCAAGTTTCATCAAAATCTGATTAAATTGCGACCTCTATAGGGTCCACAACTTTGATATCATATTTTTACACTATTTGCGTACACGCAAGTGGCGACCACTTTGTCAGGCGGTTTTGGTCGATTTAAACCTTCATCATGGTGTAACAATGATATATTCAAACGGTATTTTAAATCGGATAATAATTGTGACCTCTACAGAAACCACAAGGTAAAACAAAACCGTCGATTTTTCTTTCGTACAATCAGAGGCAATAATTCAGAAAGTTACAATCCGATAAATGCAAATATCGAAAGGAACCATGAACTTTGAATTACAAACATACATTTCATTAAAAGTGTGATCTCCAAACCATATTTTTTTATACTATTCGCGTACAAGCGGCGGCCATTATGTTTGTCTATTCTGGTCCGATTTTCACGAAATTCGAACTCAATCTTCATTACTTTGATATAATCAGACGGTTCTATAAATCGAATAATAATTGACCTCTATAGTGACCACAAGCTAAATAAAAAAGTCGACTGTACAATCTGGGCCCATAATTCAGGAAGTTACGATCATATATGCGCGAATATCAAAAGGAACCAAGATCTTGCATTTCAAGTTTCGTCAAAATCAGGTCAAAATTGTGACCTCTACACTGTTCACAAGCTAAACACGTGATTTTTCGTAGGATCAGGAACGATAACCCATAAGTTAGAGTCCGATATATGCTAATATCGAAAGGAACTGAGCTCTTCGGTTGATAAACCTATATGTCAACTTTCATTGAAATCGGATTAAAATTGTGACCTGTATGTAGACTGTTCACAAACAATTGTGTCCGGGCGGACGAACAGGGGCGACGACAATAGAAATCCATATGAAAATATGGCCGTATAAAAAGGGAAATAACCTTAACAAAACAATAGGACCGATATTAGCATATTTTGAACTCGTTTTGTAACCGCAGACGTCTATCAGATTTCATTATTTTTTTATAAATATATATAAAAAGTATTTATTTTATAAATAATCTTCAGAAATTGGTGTTGAACTTTACGCCGGTCGAGTATGTCTGAGCATTGCCTTGGATCTATCTGAAAAAAACACTTTATCCTCTTTACCGATATAGTGAAAACACTTATAGCCTTCAGTCGAGTATTGAAAAGGATAAAAACTTTTACAAAAAAAAAACGTCTGGGGCGGGTTGTTCAAAGCTCCATTAACTTGCAACGACTCCTTTTGATGAAGTTAGGGGTTCCTTTTCTTTAACGATGAGGAAGCCCCCTGTTGAAAGCCCCGTCCGCTGCAGCATGTCGTTAACATGCATTTATATATATTTACCGACGTAGTTGGGCTCCGTTAATTGTTTTAACTATGGCATTAGTGGGCTGTCAGTGTAGTTTTCTATAGAATTCTACGGAACATTCTACAGGGTGCTATCCCATTTTCTATTTGCTGCAATTCTACAGAATTCGGGGGGTTTGTAGGAAATAATTGCCCCAAATATTCTACAGTACCGTTATTCCAAATTCTATATTTTTTTCCTACAGATATACATTGAATTTTAAATTTTCAAATTCAGCCAATGACCATTGAGGTCTGTATCAACTTTAATCAGCCGACTCTTGCGATCTAATCGTCAACCCCACCCGGTCTACAGAGACGTTTAATTCTCGTATTTAAGTTACGTACGCCGACCCATGATCGATTCAGAATTCTTTGAATTTGTTTAGTAACCACAGCGTTTATCTGATATGTAAACCCTTACAAAGGTATTTACTTTATACAATTATTGATTTTGAATGAAAACAATTGTTATCATATTAAGTGATATAACAAAAACACTTATAGCCTTGCGTCGAGTGTTGGTTAAGTAGGGTGGTAGATGTTTATATAGTTGTGATGTTTAATGTTTACAGGGTCGAACACTTGTTTTTTCCTTAAAGCCCCAATAACAATCTTGTTGTAACTGAATAATATGTCCCAATCAACAGATCGTATTATTTTAGAATATTCCAATTAAAATATGATGATATAAATTTCATCTTAACACACCTATTTGGAAAAATTCAACCAATTGATTTGAAAAGTCTAACGTAAACCTTTTCAAATGTGACTTGGATTTTAAAATATTTTCGAACACTCTGGACAAGTAAAATAGGTTGTAATGGATAATTTACACAACAGATACTTACTTAAATTTACTTAAACATCTAGTACTTAGAATAAGGGTATGATTTATTTTCTGGAGCTACCAAGCCAGCAAGAATGTTATTGTCCCTTTAAACTTCAATGATTTCATTGCCTTATAAGATTGGAATTCCATATTCGAAAGTGAATAACGTCACAATAAGTCTGGGTAAAATTATATTAACTCGTCCTACTTTATCTGAAGCCTATCGATTTGTGCCAAACAAAGCAGTGACAATGAGATACATCGATCCGAAATGGATTAATTAAATTAGTTGTAGACGTGAAATTCCAACTGCCAAGGGTTTTTTAACGTACGCGGGTCCCTTCGGCTATCCAATCCCCTTGATATGCCTTGGGATCAGTTACATATTACAGAAAGCTAAATATACACTTGTAGACGTGAAAGTCCAACTGCCAAGGGTTCTTTAATGTACGCGGGTCCCTTCGGCTATCCAATCCCCTTGATATGCCTTGGGATCAGTTACATATTACAGAAAGCTAAATATACACTTCCTTTAACGATAAAACACGTGACGTGTATACATTCCTTCTGGTTAACTCTGTCGTCTAAGGTATTTTCTTTACAGCGTAATGGGTATGAGGTGTCATCAGTGGATTTATTATAGTCATCGTCTAGTTGACTGTATCTCATTGCATCTTATATCCGTAAAAAAAAACGATTTGTTAACTCCTGTCATTATGCTGTTACGTTCTTTGATGTATAGGGTATTTCAGAGTTGTCTTGACGAATTGAAAAACAAATGTGTATAATACTTTTTTTGTCAAGACTACGGTGACATGAAATTACCAATGTATGCTTAGCGATGGTTATGCACTGCGATGTCTAGAGTGCCGCGCTTCGATCTCTAGCTGGCCGATCACCTCTGGCTTGCGGCTGTGGTTTCGATCCCTGGTGTCAGCGTATGTGGAATGAAGATAGGGTTGCCTTCTCAACTTCGTGGGTTTCCTTCGGGCACTCTGGTTTCTTCCCACTGCTAAAGACCCCACGCGCAAGCGAATTATTGAAATAAAATTAAACCATATGTTAGTCCCGAAATAACCTAGTTTGTATCGAGTGGACGTTAAACCCCATTTCTTTATTTATCGCACGACAACAATTAAATATTATGATCAAGATTCACATGTTCTCTTTAATCTATAGACATGAAAGGATTTCGAATGCATGTGTATTATTTTAGCCTTGTACTTTCTCTTCGAATTTTGTCTAATGGTTTGGATTTAACATCTTAAGTGTTCTGTTGTTGAGGTTTTAGTCGAGAAAATCTTACAATCTGAAGTTATGCACTCGGCAAACGTCGTAAGATTTCGGGAATCTAAACTCGGCTGTATGACGAATTCCGCCATATTGGAACTACTTTAAAGGTCCCGGATGAAACATGGCTGCGCCCATTCCAAACACAAGTTGGCAACCTATTTGGCTAGCGACCTATTCGACCGATCCAGCTGTAAGATAATGACGAAATTACACGTCTATTCTGAGCTGAAGGAATGGATAAAAAATAATATATTCTACTTTCATTTGATAGACATAACGTTGGATTTTATTGGTTGATAAATAGAGACTGTTGTCTTTGCTCTAAATAGGTTTCCAACGAAACAGGTTGCAGCTCGATCGGTCGAATAAGTCGCTAGCCGAATAGGTTCCCAATTTGTGTAATAGCGTCAAGTTTTCCTGTTAAAGTAAACCGGTAGCCGCATCGCAAATGTATGGGCGTAGGTACATATCACTTACTGTCATACATCCGAGACTAGATGTAGTCTACGTAGTTTACGGAATCTGTCGAGATTAGCCGAGTGTGAAGTTATGATGACACCGTATTCCTTACTCTTGCTACGCGACATTTCATTTCTCAAAATTACAAACGAGATCCTTGTGGCGAAATCAAAAGACACCGACGTTCGGATTAAAAAAAACGAGGCTCCATTACGCTGTACGTACAAGTGGCCCTCCAGTTCCAGTCCAAATCGAAATAATCGAAGTAGTATCACTCATTCCAAGTAATTTTACACTTACCCTTCACACATGATCGGGCGTAACCTAAGTAAAAATGTAATTGGTATTTTATAGATCCCTAATCTATAAATTATAATTATCACGAAGTGTTCTATAGCAAGGACAGTTAATTAACCCTTCAAAAATTTTAAGAGCACATATTTTAAGACAGGGTTCATAACATAACAACAGAGGGGGAGATGGGGTTTACCATCCACACAACACAAACTAGGTCATTTCGGCTTTGCTCGCAGGGGTCTTTAGCAGTGGGAGGAAACTGGCAGAGGTTGGACAGGCGTTCCTACTCCTTGTTAAGTTGTTATATACGTACAACGGGGGAATTGAAACCACGCCAGTTGACTCAATGACAGACCTTTAGATACAACGCGAACGTGCTAACCATTCGGCAATCCAACGGTTCGGCCTCTCACGTAACAACATAAATAATGCATTATGTATCTTTAGAAAAAAAAAGCTGACAGTTCTCGCTATTATAGTTTTAAAAAAAAAATCGGTAATGGAAAAGGATTACGTTGCACATTTCAGTCAGATTACCTTTTGAGCGGTGTTATCGTCGTTGGAAGAATAGTGTAGTCTCCATCGCCATTGCTATCGTTGCTAAGATAACACATAGTCTCGATTATCCACTTTTTTAATTGAATCATTGACTGCCAATCGTATTTAAAACGATTGATAAATAAAACTACCCGACGTTCTAGAGGATTGATTATGTGTCAGGCATGTGAATAAATGTCTAGATAATGATTTATATAACATTTCAGGCCCAACCCAACGATCTGCATTAGACAGATGTAGCTCTAGAAAACGGCAACTTTAAAGACATGTTTACACGAGCTTAATTAGTTCAGATCGTGAAATCTTATTGATTAAAGTCCTTGTTTATGGAAGATGGTCATGAAGCACTGAAAACGATGCATTCGCGCATGCCAATGCTGCACAACAAATTTGAAAACGATTTGGCACACTATACCCTCTATCGTGTTCATATGCCAACTTTTGAAGGAGGGACGGGCAAATGCTACGACTTATTAATACGCCTAGACCGTTGTGATTAGTGCGTTCATAATAAATACGTAGATTCATGATAAGGGCGAGATATGAAGCGTATTTTGTGTTGCCACTAGGATGTAAAAAAATATGCCCCGTCGCATTATTACTATTAACGGTAGCATTGTTTGATTTCTCATTGAATAGGGTCTCCATTAAAAGCTCTCAACGATATAATGTTTTTAATCGACAAATATACCCTGTCCTCCATTGTCTGAAAACCATGGCTGTATTGTTCACACGTTTTAAGAAGCGAATTCCAATAAGAGTATATCACCAGACTCCATTTATTCTGAAAGTGATTAGAAAGGCAATAAAGAATATAAACATCTACCGTAAGTTGACGGAGGACTCACAGCTAGTTCGGAAATGAACTGTGGTTCGGGGTGGTGGGGGGGGTAATAATGGCGTACTTTTCTGCACCAATGGATTATTGGAAGATATAATCCCTCTATGTAAATTATGTCGTACGTCAGAGGAATATAGCTTTTACGAAATACATTGAACCGGGAAAATGAAGAGATGGAATGTGGTTTAATGTTCTAATTTAACAGCTAATGTAAACGTGTGCTGGGGTAAATTTTGCCCTGGCAGTGGCGCTACAGTTTACTCTTATTTCTGACTCCAACGGTGGGCGGTTCTTATACGCGCCGTTACCTTGGTTAATCGTTCCATCGGAACGAAAAGCGAGATTGTTTACGTGCGCGCAAAATGACATCCACCAAGTTTTGATTTAGACTTGCATAATTAATCAAATGTCGTTTGTGTAATGTTTCAAATGAGCAAACACATGTCTTAGACCTTATTTTTGAAATCGATTCTTTAATCGAAAACATCATACTCAACGTTGGGTTCCAACAGATATTAAAATCGGCCATGAACGGATTGCCGATTGATATATCGTGATTACATAATGTTCTTTAAAGAAGGAATGGAAATAGATAATTTCAAAGTAAAAACCACCATGGTGCTCGGTATTCATCATATACTTCTTCCCCCTAGAGATGAATGGAGCATTGCTTTGTATAAACTTTATGGAAATAGATTTTGTCTTGAGTGGTGCAATTTTTTAAAAAAAGAAATCTTAGCATTCTATGACGTTGGTGTCGGTGATGCAGGGACAAAACGGGGATGTCGTGTATACATTTGCCGCCTTGACGTACACGTAAAAGAACCCATGACAGTTGCAACTGTGAGTATAGGCCATTATGGTGCCGCTATCCACACAGTCTTCATTGGTCGAGTTGGTGCAGAATCGTAGTGCGTTAAACCTCATTTTATCTCATTCGTTTCCGGCTTCCCCGCCATCATTACCCCAGCTGGTGCAAAACAATAAGACGCTAAACCCTGTTTTATTTCATCGTTAATCCTTTTTACCAAATATCTATCGAACGATTATAGATATACGGTGTTGACGGTACAAATCGTTCCTCCCACTGCTTATGTCCCCTACGCGCTACAATGTGTTAGTCCTGAAGTGACCTAGTTTGTGTCGAGTGGACGTTAAACCCTACTTCTCCCTGTCTCTTTATTTATCACGCCTTATTTAGTTCCGCCCCTTAGCAGGCCTATACCATAATATGTTATTTTAACCGGCTTCTAGTGCGATCATGATCCATTATTCATCTAGTTCCGCCTCTCGGCATTTTATATAAAATCTCGAGTTGATAAAACTTGTTAACCGAGTTAATTAATTGTTTCTTACGAGGATTTACAAGTTTACTTTACACTGATTTTTTTTTTCTGAACCAATTTAACGATATGATTGGTTGAAATTTCAGTATAAATTTAGAGTATTCTAGTAAATGTTTATCTTGGTTTTGAAACATAGAAACGCAGTGGTGTTAACTTTCTATCCGCAGGTAATATATTTTACATTTATTGTTGAAGTTTGATTTTAAGGAGACAATTCTTTAATATTTGGCAACGCATACAATAATGTAATATGAATGTATTTAAACTGATTTACATTCAATCGCGTCTATTTTAGTGTCATTTCTAATGAGTTGTATTCTTCTTCGGGATATTTGTAGTCCCATTCATCAAGTCGTTTCATTACAAATCACACTTGAAAGCATTCTGGTGCGTCATTTGTGTGTCAATGTCCATTGTGTCTTAAAACTTGGATACCAGAAGCCCATCTTTACACATTGAGAAAATGTGTTGTCAGTGTCAAAGACTGTGGATGACGTTGAGTTAAACGACCTGTCGCCTTCAATCGCACGTCAACACCAATCGGGATATATGGTTCCAAAAATGACAATCAGACTAATGATGAGCCTATTAATCAGTATGATGGCCCAGTCATTATGATGATGGTGGCCCAGTCAAAATGACGTTGGACCAGTCAGTATGATCATGGCTGAGTCTGTAAGGCAATGAATAACTAACCAAGCGAACCCGTGTTCGATCTCGATGCTTTCCGATCGCCAGTGGTGACAAGCAGATAGCCTGGCATTGGACAACGCCTAGAAGTTCAGATTGGCCAACGCCTGCGGGTTGAAATTGACAAAGAGGATGAAATAACGCAGTTAATTTCGGGTACAACTATTTTTTTTTTTTTTTTTTTTTTTAAATAGGAAATCTATCCAATAATAATAAAACTGTCACGCTAATATATTTATTTTTTAGAAATGGACACGACCGAGAGCAATGACCTCATCACAGAAACAACGGAAGCCACATTGCGATTTTACTCAAAGCAAAGAAAAGAATATTATGTTCTTACGGTTGAAGAAATGGAAACATGGCGCTTCGTTTTTTATTGTTTCGTGATACCCATAACCATTGTCATTGGTCTGGTTGGAAACATCAGCAGTTTTATAGTCCTAAACCGCAAAGCACTGCGCTCTACACAGACCCTGATTCTTCTTGCTCTTACGTTTACGGATACCGTAAATTTAATGTCGGCGCTGTGGTATTGCGCAACGTTCACTGCCAAATATTTCTATCGAGAGGAAATCGAAAATCTTTTGAATTTAAGTTATCCCTATTTTGGCTCTCTCTTGAGTGTCATTTGGGGTCGGACTTCCTGTTTATTGGTTGCTGTGATCAGTGTGGAGCGTTGCATCATAGTTATTGCTCCACTCCGGGCAAAGATCATCTGGACCAGAAAGGTCGCTATGGTCAGCATTGCCATCAGCTATGTATTGCCAATAATCATACTCATTCCGAACCTTTTGGAATACAAATCGGAAAGAATATATGAACAAAACTCAACAAATTATAAAATTGGCCTACGTCTCACTGAACTAGGAGAAGATCGAGATTTTTACGGTATAGTGTACAACGTTGGTGTTGCAGTTTTGCGATACGTCCCTACTCTGGTCGTAATGTGTACAAACATTGCTATCAGTATTGGCTTGTGGTACCATACCGCACAGCGAAGAAAGCTTACAGAAGATGCAGTATCCAAGATAGCGTCTAGTGACCTACAGATTACCAAAACGCTTCTGATCATATCACTCGTGTTCTTCTTCACCACGACGCCTGGCACCCTCATCCTCCTTATCCAAAACGTCGATCCGGAATATAACTTCCCGTTTTTCCGAAACAACGCCTACATTGCAGCATTCATTGTCTCTTACTGGTTGGATATTCTGAATTCTTCTATTAATTTCATCATTTATATTATTTCAAACAAAAGATTCCGAAGAGAGTATAAAGAATTATTGTTGTGCTGTTCTCAGAAGATGCAACGGATCAAACATGCGTCCAAATACAGCTCAAAAACGACCAGTTCATCAACATTACCAACCAGTGAAAACAAGTCAACGAGTGAAAATCTTAGCCTAGGGTAGAAAATCTCAGCCATTTCTTTGATGACAGTATGTCAGCTGGGTGTCATTAGTCCGCGAGTTATGGTTATAGTTGTTGTACAACTGTTCCATGCATTTAGTCATATTTTAATCACTGTTTAATTGTTTAGTGTTAAATAAGAAGTGTCTTTGATCCAGAAACACAAAAAGGTGTACAAAGTTTCTTATTGGTGTATTTGATACATTAAAACAATACAAGTTGAACCATTTTAGTAAAAAATAAGGCAAACAATTTTGAGTAAAATCTGAACTTAAGTCTTAGAGTGTTTTATAAACCAGTAATCGTCGTTTTGACAACTGCCGGATAAAGAGTCCGTCATTTCCAATTAGTGCTTACAATACGATAACTGTATTTTCAAGGTTAAATTGTTTATTACCATTAGAGATAGGAAATTCCTGTTCACAATGTTACCTCGTATGAATAAAGGGAGTTAAAACCAATGCCACGACGTTTCGTTTTCAAAGCCAATAATTTATTTGGTTTTTCTTCAACCGATTATCTATTTTGCAATTATAGAATACTTATGTCATGGTTTTTTCGCTTTGTGAATTCGGAATAAGAGGAGCCCGTAGCACTGCTTTCTGGGAAAACTTCCCTCGTAGCACACTCAGGGCCGTATATAGCGGGGTGCAGAGGGTACATTGCAGCCCCCAGAAAAATAAGGCGCCACCCTCAAAAACTTGGACAACCCCACAATTACAAAATTATACACGTGGTTATGATCACACAGTGATGCTCTTGTTGCACTGATCAATCGGCCGGTTTTAAGGGCGCCCACACTCTTATAATATCATCTATATGGGGCGTCACCACAGACGCGGATCCAAGGGGCGAGGGCACTAGGAGTAACTGCCTCTCCGAAAAAAATCGTCAATATAAAATACAAAAGCGACTTTTAGATATCACCAGATTGGCTGAAAACAGAGTTTCCAACAGTGTTATTTTTCAAAATTTTCTGAGGTTGGACCCCAGACGTGGGTGCCACCCCCATTGGCGAAATGCCCCTCCAATCACCCCTTTCTGGATCAGCGCCTGTCCCCCCGCATTACATTTCATGGTCCGTTTTGGTCGCCCTATCCACATTTGATAGGACTTTAAAGGACTAGAAGTTTCTTATTTTGGTGTGTTTAAAAGGACAATAACATTCTTGCTGGCTTGGTAGCTCCAGAAAATAAATAATACCCTTATTCTAAGTACTAGATGTTTAAGTGTCCTACCTGTTGTGTAAATTATCCATTACAACATATTTTACTTGTCCAGAGGGTTCGAAAATATTTTAAAATTCAAGTCACATTTAAAAAGGTTTACGTTAGTCTTTTCAAATCAATTGGTTGAATTTTTCCAGTGTTTTAAAATAGGTGTGTTAAGATGGAATTTATATCATCATTTAATTGGAATATTCTAAAATAATACGATTTGTTGACCAGAATGAAGATTGGGACATATTATTCAGTTACAACAAGAGTGTTATTGGGGCTTTAACATCAAATTGAGAAATAGCGCCACCGAAATTGACACACGGGATTGAGGCACCAAGTGCGTGGAAAGCAGGTTTTTTTCAGGGTGGAGGGGCAGAGGGATGATGTGTGGATGTCGCCGCTCCGCGTTCAGTAACCCGAGCATTGTATTTGCGCCCCCTCCCCTCTCTCTGCTGCACCTCCTACATACGACCCTGACCACACTGCATGGCAGTCGGTCTAGAATCGTATTGTGTTTAATTCCATTTCATTCCATTTGTATTTCTGTTCTACTACATGTCGGGGAAACTGCTCTGATCTTTTTGCTTATTGAAGGAGACAGCACATAGAGCGGTAAGAACACGGAACTCTCGAATCCCTGCGTGGACTGGATTTCACGGTCCCACTCCCAAACCCTCGTAGAACAGTCTCAGTGGGTAGGATGCCGCCTCACTTACCAGGAGGTCTCGCGTTGACCTTTAAGTTAAAGGCCCAGGCGTGCACATAACAGAACCCTTGGCAGCTGCATTTCTAAAATATTCCTTCATAACTGATATATCATGGCAAACTGATCCCGCAGTGAATATTCGCTTGGCCGCTACAATCACTGATAAGCATGACATCGACGAGGCTTAAACATTTTGACTAATTCGAAGTACATTGGACTATTGGTGCTGAAGGCCATGTGAATAAAGACATTGGTCACCAACAAGAAGGTCCAGGGGCAGAGGTGTTACAGGGTGAAGGAAGAACGTCTTGGCATGTTTACACGTGCAGATATAAGAAATGTGTGAAAAAACATGCCCGACTTCATTATCTGGGTAGGTGAAGAAAAGTTGGAAGTTAAACCCATTGTCCTGCATCCGGTGAATTAACTACTGAAAATGAATTATCTCCCTTTAAACACATGTATTGCTTAATGACCAACACTTATATTAACCGAAAAAGGATTGCCAGAAAGGACGACGATACGGTCCCCAATAATATGAAGGCCCAGCTGACGTTGTCGTGATCGTTGGTGTCATATAATCATTGATGCTATAAGCTTACGCTTTCAATCCGTTGAGTGTATCTAGAGCAATTTCTGGTATTTTTGATTCCGACAGAATAAAACCGTTAAATGCACTGGACGAAGGTGGCAACTCGACTGTATAGGGAGGGTATACCAGCCACGGCCTTGGCATCATCATCCGAACCTCCAGCTGCAACATCTACAAAATATGATAAGGTGAAATACTATAACATTTCATTATACAGAAATGATGATAGCGACACAAGAACAAAATCTTATCAAACCCGACAATCAAAAACAACCACAAAACATATACACAAGGACACCAAAGATAAAAGTAAGCAATCGTCGAACAATCAAATCATCTGTTTCTAAACTACATCTTTATTATATTATAAATACATTTGACAACCGTGAAATCCCTTGGCAGTTGGAATTCGGTATAAGAGTAGCCTGTAGCGCCGCTGTCCGGGCAAAATTTCACTCATAGCACTATGTATGCCGTATGTAAGTCTTCAGTAACCCAGTTTGAGAGTAGAACATTAAATCCCATTTCATTTGATTTAAATTGTTCGGTGATCTTCTCGTGGAACAAGTTTATTGATGAAAATAACAATAGTTATCCTCATATTGTTGCTTGTTCTCCACTACGTTACTACTCGCCCTTATAGACAACTTGTACGGAAATAAGGCTTTTCCCTCATCTCCGTTCTAAGACTATTTTGGAATCCTTACCGTCTATTTTTCGCCGTGTTACTGCTTTAGTCGCCAAAAGGAATAATTTCTTGTCACATTATAAAAATCCAACTCTATTTTCATGTAGAATTATGCGATACAAATAGATAAACAACATTCATTTGAATGCAGCCGCCATTTTCAATCTACTGCTCAGCCACTATTCCAAATTTCGGAATGGAATTTTACCGTAAACGAAAATTCATGCTGTACACGGTCACTAAAGTTTTTTTTATTCAACATGCGTGATTAATTATTACACAAAATCTATAAAACAGAACAACGCATTATATTGACCTTCATAAAATATTTTAAATAGTCTACTTGTTATTCCATGTACAGCGAGAATTTTCGTTTATGGTAAAATTCCATTCACGGTGAAAAATAGACGGTAAGGATTCCAAAATAGTCTTAGAACGGAGATGAGGGAAAAGCCTTATTTTCATACTAGTTGTTTATAAGGGCGAGTAGTAACGTAGTGGAGGGCAGAGCCGAAACATTTACGTTACTTAGAGTAACTACGTTGCTTGTAGAGGTCTCATAACATTTAGCACCCGCCAGTGCATGGGTCGAATATAATATCAAACAGACAACGGTTCTGTTACGTGCACGTCAATGTGTACACGGTACCTCCGTGTTTTGTCTCATCTGAACGACTACGCTCTTTCTTTCCGGACCTGCCGTTCTGCACCAATGACACGCCATCACCTAGAACAAACACCTTATTTAATGAGCGAACGTGGTTTCTGGTATGTCTGCGCTATCACATGATTTTATTTATTTATTAAAAACAGGTACAAAAAGAAGAAATAATTCAGTTCCAAGAGAGGTTAAAGGGAGGTAACTGCTATTTAAACTGCTATTTACCTGGTATATAAAATTGATTGCTGTGGCCGGCGCTATCCGAGGTATGTGGATTGTGGGTTAGGATAAGGGCTAGGCTTGGCCCAGGGTTAGGGCTAGCCCTGTCTACATCTCGAGACTGTGACGAAATCTGCAGGCCACAGCCCTTACCCTAACCCTTATCCTAACTTATAAGTTATAATTGTAGGCTATCACATTCCCTATACACTGTGTAACATTTTACTTTTAGTTGGAGATTTGAGTTCCAGCATATAACTACTTCTCACATCCGATTGGTTAAAAAGCATAAACCCCGCCCTTTCCGTCTTTATCGGACCATGGTCTCTAGGCTATTTTCCATTCAGTTTAATACCTCGCTATCCAGCATCTATGAATATAGCTGGTTTCCATCTAGCCATGGGCGTACATAACTTATAAAAATATGAAGACACCATCGTTCAACTTATATCCCTTCTAAACCATGTTACAAATATAAAATTTATGTAATTTATCTTCGTCTCAGTAGTACTAAAACTATATTTAAAGATGCATTATGGGAGATTCGATAAAGAGTTGGCATTTGTCACTAGATAATGTACAGGTAATTTGCCGAAAATCTAAGTCAAATTGATCCACTAGGAACCAAGATATTGGCATTATATCCAAAAATGTCGAGGACGAGACTATCACGTCCATTTCAACTCAGGATTCATTTTCATTTACCAGTGAATCTGGCCTGAAATCAATCATTACGTCTAGAACCTTCAACTTCATGTGTACTACACCCTCTACCATCATATCTCTCGAAGCTTCATCTTTAACTATTCCTTCAGAATTTTATGTCAAATAATCAACAAATCTGTTGCAAGTCCGCCTTTTTTTTTTAGCAAAGCAATTATAAGAACTCATCTGAAGAAACCAATCTAATCAAGCTAAAGACCTACCACCCAGTCAGTTATATTTCAAAGCTTACTGAATGATGTTTACTACTTCAACTGACAGATCACATACACAGCAATCACATAGACAACATTCTTCTGACAATTTCATATCACCGAGGCAGTGTTAACGAAGATAAGCAGTCAGGTCCACGGATCCTACGTTACCCCACTTTTGACACCCTGGACGTTCCTGATTTCCTAACAACACCACATGGAAAGACATGGAATTGATGTAGAATTGTTTTCAGTGTTATCTTTCTAGTCATAGTCAAACAGGTTAGATTGATGGACCCATGCGCTGTGGTATCCAACAGGGTATATTTCCAAGCCCCGTCTTGTTTATCATTTTCACTAGAATCGCCACCAAATAATATAATTATGCCTGCAGAAATTACACCGGTGGATGACAATGCACTCCGGGAATGTACTTAATCCAGAAAACTGGAATTTCTGGTAATCTGATCGAAACTGTTTGCAAACTCAAATCTCCATTTGACTAAACAGTTCTTCCACCAATCAGCATAAGCCCAAACCATCACGACCAACCCGGCTGTAATCAGCATAAGCCCAAACCATCACGAACAACCCGGCTGTTTAACAGCATTTAAAGGGACAATCCCGATAAGAATTCTCAAAAATTAAAGTCCGAGTATTTATGAAATTTATGGACCAAAATATAGTGGCATGGTGTATTTACCTTGTCTCAAAATTTCAGCTCAAAATATTGAGTCGTTTGGACGTGAACGTCAACACTGCTTATCCGGACACGTAACCCTTTTAAGATTTCGGTTCAATTTTTTCATTGGGTGACCTGATAATCGATTAATGTTTCTTGAGAGGTCTATACAGTGAATGACCCATTCCCTGTACTTGATAACAAAAGGTAAATTTCACCTACATATTATTTTTATAGAAAAAAGTCTGGTTTTATCAAGATACTGCATAATAAAACGTTCTGCATTTCCAGATGAAGACTGTCAGGTTTAAGTTATTTACAAGCGTATCACAAATATCGGGATAGTAGGTGGGCCTTAGGTTATGGACTTTAAAACAAAATTAAGCAGTTTTATTCCCCAAAAAGTTATCGGGATTGGCACTTTAATGATCTGTACAGGATACGTCGGTTTAACTTTCTTTACAAAACACATAGAGGCCCATTCATGTAAATGCCAAAATTGCGACCTATATGAAAGAAATGCCCATACGACCCTCATGTCACATCACCAATACATCTCGAACTCAGAGAGTCTGAGATTTCGTGCACCTATACAGGGCGCATCTTTTGGGTACTATCAGACTTACAAAAATTGTTATTTGCTTTCAAAAAGTGGTACCGAACTGCCAATATCATCTGTCAAAATTGTAGTTTTTGATGAATTTATGCCGACAGGAACCTATACCGGTAACAAAAACAATGACATTTTGGACCATGCAGCATAAGAACTTTGTTTTGTACAAATCTAATAATAAATAATTAATCTATAACTAAAAAACTGAATTAGCAAATGACGGCCAAGGACAATTACAGAGGCAAAAAAATGTTGACAATTAAAGTCAAATCAAATAACTCTTTAACCCTGGGTAAAATGTCATATAAAATATTCATAAATAAAAAAAGTTTTTAACCCTAGGTAAAATATTCCTAAATTAAAAAAAAAGTTTTATTTCAAATTTTCGAAATTTGGCGCTTAGTATCTTCGAAGATTCGTCAACAATTAAAAATGAAAAGAAGCGCAGCTATGTGCCTTGTCTCCGACTACGTCAAAATGCACCATATCTTAAAATCCAATAATTGTTGTTACAATTACGGCAATATATCAAAACAGGACATCTTCAGCGATTTCGGACATTTCGCATTGTATCAGAATGCCGCCAATAGCTTTGATCTCTAAGTCACACCAACTTTCTCAGTAAACCTTAAGACATTGTATGGACCCGACAAGTAGTTTGAGGAAAAAATAATACGAAGAAGACAATCCGAGTTTATTAAAACCCTTAAAGCCCCAATAACACTCTTATTGTAACTGAATAATATGTCCCAATCTTCATTCTGGTCAACAAATCGTATTATTTTAGAATATTCCAATTAAATGATGATATAAATTTCATCTTAACACACCTATTTTGAAAAATTGGAAAAATTCAACCAATTGATTTGAATAGTCTAACGTAAACCTTTTCAAATGTGACTTGGATTTTAAAATATTTTCGAATACTCCGGACAAGTAAAATAGGCTCTAATGGATAATTTACACTACAGGTAGGACACTTAAACATCTAGTACTTAGAATAAGGGTATTATTTATTTTCTGGAGCTACCAAGCCAGCAAGAATGTTATTGTCCCTTTAAGTATGTTAGCGATCTATAAAATACCAATTATATTATTCGTCCAATCATGTGGATAAGTGTGAAATTAACAGGAATGGGTGGTACTACTTAATTATTTTCTTATGTCGATTTTGGCCGGAGAACGATGTTTTAGCAAATTACATCGAGGTGAGTTAGATTAGCTGATAATACCCCTTTCGATTAAATGGATGCATAAATAGTCCGCTAAATGATCTTTAGATTTATAGTTTTGTAATTAAAATTAATATCTTTGGCAAATTGTATAAAAGCCACTTGGTCTCGTTTGCACTTGAATCAAAAGGAATGAATTTGGTAAACATTCAATTCTAGGTTGATAACAGATATTACACGTGAAATTTCTGGTGTAAGTTTGTACTATCCATATAAGGGTGGTTCTCGACTTCATTAGGTAAATTAATCAATCGTTGTTAATTAATCACGTCATATTTGACCAATTAGACAATTGAAGGTCTAAAACCGAAAGCTACAAGACCATCAGACAGCTGTTTTGTTTCCAGAAGCAAAAGATGTTGCAATCTCTACCAAAAGAGTCTTACTGGATGGGGATTGAGAGAATTACTTCATTATGCATTGATGTATAAAATGTAAAAACGAATTGTTGCATTGTTATTCGGGGTAAGACAAACGTCTTACTGAGATAGAAAAGAAGAAAATACACAAGCAAAGACAAGAAGTGAAAGTGCTATGATATGTAGTAAGAAAAGATGCATGGGTCTTACGTTGGATGTGGCGACCGGTTTTGAGCTATTACTGCTTTACACGTCTGACAGAGAGAGAGAGAGAGAGAAATGGGGTTTAACGTCCACTCAACACAAACTAGGTCATTTCGGGACTAACATGGTTTTTAATTTTATTTCAATAATTCGCTTGCGCGTAGGGGTCTTTAGCAGTGGGAGGAAACCGGAGTGCCCGGAGGAAACCCACGAGGTTGAGAAGGCGCCCCTATATCCATGCCACATACGCTCACACCAGTGCTCGAAACCACAGCCGCGAGTCAGAGATGACCGGCCAGCTAGAGGTCGAAGCGCGGCACTCTAGGCCATCACAACCCCCCTGTCTGACAGACACCCATGGTGCTATATAAGTCGTTAATTTAGTAACAAGACACCATTCTGCCCGTAACAGTTTATGTTGCTACGTCATTGTAAACAATGCACACGCTATCAATGTCAATGATCGACATCACACACAGAGAAATAGGGTTTAACGTCCACTCGACACAAACAAGGCCATTTCGAGACTAACATGGTTTTAATTTTATTTCAACAATTCGCTTGCGCGAAGGTGTCTTTAGCAGTGGGAAGAAACCGGAGTACCCGGAGAAAATCCATGAGTTTGGAAAGGCGACCCTGCTCCTTGCCACATACAACCGGGGATTCGAAACCACGCCAGTTGAATCAATGGCAGGCCGTATGATACAGCGGCCATCCAACCCCCTGTCAAGGGGGGCGCAAAATAGGAGCAGTCGGTATCAAAATACGTGTTCACTGTAAAAGTCACGCTACTTACGCAAAACTTTAGTATAAAATATCCTTGTCAACTTATCATGTTTGAAAAAAATGTTGTATTTCACTCTATTCTGCTGTATGTTGATCTTACAACAAAATTTTACCCAGGGAGAAAAATAGTCGGTCTAAAAAAATGCAATCCCCGCAGTCGGTGTCAAAAACAATGCCAGAATAGATCCTAAAGACTATGTATATGCTGAAATCTGTGAGCCTTAATTGCATACGTGAGCCTAAATTACATACGTTACACAAAACTATGGTATAAAATAACCATGTCTGCTTGTCATATTTGAAAAAATGTTTGTCAGTCTCATTCTGTTGTGGGTGTGTTGTCCTATGAAAAGTTTTACACCATGGTAAAAAAATAGTTGGTCTCAAAATAAGTACCTTCCCAAAACAGATAAGCCTCCAGATTCTGTCCCATTTCTTTTCCTCTTGTTAACGAGAATTTGGTTCCATTTGCAATGAAATTGATTCAAATTTTCAAGCCCAGTCCCAAAAATTTAATAGCTATGTTACGTATCTGAAATTTTTTCGAGCCCGCTGCCATTATAACACCATTCTTCTACTCTTCTTATACTGTCTCAGCACTATCATATTCACGATTATAGTGAACTGCTCAGTTTGAAGTACCACTGGTGTGTGGGTCGTGGGTTGTCAGACTGTACAGATGTTATGTCAACTCTTGCAAAACAGATCTCAAAATTCTGTTCCATTATTGAGTGACATTTCTGGTTACTCGTCCACAAGAATTTCTCCCAGCAATAACCTCAAATATCCTTTTTCGGTGATTGTCAAATGTATCGATGCTATTCAACACTGGTTACTTTCGTGATGTTAGTGTTATGAATTCCTGTTGGAGTGAAAGCAGTGATTTATTTTATTTATGTATTCTTTTTTATTTGACAGGTTCTTGGAATAATCCTAACAGGGACATGACACTGGTCACAAGCAATTGGAATTGGTGCCAGGGCAGGAAGTTGTCTTTGAAAATTCTACTTCGCTACAACTGTGGCAGGACCGCCTCAAGAAGACAACGCCTACCCTGTTAAAACAAACTACGCAGTTACTGACACACGTGTCACAGCGATCAAGGAGAATCCAAGTGTATACTCAATGTCCATGCCAAACTGTAACCAGACAAGGTATTCGGTGTGAACGTGTATCATTACCCCCCCCCCCTCCTTCTATGTTCCAGTTACACACGATTCCGGAGCTGTTTCAACCGCTTGTGATGACACAACTAGTGAAAATGTGAATGTACCAAGTGACTGCGACAGTAGCGATGATAATGAAGGTTCAGAAGAAAACACAGTCTTCTGTTCTACAGCAGATCTTTTGTTTGAAGGGCATTTTATTGTCTCAGAATCTCAAATGACTAAACTGTTTGAGTTCGGTTCGACAAAAGTAGACTGCCTCATGGAACATGCCTAGCCAGGATACCATCAAAAGATAGCAAGATCTGACGATTGTTGTAGAGGCAGTATGTCCAATGGACCACGTTACGGAATGGAACAGGCAAATCCATGCATATGACTTTGCCTTGGGTAAATCTGCTTTCAATATCTTATACAGTGGTGGGAATGTTTCCCAATTCATTTGGTTTTTCAATATTATGAAAATACCCATCTTCAGCCCGGCGGCATTCGTGAACATTCAACAATGTTATGCAATGCCTGTCTGTGTGAGTGTTTGGACTGAGCAGCAGTCAAGACTTCTACAAAGTGTTTGCATCAGGAGACTGGTGTTAGGAGGAAATGGAAGATGTGACAGCCCTGGCCATTCTTTTAATTATATTACCTACATACTGATGGATCTTGAAGGCAGAAAAATCCTAAATCCTACACATTCAGCGTGTTCAGAGA
Organism: Patella caerulea; assembly: GCA_036850965.1. Taxonomy (NCBI): domain Eukaryota; kingdom Metazoa; phylum Mollusca; class Gastropoda; family Patellidae; genus Patella; species Patella caerulea. Next base: position 61,953,477 of record JAZGQO010000011.1, on the reverse strand, counting down.
CACACCAAATATTGGCTTAGACTGGTTGCTGGGATCAAACAGGACACAGAGGTTGTGTGTACACATTGGCGTACATGTAAGAGAATCCTTGACACTTGGAATATGAGAGAAGGTCGTAGCACTGCAAAATTTCAAATTACAAAACAGTGGGTTGTTAAACAAAATCATTCATTTTTCCAAGAACTATACTTGGTCATTGATTTTTTTTTATTACAAAGACATTTTTAAAGCAAATACGTGCATAAGAAAAGTGATAAAGATTATGAGTGTATTGGCAGATATTTGTGATGTTTTCGGAGCAACGAGGTAAATAATTCACACCAAATGGAGCTCAAAGGACTGAAGAAGGGGTTAACATATTTGGAGGAGGGAGGATGCTGAATTCACCAATTATTAACAAGCAGACCTGTTTTTGTGAAGAAGAACATGAAAGAAAACTTTACTTTCTGTGGCATATGTGAAAAGGTTATTTAAGCAGGTAGTGTAAATAAGCTCATCTTCAATAAAAGGTTTGATCTCGTTTTTATTCTGTTATCAATTCCTTCATGTAATACTTTACATTTCGTTTCAAAACATTTCATCGCGAATACAGTCACATATAGTGCGTATGCCTGTCTTCATTAGCCCAGTTCGTAGCAGAACAGTAGGACGTTAAACCCAATTTTATTTCAGCTGTTAGTCACATAGCCCCCATCCTCTCCCTTACTGTTCCCTTGATTCATGTTTAACTTTAGAAATTACATTATCATGATTATTAGTATCTTTGTAAGTGATATTGTCCTATTTTAGGAGTGGAAAAAAAAGCTTGAAGCTGTACCAAAGATCCTGGATCGAATCCACCACCAAGCGGAAATTTCATATTTTCTAAGAAAGTCAAAACATAATTATTTCTATGTCTCTTGCTCAAAAGGGTGTTAAAGCTGAACTCCGATTACAAAACTACAGAAATGATTAAATAAAAAAAAATACCGCCGTACACAATCGCCATACTTGTTTTCAATTTGTAGAAGAAGTATGGCGGCTGTACGGTGTAAGAAAACAGTGGCAGGCCACGCCTACATCCAGTGTGTCTCTTGTCAGCCACTCTGTCCACATCCGGCTAGTAACATTTCAACTACCAATTACCTCCTGGCTGTGGAACGTGTTTACACGATCAGTTTGATGAAAATATCATTGCTATACAATTATTATGTCTGATCAGGTACATATTAGTTTACTAATTAGACGAAATAAGTTAACCACGAAATACTTTGCTCTAAAAACAAGGGAAAACTGCCTTACCCCATAGAATAACAATACTATCAACACCAATCATTTTTTTCTTATTTCTTGAAAAATTTTGCACAACAGCGTGTAAACACCCGATAATTTGTAGTATTATATAGTCTAGTATTATCGTTCCAAAATTTATCCAAAGCGCCATAACACCATTGTTCTCTCCATCAAAGAAGTATGTTTCACTTCAAATTATTCTTCATCTTGTCGTTATTTATGAGGATCAAGGGACATAAGTGGTTATGTCCCTTGAAGTTATGTCAACAACAAAGGGGATGCTCGATTCAATTGAATTCCAAAACTGGTGTCAATCGAGTGAAAAGGAGAATTTCAGATTACAGCGCATGCGTCGACTGTATAAAAAGTATCCTAACCAATCATGACTGCTGAAACATATTTTTTTTACCTAGGAATACGTCACGATTCTACTCACTCCACCTCAGCTGTCGGGACTGGCAGAACTGTGACAGGACTGAATTCCGCGTCACTCGATTGTAATTCTGTCGATTCGGGACGTTCTGGACTGTGAATCGAGCACCGCCGAAATGTTACTAGCCGGATGTGGACAGTGTGGCTGATAAGAGATACACTGGATGTGGGCGTGGCCTGCCACTGTTTTCATACACCGTACAGCCGCCATACTTCTTCTACGAATTGAAAACAAGTATGGCGATTATGTACGGTGATATTTTTTTTTTTATTTAATCATTTCTGTAGTTTTGTAATCGGAGTTCAGCTTTAACTCACTATTTTACGATCATGGGCAATATTTCACAGGTATAATAACGCAATTACTTGAATTACCTCCCTTGTTTTCCCATTCCTCTCCATGCAGTGGCGATCTTCAAAGATTTGAAGTTGAAAATTATATTTTTGCCAATTTCTCAACGGGCAATAGTGAATTATAGGATTATCCTTTAACAAGGTAGGACTGTTTATAGATACAAACTATTTTGGGACTTTATTTATTTTAATATATTTTAAAAATATAACTAAAAAAATATGAAATTGCCGTTTTAAGGTTAGCAATAATTGCGAGTGATATATTGTAGTGAACTTTCCACACCCTTGTGTTTTAATCGAATATTGTTACGCTACCAACCCTCCGGCTGGCAACCAACGAATTCGCGGGCGTTCTGTAGCTGTATGTGAAGACCCCCTGCAACACCCCAGACACGAACAGATAACAGAGTACTTTAATTAAGAACAACACAAACTTTATTACCTAAATATATAAAATAATTAATACAATATTTAATAATTAATATTTAATAATTGAAATGTACATCGAAGTTGAAAAGTTATACTTGTTTCACGTCGTAAATTGTTAATTGTACCGGTACTTAGTTTTTGAAGTGGTGAATATATCAGGATACTTGGTGTATGCGATACACGATTCAGGACCTTCTGGATTGGTAATGGTTTCCCTGTAAATAAAGATACCAAGCCCAAGAGGAGTTATCTCCCTTTAGTGCCCAAATTCGGTAGCAGACCACCTTATTTATTTTCCTCAATTCCCTGCAGAATTACCACTTGAAAACTTTCTGCTAATAACAATCGCAATGACTAATTTATCATTGATAATCAGGTTTATATCTGGTGCACCGGATTAGGTTCAAAACACCAGATCCGGTTCCATGCACCCAGCTCACACAGGCAAGCACCAGATTCGGTTCAAAACACCAGATCAGGTTTTGTAGCACCAATGATGACTGGTTGAAATACCACTTACGGTTCTACAGGCAGATCAGATATAATCAATTATATTTCAATGTTTTATATGTTGATATGGCATTACACCTTGGCTAAAAAGAGCAACACAGGTGTATAAATAAAAGGAGTCAAAGGCAAACGTTAACTCACAGTTAGACTGGGAGGTCGAAGGACAAACAAAGTCAATGCACGGTAATATCGGTAAACACCGAAATTATTATAAAGAAGCTTAATTAGGCTCCCCAACAGGCACAGGTTAAACAACCTACTATAATATAATTAATCCCTTACCAGAGAAGGTGTGTTGCAGATCACCTGCGCCATGATCAATATCTAGGCCTATATAGGCTAACAATTAAAAAAACACGTCTAAGCACAATGAGTTGCGAAGGCCAACTAACTGAAACGCTTCGTACAGCGCGCCATATTACGTCACTAAATTTTGACGTCATATTACCCCCAACGTTGTATCACGTGACCAACAGTCTTCGATAGTCAATTTGACAGACTTGCTCGTTGGTGTTCTGATCGACAATGCGGTGGGACTGAAAGGATAAATATATTTATTTATGCGCAGATATTAATACTCGGGTTTGCTACCATATCCAGTCGGCTCCTTGGTTCACGGCACTCAATTTATACGGAGCTATGGGGGATTTTCGGCTACATGCAGCCGGTGAAGAAAACGGCATGGAACAAAATGGTGCAGTCCATTTGTGACGCGGGGAGAACAGGTTCGTAAAGGTAAACAAACAAGTGATCCCATTAACAAAGAAAAGTCATGTTGATAGGAATAATTTATAACAGATAATGAATAACATGGGTATGTTCCCAGCAAAACAATAAATATAATCTAATAGTATAGAATCAATATACATATAATTTAGGTGTGTTCCCGGACCGTAACACAGCCCCCCTCCCAATCCGGGTTTGGTCCCCAAACAGGTAGGCAGTTTGGTCAAAGTTACTCATCCTTAAGTATGGCTAATCTGTCACTGGCTATTTGAACTAGTGTTGGCAAAATATAAAATTCACTTTCGATGATGAGCTCCTCCAAGAACCGAGGTTCCTTGGGGAGGGTTTGAGGCTTCGAAACACCCCCACGGCGCAAATGGTTTAGTACATGTCGGAAGTGCGCTGGGTCCCTATCAATAAAATATGTGCTGGGATTGGAGGCAATTGGTTCAACCCTGAAAAGGAAGGTGAAAAAACTGTCAGGGACATTTAGCAGCGTCTCCTGTGTGGTGTCATACTTGGTGCCCCCAATGTTTAATACAATCCGGTTCAATTGCATAAGCGTGGCTTTCGTTACGACTGGACAAGGGTGTGGCATCGGTTCCTCCTCAGATGGCAGGTTTGGTACTGTTTGTAGAAAGGATTCCACGAACCCCACGTCTTCATCAACAGTCGAAACGCCTTCCGCATACAGAGACAACGTGTCACTGTTGTCTTGTAACTTCCTGGGGGAGGACTGAAAAAGATGTACCGGGATTGATGGTGTTCGGGAGTACGTTTGTGGTAATGTTCGGCTCTTCTTTTCTGTATTAGTTGACATTGGAGGAGGGCTGTCACGCTTCCTCTTTTCTGTAGAAGGGGTGAGTTGCCTCTCCTGCATTGGTAAGATTTTCTCATCAATGGTCAACATGAAACGAGACAAGGCATCCTCAACCACCTGGCCGGACTCTCCAGTTATACGATTAAAGGGCTCGTACGGTGCCGAACCATCTCCCCCGGTGCAATCTCTATGCTTCTGGTGTCGGCGCATAAATACCTTCTTGCAGAGTAAGCACCGAAAGCCAATGCCACTGTGTTGCTCGACCAGATGTCGCCTCCCAGCCGATTTTCTGTCAAAAGTGTAGTCCCCGCATACACGGCAAGTGTAAGTAGTAACCTTAAATGAAGAATAAAGTCTCATACAAAATCTGAGTATATGCAGGTGAGTATAAACATACAGGTAAGTAGAAATTTATCTATTAATAATCATTAATACATCGGCTTTATATACAAACAATAAATAAATTACAGATATTATACTCTGTGCCATGTTGGGGGGCAGTTCCCTTCATATCGTTTTAGTTTGTCATGATGAACTATTTTTGGTTTAGCTCGAGGGGATTCCTGTATCCGGTAAATCACACTATTAATTATCTGCGTGACAATATATGGCCCCTGCCAATCTCTTTGCAGTTTTCTACTCAAGCCCTTTCTTGGCTTGGGGTTATGAACCCATACTGGAGTCCCAACTTCATAACTATTATGAGCTAACTTTTTGTCATAATTTCTTTTCATATTGGCACCAGCCATATTAAGTCGACCACGAGCAAAATTATGTATTCTATTAATTTTTTGTTCCAATTCATACGCGTAGTTAAAATCTAATGAATAATTATCTGTATTCATCATTTCAGGTGTGCCAAAGACTAAATCAACAGGGAGAGTTATCTCTCTTCCGTACATCATTTTGTTTGGGGTTACTCCAGTTGATTCATGAATGGATGAACGATAAGCCATCATTATCATAGGAAGGTATTTATCCCAATCATTTTGGTTTTCATTTACAAAGGCACTAAGCATATTCTTTATTGTTTGGTTTGCCCTCTCAATCATTCCATCAGATTGTGGGCGAAAAGGGGTAGTTCGAGTCTTGTGAATGGCCAAGGTTTGACACATAGAGGCAAATACCTTGGAGCCAAAGTTCGATCCTTGATCTGTATGCAGTGAAAGAGGCACACCGAAATGAGTTACAAATCTTTCTATCAGAGTATCAGCCACTGTGAGAGCAGTTGTATCTTTGATAGGATACGCATCTGTGTACTTAGTAAAATAATCGCCCACAACTAGGACATATTTATTCCCATTGAGGGTCAGTGGCAAAGGCCCCATGATATCCATGGCAATTCTTTCCATGGGAGCTCCTACACAATATAATTTCAGAGGGGCCTTAGGTTTATGCGCCGGTCTTTTCCTTGACGAACAAATGTCACAGCAGTTTACCCAATATCTTACATCCGATCTCATGCCATACCACGAAAAGCGAGATCTCAATTTGTACAAGGTTTTCTTGACCCCCAAATGCCCACCAGTCGGTGAGTTATGTAGATGTTCAAAGGCTAATTTCTTTAAGCAAGAGGGTAAAACAAGGAGATATGTCAAATCTCCGACTTCTTTTTCCCAAGATCGATATAACACCCCTCCCCGTAAAACAAAAGACTCAAAACGATGCCAATAGTATTTAATAGATACATCTTTATTAGCAATTTCCTCCCATTGAGGTTTCTTATTAGTTTGTTTCCAGTCAATAATCTGGGCTAAAATTTTATCTTCTCCTTGTTTTGCAGGAATATCAACATCATTAAGGATATACTCAGAGCCATTCGATTGGTCCGGTGGAAAAGAGGTAGAAGGCATATTAATGCTATCAGTAGTTCCAATGCCAACCATTCTGACTGATGCAGATGGAATCGGATCTCCTTCTTTGTCAGTGGTAAGGTTAGCATTTTCATCATTGGTTTGCCCTATCTTTGGCACAACATTTTCCATTGGGTTTAGGTCATTTCCAACATGACTAAATTCCCCATATCTCTCCTCGGCAGAAGAGCATTTCGAACAGTTACGTTCGAAGCATGGTCGCCTTGACAGTGCATCAGCATTAGAGTGAATTCGGCCAGGGCGGTGCTCAATTTCAAAATCATAGGCAGCTAAGGTTTCGAACCACCTAGCGATTTGCCCTTCGGGATTTTTGAAATTAAACAACCACCTCAACGCTCCATGGTCTGTTCGCACCAGAAACTTCCTACCATACAGATAATGGTGAAAGTTTTTAATGGATGTTATCATAGCTAGAAGTTCCCTTCTAGTTACACAATACTTTCTCTCGGCTGAAGAGAAAGCTTTACTGTAAAAACAAATAACTCTTTCGGTACCATCCTGCACCTGGGAGAGTACAGCTCCCAATCCTTCATTGCTAGCATCACAATCTATTATGTACTTGTCATTGTCATTCGGATAAGCGAGAACTGGTGACGCCGTAAGCGCTGTCCGCAGTCTTTGAAAGGCTTTATGACACTCCTCGGTCCACTGAAATGGCCTTGCTTTCTCTGTAAGCTTGTGTAATGGCCTTGCTATATCAGCGAACCCCTTAACAAATCTCCTGTAATAGGAGCAAAGTCCCAGAAAGCTCCTAATTTGTTTTACATATACAGGCACCGGCCAGTTTTTGACAGCCTCGATTTTGGCAGGATCAGTAGCAATACCCTGGGCACTAACAATGTGCCCTAGATAGGTAACTTCTTCTTTCGTTAGATGACATTTTTTTGGATTTAACTTAAGGTTAGCCTGCTTCAGGCACTCAAAAACCTTCGTTAAATTTTCAAGGTGTTGTTCGAATGACTTCGAATACACTATTATGTCATCAAGGTAGACCAAACAGATTTGCCAGGATAAGCCTTTTAGCACCCTCTCCATCAATCTTTCAAAACTGCCAGGTGCGTTGCAAAGCCCAAAACTCATTACATTGAACTCCCACAAGCCACTGCCATATACTGAGAAAGCTGACTTCTCTTTGTCACTCTCAGCTAATTTTACTTGGTGGTATCCACTTTTAAGATCAAGTGTGGAAAAGAGTTTTGCTCCAGATAGTGCATCCAGGGTGTCGTCTATCCTGGGAAGGGGATGGGAGTCTTTAATAGTCACATCATTAAGCTTGCGGTAATCTACACAAAATCTAGTACTGTTATCCTTCTTTTTTACTAAAACCACTGGGGATGACCAGGGACTGATTGAGGGAGAGATAATCCCCTGTTTTGCCATTTTCTCTATTTCTTCCCTGGCTTCCTGAAGTTTAGCCAATGGTATACGTCTGGGTGGCTGCTTTATAGGCATGGCATTACCTGTGTTTATTCTGTGTTCCACTAGATTTGTCCCTCCTATATCTAAGGAATCTTTAGAGAATAAATCACTATGTTTAATTAATAAATTCCTTAATTTGTCTTTTTCAGAATCATTCAGATTTGGTATACTTCTATCAAGGACTTCCGTGACATGATCAGGTAATATGTGAGTTTTAGTCACATTGTATACTTGTTGAACAGAATTATCCTGTTCAACTTTAACAATTTCCTCAGCAACTTCACATTGAGCCGCTACTGTGTTCTTATAAATCTTACAAGGTTGGTTCGTTACATTTATAATACGTAGAGGAATATTCCCTCCTCTGGTATTCACAAAGCATTTAGCTAATAAGAGTCCTGTCTTTTTAGTAAACCCTGGTAAAGGTTCTATAATTCCTTTTTGCATATTGATCACAGGATCAATGAATTTTCCTGAAACAATAATCTCAGTTTCAGGGGGAACAACTGTGTCTTCAGCTAAAGCAAGCCTACACACTTTTGGCTCTGCCTCAGTTGAGAAGAAGTAACAAGGAATTTCCTCTCCTTTAACATTTAAACAATTCTTACTAAGAATTACATCTCCTCCTATATTTGTCAAGAAATCTAGACCTAAAATGCCATCATTTTGAATGTCAGTAATGTAAACTTCTTGGGAAACAATTCTTTTCCCTAACTTTATTTTAAGGTGCGTTTTCCCATGGAAGGGAGATAACTCTCCAGTCGCTGTCACCATGCTTAGGTTAACTGGCAAAAGTTTGATGGATGAGGACTTCTTAGTTAACTTGTCCAACACTTCTCTATTTAATAATGTAATATTGGCCCCAGTGTCCACTAGCATTGTGACACGAAGACCCTCAATTAGTGTTGGCACAAACAGTCCCTCATCTCCATATTTTGAGGCCCTTATTGAGACCTGATTGGTCTCTGTTCTCGTCGAGGTCTGGCCTCTGAACTCGACGTCTGCCCGTTTCCCTGCTTTATATCTATATCATGGCGTCTATCTTGAGACTGAATTGGTCTCTGATTTCCTCTCCCAGGCCATTCTCTCCTACTGTAAAAATCTCCTCTTTGATAAATATTGTTTTGGTAATCAGGTATTCTGTCTCTTTCAGATTGTACATTAGAAGTGGACAATCGCTGCAGATGTCTTGTTAAGAGCTGCATATCTTGTCGCAGACCTTGCACAGCATCGTTTAATTTGGTTTGTTCATGACCTTGACCAGACAGATTTTGATCCTTCGGTTGCCCAACTGCATGGACCCGATGTGTCCTCTGTCGGTCTGCCATTCTAAAAGCCTCCAATTGTACAGCTAACAGCTCAGCTTCGCCTATATCCTTGACTCTGGCTTCACGAAGTCGGAGCCTCATATCGGTATCTGGCAAAGCGTCTATGAAATAATCTCTAGCAAGGGTTGACACCACGCTGCTGGGTGCTTCCGGGTAGGCTTGTCTTTAAAGCTTCTTGATTGACTGAGCAACATCAGATATACTTTCATTTCTTTGCTTAGTTCTAGTCTGAAGGGTGGCCTTAAATATTTCAGACCTATTGGTTGAGCCAAATCTAAGGTTTAATATCTGAACCAGACTATCATAGTCCCTCCTTTTCTCATGGGATAATTCATTTAGCAGGGACCTCGCACTTCCGTCAAGGCTACTGGCTAGATAAAGGGACTTAGTCTTATAATCCCAGCGATTTAATTCGGATAAAACTTCAAACTGAGCAAGATAATCTTCCAGCTCCTCAGTGCCATTGTAACTTGGTGGTCTCATTTTGGTGGAGGCTGATGTATGATTATTTGGAGTACTCTCCCTTGAATAGCTAAATCCCTCTGTGGGTACATCTGGACATGTCGAATAACTACTGCCAGGTTGTGTGCATAACCTTGTTGTAGGAGTTCTACCATAACTATTATTTATATCATTACATTGTTTTTTTAGGGCAGGTATTGGAGCATCACAGGTTTGTCGCAAGGTTTCCAAATCATTCACCTTGGAACTAACCATTTCAATAGCTAAAGTCATATGTGATAGAGAGTTTTCAGTTACTCTATTATAATTTGTCAAGATATTTTCAGTCATTTTTATTATTTTCTTTTCTAGGTTCCCCTGACTTCTAAAAATTGAAGCTTCTATTCGTTTCTCCATAGATTGGAGGGCATCAGCTTCAGACAAAGTGTCATCAACAGTCTCATTCACAACAGTGAAGTCAGGGTCCTCCATACTAGAACCACTTGAGGCAATACTATCATTTAAATTCTGAGGACAAGGCACAGATTGCTCTTTAAACGTAATCTCGGAATCGCTCATGTCTGATATAGGGTTCACCAACTACAGAACTTCAATGGATCCCACTTCTGACACCAATTGTTACGCTACCAACCCTCCGGCTGGCAACCAACGAATTCGCGGGCGTTCTGTAGCTGTATGTGAAGACCCCCTGCAACACCCCAGACACGAACAGATAACAGAGTACTTTAATTAAGAACAACACAAACTTTATTACCTAAATATATAAAATAATTAATACAATATTTAATAATTAATATTTAATAATTGAAATGTACATCGAAGTTGAAAAGTTATACTTGTTTCACGTCGTAAATTGTTAATTGTACCGGTACTTAGTTTTTGAAGTGGTGAATATATCAGGATACTTGGTGTATGCGATACACGATTCAGGACCTTCTGGATTGGTAATGGTTTCCCTGTAAATAAAGATACCAAGCCCAAGAGGAGTTATCTCCCTTTAGTGCCCAAATTCGGTAGCAGACCACCTTATTTATTTTCCTCAATTCCCTGCAGAATTACCACTTGAAAACTTTCTGCTAATAACAATCGCAATGACTAATTTATCATTGATAATCAGGTTTATATCTGGTGCACCGGATTAGGTTCAAAACACCAGATCCGGTTCCATGCACCCAGCTCACACAGGCAAGCACCAGATTCGGTTCAAAACACCAGATCAGGTTTTGTAGCACCAATGATGACTGGTTGAAATACCACTTACGGTTCTACAGGCAGATCAGATATAATCAATTATATTTCAATGTTTTATATGTTGATATGGCATTACACCTTGGCTAAAAAGAGCAACACAGGTGTATAAATAAAAGGAGTCAAAGGCAAACGTTAACTCACAGTTAGACTGGGAGGTCGAAGGACAAACAAAGTCAATGCACGGTAATATCGGTAAACACCGAAATTATTATAAAGAAGCTTAATTAGGCTCCCCAACAGGCACAGGTTAAACAACCTACTATAATATAATTAATCCCTTACCAGAGAAGGTGTGTTGCAGATCACCTGCGCCATGATCAATATCTAGGCCTATATAGGCTAACAATTAAAAAAACACGTCTAAGCACAATGAGTTGCGAAGGCCAACTAACTGAAACGCTTCGTACAGCGCGCCATATTACGTCACTAAATTTTGACGTCATATTACCCCCAACGTTGTATCACGTGACCAACAGTCTTCGATAGTCAATTTGACAGACTTGCTCGTTGGTGTTCTGATCGACAATGCGGTGGGACTGAAAGGATAAATATATTTATTTATGCGCAGATATTAATACTCGGGTTTGCTACCATATCCAGTCGGCTCCTTGGTTCACGGCACTCAATTTATACGGAGCTATGGGGGATTTTCGGCTACATGCAGCCGGTGAAGAAAACGGCATGGAACAAAATGGTGCAGTCCATTTGTGACGCGGGGAGAACAGGTTCGTAAAGGTAAACAAACAAGTGATCCCATTAACAAAGAAAAGTCATGTTGATAGGAATAATTTATAACAGATAATGAATAACATGGGTATGTTCCCAGCAAAACAATAAATATAATCTAATAGTATAGAATCAATATACATATAATTTAGGTGTGTTCCCGGACCGTAACAATATTAATACCCCCCCCCCCCCCGACTTTGTTTTTAAGACAGCGATCGCGTGGATGGTTAATCTATTAAAAAAATCTCGCCATTCGGACTATCAGTCTATAACTAGGTGTGCTTTTAATTGGAAAATTAGACCAATTATATGTCAATATTGTCAAGGGGGTGAATCAACGACCAGGTAATGATTAATAAGTCGATAGTATTAGTAGATAAGTATTGACTAGTGATGTGCGGTTTTTCGGTTTAACCGTACGGTATCGGTTTTTACAAATAAACCGAAAACCGAACCGTTAAAAAAAAAAATAACCGTGCGTTTCGGTTTTTTTTCAAAATTCCTAATTTTTATGTAACCGTATTTCGTTTACTTAATAATTCCAAAATTTTAATGTAGCCACCACTTCCGTTTTTATTTTTGATCAACCAGAGCCCGTATGTATAGAATAATAGAGTGTTTAATCAGTCTGGTTGGCCTAGACTATTTATTTTCTCAATTCGGTTCGGTTTACAATCCAAAATTTTATGCAACCCGACGCCGGTTGTCAATATCGAACGATGGCTTCCTCTAAAAAGTAAAATGCCTCCATGGCTTGCTCAATAACTATGAAAGATTAGATGACACAAAATGTAGATTTAATCTTTGTAAAAAATCTATTTCTGCTGCATAAATTATAAGAATATAATTTAACAATTTTGAGTCAGGTTTAGAACAACATTTGAACAACACCCGAAAACGGCAATTGCGTAAGCTTTGTTTTTAAGACGTTTATAATAAACGAGAAATAAAAGACCACATCAACCGAATTACGTCTGCTCTTATTTCGAGCTGTCAAATTTTTCTTTTATGTGTACCTTAATATGTACACGGTACCTCGGTGTACACGGTACCAAATGATGTCTCTGACCAGGACCTCCAACTCTTTAGTTTATTCGGAATTGTTTCCCCATGTCTGTGGCGTAGGGCCTGACAATCTGGCTGGAATTCGATGTAAGTGTAGGTCGTAGCGCCACTGTCAAGGCAAACGTATATCCAGATGGACCCGAGATCTAAAACCAGTGTCTTTATTTGCCGAAGTACCGCGACTTCAGGACGGGAGAATGTTGCTCTTGTTGCAAGAAGACGAAGAGACAACAGAAAGTAATAAACCTAGCCTTCAGAAAACCCACAGTTTCGTACGCCATTTAAGATTTCTTGCACTTAATTTCTGTTCATTTTTAAAAATCTTGTACATAAAATAAATGATTTTTTTACGGATGATTTTGTTTTATATTAACCAAAATAATTAAGTTAAAAAAACAGAAAATCTCCTGGCAGCAGATTTACCAGTCATGTTTCTGTGAATTAATCGAAAATATCTGATAAATCTGCTGCCAGAATGTTTCTGGGTTTTTTTTTAAAGTTTTACAGAATATTTTTAACAGTGTATTGTCTGAAAATGGCCGTATTCGGTGTCAATGGCATTTTTTATTTGGACTAGAGTATACAGGTCACACTTCTATGGCATACTATAGCCCCGTTTACACTTGGCCGCGATAAGCGTGACGAACTGGGCACGGTACTAGGCCGCTATAATTTTCAAGAAATTGACCCGTTTACATTACCGGTCTTGGAACCGTGCCAAGCACGCCAAATGTGGGACTCTTCGCAGAAAAGTTAATTTCAGTCCCTAAGCAAGTTACCCGAGTGGTTGATTTTGGTACGTGTAGCTATTTTGACAGAACTGAAGCTGTCAAAGTTCGCGGGAAAAAGGGTCAAGGTTCATTTGGCGCCTGCGCAGTAATCCGTGCTAAGACCTGTTAGCGTTTACACTACGAAAATTTAAAGCGAGTCGTACTTGGCACGGTTCCGAGACCACCTCACTTCAGTGGGCCAGATTGGCACTATACTCAGTACGGCACGCTTGTGTTTGACCCGTTTACACTACAAAAAAAATAACGGTGCTGTACCAGGAACGGTACCTGGCACGCTTAATATTTGTAATGTGAACGGGGTTTATAAGTGCTTATTACCGAGCGACGTTTCGACTAGGCTTTTCTAGTCATTATGATAAAAATGAAAATATAACAGGATAATATATACATGTGCACAACAATATTTAGTTAATCTCCCTCATTACAAGTTCCTTAAGGGAATCTAATTGAATTAAGGATTATAAAGTTAAGCGATAATAAAAACATTTAATACCAATTTAACTGAAAATTAAGACTAATTGATTAATGGGTAAGTTGTTGTGGAGTAAATACATGTACAAAGAAAATGAAATTTGATAAAAAATTTATCATCGACCTCTTTCACTGAAATAAACACAAATAATTAATGAATAGCTTGTCGTGAAGTATTTGCAACGATTTGATCAGGTTTTAATAATGGCATATCTGTATTGTTAACACGTTTTAGACAGAATTCCAACAAGAATATCTCTCCAGACTATCCATTAATTCGGAAAAAAATCCAATAATTAGAAGTAAGGACGGACAAAGTAATCTGCGTTCTCTTTATAATTATATTTTTTTCCGGATTCATTAGACAGAATATATTGACTCAAGGTGATTAGAAAAATAATAATGATTATCACCATCTACTGCAAGTTCGATAGAATGAACTGTGCTTTGGCTTGAGGTGGGGGTACCTTTCTGTAACAGCGGCTTGTTCGGGGTATATTCCCTGTAGGCTGATTATGCCGTACGTCATGTATGGCTTAGTGGTGTAGAGTGTCGCGCTTCGATCTCTAGCTGACCGGTCACCTGGCGTGCGGTCATGGTTTCGATCCCTAGTGTGAGCGTATGTGGCTTGGACACAGGGTCGCCTTCCCAGTGTCATGGTTTATTCTGGGTATTCTGGTTTCCACCCACAGGGAAGACACCCGCTCGTGGGATAAAGGTAATAAAAAATATCGAAACTTTGACAATTTGGCTGTGATATCACACTCAGTGGAAGCGGACGCTAAAATCACAAATACCAACAAACAACTAAGATTGTCATCATATACTCCTACCCCTAGCTATAAAGGGACCTATTGCTTTGTATAAGCCTTATTTAAATAGTTTTTTGAAGGAAATCTCATTATTTTTTGATGTTATGTTGAACCATTAAGGCGTGTCAGTGATAAAATCACAAATACCAACAAACAACTAAGATCGTCATCATATACTTCTACCCCTAGCTATAAAGGGACCAATTGCTTTGTATAAGCCTTATTAGGGTTTCACACTGCGTAGCTTGTGTGAAACACTATTGTTTTTGTTAAAATTATTATTCTTATTATTATTATTATTATTATTATTATTCAGATTCCAATTTGAATAGATCTCAGCAACTACGTGTCGCATCGTTACGATTTCTTCGGTTTTACTGGGAAAGTGGGTGTGACTTAGAGGATAAAGCTATTTTGAACGTTCTGCGACAATGCGAAATGTCCGAAATCACCGAAGTTATCGTTTTTTAAAATATTGCAGTAATTTTAACAATAATCATTGGATTTTAACTTTGGATACATTTTGGCATAGCCTGAGACAGGGCACATAGCTACGCTACTTTCGAATTTTGATTTTCGGCAAATCTTCGAAGATATTAGGCGCCAAATTTCGAAAATTTAAAATTTTACAAAAATTTTTTTTATTTATGAATATTTTTTAGTCGTATTGTGCACAGAATTAAAGAGTCATCTGACTAGTGCAAAAATGTTAAAAAATTTTGTCTCAGTAATTTTCCTTGGCCGCCATTGGCTAATTCAGTTTTTCAGTCCTAGATAAATTTTTTATTGTTCGATTTGTATAAAACAAAATTCATATGCTTCATTGTATCAATTGTCATTTTTTTTATTACCGAAAGTGTTATCTGTCGGCACCGGAAGTGGCATAATTTTACCAAAAACTACAATTTTGACAGTTATTTTCTTATTTCGAAAACAAATATTATTTTTTGGAAAAATTATTTCACTCAAAGAGTGTGGCCTTACAAGGCGCAAAAAATGTAGGAAGCAGTTTTTTTAATTTCGATTTCACTTTCGAGCAAATTCGATTAAGAGGCTAAAAATGGTGTAAAATTGACCTATTTACAACCTATTCAGGCTTTTCAGATTTTAAAATATTTCTTCGTAACTTTTATAAACTTGTAGCTATAATCCATACGAAGAAAATGTATGTTAAAATTCGTTTGTAATATAAGCAGTTACCAAGAAATGGGCAGTTCTGTACAAGTCACCGTTTTCGTTATTTTGCTTGTAAAATAGTCAATTATTATTGGATTTTTATAAAAGTGACATCATTTGATTCAAAAAGCATGTAGCGTCATATCAAGTTGATTACAATTTAAAATTGACACCGGAAGTGACATCATTTGGTCAAAAACTGCATTTTAAACTTTTTAAATCAATGTTTTATTCAACCAAGAATAACTTCATATGTATTAATAATTTTAACTTTTGGTTTAAATTCACATATAAACACAACTCATATGGTCATACAGATATCATAAAATTGTTTCTAACTTGTTCGGTTGCCGAGAAATAGACGGTTTTCTACAGGTCACTTTTGAAGGTTTCGGGGCCATAAAAGTGTCAATTATTATTCGATTTTCATAAACGTTACACTATGTTATACTAATGCCATTTGGAATTTCATACAAGTAATTTAAGATTTTCATTATCACCGGAAGTAACGTCATTTTGGCAAAAACTGTATTTTTAGCCTTCAAAACAGATATTTTAGTCAAATGAGTCTGTTTTGAAATCATTTTCAAATTATGGTATTTGATGCTAATCAACAAATAGAATGAACCCATACGATCATACAGATACCACAAAATGGTTTGTAACTTGTACGGTTGCAGAGAAATAGCAGATTTTCTACAAGTCACTTTTCAAGTTTTTTGGTCTTTAAAAGTGGCAATTATTATTCGATTTACATAAAATTTTCACTATATGATATCGTATGCCATTTCTGATATCATAAGACTAACTGAACATTTTCATTAACACAGGAAGTAATTTAATTTTGTCAAGATCATTTACAAGTAACAAATGTATAAAATGACATGATATTGCTGGATTAATTGGTTGATTCTGCGTCCATTTTATTTGTGTGCAATGTTAATTTGGAAACCTGTTTAGTGGTTTCGTTGGTACCGGAAGTGACATATGTTCAAAGGTAACTTGGCACCGGAAGTGACATGTTTAATTGTAACTTGGCACCAGTGAAACCCGTCATTCCTGCATGCAGGTCTAGTTTAAATAGTTTTTTGAAGGAAATCTCATTATTTTTTGATGTTATGTTGAACCATTAAGGCGTGTCAGTGATCAATAAAACCGATATCTCGTGTATACATTTACTGCACTGATTTGTGCACGTAAAATAACCCTTAACAGTTGGAATTGTCATTACGCGTCGCCCATAGCATCGCTATCCGGATATAATGTATATCAGTCTTCATTAGTCTAGTTGGTGGAGAATCATAGGGCGTTTAACCGCATTCCATCTCATTTGTTTTTATACGCCGACATTTTCATGTGGACGTATATTGTCGTCGCTCCTGTTCGTCCGTCCGTCCGTCCGTCCACAATTGTTTGTGAACCGTCTAGAGGTCACAATTTTTATCCGATTTCAATGAAAAGTAAAATATAGGTTTATCACTCTAAGATGTCAGTTCCTTTCGATATTGGCATGTATCGGACTCTAACTTCATGGGTTATAGTCCCTGATTGTACGAAAAATCACGTTTTTTAGCTTGTGAACAGTGTAGAGGTCACAATTTTGAACCGATCTGGATGAAACTTGAAATGCATGTTTATCACCCAAAGATCTTGGTTGCTTTTAATATTTGCGCTAATCGGATCTTAACTTCCTGAATTATGGCCCCAGATTGTTCGAAAAAATCGCCCTTTTTAGCTTGTGGTCCCTCTGGAGGTCAAAATTGTTATCCGATTATCCGTTTGATTATATCACCGTTCCATGGTAATGAAAGTTGAGTTCGAATTTCGTGAAAATCGGACAAAAATTGACGGACAAAATGGCCGCCGTTTGTACGCGAATAGTGTGAAAATATGTTATATCAAGGTAATGGACCTTATAGAGGTCACAATTTTGAACCAATTTTGATGAAACTTGACATGTATGTTTACAACCCAACGATCGTGGTTCCTTCCGATATTTGCGCCCATCGGATATTTGCGCCCATATCAAGGTTGTGGACCCTATAGAGGTCACAATTTTGATGAAACTTGACGTGTGTTTATAACCCACAGATCTTGGTTCCTTTCGATATTTGCGCCCATCGGATTTTGAACCGATTTTGATGAAACTTGACATGTATGTTTATAACCCAAAGATCTTGGTTCCTTTCGATATTTGCGCCCATCGGATCCTAACTTCCTGAATTATGTCCCCGGTTTATCCGAAAATCGCTTTTGTTAGCTTTTGGTCCCTCTGGAGGTCAAAATTATTATCCGATTTAAAAAAAAAACGTTTGATTATATCACCGTTACATGGTAATGAAGAGCGATTTTGAATTTCGTAAAAATCGGACTAGAATTGACGGACAAAATGGCCGCCGGTTAGTGTGAAAATATGTTATATCAAGGTTGTGGACCCTATAGAGGTCACGATTTTGAACCGATTTTGATGAAACTTGACATGTATGTTTATAACCCACAGATCTTGGTTCCTGTCTATATTTGCGCCCATCGGATCATAACATCTTGAATAATGCCCCCTGATTGTCCGAAAAATAGCTTTTGTTAGCTTGTGGTCCCTCTGGGGGTCAAAATTATTATCCGATTTGCCCATATCGGATCGTAACTTCCTGAATTATGGCCCCTGACTGTACGAAAAATCACCCTCTTTAGCTTGTCTGGAGGTCACAATTATTATCTGATTTAAAAAAAACGTTTGATTATATCACAGTTACACCGTAGTTATGGGTGAGTTTGAATTAAGATTTTCTGATGATTACTTAAAATGCAACAACTCTTGTTGACTGCCCAGACGATTTGGCTGCTGTGTGGGCGTATGTTTCGTTGTCCGGCAACCTATTTTTCTGTTTTGTTGTCATCATAACCTCAGCTGATGTAGAAAAAAAGAAATGTTAAACCCCATTTTATTTCATCAGTTAAACCTTATAACCGCATATCCGAAACGGAAAAAGCATCCATTGGACGATTTGTTCCGTCAGTAACGTATATAAATAGAGAATCTCCTGCGAATCGTTTTTGATATCAAAGTTTTGATATCAAAAAAGACGAGCTGGAGATTTTATTTATCACCCAATCCTTTCGTACATGCACAAATAATAAATATAATTCTTTGGTATATAGATTCCAATTTAACTGAACCTGATTACATTACATTTTTGGACAGCAGTTTACCTATTGCAAAGACCTATATATTGACCCAGTAATTTATTTAAATTAACTAATCAAATGCATGTAAAGCGATATCTCCTAAGGATATATAGCAGTACGTTATGTAATTTATCACTCAAGCGATATCAACTGTTGAATGTGTTTTGGGGTGATAAATAGAGAATCTCCTACGAGTGTTTTTTATATCAAAATATTAACGTATGTTGATAAAGTAAAACATAACGCTAACGCTACAATATACGTCCACATTCCTGCTTTGATTGATATGGTACTTTGTCAAGAAGGCTAGGCCTTGAGGGTCGTACACCAACATCAATAGTTGCCGTCCTTAGAGTATAAAGAATAAGTATACCAAGATAATCCATACAGAATTGTGCCGTCATAACGATAAAGGCAAAAAGTGGGCGTGGCCCTGCCCCCTGGGGATCGGGACATTCATCAAAATCAATAGTGGACGCCCTCAGGCTATAAGGAATACATAAGCCAAGTATCAAGTTGATTCATTCAGAATTGCGGCCTGTAAACGACAAACACAAAAATTGGGCGTGTCTTGCCTGTGTGAGTCGGGACATACAGTTGACGTCCTTAGGCTATATGGAATACATATCCCAAGTTTAAAGACGGTCAATTAAGAATCGTGGCCTGTAGACAACACACACAGACACGAAGTAAAAATGGGCATGGCTCTGCCCCTGGGGGGTTAGGAAATCACCAAAAACAATAGGGGTCATCTTTAGGGTAAAAGGAATAGGTTTGTAAAGTTTTAAAAGGATCTGTTAAGAATTGCATCCTGTAGGCGAACACAAGACACAAAAGCATTGGGCGTGGCTCTGTCCCAGGGGGTCCGGCATGCACCAAAAATAATAGTGGTCAGCCTTAGGGTATAAGGAATAAGTATAAAAAAAAGTTTTCAAGACGATCGATAAAGAATAATAATTGTGGCCTGTAGGTGACACACAGACAAAATAAAATTGTCGTGCATGCACCAAAAACAATAGGGATCTTCCTTAAGGTACCAAGAATAAGTATTCAAAGTTTCAAGATGATACATTAAAAAATGCAGCCTGTAGACGACAGACAAACAAATACAAGAAATGGGTATTGCTGTCCCACGGGGGTCGGGCATGCACCCAAAACAAAAGGGATCATCCTTAGGGTATAAGGAATAAGTATTTTAAGTTTCAAGATGACCGATTAAGAATTGTGGCCTGTAGGCGACACACAAAAAGAAAATGGGCGTGACTCTCCTCCTGGGGGTTGGGCATGCACCCCAAATGATAGGAATGTTCCTTAGGGTACAATGAATAAGCCTTCAAAGTTTCAAGATGATACGTTAAGAAATGTGGCTTGTAGACGACAAACAAATAAATACAAGGAATGGGCGTGGCTCTGCCATTGGGGGTCGGGCATGCACCAAAAAACAATACGGATCATCCTTAGGGTGTAAAGAGTAAGTATACAAAGTTTTAAGAAAATCCAGTTAGAATTGCTGCCTGTAGGCGACACACAGACACACAAAAAGAAAATGGGCGTGCCTCTGCCCCTGGGGGTTGGGCATGCACCCCAAACGATAGGGATCATCCTTAAACTATAAAGAGTAAGTATGCAAATTTTGAAGAAAATCCAGCAAGAATTGCGCCCTTTAGGCGACTCAAAGACACACAAAAGAAAATGGGCATGCACACCAAACGACAGGGATGTTCCTTAGGGTACAGCGAATGTGTATGCAAAGTTTCAAAATTATAAGTTAAGAAATGTGGCCAGTAGACGACAAACAAACACATACTAGAAATGGGCGTGGCTCTGCCCCTGGGGGTCGGGCATGCACCAAAAACAATAGAGATCTTCCTTAGGGTATAAGAAATACGTATACAAAGTTTGAAGAAAATCCAGTAAGAATTGCGCCCTGTAGGCGACACAAAGACACACGAAAAGAAAATGGGCGTGGCTCTGTCCCTGGGGGTTGGGCATGCACCCCCAAATGATAGGGTTTTTCCTTAGGGTACAAAGAATGTGTATGCAAAGTTTCGAGATTATAAGTTAAGAAATGTGGCCTGTAGACGACAAACAAACAAATACTAAAAATGGGCGTGGCTCTGCCCCTGGGGGTCGGGCATGCACCAAAAACAATAGGGATCTTCCTTGGAGTATAAGGAATAAGTATACCAAGTTTGAAGAAAATCCATGAAGAATTGCGCCCTGTAGGCGAACCACAGACACACACACACACACACAGACAGGGGCGACGGCATAATACGTTCAATTTATGAATGTGGACGTATAAAAACGAGGCTATCACCCAATCCTTTTTACATGCACAAATAAATAAATATAATTCTTTGGTATAGATTTCACTTGTACTGAATCTAATTACATTACAGCGTAGTGATACATAATTTTTTGACAGCAGTTTGGCTATTGCAAAGTCCTATATTTCATTCAAGGTCAATAAAAAGTCACTTTTTATTTAAAATAAGTGCTTTCTTTAAAATAAAAGAAAGTAGTTTCTTTTTGATAGACCTATCAAATTCATGTGAAGCGATAGTAGTAGATTATGTAATTTATCACACAACCGATATATACTGTCAAATGTGTTATTGGGTGACAATATGTATTACCTGTCACTGACTTTGTTTATCACGCCTTAATTGGTTCCACCTTCTAGTAGATCTATATTATAGTTTATTATTTTAACTGTCTTCTAGTCAAAGCATCACTGATTATCAGGTGCGGATCCAGGATTTTTTGCAGGGGGGGGGGGGGTCTAGGTTTGATAATTGCTTAAGTAATTGCGCTCAACCGATAATTTGGTAAATTAGATTCAATTTGCTTCATTCTGACGTATTTCCGGAAGGTAAATTCCAAAATAACAGGTCTAAATCGCCAATAAAATCGCATAAAAATTTTTTTCAAGTCTGAGCAGGGGGGGGGGGCGGACCCCCTGGACCCCCCCCCCCCCCTCTGGATCCGCGCCTGATTATTCGTCTAGTTCCGCCTTTCAGTGTTATATATAAATCTCGACTTGATAAAACTTATGTAGAAGTGGTCCGAGATAATTATAATTGATCAGGATCTTTTTCTGAATCAATTTTTTCTTGTTATGACCATATAATTGGCGGATTTTCCGTATAAATTAGGAGTATTCTAGTGAATGCTTGTCTTTGCTTAGAAACATAGAAACACACTTGTGTTAACTTTCAATCCGCAGGTAATATATTTTATATTTATTTTAAATGAATAAATGAATGAATGAAATGTTATTGAAATATGCCAATTCTCTAATCTTTGACATAATGGACGCAAATAGATCGAAACGCATAATAATGAAATATAAATGTATATACATTTAATCGTTTCTATTTTTACTGTCATTTCTAATGAATGGTTTTCTCCTGTGTGATATTTAAGCTTCGTTCCTTACAAGTCACTTCATTGCAAACGGCGCTTGAACGCAGTCTGGCACGCGATTGTGTTTGAAATGTCGAAGACTGTGGACGATGTTGACTAAGCGACTTGCCCCCTTTGAATCGCACGTCAGCACCAACCGGGATATATTGGCTACAAATTACAATCCGACTATGAAACGACTATCAGTCAGTATCAGGTCATACAAATCGCAGTGTAATGTTTGATTAGAGCTTATCCTACTACTCACTGCTGTTAAGAAAGCAAATTCTTGTTCGAAATTATGACTGGTCAATGGTTCGTTTAACAACCAATAGCTAACTGGACCAAATATGTTTTCATAACGTAACGTCATGACAAATTTAATGTGCCCAATTAACCAGTGCATAACAAAATATTGCAGAAAAGGGAATTGCTAGAACAACACTTTCATCGTTTTTAATACCTTAAATCACAGTCTAGAGTTTGAGGGAAGACTAAAATTAAACGAAGGTATGTCATGTTGCTGTACTTCGGATAGATGTGATTGAATGGGAATAATAAACACACTCCCTCAGAAGCGCAAGTATCAGAAGCTTATCCAGCAATGGACATAGAGGGGTGTCTCAGGCCATATATGCTTCATGAATATGGTATCAGACGTGATGGTGGACTAATCAGTATGGCGGAGGGCCACTCAGTAACACGACGAATAACTAACCAAGCAGTCCCTGATTCTAT
Source organism: Patella caerulea (assembly GCA_036850965.1). NCBI lineage: Eukaryota > Metazoa > Mollusca > Gastropoda > Patellidae > Patella > Patella caerulea. The sequence goes on along the minus strand of JAZGQO010000011.1, from coordinate 61,930,224 downwards.
CTCGATGTTTCCTGGTTGTCAGTGGTGAAAGACGGATAGCCTTGCATTGAACAACGTCTAGAAATTCGGATTAGGCATATGACGACGGCCATACAGTATTCTATGAGGTCAATTTTGCTCGGACACTGGCACTACCGCCTACTGTTATATAGAATTCCAGCTGTCAAGGGATCTTTTACTGTCATCACTGACGCGAATGAAAACGGACATACGTCATCCAGTGTGCTATGAGGGAATTTTTGCCCAGACAGCTGGCACTACGGACTACTTTTATATCCAATCTCATCTGTTATTGGATCTTTTACCTACACAGGGCCTCGGTTTTCTTCTCCTGCCCTTCATCACTGACAAGAGGAACCACGCCTCAAAAAATGTATGAAACTTCTTTGCCAATGCAGGGATCGAAGGCGACGTGAAGTTAACTTTTGGTTCGTTGTTCGGTAAAGGCAGTTTAGTAGTTTAATTGGTTCGCAAATCTGAAACATGATAGAAAAAGAAGCTGTTAGAGCCCTTTTCCCAGGACCCGAACGTATTCCGTACAAAGTGTCTTTATTATATCACTAATTCCGTATCTGGTGATTAACGAACAACAAACTAGCTCGTTGTTCGCCAAACTAGCTCGTTGTTTGGATAGAAAAAGGGGTTGTTAGAATCTTTTTCCCCAAGACTTAGAAGTTTTATAATCCAATTGAGTCAATAAAACCCACCCGGCGTATTCCTTACAAAAGTTCCTTATTGTATTATTAATTCCATATCTGATGAATAACGAACATCAAACCAGCTCGTTCGTTATTCGCGAATACCGAACAACAAACTGGCTCGTTGTTCGCCAATATGAAACAGCTCTTTCTTCGGACAGAAAGAGAAGTTGTTACAATCTATTTCCCAATACCGTGAAGTTTTATAATCCAATTAGGCTCTTGAAAACCCACCCGCGGTGTATTCACCACCACAATTCTTTTATTATATTACTAATTCCATATCTGGTGAACAATAAACGAACAAACAGGCTCATTGTTCGTTGTTCGCCAATATGAAACAGGTCGTTGTTCGGGTATAAACAGAGGTTGATAAAATTCTTTTCCCAAAACTTTGAAGTTTTATAATCCGATTAATCCTCTACGGGCATATTCTGGCCTAGTGGTCTAGAGTGCCGCGCTTCGACCTCTAGCTGGCCGGTCACCTCTGGCTTTGGGCTGTGGTTTCGAGCCCTGGTGTGAGCGTATGTGGCATGGCGATAGGGGCGCCTTCTCAACCTCGTGGCTTTCCTCCGGGCACTCCGGTTTCCTCCCACTGCTAAAAGACTCCTACGCGCAAGCGAATTATTAAAAATAAAATTAAACCATGTGTTAGTCCCGAAATGACCTAGTTTGTGTTGAGTGGACGTTAAACCCCATTTCTCTCTCTCTCCCACAAACGTTCCTTTATTATTATATTAATAATTTCATATCTGATGAATACCGAACAACAAACCAGCTCGTTGTTCGTTATTCGCGAATACCGAACAATAAATTGGCTTGTTATTCGTTATTCGCCAATACCGAACAACGAACATGCTAACTTCACGTTGCTGTGGGATGAAACACCCGTTTAGCAAGCAAGCGTCTTACCCACTTAGCCGGATTGGTCCTGTATCGCCAGCTTATGGAGTGTTTATGTCTCAGCTAACGCGTTACGCGAGAGCTTGTTATTTTTATTCTGATTTTTTAAGTAGATCGAGACATTTGTCAACTAAGCTTCAACTACAAGGATACTTGCGCACTAAATTATAAAATCCTTTAAAAAGTTTTATGGCCGTCATATTGACTTGATTGTTAAATATAACATGTCTCTCTCAGCTATTATTCTAGACATATTTAATTGACGCGTAACCTACTATTTACTATCTCTCTGATTATGTCTACTACATCGCTAACACTGTTCTTCGCGTGCATTTTGCATACTGATAGTCCATTGGCCAATCACGCTATTTTACCGAGATTTCGACTAATAGTTTGGATGCAGCTATGGCGGGTGTGGCGCCAGGCATGGTAAGCTTACTCTTCTAGACACCTGTTACCACTGTTTGTCGTGTATTTTGTAAAAGATGAACAGTCCATTTGCTGATTACACTATTTTGCCTCGACCGTTTTTTTAGGACTTCGAATTTTGACTAATGGTTTGGATTGTTCGTACTTGGTTTTATTTTATCTTAACAGAACCCTTGTCAGTTGGTGGAAATAGTGCATCTATTTCGGGAACAAACTCATTTTAACTTTTTTTATAGAAATTTATCGAATGACAATACTTTCACACTAATATATTTATCTTTTAGGAATGAACACGACCGAGAGCAATGATTTCATTGCAGAAACAACTGAAGCTGCATTACGATTTTACTCGAAGCAAAGAAAAGAATATTATGTTTTTACGGTTGAAGAAATGGAGACATGGCGTTTCACATTCTATTGTTTCGTGTTGCCCATAACCATCGCCATTGGTTTTGCTGGAAATATCAGCAGTTTTGTAGTCCTAAACCGGAAAGCACTGCGCTCAACACAGACACTGGTTCTTCTTGCACTCACGTTTACTGATACCGCAAATGTGTTGTCGGCGCTGTGGTTTTGCGTAACGTTCACTGCAAAATATTTCTATCGAGAGGAAATGGAAAATCTCTTGAATTTACTTTATCCCTATTTTGGGTCTTTCTTTTATGTCATTTGGGGTCGAATTTCGAGTTTGTTGGTTGCTGTGATCAGCGTGGAGCGTTGCATCATAGTGATTGCCCCTCTCCGGGCAAAGATCATCTGGACCAGAAAGGTCGCTATGGTCTGCATTGCCATCAGCTATGTATTGCCGTTAATCGTACTCACTCCAAACCTGTTGGAATACAAATCGGTAAGAATATATGAACAAAATTTAACGGATTATAAAATTGGTCTGCGTCTCACTGAACTTGGACAAGATCGAGATTTTTACGATAAAGTTTTCAATGTTGGTGTTGCGGTTCTGCGATACATGCCTACTCTGGTCGTAATGTGTGCAAACATTGCTATCAGTATCGGCTTGTGGTACCATACCGCACAGCGAAGAAAACTTACAGAAGGAGCAGTATGCAAGATGTCGTCTAGTGACCTACAGATTACAAAAACGCTTCTGATCATATCACTTGTATTCTTCTTCACCACGACGCCTGGCACTCTCGTCCTCCTAATCCAAAACGTCGATCCGGAATATAACTTCCCGTTTTACCGTAACAACGCCTATGTCGCAGCATTCATTGTCTCTTACTGGTTGGAAATTCTGAATTCTTCTATTAATTTCATCATTTATATTATTTCAAACAAAAGATTCCGAAGGGAGTATAAAGAATTACTATCGTGCTATTCCCAGAAGATGCCTCCACAGGCCTCCAAATACAGTTCAAAGACGATCAGTTTATCAACATTACCAACAAGTGAAAACAAGTCAACAAGTGAAAATCTAGGGTAGAAATGCTCAGCCATTTCTTTGATGCCACTATGTCGGCTGGGTGTCATTAGTCCGATTAGTCCACGAGTTATGGTTATTGTTGTTGTAGAACCGTTTCTTGTCTTTGTCAAGTCTTAATCGTTCTGTGATTCGTGTGGTATGACATGTCATCAAAACAGCTCCCGTAGGATTTGTATGCTGAAATTTAATTTTTTGTTGTTTTGGGGTTGATGAGGGACAAAGCTACCCAAAAATGTTGGGGTTCAAATTTTCCAACCCCTTAATCCTACTGAGAGGGGCATGGTTGAAATCGGGACCTGGCTATCTCCGCCAATAATTGTTGGATTTTCATGTTCTGAAGTGTTTTTCATGCCGATCCCATCTATGAAACACTTTTAAGCGAATGGAAGTATTTTTCATTGACTTCCAGTTGAGAATACCAATTTCCGGTGTCAAACTCGGATTGATTTCAGCCAATAATCTTTGGATTTACATGATCTGACGTTCATTCTTGCTTTTTTTCATCATGACAATCCCATCTATGATCTGGAAGTAGTTTCCATTGACTTCCGGTGGTAATTACCAATTTTCGGTGTAAAACGGAGGTAGTTTCCATTGACTTCCGGTGGTAAATACCAATTGGAAGTAATAATTTCCGGTGAAATCTATCGGGCAGTCTGAAGCATGGTATATGTTTCATGCAGTCACTTTTGGGTCATTCGAAGGCTCTGTCCGGAAATTCAAGACAAGTTTGACGTTTGTGGCAAGCAAACAATATGAGAAACAAAAAGAAATCATAATAACCCAGAAACGAAAACAACGAAATTCTTATCATTGAATGCGCAGTTCACTACATCAGTGATGCATCATCCTTATCCACTTGCACACCCCTGGTCATATTGGTACGCCCCCTTTAAAAACCCTTGTACAAAGATTACAAGGTCGACTATTATTCCGGAAACTGCACCGCCGCGTGTAGCCTGTTTTACAAACACTTTCTGTTAGTTCACTTAAAGCATGGGGGTCAGACAGAGAGAGACTCTGCGTAGGAACATACATGCCTTTGTCCAACTACTAGCCACTTTGTTCAATGGCACGAAGGTTAGGAGATCTCGTCAAGTACGACCAATTCAGTAATTATCACACCTTAGAAAAGTTCTTTATTGGTTCGACTCTATCAAGGTATGCACAAACGCATATTTTTGGGTGGTGCCCATAAACTTTACCTCAGTCAGCCTTGCCAGTTGTGACTTCCAATGGCACGTAATCGTTTGATTACATGTATCTATCTGTATTTTGCGACCACGGCAGTGAAGCCTTCAGACGACCTCGAGATACAAGGTCTAGTAGAACTGTAAGCGACAGCTGCAAGGAGGTTTTAGTGTGTCATCCTATTCATGTGTGACCAAATATAACGCGTCCTTAGTGGTATTCAACCAGCATGGAGTAGATTTGCTTTATGAATGCCTCTTGAAGGCCAGATAGTTTCTGCATGATTGATGTTTTCTCCATACCCTGGCCCACTGTCATTGCATAAAATGATGAGTTCATCGGATGATGTAGCCTGTGCTGTATCAACCAGTATATGACACTAGTTGAGCCTTTGCTCCTCAACAGCATAGCCCAGCCTGTTTGATGCACCAAAGTCTGTACCACACATGATCTCATCATTGAGAATCTCTTAGATCTTGCATCTGTAGCTATTGGCGGGAGGTACGTGTTTGGTCACGGATACCCTCACAATTCTCATGGGGTTTGTCTCACGTGGTCGTCATGGTATTCGCAGACATCTTTGGTTTGTAACCGAGAAAGCCACGAAACGCAGAGATCTAGAGTTAGATATGATCCAGCAAGTGCGTGGCATTGGAAGTGTGGACATCACAAAGAAAACAAGCTTGATGATGACCCCGTTATCGGCTGTTTTAAGAAGGTTGGAGAACTATCATCTTAGTTGAGTTGATGAAGGGTGACTTGCCTACGCAGATCAAGGAAGTGGAAATTCTACTCTTCATCTGTTCCCTTAAACCTACCAATACTTAAATGGCAATTGTTCATTTCAGAAAACTAGGGAGAGAGAGAGAAATGCTTTTACTGACCCGTGCTGACTGTCACCCCATATCACAGGAGCAAAGTACACCACGATACACGACAAGTCGAACCTAACCAGGTCCCTAAACCTTCCTGCTAACGAAGGCGGTTGGCAGATGGACAAAAGCATTTTTGTTCCTATGCCGAATCTTTTTGCATGCTCATCGTGCTGTATTGAACTCACAAGATGTTGTAAAAAGCTGCCTTATACATCTTTCTGCAAGTGTTTTGATAGGGACCGTACCAATATTCTTAGGGGTGTGCAAGAGGACGAAGATGTTGAATAACTGATTCATTTATTTCCAAGATAGCATCTTTTTGTTTCGTTTCTGGCGAATTCTGCCTTAATATGCTTTGTTAAGATTCTTTTTGTTTTTGATATTAAACTTGTTACAAATCTCAAAGTGTCTTGAATCTATTGACAAAACATTCCAGTTACCCATGCTTCAAAAGACACAAAAATTGGCATTCCCCATGGCCACAGAATTCAATGAATACTACTCCCATTTGCTTTAAGTGTATCATAGATGGGATCGACATAAGGCCAAAATCCCAGAATGAACTTCAGATTATGAAAATCCAACCATTCTTGGCAGAGAAAGCCATGGACTCAGTGGAAAAATTGAAACCCAGAAATTGGTATTTCCCACCGGAAGTCAATGCAAAATACTTCAAGTCGTTTTAAATGTGGTATAATAGATGGAATTGGCATGATGAAAATACACGAGCATTGGCGGAGATAGTCATAATCTCGTTCATAGGGGTCCCGATTTTAAAAATGACCCTACCAGTAGGGGGGGGGGGCAAGGGTTCGGAAAATTCGAACCCCGCCATTTTTGGGATAGATTGGTCTCCAATCGGTTGTAAGCGTTATTTAATCAGCTTTCAGTCACTGTTTAATGAGAAATATCTTTGATTCAAAAACACAAAAAAAATGCACATCGTATCTTGTTGATGTATTTCATACATTAAAACAACAAAATTTTATAGGAGGCTATAATTTAGTTAAAACAAAGTGAAGAATTTAAAGTAAATTCGCAATTTAAGTCTGATAATGTTTTGTGAAACCGTAAACTGATAATCGTCGTTTTGACACTACTATGGACACCCACCATGGAATCGGCCAGTTAGTACTTAGTATGACCTAATTACGATAACTGTATTTTCAAGGTTACTTTTGTTTACAATATTTGGAAAACAAAAATAACCCAATGTTGTTTAGTGTGTGGGGGAGGGGGCATTTTATTACTACCACACTAGATGTAGGAATTTTCTGTTAAAACAATATACCGATAGTGTGATATAGAATATTACCTCTTATTAAAAATATTTGCAGCCAATGCCATGACGTTTTGTTTACATACCAGATAATTTGTTTGTTTTTTTTTTTCTGTTACCGATAGTGGCGAATTCGATACCTATACTGCCCGAGAAAGTACATCGGAATTTTCCGGCGTGATTTCCCCTTGTTGAGTCGTTCGGTGGTACGGAAAACCGAGGATCAGTGTATACATTGGCGTGCATGTAAAATACCCCTTGGCAGTTGGAATTCGATATAAAAGTAGACCATAATACCGCTGCCCGAGCAAAGTTTCCCTTCATAGCACACTGTATAGCCCTCAGTAGCCCAATCGGAGAAGAACAGTGGGACATTAAACACCATTTCAGTTCTTTTACCGATTTTCTTGTTTGCAATTCTTGAATACCTATACCAGAGTGGTTTCCCTTTGTTAGTAATGTAGGACGAAGGGGTGGGGGGGGGCTTGCATAAAACAATGATTCCGATTACACATTGGTGTGCACGTGAAAGAACAATCGACTGTTAGAATTCGACATAAAAGAGTAGGCCGTGGCACTTCAGTCTGGGCAAACTCCCCCCGCCCCCGGTCAGCCCCAGTTGATTTTCATTTTTGTTTGCTTTGTTGCTGTTGTAGTTCACGTGTCTGCTCTTTAATAGATGATATAAACATGATTTTCGCATTGTCCCCGCCCAAGCAATCCAAGGTTGCAACATATTACCCTTTGCTCGAATGTGTAACCACCCACCCCCTCCCCCACCCTCGACAAAATCCTGGATCCGGGGCTGCCTTTACCTCTGTGGTTGGCCGAAAAAGTTCCGGACCGGCAGACTTGACAGTTGGATTTCTTTTAAGAGTAGGCCGTAACGCCTCTATCCGGGAGAATATTCCTTCACAACATATATCATGGTTAAATATAATAGACTTCATTAGACCAGTCAGTCCAATACAGCAGGACGTCAAACAACATAATTCCATTTCAACATTTTGACTAATACGAAATACTAAGGCCTATTAGTGCTGGTGGCACTATAGCCCTGTGAATAAAACGATGGGTCACGAACCAGATCCCGGGTCAGGGGTGTTGCAGAGTGGAAGAAGAACGTCTTGACATGGGAAGACAACCCGAGGTACCGTCATAGGCATACGAGCCAGGGCTACTTGGCAAAATTAAGTGCCCGAAATCTAATAAAACATCAATATTACAGGCTGGTAAAGCAGGAAAACGCGTTTGCGGCTGTCAAATATTACAAACTTTTCTTTAATAGTAAGTGCAGGGGGACCGCACTACACGAAAAACAAAAACCTGTAAGATTGACCTGCGGAAAATATCAAATCAAGTGAATGGATCCGGGGGCCAGCCGTAAGCGTCCACTGCGCTGTAGGGTCCTCACAAGGTCAGTTCCGCTGTCTGTAAACCCGAAAATATTTCGGGCATTTCTAGTTTTGCTTTGTTATCGAGTTCTAATATAACACTTATTTTACTTTTCTTTTAATTGAATACTACGAATTTGTACTGAGTTGACTATGGACTAAAAAAAATTTCTCCGAACGGTCCCGTCTTCATGGACTGTAAACGATTGATTGAGATTCGAGTCAGCCACCTTAATAAGGCTATATTTTAGACAACTTTGAAGTTACTTTGTTCACGGGCTGAAATAGCAGGGAAACGTGTTTGCAGCCGTCAATTATTCCAAAATTTTCTTTTGGCTGGGGGGGGGGGGCACAAGGAAGACCAACACAGCACTCTGTAAATCCGAAATTTTTTCGGGCATTTCGGTGTCTGCCCCCCTAACCGCTTATGGGTACCGTTTTCACATGCAGATAGAAGAAGTGTGCAAATACCGTTGTCCGGACAAAATTCCCCTCGTGGTATACAGTATGACATATGCCCGTCTTCACTATCTGGGTTGATGACGAAAAGTTGGATGTTAAACCCCTTGTCCTACATCCTGTGAATTAACTACTGAAAATAAATTATCTCCCTTTAAACAGTTTTATTGCTGAATGGCCAACACGGTTGTTAATTTTAACCGAAAAAAGATTGCCACCATGGACGATACGGTCCCCAATAATATGAAGGCGCAGCTGACGTTGTCGTAGTTGTAGTCGTTGGTGTAATATAATCATGGATGCTATAGGCGTACGCTTTCAATCCTTTGAGTGTATCTTGAGCAATTTCTGGTATTTTTGATTCCGACAGGATAAAACCGTTGAATGCACTGGATGAAGGTGGCAACTCGACTGTATAGGAATAGGGTATGCCAGCCACTGCCTTGGCATAATCATCCGAACCTCCAGCTGCAACATCTACAAAAATATGATCAGATGAATTACTGTATTATTATGCAGAAATAACAAAACAAATAAACACGGACACCAATGATAAAAGTAACTATCAAATCATCTGTTTATAAACTGCATATTATAAATACATTTGACAACCAGAAAAATGTACTCGGAAGTTTACACGTTAGGATGGTGGCCGCGGTGGCGCATGTGTGGCTGATGGGGAAAGTTGATCTAGTCCTTCGGATGGGTCGTTCATATATTCACATGCATACAAAACAACTCAAATAAATTAACCAGCTGTCCGTCGCAAGCAAGTGGAGTATTGGCACAGAATGATTTTCCAGGCTAACGCTGGATGTAGAGCTTCACAACGAACTGCATCTGATCATTAGGATGGAACAATAAACCGGGGCCACATGTATACATTGGTATGCACGTAAATGAATCTTTGGAAGTTGGAATTCAATAAAATGCCACTGTCTGTACAAAAATTATCGTACAGAAACTCGATTTCATTTCATTTGGAAAGTTGTTTTTTTTTTTACCAAAGCACGCAATTTGAATTTAGTAAAAACATGCACATTTTGGGGCAAAGCAGCGATGTCTGTATCTAACACTTTTTTTAACTTACATAAGACTTTAGCAGAGGCACCGATGGTATATTGTTTACTCATAGCATTGACTGAAGTTCTGGCAATAGCTCTCTGAAAATAAAACAAAGAGTAATCGCATTGTGCGTATACGAACATCCTGATAAGTAATAGTTATTAGCACACTTTCCGAGGTGTATCGGGGGCTTAGCCGAGGCGGAGCCGAGGCGGCCCACGACCAAAACTGTCCTGATATTCACCGATACACCGAGGAAAGGTGCTAATAAGTTACTTACATCACATTTCTATCGAGTATTGTGAAGCAAAATGTGAAAAATAGTATTTATTATCGAGTCGTTTCAACCGAAAATTTCAGCTCTTTTATTTATCCGTTTCTGTGCCTCATGTTACATTTCATGGTAGTATTTACACGTGCGTCTTGTTGTGAAACCCCGAGCGTGAAACAGCCACGTGTTTGTTTAGACCACATCGTCAAAACAATTTGTCTATGGCGTAGAGGACTGCGATGATATTAAATGTAGTGTAAAGGAAATTCGGAACGTGGGTCGTTCCTGGTGAAAGTATGCATCGGCGCATAGTTCGTCCGTTGAAATTTAATTGTAATGAAATTTATAACTTTCTGGGCGTTTTTTTATATCCTGCTTATTTTCAAGGCTTGTGAAGTGTCTAGCAAGAGAATCACAATTAGTTAAAATAATTATTCAATATTCTCATTTATATGTTTTGCATAATAAATCAAGCCAAATTATGGAATAGATGCCAATTTATATGTGTAATAATTGCTTTTTGTAATATGTTGTTATGTTGATTTTATGTCATTGCATATATTTTTGCACTGCCATGTAGTTCCTACCGGGTTGTTTTGTTACTATGATTTTGATTAGTTGTCTCATGTACCTTAGCCTAGTGCAGTATGAAACAAGTAGTTATCATTGCGATCTGGGTCGGACTAAACGTCCGCTTCTTATTGCTTGATAAGTTTCTTAAACGGTGTGAAAGTATCCGTGTATAAAAAGTGTACTGTTCATTTCTGATACACGGCTACTTTTACGCATGTATTGGAAATGAACAGGACAGTTTCATCAAAGGTTGCCATTGGCAACGAGTAGAAGTGGGATGTAAAAAATATTACACTCCCGCATTGCAGAAAAAAATCAACAGATCTAAATAATCGTCCACTTTTGTTGTCCGTTCGTCTTGAATTAGTTCTGAAATGAGGGTTGTTCATATACGTCCATATTGGAAGTCAGGGAGGGAAGGCTAGTAAGTAAGCACAGTCTCATATATTCTGCCTCTACTCTGAATGGCCGCCATATCCGAAATTTCAAATACTCCGCTTCACACATATGTAGTACACTGTACGCCACGGCTAAATATTAAAGTAGCTAAATCGCTAACATTTGAGGCCTAGAAATTGACACAAGTGGGTTGCAACGCATATAATACAATAATATGAATGTATATAAACTGTTTTACTCTTATTTCAATTCAGTTATGTTCGGCGAAATAAGCCAGCAGTGTCAATTGAATGAAAATTTCTAGCGTCTAGTTATTCAAGTCTACATGCGCCGTTTGGTTTGGCGCAATGTCTCTGGCCTCGTTCCTCGAGTCTCTTGGATATCAGAAGCCCATCTTTTGTTGAAGATTTTGGATGATACCGAGTTAGAGACTTAGCTACTTTAACAATATTTTTACGATTAATTTATTTATAAGTGTAATAAATATTTCTGGAAATTATCGAAGTATACTTAATGTATTCGACTAAAATTTACTTAGTGCCTGTTCGCCCACTGCTGTCTGGCACGTCAAAGACCTAAGTGATGTCGACGGCAGCGTAACCCAAGAGCAGCCAGGCGCCTTATATAAGGAATGTTTGAGGGTCGATCTGACGTTGCCGTGTTCCAACAGTTTCCCTGGCAATAACAGTAGATGACTGGAACCTGGTAGGCAGATGCGAATGTCGGATGTGGCGATCTTGAGCAGCAGTTGGTACATGTGGCGATCCAGGTCGGGATCGATCGGCAATTCTTTCAGTGGCGAAGAACAATGGTCGATGGGTGGACATTAATGTGTCTAGCGGCGGCTATCCTTGACACCTCCTGATACACACTGCTAATAGCTCTGTTCCTGGTTTCTTGTGTAAGGCGTGGCATTTTTCCGCAGTGAATTTTGATATGTATTTAAAGGGACAGAGGGGATGGAATGCACGTGCAAAACGTGTGATATGGGACTGCTTAAAATCGTGAAAAAAAGACAAGTGTTGCGTTTAAACGAACAAATTTCATTGCCGAGAAATGATGTTGGGTTCAGGCCCAGAACTCCACAAAAAGAGACCCATCACAAGTTTCACCCATGTGCCATAGGAAAAGAAACCCCAAGAAGACATTTAACAGAAATATTTCACGAATTAGGCATTGCGTTTTTAATGACTTTCAGTGCATAAAGGCATCAATAAGATTTTTTTTTAAATGTATATAATATATCTAAACTTACCAGTTTATTATCATCCACTGCCGTGGCTGTATCCGAGAAACCCCAGGGATATAACCAGTATAAACCATAAGAATGAAGAGTTAAATAACCTTTTAAATCTGGTTTCTTTGACAACATAAAATTTCTCAAATTTCTACTCTCAGGTTCTGAGAATTTGAAAGCACCGGAAAAAAGATCCGAGCAAGGCTGGCTCGATCCCCCTGCAGCTGCAATAAAAAAAACTTTTCATTTCTTAGAGGCACTTCATTCATTCACTTATTTATTCACTTGACTAAGGGGAAGGATCGCCTAACCTCGTGGGTTTTCTCCGAATTATTATAACAATATTAAACTCTCTCTCTCTCTCTCTCTCTCTCTCTCTCTCTCTCTTCCTCTCTCTCTCTCTGTATTTGTTATTTATTTATTTATTTCATCTATTACTTTATCCTTATTTTTATATTTAAATGGACCTACCAGGATTCCACTCGTAACCAAAATTTCGGTTTATATCAACACCAATACAGTGACTATTAGCCGCACGACTTCGATTCTTTCTCCATAATCTGTTACTAGTCTATAATATATGATTACAACCTGTTACTAGTCTACAAAATATAAGTACAATATCTGTTTCTCATCTGTTACTAGTCTACAACATATGATTATAATCTGTTATTACTAGTCTACATAAATACAACATATGATTATAAATTATAATCTGTTGATTATAATCTGTTACTAGTCTATAATATAAAGACAGGCTGACACTTGCACGATTCCGTGGCACGCATTGGCACGACTCGAGTCGGCACGACACCGTCCGATTTGCGCAAAGTCGTCGTGCCAGTGCGGGAAGTGCGTAAACAATGCGCAAATATGCGCAAACTATGCGTGAACTCGTCGTGCCAGTTCGTGTCAATGTGGACACTGATGGGCACGGCAAAATCGTGCCCAAAAGTTGTGCACGTGTCAGTCTGGCTTTAGATTATTATCTCTTACTAGTCTACAATATAGGATTACTGTTACTAGCCTACGTAAATACAATATATGATTATAATCGGTTACTAGTCCACAATATATGATTTTAATCTGTTACTAGTATACAATATAAGATTATGTAAGGGTTATCAACTGAGACAGAGGGGTTCAAGTTAGATGAACACCCGAGCTCGTGCAAAGTTGTACACTGAGAACGCGCAGCGTTCGAAGTGTTCAATGCACGGGCGCGGGTGTTTATCTAACTTGACCCCGAGGTCAAAGTTGATAACTGACTTACACACTGGATTCTTTGTGTAAGAAGTTGAACGAGTGAATGAAAATGGACGAATACGAGAGAGACGCATCATTATCATCACAGACCCTTTATCACACACAATTGTTTTACCAATTCGTCTATAACAGGTACCAATATGCTTTATTTTTCACGTCATATATTGTTGTTTACTCAGCAAATTTGGTAGTGCTAAATAACTGAATATGGGTATACCGGTTTATTTACGATGCATACAAATCAGATTATTCAAATGTCAGGTTTTTGAAAAACAATTTTAAGAAAGTTAGATTGGTATATGGATAAATGTCCGAGTGGTTAGCGCTTGCGCGTTTTGTCATAAGGTCTGCCATTCAGTCAACTGGTGTGGTTTCGATTCCTCGGTGGTACGTGACAAGGTGTAGGACCTCCGGTTTCCTCCGGCTGCTAAAGACCGCTACGTCGAGTGAACGTTAAATCCCATTTCTCTCTCTCCTTATCGACAAAAGAAAAAATATGCAACATCCTTTATTCACTGTAATATTTAATTTGTGCGAATGGGGTATGCTGCATTGACTGGAATACGTTTTACATTCGCGAATTGTCAGCCACAAACTATCCATGTGCGAAAAAAAAATATCATGTGTGATGATGTAGGATTGGTATTCTACAAGCTGACAATTATCTAAAAAAAATGTTCAAACAGAAATTCATCCCAATTCGCTAGGTTTCGCGCACTTGTTTCTTATAATGTTGGTTGCGTTTTCTAGCTAATGATATTATTTCACAATCTACTGTGAAAAAATATTTATTTGTCGTTTTAACTACATGTACATGTATTATTTATCTTTTTAAAATTAACACGGTGTTTCTTGTTATTGCTAATACACAGTGCACGCACGAAAATGCGCGGTTGTCTGTTTTGACAATCACCGGGTTAGTATGTTGGGGTGTTCATTGGGGTGTTCATTTATATGAACACCCACTTTTCCTCAAATGATCACCTGTGTACGTGCTAAAACAACACAATACAGGTTGGTCAGTAACTTGAACACCCGAGTGGGAACAAAGGGTCCAGTGTGTAAAATCTGTTACTAGTCTACAATATAGGATTATCATCTGTTACTAGTCTACAATGTATTATATTGTTATCATCTGTTATTAGCCCACAATGTATGTTTACAACCTGTTACTAGTCTACAAAATATAAATACAATATATTAATATATTATCTACCAGTCTGTAAGAGACAACCTTCCTAAACGTAAACTGTTGCCAGTCTACAGGAGACAACCTACCTAAACGTTAGCGTCTACCAGTAAACAATAGACAATCTTAACCGTAAGTTGTTACCAGCGTACAAGAAACAACATTAAACGTAAGCTGTTACCATATCTAAACGTAAGTTGATACCAGCCTCAACAGAAAGACAGTTTGGTCCTATAAGCTGTTTGGTTATATCTCTGGGATTTTACACTACAATGCGGTTTATTTTTGATAGATTAAAACAACATCAGCTCGCTTGTACAAAATATAAAAAAAAAACTTACGCTACTTCTAGAATGTTCATATCCATCTGCGTTGACTAAAGGTGCTATATAAAAGTCAAATTTTCTCAATAAATCAGTTATAACTGCATCTCGAGTTGGATTTATAGCTAACTGAAAGACAACAATAATAACTTTCACCATTTCAACGAGAAGGTATAAAGACCAAGAAAGTAGGGGTTGCTAATGAAGCTTAAAGGTGTGTTCTGTACGACTATATAATACTCCATATATAGTTAATGTAAAATGAACAAGCCAACAGTGAGGCTGATGTCCCCCGCCGAAATCCCAAAATAAATAGATGACACATATTAATTAATCGCACATTAATTTTTTTTTCAAACGTATCGAGCAATCAAACTGTGCACGAAGTGCCATCCAAAAGTGTTTTATAAAGAAAAATGCTAAAACCGACGAGAAAAATGAAAATAGGTTGCCAGGCAACGAAACATACGCCCACACAGCAGCCAAATCGTCCGGGCAGTCAACAAGAGTTGTCACATATTAAGGAATTATCAGAAAATCATTAGAATTTGTTTGGTTTTTATAATCAAACCTCTTTTTTTTTAAATCAGATAATAATTGTGACCTCCAGAGGCACAACAAGCTAATAAGGGTGATTTTTCGTACAATCAGGGGACATAATTCAGGAAGTAATGACCCGATGGGTGCAAATATCGAAAGGGACCAAGATCTTTGGGTTATAAACATACATGTCAAGTTTCATCAAAATCGATTCAAAATTGTGACCTTTATAGGGTCCACAACCTTGATATAACATATTTTCACACTATTCGTGTACAAACGGCGGCCATTTTGTCCGTCAATTCTAGTCCGATTTTCACGTAATTCGAAATCTCTCTTCATTACCATGTAACGGTGATATAGTCAAACGTTTTTTTAAATCGGATAATAATTTTGACCTCCAGAGGGACCAAAAGCGAACAAAAGCAATTTTTCGGACAATCAGGGGCCATAATTCAGGAAGTTACGATCCGATGGGCGCAAATAGCGAAAGGAACCAAGATCTTTCGGTTATAAACATACATGTCAAGTTTCATCCAAATCGGTTCAAAATTGTGACCTCTATAAGGTCCACAACCTTGACATAACATATTTTCACACTATTCGAGTACAAATGGCGGCCATTTTGTCCGTCAATTTTGGTCCGATTTTCACGAAATTCGGACTCAACCTTTATAACCTTGAAACGGTGATATAATCAAACGTTTTTTTGAATCGGATAACAATTTTGACCTCCAGAGGGACCACAAGCTAAAAAGGGCGATTTTTCGGACAATCAGGGGCCATAATTCAGGACGTTACGATCCGATTGGCGCAAATATCTAAAGGAACCAAGATCTTTGGGTTATAAACATGCATGTCAAGTTTCATCCAAATCGGTTCAAAATTGTGACCTCTACACTGTTCACAACCTTGATATAACATATTTTCACACTATTCGCGTACAAATGGCGGCCATTTTGTCCGTCAATTTTGGTCCGATTTTCACGAAATTCGAACTCAACCTTCATAACCATGGCACGGTTATATAATCAAACGGTTTTTTAAATCGGATAACAATTTTGACCTCCAGAGGGACCACAAGCTAAAATGGGCGATTTTTCGGACAATCAGGGGCCATAATTCAGGAAGTTACGATCCAATTGGCGCAAATATCGAAAGGAACCAAGATCTTTGGTTTATAAACATGCATTTCAAGTTTCATCCAAATCGGTTCAAAATTGTGACCTCTACACTGTTCACAAGCTAAAAAACGTCATTTTTCGTACAATCAGGGGCCATAACCCATGAAGTTACGGTCCGATACATGCCAATATCGAAAGGAACCGAGATCTTAGGGTGATAAACCTATATTTCAAGTTTCATTGAAATCGGATAAAAATTGTGACCTGTAGACTGTTCACAAACAATTGTGGACGGACGGACGGACGGACGGACGAACAGGGGCGACGACAATATACGTCCACATGAAAATGTGGGCGTATAAAAATGTACCCTAGTTAGGGGGGCCCTAAAGGCAGACAAGAGAGCCCCCACGGTTGACAAAAGGGCCCCGCTGGCCAAGGGAAAGGGCCCTCGTGTCCGAGTCAATCGTTTCTATACACTGTTACTGTCGAATCCATTACTGAATGTACTGGCATTGTACTGGCATAAAAATCATCAATCAAGATGAACCTAAGTTATCTTGTCTCAAAGTATCAACCAATCAAATTGCTTATCTCTGCCTACCCTAAGAAGAAAATGCTCATCTTCGAACTCCATCAAGGCATTGACCTAATAAGCATACACACCAATTTTGAACATTTTAACTCAATTCGAAGGAGGGTTATTGTGTTCCAAGGTCTCGGCAAATCAAATTGCTTACCCCTCTGCTTACCCTGAGCAGAAAATGCTCATTATCGATCTTAATCGAGATATTACTGTAATGAAACTATACACCAAGTTTCATAACTCTCACTTAATTAGAACTAAAGTTATCGTGTCCCAAAGCATCAACCAATCAAATTGCTTATCTCTGCTTACCCTAAGCGCGAAATGCTCATCTTCGAACTCCATCAAGGCATTGATCTATTAAACACATACACCCAGTTTGAACATTCTAGCTCAATTAGGAAGGGAGTTATTGTGTCCCAAAAAGTGTGACGGACGGACGGACGCACAGACAAACAGACAGACAGACACATTTGAATAGTCCCCCAACTTTCTTCGAAAGGCGAGGGACAATTAAAAGTCAAATTGCGCTATTTTGAGCTAAGCGATGAAAGACTGAAGATTTGAAAACATGAAAACAATCTGATTAAAACACAGATCCTACATGTATTTCGTTTCGTTTTTATGGTTCAAACTTTAGTTTTACATGTACGTGTCTTTACTACACTAGGATCTGGAAGAGTTGTTATCATTGACGTGTTTTGGATGGTGCAAGGTATTAGCCACACTAGGCCTACCGCCAGCTTTAGGCGTGTTTTGCACGGAACTATGGGTAATCCACTAGTAACATCAACGCTGAGTGATTGGTTAATAAAATGTCAGTCGTCATAGGGTCAAAAGTCGCTTGTACGACCTCTGACGTGACCTGTCCAAATAACCGGTCAGATCTTTTTGCAGTGTAGGCCATAGGATATATACAAAAAAAAAAAAAAAAAAAACGAAACGAAATATAGATCTTTGAAAAGATAGCGTAAATAATCTAGATTGCCGAGTATCATTGCTACAACAATCACCAAAGTCCCAATTTGACATTTAACATTAAATGAAACGGTTTCTAATCTACTCCATATATCAGCAATATGATGGTCAAGTGGAATGATAATGCGTTGATCACGTGAATACAGACTTTTATTGCTTTTTGGGGTTTTTTAATTGCTCACGGTGACTAAGTGGGTACGACGCTGCCTTGCTAGTCTGGAGGTCGGGATTCCTGCATTGGCCGAGAAAGTTCAGCCAGACGTAGTGCCACTGCCGCTGTCCGGGCAAAATTTTCCTCATAGCACACTGTATGGCATATGCCCGTCTTCATTAGCCCAATTTGGGGCATAACAGAAGGAAGTTAAACCGCATCTCTTTTCATTTAAATTGGTCGGTGATCTTCTCATGGAAAATAACAATGGTTAACCACATATCGTTGCTTGTAGAGGTCTCATAACATAGTACCCGCCAGTACATGAGTCGAATATTATAACAGACTACGATTCTTTTACCTGCACGCTAATGTGTATACGGGACCTCCGTTTTTCGTCTCATTCGAACGACTGACTGTATCATAAAGCATGGTTTCGAATCCCCGGTTGTGCGTGACAAGGAGTAGGGTCGCCTGTCAGACTTCGTGGGTTTTCTCCGGGCACTCCGGTTTCCTCCAACTGCTAAAGACCCCTACGCGCAAGCAAATTATTGAAATAAAATCAAAACCATATGTTATTCCAGAAATGACCTAGTTTGTGACGAGTGGACGTTAAACCCAATTTCTCTCTGTCTTTATTTCTGGATCTGTCGTCCTGCACCAATTTCCGGTTCCGCCGTCCTGCATCAATGACACACCGCCGCTTGGACGGAGCCAGTTGCCTTCTGGTGAGAGAGCAAACACCTTAGTCAATGAGCCAGCGTGGTTTCTAGTATGTCTGCGCTTATCGTATGATTATTTATTTATTAAAACGGGTACACAACGAAGAAATCATTCAGAGCCAAGAGAGGTTAAAGGGAGGTAACTGTCATTTACCTGGTATATAAAATTGATTGCCGTGGCAGGTGCTATCCATTCTCTAGCATGTATACCTGCATCTATGAATATAGCTGGTTTCCATCTACCCATGGGCGTACCTAACTAATAAAAATATCAAAACATCATCTTTCAACTCATATTCCTTCTACCCATGTAAAAATATAAAATTTATGCCATCTATAAAATTTATGCCGTCTCAGTAGTACTAAAACTATATTTAAGATCATGCCAAAAACTATTTTAAAATCATTTTACGAAAATAAACCATCAAATATGGAATCTTTAATTACTTCAGGGTCCCTATTCAATTCACTTCTTTCAACTTATTGATTACTTACTTACTTTTATAAAACAAAAACAATTAATTACTTTCTTCTCTAAAAGATATCGATTATTAACCTTTATAAAATATTTTGATTACTTACTATTATAAAATATATAAAATATTTTGATTACTTACTATTATAAAATATTTTGATTACTTACTATTATAAAATATATTGATTACTTGCTATTATAAAATGTATTGATTACTTTCATTTATTATAACATATATCGATTACTTACTTACTTTTATAAAATATATTGATTACTTACTTATATAAAATATATCAATTACTTACTTACATACGTTCATCAAGTATCGATAACTTATATTGATTACTTACTTGTATTACGTACTTTTATAAAATATATCAATTACTTACTTGTATTACTTACTTTTTATAAAATATATCGATTACTTACTTACTTACGTTTTATAAAATATATCGATTACTTACTTATATAAAATATATCAATCAATCAAATCTTTATTCAGTATTTAAGGCCCCTGGCCCATAGTACATAGTAGTGTATTATAATAAATATATCAACTGTAAGAAACATAACTATATTACATCAGATACATGTAACTAGTTCTTATGATGTTACCCTTAAATATATATTCTGCTAAGTTATTTACAATGTTTATATCTGATATAGCTTTTATATACAAATAAGTGTTATTACAATAGGTTGAGTCAATTCATGGCATACGTTGTGATCTAAGGTCTTTATACGTTTGACAAGATGCATTGAAATTAATTTCATCTTCGATAGTCGTGCAGCCTAGATTATTCAGACAATATTTAGATGTTCTGTGAGGTCTATCTATATTGATTGATTGATAAAATATATCGATTACTTACTTTTATGTTGATTACTTACTTACATAAAATATATCGATTACTTACCTTCATGAAATACATTGATTACTTACTTTTATAAGATATAGTGATTACTTACTTACTTACGTTTATATAATAAATTGATTACTTACTTTTATAACATAGGTATCTCTGCGTTCATTTGTTTTATTTATGTTTATTAACTCAGCCGTGGGTACCAAGTTGACGATTTGAAATAAAAAGGAATTAATCTGCAAAAAAAAAAAAATTATTATTATTAGAAATAAAAATCAATCTGATTAAAACACATATCCTGTTTCATTTCGTTTTTTATAGTTCAAAATTTCGTGTATCTTGAAGTCTAGGCCATTAAAAGTTTAATAAAAACGAAACGAAATATAGATCCATAGTTTAAGGTATGACACCATGTAATCTATCAATACCAGTGCCGGACTGGTGGGAATTTGGCCCACCTGTCAGGTCATTGACCAGGGTCCACACAAGTAAGCGCTTAGGCCCACCTTTTTTAAATACAGGTGGGCCGGGTCCGGCAATGATCAATACTTGAAAACTCTGGGACGTATTACAGGTCTAAGTACCATTCCTTTACGATCTACTTCCTATTGTGGTGTATTGACTCGTTTTTCTTTGACAATCAGGATGCGTTCCGAGAACAGTAAATTCGCATGCATTATACCTTATTGTACAGAAAAATAACATGTTAAATCCCGTTTCGGTTATTCCCCTTGTCCCAAATTCATGTTTGGAAGTTAAGACGCTTTACAGAGAGAGAGAGAGAGAGAGAGAGAGAGAGAGAGAGAGGGAGAATGGGGTTTGACGTCAAATGGACACAAACTAGGTCATTTCGGTACTAACAGATGATTCAATCTATTTCAATCATTCGCTTACCCGTAGGGGTCTTTTGAAGTGGGGGGGGGGGCGGGGGACCCAGAGAAAATCCACGAGGTTGTCACGTGCAAGTGGGGGATCGAAACCACGTCAATTGACTCAATGACAGACCCTATGACGATGCAGTGCGCACGCGAGATGTGAAATAAAAGGGAGTTTGGCATCTAATATGCGTGCACTGATTGGGCTAATGATGATCAGTGCGCTCTTGTTTCGAATTCCAACTGTCAAGGGTTCTTTTAGATGCATTCCAGTGTATCCAAAGACCTCAGTCACTGTTCATTGCAAGGTCCTCCGTCCTGCTCCACAAGGGAAAGCCATGCCGGAAATCGCGAGAAACCTTTGCGACCAACAGCGGGGATGAAAACGAGGCCTCCTGGACAGCTAACCAGCGACTTACTTACGGGACCAATGCGGATCCCTTTGCTAATAAAGATGAATATCAATATGCACAGCACTATAAATAATATATGAATTTGCATATATCGAATTTACATACTTTGGGGTTGGGGTGTGTTTAATTAAGTGTGTATGTTGTGTGTGTGTGTGGGGGGGGGCTTAATATCATATCCAATATGTTGAATTGAAATGGTGTTTAACATCATATTATCACTCTGTTACTCTGTTTCACAGGACTAATGATAAAAGGTGTAGACTACACAGTGTACTGCTATAAGGTAGGGGGGGTTGAGATAGCCTAGTGGTCTAGAGTGCCGCGCTTCGACCTCTAGCTGACCGGTCACCTCTAAAGACCCCTACGCGCAAGCGAATTATTGAAATAAAATGAAACCATATGTTAGTCCCAAAATGACCTTTTTTGTGTCGAGTGGACGTTAAACCCCATTTCTCTCTCTCTCTCTCTCTCTTTAAAATTTGTCGTTGTCATGGAGTTAATTCGTCGTAGCCATGACAGTTATTCGTCGTATACAGTCATGTAGTTTATGAATTACAGATAACCCATTTATATTACGTACTTCACTGTAAGATAAGAAATGTTTTGTATAGTCTTCCAGTTCTCTTATAGCACGTCTTTTTCTATTACTCTTTGTTTCTCTATCTACCAGACTGAAAGAATAAAACATGTATATACTATTTCGGTTTCTATACAGATCGAGTTTGTTAACCAGCTCAATTCAGATCTCCAAAAAAAATTTCGTTTATAAACCATATGCATGTCTTAACAGGTAATACAATAATACATGTATACATAACAAACGCCCCAATGAGCGACCATCGGTTCTTCTCAGCCCCTTTTGGAATTTCAACCCGGCAGAATGTGCTTACTATATGCGGGACATTTTGGCATTAACATTCCCCATTGTGAAATAAGGAGTCGGGGTAGCTAGGGGGGTAAGACACTGGCTCGCTAGTCTGGAGGTCGCAGACTCGATCCTGGTGTCCGAGAAGGTTATCGAGATTTTCCGGTGTGGTTCCCCCCTTATAAATGGTGCAGGGCCTAGGGGTTGACAAGCACAACTGTCTAGTCGTTCGGATGGGACGAAAATTCGAGGTCCTGTGTAGTTATTGGTGTACATGTAAAAGATCCCTTGGTTGTCGGAATTCGATAAGATTAGGCTTTAGCGCCAGTGTCTGTGCACAGCAGTAATTGCAGTCCTTAGAATTCAGTAATAGATAGTAATTGTAGTGTACAAAATTCAGTAATAAGCAGAAATTGCAGTCCACAAAATTCAGCAGTAAACAGTAACTAAACTCAGTAATATTATAGTCCATCGAATGACCAGCGATTTTCAAGTTTAATAACAAAATGTCATTGAAACAATTCATAATATCGAACCTATCTCATAATAGTAATCCGATTTTATTATGTAACAAATGTTGTTTGGGTGTTTTTATAAGAACAAGATCACACTCGACTTTATTTCTTGTATCCTTGACAAGATTAAATTGAAATTATAATTAATAACCATATTGTATTTTCCATAATGTGTGGAATTAATCCTAACAATGCTCAGGCTTATCACCATTGTTTGTATTGTACTTATGTCATGTCAATGTAATTATCAAAGAATAACTGGTAATTAAATAAAGTATATACAGACAAAAACAAGGATATTGTGACATTTAATTTGTTTATACCGCAAAATAAAAAAAAATAGACAAAACATTAGAAAGATTATGTTGTATCACTGTTGACGTCAAAGTAATAAAAGTGGTATTTGTTCAATTTATCAGAAGCCATAAGGTTACAAATATTTTATAATAGAAAACAGAAACCAGGAAAGAAGTGAAAAAAAGTCGGGTATAGCCTACAGTGGGGCTAACTTTGTTCGATTTCCAACTATCCGGGGGTGTTTAACGTGATATGTCAATAACATACAAAGGCGCGAATTTAAGTGGGGGGGGGGGGGCAAACCAGTGAGTCTGGTCATCAATGTTCAGACCAAACCACTAATGCATGCGGCACTCTGATGATTACCCTTTGCTCCAATGTATGCCCCCCACCCTCGACAAAATCAAATTCTGGACCCGGGCCTGTCACACGGAAGGACCAGAGACCTTTCCATGACAAAAACCACCGTCTTGCTGGGGGGGGGTCAATGCTGGAAAACCCCAAAGCTAGGACAGCACCAGCATTGAAATGAAATGAAATGAAATGAAATGAAAATGGATGTAATATTCTGTTCCGATTGGGCTAATGAAGACGGACATACACCATACAGTGTGCTATGAGGGAAATTGTGTTACGGCCTACTCGAATTCCGAATGCTAAGGGATATTTTACGTGTATGCCAGTGAATACACGGAACATCGCTTTTTCGTCCCATCCGAACGACTAGACAGCTGTCATCGTCAGGCCCTGCATCACTGACAAGGAGAAAACAAGCCGGAAAATCTCGATGAACTTCATCAGTCAATACCGGGAGCAAATCGGCGTCTTGCCCACTTCTCCACCATTACTCCCACAATCACTAAACCCGGGACCCAGTACCATGTTCACCGAAACACCATATTCCTGAAGCAATGGCCCGAGAAATCCCTCTCTGACCATTGCTGGAATAGCGTCTGTTTCTCGGGAGTGTGTCTATTCTTTCCGTTCAATGAAAGATATCACTTAAGCAACATGGCAGTCCTTCGTTTAATCTTGTCTTACCTAAAACTTTGGACAGTGATTTAAAGTATTAAAAACGGCGAAAGTATGTTCGTTTCCAAACAGTATTGTTTACATTTTATTCGAATTGATAGCCTCGTTTGTCAGGCAATTAGTTTTACTGCAGTATTCTGCTATGCACGGGTTAATTCGGCATAATAAAATCGTGAGTCATGACGTAACGTTATGTAAACATATTTGGTCCAATATTGGCACTCGTTTTAAATGTAAAGCTTTTGTAGGGCAGCTAGTGATTGGTTGGTAGACGGACTACTGACCCTCTAATCAAACGCAACAATGCGCGGAGTATGCCGAACCACCGGTGTTCCAAAAGAGAAATCAACTTACACTTGTACATCCACAATTAATTCTTCAAAGTCCAGTTTCAATTTTCGCAATGTGTTGTTTAGATGCTGAACAAACTTCGGGGCTACTCGTACATCCATATGGTCATTGTCTACGTGGGGTAGATGCCAAAAATCTAACTGAAAATTAAAATCAAAATTGAAATTGAAATGAAATGTGGTATAATACTACCTTTCTAATTAAAACTTTAACGGACGTCGACGTTTCCGTCTCTTCTTCGTCTTTAACGTGTGCGTCAATCGGTACACTGGTAAATCTTAGGGTTTTCGTCCCATCTGAACGATTAGACATCGTTCGGGAAAACACGAAGAACTCTCCTGGTGCCTCCTGGTTACAATTAGCCTAAAAACTACTCAATCGGTCTCTAATATTAAATGTAGATCCGGTGTTGGTTCTCCTTGTCAGTAGTGCGGGACATAAAAGTAGACCGTTGTGCTGCTGTCCGTGCATACTGTATGGCATATGCCATCCTTCCAATCTAATTAAAATATAGATCTATATTTCGTTTCGTTTTTTTATACTTTCGATGGCCTACACTCATGTAGATCTAACAAGTTATAGTGGGAGCTCGAGTTCTATGACGTCAGGTAATAAGCACGGGACATTTGTCCCGATAACGTCGGTCATTCGATTAACCAATTAGCGACCGCCATGCTTTTTAAAATCTACTTTTGTTTTGAGTTCTATCCGCTGGTAATATCTACCCACAGTTCAAAGGTCAAACGGTCGATTCGACAGACCATTTGATTGGCTGACCCCTCATTTCAGGCAGAACTAAATATCAAGTCATCCAGATCCAAGAATAGTAAAGATAAGTAAAAGCGAAATTTTGAACTATAAAAAACGAAACGAATTTGGATCTGTGTTTTAATCAGATTGGTGTTGGTTCTCCTTGTCAGTAGTGCGGCACATAAAAGTAGACCGTGTTGTGCTGCTGTCCGTGCATACTGTATGGCATATGCCATCCTTCATTAGTCCGAGTAATCGGTAACCTAGAAACGAAAAAAAATATATAAAATGAAACCTATACATACCTGTAGATCATGTTCTAAATCTGTTAAAGTTTTAATTTGTTCATATGACGTCGGTTTTATTCTTAACACTTTGTGTCTGAAATGTAATTGATAAAAAATTATATTAAAATGCAATCGGTTATCCCTTAACTACAGGGCTTTATGCTAATTTCTTTATCTCTTCCTTAAAATTAGTGTTAAGTATAGAAAACAGATCAAAATTATTTGGAACAACTCCATATTGAAGAAGATAATACTGGTTACTTAGACCTACCGAAGTGTTTTCTGGGGGTTGTAGCTTATTGCAGCACTAACGACGAAAACTCAGATAAATAGCTAAAATTGTACTTTTAATAAACGAGCGCTCAAAACTGGCTTACGGTCACAATAACAAGATAGGTTTCGCTAAAACGAGCCGGTCACCAGACTAAAGTTACTGTTGAACATATATATACAGGCTTAGGATTAAAAAAATTACATAATGCGCCAGTAGGGTAAGCTCACTCTTCCGGACACCTGTTACCACTGTTTGTCGTGTATTTTGTACACGAGGAGCAGTCCATTTGCTGATAACACTATTTTGCCTATAACGTTTTTAGGACTTAGAATTCTGTCTAATGGTTTGGATTGTTCGTACTTGGATTTATTTTATTAAGTATAGACTCAAACAGTTAAAAGACAAGAAAGATTAATGGGATATCAATTCGGACATTGGTCAATTACTACTTTAACATAAATCATTTAATAAAATATATACAAAGATACACTATAACAGACCAACGCTTTAAATAGCCCGGGACTTTAACGATGTAATTAGTTTTAAGTCATCGATTGTAAATAGTGGGCGAAGTCCATTTACATGAAGGAGTGGAATAATATAATCCATCAACTGTGATACTATTTATAGTTCCTGGCAGTCACTAGGGGAATTCCCTTGATACGTCATATGTCATTTGTGATGAAAGAGAGTTCCATTTTACCGGAACCTTTTCCGGGCGTTTCGATCTTCTAAACAGACGTATTTCTGGCATTTAATCGAAATAATATTAAAATTTGGTAAAAAAAAAAGGATACAAAATTAAACATATAATTAGTCAAACTGTATCTCGCAATGATGAAGTATTTCCGTTGTATTTCCGAAATTAAACTTCAGACTGTCGCCATTATTTGTCATATCTAATTTAAAGATCCAGTTATCACTGGGGTCACGGTTTAATAAGTGAGTAGGACGCTAGCTCGCTAGACCGGAGATTGAGTGTTCGATCCCTGCAGAAAGTTCACCCAGATTTCCCAGCGTGGTCTCCTCTTGTCTTGATGAAAATTCGATGTCCCGTGTACACATTGGCGTACACGTAAAAGATCCCTTGACAGTTGGAATTCGAAATAAAGAGTACGTCGTAGTGCCGCTGTCCGGGCAAAATTTCCCTCATAGCACACTGTATGGCGTATGCCCGTTTTCGTCAGTCCAGCGCGGAGCAGAACAGTAGCATCTCCCGTAATCTGGAAAAACCTAGTAACACTGTTGAATGTAGTTTTGAGTAAACAAATGAAAACTTTTTTGTTAAGCTACTGAATATAAAACCAATCTTATTTTGTCTTTTTAGATGAAGAAAATTGGAAGCCCTTTCGGTGAAGGAGAAAAAAAAACTTTCAAATATGGGTCTAATTCAATTTTCACCAAAATTTGACTTGCTAGGATTTTCGGGGGGCGTGTTAACCTCATTTCATTTCATTTCCAGTCATCGCTATAAACAATTTGTTGTTTACGTCCTGAATTCGGCGTACTCCACCAAATTCTAATGAAGGGCAAGCTGTTACACGCCGTATCTTCGTCCAATTCCAAATGTCGATGGTTTTTTACGTGCACGCCAACGAGTACGCGTTATAAGACCTACATGTAGGTTATTTCTCGTCCACGCAAAACTAGGATCTGTGCATGCATGCGATGGTGCGTAACGTGGATGCTCGATTGTTAGCCCAGAACGTCCCGAATTGATAGAATTGCAATCGAGTGATGCGGAATTCAGTCCTGTCACACTTCTGTCTGTTTCGAAATCAGGGGTGGTATGAGTACAATCGTAGCGTAATTAAACACAACGAATATGTTTTGGACGCATGGTTGGTTGAAATGTGTTCTTAATCCGTCCACGCATGCGTTTTAGCCAGAAATACCCCTTTTGCCTCGATTGTCATTATTTTTGGGGGTGGGAGGATTGAGAGAATTCAAGTATCCCCAATATCGATTTCATAAACACGTGGGTTTCCATCAACCTTTCTCATTGGTTCTTTCTGATATTCGATAAGAACTTGTGCTTTTATCTCAAAGCCCCAAGAGGGGAATTTGGAATATTTCAAAAGTTTCCTGGTATAGTAATGAAAAAGTTACAATAATTAAAATTTGCTTTCGGGAACAGTTCTCGGGTGAAACCGAGAGATTATCAACCGATTTTTACCAGTTCTTATTTTCGACTTTATGTCAAACTTTACATTAAGTTGTCAAATGGTACTATAAAAACAAGCAGACATATGTTTTGTTCTAGTTTTATAAAAAATATCTTTTGCTATCTTTCTTTTAAGCGGAAACTAGGGAATTCGAACAATAACTTCTTAATCTTTATAGCTGAAATGTCAGATTTATAAGAATTAAAACGAAAAGAATTCATGAAGAAAATGTAGTGTGAACCAAAGCAAAAGTATGTCCTTAAAAACAGAATTACTTCCCTGTTCTACATATGTCATGTATATATATCTATATCATCAAATTTCCACCTACTAAATAATGTGAGAGAGAGAAATAGGGTTTAACGTCCATTCAACACAAACTAGGTCATTTCGGGACTAACATATGGTTTAATTTTATTTCAACCATTCGCTTGCGCATAGGGGTCTTTAGCAGTAGGGGGAAACCGGGGTACCCGGAGGAAACCCACGAGGTTGAGAAGGCGCCCCTATCTCCATGCCACATACGCTCACACCAGGGCTCGAAACCACAGCCGCAAGCCAGAGGTGACCGGCCAGCTAGAGGTCGTAGCGGGACTCTAGACCACTAGGCCATCATACCACCCCACTACATAATGTAAAGGGGATGTGCTGATCCAGTCTGAACCGAGAGTTTAGCGATTAAATTTTATGCCCAGCCTTGATCATCGTTACGATAAAAACATAGTAGCGATAATCCATTTCTTTTTTATCATCAATGAGCCTTGAGCAGCAGATCGGATCCCAATCCAGTAAATAGCGATGACATCGAGGGTTGATTATGGTTTGGATATGTTAATAAATGTCTAATTAATACTTTAGATAACATTTCAGACCCAAAGAAAGACATGCATAATGCAGATTAAGCTCTTGCGTAATGTATGTTTAGAAATACATTATAATAAAAATCTGCAAGTTTTTATTTTAGCTTCAGTTACATAAAATATAATCTAGATATTTATGAATATGACAAGCCCATTGTCGGATGGCATAGATTTAAATGGATTAGAACGACAGCGCTATAAAATAGATAATTGATACTTAGTCTCTATTGTCTAGTAAGGTTGCTACGACAGTGACCAATCTACGCTGCAAGTTTTTATTTTAGCTTCAGTTACATAAAATATAATCTAGATATTTATGAATATGACAAGCCCATTGTCGGATGGCATAGATTTAAATGGATTAGAGCGACAGCGCTATAAAATAGATAATTGATACTTAGTTTCTATTGTCTAGTAAGGTTGCTACGACAGTGACCAATCTACGCTGCAAGTTTTTATTTTAGCTTCAGTTACATAAAATATAATCTAGATATTTATGAATATGACAAGCCCATTGTCGGATGGCATAGATTTAAATGGATTAGAGCGACAGCGCTATAAAATAGATAATTGATACTTAGTCTCTATTGTCTAGTAAGGTTGCTACGACAGTGACCAATCTACGCTACATCTTCCGACACGTTCTGGACCGTCGGATGACACAGATTTAAATGGAATAGAACATCTGCTCGTTATAATGGATAATCGAGACCTAGTCTTGTTCGTTTAGTAGCGTTGCTACGATAATGAGCAATCTACGCTACATCTTCCAACACTCATAACTTCGCTCAAATTTAAGTAATTTGGTTGAAATTTTCAATATATTCATCCTTCATTATCCTCATATTCATTATCCAGTTATTAACTATTTATCTAATCGCCAATATTGTTTTAGCCCAGGTCAGGTGCAGAAGAGTAGGACGTTAAACCCCATTTCATTTCCAATATTGTTTCTTTAATATTTGCTTAAAATAGTCATCCGGTTGGGCACTTTTTCGCAGGCGGAGACACGTACATGGAAAGCGGGCCTTCAACAATTGTATTTACTGTCGACTGGTTGTGATGTTGGTATTAGGTTAGATACAGTAGATATAAAACTAGTTTAATTATATTCAAGGTAAACTACACAACTAGTTCATCTATTGTCACAGTTATTTACTTTTAAACTAACCAAGTTTCTATACAACAGGTTTTCATACTGACGCCATTTTAACAGTTTGAGTATGAAATGTAAATATCGCCCAAGATTTCCTTGTTTATTTTAAAGATGCATTATGTAAGGTTTAGATAAAGAGCTGGCAGTTCTCGCTATTATAGTGTCAATAAAGATAATGTATATATTGACATTTTGAGACAAATTGCATAATTCGGAAAAACTTTATGAATGTTTGAAGTATGGCATAGTCTCGATTACTATTGCTACGGTTGTTACGTTAATAAACAAAGTTCCGATTATCCAATTTTAAATTATTATATGAAATTGCGATCGTGTTTCAATCCGTTAAAAATCACAACCATCCAATTTCCTGGAGAGGTGATTGTGGGCTGGCCAAGTACATAAATGTTTCATTAATAATTCATATAACTTTTGAGGTCAAATTCATCGTCAGAGAGAGAGAGAGAGAGGGGGGGGATAACCCACGACCCTACTCCTTGTCACGTGCAACCGGAAATCGAAATAACGCCATTTGACTCCATGACAAAACTTATGAAACATCGCGCACGTGCTACCCATTCTGTCATCCAACCCTCTAACGTTATTTTTACTTTGTGCCGTTATCGTCGCTACAGATAAAGGGGCATAATTTATAGGTGACGCCATAGAGCAGGCGGCCCCACGTGACCTTCTTGTTTACCTTACAGCATTATTTTCCTGTAATTCATTACGTTCTGATATGTTGACAAACCGATGACTGGATGACTAGTGTGTGTCTGTTTGTCCACATTTCAGGTATTACAACAATTCTATTAACGATCTCTACCAGACAAATATAAATGCGATAATCTCTTTTATGATACTGGTAGTTCTGGACTATGTAACGCAACTTATAAAGGAGCTCAATTTAATTTGAAACTTTCTAACCAAAATTTCAAGATCTGAGAGATGGGGGGGGGGGCTGTCCTTCCTGAAACAAGCAGCCATTTCTTTGCGAAAAAAAATTTATGACAAATTTGTCAATTGAACAAAGTCAAATGGGGCACTTCCGCAAACTCATAACTAATATATATATGCGCTTATTTTTGTTTTGAAGGTCCATGGGAAACCAAAATGTCGCATCGAATGGCCCTTTTGTAGTCTTTAACTTGTAGCCGCCCCTTTATTCCCTTCACACACATCGCATCGTACCACCCCTTCCACAAAATCCTTGAACCGGGGTTGTAATTTAAGAAACGACATCATGCCATTCAATACAAATTTTGTACAAATTACCCTCCTTTGATCTGCGAGTATTTAACTTACAATAGAAGGAAAGCTCGACGAGAGGGTTTAAATGGTTTATATAAATCTACATTGATGTTAAACACACACTTGATTCAACACACGTCTCTCTTCTGTTTAAACTCTTTACAACTTGCTAATAGTATACTATTTTCTGCACCAATTTGGCTAATGAGAGAGAGAGAGAGTGAGAGAGAGAGAGAGAGAGAGAGAAGAGAGAGAGAGAGAGGGTGGGGGTAACGTCCACTCGACCTAAGCTAGCTCATTTCGGAACTAACGTGTGGTAGGGTTTTGTAGCAGTGGGAGAACATGGGAGGACCGGGAGAAAACCAAGAGGTCTGACAGAAGACCCTTCCTTGTCATGTACAAGCGGGTAATCGGAACCACACCTCTTGACTCAATGATAAGCATTCTGATGCACTGCGCACGCGTTAACCATTCGACAACCCACGTATCCAATGGCAACAGCCATAGGCGTTGTAGTGTGCTGTGATGGAAGTTGTACGCGGACAGCGACACTACAACCTGCTCGTCATCGAATTCGTGACAACAGCTATGGGTTCTTTTACCTGCACGCAATCACGTACACGGGACCCCGACTACCTATAACATCCTCGAATATTCTACTTGACCGATCTAGAAAAGCCATAACTTTCCCAGATATTTATTTTTTTTTTTTATAAATAAGTAGCGCCCTCTTCTTAACTAGCATTCCCCATACAATGGGGAATTAATCGGTGCGCAATTGTCCAAGAAGCAACAAAAATAAAATGGGCAGGCTTGGGAACCAGTTCATGGTCCAAAAAGGAAAATAGCAGAGAACTGAAAATGTAAGTCGGGCTTACCCATGAAACGGTTTGTTAGATGATAGCACACAAACAGCTGATAGTGCTATAATTAGACATGATGATAGCGTCACGTGATACCACATATTCCACTCCTGGTGTTATTCAATCTCTGAAATATATAAAACAGGAAAACAAAATGATTTCTGGATAAATGTAAATGTCATTGTCTCTGTCGTTTCTCTGTCGGCACTGGTTTGCTAGCCTGGAGGTCGGGTGTTCGATCCCTGCATTGGCCGAGAAAGTTCATCTCGATTTTCCGGCGTGATTTCCCCTTGTCAGTGATGCAGAAGGAGGGCCTGACAACAGAAGGAGGGCCTGACAAGGACAGCTGTCTAGTCATTCGGATGGGACGAAAAACCGAGGTCCCGTGTACATATTGGAGTGCACGTAAAAGATCCCTTGGCAGTTGGAATTCGATATAAGAGTAGGTCGTAGCGCCGCTGCCCGGACAAAATTTCCCTTATATCCCTTATAACACACTAGCCCATTAGCCCAGGTTAGATGCAAAAGAATAGGACGTTAAACCCCATTTCATTTCATTTCATTTTATTTCACTGAATAGATAGTTTACACAGTAAATCAAAATGTTTTTTTAAATGGTAGAATTGTTGATATAATCGATCGTCTATGTTACGGATACAAGTGAATGGAAAGAGTTTTAATTAGTTTTTAATAACATATATTACAGGTGCGGATATGGGGGACTCCTGGGGGAGGGGTGCAGTGGGTGCACTCTCTGCCGCTTTCTATTGGCCACTATTAATATTTTGGATATGCTTTCAGTACATTGCGGGCGTTTACAGATCATTTGGAAAATTAGAAGATAACTGTTTTAAGAAATAAAAGAAACACACAATAGCCAAATACGCGAAGACATTGCATTGAGCAGGTAATCTGAAAGGAAAACTTGGTTGTTCAACCCCATTTAATAAGGCGCGTGCCTTCAAGAAATATAACCGCCCTGTATACAAGAAAGATGCGGTGGCTCAGTGAATGAGTAAGACGTTGGCTCGTATTCGATCCCGGTATTGGCCGACAAAGATCTATGGGATTTTCCGGCGTGGTTCCCCCTTGTCAGTGGTGGGTGACAGATGAGCCTGGCAAGGGACATCGTATAGTCGTAAGGATGGGACCAAAATCCAAGGTTACATGTACACATTATCGCGCACGTAATTGGAATCGATGTAAGATTAGATCTAAGGATCACTGCCCGGACAAAATTTCCCTTCAGTAAATAGTGCACTGGGTCTACCTTCATTGACCTAGTCGGTGCAGAAAAGTAGGACGTTAAACCCCGTTGTGCACGTAAAAGAACCCTTGGTAGTTTGAATCGATGTTAGACTAGATCTTAGGAACGCTGCCCGGGCTTAATTCCCCTCTAGTAAATATTGCACTGTATTTACCTTTATTAGCCTGGTCGGTGCAGAAAGGTATAACTTTACCCCCCCCCCCCTTTCAATTTGTATTCAAATAACTTTAACTTGTAACATACTATAGTATTGATCGTTATTCATCAACTCTTTTTTCTACCGACAGGTGGTTAAAAGAAAATAAATACAGGCTACGTTATTTAAGATTGTTTAAAGATTGAGATTAAGAGTTGGACGTTCTTGCTATAATAGTTCAAAAAAGGTTACGAAGTACATGTAACGTGCTTACGGGATCTAAAAGTCGCCACTGTCCTGGCAAAATTCTCCAGCAAACCATAGAAAAGCTAATATTAAACATGTTAGTCGTGAAATAGCTGATATAGACGAACATGAAGCGTACTTGTAGGGTATTCTAATTTCGAATTCAAACGAGACCTTGGCTGTTCTTTGCCAGGCCTTTCATCGTGTAACACTGACAGGGAACCTCCTAGTTGCGTGGTGACTTTGCGAGGAACAAGATCCCGTCCGGGCTCCCAAAAAACAATATTTATATGTGTGTGCATGAGGGGGGCGGTCCCCCACAATGCCGCCGGGTGATATTGAACTATGTGGAACTTGAATCGCTCTGTAACATGTCTGATCCACGGTATATGTTTAAAACGGATTCAGCATTATGATTATTATTATTATTACATTGGAAACCGTATTGAAATCCAATGATTTTTTCCAATTTGCGAGGGAGTACAAAAACTCAGTGGGGCGAAAAAACTCCCTCACTTGGCCCCTGCAACCGCATCGGCCAATACCCGGATTTAACTCCGTAACTGCTTGGTGAACGAGCCAGCGCCTTACTCACTGGGCTGCCGTGCAACTCATACCCTGCGATATGCTTGAAAAACTGACTACTTACGAGTATGAGTGTAAACAAACATGTGCATATACGATTCCATATTTTAATCCTATCATTATAATTAAATCACAGATTTTAACCATTTGTATTTAATGAAAATCCTCGCCATATTACTTAAGAGCTTTTAAACTATTAATTTTTAATCGCTAACACATGTTCGTTTCGTATTGATTTTTTTCAAGAATAATGTCTTCAACATTTTACAATAATAATAATATTATAATAAAGAACAAGAACAGGGGCCAATTGCTCGAAGCTCTGTTAAATTTTAACGACCCGTTAACATGGAGTAAACGGATCGTTAACGTTAACGGAGAGAAAGGTTGTTGCTGGAAGCCCCGTTAACTTTAACGGATAATGAAATTGACGTTCCAGCAACAGAAATTTAACGCACCGTTAACAAAGGGCACGTGAAAGATAACGATCCGTTAGTTTAACGGGTCGTTAAAATAACTTAGTTTTGAGCATCCGGCCCCTGGTCTATAATTATTAAAAATAGAAATTTCAAATAAACCATTCAAAGATACCCATTTGATGATCGGTAGTTTAGTTTAAACATACATTATGCAAGAGCTAAATGTCTATTGCAGGCCTTTATTAAAATAGCATTATGCAAGAGCAAAATCTGCTTATTACAGGTCTTTCTTTAGGCCAGAGATGTTATCTAAATAATCAGTTAGACATTAATTAACATATCCAGACCATAATAAACTCTTTATGTCAAGGCTAGCCTTCTATGTTGGCGGATTGAATGCTTATATGCCGCTGAATGGCCGTTGATAATTAAATCAATCAAGTGGATAATCGAGACTATGCTGCTTATATTAATGATTTGAGTAATGATGACCGAGGCTATGTGAATATTTCAAACGCTTTTTTTCTCGGCTAATAGAGAATCAATTTGACTGAAATTTTCAGCAAATTATCTTTACACTATCTAGTTTTTAACTATTATAGTGAGAACTGCCATCTCTTTATCTTATCTCCCATAATGTAACTTTAATCAGACATTGCTTAACATATCCAGACCATAATCAACTGTCGATCTGCGATCTTTGGTGGATTAAGATCCGATTTACTGCATAACTTTCCTTATCGATTTAATTATTAAATGGATAATCGAGACTATGCTTTTTACCATACCAACTTTGGTTATGATGATCGGGACTAGGCGGAAATTTCACTTGCTTAATTTTCGATTCATAGTGGATTATGTCTAGTGTTATAGTGAAACTGTCAACTCGTTATCTAATCTCCCACAATGTATCTTTAACTGAGCAGGGGTTAACGCGTACGCTTTGCATCATAAGGTCTTGCATCATCAGTGAATTCCTACCACTGATTAAAAATCCCTACGCGCAAGCGATTGATTGGAATAAAATTGAACCATGTTATAATATTAGTCCCGACGCAATGGCCTAGCGTGTGTTGAGTGGACGTAAACTCTCTCTCTCTCTCTCTCTCTCTCTCTCTCTCTCTCCTCTCTCTCTCTCTCTCTCGTTTAAACAGATTTTGTTTTCAACATTAGACGACACGAGGACACGATTACATTCACAATTTACAATGAAAATCATGTGAAGACCTTTGCCTTTGCCAGTTGGTAAAAACTTAATTTCCCATTTGACCTAAATTTTCTTTCCAACTTTATTTATTCATTAAATATTTACATAAAGATAGGCTACAGCATGTTATTATGGGATGCAATTATCCCCAAAGTTCACAAAGCTGTATTTAAAGGAGCTAAGTCTTTAACTCAATATTTTCCATAATATTCGAAATTAAAAGCACGAATTAGAATTCAATATTGACACATTTCAATCAATATTGATGTTGATATTTTGCCGTGAAAATATAGGATCGTAATATCCAATATTTAAGACATATTTAAAATTTTATAACCAGTACACTAGCCGTGTACACAATGTTTTCGAGTGCCGTTTTGTAATGAACAAATAAAAACATACCGTACAACACTATGTAAAAGTAATAAGTAAAGGATGATTCACAAACGACAAAATACTGATTTAAACAAGCCAACAGTGAGCCTGATGTCCCCCGCCGAAATCCCAAAATAAATAGATCACACATATTAATTAATCGCACATTTATTTTTTTCAAACGTATCGAGCAATCAAACTGTACACGAAGTGTCATCTAAAAGTGTTTTATAAAGAAAAATACTAAAACCGACGAGAAAAATTAAAATGTACCCTAGTTAGGGGGATCCTAAAGGCAGACAAAAGGGACCCACGCTTGACAAAAGGGTCCCTCTTGACAAAAGGGCCCTTGTGTCTGAGTCAATCGTTTCTATACACTGTTACTGTCGAATCCATTACTGAATGAGAATGCAGTCATTGTATTGGCATAAAAATCATCAATCAAGATGAACCTAAGTTATCTTGTCCCGAAGTATCAACCAATCAAATTGCTTATTTCTGTTTACCCTAAGCGGAAAATGCTCACATTCGAACTCCATCAAGGCACTGACCTAATAAGCATATACACTAAGTTTGAACATTTTAATTCAATTCGAAGGAGAGTAATTGTGTTCCAAAGTCTCGGCAAATCAAATTGCTTATCGTTCTGCTTACCCTGAGCAGAAAATGCTCATTATCGAACTTAGTCAAGGTATTATTGTAATGAAACTATACACCAAGTTTCATCAATCTCACTTAATTAGAACTAAAGTTATCGTGTCTCAAAGCATCAACCAATCAAATTGCTTATCCCTGCTTACCCTAAGCGGAAAATGCTCATCTTCGAACTCCATCAAGGCATTGACCTAATAAACACATACACCAAGTTTTAACATTTTAACTCAATTAGGAAGAGAGTTATTGTGTCCAAAAAAGTGTGACGGACAGACAGACAGACAGACGGACGAACCCATTTTAATAGTCCCCCAACTTTCTTCGAAAGGCGGGGGACAAAAAAATGACAGAAACAACTGCCGTTCTATTTGAGGTGTTCACGTATTTCACCGAACATAATTGATTAGCAATTGCAATACTTTTTTTTTTCAAGAAACTGAATATAAATCACTCAAAATGAAATCATACTTCAAGGTCTATTTCAAGGTTAAAATAATAAAATTATAATCGTAAATAATGTAAAGATTCAAAGAATATAACTTTATAATTACGGGATCTGAAAATCAACCGGAGATTTAAAAAACCTATCTGCCGTCAAAAATAATTTATGTCCTCGGTGCTGCGATTAACAAAGATTGAATCGTATATATCATGATCCAAAACCCTAATCATAAATTATATAAACAATTTAAATACAAAGGAAATATGTATTCTCCGTGTTGTCATTATTTAAAAAAACATAGATCATAAAGTGGCCGTCTCCTGTCTATTGTTTTTTGGCTTGTTTTTTTGTTGTTTTTTTTTGGTGGGGGGGGGTAAAAAAATATCACGTTTATTTGGTCAAATGACAATCTCTGTGTTTCCCATAATGTTATTACAACGTTCTAGATTTTGGCCACTTCGCCCACTGGATCTTAGCTAAGATCATTTGGACGTTTTAGTATTTCTTTATAGAGGAACATTGTTTACCTAATGGTGATCTGATAGTAACATCTGGCAATATTAACTATAATCGGGTTTTACCGTCCTCTACAACACAGGATGAAGTCGCAGAGAGAGAGAAATGGGGTTTAACGTCCACTCGACACAAACTAGGTCATTTTGGGACTAACATATGGTTTCATTTTATTTCAATAATTCGCTTGCGCGTAAGGGTCTTTAGCAGTGTGAGGAAACCAGAGTGCCCGGAGGAAACCCACGAGGTTGAGAAGGCGCCCCTATCTCCATGTCACATACGCTCACACCAGGGCTCGAAACCAAAGCCGCAAGCCAGAGGTGACCGGCCATCTAGAGGTCGAAGCGCGGCACTCTAGACCACTAGGCCCCCGAACCCCCCAACCCCCACCCCCCACGAAGTCGCAGACCGACAAATTTTAAGTCAAATCTCAAATATAAGTTTCAAAGTTTAATATATATTTATATTTCACATATGTATATAATTCTAAGTTTTCATATCAAATCCGTCTTCATTACCCCAGTTTAGGGGCAAAACAGCAGGACGTTAAACCCCATTTCATTTCATTTTATATCAAATAATGATGGATACTAAAAGTAGATGTGTATTTTGTTTGTTTGTTTGTTGGTTTTTTTTGTTTTTTTGGGTTTTTTTTTTCAAAATACAAAAACCTTGATTATGTTTGATAAAATATTAAAATGAGAGTATTTATTTTTCGCCATATTTTCCCAATATAATATATATCGTGTTGCTATCGTAATATAACACCAGTTTCAACCTTAGCTAAAATCTAATAAATTGAAGCGTTTTTTTTCTTAAACAATAACAGTGGTGTTACTAACCGTAGAGTAGTCTAGCAACCGCAACCGTTTTAAAGTTTGATAAATTAGAAAGGTTTTCTTCTAATAAAGGTGGTGAAACTAGAACCAGTTTGAACGTTTTATAAAATAATTTCAAAATTAAATATTTTTTTATCTAACATATAAAAGATAATAAAACCTTAATCTATTTAATTGTTGGATATAGTTCAGAGAACGTGAGTCAGGGGTTTAACGTCCACTTGACACAAACTAGGTTTTTTCGGGACTGACATATGGTTTAATTGAATTTCAATGATTCGCTTGCGCGTAGGGGTGGACCCGGAGAAAACCTACTCTTTGTTAAGTACAACCGGGGAATCGAAACCACGCCTGTTGACGCAATGACAAACCTTACGATACAGCGCGCACGTGCTAACCATTCGGTCATTCCACACCCACCCCCTCCCCAATCGTTTGATAAAATATAAAAGATTAAAAGATTTCTCTGATACTAGTAAACTTAATACGACATATCAGCGTTAGTGTCTGATACCCAGCCCCCCCACCCCCCATCCCCCCAAAAAATAAAAAAAATAAAATAATAATAAAAGTGTTTTATTAACTATCACACTCAAAAAATTTTTAAAAAATTAAAAGATTTTGTTCTCTCTAATCAAGTATAAGATAATAAAACATTTTATCTAGTTTTAGTTTCTTATAAAATCAAAAACTTTGAAAAAAATCTTTTCATCTAAAAGTGATGCAACTGTCATAATATCAAAAGAAAATATTTTTATTTTATCTAATCTAATAGTAACATCAGGATCTAATACTTGTGTTATCGTTTGACAAAATCTAAAAAAATGTCGACTTTCTTACTAACTATAAATGTCACAACTATCACTCTAAAAACTGTTGTTGTTCTTGGTGTTTAACGTCCGCTTCCATCGAAGGTGATATCGCAGACAAGTCTTATTTTTGATTTTCATTATCTTAGCGCACGCGCAGGGGTCTTTGCTGTGGGAGGAAACCGGAGTGCCCGGAGGAAACCCACGAGGTTGAGAAGGAGCCCCTATCTCCATGCCACATACGCTCACACCAGGGCTCGAAACCACAGCCGCAAGCCAGAGGTGACCGGCCAGCTAGAGGTCGAAGCGCGGCACTCTAGACCACTAGGCCATCCCAACCCCCCTACTCTAAAAACTAAAAACTACAAGAGTTCTTTATTTATCCTATTGCACTAAAAACGTACGTAGCGCCGATGTCCAGTCAAATTTCCATGAAGCTTTTCCCAGAAAAATCCCGCTAATGTCAAGTCTTTTATCTTATCAACTATAAGTGTTGCAACTTTCACTCTATTAAAAACCTACAAGAGTTCTTTAACGCTGAGGTCCGGTCAAAATTGCCCAAAGGCTTTCCCAGACGGTGCAGACCCCATTTTAAACCCCATTTCATTTTATTCTAAATTATCCTATAAATCTTATAATTGAAAGTAGAGAAGTAAAATAGTGTCTTACCAACTATAAACAACACAAGTAGCCTATCACACGTCTTGTAGAATCCGACTATGGATGAGTGGCATTGATTCATTCAATACAAACTCATTATATACCTAGTTGTCACGTGACTATATCTTCATACTTCTCGCAATATTTACACACCTATCGTTACAATCCACAAAATAATTCTTTTCGGTTTAATTAAGTTACGGTTAAAGTGACACGCCACTGAAATCTTTTTATAAAATCAGGGAGGGATATTTTAAAGAGAAGGACGACGTGAAACGAAAATTTTAGTTTCTTTTCTAGATATCTTGCTGATTATCTACAAAAAAAAAAGAAAAAAAAAAGAAAAAAAAAAGACAATAGCCAATGTGTGCGTGGTGCTGATGGGATATTTATTATTTTTAATTAAACATACATTATGCAAGGACTAAATCTGCCTATTGCAGGTCTTTCTTCGGGGTGGTGTGTTAACGAAATTATTAATTAGATATTACTTAACTTATCCAGACCATAAACATCTCTCGATATCATCGCTGGTCTGCGATATTTACTGGATTACGATCCAATTTGTTGCTAAAATTACGAAATGAATAATCGAGACTATGTTTTTATCGTACCGACTTTAGTAATGATGATCGAGGCTAGGCCGAGAATTCATTCGCTTCGTTCTCGGCTAATAGTGGATCAATTTGACTGAAATTTTCATCAGATTCCCTTTATATTATCTGTTTTTAACTATTATAGTGAGAACTACCAGCTCTTTATCTTATTTCCGATAATTTATCTTTAAATCATGTATATAACACGCGTTTGTCTTCTTAACCCAACAACTAATGGTTATAAATAAAGATATTATGTATTGAAAATCCGTCAAGATTTCGCATCCTCTGCATTCGATATGCAACGTCGAAGAACGCTAGATCGGAGTCGGTCTGACACATATTACATCATGTGTGGATTGTGCGTTACGGTAAGGGTTATGTTTGACGAAATCTGCAGGTTCTAACCCTAACCCCAGAACACAATCCACATAATATGACGTCATGTGTGCTAGAATGTGCTAGACCGTATGCAATCTAGCGTTCTCGCAACGTCGCATGCAAATTTCGTTACAATCTTTTGGTAAGCCTGTTGTTATTCCGATTGGATCCTTGCCGCCCGATTATCCGTGATTGACATTTTCAATTTATTTTTTCTCTAGTTAAAATGATCAACTTTATATTGTATCCATGGAAAATGTGTTATCTTCCAAAAAATGCAGAAAAACACACAGAGACTTTAAAACCGTCGAACAAACGTCTTCTTATAAAAGAAATCAAACATAAATACAAAAGAAACACTTTGTGGCACAATCCTTATTAACATAGATTATGTCGTGGAAAATTTTATTCCGAACATTGTAAAAGACGCATAGATACTTTAAAGTAGTTGAACAAATGTCTTAAAGATTTTTTCTTTAAAAAAAAACCCAAAACCCCACATAAATTCAAAAGAAACGTTTTGTGGCATAATCCTTATAAGCATGGATTAGGCAGTGGAATATGTAATTCTGAACAATGCAATAGACGCGTGGAGACTTTAAAGTCTTAAAAGATCTTTTCCTTATGAAAAAAACAAGTATATACAAAAGATAGACTTTGTGGCATAATTCTAATTAATATCAATCTCTGACACAATAATCTTTAAGTACTGCAGCTGTGAACAATACATCGTATGAACAATTGATACAGACATGACATCCCATTGTCAAGTGAAAAGATATTTACAATTAAATATCAAACATATACACGACTGTTTGTTTTATTTTCAAGGACATCTTCAAATCTTCACATTGTCTTTGAATTAAATCTAAATAGTTTGTTTAGAAAAATCATCTTCTTTTTGTGTTATAGAAAATTAAATAAGACATCGTGATGGTTGCTCAACTTGTTAAAGGGTGTGTGGCTCTATTTTTTTTAACCTTGAAATAGACGAAAATGGTTCTAACAGATTAATGTAATATGAATGAATGTAAAGTGATTTATATTCTATGATAGGTGAAATTACATTCAATTTAAAAAAAAAATGTAATTTCTAATCAATGATGTTCGATGAAATAGGTGAACAGCTCAATTTAAACGACAGTCGTTTACACCTGCTCAGTGCATTAGAGACGGTTTTTTGTCGTTTGTGATCCAGCTTTTACTAATTACTTCTTGATTATGTTTTTAACACTGTATGATAGTAAGTGATATGTACCTACGCCCATACATTTGCGATGCGGCTACCGGTTTACTTTAACAGGAAAACTTGACGCCATTACAAACAAATGTTTCATCCGGGACCTTTAAAGTAGTTCCAATATGGCGGAATTCGTCATACAGCCGAGACTAGATGTAGGTTCCGGAATCTGTCGAGGTTTTCCGAGTGATGTTTTCAATTGTTTATTACAAAATGGTACCCGGAACCATAGTGTACACGACTCGTGTACTGATTATAAAAAGTTAATTGTGTCTTAAATATTAGATATTAAGATCCTATAAATTCACCGCAAGATAAAACATCAATATTGTTTGAAATTGGTCGATTTGAATTCTAATTCGTGTTTTTAATTTCGAATATTATAGAAAATGTTGCGTTAAAGACTTGGCGCCTTTAAAAGGACAATGCTCATTGGTAGTTTAAGTACCTGGGGCCTGTTTCACGAAATTTTAACTAAGATAAAATCAAATTTTAGTAATTTGATTGGACAATATTAGATTAATTTTAGTTCTTAGCCAATCAAAATGGAAGTATCTACTAAAATTTGGATTTTATCTTTAGTTAAAATTTCGTGAAACAGGGCCCTGGTCTCAGAACACTATCGATTTCCTCCATGAACCTAATTCTTACCTCACAGACCGGCTCTAATTTTCCCCAAAATTATCGT
The DNA here is from genome assembly GCA_036850965.1 of Patella caerulea. Lineage (NCBI taxonomy): Eukaryota > Metazoa > Mollusca > Gastropoda > Patellidae > Patella > Patella caerulea. Next base: position 61,886,779 of record JAZGQO010000011.1, on the reverse strand, counting down.
TGGGTTGAGCGCCTCCCAACCAAATGGAGGGCGGCGGTCTAGTGGTTTTAACCAATCTGATCCTATTTCGTTTTCTCTTTTTTATAGTTCGCAATTTAGTCTTCACAACACTAGTATCTGGAAGAGATGTTATATAACAGGCGTTCTTGGCGTTCTCTGCGCGGAACTGAGGGGAAACCACTAGAAATGTCAAAACTGATTGATCAATCAATGTCTAACGTCATATGGTCAAAAGCTGCTCGTATAACCCTTGACGTGACCTTCCAGTACAACTGGTCAAATCTTCATGTATTGTACACGATGCAAAAAGTATAAAAATAAACAAAACGAAATATAAATCTGTAGTTTAATAAAATAAAACCAAGTACGAACAATCCAAACCATTAGTCAAATTTCGAAGTCCTAAAAAATCGGATTGTAGTCTCCCGAGTGCTCTCGAAATTACAAGGTCTGTTATAAAGTCAGGGGCCTATTTCACAAAACTGTAACTAAGATAAGATCTGGATTTTAGTTATTTGATTGGATAATATTAGATTGATTTTAGTTCTTGGCCAATCAACATTGAAGTACTAGTATCTACTAAAATTTGGATTTTATCTTTAGTTAAAATTTCGTGAAACAGGGCCCCGGTCAGGTGGGTCGGTTTCCCACTCGTAAAACCACTAGGTCATTTCCAGGAGTAACACACTTCTTTTGCGCGAAGGGATCTTTGGTAGTTGAGGTGTGACCGGAGAAAACCGATGAGGTTGGAGTTGGACAGTCGACCTTACTCCTTGGGGAAACGAAATCGTGCCACTTGACTCAATGACAGGCCTCACGGTTTCACGCGCACACGTTTAACCACTAGACCACCCAACGTAAAGTTGATACTAATGCATAGAAATAATACCTCGACATTACTCCAATATAACGATTGTAAACTTTGATTCATAAATTGGTTTGCTACAAGTATGTACAGTAGAGATCGGCAATCAAAATGACATGGAATGAAATGGGGTTTAGCGTCCTTACTTCGAATTCCAACAGCTGATACACAGGGCCTCGGCTTTTCGTCCCACCCGAAAGACTATACAGCTGTCCTCCCATGCAATCCGTCCTGCACCACTGCCAAGGAGAATCCACACCGGAAAAAGTCGAGGAACTTTCTTGGCAAAACCGGGAGCAAACCTGCGACCTACAGGCTAGCGAGCCAACGTCTTACTTACTTAGTCACAGTGGCCCCGGATTAGCAAGAAGATTGTAAGTACGGAGGCTTATACTGTTAGAAAAACTAAATCAACGTGCAGTTGCTTATTAACCCTTGTGGGTGCACGTGGTGAGAATCACATAGCAGGTAACAAGGGGTTCGTATGGACCCCAGTTGTAATTCAAAGTTTTTACGTACAGATGTATTTGAATTTAAAAGCAGTGGTTAAGTTTTTATTTGCATTTATATTTGACAACTGAAAAACAACTAAATTATTATACAAAAACATTTTTGTGACATTTTGAACAGATTTAATAATACTCACAAAATTGCTACTTTGTGTACTATGTTATAACGAGGTTTAATGGCGATTCACGCTTGATACAAAAACCATAGATTTTTTGGAATTCATCATTTAATTTTTGGTATTTGTAACATGCAGATGTTGAAAGAGAGAATAGTCTGGCATACGCAATATGGTATCAGGCAGCAAACACATTAGCAAAATTCCTACTGCGAGTTGTAAGTTTGGGGTCCGATTGGACCCCTTGTGCCCTACAAGCGTTGGGCCTGTTTGGCATGTAACATAACTCATCATGTGGGAAGCAGATGAATACCGATCTATTCGTTATGTCTAAAAATATATTGGAGACAAAGTCACTAAATTTCAGAAAGCAGTGCCCAGTAGTTATTACAAAACACTATAAAACAAGTGCATGGGGTCCACAGAGACCCCACGTGCACCGACAAGGGTTAAAGGCTCAATAACACTCTTGTTGTAACTCAATAATATGTCCCAATATTTATTCTGGTCAACAAATTCTATTATTTTACAATATTCCAATTAATTGATGATACAAATTTCATCTTAACACATCTAATTTAAGGAATTAGAAAAATTCAACAAAATGATTTGAAACGCCTAACGTAAACCTTTTCAAATATGACTAGCATTTTAAAATATTTTTGAACCCTCTGGAAATAGAGAAATATATTGGATTTTTTTAGAATCATTTGCTAAACGCCATGAAAGTCACAAAACAATTTACAGTAAACTAAAAGTTAAAATCTTAAGGACGAAGTCCCCCTCGTAAACTCACCTAAGTAGCAAATATCCAAGTACTCTGTTAGAGAAATTTATTGGATTTGTTTAGAATCATTTCTTAAACTCCATGAAAATCACTAAAATATTACACGAGTTGTAAACTAAACGTTAAAACATATTACTAAAGCACAATGTCCGCCTTCTACCCGCACCTTTAAAAACCAAACCATGACGTCAAACGGCTGCTTCAATATTCTGCTTATTCCGGTTTAATCTTGAATGTTTAGTTGGAATATTCGCAGAATGTACCATAAGGAAGCGGACGTCAATTGAACCGAATTCACCGACCGACAAACTCGACCATTAATTTTGTCATATATCTTCCAGATGGTTTTAGCGTTTGGCTACATGTTCATAATTCATGATTAATTCCATCCAGATGTTTTCACAGCCGCGAAAAACGTAAAATATTTTTTGGCATATATAGAATATTCAGATTAAACCATAATCAGACCATGAATGAATGCCATTTTTTTTTTTTTTTATCTAAATGTTATAAAATATTCTATATTTATAATTCTGTTTTTTGTTTGGTTTTATTTTTATATTTGGAGCGATCTAATCTGATTTTCAGTGATGGAAATTATCATTTTAATACCAAAGCTGTATTTACTAGAAGATTCGTGATGGCTCAGTCAGTAAGGCGCTGGCTCAATAACACGGAGATATCGGGTTCGCGAAGACAATCTTTGGGATTTTCCAGCAGCGTGATATCCACTCCTCAGATTTTGGGGAACATCGTGTACAGTTGGAATTTGACGGTCAAGGTAGAATGATGCCTTTTACTCATTGTTTATACCCATTTACACTAAATAGAACATACTTTTTATCCAGATATACTTCAAACACCTTTATTTATTTTTCCAATACTTCAAAAAAAAATATTTTAGAATTTAATTTGCGGATAGAAAAAAGTAATATTGCGAGCTAATTAACCCGCGCCGATGTCATTCTTATCAGTGATTGTGAACAAGTAGTTTTCTTGTATAGTTTCTCGAATATTCATAGTTTAAAAAAACGAAAACAGTAATCTTATTGATTATTAATATTTCTATGTTCCTTGGTTAACAATTAATCAACCAGAATTTCAGAGCACAACGAATGTAACGAGAGAGAGAGGAGAGAGAGAGACGGGGGGGGGGGGGTGTTAACGTCCACTCGACTCGACACAAACTAGGTCATTTCGGGACTAACATATGGTTTAATTTTATTTCAATGATTAGCTTGCGCGTAGGGGTCTTCAGCAGTGGAAGGAAACCTGAGTACCCGGGGGAAACCCACGAGGTTGGAAAAGCGACCCTACTCCTTGCCGCGTACAACCGGGGATTCGAAACCACGCCAGTTGACTCAATGACAGGCTTTATGATACAGCACGCACGTGTTAACCTTTCAGACATCCAACCCCCCCAATGAATGTAACAAATCTTAGTACAAATACTTAAAGATACTAAAGAGTTGGTCATTCTTACTATAAAAATTCAAAAATAGATGATTAAAAAAGAGACTATTAAAAATTTCATTCAATTTACTCCATTCTCAGCCAAATTTTCACTGTTTGTAGTTTTTACAAGATGCGTGCACAGTGGTAACCACGCTACTGGTATATTCGCGACTAAGCCTCGCTTTCCCATTTATAAATTAACTTTTTAAATGGCGAACCGTTCTAATCTAGTTAACATCTGAAGTATCCGATGCCATCGAGAGTTGATTATGGTCTTGTTTTGTTAATAAATGTATTTTAGTCCTAAACAAAAACGTGCAATAGGCAGATTTAGCTCTTGCATAATGTATGTTTAGCAGTAGATAAGCTTTTATATGGATATGGGAATTGGCATATACGTGTGCTGCAAAATGTCCATATATGCAGGTACATAAAGTTTGGAACCTTGAAATAGATGAAAATGGTTTTAAAGGCACACATTGAACGACAGCCGTTTAAGCCTGCTTAGGGCATTCTCGACACCACTTTTTTTTTCTTTTTTTTTTTTTTTTTTTTTTTTGACAAAATGGCACTCGAAACCATAAGGTACACGACTCATTGACTGATTTTAGAATTTCAATTGTTGCTTAAATATTAAAATCATATAGTTTCACGACAAGATTAGAACATCAATATTGACAGGAACTGATGAATATTGAATTCTAATTCGTGTTTTTAATATCGAATATAATAGGAAATATTGAGTTAGAGACTTAGCTCCTTTCATTACATTTTATGAGATATATTATTATAAATAGTGTAAAACAAAGAATTTTGGACACTGGTGATTAGGTAGATATATAAGACAATATGAAATACTGTAGATATACATGGGGATCATTAAGATCCATTGAACTGTGCGGATTAGCAGGAAGGATTAAACATTAACTATTGAGCCGAATTGATTAAACATACATTATGCAAGAGCTAAATATGTCAATTGCAGGTCTTTCATTGGGTCTGAAATGTAATCTAAATAATTAATTAGACATTCATTGACGTTTCCAGACCATAATCAACTCTCGATGTCATCGCTAATCTGCGACATTTACTGGATTAGAACCAAGTTTGATTAAATTTTAAAAAGTGGATAATCGAGACTATGTTTTCACTGTATCGACTTTGATAATGATGATCGAGGATAGGCGCAAAATTTATTCGCTAAATTCACGGTTCAGGGTTGATCAAATTGACTGAAATTTTCAGCAAATTCCCTTTACATTATCGAGTTTTCAAGTATTATTGTGAACACTGCCCGCTCTTTATCTAATCTCCCATAATGTATATTTATTTTCTTTAGACACACCAACACAAACAAGATGATGTAGACAGGCCCATAATTTACACATCAACTCGCACTCACATAACACAATACCCAAACTGTAACCATCAATTTATTGATAACGCCTTTCTCTTTTCGTGAAAGTTTAATAGGTTACTAAGCAAATCCTGGAAGTGGTCCGCACGTCATTAGAATTTTATTTTGAGATTATCTTACGGGTAATTGTCAGGCTAAAATCATTGGAGGTGGAATGAAGGTAGTAATTTAAAAAGTGAAGAGAGTGCATCCCGTTGAATTGTAACCTTTTTATCAATTTTCAGATTATGGTGCAACCGCTTTTGTTTGTTTCTGTTTTTTTTTTGTTTTTTTTCTTCTTTTTGCTTTTTTTCTATTTTTTTATTTTATTTTTTTAATCTCATTTTAGCGCAATACAATATCGTGAAATATAGATGCATCTAGAAAAACAGCCTCGAGCTCGGCGTTTTAGGTCGCGAGCACTTTTCGTGGGGTCGCGGACTAGTCTGAGAACTTTAAATAAAAATGTTATCTTTTCATGTAATCTATCGATACATCTTCAACACATGGCAAAATAAAGTGCCCGAAATCAAAACACTAATTTTACGGACTGGAAATATTCCGAGAATTTCTTGGTGGTCCATACAAGGTCAGATCCGCTTCTTCGCCTCTCGAAGACCTGCGCCGCTATCAGTAAACCCCGAAATGTTTTTGAATCTGTACTGGGTTGACTATGGATTAAAACATTTTGTCTCGAGCCACTCTATTTTGCGTGACTTTTTTCGGGTATCGATTTCTGAATGCAGCTGCAACGGGCAGTTTGGATGAGTGGAATTCAGAGTGGGACACTTTTGGAGTTGCTTACACGGGCTAGAATAGCACGAAACGCATTTGAGGTGGTTAAATCTTCACAATTTTCTCGGAGAGGGTGAGGTCCCCATAACCCACGACGATTGATTGGTTGTTTCGTTGTTTGGAATTTGGGTCAGTCAGGTAGGCTACATTGGACCACATTGAAGTTGCTGTATTCGCGTTTGAGAGCGTCAAATTTCATAATTTGCGCGTAGTGGTCTTTAGTAGTGGGAGGAAACCGGAGTGCCCGGAGGAAACCCACGAGCTTGAGAAGGCGCCCCTATCTCCATGCTAGATACGCTCACACCAGGGCACGAAACCACAGTCGCAAGCCAGAGGTGACCGACCAGCTCGAGGTCGAAGCGCGGCACTCTGAACCACTTGGCCATCTCAACCCCCCACATTGCTAAAGACCTCTGCGGGCAAGCAAATTAATGAAATAAAATGGAACCATATGTTAGTCCGGAAAAGATTTAGTTTGTGTCGAGCGGGCGTTCAACCCTCCCCCCTCTCTCATCGTACACAACACGACGCATGTCCTGACAGGCTCGTAACTAGAAGAGGTGGGCCAGATGGGGGGGGGCGGGGGCGGGGGCTGTGAAAAAATTGTCAACCATTAAAAAAATAGATATACTTTGTCTGTTAATTTTACAGCTCGTCTGAGAACCCTTCTGGTCCCCGTCGCTGCTCTGAGCTAGTTACGGCCTTGCAGTCTGAGTGGTTCATTGATAGGACATTACACCCTGGGTTGTATTTAGCACTGTACTGATGGATTTTGCAGATGACGTCATGCTTCAGATAAAATGACAGATTGTTATTTTAAACTGATGAGTTTAACACGTCATAAAGAGACTATACACAAAATGGCTGACCTCCTTTGTCACCACTAACACAGCTTTCTTTTTCTAAAAGATATATATTATGAAATTTAAAGTACGTGTCGAATGTGTTAGTGCAATTTCTGGTTTTATTTATATATATGCCCAACTGCTCGCATGGTTTGAAATAGGTAATTGTCCGAATCAGGGGTGGATCCAGAGGTGGGGGGGGGGGTCGGGGTTGGAGGGGCCAAACCCCACCCTGTTCAGCTATATAAAAAAAAAATAACGCCTTGCATCAATGAAATTACATCACAAAGTGATCCTATATCATTATAAAAATGATTTCTCTGTTTAAAAAGCCCAATTTGTATGCATGCCTATGTAATTTATAGACGATGATGGCAGATTTCCTTAACTGAAACCTGACAAACCCCCTCCTGCAAAAATTCCTGGATCCGTCCCTGCCGAATTTGTTCCCATGTTGACTATAATATTCTCCAAACCGGTGATAAATAAAATCTCCCACTCGTTTTTTTTTTCGTTTTTTTTTCGGGATTCGGAGGCCGAATGGTTAGCGCGTGTGCGCCAGTGAATTATTAAAATATAACTGGGCCATGGGTTAGTCCCGAAATGACCTAGTTTGTGTCGAGTGAACGTTAAACCCCATTTAACTCTCTGAAACTCATCCAATCTCTGTACTGAACGGAATGTGACCATGTTTTGACTGATATTTAACTTACACCAAATTTTAGTTTGCAAGGGGACAATTTTCCCCGGGCAGCGGTACTATGGCCTACATGTACTTTCAAGAGATCTTTACGTGCATCCCAATTTGTACATGGAACCTCGGTAGACAGGTGCACTTGTCAAGCCTTCTTCGTCCTGCACTACTGAAACTACACTGGCAAATCCCGTCATCACCGGGAGCGAGCCAGCGACCTCCAGGTTAGCAAGCCAGCGTCTTAGTCACTTAGCCAGCGTGGCTGAAGTTAGAAAGAGATTATAAATCCTTCAAATGAGAAAGAGAGTGTGTGTGATGGGGGGGGGATAGTCCACTCGACACAAATTAAATAATCTCGGAACTAAACTAGGCCATTTGGGGACTAACACATGGTTCCATTTTATTGCAAGAATTCGCTTGCACGTAGGGGTTTTTACCCGTGGGAAGAAACCGAAGGACCCGGGGAAAACCCACAAGGTTGGGCAAGCGAACCTACTTCTTGTCAAGTACAACCGGGGATTCGAAACCACGTCCGTTGACTCAATAACGGGCTTTATGATACAGCGCGCACGTGCTAAACATTCGGCCAAACCCCTCAAAATATCGTAAAAGTTGTGCTATGATATTAGTTCTAAGCCAATGAATCGTTAATATTTTTAAAATATTTAGTCTTTTTTTTTAAGTTCTCTTGAACAAGACCCCAAAGATTTTAGATAAGTCGTATTCGGTAAATAATAAGCCAACAAATATAAATGATAATCTTAAACACATACCTGAGAGAGTGGTCTGCTTCCAAGCCGACTGTCCTTGTTCCCAGTATCCACAAGAAACGCGGAATTACGTTTTGCTAAGTCCTATCTAATGGTGAATACACCTGTAGACACTTGAACACACGATCTGGTATGAGATAAGATAATTTACAAATCTATATTTATCTGAGAGAGCGGTAAAAGAGGAATGGTCGTTAGACAACCTGCAATTTTCTGAGAATAAAAAAGGCAATCGCTGCCATATATCATGGATGTTTTTAAAAGTTTATATTGCGAAATTCTTTCACGTCTAAACAACGCCTGGCAAAATCTAGAGAAACTTCGTGGCTTAGACGATGTTGTTATTTTGTCTTGAACGGAGAATCAAATGTGGAATTGTTCGGTCCGACAACACGTGCAATGTCTTTCAATAATAATTAAGGTGAGAAAGTTAAGAACTGCGACAAGCTTCCGCGTTCACGCGATCCTCGAACAATAGCGTGGATAATCTGAAATTTTCTTCATTTATTATTCTAACCACCAAGAAATATGTTAACCGCCTTCTTCAAAAACCGCAGAGATAGCACACAGTGTGAATGACAGATAACCAACAGATTACGAATATAATTCACGGTTCAAAATGGCTCGAATTTCACTCTATAATAAGCCCACTGCAAGTTAAAATAACTTCAAAATAATATGGTTTCAGTTGACGGTCTGATGACTATAATTCTTCTTTTCATTCGTTTTTCACTTTCAAACTTTCTAAGACTTCAAAATTTTAAAATGAAGACAGAGTTTGTTTGAATACTATAACATAAGATGTAGTTTGTTGTTCACTTGTTATCTCCTGTTTCCACAGATACCTCTTCCTTTTTCTCCAATTCCACCACGTTATCTACAATTTCTGTAAGGTGCGTATTTAAACAAATTGATTAAGAAACAACTATTAATTTTTGTAACTATTAGATTTCTCCTGCAACACACAGTCTGGTGCTTATAAATATATCACAATTCCACGATTCCTGCAAACCAATATCAACTAGAGTTCGTTAAGTTATTTTCTGATGATTTAAGCGTTCTGTTGTTAGTTTTTTTTTATATACTGATATCGACTGTAACAAATAGTTTATCAATATCGTCTATACAGTCCGCTGTGTAAAAGTTTAATAAACGACGTGCTTGTATACCGGCCAGAACTTTTCACATCAATCTGTCTTCTGCCCGATTCTTCCACTCAGTCAGCCACCGTTTCATTATTACTGCCAACACGACTTATATACATTATATATTACTAACTCTCCTCTACAACAAACACGGAATTCAGTTACAAAAAACATAAACAGAATTCTGAAATAATAACTCGATTCTTATTGAAACGCGGAACTAAGTTAAATACAGAATTCTGCAACAACACGATTCCATTTGAAACACATATATCAGTTGAAAACAAATATATAATTTTGAAGTATTGATATCTGTAGACATTGTATATAAACACTGTATTTATACTAATAATTAAACCGGTTCCACTTTGTACACGGGTTTATGAGTGTGTAACATCTTGCAGTGAAATGAAACGGTGGTTTAATGTCCTACTGATCTGGGGCCGGTTGCTATCTTTCATGTGTCGTTTGTTAACGGTCCGTTAAATTTCTGTTGCTGGAAAGTCAATTTCATTATCCGTTAAAGTTAAAGGGACTTCCAGCAACAACCTTTCTCTCCGTTAACGATCCGTTTACTCCATGTTAATTAACGGATCGTTAAAAGTTAACAGAGCTTTGAGCAACCGACCCCTGCTCCTAAACTGGGCTAATGAAGACAGCGATGCGCCATTCAGTGTGCTATGAGTGAAATTTTGCTCGGACAGCGGTACTTCCATACATATGGTTACAGTTGACCGTCTGATGTCTATGATTCTTCTTTACATTCCTATTTCACTTTCAAACTTTCTTAGACGGTGGCAATAAACGACAGCGTCAATAAAATACAGCAGCAGTTATCTCCAACTCATGTATACGAACAGGATTTTAAAAGTGGGGGTGCAGCAGAATGGTGGGGCGCCATAGCCTACACGTAAGTGATATAAGAAAGTTTGGATCAGGGCGCCTTTAAAACCGACCGGCTCATCAGTACCTTTCAATTAATTGAAAGATTGTCATATAATTATTTTTTTTTTTTAGATGGGGGTGGGAATTTCTCGGGGCGCCTTATTTTTCTGGGGGTGCACCTACACCCCGCTAGATACGGCCCTGTATACGAAATGATATTAGATAATTTTGACACTAACAGGCGATAATTCCAATTCAGGGAGTAATGGGGTTTAACGTCCACTCGACACAAATCTGGACTAACATATGGTTTAATTTCATTTCATTAATTCGCATGCGCGTAGGGGAATTAAACCCACGAGGTTGGACAGGCGACATTACTCCATGTCACGTATAAACGGGGAATCGTTTAAAGGAGAGAGGAGGGGGACTAAATTAACTACGATCAACGATCATTTTTTTTAAATATGCAATTCGAAGGGTGCGAATCTTTCCCAGATAGCGACTAATTCCAACTACCTAGGGTTATTTAGCATACATGCTGGTGTTTACACAGGTGGCCCTAGGGTACAAACTAGGTCATTTTTGGAATGACATATGACAATTCTGTATTTCAATCATTCGTTTGCGCATAAAAGTCTAAGAAACAGAGGCGGATCCAATGGGGGGGGGGTCCCTCCTCAACCCCCGTCCAGCGGCGTGCCCCATCTCCGCAGTAAGTGCCCTCATTTTGCGGCGCCCCCCACCCCCCTTTCAAATTCCTAGATCCGCCCCTGTTGAGCAGCAAATATGATTCTAATCCAGTAAATAACGTAGGCTAGCGATGACAGCGAGAGTTGATTATTGCCTGCATAAATAAGTTAATTAATGTCTAATTAATAATTTAGATAAGATTTCAGGCCCAAAGAAAGGCCTACCATAGGCAGATTTAGCTCTTGTAGTCAGGTGTCATTATATAAGAGCTAAAGTTATTTTCTGGCTTTACAGGTTCTATAGATTATTATTCTGACATTACATAATCAACTCTCTAGAACATTGGATGGTTTAGATATTGGACAAATTATGCGATGTCCATCATACCTACATGTACGTTTGAACATAAAATGGGATTCATATTTACTGAGACTGCGACGGAAGGATTGGAAATCGATGTTCTAGAGAGTTGATTATGGGCCCTTCGTGTGAATAATTGTCTGAATAGTTATTTGTTCGGGGTATAAAAAGATCAACAATAAGCACGCCTAGCTCTTGTATAATGCATCTTGAATAATAACAATTCAAGATAAACTGGTAGACCGCGCCTCGGGTTCGCCTCCAGTGGTGGTCGAGAATGTTCCACGGGATGAAGAGTCTGGCAAGGAGCAATTGTTCATCGTTCGCAGGTGACGAAAAGCCGGGATCCATGTACACAATACAAAAAGGAGTAATGCCGTACTGCGGTTGTCCGGGAAAATTTCCCCCATAGCACACGGTATGGCGTATGCCCGTTTACTTTAGCCCTATTTCATTTTATAAGCCAGTCGCAGTTGTTTTGGCTAAGAGACAATTAGAACTTGTATAATACAAGACCATAAACATGTCTAATAAACCATTTGTATATAACCCCGAAGAGACAACACCATCCGTTTTCATCAGAATCAATAAAGTGTTCAATAATATGAGAGAGAGAGAGAGACAGAGAGAGAGACAGAAAGAGAGAGAGAGAGTTTAACGTGTACTCGACGCTAACCAGATCATTTCGGAACTAACATATGGTTCAATGTTATTCGCATGTGGCAATTCTAATTCAGAGAGAGATACACGGGGTTTAACGTCCATTTGACACAAACCACGTCATTTCGGGACTAACATATGGTTCAATTTTATTTCAACAATTATCTGGAGTAGTGGTCTTTAGCAGTGGAAGGAAACCGGAGGACCCGGAGAAAACCCTCGAGCTTGGACAGGAGAAGCCACTCCTTGTGACGTACAACCGGGGAATCGAAAACACGTCAGTTGACTTAATGACAGATCATGTGATACAACGCGCACGCGCTAACTCAATGTGAGAAACATATACAGACAGTAAACCTGGTTACCTCGAGAAATTCTCCCTCTATTTAAACACATTCAAAAAGGAGGCAGGCCCCAGCCGTTCAAAACAGGAAACAATTAGTAATTTAGAATTGAAGATGCAGTGCAGTTAACCCTGCGCCATTAACGTTGGAAATAAAACTGTCACAAGTTCGCCTATTTAACGACTGGTTAAAACCGGTTCAATTACTTCACACGTGGTGCGACAGGAATCGGTTTACCAGGCAGTGTTCGGTATAAGCTAATAAAACTCCGGTAAACTGTTATTCAGCAGTGTTCCTAGCCTGGAGGTCGTGTGGGGAGGGGGGGGGGGTTGTTAACGCGCATTGAGTCAGATCATTTATGACGACAAAGTTTGGCGCGGTTTCGAGTCCTTGCTTGTACTCCGAAATGCGTATGTCGCCTGTCAAACCCCGTAGATTACCTCCGCGGGTGCCTCTCTCCTCTCTCTCCGTAGCCAGTTAGGGCTTACTCTAAAGAATTAATACCATTAAGAAGGTGTTCCGTTATTAAAGTAAACACGGCCTAGATGTCTGTTTTCTATGTAAAACTAATGACACAGTCGGAGTAGAAGAAGTTAGTTAAAGTAGCTAAGTCTCTAACTCAATATCATCCAAAATCTTCCACAATGAAAACACAAATTATTTGTCAATTTAATTCAACATTAATGTTGTGATCTTAACGGGAAATATCAGCTTTTGATATCCAATATTTAAGACAAAATACAAAAACTATTATTGGTACACGAATCGTGTACCATACTCCGAATAAGGCCCATTTTTAGCCAAGGGACTTGAAGAACGAGGCTAGACGGTGACATGGAATCATACGCAATAATGTAGACTGGAATAACCACACACTAGAGATTGGCATGCTACTGAGACTTCCGGCCTATTTCGTCGAACATAACTGATTTGAGATTAGAGTAAAAACGGAAATGATTGAATGTAAATCAGTTTATATACATTCATGTAAGATTATTTTAAGCGTTGCTACCCATTTGGGTAAATTTCAAGGTCCCAAATATTAGCGATTTAGCGCCTTTAAGTTATTTCAACTTGATATTAACATATGTTTTACTCATTATCAACATCTTGTACACTTGTAGAAACATGGCGGTATAGAATACTTGATTTATTACACTGTGGTTTTTTTGTCGGCACTTCCGATTACAAAATTTATAAAAGTAAACGGAAAACTCTTGCAAGACTCCAGACAAAATTCGGCTGAGTAAAATAACTTGATTTATTCTTTAGTTATTTGGCGTTCACGTCTTGTACACCAAACTGATTAAAACAAAAATACTATTTCGTTTCGTTTTTATAGTTCAAAATTTCGTTTTACTTGCATTTTGGTGGTTTCGAATCCCTGGTTGTACGTTGCAAGGAGTTTGGTCACCTGTCCAGCCTCGTGGATTTTCTCCGGGAACTCCGGTCGCTTCCCTCCCACTGCTAAAGACCGCTACGCGCAAGCGAATTATTGAAATAAAATTAAACCATATGTTAATCCCAAAATGACCTAGTTTGTGTCGAGCGGACGTTAAACCCCATTTCTCTCTCTCTCTTTACTGCATTTTGATGCAAGGAACTGTCAGTACTAATTGACTCAATGTCTGACGTCATAGGGTCACTATAACTTGTATATAGACCTGCATTTTAATAAGATTAACGTTTACTCAGGACCGTGTGTTTCGTTTTGTCCCATATCGATGAATTGTAGGAATAATCACTGTATTTATTAGCCCGGTTGGTGCTGAAAAAAGGATATTGAACCTCAGTAAGAAACGGTATGAATTAATATTAAAAGAACCGAATCAATAATATTTGGGAAGTAGAAATTGACACAAATGGGTCGCAACGCAAATAATAATGTAATGTGAATTACTATTAAAAGAACCGAATCGGTAATATCGGTAATATTTGGGAAGTAGAAATTGACACAAATAGGTCGCAACGCAAATAATATTTTAACATGATATATAAACTGATTTATATTCCATCGTGTCCGTTTTTACTCTTACTTTCAAATCAAATCACGAAACCACTCACCCCCCCCCCCCCCCATCTTCAATAGAAGGCTTGATCTCGCCTTAACTACGTACATCTTATCAAGCCCTTCATGTAATACCCTGCATATTTCGCCACTAAGTTCGATTGGGTAACAAGCCCAGTTTGGGAACCTATATATCAGATTCATCGGTCGTCGTGAATATCAAGACTCGCGCTTCTAGCTAAAATGTTTACATGTGACAATCGAGTTGCAAAGTTAAAAGATCGATCAATGTCAAGGTTACTGGTTTTCCGTGAGTTTCTTAATTTAAAAAAAAATAACTCTCAACGGCTGTATACTTGTTTGTTTACAGTGTGTTATGTGCCACGACCTCGGATTGGACAAGCTAATTAGTCACGTGTCTACGCAACGGGCGCAAAAATTCGGGAATTGCTAAGTATTGAAGCAACGGTTAGATGTTGCTTAAGGAACATGGCGACCCCCAGGATGTACGAGGTTCACCAATATTAAAATCTTTAAATACACAAAGTATAAACATGTAACTATACGTCCTACAATTAATTTGACATGAACCACCCTCATAACACTGTTATCCAACCGCTCCAAAAGTGTGAATATTCACCAAAAACCTGACAGAAAATGCATATTCAAACCTTCGATTCTGCAACAAATCGTCAACAAAAATCACAAGGCAATAGTCAAGAAGGTTGGGGGTGGGGGGAGAAATAGTATATTTAACTTTTGCGCTAGATTCATAACCAGCTATCTGATTAAACTGCAGATTTATATTTTTTATACTTTCGATTGCATCTACTACATGAAGATCTGACCAGTTGTAGCGGGAGGTCGCGTCAGAGGTCATACGAGCGGTTTTTGACCCTTTTACGCCAGACATTTGACGTCAGACATTTGATTAAGCCACAGTTCCGTCAAGTCACGCAAAAAACTAACCGTAATAGACCGTTTTATTTGGGTAGCTCCTCACATCATCCAGAACGCGGGTTATATAACAACTGTTCCAGATCCTAGTGTATTAAAAACAAGTAGAGGGAAATTTTGAACTATAAACGAAATAGGATCTGTAATTTAATCAGATTGTATAACCGGCGTAGGAATTAATTGTGCCCTGTGCCCAGATACTTCCTTGTTTTAATATTAATAATGTCACCATCGTTGATTTCATCTAATGCCTAGGAGACAAACGATTAATTTGCTCAATAACCACGCCCCACTCACATTATCTTAATGAATTTCTGCTTATCTCAAGAATAATTAACTAAATACGTTTCAGAATTTGCCCATGAGAGAGAGAGAGAGAGAGAGAGAGAAAGAGAGAGAGATTTATTTTAACACATGCGTAGAAATGGATGAACGTGGGGAAACCTGTGACGTTAAACAAGCATTCCTAGTCAATGTCACGTACACGTCAAAATCGCGCTACTTCGTGTAATGATCAAACCGATTTGTACACGGTACCTATTTATTTGTCCCATCTGAACGACTAGACATCTATCCTTGTAAGACCATCGTGCACCACCGACAAGGGTAAATCACGTCGGAAAATCACGGTGATCTTTCTCGGCCAACACCAGGAACGATCGGGAATTGAAATGGTGTTTGAAATGAAATGGTGTTTAACGTCACCAACAAGGACAGCTGCCTAGTCGTTCAGATGGAGCGAAAAACCGAGGTCACGTGTACACATTGGAGTGCACGTAAAAGATCCCTTGGCAGTTGGAATTCGATATAACAGTAGGCCATAGCGCCGCTGCCCGGGCAAAATTTCCCCCATAGCACACTGTATGGCATATGCTCGTCTTCCATTAGCCTAGGTTAAGTGCAAAAGAGTAGGACGTTAAACCCCATTTCATTTCATTTAACGTCACCAATTACACTATTAAACACGGCCTTGAACACAGAAAAATAACCAAACATAAAATGTTCAAAACTTACTTTCAATTTACGTAGAAAAATAAAATGTGTAGAGAGTCTTTCAGAACTGGGGGATAATGCCTTTACTGGTTGACATATACCACCTGGGGAAAACTAACCTTCTAAATTTGGCCAAATCAGTTGAAAACAACAGATTAACACAATTTATTAATGATGGTACACTAAGTGGGGTGGGGGGGGGGGGGTTAATGGTGAGTCAAAATTCAAGATAAACGTCTCTCATGGAAAAAAAAACTAGGTGCACCCGAATTAACTCGGCGAACTCGACGCTGCCTTTGCCCGGGGGCGGGGGGGGGGATCGGTGCCCCAATGGATGCCTTTGGTGTCCTTTCCACTGGACGTAATACGAAGCCAACGACCAAGGTGCCCCCCTCTTGCCCCCCCCCCCCCGTCTAACCTCCAACAATATAAAATTACGAGCAATTCTCCAGTCCCCACCGTGCGTGCATGGACAGACGTACGCCGACAAAGCTCCCAAAGTTCAGCTATTTCAATTGAAAGATTAAATCCCAGACATTTAAAGATGGTTAAAATTTAGCACACTAATCTCTTATTGTGATGGCCTCGTGTAATCCCAATCCATTTAAACTATCGCCTGTTAATCTACAAACTATACCAACTCCGCTTTGGAAAATAAATTAAACCTGCAATATGCAAGATAAGAGCAAAATCTGCCTAATACAAGTCTTTCTTTAGGCCTGAAGTGTTATCTAAATTATCAATTAGACATTAAGTAACTTCGATGTTGGCTGGATTAGATTCCTCTATGCCGCTTAACGGCCATTGATAATTAAATTAAAGAAGTGGATAATCGAGACTATGCTGTTTATATTTTTGATTTTAGTAATGATGACCGAGGCTAGAGGAAAATTTCACCCGCTTCGTTCTCGGATCATAGTGGATCAATTTGACTGAAATTTTCAGCAGATTAGCTTTCCACTATCTAGATCACTATTATAGTGAGAACTGCCAGCTCGTTATCTTATCTCCCATAATGTATCTTTAAACAGACTTTATAAGGAAACATTGTTATTATCGGCAGTATAAACTACGCACAATAAAAAAAAAATCAGACATAATCGTGCAAGATCTCCAATACTAAATCTGGTAGTTATCGACACATTAAACTAGGTACAATAAAAAAAAAACAGACTAAGTCTTGCAAGTCTTAAAATCTACAATATTAAAGCCCATTGACATCAGACTTGAAATTGAGAGTGGTCATGCAAAAATGAAATGAAATATGTTTAACGTCTGTGCCATTCTACGTAGATTGAGTTTAACATCCATTCGAGACAAACTATAGGTCATTTCGGGACTAACACATGGTTAAATTCTATTTCAATAATTCGCTTGTGCGTAGGGTTATTTAGCAGTGAGAGGAAACCAGAGTACCCTGAGGTGGGACAGGCGACCCTACTCCTTGTCACATACAACCGGGGAATAAAAACCACGCCAGTTGACTAAATGACAGACCTTATGATATAGCGCGTATGCAATGTGTTATGATTGAAAATCTTCCCTCTTCGTCCAATTTTATATGCCAGGTGCTTTTAAGAATACACAGGACGCCGATTTTTCGTACTATCGGAAAATGTTGGTTCTGCCCGGCCCTCCATCTATCAACACTGACTAAAATATAGTTCAATTTTATTTCAATGAATTCGATTGCTCTATAAACGATTGATGAAACGGTAGACACGGTGAAATCACATGAGACATTACATGCTCCCCGACCTAACTCAGTTACATGCCTTACGATCTAAAACGTAAGCGTTAGACCACATGACCACCCCACCCCTAACAGGGATGGGTGTGGGTGTGTGGGTGGGGGGTGGCCTAGTGGTCTAGAGTGCCGCGCCGGTCACTTCTAGCTGGCGACTGTGGTTTCGATCCCTGGTGTGGGCGTATGTGGCATGGAGATAGGGGCGCCTCGTGGGTTTCCTACGGGTACTCCGGTTTCCTCCCACTGCTAAAGACCCCAACGCACAAGCGAATTATTGAAATAGAAATAAACCATATGTTAGTCCCGAAATGACCTGGTTTGTGTCGAGTGGACGTTAAACCCCATTTCTCTCTCTCTCTCTCTCTCTCTCTCTCTCTCTCTCTCTCTCTCATAATATTGAACATTTTATTGATTATTGATTCTGATGAAAACGGATGGTGTTGTCTCTTCGGGGTTACAAATGGTTTATTGGACGTGTTTATGGTCTTGTATCTATCTCACCCTCCACCCCTTACGGCTCCCCTTTTTAAACCACGCACGCTAACCATTCGGCCTGCCATTGATTTAGTTGGCGTGGTTTCGAATCTCCGGTTGTACGTGGCAAGGAGTAGGGTCGCCTGTCCAACCTCGTGGGTTTTCCCCGGGTACTCCGGTTTCCATCCTAAAGACCCCTACGCGCAAGTCAATTATTAAACTAAAATTACCCATTTGTTAGTCCCAAAATGACCCCATCTCTCTCTCTCTCTCTCTCTCTCTTTATATGTTTGACCTTATGCATATCGAGTCGACCAATTTCAATTTTATCTGACATCAGAGACACGATTAGAAAATGCTGATGTTACAGATTTGTCATTGATACATTAGAAATTAACACGACAATTTACGTATAGAAAAAATACGTCAACGTTTAATCTATTTAATCTGAGCCTCAAGTCAAAGACAACAACAATAAATCAGACTTTTAGGACAGGATAATCGAAACAATAGACTCGATTATCATTACAAGCATTTCTAAAGCCACGATAATTGCGTTTAGGTCTGCATTTAGACACAATTGTTGACCATAATATGGGACAATCTAGGAGATTATTTGTGACGTGTTTTTGATTCTAATTTTACCTTTTATATAACGATACAGACGTTTATTTGTAAAAAAGATGAGTCGTTTTTTAAACAATTAATTTGTTCTATAAAGAAAGGGGTTGGTGAACAGGCGTAGTCTGAATCATATGAATAAATGAATGTGAATACATATATGTTCCGCCTATTCTTCTTCATATTTCGGGGGGAAGGGGACGAATGGTCAACGCGCGATTGTTAAATCAAAAGGTCCGTATTAGTGGCGTCGTTTCCATTCCCAGCTTGTACGTGACAGGGAGAAGGTCGGCTGTCATGTGTTAGTCCCGAAATAACCTAGTTTGTCTCCAGTGAGCCTTAAACCTCATTTCTCTCTCTACACGTGGACCTCGGGTTCTCCATACCATCCGAAGAATATACGCCCTTTCCTTGTCAGCCCCCCACACACACACACACACACCAACTTAATCCTACAACTCTGAAATAATTCTTATGAATATTTTCGCGCAATGTTTCCACAATCGTAAGCCCGTTAGCCATAAGATCAACACATACAAAGCGCACCTTACGTCGCTCGAACGCTTCATTTGTTACCCCTCTCTCTATCTATATCTCTCTCTCTCTCTCTTTCTCTCCCTCTCTTTCTCGATAGGTTAATACCATATTATGTGCCCCTCTCTCTTTCTCTCTCTCATATTCTGGTTTGGTGCAGAAGAGTAGGACGTTAAACCCCATTTCATTTTACGTCTCTCTCGTATTCCAAATGTCAATGGTTTCTTTTACATGCACTCCTACATCACTTTTACAAATAATTTCGACAAATATTAAGTATCCCAATGCTCTCACTACCGTTAGCCTGTCAGCCATTAGATGAACACATATGAAACGCACCTTACGTCATTGGAACGATTCATTTGTTATATCTGTTACATTTTTGTTCTGTAGGTTACTTTCCATACCAAATATGTCACTCTATTATTGGAAATAACTACCCTATAAATACTTTCGCGAGAATGTATCTTTAATCAATTATATCCAGAATGCTTGAGAATAATGGCGACATGTCAACGGAACAAAACCAATAAAATTCTGATTAATGAAAGGAAAAGCACAAATTTGGTCATTTTAATATTGAAATAGAATTTAATATGGTAACTTGAACCTACAATAATTAAATAATGTTTGTAATAAAATTCATAAAATATTGAATATAATCTTGTATAAAACAATATCATTATTCTATATTAGTTTCGCAGCCGAGAAGGTTTATTGAGTTAAACGTTGGATCGATAACCTGAGGGTCCCGTGAATGGGCGTGGCTTCCCTTTGTCAGTGGTACAGGACGTAGGGCCTTGGGGTGGGACAAAACATCAAGGTACCGTGCATTGACATGCATGTAAAGGATTTCCTGGTTGCACGTGGCAAAGAGTAGTGTCGCCTTACAACCTCGTGGGTTTTCTCCTGGTGCTCGGGTTTACACCTACGCCAAAGACCCCTACGCACAAGCGAATTATTGAAATAAAATTGAACCATGTATTAGTCCCGAAATGAGCTAGTTTGTTTTGAATGGAGTGGACGTTAAACTCAATCTCTCTCTCTCTCTCTCTCTCTCTCTCTCTCTCTCTCTCGTTCTTGACGGAATTATCAGTGAAGTGAATTTCGATCATGTATGTACCATCGCGACCCTACTCCTTGTCACGTGCAACCGGTGATTCGAAACAACGCCAGTTGATTCAATGACAGGCCTCATGATACAGCACACACGTGCTAACCACCCTCTCCCTCTCTCCCGCATCTACCGTAGTAATGATCCCTGTCTGTGTTAAAATTATATTTGAAATGTGATAATAGCTGACAGCAACTTTGTCCTTTAATACGTTGTATACAACAATTTTCTTTAAGTTTATCTTTTGTTAATATCATAATATGACGTGGAATTATGTTGAATAAAATGAATAACAATAAGGTAAAGCATTTACCTTAGCTGTCTGCAAAATATCCTAAGTTGTCCCGGATTAGCCCGAGTTGTTCCACGCCAGTCAAAGTTGTCCAAGATTATCCAAAGTTGTCGCCAGATTAGCCAAACTGGTGCCACACTGAATTTCTCGCGGTCACGAATATATCAGTACAATGATATCCATTTAACTACAAACTCGTATACGACCATATTTTAAAAGATTTTTTTTTTCTGCTACAGCCCTTCTCCTCGGTAATACGGGTATCTCAGTATTACGAATTACAATTTGTGAAGTCAATCCACTAATTTCATTGTATTTCCAACTCTCAAAAACGGTCAAAAATTAGTCTTCATTAATGCCTGGAGGGTTGGTTTTTAGTTTTAGAAATAAATCCACCCCATTATGTGTGTCTTACATCCTCCTCCAACTTCATCAATTATTCAAAATAGTAATAATCCCCTTTTGGAACACCTCGTGGTTACAACAAATTAAAAATAATGTTATGAGATTCTACATCAACAAAAACTGAACACTCAGTGGATTAGTTCAGACCGCAGCATGATATTATTAAACCCTGAAATTTCCCATTTCCGTCAAGAGTGCGCCGATGGTCGCACATTCCAACGGTAAAATATTACTTTACTATCTCCAAATAGTCGCTGATTCAAATTTCATTCATATTAGATAGTTATTCACTCGTAAATAACAGCGTACTTAAAAACCAGAAATTCATAATACACACCAAACATAATTGGTTGCTTATAGAAATTGAGAAAATCCGTCGGTTTAATGCTGGTCAAAAAGAGTTACTTGAAATATTGAAATGGTAATTCAGTTCAAGATTTGTCAACATGAGTTATTGGAAACTTTGAAATTGATGAACTGTAAAACGAGTTATCTTAAACACGTAGTGGTCGCGGTTTGACACAACATTCACCTTGTTCTTCAATCTAATATTCGCTTCTGGAACCTTTGTATAAACACTATTAGTTTAGTAGAAAAAACGTTGCATCCAACATGCTACATGTATAACACAACAATAAATTAAAATCCGTGACGGTTTTGATCATCCTAAAATGGTTGGTGCTTTAAAAAAAAAAAAAAGAAAAAAAAAAAGTCGTTTGTACATTTCCTATAAATAAAACATCTTAAGACAAAATGTCTCACACATTAAACCAATAATAGGTTGACAAATCACAACAATAAAGTATCAACTTTGACAATTTTGATTACACCTAAACAATTAATATCAATATATGAAAACGACGTGTCACGTGTAGCCTCAGGTCTTTACTCTACCGGTGCATCGTAAGTTTTTAGGGTTATGGAAGATTAGACGTCGCATAAAAAAATCGCACGATAGATTTGCAAAGTTTCAAAAAAAAAAAAAAAAAAAATATTACATCTGAATCAAAATAAACGAAACGACCGAGATTTAATCTCTACCTCAGCAGGTATTAGGCAAGATTAGATAAATAGTTGACAGTTCTCGCTATAATAGTTAAACATTAGATAATGAAAAGAGAAAATGCTGAAAATTTCTGTCAAATTATTTCACCCCTAGTCTAGATATCGACGATACAATTATAGCCTAGCATCGACTGCCATTGCTACCTTTGTTACGATAATATACAAAGTCTCGATTATCTATGTTTTTGGTAACCGCATCAACCACAAAAAATATTTAAATTTACTTGTATCGCAGCCATCCAATATGCCCGCCCGCCTGTCTGCCTGCCTGCCTCTCTCTCTCTCTCTCGATGAATATACAATAGGTTAATACCATATTATGTGAAGATGTTATTAATGTTCGGACGTTTATAATATGGTGCATAGTTTTCAAGGATTCGACGCCTTGCCAGGTCGGGAGAAAAAGAAATGGGACTAGGTCTTTAGCAATGGATCGCTACGGTAGACTCAGAGAAAACCTAGATCTAAGTAGTTCATCGAATACTGTGTCATTTCATTTATAAGACCGCTATTATATGTTTAGTCATGGAAAGGATGCTTAAACACGCCTCTAGTTTGATTGTTTAATACTGTTTAGTTGAATGCTGTTTCTCTTACATTCTAAAGAAAGAGCGTATAATAATACTATTACCTTGGTTCTTATTATTTATAAGAGCATATAGACAATTCCAGACAAGCTTAAAATCTAGATTCTAGTCACCAATAGTTCTGGTTTTGAATAAGCCTATTTTTTGGCAATTTTCTCTGATGAAACACTTATCGATGATGTGAACCAAAGGTGGAATTGCACCCGATAATTTTTTGAAGAATATAACTGCTAAATAATGTGTTAAAATCCCTAAAAATCACCTTCCAAGGGGCCGAGCAACTAACTCAGTATTTGTGATACCTTTTCAAACAACTTAAACACGTCAGTCTTTTTCTGGAAATTGAGACCGGTGTTCCAAGCTGTGTGATGCGGTGTTAACGTAAAACCAGGCTTTCTTTGAAATAAAAATAATGTGTAGGTGAAATATACCTTTCCCTATCAAGTACAACACATTCAATATATAGACTATGGGCCATTCACCATATAGACATCTCAAGGAACGGGAATCGATTATCAGGTCACCAACGAAAAAATTAACCTGAAATCTAAAAAAAGGTTACGTGTCCGGATAATCAGTTTCGACGTTCAAGACCAAACGACTATTTATTTTAAGCTGAAATTTTGAGACAAGGTCCATACACCATTCTTTTATATTTTGGCGTTTAAATTTCATATGTACTCAGACTTTTATTTCTGAGACTCTGTTCTAATCGGGACTGTCCCTTTAAGTCGTAAGAACGAACGATCGCATTGGTAATGTCTCATCCCCATCTAACTTTGTAGTCGTAAAGGTTTCGCACCAAGCTAAATACTTTTTAAAAAATCAAAAAGAAATTCTACCGCCTTTTCTTTTCGTGTTTTAATTCATTATAATTAACAGGTAAGAATATTGGCACGTGCGTGTTACCTGCTCTGCGGGTTCCTGTAACAGCTATAATGAACACCGGGTAGGGTTCCAACATTAAAGTCAAATTTTCCATCAGATGAATTAAACCCAGAGTAGTTAATGTATAAGCAAGGCGATAGATATAATCTGTTTTTATCTGGTATGTTAATTACAATCTGGTCTATTTAAAGAACTGTGAATTGCAAGTTATCCCAGCACGTTATGTTATTAAATTATTTCATCCTGCTAAAATTATACTAAAACTTTTCGTAGAGTGAGGGGTTTTACATAAGCTAGGACTGTTACCTAATTACATTCAGACAACTGCATTAAAGATATTGTTTATAAAAAAAAATGACCCACTAAAGATACAATTGAGGTTTTCGGGACTAACATATGGAGTCGTTGATTCAATAATATGTCTGTACACAGGGATCTTTAATAAGAGATGAAGCAGATTGGAAAAGTCCAAAAGAAAACCCACGGTTTCAAAACTAGATGATAGAAAAAGAAAATATTGAAAATTTCAGTCAAATTACTTTATCATGAACGCAGTTGTCACTGTTGGAAGTTTGGATTAGAAATGGCTATATATACATCAACTGTGTCTGCACCGTCTACGACAATTTCTGATCGTTTGATTAACAGACGATAACTCCAATCACATATTCTCGATTATCAAGTGACATTCTCAATGGCCATGGTATACCCCCGCTGGGCAGGCCTTTCATCGCCAGTTTCTGGTAGTGAGGTCAGCGACTAACGGTAAACGTTAGCTTTGTCAGACATTTATTGATTTAATTTTAGATCTAACCTATATCAAAACCGCCCGAGGGTCTACATATTTGATTTTGAGCTTATCGTGTAAATAAAGGTCTGATTGATAATGTCTATAACATCTGAAGCCTAAATAAAGAATTGCAGTAAGGTAGATTTAGCTCTTGCATAAGTATGTTTAATTTTGGGTCCCCGGAGTGTCACACCAAAGGGTGTGGAAGGTTGCATCTGGTTAGTCAAGTCTACAAGGTTATATCTTTTTTTCCTCACGCCACGGTGGTTCAGTGAGTAGGAAGGTGGTTTGTTGGCCTGCAGTAACGTGTTTAACCACTGCATTGAACGAGGACGTTCATTTAGGCTTGTCGGCGTAGTTTCCATGTCATTGTGTGGAGGAGAGGACTGACAAGGGACAACATATAGTCGTTCAAAAATTTCCGGAATTTTCTAGCCTGTTTCTAGCCTGGTGGTAGGTGGCGAAGCAACGAAAAAGTCAATTTTATGAGCTGGTGGTAGGTAGTGGTGCAACGAAAAGTGTCTAGTCGTTCGGAGGGCACGAAAACCCGACATCCCACATATATCACCAGGGGCGGATCCAGGGGGGGGGGGGGCGCTCCCCCCTGCTCAGCTACATATAAAAAAATAATGCCTTGCATTAATGAAATTACATCACTGTTTAAAAAGCTCAACGCCTATGTAATTTAGAGACGATTCCTTGATCCGCCCCTGATCACTGGCAGAATGTTCCAGACACCAAATGTCCCCATAGCACCTTTATTCGCGTGTGTCAGTCTTCATTAGCCCCGTCGGTACAAAAAAGGTCGAACTGTAGACACCATTTTACCGTAACCCAATACGATTTCGCCTTGAGTTTGTGGGTAGTCAAAAAACCCGCTTTATATGCTGTGTTTGAGTTTAATTTGATTTTAATTGTTATCTATGCGAGATTTACGTGTATGATGTCCTTCGAGTGATGACACTTCTTTGATGATTCAGTTTCTATTTACCTTTTATTTAACGACATTGTTTGTATTAAAGAATGATATAAGTACTAGGAGATAAGTATATATACAACAATATAACGGTCGGGTATTTACTCTACATCAAAGAAACTTGGTAACATGAACATTATTGACGTACACTTCGTTACGAGAGAGATGATGGCTTTAACCTTGAGCTATTAAACCACTGCTATTTTTCTGGCTAGCATATATTTTTATTTATTCAATGTAATTCATGCATCGTCATTCGAAACATTGTCGCCCTCCTGGCTAATAATCCAGCACAAATGTTCTAGGTAATTCTAATCTGGAGGATTATCGCAGTAACTTTCAGGGATTTTCCTTAATATCCAAGGCCTTATGCAATGCTAGTCGATGCTGTGATTTCCCGGCTGGGAAGATGTTTTACCCCAAATCCCATCAGTTGATTGGTTACATCAAAGGCGTTTTATAGCTGAGGCGCTGGAGGCGCCAGCCTCCTCGCAAAAAAAATCAAAGAAATTGAACAAATAAAACGGGAGAAAAATGCTAAAACCGATGAGAAAGATGAAATGTACACTAGTTAGGGAGGGCCCTAAAAGCAGACAAAAGGGCCCCTCCTCTGACAAAAGGGCCCCTCTGGCCAAGGGAAAGGACCATCGAGTCCGAGTCAATCGTTTTCTTTACACTGTTACTGTCGAATCCACTACTGAATGAGAATGCAGTCATTGCACTGGTATGAAAGTCATCAATCAAGACTACCCCCGGACCCCCGCGAAAGAGGGCCCTCAAAATAGTTTAGCCTCCGCCATGATAAACCTTAAAACGCCCCTGGGTTACATACACTATACAAGAGCAAAATCTGTCTATTGCAGGTCATTCTGTGGCCTGAAATATTATCAAAATTATTAATTAGACATTAGTTAACTTATCCAGATCATAAATAATAAACTCTCGATGTCATTGCTAGCCTGCGATATTTATTGGATTAAGATCCGATTTGCTGCTCAACTTTCATTGAATCGTGAAATGGACAATCGAGACTATGTTGTTTTAGCGTACCGACTTTAGTAATGATGATCGAGGCTAACCCGAAAATCAAAAGCAAAATCCCTTTACATTATCTATAAAACTATTATAGTGAGAACTGCCAGCTCTTTAACTAATCTCCCATAATGTATCTTTAAGTATGCCAATGAGATACAGATCCTGAAACTATCTTAGAATCTGCATGACGTAACTAGGATGTTAATTGTACATTGTGAACGGTGAACACCTGGATCCTTGATAAATGTGCCCTTTAATACGCGCTATGTCACATCATGGTGTACCTGGTTTACAACAGATGAATAATAAAATCATTCAATTGTTTGCTGCAACAATAGAGAATAAAAGATAAAAGAGAATTATAACCAGGTAAAAACATGTTAATCTGTTTAAATAAACATCGACACCTGGATACAATTGTTATTATTCAAGTAGCAATTTATAAGTAAAGTCTCAACCATTTATCACTTTTTTCCAGGTCATTTAAATACATTGTCTTAGACTATTTGTGCGTTAAAGGGCGTATAACTCTATTATCAAAATTTATCCCCGGTGTTTACTCTTCCTGCTAAATTTGAAATAGTTCTTCTTTGGATATCAAGATAATGGGAATACAATCCATGGACCGCCGTAGTCCAATCTACGTTAAATCTGTAAACCTGTAATATCTAACCTCAACGTGTGGAAGATATGTTGTCATACGATTACATAATGTGTACCTACTTCAAGAATAGAGTAGGCAAGCACAGGTGTGTCGTATGATATGTTGTGTGGTCGGTGTATCGTCCCTGTGGCCGATAAAACCACAATGTGCCACATGTATCTAAAAACATATTATGTCGACAAGGCCTGTATTCGTGCCGCGCAGAGCCCCCAGTATCCGATCAATGTCCCATTTTGACTACGCGGGGGTAACGAATCGACGGCTCTCGGGGACATGGTGGACCATGATTTTGCATGAGGAATACGATTTCGTCCGGGCCCCCCAAAAACAATATTTATATGTGTGTGCGGTTGAGCCAAAGCCAGCGCCGTCGTCGAGTAATATTTGGCTGTGTGGAACATGCTCGAGTCTATAATTATGATTATATTGTTGAAAACCGCATTTAAACCGTATGACTTTTAACCGTTTGCAAGGTGCGCCAAAACTCAAAGAGGCGCAAAAACGCAAAACCATGACGCAAAACCTGCCATTGCGTCGCTCTCACTTAGCTCCTAATGACTCTGTATCTACCTACCTATGCGTCACCTGTACAACATCATATCTAGATACATGACATGTACCTGATTATATTCTCACCTATCAATAATAGATTAGAAATATTTAAACAACATCTTGATGGAACTGAAATGGCCACCTAACACGAATAGAAACAATTAGTATATTTCCTTACTTAGTAAAATTTTAATTCAACTACATTTCCCAACTTGAGGACCTTAGTACAGTTGGGCTTGATTTCTTTGTCTAGTAATTTAATTTCGTATAAATTCCTCCCAAACGTGAGAAACCTTGGTACAGATTGGGTCTAAAGTGCCGCTTTATAACCCACACCTGTCCATCAAGTATGGTGACGAATCTGTATCCAGTGCGACACGGGTTCGATTCCAAGTGTTGTCTGAGAAGGTCTCCCCCTTGTCAGTGGTTCAGACTGGAAAAGATAAAAGGTCTAGTTGTTCTTACGTCCTGTATATTGTCACAATGTTTGGAATCCCTTACAAATAAAAATTGAAATACGAGTAAGCACATGCCTGTGGTCATTATCCAAGTTCAGACAGAAAAGCATTTAATTCCCAAACCCCAATCTATACCGTGCTACATCTAATTACCGGTATACTGTGGGTACGCAAAAAATCATTGTTTTATTACGTTATAGTCAATTTTCAAAATTATTTATTCGTCTTCCGTTAGTCTAAAAAAGAAGAGCCTGGCAAGGATAGTTGTCTAGTCATTCGGATGGGACGTAAAACCGAGATTTCGTGTATATATTTGCGTGCACGCAACATATCCATTGACAGATGGAATTGGATATAAGGGTAGGTCATAGTGCCACTGCCCTGGCAAAATGTTCCTCGACACTGTATGATGTATGTCCGCCTTAATTAGCTCAATCGGAGCAGAACAGTAGGACGTTAAACCCCATTTCATTTCATTTTCATTTTCGTTATTCTATGAAGCACTCCCTGGGCATTCGTGAGGCCACGGGTTCTGGTATAAGGAGATGCCCATTGGTGTATGGAAGGTGCCATATTTCCGAAATTAACTTAACATGTAATTTGTTAACATTCTTTAAATATTTAATAGTATATGACTGCATTTGGTCAATCGGTATAGTACTTTCTGTGTGAAGATTACAAAATTCAAACCACGAACATCCAAAGCTAGGGGTTTACTTTGATATAATCTAGAAGTACATCGGTGCATATCGTCTTTTGATGTGGATGATTTGAGAAGCCGAGTAAGTGATGGTTAGTGTTAGTTTTACATAATTAAATTACGTGATATTGAACAGACCTAGCTTCAATAATTAAATTTATAAAAGGAACTTCAATATGTTAGCATATTTGGTTAAACTGGAAAATCGTTGAGTTGAAGTAATTGAATAATCGTGTAACAAGTGCTGTTTATTAGTATGTCAGTAACCAGTTTAATTAAAACACATCTGTATGTGTATCGAAACGTAGCATGCTTTTCTAAACAATATTTTTTTATTCGGGATGTTTGGAAGGGATTGGGTAGCATGCGTATGAAGATGTTTTAAAAAACAATATGTTTTACTTGGGATAACTGAATTGGGCTGGGGAATAGGTTTATCCTATCATTGCAAATGTTTTAATTTTGTGAAATCTATTTTTTATGTCTAAAATGATTACGCCTTAATTAGCTCATTACATAACGTTACGTCATGGCTCGCGATTTTATTATGTCCAATTAACCAGTGCATAGCAGAATGTTGCAGGAAGACTAATTGCGGAGTATAAGACAATTTAGGAGTAGAAGAATCATTTTAAAATGGAATCGAGCAGTTCCGCAAAAAAAAAAACAGATATGTAATCGAGTAGAAGAATGATGTTATAATGGAATCGCGAAAAATTTTCATATATGTAACAGAGCTTTTAAATTTTTGGCACTAAGCTTGAAAATTTGAATCAATGTCATGGCAAATGGAACCAAATTCCCGTTAACGAGAGGATATTCTTCTTGGGTGAAATTTTGTTGTTATAGACCAACATACTCACAACAAAATGAGAGTGAAACACAACATCTTTTCAAACATGATAAGTTGACAAGATTATTTTATACTAAAGTTTTGCGTGAGTAGCCTGAGGTATACAGTGAGCACTTATTTTGATACCGAATGCTCTTATTTTGCGACCGACTGCACTGATTTTGCGACCCGACCGACTGCACTGATTTTGCGACCGACTATGTTTTTGTGGGGGGGGGGCACATTTACGCCCCTGAAAGAGCTGACAGTCCTCGATATAATATAATATATAAAAAACTAGATATTAGGCAATTTGTTGACAATTTCGGTAACATTGATTCACTCTGAACCGAGAATTTAGCGATTTAATTTTCAACCTAGCCTCGATCATCATTTTAGTAAAGTCGGTACGATAAAAAAAAACCATAATCTCGATTATCCATTTCACGATTTAATAATGAATGAAAGTAGAGCAGCTAATCGGATCCTAAGCCAGTAAATATCGCACGCTACTGATGATATCGAGAGTTGATATTTTGAAAGCAGTATTCAATTGGTGTGGTAAGGTCGAAAATCAACTTCAGACTTATTTTCATTTATCTAACAAACACTTCATTTTGTTTTTAGGATTATGGCTGAAATAACAACAGGAAGTGCGTCCTTTTGAGTTTTTTGTTTTTTGTGCTCCGATCATAAAATTTTGTGAAAGCGATTTTTTCTTCCAGATTTGGTATATTTTGAGAGAATAAAAGACGGAATTGAAATCATGGTGCGTGTGTGTTCGGCGTTTAATAACTTGTACGGATATATTAACGGTCTTATTACATATTAGATTTATTATTAATTTAAAGGCATAAACACTAAAGTTAATTAGATTGCTGTGTAATGTATTCTACTTGAATTGTAATTTCAGTTGGTTCGTATCTTTGTAAGATTTATTTGATAATTTTGCAATGCAATTGATCTTCTTGAAAAACATACCTACTCGGTATCATATTCATATAACTATTTCTTTCTAGAAAAGATCGCATGTTCGCTCTCGGTGTTAGTCAGAGCGGAGGACATATGTCTAGTTGCTCGGATGGAACGAGAAGCAGTCCCCTTGTACACATTGGCGTGTATGGCAGTTGGAATTCGTTAAAAGAGTACCGGTAGGCCGTAGCACCGCTGCCTGGGCAACATTTCCTTCATGACACATTGTATGTCGTATGTCGCTCTTCATTAGCCCAGGATAGTGAACGTCAAATCCCATTTCATTTCATCCCAGTTCTTTCTTGCATAAGGCCCATGTAAATTAAAGCTCCAATAGCATTTTTTAAAGTTATATTTTTAAAATGTATTAAAATAAAGCCCCAAAATAGATTGTACCTATAAACAGTCCTACCATGTTAAAGAATAATCCTATTAATCCTATAATTCACTATTGCCAGTTGAGAAATTTCAACTTCAAATTCAAACGTTTGAAGATGGCCGTCCATGGAGAGGAATGGGAAAACAAGGGAGGTAATTGAGTAACTATTTCCTCAATCAATCGGTGTCAGCCTTTCTAATGCCCAAAAAATTTTGCCCATGATCGTATAATAGTGAGTTGACAACCATTTGAGCAAAAGACATAGAAATAATTATGTTTTGACTTTCTTAGAAAATATGAAATTGGAACTTTAAATGCATTCTTAAAGGTGGGACCTAGGTACCGTTATCTGTCATACAACAGACGACAGTCGTTATGACCGGTCGCAATTGGGTGTACAGGCTACCTTTAAAATGGGGGGGGGGTCGCCTAGTGGTCTAGAGTGCCACGCTTCGACCTCTAGCTGGCCGGTCACCTCTGGCTTGCGGCGGTGGTTTCGATCCCCGGTGTGAGCGTATGTGGCATGGAGATAGGGGTGCCTTCTCAACCTCATGGGTTTCCTCCGGGCACTCCGGTTTCCTCCCACTGCTAAAGACCCCTACGCGCAAGCGAATTATTGAAATAAAAATTAAACCATACGTTAGTCCCGAAATGACCTAGTTTGTGTTGAGTGGACGCTAAATCCCATTTCTCTCTCTCTCTCCCCTTTAAAATGGACCTATGACCTAACTTTGTATCTACTTCCATATATATTTCAGAGGAGGGGTGGTGATGAGAAGCGCGGTATAAATCATAAGATCTTTCATTGAGTCAAGTGTGCAGTTGAGCTTTCTCGCTTGTATACGTAAGAACGAGTATGGTCGTCCGGGTTCCCTCAGGGTCCTCAAGTTTCCGCCTTCTGCTTAGAATCTCTACGCGCAATCGAATTATTGAAATGAAATTTGAACCATACGTTAGTTCCGAAATTACCGGATTTGTGTCGAGTGGATGATAACTCACCACACCCACCCCTCATATAGCTTCTATTCTCAAAGTCTCGTTATGGCTTTATTCTGACAAACTCGTGTTACTTCTGTCCGGAAAGCCTCGTTGATTCTATTCGGAAAATCCTATGTTACTTCAATTCGGAGGGTCTTGTGGCTTCTATTCGGAAAGTTTCGTGTCAATTCAATTCGGAAGGCCTAGTTGCGTTCTATTCAGAAAGTCTTGATGATTATTTGACAAAAGTTCGATTGTTTCATTCCTGAAAGTCGCCTGGCGTCTAAACATTTCGTAGCATCAACTGAAAATGTCAACCGTACGCCCGTCTATCTGTTCGATTGTTTCATTTCTGACAGTCGCCTGACTTTGCCCTAAACAATTCATAGCTTCCATTTTGAAAATGTCAGTCATCCGTCCGTCAGTCTGTTTATGGTTTTAATTAAGACGTCGAGACTGTAGTGAAATATTTATGATAATGTTTTTCATACGAGAAAGGCAGGTGTTGAATTCTATGTTAAATAAAACAATAAAGTATGAATCGTGTTTATCACGTTACCACTATCAGTATTCAATCTACCGTAATTCACCTGATAAACGGGACGAATCAAGACTTTAGGGAGGGTGCATTGGTTGGCCCGTGTAAAAAGGTGTTTTTAAATGACATACCCCAAAAATAACTTAATCCATTAATTTAATGCTTCGACCCCACCGCCGAGATCAAGCTGGCAGACAATAGCTAGCAGACATTAAGACCTTTTACCAGACAATTAGGGAAAATCAACTCAGCATACAATAAGGAATTTGCTGGATGACCATGACTTCAGTGAAATCACGTGCTCTGTTTGGGCTAATCCGAGCCTTCGATAAATAAAATAAATTGAAAGTAGTCTATTTTTAGTAACTATGTTATTGTCTGATGGCGACGAATTTTTAAATCAAAATAAAAGGGCTATTTATCTCTTCTAAAGTGTGTTATTATGAATGTGCCAGAAAATAACAAGTACATTTAAAGAGCCATTGCAACTTACTTTCCGGTGATGTATGACACGATAACTGGAATTTCGTATTAAGATCCTTATTTTGACATTAAACACTCGCCTCGCTTCGCCCCACCCCACCACACCGCTCGAATTCAGTTTGTCCAAGAGAATTTTTTTTTTTTTTTTTTTTTTTTTTTTTTTTTTTTTAATAAAATATACATGCATTCTGCCTTAAGGTAAACTAAATAAAAGATTGACTTTAATTTTGGAGCAAGTCTCCCATTCTTACACCCCCCCCCCCCCGACTCCCTTCGCTTATTAAGGTAAGTAAATATGAATGTGCCAGAAAATTATTTATATATTTGAAGAGAGCGTTCAATGTGCTTTTCAGTGATATATAACATCATGGCTGGAATTTCGTATTAAGAACCGTATTTTGGCATTGAATGCCCCCCCCCCCCCCCCCTCACTTTAGAGTTAAAAGTACCACCCAACTCTGATCGCTTATTAAGGTAAGTAAATATGAATGTGCCAG
The DNA here is from genome assembly GCA_036850965.1 of Patella caerulea. Lineage (NCBI taxonomy): Eukaryota > Metazoa > Mollusca > Gastropoda > Patellidae > Patella > Patella caerulea. The sequence continues at coordinate 61,852,921 of JAZGQO010000011.1, read as the reverse complement.
AAAATTATCTATATATTTGAAAAGAGCATTTAACGAGCCTTTCAGCGATATATAACATCATGGCTGGAATTTCGTACTAAGAACCGTATTTTGGCATTGAATACCCCCTCCCCTTCACTACAGAGTTAAAAGTACCACCCAACTTTGATCGCTTATTAAAGATACATTATGGGAGATTTTGACAAGGAGTTAGCCATTCTTGCTATAAAAGTTCAAAAATAGATGTTGAAACATGAATATATTGAAAATTTCAGTCAAATAACTTTATCCTGAACAAAGTTGTTACCACTATAATTTTTTACTAGAAATGGTAGTTAAAATCATCGACACCCTTTTCCCACTATGGCCGATTGTTGATTGACAGGCGTTAACTCCACCTACATAGTCTCGATCATCAAGTAATGATTAAACGGTATCTAGTGAAGCTTGTGTATAGCCTCGGTCATCACTGTCTTTTATGAATAATTTCCGGAAGATGACGTCAACGTCACGGAGAAACCCCACCCACGACGCCATAGTGATTAAATCAGTCGACGAAATCCTGTTTTAATCCGAGCCCAATCCAAGCCATCCGGGGGTCTACAGTGTTCATTTTGGGCTTATTGTTTAAATAAAGATCTAATTTATAATTTCTATGACATCTGAGGCTCAAAGGAAGACCGACTAAAGTCAGTTTTTGCTCTCCCATAATGTATGTTTAAGGTAAGTAAATATGAATGTGCCAGAAAATTATTTATATATTTGAAAAGAGCATTCAACGTGCTTTTCAGTGATATATAACATCATGGCTGGAATTTCGTACTAAGAATCGTATTTTGGCATTGAATAACCCCTCCCCTTCACTATAGAGTTAAAAGTACCACCCAACTTTGATCGCTTATTAAAGTAAGTAGATATGAATGTGCCAGAAAATTATTTATATATTTGAAGAGAGCATTAAACACGCGTTTCAGTGATATATAACATAATGGCTGGAATTTCGTACTAAGATCCGTATTTTGGCATTGAATACCCCCCCCCCATCTTAGAGTTAAGTATCACCCAACTTTGATCGCTTATTAAGGTAAGTAAATATGAATGTGCCAGAAAAGTATGTATATATTTGAAGAGAACATTCAATGAGCTTTTCAGTGATATATAACATCATGGCTGGAATTTCGTACTAAGAACCGTATTTTGGCATTGAATAAACCTCCCCCCCAACCTTCACTATAGAGTTATAAGTACCACCCAACGTTGATCGCTTATTAAGGTAAGTAAATATGAATGTGCCAGAAAATTATTTATATATTTGAAAAGAGCATTCAACGTGCTTTTCAGTGATATATAACATCATGGCTGGAATTTCGTACTAAGAACAGTATTTTGGCATTGAATACCCCCCCCCCTTCACTATAGAGTTAAAAGTACCACCCAACTTTGATCGCTTATTAAGGTAAGTAAATAAGAATGTGCCAGAAAGTTATTTATATATTTGAAGAGAGCATTCAACGGGCTTTTCAGTGATATATATCATCATGGCTGGAATTTCGTACTAAGAACCGTATTTTGACATTGAATAACCCCTCCCCTTCACTACAGAGTTAAAAGTACCACCCAACTTTGATCGCTTTTTGACGTAAGTAAATATGAATGTGCCAGAAAATTATTTATATATTTGAAAAGAACATTTAACGAGCTTTTCAGCGATATATAACATCATAGCTGGAATTTCGTACTAAGAACCGTATTTTGGCATTGAATACCCCCCTCCCTTCACTATAGAGTTAAAAGAACCACCCAACTTTGATCGCTTATTAAGGTAAGTAAATATGAATGTGCCAGAAAATTATTTATATATTTGAAGAGAGCATTCAACGTGCTTTTCAGTGATATATATTATCATGGCTGGAATTTCGCACTAAGAACCATATTTTGACATTGAATACCCCCCCACCTTCACTATAGAGTTAAAAGTACCACCCAACTTTGATCGCTTATTAAGGTAAGTAAATATGAATGTGCCAGAAAATTATTTATATATTTGAAGAGACCATTCAACGTGCTTTTCAGCGATATATAATATCATGGCTGGAATTTCGTACTAAAAACCGTATTTTGGCATTGAATACCCCCACCCCCCACCTTCACTATAGAGTTAAAAGTACCACCCAACTTTGATCGCTTATTAAGGTAAGTAGATATGAATGTGCCAGAAAATTATTTATATATTTGAAGAGAACATTCAATGCGCTTTTCAGTGATATATAACATCTTGGCTGGAATTTCGTACTAAGAACCGTATTTTGGCATTGAATACCCCCCCCCCTTCACTATAGAGTTAAAAGTACCACCCAACTTTGATCGCTTATTAAAGTAAGTAGATATGAATGTGCCAGAAAATTATTTATATATTTGAAGAGAAGATTCAATGAGCTTTTCAGTGATATATAACATCATGGCTGGAATTTCGTACTAAGAACCGTATTTTGGCATTGAATACCCCCGCCCCTTACTATAGAGTTAAAAGTACCACCGAACTTTGATCTCTTATTAAGGTTAGTAAATATGAATGTGCCAGAAAATTATTTATATATTTGAAGAGACCATTCAACGTGCTTTTCAGTGATATATAACATCATGGCTGGAATTTCGTACTAAGAACCGTATTTTGGCATTGAATACCCCCGCCCCCTTCACTATAGAGTTAAAAGTACCACCCAACTTTGATCGCTTATTAAGGTAAGTAAATATGAATGTGCCAGAAAATTATTTATATATTTGAAGAGACCATTCAACGTGCTTTTCAGCGATATATAACATCATGGCTGGAATTTCGTACTAAGAACCGTATTTTGGCATTGAATACCCCCGCCCCTTACTATAGAGTTAAAAGTACCACCCAACTTTGATCGCTTATTAAGGTAAGTAAATATGAATGTGCCAGAAAATTATTTATATATTTGAAGAAACCATTCAACGTGCTTTTCAGCGATATATAACATCATGGCTGGAATTTCGTACTAAGAACCGTATTTTGGCATTGAATACCCCCACCCCCACCTTCACTATAGAGTTAAAAGTACCACCCAACTTTGATCGCTTATTAAGGTAAGTAGATATGAATGTGCCAGAAAATTATTTATATATTTGAAGAGAACATTCAATGCACTTTTCAGTGATATATAACATCTTGGCTGGAATTTCGTACTAAGAACCGTATTTTGGCATTGAATACCCCCCCCCCTTCACTATAGAGTTAAAAGTACCACCCAACTTTGATCGCTTATTAAAGTAAGTAGATATGAATGTGCCAGAAAATTATTTATATATTTGAAGAGAGCATTAAACACGCGTTTCAGTGATATATAACATAATGGCTGGAATTTCGTACTAAGATCCGTATTTTGGCATTGAATACCCCCCCCCATCTTAGAGTTAAGTATCACCCAACTTTGATCGCTTATTAAGGTAAGTAAATATGAATGTGCTAGAAAATTATGTATATATTTGAAAAGAGCATTCAGCGTACTTTTCAGTGATATATAACATCATGGCTGGAATTTCGTACTAAGAACCGTATTTTGACATTGAATCCCCCTCCCCTTCACTATAGAGTTAAAAGTACCACCCAACTTTGATCGCTTATTAAGGTAAGTAAATATAAATGTGCCAGAAAATTATTTATATATTTGAGGAGAACATCCAATGAGCTTTTCAGTGATATATAACATCTTGACTGGAATTTCGTACTAAGAACCGTATTTTGACATTGAATCCTCCCCCCTTCACTATAGAGTTAAAAGTACCACCCAACTTTGATCGCTTATTAAGGTAAGTAAATATGAATGTGCCAGAAAATTATTTATATATTTGAAGAGAACATTCAATGAGCTTTTCAGTGATAGACTGTCGTCTGTATAGGGAAAATGTGCTTAAAAATTAATTTTTGTTGCACCCCCCCTGGGTCTAAAAAATGTTGCCATTTTCTTATAATACAAGGTTTCTAGTGATGGAAAATCCATATTCCCACCTTCAGATATTGCCAGTTTTTAAAATATTACCCATTTACCCAGGGTCTCGGTCACTTTATCATGCTTGTCTAACATGACTTTGACGTTGTGATTTTGGATGATAAAATAACTGCAGGTGAATAATTTTTTTCGTGTGTACTGCCAAAGTGCACAGCAACATTTGAAAAAAAAAATTATGGAAATATCTCAATTTGTATATGCACAGGACCAATTATAAGCGCCCACAAAGCAGTAATGTTGCACATCGTAGCATGTTTTTGTCTTTTTATGAAAATACAGCGTCATTGTATTGATATTGAATTTAATTTATTATCAGAAATCATACATAAATTTGATAATTGCATAGAAATATTTGATTTCAACCAAAAAACAATACATAAACGTGATATTTCAAAGACAGGTCCCAGGTAAAAAGGTATAAGGGGAGATAACTCGTATCATAAATGACCTATAAATATTGAACAAAGACTAAATTTCTCCTTGGCAACCCACCCTATCACCAAACAAAGAATGAAAACAAATTTAAAACATTAATCTTTTATGTAATGACTAGTATTAAAGGTTTAAATAAATATAAATTAGGCCTTTGTATTGCAATTTACAACAACATTTCAATATCAATATTTTTTTAAAATACAGAATACATTTTTTTCATTTTTAATAACTGTTATATCAATAATTTTTATAAATGTTGCTGTAACAGTTGTGCAATAATTAATGCTTAAATAGTTAAAATATAAAATATAAGAAAATATAAAAACAGTTAAACAAAGTACTAATATCAACAAATGGAAAAGTATTTACACATTTATTTATCTTTCGATATATTGTTTGGTTATCTTTTAAAGATATGAATCATGCCTGTGTATTATAATTAAAAACAACATTTCAAAACTAATTTTAAAATAAAGAAAACCCTTTGTTTTGTTAAAATAATAATTCAATTAAATCTGGACATAAAGTAGTTGAATATTATACATGTAGTTAGTATGTAAAATACAGGTAAAACAAACAGTTAAACAAAATACTAAAATCAAAAGATGGAAAAGTATGTACATATTTATTCATCTTTATCTAGTGATATATTTTTTTAAAGGTTAAAATAGATATAAATCATGTCTGTGTATTGTAATTTAAAACATTTCAAAACTAGTACAAGTGCTAGTAAAAAATGTTGACACATTCTTAGAACGGATGTTTTAGTGCATTTGGACACCACAATCTAGTCATTTTGTGCCAATTCCCTTGCCATCAAATATACCAGCACTACTTATACTATAGAGTATAGAATAAATCGGCTACTCCCACACCTTGTCATTGAGGTCGCTGATAGTGGGATTCAAATTTAAGTCCATTGATGACAGACCTTTTTGTAACCACTTGGCTATATAAATCCCTTCCCACCCACTAGTTGCCTATGTAGGCCTATGATATAAAATAGATATAACAACAAGCCACAAGGACACAACAATTACTACAAGTATGAAATAAATTTACCCAGAAGACTGAACTGTGGGTTTTCTTGTTAGGAATCGAACATAATTCTTGTAGCATCGTAGATGGTACCTAACTTCAACAGCAACACAGTCTTTATCTCTGATGTGCCTGAGAATGGTTTCATCTTCTTTCTTAATTGCTACTTCTCTAAGTCGCCCTAAAAAAATATGGAAAATTGTAAATATCATGGATATCATAAACCAACTAGCAGTAGAATGCATATTCGTTTTCTGGTTACATATGCATAAATAAAAAAACCCATAAAATTCTTTATGCAACAGTTTTATGTGTATAATAGGCTTTGTATGTAGCAGCCTACTTTTAACAATGAACTAGACAACTTTTGGCAGACCTGGTAAATACATGTACATAACCCTGCGTGTTTGGATAGGCTACTCCCACACGTTTTCATTGAGATCGCAGAGAATGAGACTCATACCCTCGACTATTGATGACAGACTGATAGATAACACCTATCGGCCACCCGACCACTCTCCCCAATAAATGCCTTTTACGACACGCTGAGGAGGGTCGATGGGCCTATTCCACTAGGTAACACTGGGCATAGCCAGGAAAGGGAAAGGAGGGTGGGGGGGACAATACTAAATCACAACGGTTGAACAAATAATAAAAACTTACCCCCATCTTTAATTTCTGCTAAAACCAGCTTATCAGAGACATTCTTATTCTGACACCTGTAGAACAAAGGTATTTTCTTGCAGATAATGCCCAGAGGAGGAAAGACATGTCCTCGCAGGTGGACAGCTTGGGTGGTTGATGATTTAGTGGAGGCTGATCGCAAACCTTCTCTAGAGGTGGATTGACTCTCATCACTTGTTTGCTTCTCACCAGACTGTCGCCTAATGCAACTCTTTTAGTAGCTCGTTCAATCTTTGTTCTGTCTGTGAATCTCGAATAACACTTGGAATGATAGCCATAAACCCATAGTCACATAGTGCATCATCTTTATTCCCTATAAATACAAACATACTGACTCCTAATTTTATTGCACACATAAACAAAATAAGCAAATTAGAACCTGAGAGAAGAATTTAGGTGGCAACAAATATCCATAATAAAAATTACTTTTCTTTTATGAAAAACAATAAGACACTGCCACCTGTCTGCACTTGATTTGTGAAAAGACACTTAGACAATCTGGGGTTAATAAAATATAACCAAAGGCTAGCACGTGAATGCTATCGATTTTAAAACAAACCTATCTATGAACTATATAACGAGACTATACAATGTGAATGTCAACAAACATTATTATTATTTATCGTAACTTCAACTTGCACACAGCAATGACAACAAACAAGAAATATTATATACGGACGTAAGCTCTCGTTGCGTTGTACAGTCCCGATCATTTGTGATAAGTACAGGTGTCTATAAAATTTAATCCGCCTATCATTCTGTGTTTCGCTGAAAAATAAAATGGCGACTCTACTTTCAATTTTAGTTTGATTTAGTTGATAAACTTACCATTAATACATCTTTATATTGTTGGCACACTTTTAGCTCGTTGCCATCAAGATTTGTCCATTCTTTAAAACTTAAAACAACCTTATTCCAACTGGTATCTGTAAATTCAAACAGGTTTCCACAATCTTTGTCTACGAGGTGGATGAGGCACTTCGTCGTCTTAAAGTAAACACGCTAACTCAGACTCACCTTTTGACCTGTGAACTTGAGGTCAAATTGGCTCTAGAGTGTTTTTGATTGGTTGGTTGTTTTAATGATATGCATCAGGTGTAAATAATGGTTGATAAACTTCATGGCGCGAACAGAAACTTGCGACGACTCGTTTCTAAAAACTGGGACATTCTAGAAGCGGGAAGGCGGCTTTTTATCCATAAAAATTCACATTTTACTAATGTGTGACTTTACAACTAAACCCATTTTATAGAAATTTTTTGAAACGATAGCTACTGACAGACGACAGTCTATGATATATAACATCTTGGCTGGAATTTCGTGCTTAGAACCGTACTTTGGCATTAATACCAACCCCCCTTCCCTATAGAGTTAAAAGTACAACCCAACTTTGATCGCTTATTAAGGTAAGTAAACGTGCTTTTCAGTGATATATAACATCATGGCTGGAATTTCGTACTAAGAATCGTATTTTGGCATTGAATAACCCCTCCCCTTCACTATAGAGTTAAAAGTACCACCCAACTTTGATCGCTTATTAAAGTAAGTAGATATGAATGTGCCAGAAAATTATTTATATATTTGAAGAGAACATCCAATGAGCTTTTCAGTGATATATAACATCTTGGCTGGAATTTCGTGCTTAGAACCGTATTTTGGCATTAATACCCCCCCTTCACTATAGAGTTAAAAGTACCACCCAACTTTGATCGCTTATTAAGGTAAGTAAATATGAATGTGCCAGAAAATTTGAAGAGAACATTCAATGAGCTTTTCAGCGACATATAACATCATAGCTGGAATTTCGTACTAAGAACCGTATTTTGGCATTGAATACCCCCCCCCCTTCACTATAGAGTTAAAAGTACCACCCAACTTTGATCGCTTATTAAGGTAAGTAAATATGAATGTGCCAGAAGATTATTTATATATTCGAAGAGAACATTCAATGAGCTTTTCAGTGATATATAATTTCCTATTAAGAATCGTATTTTGGCATTGAATAACCCCTCCCCTTCACTATAGCTTATTAAGGTAAGTAGATATGATTCAATGCCAAAATACGGTCCTTAGTACGAAATTCCAGCCATGATGTTCTATATCACTGAAAAGCACGTTGAATGGTCTCTTCAAATATATAAATAATTTTCTGGCACATTCATATTTACTTACTTTAATAAGCGATCAAAGTTGGGTGGTACTTTTAACTCTATAGTGAAGGGGGGGGGGGAATCCAATGTCAAAATACGGTTCTTAGTACGAAATTCAAGCCATGATGTTATATATCACTGAAACGCGTGTTTAATGCTCTCTTCAAATATATAAATAATTTTCTGGCACATTCATATCTACTTACTTTAATAAGCGATCACAGCTGGGTGGTACTTTTAACTCTATAGTGAAGGTGGGGGGGGGGTATTCAATGCCAAAATACGATTCTTAGTACGAAATTCCAGCCATGATGATGTATATCACTGAAAAGCCCGTTGAATGCTCTCTTCAAATATATAAATAATTTTCTGGCACATTTATATTTACTTACCTTAATAAGCGATCAAAGTTGGGTTGTACTTTTAACTCTATAGTGAAGGGGAGGGGGATTCAATGCCAAAATACGGTTCTTAGTACGAAATTTCAGTCAAGATGTTATATATCACTGAAAAGCTCATTGAATGTTCTCTTCAAATATATAAATAATTTTCTGGCACATTCATATTTACTTACCTTAATAAGCCATCAAAGTTGGGTGGTACTTTTAACTCTATAGTGAAGGGGGGGGATTCAATGTCAAAATACGGTTCTTAGTACGAAATTCCAGCCATGATGTTATATATCACTGAAAAGCTCATTGAATGTTCTCTTCAAATATATACATAATTTTCTGGCACATTCATATTTACTTACCTTAATAAGCGATCAAAGTTGGGTGATACTTAACTCTAAGATGTGGGGGGGGGGGGGGGTATTCAATGCCAAAATACGGATCTTAGTACGAAATTCCAGCCATTATGTTATATATCAGTGAAACGCGTGTTTAATGCTCTCTTCAAATATATAAATAATTTTCTGGCACATTCATATTTACTTACCTTAATAAGCGATCAAAGTTGGGTGATACTTAACCCTAAGATGGGGGGGGGTATTCAATGCCAAAATACGGATCTTAGTACGAAATTCCAGCCATTGTGTTATATATCACTGAAACGCGTGTTTAATGCTCTCTTCAAATATATAAATAATTTTCTGGCACATTCATATTTACTTACCTTAATAAGCGATCAAAGTTGGGGGTACTTTTAACTCTATAGTGAAGGGGGGGGTATTCAAAGCCAAAATACGGTTCTTAGTACGAAATTCCAGCCATGATGTTATATATCAATGAAAAGCCCATTGAATGTTCTCTTCAAATATATACATAATTTTCTGGCACATTCATATTTACTTACCTTAATAAGCGATCAAAGTTGGGTGGTACTTTTAACTCTATAGTGAAGGTGGGGGTGGGGGTATTCAATGCCAAAATACGGTTCTTAGTACGAAATTCCAGCCATGATGTTATATATCGCTGAAAAGCACGTTGAATGGTCTCTTCAAATATATAAATAATTTTCTGGCACATTCATATCTACTTACCTTAATAAGCGATCAAAGTTGGGTGGTACTTTTAACTCTATAGTAAGGGGCGGGGGTATTCAATGCCAAAATACGGTTCTTAGTACGAAATTCCAGCCATGATGTTATATATCGCTGAGAAGAACGTTGAATGGTCTCTTCAAATATATAAATAATTTTCTGGCACATTCATATTTACTTACGTTAATAAGCGATCAAAATTGGGTTGTACTTTTAACTCTATAGTGGAGGGGGCGGGGGTATTCAATGCCAAAATACGGTTCTTAGTACGAAATTCCAGCCATGATGTTATATATCACTGAAAAGCACGTTTAATGCTCTCTTCAAATATATAAATAATTTTCTGGCACATTCATATTTACTAACCTTAATAAGAGATCAAAGTTCGGTGGTACTTTTAACTCTATAGTAAGGGGCGGGGGTATTCAATGCCAAAATACGGTTCTTAGTACGAAATTCCAGCCATGATGTTATATATCACTGAAAAGCTCATTGAATCTTCTCTTCAAATATATACATAATTTTCTGGCACATTCATATTTACTTACCTTAATAAGCGATCAAAGTTGGGTGGTACTTTTAACTCTATAGTGAAGTGGGGGGGGGGGTATTCAATGCCAAAATACGGTTCTTAGTACGAAATTCCAGCCATGATGTTATATATCACTGAAAAGCTCATTGAATGTTCTCTTCAAATATATACATAATTTTCTGGCACATTCATATTTACTTACCTTAATAAGCGATCAAAGTTTGGTGATACTTAACTCTAAGATGGGGGGGGGGTATTCAATACCAAAATACGGATCTTAGTACGAAATTCCAGCCATTGTGTTATATATCACTGAAAAGCACGTTGAATGCTCTCTTCAAATATATAAATAATTTTCTGGCACATTCATATTTACTTACCTTAATAAGCGATCAAAGTTGGGTGGTACTTTTAACTCTATTGTGAAGGAGGGGGGGGGTATTCAATGCCAAAATACGGTTCTTAGTACGAAATTCCAGCCATGATGTTATATATCGCTGAAAAGCTCGTTAAATGCTCTTTTCAAATATATAAATAATTTTCTGGCACATTCATATTTACTTACCTTAATAAGCGATCAAAGTTGGGTGGTACTTTTAACTCTATAGTGAGGGGGGAGGGGGCATTCAATGCCAAAATACGGTTCTTAATACGAAATTCCAGCCATGGTGTTATATATCACTGAAAAGCACATTGAACGCTCTCTTCAAATATATAAATAATTTTCTGGCACATTCATATTTACTTATCTTAATAAGCGAAGGGAGTCGGGGGGGGGAGTAAGAATGGGAGACTTGCTCCAAAATTAAAGTCAATCTTTTATTTAGTTTACCTTAAGGCGGAATGCATGTATATTTTATTAAAATAGAAAAAAAAAAAAAAAAAAAAAAAAAAAAAAATTCTCTTGCACTAACTGAATTCGAGCGGTGTGGTGGGGTGGGGCGAGGCGAGGCGAGTGTTTAATGTCAAAATAAGGATCTTAATACGAAATTCCAGTTATCGTGTCATACATCACCGGAAAGTAAGTTTCAATGGCTCTTTAAATGTACTTGTTATTTTCTGGCACATTCATAATAACACACTTTAGAAGAGATAAATAGCCTTTTTATTTTGATCTAAAAATTCGTCGCCATCAGACAATAACATAGTTACTAAAAATAGACTACTTTCAATTTATTTTATTTATCGAAGGCTCGGATTAGCCCAAACAGAGCACGTGATTTCACTGAAGTCATGGTCATCCAGCAAATTCCTTATTGTATGCTGAGTTGATTGTCCCTAATTGTCTGGTAAAAGGTCTTAATGTCTGCTAGCTATTGTCTGCCAGCTTGATCTCGGCGACCCCACCCTACCCACTCCTCTAATCTTGTTGTCCTATGGCCTATTATGGACTAGACCTATTATTGAATTTTTCAAAATGAAAAAAAAAAATAACCATATCCGCGCATTATGACGTACAATACTTTTTTATCTTTAAAAATGAAGTAAAATTTATATTGAAAAGAGACCAAACAGTGAAAGAAAAGACATGGTACAGGCCATCCACCATTTTACTCATTTAGAATACCGTAACAACAGTGTCCATGGCTGATTCGCAACGCCAGTACGCATGTTCCGGATATGACGCAAATACAGAAGTAGTCTCGGTCATCCAGAACCCCCAGTCTTCAACGCACGGAGGGTCTGGGTCGGTTCTCAATTTTTGACGAAATTACTGGATGATCTACCACATAAAAAACCAAACATTTGGTTACGCATGGGCAATGGAACCTTTTGGCTAAAGTATCGGTAAGTGATAGATCTTATGAAGCCGGGCCGATTTTGCTAGATTCTATAAAGCGTGGTTGTAATATATCCCACAATTCACTTGGCACATCTATTATTAGAAACAAAAATAGAGACGAGGAATAAGCATGGATCGCGATGAAGAATTAAGAAGATTGTGAGAAGCCATACGTCTGATTCATGACGAGAGGAAATTACCATTTCAATTGAAACCTTTACAAACAAAATTTGAAAGAGTGTCATCGTTGACAAGCGTGCTGTTTTGATAGATTCAGTACGTGGTAACTTGAAAGACTGGATAATCCAGACAATGACCTATTTTCCGTCAAATTTTGAGGACCCATCCAGACAAATCGAATATATGTATGGATGATATAGACTAATACAGGAGATAAGTTATTATTACGAGTACAAGGTCGACTTTTATGTATCTCTCATCATTCTAATCGAGAATATTAGTGCGGGAGTTGTATTTCCTTTCTGTGTAGACCGACATTATAAACCCCATTTCGTTTTATTTTATTTTATTTTATTTTATTTTTTTTTGGGGGGGGGGAGGGGGGGGGGGTCTTTTTTTTCATGTTAGTATTGTTCGAATGAACACCAACCATAACTGTGTAACTCAGGCTTGATTATGAATAATATATAAATATAAATTTGATCATGTCGTGATACGAATCGATTATAGAATGAAGCGATAAGTTATCGGTGATATTTATCGTATTTCTATATCGAGCATCGAGACTAAATGTTTGATATTAAACTTGTTACAAATATACAGCTATAGGTCAATAAATATTTATCATTTAATCGATAGATCGATCACAAGTAATCCACATCAAACAGATAATTCATATTGTGTGGGATGAATGTTGTATACGAATGTTTAAAGGGACACAAAGCGATAACAGTGGGTGATGACCATCAGGCTTCAGACTTATCAAATCTTTGTATGTGAAAATTTGAAATATTTTTAATTAATTATTTTATGTCGAGATATCTCCAGTTATGGCCACTATAACATTTTTTAAGATAAATATCTTCAAACGTCAAAAGTGTTAAATCATTTCCCAGATAAAACAAATGGAAACCGGAAATTTTAATCTTCTGAATCAACAAATAAAGTTTGGAAAATTTTATTTTTTCCGTCTGTGCGCGGTGGTTCGCTTAGTAAGGTATTCCTGGGCTCGTTCCTGGGGTTGGTTGAGCAAGTTTCTTCGGGTCTTTTCAGTCTAGTTTCCCCCTTGTCACTGTCAGAGGCTGGGGATGGGGCAGGATGGGGATGGAGCAGGGAAACCTCCGACCCCGATGTATTATTGACCAGCACGTTAAAGATCCACTGTTGGAGATATAACTAAGATAAGGCCGTAGCGGCACTGAGCAGCCAACATTTCCGAAATTAGTTTAAGAAAAGTAAAACTTAAATATTATATAGACTAACGAATCTGCAATGGTGGCCTCATATTGTGGGATTTTTATGGTTTTTCGTGCGGTTTCGTACCTCAACAAAACACAACTGGGGGGCAATGGAAATTATAGAAAACAAAGACACACGACATTTTATTCCCAAAATGACCTAATGAGTCATCAAAATCATATCGTCAACATTTTACATGTTCTTAAAAAGTTTTCAAAAGATAAAATACAAAAAAACAAAATAATATGAAAATATATCAGATTTTAATAAGTTCATATTTAATTACATATTCAACATAAACAATTTTAGTTGCAAGTTATCGCCATAATCTGCCAAGTGGTGGCAAAATTTTTGCCTTAAGGCCTATTAATACACCTTGATAAAGGTCAAGTTTTTGAAATTAACCCGTAACATGTAACGACTAAACGAAGTAGATAATAATTCATATTTATTGTTTCAACCCTGACTTTTGTTAAATGTAGAAATAAACCTATCTGTGATATTTGGTTTGGTGAAATAAACCTACGCCTTTTCTGTTTCAGATATAAAATATAATTCATCTTGTTTTATGATCTAGCTGATAAAATCCCGGTTTTTTATTATGACGATTATATTATGTAAGTTGGTAATGGGTCACTCGGTAGAACTAAAGGGCGTGTTTTAGACTCGGGATCCCGTATAATGAATAACTAGGGTCCATCTACAGGCGCACGTTGGGGGAAAAGTAAAAGACCCCTCAGCAGTCCGGGCAAAATTTGGCGTGTTCCCAGTTGGTGCAGAACAGTAGGATGTTATTCCCCATTTCATTTCAGAGTGTGTTTTAGACTTGGAATCAAGAATAATGGATAACAAGCAGATGGCAAGAAACAATGTCTAGTTATTCGGATGGGACAATAAACAGGGTTCCATATGATGGTGGGAACATCAAGATTTCGACAGAAAGGTCGTTGCCCGGGTAACATTTGACGTAACCTGGTTGCTGCAGAAAGGTAGGGCGTTACACCCTATATTATGTAATTTTCTGCACGTAAAAGATCCCTTGACCATTGGAATTCGATATAAGAGTAAGCCGTTTTACCTGATTTTACTACACTAGGATCTGGATTATGTGAGGGATTAGCCAATGAAACGGTCTGTTACGGCGAGTTCTTGACCTTTTGATGCACGGAACCGTGGGTAAACCACTAGAAACGTCAACGCTGATTGATTAATCAATGTCTGACGTCATAGGGTAAAAAATCTCACCATATCCTCTGACGCGACCTTCCAGTACAACTTGTAGGGGAGAGAGAGAGAGAGAAAGAAATGGGGTTTAACGTTCACTCAACACAAACTAGGTCATTTCGGGACTAACATATGGTTTAATTGTATTTCAATAATTCGCTTGCGCGTAGGGGTCTTTAGCAGTGATGTAGTGTAGATCATCAAAAAAAAAAAAAAAAAAAACGAAACGAAATAAAGATATATATTTCAATCAGGTGGCATGCATGACAGTCTACATGTAAGTAAATTACGTCGTTTAAAATAGCATTATGCAAGAGCAAAATCTGCTTATAACAGGTCTTTCTTTAGACCTGAGATGTTATCTAAATAATCAATTAGACATTAATTAACATATCCAGGCCATAATAAACTCTTAAAGTCAACGCTAGCCTTCGATGTTGGCGGATAGAATTCATATATGCCGCTTAATAGCCGTTGATAATTAAATCAAACAAGTGCACAATCGAGACTATGCTGTTTATATTAATGATTTGAGTAATGATGACCGAGGCTATGTGAATATTTCAAACGCTTTTTTCTCGGCTAATAGTGGACCAATTTGACTGAAATTTTCAGCAAATTACCTTTACACTATCTAGTTTTTAACTATTATAGTGAGAACTGCCATCTCTTTATCTGATCATCCATAATGTAACTTTAACTGGTAGTAACACATAAAACATGTACCACTAATTAAAGAAGTAGAAAGGTTCAATAAACCTATGTCTTCCTCAATCAGTTTTCCTTGAAAATTAAATAAAGATACATTGCATGTGGCATTAAAGGATGTTTTGGAATGAAATCAAATGGGGGTTAACGTCCAGGGCTAATGAAGAGAGAGGGTGTTTTAATCATCGTGAAAGAAAAACAAAAACAACCTTCATATAGCGATTTGTTATGGAGCGTTATATATTAGTCAGTGTAATAGCATGATTAACAGCAGGGGACGTGGCAAGTGAACGCCCTCTACATATATCTTGGGGATTTTAATTAACGTATAGTTAATTGAAACAGCGTAATATTTCTACGGGTTCTATACGGAAAAGCAGGGTAAATCATCTTTTTTTTGTGCGGGGGGGGGGGGGGGTACAGACCGCCATATCTCCATCGTTACATATTAGGCAGTGGAAGGGGTGGTTGGAATTCTAGGCTTTCAATTAATACTTTTCGGGTGGGTTTAGACCCAGACTTTAGCTTGTTGGTGATAATTTCGTCTTAAGTTAGACCACATTCCATCTTCCGCCTTGTAATTTGCGTTAAATCACACAAGCCAGGCGCTCCAGTCTCCCCCCATTGCAAGACCGTAAAAACGCGCGAATTATTGAATAAAAATGAACCAAATATTAGTTTCGAAATGAAGTAGTTAATGTCGAGCGGACGTTAATCTCGGTTTCATTTCTTTCATTTGTTGTTTCGAAATAATAAAAAAAAAACAAATCTGAAATCAGTGGCCTATTCCATATATTATTACCTTCGTTTAAAACCAGAGATAAATAATGGGGGAGGTTTTCAAGGATAATATTGTGGCGATCGATAATTGGCCAAATTACTTGGAATTTCCATTATTTACAGTTGCTTATTATCCAATGTTGTCCCAAATTTCGTTGACCCGAAGAGAAAAAGCGAACACAACTTCAATCAATCAGGGGAAAACAGTTAAATCGACTAAATAATTTAAATAGCTGAACGAAAAATTAACAAAACACTTACTAAATGTCAATGAACATCATTTTAAGAATTGTTAATCTCTTGCAATATTGTTAAAGTTGAATCATTTAAAAAATGATAACATTGGGGGGGGGGGTCACGTGGCTAAGTGGGTAAGGCGCTGGCTCGCTAGCCTGGGGGTCGCGTGTTCGATCCCTGGATTGGTCACCGATGCAGAACGGAGGGCCTGACAATGACAGCTGTCTAGTCATTCCGATAGTGCGAAAAACCGAGGTCCCGTGTACACATTGGCGTTGGAATTCGATATAAGAGTAGGCCGTAGCGCCACTGCCCGGGAAAACTCCGCTATGCCCGTCTTCCATTAGCCCAGGTTAGGTGCAGAAGAGTAGGACGTTAAACCCCGTTTCATTTCACATTCCAGGGGCGGATACAGGAATTTTTGCAGGGCTGGGTTTGTCCGGTTTTGGGGCCAGTTTCACGAAATTTTAACTAAAGATAAAATCCAAATTTTAGTAGATTCTTCAATTTTGATTGGCTAAGCACTAAAATCAATCACATATTATCCAATCAAATTACTATATTTTGTGGAACGGGCCCCTCAACAGTAGGCAGCGAAATTATATTGAGATTATGGAGCGTGGAGCACAGATTTCAGAATGGGACCTTGCCAGTGTAATTTTATCACAGTAGGTCACGGGGTGGCGGCTGTGGCCTTACAGCGCACTAATATCGAAAATTTACAAAAAATTAATTGTATAAACTTAAAATTGGATCCATTGTAAATCATTGGTGGAAATTCGGAAAAAAATAATCAACATCGGGATCAAACAATGGGCCTACTGTTTAGTTTGGCAGCGCCTTACTCGTGGAGAGGGGGTGGGGTGGATGGCCGAATGGTTAGCACGCGCACGCTGTATCATAAGGTCTGTCATTGAGTCAGCTGGTGTGGTTTCCATTCCCCGGATGTACCTAACAAGGAATGGGGTCGCCTGTCCAATCTGGTAGGGTTTTTTTCGGGTCGATTTTTTTTTCTATTGGTAAAGACCCCTACGGGCAAGCGAATTATTGAAATAAAATGCAACCACGTTAGTATGATCTATTTTGTGTCGATCGGACTTTAAACACACACACTCTCTCTCTCTCTCTCTCTCTCTCTCTCTCTCTCCCCCTCTCTCTCTCTCTCTCTTATAAATATTGAAATATTATATTCACTGAATAAACCCGGAAAATAAAAAAAACTAATTAAAGCAGCCACAGACGTCAATCATTCTAAAAATAGAAATTACCAATAACGGGATTAACGCCATCAAACACGTGGTCATTATCCCTTAATTCCAATAATCCATTTAATCACACCGCCTCCAGGTTAGTCATAAATCGTTTTAATTCCTGTAAATTCCTGGTAGATCGTTCGATTATTGTTTTACGACATTCCATTTATATCTACTGATCGGATCGCGCTTTCTTATATATATTTGCCAATAAAATGTCGCAGTGGCTAGGTCGTGGTTGAAATAGTTCACGATTTGCTCGGTAGAAGTGACACTAACCTTGACATCAAGTAAATAGTAGCCTACATGAATGGGGTTGGTTCCATGTTCTGCTCCGACTGGGCTAATGAAAACAGCCATGCGCCAAACAGTGTATTATGGAACTATGCAAGGATAGAGGTGCTACGGCCTACTCTTATATCGAATGTCATCTGCCATGGAGTCTTTTACGTACACGTCATTGTGTGTAGTACATGGGACCTCCGATTTTCGTCTTATCCGAACGAGTATAGGTTGTCCCTTTCCAGGTCGTTTGTCTTCCACCAGTGACTAGGAGGGGGCGACGCCGTTGACATTTTCAGCCAGGTGCCCCACGCAAGCTTAAACAACTGGCCCTAGCAAAGTGGGGGGAAAGGACACGCACAACAAATTGTGGTCTGCATCCTTAAAACAAAAAGCTGAAATGATCTCCCTTTTATTTATACGTAGTCATGTGATTATCACATGATATGAATATGGCGCTGACTACAGGGTAGTTGAAACTAGGTGATAAAAAAAGATATTCCCATTTTTATTTTATCTGTATAGATATCCGATTTTTTATGAGTGATAAATCGAAGATAATTAGAACAGAGAACAATATGGCGAATTGATACTCCCACCTCAAGTCAAGATGAGTGTTTTAAAGGGGCTGAAAGGAACTATTAAAGGCGTTCAACAGGATATTGTTGATGGGTAAGTCAACAACATCAAAATGGCTTTATAATATAGTTTGCCAAAAAAAAGAGCAATATTATTATAGTGCAGCGGTTGATCAGATGACCCCAAAGTGGTTAAAAAGTGGTACCAGTAGGCTATAGTAGTTGGTTAGAATAGCTACATCAGAAGAAACTTTGATTTGAATGAACTGCACACACTGAGTGACTGACACTTCCACTGTTTCCAAACTAGGCTACAGCTTTCCTTAAACTCTAATCGGCATCCGAATTTACATTATAAAGAGATAAATAATGGGAATTATCCACATATATTGCAATTAGTACCAGAGTTTATATGTATGAAGCCTGTTCAATCGCAGTTATCTGACGGTATGATAATTCAATTACAATGCAAAAATCAAATTATGATTTATAGACTAATTTCAATGGCTGCAATAATAGAAATAAGCACAAGTTGATTGAAAGTAGCAATGAATATATTCCAGAATAATAATAATAATAATAATAATAACTTTATTAGAGACCCAGTTGCACAAGGCAATCTTCCCTGGGATCTGTCTACATAAAACTACAATAACATATTTACAAAATGATAATGTGAGAAAATGAAAATAAGAATATTATGATGTAAATCAATATATTAAAAGGTAACATGGATATAGAATAATGTGATTGACACATTAAAATAAAATGAACTAAAGCTAATATTTACATATATATATTAAAGATGAAAAGGGAGTATAAAACTAGGAAAATAATTGCATATTAAGATTTTAGTTCCCTTTTCAGTCCCGTCTTAAAACTCAATATATCGTTAGATTGTTTGAGTACCTGAGGTAATGAATTCCAGAGTAAGCTAGCCTTGTATTTAAAAGTTCTTTTCATGGCCTCAATACGACATTTTGGAAGATGTAATGAGTTTTTTGTTTCCGAACGTAGACAGAGAATTGTAGTGGACATAGAAGATTGTAAGCAAAAATAATTTTGAAAGTAATGTGGACATTTTCCATTCATAATTTTATAAGTCAGTATCCCAGTGTTATATTTAATTCGTTGTTCAAGAGTTAGCCAATTTAATTGAGAGAACAAGTCTGCCGATCTTGCGTCATATTTCGCGTCGAGGATACTCCGCGCTGCACGTTTTTGAAGCTTAGATAGGAAGTCAATTTTATTCTGGAAAGCATTACCCCAAACAATATTACAAAAGTCTAAATGAGACAATATATAGGCATTATAAAACAAAATTCGGGTTTCTATAGGTAGATTTATTTTAATTCTATTTAGAAGATATATTTTTGACCCAACAAGAGAGTGAAGCTTCATTATATGTTTTCCCCAGTCTAAGTGATCATCTATTGTAATTCCGAGTAGGACAGCTTCCGTTACATTCTCCAATTTCTGGTTTCCAATGGACAGGGAAATACATTTTCCACTGTCTCTTACGTTTTTTATTAACATACTTTTAGTTTTATTTATATTAATAACCATACCATTATCATTGCACCATTGGCTGATAATGTCTAAATCTTCTTGAAGACAACTTTGAACGCAGTCAAGATTCTTGTCAGAAAAATGAATGGTAGTATCATCAGCAAATATTTCGGGAATGACATTTTTAGTAAAAAGTGGAAGATCATTTATGAAAATCAGAAATAAAAGTGGTCCAAGGATAGATCCCTGAGGAATACCACATTTTAGTTTCCTTTGTATTGATTGGAAATTACCAAGACAGACTTTTTGATTTCGGTTTGATAGATAAGATTTTATCAAATATAGCAGATTAGGATGAAATTTATATAATACAAGTTTGTCAAGGAGGAGCTTGTGATCAATAAGGTCAAAAGCCTTACTAAAATCCAGGTAGACAACACCTGTTAGTTTACCTTGATCTAAAGCTTCAAGCCAGTGATCAGTAATTCGAACTAGTGCTGTAGAACATGAATGATACTTTCTAAAACCTGACTGATTTACATAAAATAAATTGAAACTATCAAAGTAGGACTTAATATTGATAGATATATGTTTCTCAAAAATTTTAGAAATGGTTGGTAAAATTGAAATTGGTCTATAATTGGAAATGATTTCTTTGGATCCTTTTTTAAAAATTGGCACTATTTTTGCTTCTTTCATTTGATCAGGAAAAATACAATTTGTTAAACATAAATTAATAATATGAGTTAGTGGATTCGCAATCACCTCAGCTGACATTTTTAAAATTTTTGGTCCAAGATTGTCTAAACCAGTTGCCTTTTTTGGTTGTAGGTTTTTAAGATATTTCAGTACTTCTGGAAATGATATAGGAGGTAAGTCATATAGAAAATTTGGGGGGACTTTGTTATTTATATAATTTTGAATAATATGTGGTTGTTGGATCGGTTTATAAGGAGGCTTTATAGAGTCTGTTATATTGGTAAAATATTCATTCATAAATTCAGTAATTTGAGTAGGGTCAGATGTTTTAAAGTCATGATATTCGATAGTTTGCGGGTAATTTGGGCCTAATGACGATTTTCCTTGTAGAGAGTTTAGATATTGCCAAATGGTTTTATTGTCTTTTTTATTTATGATGATATCTTTAACATGGTCAGTTTTAGCCTGCTCAATTAATTTTTTGGTTTTATTACGCCATTGTTTATATAAAGTGTCATTTCCAATCATTTTATAATAGTCACGCTTCTTTCTTGCATCTTTAATTTCATCATTAAACCATGGGGGTTGAGTATGGTACTTTACACGTCTGGTTTTAATAGGGGCATGTTTATTTAGTACAGTAAGAATAAGGTCATAAAAAGCTGGCAAGGCGGATATAATTTGTTTAGTGATAGGCTATTGAAGAGTTTAAACTCTTATTTAAATAAAGTCCGTTGTTTATCTTCCTATTAGTGGATGTTGGGTGGCCGAATGGTTAAGGTGTGTGCTTGCGTCACAAGTTAGTCAATTGAGTCAAGTGGTGTGATTTTGACTCCCTGCTAGTATATCATTGGCTTTCTCCAGGTCCTCCGGTTTCCTCCCACTGCTAAAGACCCCTACAGGCACACAAATTATTGGAATAAAATTGAATGTTAGATCCAAAATGACCTTACTGTACATCACACTTTATATTGGTTGCATATCAATGAGAGTTTTCAGAAGATATATTTGAGAAATGAAGAGTTAATGCATATAAGCAGCTTGGAGATGCCATCATTTCAATAACATTGACCACTTCAGATTCTAACTCTGGTCGTACTTTATTCTAATTTTCATAGCGCTGGCCAACAGAACAATGACGTCTTTTAATTTGATTATTTAATTCATTTCACTGAAGATTCAAAAAACGTCGTTTAGTACTCTTACTGCTCAAAATTTACATTTTGGTAGTTTCTATGGTACTAGCATCAACTTTTACTTTGATTTACATGTATTAACAGGTTAAAAGCACTGACAAGTTTTGAAACTCATCCTAAGAGTGAGACGTTAAAACGACTACGGGGAGATGGAATTTGTCTCGATGCTGGAGCAGATCTTCTTCAGAGGTTTGTTGATCATACATTAATCAGAGGCATTTTAATCAGAAATAGTTCTTTGTGTCTGTGAATAGAACTATATACATGTACATGAAATTTCTTGCACATTGTATGTTGCTTTTAAAGACTCTCAATGTCATGTGAGGAATGCCTAGCCAACTACTTTATTGTGAAAGTTCCATCTCTAAATGGAATGTAAATAAAAAAAAACTTATTCAATTTCGTTCCTTACGTTCATCTCATAAAAACCAACTTGTGTGTCCAGTACAAAAGTCAAAATTTGGTGAGACAGCTTTTGCTTACGCAGCACCAAAAGAATGGAACTAATTATCTCTGGAAGTCCAAAATAGTCAGAACTTGGCTATATTAAAACGATGCCTAAAAATCCTGTTTTTTACCCAAACTTTTGAACAATGATTTAAATGCTTCATTTTACATTTGTATATTGTAACTTAACTATTCCTTTGTATTATTTTGTTTATTTGTATATATGTGTATGTTTTGTTGTTTTTTTTATAACATATCTACATTGTAAGGGCCACAGAGCAGACAGACTGACTGAATGTTCAGCGCTATAGAAAACGATTATTATTATTATTATTATATTATACAGTATTTACAAAGATATAATGAATTAAAAATTTCACAACATTTGGCATCAACCGCAGATGATATAAATAGGAATTGTCAGTCAGACATTCAGTGACCGAGAAAGATGCATCAGTTATTGGGGAACATCTTACATTTTGTTTTATATTTTTTCAGGTATCACTTGTCATGGATAGAGATCGATTCATTTACAAAACAAAGTGCCAAAAAAGCCGAGGTAACTTTATTTGTTGATTTCTTTTTATTTAACCTATCACCAGAATAGAAATGAAATGGGGTTTAAATTCTTACTTTTCTGTACCAAATAGGATGATGAAGACGGCCATGCAATGTGCTAGGAAGTAAATTTGGCCTCTAATGGCAGCTCTAGAACTATTTTTATTTTGATCTGTAACTGTCAGAAAATCTTGCACATACTGCTAAAGGTATACACAGGCCCCAGGTTTTTTCGATCTATCCCAATAACTAGATGCTTTTCCTTGCCAGGCCTCCATCTTGTACCACTAGCAAGGGGGAAACCACATGACTCCATGACTCTAGTACATATATATGTGTTAAACCATTCACCCAACCCTGTTGTCGATAAATGTGTATGTCTGTCAGATCTCTAGATTCTCTCGTTTACTCCAACTGCTCAAAACAAGTACACATCAGCAAATTATTGAAACACAAATTAAGCCATGTTAGTCCCAAAATAACCTAGTTTGTCCACAGTGAATGTTCAGCTCCTTTCTCTCTCTTGCTCCCAATACAGTGTTTTGTTATGTTATTATTAGAAAAGACAAAGGGAATGGCAACACTCTCTTGGTGGTAGATTAAAGCTGGACTGACTTAGACATCTGCGTGGATACTGAATCAAAAAATGATGCAGGCTGGGCGGAGAGTAGAGTAAAATAAAATTTAAAAATCCCTGTCAAACAGTATCACAAACAGACTTGGTAGAAGTGAAGATTCAGACAACGTTTCGGGTATAAATACCCTTTATATAATATATAATAATCCTGTTATTATTGTTACAGATTATAGATAAAGAAATATTTACAGTGTTTAAAAAATGGGAGAAAGAGGCAGAAGTGATGAGAAATTTAGAAGATTCTATAAAAGAATTACCTGAGTTGTTACAAGTTATAGAACAGCTGACAGAAAAACTAGGTAAATCTCAAATTCAAACTGTGAGGGGTTCTTAAACGTGCATGTACACATGACCTCATATTATTTTATCCCATCCGAATGATAACAAACAATGTATTCATTTGTATTGAATTTCAAGGTCATTGGGTTTTATGTCTTCATTTTCTGCACTGATTGGGCTAATGAAGACGACTAGAGCCATGCAGAATTAAATTGTACCCAGACAGCGGCACTATGGCCTAAATTACAAATTTCAAGTGTTCTTTTACGTTCTCACCAATGGGTACATGGTAACTCTGCTTTTCGACCAATCCAAATGATTAGACACTGCCTTGCCCTTCAGGGTAAACAACACTGGAGATTCAAGAGGAAATTTCTCTGCCAACACCAGGTACCAAAAATTTAGTGTTTTACGTGCTCACCAATGTGTACATGGTACCTCCATTTTTCGACCAAACCAAATGACTAGATACTGCCTCTCCCTCCAGGGTAAACCAAACGGGAAATTCCAGAGAAAATTTCTCTTCCAACACTAGGTACAAAAAATTTTGTGTTTTATTTGCTCATCAATGTGTCCATGGTACTTAGACAATGCCTTGTCCTCCAGGGTAAACCATCCTGCAAATTCCAGAGAAAATTTGTTTGCCAACACCAGGTACAAATAATGTAGTGTTTAAATTAAAGGTTTTTTTTTTATCCTGTTTTATTCTAGTCGTATTAAAGAATGATTTTACGCGTGTTGAAGAAGCGATGGAGAGATTAGAAGATGTTTGTGACGAAGAGGAGATACAGAAACAGATAACTCTTCATAATAAACAACTATTGCAATATAAACAACAAAAACAACAAGATGCTGAAAGGGTTAAAGGTCATTATCAGCTGCTTTTTTTGTTTTCCTTTTTCCATCTCAGAGAGAGAGAGAGAGAGAAATAGGGTTTAACGTCCACTCGACACAAACTGGGTCATTTCGGGACTAACATATGGTTTAATTTTATTTCAATAATTCGCTTGCGCGTAGGGGTCTTTAGCAGTGGGAGGAAACCGGAGTGCCCGGAGGAAACCCACGAGGTTGAGAAGGCGCCCCTATCTCCATGCCACATACGCTCACACCAGGGCTCGAAACCACAGCCGCA
This sequence comes from Patella caerulea, assembly GCA_036850965.1. Classification (NCBI taxonomy): domain Eukaryota; kingdom Metazoa; phylum Mollusca; class Gastropoda; family Patellidae; genus Patella; species Patella caerulea. The sequence continues at coordinate 61,827,865 of JAZGQO010000011.1, read as the reverse complement.
AGCCAGAGGTGACCGGCCAGCTAGAGGTCGAAGTGCGGCACTCTAGTCCATTAGGCCATCCCAACCCCCCCTTTTTCCATCTCAGATTTGGACAAATAAACAAAGATCTTCACTATAAATGAAATAAAATGGGGTTTAACGTCCTACTCTTCTGTACCCAACCTGGGCTAATGGAAGACAGTGATACATCATACAGTGTGCTATGAGGGAAATTTTGCCCGGGCAGCGGCGCTACGACCTATTCTTATATCAAATTCCCACTGCCTCGGTTTTTCATCCCATCCTAAAGACTAGGCAGCTGTCCTTGTCAGACTCTCCATTCTGCATCACTGACATGGGTAAACCACGCCGGAAAATCGAAATGAATTTTCTCGGCCAATGCAGGGAACGAACACCAGCCTCCAGGGTAGCGAGCCTGCGCCTTACCCACTAAGCCACTCGATCCCCAATCTTCACTATAACACAGGGAAACATTGATTGTCCATCAGTAGAGTCTGAGCTAAAATAACCTTGGTTTGAATCATGGCCTTGGCTCCAAAGAACCTTAGGATAATCCTATTTATTTGGGGAGAGCACAAGAGCATCAGTAAAAGATCTAGATTAGCTGCTTAAACCCAGAGGCTGGCTGACTGTTTCCAGCAGATAAGGTCCTCTAGCGATAAATCAAGGCAGACAATTTAGGTGCAACATGGACATGTAGTTTCTCATACTTCTGATGCTGTTAAATAAGTGTTCACATGAATTCATCAGTGCTGTTTGCCTTCTCTTTTTCTAGACAGTTTATGACCACAATCTACCGTTCATGACCGCATCTTGACAAAGCTCGCTGTAACGTTTGTTTGTGACCACAATCTACCATTTATGACCACAACATGACGAAACTCACTGTTAAGTTTGTTTGTGACCACAATCTACCATCTCAGGGATCATTCAAGTCATATGATTTGCAATGTCATGGACAGTCTTTGATCTTCTTAAACTGAAGATAAATTAGAATGCATTTTATTTATTTCAGTTGAACTGGCCAGGAATCATGCTAGAAGAATGCAGGAACTGGAGAAAAATCGCAATGAGAAATTACAAGAACGACACGAAGCATTTGACGAGGCCTTTTCCAGTGATTTATCATTTTATAAACAACACGGCAGAACTGAAAGTAAGATTACAATAAATAACTTTTTATGGACTTTTGCCTCTTGAAAAAGATGGTGCCAAGTGCCTCAAAATTCACTAGGGAACGGGTATCATTCAGATTTGATGAAAAAAGGAAAGAAACTGAGCTTACGATCAAGAATCTAATACATATATTCAGTTAATAGATTGCTGTCCAGAAAGTGTTAAATACCATCAAGATTCATCAAATAATGCCGGTTTGTGCTACTGTTTAGTTTTAGAAACACTGTTAAGTTTTGACATCGGGTTGAGAGAGAAAGGCAGACAGAGAGAGAGAGAGAGAGAGAGAGAGAGAGAGAGAGAGTTTAACCTTCACTTGACACAAACTAGGTCATTTCGGGACTAACATATGGTTTAATTTTATTTCACTTATTCACTTGTATGTAGAGGTCTTTAGCAATGGGATGAAGCCAGAGTACCGAAGAAAACCCAGGAGGTTTGACAGGCACCCCTACTCCTTGCCACGTACAACCACAATCGGGTATTTGAAACCACGCCTGTTGACTCAATGGCAGGCCGTATGATACAGCACACGCACGCTAATCATTTGGCCACCCAACCACCGAAAATAAAAGGAATATATCTTTAAGTCATCCGGGCACTATCTAAGAACCAGAGTTTTATATGGTCTAATTTATTTAATTATATTTTAGAATTAAGTTTACCAGAAATATCTAAAGTTAGTAGTTTAAGTGATATCAATATTGAGCAGGATGATGGAGCTTTAGATGATTTCCTTGCATCACAGACTACCACACCCATAACGGATATAAAACCAGGTTTGTGGCTGAGATTGATTCATTGTTTGATGTGAAGTCAGATTTATAGTTTTTCCTGATATCTATTTTGAGCATGGATAAGATTTTAATCGACAATATTGGAATTTTTAAATGTCTCGTCAGAAACCGAGTCTGGTTTGGACGTCAATTTTTTTGTGATATCACTTTATGGGAGCCCCCAAAAGTGGCTTAAAAATTTTGTTGCAACAGCGAATGAAAAAACATTAGGTGTAAAAATGATCCTTTGACAATTGGAATTCAAGGAAAGGCAGAAACAACATTGTTTGGGCAAAAGTCTTTTCCCTGGTGATGGTATAGAACAAATATAAACATTGTTAGTCTCCAAATAATTTAAATAGGTTTTGACAAGATGCTAAATAATTTTGTTGGGGTTTTTTTATTACAAAATCTTTGTTCTGCTTAGAAAATCATTTAAAATCGTTAATTTGCTAATTTATTTTAATGTATATTTTAATTTTTTTCTGTCTGTTTTAGAAGTAGCAGACGCAGAGGATAAGGGAGCAGAGCTTGGGGAGGAAGAAGAGATGTTTTTTGAAGACGATTATACAAAAGATTACAGAAACAATGAAGGTAAATTAGAAGAGGACTTAGAGAATTTAAAAATTAAATTCGACCAAGAAGACAGTTCATATCGTACGACATTCGACACAGGAAGTACTGAAGAGGACCATGTGATAACAACCAATGACAATCGTTCCAATTCCAACATTAATCATGATACCCAAGATGGCAGCCAATCAGACGATAATACTCGACAATCCAGCCTATTAAATAAAAGCGATTCTGTGGTGCAGTCAGATTCTTCCAGTAATAGTGAAACAAAAAATATTGAAAGTTGTGATGAAAATATTAATCAAAGATCAAGTGAAGATAACTCTAAAGTATCTACAGAAAATGATACATAATCACAATCGTAACACAAAGTACAATATTTGTGGATGCACAATTAATGAATTTATATTTCTGTGATGTTTCAACGAGGATATCTCGTCTTTATCAAGCAAATTATACAAATATGTGGATGGTATATTCTGTGTATATATTTATGTACCATCTGTATATAGTTGTACTAAATACCAATAGTGTTGATGGATTTTAAAGGTTATCAGAAATGCCACTGTTCAGGCAATATTCTACTCATAAATTTCAGACATAATAGAAAAATAAATTTAAAGATCCCCGAGCAACAGCAAGACAAATAGACTGTAGGTAGTAAAGATTGTTTAATAGAACAACGTTTCGGGTGGCAGTACCCTTTTTCAAGTGATAATTTAAATGATCCTGCGACGGCTTTATATAGGAATAATGGACATGACGTCACAGGATCTAAAAATAAAGATGCAATGATTGGTGGTTATAAATAGAAAAAATGTACAAGGATCGTCCACCTCTTTTCTGTCTACATAGTAGAAAAGAAAAATGAGACTTACATATGGTTCAAGTTTTATTTCAAATTTGCTCGTAGCAATGGGAGGAAACCAGGGGACCCTGAAAAACCCTGAAACGTTGGACAGGTGACTCTACGCCTTGTCACATACAGCTGGTGAATCTAAACCACACCAGTTGACTCCATGACAGACCTAATGATACAACCCCCATCCGACTTCAGCAGGTAGCTTAAAAATATTTATTTAAACATACATTATGCAAGCGTTAAATCTGCCTATTGCAGGTCTTTCTTAAGGCTTGAAATTGTATACAGTATAAACTATTAATTAGACTTTAATTAACTTATCCAAACCATAATCAACTACCGATGTCATCTTATGTGTCAGATTTTTATTGGACTTGAATCCAATCTGTTGCTCAATGTGCATTGATGAATAAATACAAAAATGGATAATCGAGACTATAATTGTACCAACTTTAGTAATGTCGATCAAGGCTAGGCTTAAAATTCAAAAGCTAATATCTCGGTTCAGAGTGTTGTAATTTGACTGAAATTTTCAACGTATTCTATTTACATTCTCTATTTTTTTAATTGTTATAGCCAGAGCAGGTAACTATTCATCTGATTTCACATAATTTATCTTTAATATTGAGACTAAATATTTGTTTTGTTGAAGTTTATTTGGATGACAAGAGTGATTGTTTAGTATGAATAATAGTAAATATAGCGATATACTAGTGATATATGATAAATATGTAAATATATTATTGGTATAATTTAGAGTATTTTCTATTTTTATGGAGAATAAATTATTTTAAATAAAACTTACTGTTTTGTGTGCACTGATTTACTTTGGAGCATTGTCATCTGGGAGTCTTTCTCAGGCGCGGATCCAGGGGGCCGTCAGCCCCAGTGTGACATAGTTGATTTTCCTTTTGGTTTGCTTTGATGTGCTGATCAAGTGATGGGTTTGCACTATTCAATTGTAAGCTGCATGGTTTATTTATTACATACAGCAATATGCTATAATTGAGTGTTGACGTAAAAGAACCCCTAGCAGATGGAAATCAAGGAAAAGGGACAGAAACACTGCTATCGAGGCAAAATTCCACCTCCTCCCATTGAACACACCTACAGTATGTTTATCTCTCAAAACGAACGAAATATCGTTTTTTTCTAATACGTGCCATACAGCCTGTTACTTTAAGCCTGTGTATCATCCAGATACATATCCCCACCCAATTAAAGAAATTGTCCTTGGATAAATGCAACTAAATTTATTCAGATTTTAATAAACAGTATAATATTATTTTATACAGAACAGTATAAAGAGTACATTATTTTATACAGAACAGTATAAAAGTATATTATTTAATACAGACTAGTGTAAACAGTATATTATTTAATACAGAACAGTATAAACAGTATATTATTTTATACAGACTGGTATAAATAGTATATTATTTAATACAAAACAGTATATTATTACAATATAAAGGAAATATCACATGGTTAGTAGCCTATATACACTAAAATAAAGAGCTCAATTCTGGAATCAAATAGACCCCATTTAATCTAAATGGTTTATCATTTCTGGGATCCTCCTGTGTCAGTCTTACACCCATTTATCTCTGTTGGATATCAGAATGGAGGATGGATGGGCACAATATTTAAAATTCTTAATTGGTTAATTTTGTCCGATAGAAATGTTTTCGTACCTAATGGCCTTCCACTTAAAGTAAACCACATATGTAAATAAACATTTTATCATTAGAAGATTTTTTTGTAGTCTGACTCCATAAAATTGACGAAGGGAGACCATCCTATCCCAAGTATGGCCACAGATCACCAATTATTTCCCCACTAACTGTAAAAATGTTAATTCTTGTCTCTTAGACCGACTAAATATTGTTTTAAAGTTTTCTGTGGGGTTCTACTACAGATAGAGCAACATGTGGCAACCTCTTTCTAAAAGGCATGGGAAACTTGCAGTAGCATACAAAAACAACGCAACTGTCAGTCCTACATTTCAACCTAACCAACCAGTTAACTATCGCATACTTCAGCCACAAAATGATGAATGTCCACTGAAACCTGCAATTTCTTGGGCAACATTGTAGGAATAATTGGTGACCTGTGTCCATATGACTAAATTCACCGCAGTGATAAAGTTGTTCTGTTCTTTTGGAAATGAGATATCATTCAAATTTTTTTTTATTCGAAACCATTCTACTGAGATTTACAATCTACTTTTCATAATGTTGTCCCAAAAATATAAATTTGTGACATCTGATTTTGAAAAGGACTCTTTAAGTATTTACTCTAGTTTAAATTGCAGAACATTTAAAAGAATCCACATTATCGTCAAATCTGTTTTATCACTATCATACACAGGAACAATAAAATAAGAAATTCATGCTAGCAAGAAATAAATGTGTTATAAAGTAGGAAAGACCTAAAAATGGAGATCTTGTCATCAGTAAAACATATAAATCATATCACAGATTATCAATAATATAACAACCCAAACATTCCATCCTGTTTCTATAGTAACTAAATCGTACCATCCTATGTCTGTAGTAACTAAATCCTGTTTCTATAGTAACTTAATCATATTATCATGTTTCTATAGTAGGTATATCATATAATCATGTTTCAATAGTAACAAAATCATGCCATCATGTTTCAATAGTAATTATTTCATATTTCTAAATCATAATAAACATGGTTCAATAATAAGTAAATCATATAATCATGTTTCTATAGTAACTAAATCATACCGCCCAGTTTCTATAGTAACTAAACCATACCATTATGTTACTACAGTAACTAAATTAAATCATCATGTTTCTAGTAACTAAACGGTAGTCCACATGATTAGTGTTACACAGTAACTACATCATATAATCATGTTTTTATAGTACATCATATACCAGCCTGTTACTATAGTAATTAATTCAAATCATTAAGTTTCTATAGTAACTATAATATTATACCATCCAGATTCCATAGTAACTACATTAAATCATTACGTTTCTATAGTAACCAAATCAAATCATCATGTTTCTTAGTTACTAAATCATACCATCCTATAGCTATAGTAACTAAACCAAGCCATCATGTTTCTATAGTTACTAATCATATAATCCTGTTTCTATAATATCTAAATTCTATAATCCAGTTTCAATATATAGTAACTAAATCATTATAATCCTGCTCTATAATAAATGAATCATAATCCGTTTCTATAGTAACCAATTATAAAGTATGAAAAATCTAGTGAAGAAAATCCTGTTTCAGTAAATCTGGTAGTTTTCAGTCTTGTACTAGAAAAATATTTTTTTACATTACAAAATAAATAAACACATTGACACCAATACATTTAGCTGTAACCATAGCAACATCAAATCATCTATTAACACCATGGCATCCAAGCATATCACAAGATTAGAATCAATATCTGAACAGCCAAGTGGGTTTTTTCATTCACACATTTTACAAAATAAAATTTTCTTGCAACTGCACACTTTAAATCTTTAAAAATATATTTCTTCAAGATCATTCAAGCCCAAACCATATAGCTAACTGAAATATTATTTTCTGAACAGAAAAATTAAATCATAGGGCTAAATGTGATCAATTGGCTTAATTTTGTCCCATAAATTTGTAGATTAGTTTAGTATATAGGTTCAGTTTCCCTGCCAGGTTTTTCATTTCAAGTTCTGTCAGTAAGTCGAATTTCAATGGATTTTGTTTAATTTGGGTTAAAAAGATATATTTTACCAAAAGAATACCACATTTTTTAACATTATCACAATGTTTTTAAAAACATAATATTAAATATTCTTATCTTATGGCATAAATTGACAGACACTTAAATTCTAAAGCCAGTAAATATAATTGAAACAAAACAAGGAAAATGCCAACAAAATAATTGTGTGGAAAAATAAAAACAGGTGTTAGATTTCAGTGTTGAAGGCGTGGCAAGAAATGAGCTGAAAAAAGAATTTTCAACTATGGATGAACGTCATAACTACTTTCCCTTTCTGGCAAACTGCATGGCTTATGCCCAATTCATTAAACCACATTTCACACATATCGACATCACTGCAGATTCATATCAAAAAGAGAAATGGAGTTTAACGTCCAAGCGACACAAACTAGGTCAGTTTGGGACTAACATATGGTTCAATTTTATTCCAATAATTTGCTTGCACATAGAGGAGTGGGAGGAAACTGGAGGACCTGGAGAAAACCCACGAGGCTGGACAGGCGACTCTACTCCTTGTCACGTACAACCGGGGAATCAAAACCGCGCCAGTTGACCTTAGGATACAGCGCGCACATTCTAACCATTCAGCCATCCAATTCCCCAGATTCACATCAAATTTTAATTACAGTCTAATTATATATCAGACGCAATTGTATAATCTAATCACTTCAAATTAAATCAAAAGCATTTTACATTTTACAAAAGAAAATAATGATCCACTGGCGAATATGGACCATATGGTAACCATGGTGATGTGAAGAAAGTGATATTATAAACTACATGTAATATAAAATATATCGTCAATCAAATTCCTCTGTTACTCTAGAATAAAGACTGAATGATTTGAGTTCCAGCCACAGAAAACCGAACGTATTCTCATTAAAAACCACCCAATGGCCTGGAGTTTGTGACGGGTTACTGTAATCATGTCCTGCAATCTGACCATTAGCGTGGAACCTGAAAGAAAACAAATGGTACAGTATAGAGCTGGGCGATATACCTAGAAACAGATATCGCGATATTTTCAAAAAATATCGTGATATAATCACTATATCGCGATATCTTATAAAAGGTCAATACTTTCAGTTTATCACTTTTTAAATGTAAATAAACATGCATAAAAAGTTGGAAATACCCCTCAATATTATTATTTCTAGTCAATATTATTTTTAAAATACACAGTTCAAAATTAACAAAACATTAATTCAAGCTGGTTCAAACACAGATCTATAGCCATGAAAACTTGCTAAAGTTGTTTTTTTATTACAATTTTAATATTCAAAATATTAATTATAATATTTTATTCAAATAAAAAATACATGTATTTCGAATGAAGGAAGCCCAAACAACATAAAAAAGTTTTTGTTCTTTCGGAGGTGCATATTTTTATAGCTACGTGCAAGAGTGGACTTTGTTTACCCTTGCAAACTCATTCTTTCCCATTCAAGAGTAAGCTTATACCTTCTTGAAAATGTATTATTCAATACAGGGATACTAAATTAAACTATAAAACATAAGTACAATGTCAAAAAGCGCCCATTGTTTTCGTCAAATATTTTTCCCCGATCACGATGGCCATTATATTTCTGCTTTATTAAAATTTAATTCAATCTTAAAATCAATGATTTCTTTCGAAAATCAAAGTATCGGTGTTCACCATTCGTCACGATGTGTAAAAATTGAACCGAAACAGGGATAATTCTAACTGGTGGAAAGGTGGACGATAAGTCACGTGACGTAAATAAAGCTCTGCATCGGCATTTGCAAAGTTTGTGGAATGAATAATCGGGAGTTTATAGCAGTATTTTTTCATCATTAAGCAATAAAATATCGTAAATAACATAAAAAAGAAAACATTTTGTTCAATATTTATGTAAAATATCCAAAAAAATCAAAACCGTGATATATCGCGGTATGTTCGGTTTTTCGATATTTTTCTGAAGACGGTATTTTTCACGGTTTTTATTTCCGTGACAGTTTTATATCGAAATACCGAAATATCGCCCAGCTCTAGTACAGTATAAGGCTGTCGTGAAATAAAATGAGGTTTACCATCCTACTGCTTTGTACTGACAGACAAGGTTAATGAAGAAGTGTGCTATGAATGAAATTTTGTCCGGACAGCCGCAATACAACTAACACTCATTTCAAATCCCAACTGTCTTGAGAATACTGTCTTTGATTATAGTCTTAGCGGCCTAAAGTTGTATCTAATCTATCATCAAAATAATTTTGGCATTTCACAAGCTTCACAACTGTATGATGTTTTAAACTTATTAAACCTTTTGATACTTGGACTGCTAAATTAAAACAGCTTGAAAATTTTGATTTTTCTAGAATCTAATACTATAGCTGTGAATTATTTTGGGATCCTTTTACTACTTCTGTGACTCACACGATGCCCTTTATTCAAGGGAACAGTGACAGTGAATTCTTTTACATGTACCATTTACATTTAATATTTACAGTTATATTATTCAAATGATTGAGGAAATACGCCTTTACAATCTGATTAAAAAACAGATCCTATTTCATTTTGTTTTTTTTTTCAAAATTTTGTTTCACTTGTATTTACTACAACAGGATCTGGAAGAGTTGTTATATAACCCATATTGGATGGTGTGAAGAATTAGCCAATGAAGTGGTCTGTTACCTGTTATGGCAAGTTTTTGGCATGAGATACATGGAACTGTGTGTAATCCACTAGACACATGAATGCTAATTGGTTGATCAAATGTCTGATGCAATAAGGTCAAAAACTGCTTGTATGCCACCTGACACCACCTTCCACTACAACCGGTCAGATCTCCATATAGTGGAGGCCATCAAAGGTATAAAAAAACGAAATGAAATATTGATCTGCATTTTCAACAAATTGTTGCGTCTTCATTGGCTAAGAGTTGAAATTTGTACTAAGACTTTAACCAATGAAAAGACTATTTTAGTTTGAAAAATTATTTCCCGTACCTGGCTATACAAGTTGTTGGGGTACGATTAAATCTTTCAAAGCAATCATCAGGAACACGGAATGACTGTTGCTGTAGATTATTGGGATAGGTGTCGGGTGGGAGGTCAGGTATATCTATCTGTTGTAAAAGGTCAATCGTTCGTTGCTGTTCAATCGATAATACCATTGGTCGAGTCAGGTCAATGTATAAACTAATTTTATTGGCTGGAACATTTGGATCACCCTGGAAACAAATTAAATAATTAGTTCACATAAAAAAAAACAATAAAACTTTTAATTAACTTATGAAAATACATAAAACTTTTAAAAAGCGTCTGCTTGTGATGACCTTTTGTAAGAAAATTCTCAAATATCATGATGTGCAGTGGAAATAAGTAGATGCAGTCTTCAAGTAAGTTCAAACACTAAATTAATGATCCGGACTATCTTTCATTCAAGTATTCTATTGGCTGCGGTATTCCCGGCCTAACAGTGACAGTAATCTATTTATAGATCGTTTTATTCTTGCTTTCAGAAATTAAGTTACGTAGAGTTTTCTAAAATTTGTTTTTTAAAAATATGACAACCTGTTTATAGCCTGGTTAGTAGCCGCGTTAGTAGGAACTTTCAGGCATTTAGTAGGCCTAAGCTTTACTCGTAGTTACAACTGACAATTTATTGTCGACTAAAAACAAAGTAAAAGTAACATATACACGATGCAGTGAAAAACGGCTGCGGACATGCACTGCACAAGTGTTTTCAACATATATTAAAGATTCTCACTGCTAGATAGTGTATTCATTATCTATTTTTATGATATTTTTTTTTTGATGATATTTGAAGTTTTAGGCCATATTCGATAAACCACTATATCGACGATTTTTGGCCACATGATATTGTATTTGGGTCTGTAAATACCATATCGTGATAAATGACTATATCGAGAAATGCTTACAGCTCTATGATCGGGGCAATGAAATAAAGTTACACCCATAGCTTGTTGAACGACATTAAATTAAATTAGGAATAGATTCACTTATTCACTTATTGCCATCCTTGCTTCCCCCCAACTGCTGGTGAGAAATTCTCGAAACACTCCTCGTCATGAAACGAAATGAGCTTCATTGTCCTACTTCTCTGCACGAACTGGGATAATGAAGACGGGCATATGGTATGCAGGGTGCTCTTATTTCAAATTCCAACTTTAAAGGTTAATTTTACAAGCACACCAATGTGAACACAGGACTTTGATTTTGTATCCCATCCAGCTGACTATACATTGTCCCTTGCCAGCCCTCTGTCCAACACCACTGACAAGGGGGAACCATGCTGAAAATTTCCGATGCACTTTCTGGGCCAACACTGGGATCAAACACAGGACCTCCAAGGTTAGCGAGCCAACGTCTTACTCAATCAGTAACATCTGGTCAGAACCCATACCTTACAGAGATGGTTTTAGTAATCATCTGCGTCAATTTTTTTTATATTTTAGTTGTCTGGAGAACTTTTTTTATTGAAGATCACATAATTTTAAAAAATGTAGATTAAAAAAAGTATATACTTACTGTAATTTTCTTGCCACGGGCTTCTGTTTTATTGGGTAGATATTCTAACATGATGAGTTCTATACCATGACCACCATAATTACCTTTAAATAAACCTGGTTGAATCACTACATCAACTTCAGGTGGAGGCAGGTGAACTCTCGTCAAATCATATGTACATCTAAAATACAAATAGTTCAAATATAAGAGTAGGCTGCAGCGCTGCTGCCGGTGCAAAATTTTCATCATGGAGTATGCCGTCTGTTTTCATTAGCCCATTTCGAGCAGAACAGTAAGACGTTAAACCCCATTTCCTTTCACACTAAAATCTAGGTGAAATTTTGTTTCCATGGAAACACAACATCTTAAACAGTATAGCTCCAGAAACAAAACCCCTACAGACATAAAGACAAAAGTAAGAATGAGATGGACGGATAGAACTCATTTCAAGATCATTTTTGAACTTCATTTGACGGATAAGTCCAGATATTTTTGGTTTACTCTGAGAGAGACGCCAAAAGGAAATCACTCTCATATACTGGCTGCTATAGGTGAAGGCCTTTATTTTAGTTTAAAGCCAAACAATATTATTTACCCTAATTGAGTTGTAACTAAAAACTTCATCAATAATAATTCCTGTCCATGAACAAAGAATTCACTTGGTCGTTGTCCAGTTTCTTCTACAAGCCAACTCTCAAACTCCTGGAATAAATTTATTTTCAAATTTGAGAATGTCATTTAAATAATATTCTGCAAAGAATTTGTTTGTTGACATCAGAATCTGAACTCCATATATTAGTTTCCCATTTTAGTTGAAGCTACTCCAGCTCAATCTGTTTTACAGAGGATTACTAAAGTCTTCTATTATCTCTGTTAAAGATGTCTGTCATTAACACATGCCGTCACATCATGCAGCTTCAATCAATGGCTCAATTTCGCTTGCATTGTTTACATATGACGTTATTGAATCGGGAAGAATGCTGCCTTTTACACTAAATAGGAAATAATTCATACCTACAAATACTTCAAACGTCTTTATTTATTTTTCGAATGCATAAAAAAACATTTAAGAATTTAATTTGTCGGAGGGAAAAAATAAAATTTGAAACTCATTAAGTCGCATCGATGGCATCCTTATCAGTGATTGTAGCCGCTTAGCGAATATTCACTGCTGATCAAGCCTTTTTCAAATGTACAGGACCTTGGTCTCTCGTCCCACCTGAGAGTCTAGATGCAGCTCCTTCGCAGTTCCTCCATAATGCACCATAGGTACTTAATTAACCACACATCGTTTGAAAAAAGTAGAGTAAAAAGTAATATTTGTTGTAACTTACACTTTGTTTGCCCTCTGGATGTTTGTGACTATCTGAATCTGAACAACGAAACTTAACATTGCCAGACTCTGTCTAATAAAATATAAAATAAGTATTTTACAATTATCTATAATATATATTTAATATCGAAAATACACATCATTAAAAATAAAATAATATATCTTTACATTATCAAAGGTAGATTTTGAATAAAACTATATATCTTTTAAATTATCAGGGAGAGAGAGAAAAATGGGGTTTGACGTCCACTTGACATAAACTAGGTCATTTCAGAACTAACATATAGCTTAATTTTATTTCAATAATTCAACATGGTACAATTTTATTTCAGTAATTCGTTTGCGAGTAGGGGTCTTTAGCAATGGGAGGAAACCGGAGAACCTGGAGAAAACCCAAGAGGTTGGACTCGCGACCCTACTCCCTGTCACGTACAGCCGTGGATTCAAAACCACACCAATTGACGCAATGACAGACCTTATGTCGCAATGCGCACGTGTTAACTACTCAACCCCCTTAATCTAGCAAAAGAAAAACCAGAGATATTTCAAACTTACATATTCTATGTGACTAGGATGTGGACCAGCGAAACCACGATAACACAAAACATCAACCCTCGATAAATCACCCGATAGCTGGATGGAAAACAATCTTTTGATTCGTAAATTCTGGTAAACGTCAGGATCTATTGGTGCGAAACATTCTTCACCTATCAACTTTCCTTCTCTTAACTTAAATAATAAAATATATATTTATTGTCCAATATGAAAACCAAAATACCTTAAACATTTTCATTTTCCACGTCAAATGAGGAGTGGAATTCAACCAGGTACAAATCCATTCTTTGTAAGGCATCTCTCTGCTCTATCAATTTGTCTTAAAAATATTTACATTTTATTATTTTCTGTCATTTTACTCTTATTACAATGAATACCGGTAGGTTCAAAATACCCGGTGTCAGCTCATTGTGCCTGACATTTTGACAGGTATAATTTGAACTGTAATTTCCGGACCTGACAATAAATCAAAATCACAAAGAATGCAATAGATATTGATATAAGGTGGTGTGATAATCTCAAAACCTTCAAGTCAAAACTGAAAACATTTCTTTTCAACTCCTACAACAACTGAACATTGTGACATTGATATATACATGTACCATCTCCATCAAGTGCCTTGAGCATTTTTATGGATACACAAAAACTGATTTATTATTATTTACAAGAGCATTATGTTTTGTGTGTGGCACAGGTCATTACAGTACAACCACCAGGGTTTCCACTAGAAAATTTTGAAGGGGCGTATAGATCATCATGATTTCCGATGGATTTCCGTGTCAGCTATTGATGTGCCACCCCCCCCCCCCAAAAAAAATTTCAGGATCGGTAGAAATGCATTTTCCGAGAATCTCAGACAAGAAAATGCATCTACCTGGGCCTGGTCAGAAATAAAAAATTTAAACATTATCTAGGTATACTCCACTCTAGATGACATATTGTAAAATCATACCTTTATATGTAACAGACCACCATAAGAACCCATTTCTGGCTGCCATAATCCCAACATATTCTTATATTCATATAAAACTGAAAACCAGGGAAATGATCATTTATATAGACATACATACATAAATATAATTAATAATTTATTAATTTTGTGTAGTGAAATGAAACAGTGTTTTTTAATATTCTACTTTTCTTCCCCCAAGCTGATTAATTATAATAAAGACCGACATACATCATGCAGTATGTTGAGTGAAAATGTACCTTGACAGTGGCTTACTCTGACTTACATGTATTTGATTTCAAACTGTCTGCCAATACATCGAGTTTTAGTTTTTTGTTCAATCCGAACGACAGGGTGCTTTACCTTGCCACGTTCTCCATCCCCGATTACTGGGCTCTAGAAATCGTAGAGATATTAATTAGCACAGAAGTTACAAGCAATTAATAGTTACTAACTGCACAAAGTTTGGGGCCCAATATGCTTGGACTCCACGTTATTGCCTGTTTTCGTCACCAAGTAAAATTTTGCGATTGTGGGATGAAACACATAACTTGCATTTACAAGTAGACCCAGTGTTGGTCTCCTATATATGAATACAGGGACAAAATTCCCTTTTGATTAATCATGAAATATAGACCTGTGTGTATACATGTACATATGTAAATCATTCTACCTCCATCAGTCAACTTACTTTTTGTATAGACATCTTTAAATGAACCACGATAATTACTTAGTTGATTTCTGATGTTGAACTCTGAAATACAAAATTAACTTAAGTTAAGCTTTGAAATACAACATTAGCTTAAGTTAAACTCTGAAATACACAATTCACTAAAGTTAAACTTCTGAACAAAATCATCTTTAAATTAGAAAAAACTCTAAAATAGACCTAAAACCATAAAATTGACTGAAATTAATTATTAATAGCTTTGCATCTGATGTCCACAGAATTTCTATCAAAAAAGGGATTTGGACTGGAGCTTTATAAAGACTGATGTGAATACATTAAACTAAACTGAAGAACCAGCCCTGACTTCTGATTAATTGTTTCTCCAGATCCTGTCCTAGACCCACTGCGATGTCAACTAAGATTACATCCTATTTATATCCTACAGCAACCTGTTGTGATTTCGATACAGATGCCCATCAGTCCTCAGGATATGCAGGAGACTATTTCCAATCAAATCTATGTTACCGTTTTGCTGTGGACGTAAAAGAGTGTGCTTTAAACTTTAAATCAGTAGTTCTGTTATTACTGCATGAAGCTGTCATTGTTTGGCAACTCCGAGTCGACTTCTCTTCTATTCTATCTATCACAACAGTCTGTAATCCGGATGCTTACCGGTACTGTACGTCACTTCTCCTCTATCTACCACAATGGTGTGCAACCCGAATGCTTACACCGTCACGGTACGTCACTTATCCTCTATCACAACGGTACCTAACCCAGGTTCAAATGCCTTTACTTGCCTTCTGTAACCCAGATGTTTACTGTACGTCATTTCTTCTCTATCTATCACAATGGTATGTAAACCGGATGCTTACGCCGTCACTTCTTAGGGTAGGTCACTTATCCTCGATCACAACGGTATGAAACCCGGAAGCTTACGCCCTCACTTATGGTACATCACTTGTTCTCTATCTTGGTACATAGGGGGGGGGGGGGGGATGGCCTAGTGCCGCGCTTCGACCCTTAGCTGGCCGGTCACCTCTGTCTTGCGGCTGTGGTTTCGAGCCCTGGCGTGAGCGTATGTGGCATGGTGATAGGGCCGCCGATCTCAACCTAAAGACCCCTACGCGCGAAGCAAATTATTGAAATAAAATGAAACCATTGTTAGTCCCAAAATGACTTAGTTTGTGTCGAGTGGAGTTGAACCCCATTTCTATCTCTGGTACGTAACCAGGGCTTACTAATAACCCTCACATGCCTACCCTACGGTCCGTCACCTGGATGCTTAGTTCATGATCATGATGCCTGGTATGCAGGGGTGCACAATTACCATCCCCCGACGCCCGGGACAGGTAAATCATTTTGTTGGACAGCTGATATTACGTATTCCGTCCGCCCGCGGACAGGCCGATTTTCTCTGACAGAAATTCTTACTTTATGATTACAATGTATTTAAAGCATATTAGTTCCAGTCCGCGTAATACGTTTTTAATAGTTGAATAGCAGAATAGGCCAGCTTCAGTCACAACTAAATTACTGGGCACCGATAGTGCTTCCGTTACTAAAAATAACTCTTCTAAAAATAAACGAGTATTGTCGAATGACAGCATTCCATACCGAAATGATTATGAATTTTTTCTCTCTCTATTTTGTTAAAATATGTCTTCCTTTTATTGTCATTTACCGCAATAGATACTGTTATAAATTTCCAAGAATTCATTTCACGAAGATTGCAAACGCCGTGATATAGCGTTTTCACATCACATGACTTTTCCACACGAAAGGTTGTACTGTTGTCAGTGTTGTTAGAATTGTCCCTGTTTCTTCTTGATTTTTCAAAGGAATCGTTGATTTTCTGATTAAAATATATTTCATTATATAGGCAGAAATATGAATAATGTTAAGTGTACGGGGAGGTATCGGTGGTCCGTAAATCGCATGATCCGAAAAACATAGGTATTTTTTTGAAACAGAACTGGACTGATGTTGTGTGGTTTAATTAAGTATTCTTGTATGGGTAAATGAATATCTTCCAATATCCAACCTGTAGCTATAAAAATGGCCGATAGACAACACAAATCTTTGTATTCCTCCATTTATGGTTCTTGTTGTCTATTATATTAGTATTAACGTCCAATACATTATTGATGATATATGTAATGGTTGACACAATATTGGAACATTTCGATGCTTAAATATTTGTTTACTTTGTTATTATTTTTATGTTTAGTCATTAAAATAAATTAAAAACAAAAGGACCATATTTTTATATTTTGGGCAGGTATATTTTTCTGTAGGGCTAGCAAATTTTGTCATGACACCTGTCCATGGGCTAGTGGTTCAAAAGTGAAATTGTGCACCCCTGCTGGTATGGTTTATATGAGTGGTGGACAGATTTAAATAACTTGATAGGAATATTTGGCACAATATTTTGACAAGCAATAGGCTTACAGTGAAACAGAAATGTACAAAATGTCAAAAAAAATGCTAATCAATCAGTAATGTTTATGTAACATCCAATATTAATATTGAATCACTCAGTCGAAGTTGATAGTCAATCATTTTACCTGCTTTGATTAAATTTTGCCACACTAATTCTTGATCTGCTAGTTGAAGAAGTTTTTTACACGATTGGCAAACACTGGAAACATCTCTAGCCGGCAGGTAACTTACTATTTTCATTAAAAGTTCTGGAGGCAAGCCTAAAAATTGAAGCCTGGAAGCCATGTTTGTTTACGTTCCGCAACTGAACAGGGGAAGCAACTCTTTTTTTCATTCTTTCAATCGGGGGTCTCCAGTTTTGTTCAATCGACCAATGGGCCGAATGTTCGGTTTATTTATTAAGAACGAAATGTTTTTTTTACGCTCACTCGACACGAACAAACTAGGCCATTTAGGGACTAACATTGTTCAATTTTATTTCACTAATTCGTTTGCGCATATAGGGGTAGCAGTAGGGCCGCGAGAAAACTCATGTTGGACTGGCGACCCCACTAGTCTCACGTCAACGTAGGCTACAAAGGAAATGAATTGAAACCACACCACTTGACTTTATAAATATAATGATGGACCATGTCAATGAATGTGAATTCATGCGACCTGGGGCATGTTTTACGAAAATTTCTCAAAGATTCCAAAATGAAATCCAAGTTTGAGTAATTTGATTGGATAATATAGTAGATTGGTTTTAGTACTTAGCCAATCAAAATTGAAGCATCTACTAAAATTTGGATTTTATCTTTACTTTAAGATTGGCCCAGGGGCCGGTTGCTCGAAGCTCTGTTAACTTTTAACGATCCGTTAACATGGAGTAAACGGATCATTAACTTTAACGGAGAGAAAGGTTGTTGCTGGAATTTATCAAGCATTGCACACCTACATGATGAAATAATCAAATGTTATATAAAATGCTTACGGCCAGCCCCCAGATTTATTCACTCTTTTTGAACTGTTTGTTTGTGGTCTTTGAGTATGATGTATTGTCGATATTTGTTTTTGTGTAGTGTGTGGTGCAGTCCCCATGCACTTTTACTATTAAAGGTGCTAAATCACTAATATTTGCATTCGGTCCTAGAAATTGACACAAATGGGTAGCAACGCATATAATAATATAATATATAATATATATGAATGTGCATAAATTTATTTTCATTCGATTGTTTCTGTAATTTCTAATTAGTTATGTTCGGCGAAATACACCAGAAGTCTCAATCTAATGGCAGTCTGTAGTGTCTGGTTATTCCAGTCTCAGCAATAGTAAACCCCATTTCTCTCTCTCTCTTCAATTGATATTACAATCTTTGTCTGGTTCTAACATGAAGTCGAACCCAAAACATGTAATGATAATAGGTAGACCGAATAATAGGCTTTGTCTTTCACCACAATTAAATGGCTGTGAAGGATGGAGGGCCTGACAAGAAACAACGCCTAATGTGGTCTAGTCATTTGATAATGAACAAAAAATCAAGGTTCTGTGTTCACGTAAAAGAACCCTTGACAGTATTTAATTTCCTCTGAGGCACATGGTTGGCCCTACCTGTCTTCATACCCAAGTACGTAGGTGCAGGAAAGTAGCACATTAAAACCCCATTTCATTCATTCAACATGGTCATGCATAGACTATTTTTGTTTCAGCTGGTCCATTATTTTCAATGGCATTTTTGGGGTTTGAGGGAAATATAATGAAAAAGACATCAAAATAATATATATCAATTTATTCATAGATAGAAAAAAAAAACCAAACAAAAACAAGGACTGTCAGAGTGAAACAAAGCTTCCTGATAATAGAAGATGGCGACTCTCTCTGAATTCTATACTGGTGTTTAAACTCATTGCATAGAATACAGTCATTAATAAAAAAAAACTATTGGTTGCGTGGGTGTTCCATAAATGTTTCGAACATGAAAAATTTAAAAAAATGACAAAATTGATATAAATGTTTCACACTTGAAAATAAAAAAACCCAACCAAATTGATATTCCATAATTACCGTAAATAAATAAATAAAATTAACAGAAATGAACATTATAAAACAAACAAACAAACATATTTCATCAAATGTTTCTTTAAATCACATTCAATGAATAAAAGTCATGGAGATTAGTGCAAATCAAATTGGAAGTGCACCATAAATTAACCTAATGATCAATCTTTGTCCCATTAGAAAAAAAAAATAAATAATAACTAGGCCTATGCCCCCCCCCCCCCATTCCCCCTGGTAAATACTATAGAACAGAACTTTTTTTCTTTCAAACATGGAATTATAAAGCTGCGTGCAACCTTCCCAGACTTATTATGTAAAAGAGATTTTAATCCAAATTAAAACAAATAAAAGGAAAGAGATTAAATCAAACACAATTTATGGAACACCCAGTCTAACAAAAATAACTCGTGCATACAATCAGTCATCCTTTTATTCATTCAGTGCATACATACACACTACCATATACACTCCCCAGCCCAACCCATCCCACTTGCCCAAAGGTGTAATTTGATTTAAATACAAATTTGCTAAATACCACCAAATCACTAAACAGATTTCTAAAAAAATTTTATCTTGCTCCCTCACCCCAATACCCCTGAACATTATCTGTAAGAAAATTCCCTCCCATCTGCTCCCAACTACCTTGCGCATCGTCTTTTGATTATTTAATGAAAAGTAGTTACTTTTAACTATTCATAACTGACAAATAATTCTGTATATAATAAAATAATCATGTTATACCCTTTGTACCCAATCAGTTTGAGCAATTTACAAGTTCCCCAGTTGCCCTATCCTAATATATAAATAATAATCTTTAATATAATTCAACTTAAACCCTATTTATCTATTCTTCTGTTATCTTTAAAACAAAACATTATCTTGTTCGAGCTCTCTGTGTAGGATGCTAAACATTGAGAATCTTTTTAGTCTTAATAACATAAATCATGAAATACAAAAGACAGAAATCTTGTCATAAGCTTTTAATAGTTTATGACACTCTTGACTAAACACTTATTTTATTTAATTCTTCCTCTCCTATCCTTTAACGATTTTTTTTTATTTAATTACCAGCTGTAAATTAGAAATTTATAATATATCGGTAAAATACTGCAAGATAAAAATCCCTATTCAGATATCAACTCACTTTCCATTTAAATTACTAATATATTTTAGTTATAACTTTGTTAACGTTCAGAAGAAAATGAATTTATTCTCATTAAATTCAATGTTCTTTCTTGATTTTAGAAACAATGTCATGTTATGTTAAACACAGTGATAGATGCAAAATGTTAAGGTACAATTGCTCACCCAAAACAAATGGCAATTTTACACTCTTTCAAATATTTACGAAGAAAAACTTATTATGAAGTCTTCAAAATAACTTATTGTCACAAAAAATGATGAAATGGTTAACTAAATAAACCCGTTTAAATATTTACAATTCATAATATAAGCTTACGTAATATAAAAAAAAAAGTTGTTGTACAAAATCTTTTAACTTTTTACAAAAATATTTCCTAATAAAGTCTACAAATGTAAGCTTACTGTACAAAAAATATGAAATGGTTATTGTACAAACTGTTTTAATACTTAACAATAAATAATTAATATATACATATAACCTACATCTTGTTTTGTTCTGTAATACTGTCATACACTCAATGCATAATTCAAAATAAAAACAATACCCAAGTAACAAACTTAACAGGACAATGTGTGGAGAAAAAGGTTTTTTTTTCTAGGTTGTGTTTCGCATTATGGCCCTTCATTAACTAGTAATCTAATTACATAATTAATACAATCATCTTGATTTTCCAGTTCCATTTAACCAATTAAATAATACTATCATCTTGATTTTCCAGTTACGTAACTCATTACAAATTCACAAAATATTTTAGCAGAAAATATGTTCAAAAAATTGTTTTAAATTACAGCAAATTAACATTTCTTCTAAAAGGGGTATACTGTTTTTAAGCTTATTTATTTACACAAACGTCTTATACCAGAAGTGGTATCACCTCTTCTAAAAAGATTAAATAGTAAGTACAGATATTTACAATATTTACATATAAATTTTTTTTTTAATGCTTTTTTTTATATTTCTGATAGAAAATAGTACATTTAAATATTAGATCACAGTTGATAAAAATAATTTAACAAAAACAGCTATAAATATTTACACAGCAACATTAATATACTACTCTATAACATATTTATTCACAGCAGAAAGCAGAAGCTAAGAAAATTTCTTTTTATTCATATTTCAAACATCTTCTCCAGAATGATGTCACTGGTAGCTATACAACAGTTTTACGCATTACTCAGGTGAGAAAAAAGGATATTCAGAAGGAATAGGAAATAACCATACATCATTTTAAAACTCGTAAATGGCAAGAATTCGATTAACAATTATTTGTATACTATCAAATTCAAAGTAGTCTGAACCGTTTGTTATCCGCCATATTCCACAGTAGTCTTCATTTAACCAGACACCCACGTCAGCATAGTAATGTTACCTAGCTGATCACCTGACATTAATTTCACTTCGGCAGAGTTTGTGTTCTTGACTTCTGTTAACGTTAATACAGGAGAGATACAGAAAAACTGTCCAACCTGAAAATACAAATGTATGAAATGAAATAGGGTTTAACGTCCTACTGTTCTGCTCCAACTGG
Organism: Patella caerulea; assembly: GCA_036850965.1. NCBI lineage: Eukaryota > Metazoa > Mollusca > Gastropoda > Patellidae > Patella > Patella caerulea. Next base: position 61,805,574 of record JAZGQO010000011.1, on the reverse strand, counting down.
GCTAATGAAGACGCAGGGGCAGATCCAGGAATTTTTGCAGGAGAGGGTTTGCAAGGTTTCTGTTACGGAAATCTGCCATCATCGTCACTAAATTACATAGGCATACATACAAATTGAGCTTTTTAAACAGAGAAATCATTTCTATACTGATGTAGGATCACTTTGTGATGTAATTTCATTGATGCAAGGCATTATTTTTTTTTATGTAGCTGAGTAGGGGGGTGGGGGATTTGACCCCCCCCCTTCTGGATCCGCCCCTGAGACGGGCATATGTCATACAGTGTGCTACGAGGGAAATTTTGCCCAGACATGTGTAGAATTGTGTGCCTTCAAATGAGCCATTGAAAGCTGGAAATTCGTCGAAGATTAGGTGAACTGTTCATTTTCAGGGCATACTTTGCAATGCCCCCCACAACCACAGAAATATATATTATATATGTCAGTCTCAAAATTACCACAGTAATGCATTGACGAGGCATGAAACCCAACTCTATTCCATTCTATTATTGAGGGCAATAGATTGAGATTAGCAAGTCTCTACCAATCTTACCTGAGCGTTATCCAATTCCCAATTCTGTATGGCTTTTAAATCCCAAACTTTAATAGTACAATCAGCTGAACCAGTAAATAAATAGTTAGGAGTTCTAACAACACAGTTGATAGCAGCACTGTGGACCTGAAAATAGATAATGACCATAGTCAAAATATGTCGAGAGAAAGAGAGAAATGGGGTTTAACGTCCACTCGACACAAACTAGGTCATTTTGGGATTAACATATGGTTTCATTTTATTTCAATAATTCGCTTGCGCGTAGGGGTCTTTAGCAGTGGGAGGAAACCGGAGTGCCGGGAGGAAACCCAACGAGGTTGAGAAGGTGCCCTCATCTCCATGCCACACATGCTCACTTCAGGGCTCGAAACCACAGCCACAAGCGAGAGGTGACCGGCCAGCTAGAGGTCGAAGCGCGGCACTCTAGACCACTAGGCCATCCAGCCCCACCAAAATATGGCGATACTTGTGACAGATTGTGATTAGTTGATTTCAGGTTAACATACCAATCAAAACACACCAGACAGAAAATTCCAGAAATGCTTTAAAAAGAGCTTTCATTATTAAAACATTTAATATTAAAATTTAAAATACAAATGTGACGTCATCCTTTGATGTTGGCATACCAGTATTTCCAATAATGTACGAGCAACTGCCAATCGCACATTAACTATACTAGATTAAATAGTGGACTCGCATGAAAAGTACATGTGGGATACTGTCTGTATTTTAAGTTACATGTGGGATACTGTCTGTATTTTAAGTTGTATCAATATTGGAATAAGTCAGTCACAGCTGGAAGCCATTATCTTTGATATGCAGGAAAAACATGTATTCCCCCAAGGATTTATATCTAATTTTATTATTAATGTTGAAGAAATAATCCAAAAAAATGTCACAATATAAGAGCTATAGTTTCAGGACTGATACATTGGGTAATGCTTACCACCAAATAGTATCTATGGTTTCAGCACTTCTAAATTAAGTATTCTTTATATTGGTGCATATAGTTGGCTCTACTATTGTTCATGACTATGGATAGTTTAATATCAAAATATGAAGACTTATTTATCTCATTGAATGAACCTACCTTCATAGTGAATACAGTATTCGCCTCAGATTTGTACAGAGTTAACTGCCCCTTGGAATCACCATAGTAACAGTGATGGGTGTCTTGTGCTACATCTAGGATCCAGATTCTCTCACGTTTAACAACCGGTGTATCTTCTTCATCCGAATCTTCATCTTCATCTTCATCTCCATCTAGTACCAACTTGTAACCCAAATCAACAGCCTAGAAAGAAATAAAATGAAATATAATGGGAGTTTGTGTGCCTACTCTTCTGATCCGACTGAGCCTAGGAAAAACTAGAATTAAAATTAAACATACATTATGCAAGAGCTTAATCTCCCTATTGTAGGTCTTTCTTTACGTCTGAAATATTATCTAAATCATTAATTAGACATTTATCAACTTATCCAGACCATCAACTGTCGATATCTCTAGCCTGCAATATTTCCTGCTCAACTTTCATTCATGATTTAATCATGAAAAGGATAATCAAGACTATGTTTTTCCTCATACCGACTTCTCCCCCCCCCCTCCAAATTAAAAAAAGAAATGGGGCTTAACATCCTACTGTTCTGCTCTGACTGGGCTAATGAAGACGGGTATATACAACCTACTCTTATATTGAATTTCAACTGGGGAAACCACGCTAAAAAATCATGATGAACTTTTCAGCAAACACTGAGAGTTTACATGTACCTGTATATGGGAACTTAGTTATTCATCCGATCCAAACAAATTGACAATGTTCTTTCCTGTACCACAGACAATTATTGTGGTATTGGGGTGTAGGTCTATAGGCCACAAGATGGCCTGGATTGTTTATGACAATCAGCGAAGGGCTAATTAAAAACAGCCATCTTTCATTTTACTCCATCCCAGAATTCCATCCAGGATCAAAGCCTTTTATTAATAAAGGGAAATAACTCAATTAACACAAAAGAGCTCAAGAAGGCTTCAGACCACTATTCCTTAATAATAATATGAATAAGTAGGTTTAGTAAAGTAGTACATGACATTATGCCAGGGGAAACCCCAGGATCAAACTCAGGAACTCTTGATCAGAAAGACAATGCTTTATACACTAAGGCACCTTGACACCATACAACAATGGAGATCATTAAGTTTGTTAAGATTCTTACTTGTAGGTCGTATTCTGTTGCAACTAATTCTTCATAATGTATAAATCCAAATAGTTTATTTGTTGTTGTAACCAAGATATCTGCAGAGTTGCCAGCAAACTTGACTTTATAAAGCATATCCAATGGTTGAACGTCTTCATCCAGTTGTCTGCAATATCAAATAAACCTGTCAGCAATTGGGGACAAGAGAGAGAGAGCGCGAGAGAGAGAGAGGGTGGGGTTCACTCGATACCAACTCAATCATTTTGAGACTGACATATGATTCAGTTCCATTTCACAAATTTGATTGTGTGTAGTGATTTGTAGCAGTGGGAGGAAGCAATTAAGGTGTTCCGAAGAGAGAGAGAGAGAGATGAGGTTTACCAGTAACACTATCAAACATTTCAGGACTGACATATAATTCAGTTTTATTACAATAATTCGCTTCGTCATAGGGTTCTTTAGCAATGGGATTAAAATGGCAGACATCCCTACTAATTGTTACCTATACAAACTTGGGCTTGAAATAATGTCACTTATGTACTAACAGTCCTTATGTTCTAAAGTGCATGCATTAGACGGTTCGGACCCTCCCCCCTTCCCGTCAATGAGAGATTTTACTACAGTTATTTATGAATTTGTGACTGGACACTATCTGGTTAAGTTATGTAGGTTCAGTTTTCGGACACTAGCGCTGTATTTCTCAGGCAAAAATTATATAGCGTCCCCCACCCAAGGAAAATTGGCCTTAGTCATTACAGTTTAAACATATGGTAATTTTTATTTCTATGGCTGTATGTGTAATGATATTAATTTATTTCATTGGAGATGGAGAGAAATGGGGTTCAATGTCCACTCACCACAAACTCGGTCATTTTGGGACTAACATATGGTTTTAATTTTATTTCAATAATTTGCTTGCCCATAGGGGTCTTTAGCAGTGGAAGGACACAGAGAAAACCCACAAGGTTGGACAGGCAACCCTACTCCTGGCAATTCGAAACCATGCAAGCTGACTCAATGACAGGCTTTATGATCCAGTGCTCACATGCTAACCATTCTGCCATCCAACCCCACTGTTATTTCATTGGGCATTGATGCAGTTTTCAATATCAACAAACAGGTCAAAAACCTTGATACTTACTTTTTATACTGACATTTCTTGGTGTTAAGATTCCAGCCACATAAAGATCCTTTCCAATCTAATGTCCAGAAAACGGATCGCAATAGCTCTGGTTGATGTTGACCCCAAGTCACGGACAGTATCAAAGTTTCACTCTCAAATGTATGGTTTAATCTGAAAAAAACGTAAATACACGGTTTCATAACTTTAATACATGGTTTAATTTGATAAAAGAGAGAGAGAGAGAAATGGGGTTTAACGTTCACTCGGCGCAAACTAGGTCATTTTAGGACTGACATATGGTTTAATTTTATTTCAATAATTTGTTTGTTCGTAGGGGTCTTTAGCACTGGGAGGAAACTGGAGGACCTGGAGAAAACCCATGAGATTGGATAGGCGACCCTAATCCTTGTCACGTATAACCCAGTTTCTAATCTGATAAAACACTGACGCACAGTTTAATCTGTAATAAATGGTGGTAGTCCAGTCAGAATAAGGCATGTGTTATGGTTGGTTGTTATGTCAGAATAAGGCAGGTGTTATGTCAGAATAAGGCATGTGTTATGTCAGAATAAGGTGGGTGTTACGTCAAAATAAAGTGGGTGTTATTTCAGAATAAGGTGGATGTCATAGTAAGGTGGGTGTTATGTCAAAATAAGGTGGGTGTTATGTCAGATAAAGGTGGGTGTCATGTCACAATAAGGTGGGTGTCATGTCAGAAAAAGGCAGGAGTCATGTCAGAAAAAGGTGGGTGTTATGTCAGTATGGGTGGGTGTTATGTCAGAATAAGGTGGGTGTTATGTCAAAACAAGGTGGGTGTTATGTTAGAATAAGGCGGGTGTTATGTCAGAATAAGGTGGGTGTTATGTCAGAATAAGGTGGGTGTTATGTTACAATAAGGTGGGTGTTATCTCAGAATAAGGTGGGTGTTATGTTAGAATAAGGCGGGTGTTATGTCAGAATAAGTACATATGAATCGATGACAGTGTTAGTTTGCGTACAGATGCAAAAGGTCTCTAATATCAGCTAGGACAAATACGACATCAACAGAAATTTATATTATATAACTATAACTTATATGTGGTTGTAAAGATGAACTTACGACACTAGTGTGACTCCATCTTTTTCTGTTATATCCCATACTTTTATGTTATTACTGTTGGCTGTGGTGACAAATTTATTACCCACTTTATTGATGAAACAGGCTGCATTTACACTCGTCTCGTCCGCCTACAATTACAATAATTTATCTAATAATTTATAATGTTAAAATTATCCGTCCATATACTATATATATAATTCTTTATAATTGCTTAATAAATGACTCAGAATAACACTGGTACTGGCAGAGCTGCCTAAAAAGGAAAACATTTTACAGACACCATATAATGAAGGGGAGCTCACTCTAATATATGAGAGTTATAGCTCCCTTCTGTCATTCAAAGTAATCGACATCAGTAGCGTGTGTGTCCTCAACAGGCTCTTACGCACGCTGTGCAGCGACCTCTCATAGAATTAACCATCTGTATCATACTTTTGGTTTTGACCCCTCTGAATTTGTACCGTTGATTACAGACTAAGCATCCATAAGTGTACAAATGTGTTGTTATTCATGTGTTCCCATTTGAATATTGTTCACAATAAGAAGCAAAATAAGTAAGATATATTTACAGGATCATTTTATTAAACGAAAAACTAAGTGATGCGTTTTCTATGGTGCTCAGTATATTATGATTGTTACTGATTTTATTAGTATTTGTGAACCTTATTTGGTCTCATGAGGGTGCCAACTTGATACCATGGCCGTATATTGGTTGTCCAACCCCTCCCTCACCATTAAATACAGGTCTGATTCTGCACCCTTTCCCAACACACACCCATGACCTTGCCATAACCTATATATTATACCTGAAAACTGTAAAAACATTTCATCTCATCGTAATCATCACTTCTCCATATTTTAACGCAGCCATCTCTGTAATAACAAAAACATCATTTTTAGAGAGAGAGAGAGAGAGAGAGAGAGAGATGGGCTTTACCGTCCAATCGACGGGGCTAACATATGATTTAGTTTTATTTCAATAATTCACTTGGGCGTAAGGGTCTTTAGCAGTGGGAGGAAACCGGAGGACTCAGAGAAAACCCACGAGGTTGGACAGGCGACCCTACTCCTTGCCACGTACAACAGGGGATTCGAAACTGCGTCAGTTGACTCAATGGCAGGCCGTATGATACAGTGCATGCATGCTAACCATTCAGCCATCCAACCCCTCACATCATCTTTAATACAGGGACATGTTAAAAGAATCGTACCTTTAGAGTCATGGTCATTATTCACCAAGTATTGGTTTTACATGTGCACAATGTCCCATCATATTTTACACCTTTAACATTTGTTTTTTAAAGAGAGAGAGAGAGAAATGGGGTTTAACGTCCACTCAACACAAACTAGGTCATTTCGGGACTAACATATGGTTTAATTTTATTTCAATAAATCGCTTGCGCGTAGGGGTCTTTAGCAGTGGGGGGGAAACCGGAGTGCCCGGAGGAAACCCACAAGATTGAGAAGGCGCCCCTATCTCCATGCCACATACGCTCACACCAGGGCTCGAAACCACAGCCGCAAGCCAGAGGTGACCGGCCAGCTAGAGGTCGAAGCGCGGCACTCTAGACCACTAGGCCATCCCAACCCCCCGTTTTTTAAAGACATGAAAATGAAATGAAATAGGGTTTAAAGACCTAGGGCACACTCGATTCAACGTTCCGGAATTGAATTCTCTCAATCCCAAAAATGGTGACAATCGATTGGAAAGGGGTATTCGGGCTTCAACACATGCGTCGACTGGAGAAGTAAACATCTTAACCAACCATGCAGCTGAACCATATTCGGTGTGTTTAATTACGTCACGATTCTACTCACACCACCTCTGTCGTCGGGACTGACAGAACTGTGACAGGACTAAATTCTGCGTCACTCGATTGCAATTCTGTCAATTAGGGATGTTCTGGACTGTGAATCGAGCATCCCCTTTCTGTTTTGCTCCAGCTGGGCTAATGAAGATGGACTCACACCATACAATGTGCTATCAGGAAAATTTTGCCAGGACAGCGGCGCAACTGCCGAGGCTTGTATCGAAGTGCAACTTACCTACTACCTGTCAGAACCGTTTTCTTATCATTTGATGCTACTGTAAAGGTGATGTCACTGTCATGGCGTCCGACTGGAATGTCCGTACTCAATTTGGGTGACCAGAGTCGAACCGATTTATCTAGTGATGATGTACATACATTTCCTGTTCTATCTGCTGCCACCGAGATTACCCTATCTGAATGACCTGTCAGAGATGCCAACTCAAGGGCCTATAAAACAGATCAAATTTTTTGATTTGACTGAACTTAGACTTGGGTCAAAAACACAACTGTTGACCTCATCGGTTTATTTTTTTTATGTTGATTTGTTTCGAATGTTGGCAGAAATGGGATTAAACTAGATCAGTATTAGATTTACATGATTTGTTGAAATTTGAATTTATTTGAAATTGTTTAACAAATAGGATAGCCTCTACTAGACCTGGGCAATATTTCCGTATTTCTGTATAAAACTATCAAAGAAATAAAAATCGCTCAAAATACTGTCTTCAGAAAAATATCGAAAAACCTAACATACATCGCAGTTTTGATTTTTCTGGATGATATTTAACATAAACAATTACTTTCACATGTCTTTGTGGCTCTATAGATCTATGTTTGAACCAGCTCATTAAAATTTTTTTGTATATTCGGTACTGTATTCATGCTAAAAATAATATTGAGTCGAAATAATATTGACTAGAAAGTGTCAAGTCAATACTGAGGGGTATTTCCAACTTTTTATGCATGTTTATTTACATTTAAAAGGTGATAAACTGAAAGTATTCAGATTTTTATAAAATATTGCGATATCTGTTTCCAAATATAGCACCCAGCTCTAGCCTTACCCACAATAAAGATTGTATCAAATGACCTTTAAACTGATAATTAGCATATAAAGAGAAGATAACTCTACCTGTAATGGTCTCCATATTCGTATTGTACCATCATCACTACAAGTGGCTACAACCACATCAGATAATTTACTTGCAGGTTTTTTACTATTTTTCTTTGGGGGTTCAGGATCTGCTGACCAATCGGACCAATCAGGTGCACCATCTTCTTCTTCCTTATTTTCTTCTTGAGTAACTTCTAAAATAATCAATCAAATTGTCATACAAGAGGTTCAGCTAAGAATATCCTTAAAGATGAGAGGTTGGGTGGCCGAATGGTTAGCATGCGCTATATCATACGGCCTGCCATTGAGTCAACTGGCATGGTTTCGAATCCCCGGCTGTACGTGGCAAGGAGTGGGGTCGCTTGTCCAACCTTGTTCGGTTTTCCTGGTACTCCGGTTTCCTCCCACTGCTAAAGACCCCTACGCGCAAAGTGAATTATTGAAATAAAATCAAAAACCATATGTTAGTCACGAAATGACCTAGTTTGTGTCGAGTGGACATTAAACCCCATTTCTCTCTCTCTCCTTAAAGATGCATTATGTTAAGAATTACACCATTCTCACTATGATAGTTTAAAATTAAAAATTAAAGATGCTTTATGTATTAGAACTGGTTGTTCATAAATAGATAATGAGTGATAAAATATGAATGTTTAAATTTGACTTTATAGTCTTGATTGTCAAATATCACTACGATAATAAACAAAGTCTAGATTATCCAGTTTAGGAATGGTGTATTTTTTATGTACATATCAAGTCATATAATATAAAGACAAAGCCATATCACAACATTTTAGTTACAGTACAAATATATAAATAAGTAAACTTACCCTCTTCTGTAGTTTTAACATACATGGAGCATCCATTTACACGCTGAGTATGGCCGTGTAGTGTTGTTATCTCTGTACCTTTGTGGGACCAAACTTTTACTGAGCCATCACTACAGCCAGATACGATACAACCATACTGAAATATGTAGAAATGTTTTATGTTATTTTATTACACCCACCTCCACCAGTGCTGGATTAACCATAAGGCAAATAAGGAACGTGCCTCAGGGCCAGCCAGAAATCCAGGCTACAAAATAATAAAGTAAAAGAAAAAAAATGGCCTGTAGTGTCATATTGGGTTGAATTCCACTGACATATCTGTATTTTCAGGCCACCTATCAAAATGTGCCTTCGTGCCTTAATCCGGCACTGACCTCCATCTCCAGATACGATACCACAATATGTTCATTTCACTATTTATTCAATAAACATCTGTTTGTTGTGACCACCTGACAAAACGAATGGTGAATATATTTCCGTACACTCTCACATGAAAACAGAGATGTTTAATTTGTATCTAGCAGTGAGAGAGAGATGGGGTGGTTGGTACGTCCAGGCGACACAAACTAGGTCATTTCGGGACTAACATATGGTTTAATTCTATTTCAATAATTTGCTTGCCCGTAGAGGTCTTTAGCAGTGGCAGGAAACCACGCGGACCAGAGAAAACCATGTGGGTGGACAGACGACCCTACTCCTTGTTCCGTATAACCTGGGTTTGAAACCACTGTTGACTCAAAGTCAGGCTTTATGATACAGCATGTAATTGCTAACCATTCAACCATCCAACCCCCTATATACAATTAAAGATTTTAATCATGTGTCATGGTTTATTGAATAACATGGTGGTCTGAAACCTTATATAAAAGTGGATACAAGTTGTCTCCCTTATATTGTAGTTCTTCTGCCTTTTTTGGTAATAAAGATACAGAATCAATGGAGAATGGTTGTTTTTTGCTTTCACCCATGGGTTACAATATAAACCCCAAAAACCGATGATAACACTATAACACAATTTGCCCCTGGATATGAGAGAGAGAGAAATGGGGTTTAACGTCCACTCAACACAAACTAGGTCATTTCGGGACTAACATATGGTTTAACTTTATTTCAATAATTCGCTTGCGCGTAGGGGTCTTTAGCAGTGGGAGGAAACCGGAGTGCCCGGAGGAAACCAACGAGGTTGAGAAGGCGCCCCTATCTCCATGCCGCATATGCTCACACCAGAGCTCGAAACCACAGCCGCAAGCCAGAGGTGACCGGCCAGCTAGAGGTCGAAGCGCGGCACTCTAGACCACTAGGCCATCCCAATCCCCCACCCCTGGTTATTAAAGTTATCAAAATATATATATACCTGGTATGAGAGACAATTAATGGCTGACATGTGACCTGTTAATCTCTGTTTCTCACTCGTCTGTTCATCAGGGTTGTCGAGCTTCACGTCCCAAATCTTTAGATTAAAATCATTTGATGCTGTCACCTATAGAATCAAAATATTTCACAATCAGATACCACTAGTTTATCTATGCCTTTTACGAGCATTTCAGAAAAAGAATTTGTACAAACTCAAAATCAGTTGCGCCCATGTGACCCTATGGCCTTTGGACGACCCCTCCAAAGTATGTTCCGATCCCAAATTTGAGAACCCAGGCTTTGAATACACAATTGAAATTTAAGCACAGTTATGTTTAGATTTTCTGCTGCATGTCTCCATTAACCAGTCTCATATTTTTAATAACAGGTGTAAAGATATAATGCTTCTTACCAAATGATCCCCGATGTTTGACCATACACAGCTGTTGATCCAATCAGAATGGCAGGAATTAAGATACTGGATAGGTGGCGCCTCCGGGTTTAATAATACAATCTTTATATCCCAGATCATTACAGACTGAAAATACAAATATTATATTAAAATATTATATTATCACCATATTAATAAAATATTATATATCACTATATTAAAATGTTATACATATATACACTGTTATACATTGTAGCTTAATATTAAAACATTACAGGCAGCTAAATTACAATATATTAATATATCATACACAGCTAAATTACAATACATTAATAAATCATATCCATAAACAGCTAAATTACAATATACTAAAATATCATACACAGCTAAATTACAATATACTAATATATCAAACACAGCTAAATTACAATATACTGATATATCATACACAGCTAAATTACAATTGCAATATACTTTTATATCATACGCAACTAATTTACAATATATTTATATTTTTTTTCCAGGGGAGGTGAATAAAAAAATATCTATGCAAAACTTACTCCATCTCGACTGGAAGTAGCAAACATTGTTCCGGCTGTATTAAAAGAACAACCTGTCACAGCAGCTGTATGGTGATGTAATATCACATCAGCGTCAACCCTATTTAAAAAAACGACATTTAAAAAACTTTCACATTTACAAACTGAATGAAATTCATGATTTCCACCTTTTATCTCATCAATATTTATAGATATACAAACCGAATCTCGTCAGAACTATACCCAGTCATATGGAGACTAAAATATGATAATGTTGACTTATACTTTGTAATGCTAAGAGAAATAAAATGAGGTTTAAGGTCCTACTGTTCTGCTCTGACTGGGCTAATGAAGACGTGCATTACCATACACTGTGCTATGAGGTAAATTTTGCCAGATCAGCAGCACTATGGCTTACTCTTATATCAAATTCCAGCTGGCAAGGCATCTTTTACCTGCAAGCCAATGTATACATGGGACCTGGGTTTTCATCCCATCCGAATGACTAGACAGAAAAGCTATGCTAAAAGAGCATTTTTCTGAGACATCACCCTATACTTTGCATTTAATTCCAACTGTCAACCAGTCTGATTTGTATTCAGAACATGTTTTCTGGAGTAACATACAGTTCAATTTTATATCAATAATTTACTTGTGTGTAGGGGTCTTTAGCAGTGAGAGAAAACTGGAGGACACAAAGAAAACCCAGAAGATTAGACAGGCCTTGTTTTTAACATGAATGCATTAAACCATTTGGCTACCCAAACCCCTGGGACAAATAAACATAAATGTTTAAATATACTTACTGTTTAGATGTTTTGATCTTTTGAACATTGGTATAAACACAACAAGTAGAATCTTCACCACCAGTTACAATATATTCTTTAGTTGTATCAATACATAAAACATTCCTACTATGTCCTCTTAATATGGTAACCTTCTGACCTCCAGTTCGTGTTAATAACTACAATATATAAACACACACACACTATAATAACAAAGATGAGGGGGACAGACAGAGAAATGGGGTTTAACATACACTCAACATAAACTAGGTCATTTCGGGAATAACATGGTTTAATTTTATTTCAATAATTTGCTTGCACGTAGGGGTCTTTAGCAGTGGGAGGAAACCAGAGCACCTGGAGAAAACCCATGATGTTGGACAAACAGCCCTACTCCATGTCACGTACAACCTAGGATTCAAAACCACGCCAGTTGACTCAATGACAGACCTTATGATACAGCGCGCATGTGCTAACCATTCAGCCTTCCAACATCCTGGGTAGAGAGAGAGAGAAATGGGGTTTAACTTCCACTCAACACAACCTATGTCATTGTGACGAACATATGGTACGTTTTAATTCTCCAACTCACTTGCGCATAGTGGTCTTTAGCAGTGGGAGGAAACCAAAGGAGAAAGTTGGAAATGAAAGAGAGAGAGAGAGAAATGGGGTTAAACATCCACTCGACACAAACTAGGTCATTTCGGGACTAACATATGGTTTAATTTTATTTCAATAAAATAACATAATTCGTAGGGGTCTTTAGCAGTAGGAGGAAACCAGAATGCCCGGAGGAAACCCACAAGGTTGAGAAGGCGCCCCTATCTCCATGCCACCTACGTTCACAACAGGGATCGAAACCACAGACGCACTCTAGACCACTAGGCTATCCCAACCCCCAAGAAATGAAACCATGCTACGTAACTCAATGCCATACCTTATGATGTAAAGCAGATGCACTACTCCATTCAGTCACTGAAACTGCTAGTGATAAACGGAGATGGGCTTTTAAAAAATCTTAAAGATCATTTTGAAAACAGGAACAATTGAAACTGTTCGTCATTGTCGACTATGACAGTCTAAAGATATAAGAGTAGTTACTCACCATTATATTACCGTTATCTACACCAATTAGCATATTTTTATCTCCTGTAGTAAATTTGACAACTTTAACGGGACTGGAGCTATGTTTAACACTGTACTGTCTGATTCCTACAATCATAACACAAGAACAACTAGTGAAATTACTGTTATCATAAATCAGGGAGAGAGAGAAAGGGAGTTTAACGTCATTTTAGATCCAACATACGTCCAATTTTATTTTAATAATTAGATGGCGAGGATTAGGGTCTTTAGCAATGGGAAGTCCCAGAGGGAAGTCACTCACTGACTTTTACAGGCAACCCTTATCCTTGTCAATAATTAAATAACAACCATAAGTTTTGTGGGACTAGTACACAACGGGGACTACATATAAATACTCTACAACCACTACTGAACAGCAATGACTATATATATGATGTGACTAATACCAGAAAATAGAGGCTACATACAGTACTGCATGATGGTACTTGATAGTATAAGACTACATGAACCCTGTTTGACAGTACTTGAGAATCTTTCAAAATGAATAAATAATCACCTGAATGAACATCATAGCCACGAATTTGACCTTCATGATAACCTGCTACTAAATGACAGCCATCACTAGATAGTGCCACTGAGGTCACAGGTCCGTCTGACTCAGATCCCAAACAATGTACTGGTACACCAAGATATTCTGACCAAATCTATCAACAAAAAAAAATATAAAAAATACTTCAAATTATGCATAGTGCCATCTGGAATTGTTGTTCATAGGTACAAGTTTGCTTTCAAAACCATTTCCATTATTTGATATTTTTTAACAGCTCACAACGTTTCTACTGGTGACTTAACGCTTTTTTTTCAAATTTCAGGTTTGTTTGAATACCCAATAAAGCCATAAGACACAGCTGTATTCTGTAGAAGTGGATGTTAATTAAGAACATGTAATAATTGTCACATCTGCTAAATACTGACCTTGACCTTCTGATCATCACTAACGGTAACCAGATTATGACCTGTAGCAGTAAAGGTCAACTTGTTGATTGGAAGACTGTGACCTTGTATATTGCCAACCTATAACCAAAAGAAAGAAAAATGAGGATTAACATCAACTCAACACCAAGGCAGGCCATTTCTGGACTAACATATTGGTCCTAAGCAGTAGGAGGATCCAGAGGTACACAAGGAGAAGAAAAATACTAGGTTATGGAGGTCATCCTACTTCTTGTCACTTATAAGTATGGAGTCGAAACCATATGACTTGAGGTGCATGATCACCATTCAGCAACTCCTTGTCACGAGAAAGTATGGAATCGAAGACCTTATGACCTGATGTGCATTGATGATCACTCAGATATGTTACCCTGCAAACCTACATATAACTAAGAATACATTATCTACTTGATTGTGGCATGTCAACAGCCAATTAAAGTCCAAACATTACAAATAAAATGACAGGGGATAGGGCCCGTTAGCAGTGGGAGGAAACATTAATAAGAAGGTGTCCAAGTCATTACGTTAATAAGCAGGTGTCCAATACCTCCAAATCATTTTGATAAGACAAAAACCCAGGTCCCATTGGAATGCACATAAAAGGAACACTTAGCCCATTCCATATAGACCTTAGAATCTAACAAATAAAAGTAGGACATACCTGTGTTCCGTTAAGAGCTGACCATAATTTGACCATTCCATCAAGTGATGCTGATGCTATATGACGACCAGTTGGGGAGTAAGCTACGTCTCGTACTGATGTTGTATGGCCTCTTAAAACCTGAAAGAGTTATAATAGAGTTATTATAGACTAAAAAGTGATTATAACTGTGTGCTTTCCCTGCAGTATTTGCATATTTGAAAAAATATCAAATTTTGAGTGTAACATTTAATTAAGAAAACAAAATTATTAATGGCAGATAAATCTCTCAACTTAGATTTTAAAAAAGAGGCCCATCAAATATTTTTAGTGAATATCATATAGGTGGTGCTGGCTTGTGTTGACCATATCCAATACTGCAGTTGATGCCAAATCTTGACCAATTTTCAAATCATGTCTTTGTAAATACTGAACAGAATGGAACCAGATATCTCAATATGTTTTTTTATGTATCGTTGTAACCTTAGAACCGTTTACCATTTCCAACCCCCATAAATCGTGTTCAGGGACTTGAAGTTGTAACCCTATAGATTGTCCATTGGAATATAAATGAAGACCGTACTGTCACAACATTATAGTTTGCAGAGACTTTAATGCAACACTTGTGGTGGAGAAAATTTCAAGTTTCAGGAAAAAAGGAAGGATTTCACGATTAGAGGAAAGGCAAAATCTAAAATATCTAAATTAACGTACAGCTTTTCGAGTTTTGTGGTAAACATCCCAGATTTTGATGAGTGAGTCCCAACTTCCTGTTACGATCAGCTGACCTTCTGGATGGAAATCTACACAATTTACTGGACTGAAAAACAGGAACAAAAAAATATATTTCATGATCACAAAATCATTAATCTGATGTCATAACATGAAATCTTGAAGTAAAATCATCTCCAGTAGCCTTTGCCCTGGTCATCGTCAGAGACCTGGGGCCTGTTTCACGAATTTTAACTAAGATAAAATCACAATTTTAGTAATTTGATTGGATAATATTAGATTGATTTTAGTGCTTAGCCAATCAGAATGAAAGTATCTATACACTAAAATTAGGATTTTATCTTTAGCTAAGATTTCGAGAAACTGGGCCAAGGTTCTGTAAATATGTGATCAGTATTAGGGATATTATAAATTATGTATTGAGTCCAACTTTGTTATAAGTTATCATAATACTTTCAAAAAAAAGAACTCAATTTACCTGCCGACGTTCAAATAACATTCTTGTTCCCCTTTACTTGTACTCCAGACACGGACCGTACAATCCCAAGATGCTGTTGCTACAAGTTTACCTGATTCGTTAGCTGAACATGAATTAACACGACGTTTATGATTACTTAATACAGAGATTCTACAAAAAAGAAACAAAAAAATTTAAATACACATTTAAAATAAATAAGGTAGCCTTCATTTCAGGAGACATTTTCATTTCTTAGGCCCTCTTAATTATAACAATGTTATATATAAGGAGAAATGATGTTTGATACGTCATTTAACATCATCATTCTTTAATTTATCATAGATTTATAAAACACTGTCCATGTCAAATAATGAAATAGGGTTTCTACAGCCTATTCGTATTCTGCATTTCAACTGCCACACCTTTTTTTTAAGTGCACATCATTCATCAAGCATCACAAATGAAAATCCTGAGCAACTGCCTCGATCAATACAATGATCAAACTCCAAACCTCCTGGTTAGCGACCCAATGGCTTACTCACAGAGTCACTGCAGCTTTCAAAATTTTTCTATAATTACCTGTGTCCATTGTCAACATGCCACAAAGAGACGGAATTATCATAGGAGGCACTGCATAGAATCGTTTTACCAGCAAAACAAACGTCAGAGATTGGATCTGAGTGACCACAAAACATCTTAACTTCCTGAAACAACAATTTGACATGATTATGTTTTAATCTAATATTCATTTTATTTTTCCTCTTTTATGTTACCGGCCAAAATTCAACTTGGAAATTGACAAGTTCTAATAATGTGCTATGCATTGGAAACTACCAGTATTCCCTAGAACAATACTAATCCAATCAAGCCAAGACAATGTGAACTGATCTATTAATAAACCCACTAAAGTTTTGTGAATAACACAGTCAATGTACTGTTTAACTGAATCAAAGATTATAAAAGATAACCCTGCAATCAATATTTTGCAAACTTGTATAAAAAACACGAAGATATATTTGTTTCCATGAAAGAAAAAAATCTATTAAAACAGAAAAATACTTAATTAGCAACAGGAAAATTGACTATAGTAGCTCAACTTCTTTGATTGGCATTTAGTAATTGGACATATTAACACAAGGTACAATTTTATGGAAACGTCGCATAGTATCAAACTCAGTAATTGTGTATCCATAAAATTGTACCTTGTGTTGACTATAGTAGGTTGATGCTTGTACAAAGTTTTTTAACGATATCTTGTGAGGTTTATGAGAAATGCTTCCAACTGACAATTACCAAAGGGAAAAACGAATAAAGTAGGTTGATGTGTGTACAAAGTTGTCTGTACATAAAGATATTATATAAGGTTTATGAGACGGACAGCATATTTTTAAAAATCTCACCTTTCCAGTCTGTAGGTCGTAAAGACGTACTATGCAATCTTTTCCACCAGTTGCAAAATATAAACTGTCAGGTGATATAGCTACGCATGTTACAGCGTGCTTTAGGTTACTGATGCTCTGGTAACAAGCGTCTACATTGTCTGGTCTATTCTGCCATATCATGTATTGCTTTGGGGTATTGTTTATCAGACGATAATCCTTTAATACTGTAGAACTGTCTGGTTCGTTCAAGACTTGTTGCCATGTTAGTGCTGGATAACTGGAAGAAAGAGATTATAAATCATACTGTTCTGAGTAGTTCAGAGTCGTTATGAGTCCAAAAGTTCATGCCATGGACTCGGTGTGGGGAATTTTCTTTGGCACTACACTGGACAGTATACATGTAGTTATATTTTTTTTTTCTAAACATGATGCTATGACCCTGGGGCCAGTTTCACGAAATTTTAACTAGAGATAAAATCCAAATTTTAGTAGATTCTTCAATTTTGATTGGATAAGCACTAAAATCAAATATTATCCGATCAAATTAGTAAAATTTCGTGAAACAGGGCCCTGGTACAGTTGTCTGACAATTTAGAGGTTATTCATCTATAATGCTCATCACAAGTCTGTGCAGCATTTTGTTTTTTGGGAGGCAAATAAATTGCTTCACACTAATTTTCTAGCAAATGAATTTAACACCCTACTATTCTGCTCCAAATAGAATTATGACCTTACACACAACCAAGAGTGCTCTTAGCACATACTGGTCAAAACATTATTCACATCCATCAATTCTAACTTAAGTTATGGCCATTTAAAGATTAATATATTGGTTTCTATTGATCTGACATCTTGACGTATCTTACGTTCAAGTAATACTAATTAATCTTTTGCATACAAGTCAAACAATTCTTCACGAGAAATAGTTTAATCAAACTTACAAAATAACAACAGTTTTTCTATTAAAATAGTACATACAAATATAAATAATCTGGCTTGTTGAATCTTTAAAGTTACCTTGTGAAAATGTGAATATTCCTCGATACAAAAGACTTGTAGTCTTGAACTCTGAGTGATGTCAACAGTTTGTTCTGTTCTCTCTCTAGAGATTTATTGGGGCTGTGTTTCGGGGTGTAATCATCCAAAAGGTCAGCAGCCAGACCCAAGTGACATTTCTGACTGATGTAACAGGAATTACAGATGACTTTCTCCAATTCCTTGAAACTACCACTACGAGTCTGAAAATATATCCATTAAAACTTTTAGACTACCATTAAATAAAATCTGAAAATATAATCTTGACTATATTATTGATAAAACATACAAATTCAATGAAATGGAGTTTAACATCCTATTTTTCTACACCAACTTGGCAAATGAAGACGGGCATGCACCAGACAGCGAGCTATTAGGCAAATTTTGCCTGGACAGTGATGCCACCTGCCTACTCTTATATCAAATTCCACTGTAGACACTACTGACAAGGAAAAGCACACTGGGTAACCCAAGGGAACTGTTTTGGCCAGCAGCCGGATATCGTATCAGTACCACAGATCTGCTGGTTAGTGAGCCAGTAGATAGAACAAAGTTACATTTGAATTCATTTGAATAATTCAGGAGCAGTGGACAATCACTAGATCAGAACAATAAAGGTCAGAGGAAAATAATAAATAACTTATACAGAACGTTAAATTAATAATTCTAATAAATAATTCCAATAACTAATTTTGATAAATATTTCTAATAAATAATTTTGATAAATAATTCTAATAAATAATTTTAATAAATAGATTAAGATTTACCAAATGATAAACAAGTTCACTAAATGCTCTTGCATTATTTCCTGTAAAAGATCCATTATTCTCAGGATCTGCTAGACGATAGAAATACCCTGAAAATACAAATAGAGAACAATCAAAACCCTTCTTTAATTTAGAGTAACAAGTTCAACTTGTCACACTGTCTTCGTTTACCTGAAGTTATATCTTATCAATTAGGAATTTATTAAATTTGTACAGTGCATGCTGTTTAGTAAATATATATATTCTTAAATTAAAGTATTTGACATTTTTAAAATTATTTGTAAATATTTCATTTGAATCTCTTTCTTACCTGCCAGTAATTTATGTAAGTTCATTTCCAATTCTAACGCAGCAACACCCTTCAAATATCTGTTGCGCACAGCCTGGGATATTTCAACATGGGCTAATTCTAATCTTGAATCACTAGTATAAAATAAGCAAAAATTATTTGTTATCAAAGAAAACAACAGGATAACTGTACAACTATACACAGACTGAACAAACAATAGAGTAACCAGACAGGAAAGGGGGATTAATGTTTCAATAAAAGACTTCAGCCATTTTACAACAGGCATACAGTAATTGTTATTTCCATGGTTACGTGTGCCATACAGGTTGAGAGAATTTTGCCTACTCCCTTTCGATTTCCATCTGTCAAAGGAACTATTGATTGCATACCAATATCTACAAGGAACAATTTTATTGTCACTACTGCAAGTGCCATCCCCAACAAATAAAGACCGGATTGAAAATTGTGAAAGTTCTTCTCAACTAAATAGGGATTTGGGTCATTCTAGAAATTCCAGTGCCCCAAATGCTTAACTACCATGATTCCCGTAAAGAAAGTTTGACAGTAAAATTAAATGAGAAGCAATAAAGTAGAAACAGAATAAGACCGAAGATATCTCTAAACAAGCTTAATCTGTTCAAACTAAAAGTTGGAATATCAGCCTTTTGTAGAAGGGGCATGATTTACCTAAGATATTTGAAACGGAATCAGAAAAATTCCCTATTTGAATGATTCAGGTCAATGGCAATAAATTTCCTTGCTTTTCAATAATTTTATTTTACTAACCTAGAACTTGTTGGATTGAGGAAACCTTGAATTGATCGTTTTAAATATGAGAAAATAGCAGGTGGTATGATGTTATCATTTGTTAACTCTGTATCAACAATATCCATCACCGTAAATCGTGATTTTCCCAGCATTCTCTGATAATTTAGTAAATCCCATAATTCCTCCGACAACAAACCTGAAATAACCAGAAAGAAAAATTTCAGCTTGTTCATTAGCATACATTATGGGGATGCTCGATTCACAGTCCAGAATTGACAGAACCGACGCGGAATTCAGTCCTGTCACAGTTCTGCCAGTTCTGCCAGCTGAGGTGGAGTGAGTAGAATCGTGACGTTTTCCTAGTAAAAAATATGTTTCAGCAGTCATGATTGGTTGAAATATTTTTTATAGAGTTGGCACATGCGTTGTCCTCCGAAATTCTCTATTTCACTCGATTGACACCAGTTTAGGAATTTAATTTCGGAACTGTGAATCAAGCATCCCCTATATGTGACCTGTACTGGTTAAAGTATATTCATGACTCTCATCATCATATTTTAGTACAGTGTATAGAATTGCTGTGGGATGAAAATTGTGAATTTGCAATCTTTGCGAAAATATATCACTCTATGTCTCAAAAGCTCAAAATAAAACGCATAACATAAGTAGGTAAAAAATAGCAATTAATCAGCCATATGCAAACATGCTAAAACAAAGAGAGACAAATCAGCATTTTGCCATACCATATAGAGCAACCTGCTATGACTTTCACAAAAATCCTTCAGAATTAAACATAGAATCCGAAAATATCAATAAGTAAAATTATTTAATCTAGATTTATGACTATAGTGAGAAAACTTTTTAGGCTACAGTATATCTTACTAAGAGAGAGAGAGAAAAATGGGGTTTAACATCCACTCGACATAAACTAGGTCATTTCAGGACTAACATATGGTTCAATTTTATTTCAATTATTCGCTTGAGCGGAGGGGTTTTTAGCAGTGGGAGGAAACCGGAGGACCTGGAGAAAACCCCCGAAGTTGAACAGACGACCCTCCTTGCCACGTACAAGTACATTAAAGCATAACAAACATGGCAGGCCGTATGATACAGCGCACGCACTCTAACCATTCGGCCATCCAACCCCCCTATCTTAATAATAGCAAAATAGATTTACCATTTCTAACAGAAACTAATAAACAGAGCGTAGTGGAGATTAAATCACTGCCATGATCTGTCTCTAGTCGTAATAATATCTCCTGTAATAACCCTGGTATCGTGTGAGGTAAACTCTTTAATTTCTGGCTCATCTGTAAATATAACATTTACATTAAAACACTTGTACAGATCTTTTAACTGTAATTACAAGTATCTACATGAAACAGTTCAATACAGTTATTTTAATTAAACAATGATAAAAAAAATCTGCATTTTGAGGATATTATTAATTAAATTTTGATGACCGATGATAATCATGTTTAATTTCTTCAGGTGAATTACAGAGCAGGTTTTTAAGATTGGTTCTACGGGATTTTTTTGTCATTTCTGACTGACTAGCAAAGTTATTAAGCTGTTATTCAATTAAATTAACTATCTTAAGGATTTTACAGCAACAGGTTAATTGGCCAGCCATTCAAAATATAAAGTGAGTGTACTGTAAGCATTACAAGAACATGGTATGCACTATTTACCTTCTCAAACAAACCATAGACTCGGAGTTCGTCACACGCTAACTTGAGGAACAGCGGATTGGGTGCTTCTTTCTTTGACACCAGTAACTTCAACTAGAAAATACAAATAAACATGTTAATTAATGAAGAGAATATAGTTTTGTTAATTAGGAGATTTTTTTTTTTTAATTAGAAGGGAAATGTTCATTAATTATAAGTAGGAAATGTTTATTAATATGAGAGGGAAATGTTTACTAATGAGTAGGAATATTTTTATTAATGAGAAGGAAATGTTTATTAATGAGTAGGAATATATTTTTAAATGAGAAGGAAATGTTTATCAATGAGTAAGAATATGTTTATTAATGAGAAGGAAATGTTTATTAATGAGTAGGAATATGTTTATTAATGAGTAGGAATATGTTTATTAATGAGAAGGAAATGTTATTAATGAGTAGGAATATGTTTTTAAATGAGTAGGAATATGTTTTTAATTGAGAAGGAAATGTTTATTAATGAGTAGGAATATGTTTTTAATTGAGAAGCAAACGTTCATTAATGTGTAGGAATATGTTTATTAATAAGGAGAAAATATGTTCATTAATGTTTATGCCTTCAATTTATACAGTGTTTAAATATTTATTGTCTTTAATTTTCTTGACCCTCACAAAAAGCTATAATAATCAACACTGTACCTGATTATTAAATGGTGATTCATCTAAAGTTTTACGATGTGTAGCCAGAGTTTTACGGATTATTTCTGATTTATCGAACATGTCAAGACCTGTAACTATAATCTCCTCGGCAGCCAATCGTTTTAAAGATTGATGATATTTGTCTCCTTCTAATACTGACATCACTACGGCAACATTCTGAAAAAAACATTAAAAAAATCTAAATATCTACATCACTTCTGTTAAATGAAATCTAAATATCTACATCACTTCTGTTAAATGAAATGATGTGAAATAAGGTTTAACTTCCTACTCTTTGGCACCGACTAGACTTGTGAAGATGGGCATATGCCATCCAGTGTACTATAAAGGAAATTTTGCCCAGACAGCAGCACTACAACCTACTCTTAATCAAAATCTAAATGTCACCAACTCTAATACATGCACTGCTGGACCTTGTTTTTATGTCCCACCCGAAAGACTAGGCAACAGATAAAAATATAATTGCTATCAATCTGATCCTGAACTTTAAACATCTAACCCTCATTTATGATTGTACAATGTTAGAGATATGAAATGAAAATGGGGTTTAATGTTCTATGGGGGAAACATTTTGTATTCCAACTGTCAAGGATTTTTTTACGAGAATGCCAACATCTACAAGGGAACTCCAAATATTTCGTTATTCCAAATGACTAGACGCTATTTTTTGCAGGCCTTCCATCTTTCACATTTGAGATTTAAAGTCACCCTGGAATTTTCTTGGCCAACACAAGGATTTAAAGCCAGACCTCCTGGTAAGTGAACCAGCACCTTTCCGGCTGAGCCACATTTTTAAAAGGCATGGAAGAGTTATAGATTAGTCATACCTTAGGTAATGGTTTGGGCAGCCATTCTAAACTATAAGGTTGGTGGGATTGCTCCATTAAATCCACACCATCGATAAATAAAACCAACTTAGATCGACATAATTTACTAGCTTCTTCTAAAATATCACCAAATTGTACAACCAAATTCCTGAAATATTTATAATAGATATCTATGCTATCAGATTTTAATTTACATTACACACTGGACCCTTTGTTCTGACTCGGGTGTTCAAGTTACTGATCAACCTGGAGCATTCTCAATGTACAACCATGGACTTGAACCCCCCTGTCTCAGTCGATAACCCTTACATATCATATTTCAAGCAAAGAAAAAAACGCTTGTTGTCTTTGGTGGGATTTTAATTATTTTGCAAACTACAATTTTAGGAAAGTTGAATATCTAAACGGAATAACAGTACAAAAATTGCTCAAATTCCATAAATCTAATGAATTGAAATTTCATCCCTTTCTAACTATGAAGATGAATCTATAAAAGGAATATAAGTAAAAATTGGTTAAACTCCATTAAGTATTATAAGGATAAAATGAACTGACGATTTCACAACATGTTCGTATGAATAAACATATACGAGCGTACCATGTATCAAGTACCAGGCATGACATAACCGCAACCATCTTGAAATTGTGATGTTAAATCGAAAACAGAAGTCTGTGAACCAATGAGGGGAACAAGCATGCCAAGTTTCAAGGAGCATGGCATCCAAGAAGAAGGACAAAAAGATGTTTAGCAATTAAAGCCCATTTCCAAGTCCCAAAATATACCCAACATGTCTGTATACTAACCTGTAATCTTCCTGGATTTTCATTTGTAAACCAAACTGAGCGTTAAGATGATGTGACAGACGTCTTATTGTCGCTACGATGTTTGTAGATCCAGGTGCTGCTCCAGCCATATGTACGACCACTGTGTTAGCGCTACTGCAATGCTTACTCTCTAGATATTCATGAATCAAACGACACTGAAATACACAAAACAGCCGGTTTAAAGGATGAGATAGAATTGAAAAGAAAATAAAATAAACGTTTGGTTCATTTCAAGACTAACATGTGGTTCATATCATTTCTATAGATACGTGAACAATGCAAGTTTGCTTTAATCAAACAGTAGCTTCTCCAAGAATTCTTTAAGTTCAAAGCAATACATGTATGTTACATGTTCCGTGATTATTAATTAAACAGTAGCTTCTCCAAGAATTCTTTAAATTCAAAGCAATACATGTATGTTACATGTTCCGTGATTATTTTTTCTTACGGTTCTTTGAGTCGTCATCCGATTTTATCAACTACAGATCCTTTCCACTTTAACCTATATTTTCAATTTTTGTAATTTAACACAAGTACATGTAACAATTTTTACCAAATTCTTATATATCATAAGGAAAAATAGCACAGTAAAAGTACGAAACCAAAAGCATACAGATGTACCCACCATTAAAGATGACTTTCCACAGCCTGATTTACCCACAATTCCAAGTAAACCATGTTTAAGGGAGATAATTTTAGTGATACATTGTTTAATCAACGATGATCGGCCGATAAACTGTGATTGGCGATCTTCTACGAACGCATCATGTAAATTACTGTTGTGTGATTCTTCATCCAACATGGCCGACTGTAAAGAAAATATAGTATATTATGATGTCAGTTTTAATACACCCTATAATGGGATCTGGAATAACGTCTGCCTTATACTCAAACCAGACGCCAGGAGGATGTCTGCCTTATATTGAAGACAGATGCCAGTTCGTTTGTTCATGTACAGTTTTACATCCGCTTCCACCTTGGGTGATATTGCAGACAATAAGATGCCCGGATAATGTCTGTGTTCTATTGAAGCCAGATGTCAGGATGATGTCTGCCTAACATTGAGGCAGGAGGCCTTGTGCTGTAAATCATAAACTATATCTGCCATTGTTGCACAGAAATAAAACAATAGTATAAAATTCTAAATGACAGAAAAGTATAATACACAGGACACTGTTTATCACCGCGCAATATTTCAACTAAGAGTCTTTAGTCTTGATCAAGATAGTCTTTTTTTCTTGGCAAATATCCCCACCCAGTCTCATTTAAATGATTCAGAATTAGAAGAACCAACCTCTTCAGGATAATATTTCTCAATGGCTGTCCACAAATTGTTTATAACTCTTAGTCCAAATTCCTCTAAACCTCCAACTAAGGCTTTGTTATTGACAACACCGGCCCATCTACTTGGATAACTAGAATATAATAAAAAACACTCGTAAATACGTTTTAACCACAAAGATCATAGAAATATTAACACAACCCTGTTGCTGTTCCATGGGCATGGTAGTGATATGGAGATTGTAGTAGACCATGTGATGCTATAGAGAAATAAAGACAGAAAGATATGGGATTTAACGTCCACTTGATACAAATTAGGTCATTTTAGAGAAAACCCATTGGAAATGAAATGGGGTTTAACGTCCTACTCTTTTGCACCTCGACTGGGCTAATGGAAGACAGGAAAACCCATTAGGTCGGGGAATCAAAACCATGCCACTGGACCCAACGACAGACCTTATGATGCAATGTGCACGGGCTAACCATTCGACAATCCCCCCCCCCCCAAAAAAAAATATCATAGAAATAATAACATAAATTTATGGTAATTAATAGTAATAGCGCTTGATATAAGCTAGTGGGAAACGTACAAGACACTGAGTAAGCAGATCCTGCTAAAAATGAAAATTAAGTTTAAATGGGACGAGAATTCAGGAAAAAAACCTACCCATCATAAACTTCTAATCCACTGCCTCGTATTCTGTTTTTTAATTTATTCATCTTCATGTTGGTTTCTTCACTCTCAGATTTAAAATGTTGGATGAATTCATTTGGTATGTCACTGAAATAAATGCAACATCGGATATAAAGACTAGCATTAACATTTGGTTTGAGTCTATTACCCTAATTTGCTTGCACGTAGAGGTCATTGGCTGTGGGAGGAAACTAGAAGAAAGCCACGTAGAGGTCATTGGCTGTGGGAGGAAACTAGAAGAAAGCCACGTAGAGGTCATTGGCTGTGGGAGGAAACTAGAAGAAAGCCACGTAGAGGTCATTGGCTGTGGGAGGAAACTAGAAGAAAGCCACGTAGAGGTCATTGGCTGTGGGAGGAAACTAGAAGAAAGCCACGTAGAGGTCATTGGCTGTGGGAGGAAACTAGAAGAAAGCCACGCAGAGGTCATTAGCTGTGGTGATCGAAACCACAGCACTTGATTGGATGACAGACCTTATGATCTAAATAAAGTGCAGACGTTACACTCCATTTTCCTATAACAACATGATTAGAATAATGTAGGCCTAGTGCCTTGTAAAGTCAATCATCACATAATCGTTTGACAAACCAAAACCACACAAATAAAGACATCCTGCCCACATCAGATGTTTCAGAAAGATATTGTCTGACAGAAAACTAAAAATAAGATACATCAAACACTTACTATTCAACTTTTCTGTCTCTAAAATAAAAGAAGGCTCTTTCTGCAACTGCTTGTGGACCTGCTAATGCTCCATAATGCATTTCCAGTTCTGTAACAGATGCTCCTGTTGGATAATTCTTTACCCAATCATATTCTGATGTATCTGGAACATCATATGTTTCAGGCATATATCCGTATCTCTCAGCCAGGATACCCAGGAAAAACTGGCATCTCTTTATTTCTTGTAGACACAAAGACAGCGCCCTGAAAAACACAAAATTTATTTAATTGTTTCGTAGTTTGGGCTTACTGTGCAGATAGATGAACACAAAATTTTTTACATTTTTAGGTTCTACACTTGACTAATGTCTTTATCTATAAACGTAAAATTTTAAATAAGGACAGATTGTCAGCAAACATACCCCCAAAAATCATAATATTGAAAGGAGTCAACAATTTTATTTTCAGTCGAGGGGGTACCCTTATAAGTTCAGCTTGTGTTCACTGTCTCTTCTTGACAATCTTGTGGACAGTTTATTTGGATGAAACTTGTCGCTGACATTAATTGGCACATTCCCAAAGTATTAATAAAGGTAATATTTTGATTTTTGGCATGGGAACCAATCTGATTAAAATAAAAATCTACAGGGATGCTCGATTCACAGTCCAGAACGTCCCGAATCGACAGAATTACAATCGAGTGACGCGGAATTCAGTCCTGTCACAGTTCTGCCAGTCCCGACAGCTGAGGTGGAGTGAGTAGAATCGTGACGTATTCCTAGGTAAAAAATATGTTTCAGCAGTCATGATTGGTTGGGATACTTTTTATACAGTCGACGCATGCGCTGTAATCCGAAATTCTCCTTTTCACTCGATTGACACCAGTTTTGGAATTCAATTCCGGAACTGTGAATCGAGTATCGCCTACATTTAGTTTCCTTTTTTTATATTTTCAAAGGCCTACACAACATGAAGATCTGACCAGTTTTAACCCTTTGACGTCACACATTGATTAATCAACCAGCGTTGACGTTTCTAGTGGTTTACACATGACACGATGAACTCACCATAACAGACCGTTTCATTGGCTAATCCCTCACAATAACCAGAACGCAGCTTATATAAGAAAACTTCCCGATCCTGGTGTTGTGAAAACATGTCAAACAAAACAAATACGATCCGTATTTTCATCAGATTGCAATTGAACGGGAAAATAATCATTATTTCTCAGCCATTCATGACTACAATTCGAGGTCGTTTTTGACTTGATGACCCAGATAAAAGATGTCTAGCCATTTTAAATACAAACCTGTTGTTTTTAGTTTCTTCTTCAGTTACACCCCATCGTAAATCAACTTCATAGATGTTAATAAATCGCTTACTTCCGCGGTCTCGTAACTCGGGGAAGACAAATCTTGTTAGTAAATCTCTTTCACCATGCATATCGCGAAATGTCGATGATATAAAAACTCTTGCTGTTCTCCATCTATACAGTTAAAATACAAGACAATAGTTTTAGAGTCATATATACATACACAGAGGAAGAGAAAGAAATGAGTTTTGACTTCAACTCGACACAAACTAGGTCATTTCAGGACTAACACAGGTGTCAATTTTATTTCAATAATTCACATGTGCGTAGGGATCTTTAGCGGTGGGAGGAAACCCGAGAACCCGGGGAAAACCCACAAAATTGAACAGTCAACCCTACTCCCCGTCACATACAACCGGGGAATCGAAATCAAGCTGACTAAATGACAGACCTTATGATACAGTACGCACATGCATATCAATTGACATTATAATCTATATCATTCCATCAAAACCTACCTTGGCACTTGAGAAACAATTGGTAAAGGTTTTTCTGGTGTTTCCGTGGCGATTTCCTTTTCGAGAGTGGTATCTAAGGCGACTGTTGCTATGGCTTTCAGTTTGTAAGCTTCATCAATATTTTCAACATGGAGTAGCTGGCCTCCATCACTCTTCTCAGCAATGTACCTGAAGAAAGAAAATAGATATTTCGATAAATAACGACGAATAACATAACATGGAAGTAATCTGGCATCTCACATCACCTACATTAACCTCAGTATACCCTTTAGTTTTAAAGTCTGTCTAATCTTGGTTTTCTCCAGATCTTCCGGTTTCTTCCTTAAAGAGCCCTACTTAAAAGCTAATTATTGCAATAGAATTGTACCATACGTTAGCCTTGAATTTGCCTGGTTTGCATCACTTATTCTTCGCTCTCTCTTTCTATATATCGATACATTTTTATTATCCAATTTTAAGTGACTACAAACTTTAGAAAGCCATTGTCTTACATGTTCTCCTAACAATTTATAAACTTACATTCAAACCAAGTTACTCCAAAAATGGCGTGGAACAGGGATTAGTGTCTGACCATCACAAGTCATTTTTAGACTAACATGCAATAAATTTCCATCTAAGGCTATGTGTGTCATGTAAGTTTTAGGTGCATGTCTATATAAATACAAGAGGACTTTTAGCTTTCTTACCATTTTTAATTCACAAGTAAAAACTTACCCTTTTAAACTCTATTAGTCAGATTAGAAACAGATCTTTTTATGTGTGTTTTAACCGACAAGAGACTTCATAAATATAGTGCTTTGAGCATGCATAAATGGATGGATTATCAAGCACTTTATAAATATACATTATTATATTATTATTATTACCATATGAATGACTTAGTACCCTTTCCTTTCCACAACATCTATATTCTCTAAAAGTTTTTACATACATGGGTTTTCCCCATATAAAGACAGATTAAGGTAGACTTAATAATAAAATTGTCATACTTGAATATTATATAATTAATCCTACCTCAGTATTTGATCACTGTATCCAGATATATAGATATCATTATCATGAGCTGGTACAATCTTGTCGGAAAAACTGAAAAAAATATAAAAAAAACATAAAATAATCTGTGCAATTAAAGCCAGTCTGTCAATCAATTATATTGTAAAATTTAAATTATCCATGGCCATGATGAAATTGGTCAAAATTTGTTATTTCTATCTTCAGTAGATAGAAAATGAAATGTCGACCGAAATCCTGATTCTCTGTACCAACCGAACTGATGAAGATGAGAAATAGGAATAATGGCATGATACAGTGTGCTATGAGGAAAATTTTCCCCTGACAGCAGCACTATGACCAACTTTTCTTTTGACTTCCAACTGTCAAGAGTTCTTTTATGTGCACCGTTTATTTTTTGGTCCCATCCAAACAACTAAACAGCTGTGCTTGTCAGGACCTCTAATCCTGCACCACAAGCCAAAGGGAAGATCGACTGCTACCAGTCATGCTTTAAACTATTTGAATTGGGATCTGCAAAAAATAGTGTGAGCACAACATGTGCAGCGACGAATATCAAAATACACTCACCCTGCTCGGTAACCCTTCAACTTTATAGAAGCGAAGACCAGGTTTGGATTGACCAATCGTCTGTAGACAGGTAGAAAATATTCTAATTGAAAATTATCCTCACTGATTATAATCAAATTATCAATCTGAAACAAAAACAAAACCATCAAATTCAAATACAAGAGAGAGAGAAACATGGGATTTAACGTCAATTTGACACAAACAAGGTCAGGCTTTACCAGTTGGAGGAAACCAGAGGGCCCAGAAAAAACCCACGAGGTTGGACAGACGAACCTACTCCTTGTCACATACAACCGGAGAATCGAAACCACACCAGTTGATTCAATGTCAGACCTTACTGAATACATCTGACAAAACATCAAATGTACCTAAACAGTACGTAAGAAAATATTTGTTTTCCGATACACTCCTCAATACCAAAATAACAAATGGAAATGAAAGACAGAAATGTGATTTAACGTCCACTCGACACAAACTAGGTGATTTTTGGACTAACATATGATTTCAATATTATTTCAATAATTCGCATGTGCGTAAGGGTCTTTAGCAGTGGGAGGAACCAGAGTGCCCGGAGGAAACCCACGAGGTTGAGAAGGCGCCCCTATCTCCATGCCACATACGCTCACACCAGGGATCAAAAACCACAGCCGCAAGCAAGAGGTGACCGGCAAGCCAGAGGTCGAAGCGCGGCACTCTAGACCACTAGATCATCCCAATCCCCCCCCCAAACAGAAATGAAATGAAATGGGATTTTGCTCCTAAACTGGGCTAATGAAGATGGGCATACGCCATACAGTGTGTTATGAGGGAAATTTTGCCCAATCAGCGGCACTACGGTCTACTCTTATATCGAATTCCAACTGCCAAGGGATCTTTTACGTGCACGCCAATGTGTACAAGCCATGTGACATGCATATGGTCACAAGTCAGTTTCACCTCAGTGGCGGATCCAGGAATTTTGTGAGGGGAGTGACAACCCCATGTTTTGTTTCGCCGACCGCGGTTTACAGAGCTAATTTCTTCCGCTAGTAACATAGATGCTGATTGTGTGTCTGAAAAGATGCGTACCGTTTGCTATATAATATATATACGACCATGCGAGCATGTCCCAGTGGAAGCTTGTAGGACCCGGGATTCCTATACACAGGTGGGGAGGGGGGTGACAAGTCACCCTAGTCACCCCCCCTGGATCCGCCCCTGCACCTGTTCAATTGTTCATGGTTAGAATTAAGTAAATAAGACAGCGATTCAAGATCTACAGTTATACTTGATTTATCACTGGTTGTTTATTGCTTACAATGTATGTGTAGTTTGTCTCTATCTACTGGTTTGTCTTTTGTGTGTAGTGTGGTATTCCCGTATTACAAGAGCTAATAATTTCAAAAATTTTAGTGAAGGGGAAAGTCATAGTAGTATCAACTTTTATTTTTTTAAAGCATTTCCAATTATGACAGTCTCTGTGCAGTGGCAGCCCGTTTAGTGACAACATTGACCCACATTGTATAAAGAAATGATGAAATGTTATTGCGCTGTAGCAGCTCATTTTAAAGGACAATATTGGTGTCAGTCATTATCACATATGTGATAGAACTGGTTAAACACATTCCAAATATAATTTTAACATAGAGATCATTGCTACGATAGATAAAGGTTCCAACAATCGGAAGTGACAAATGCGAAAGAAAACACAAGTTATCCCTCTATATAACTGACTGAAGTGATAGTGATAACAGATAAACAGTCGAATGTATGCTTACAATTCCTTCGAAGACCATAAGTTTTTATATGGGACTGCAAGAGGATATCCGACAATTCACTAAAGTGATTTGAGTGTCATTAGATAAGTGAAAACGAGAAATTTAAAAATAGTCTGTACATTCTCTTAGTTTTATTCTTTCTAAACCTTATAAAAACATGATAATGCACAGACTTTTTATGTTTTTCTTTCGTGTTCTCTTATCTACATTGTAGTGGCCATCAATTATTTTTATCAATTGTAAGATATCCTCTCACTGTCTCACACAACAACATTTTGTCTTCGATGGAAATATTAGTTATCACTCGCCACTTCAGTCAGTTATATAGAGGGATAACTTGTGTTTTCCTTTCGCATTCGTCATTTCCCTTTACTCATCTATCGTAGCAATGATCTCCATGTTAAAATTATATTTGTAATGTGTCTTTAAACCAGTTCTATCACATACGTGATAATAACTGACACCAATATTGTCCTTTAAAGCAATATTTACAATTTGTATAATTACCTGTTGTCTGTCTCGCAACGCATCATAGAATACCTTAAAAGGTAATGAGTTCTCAGCAGGTGAAGAAGAATACTTTATACCAGACTAGAAGAATAAAACAAAACTCATTATTTATATAAGCTTATACTTGTATGCATTATCGGCTGAATATCCATATGGGATTTCAATCATATATAGCCTCTATTACCTGCTCACTATTCTGCTTTTACAAAATAATCAAAAATACTACTTAGTTAAATGTGGTCTGGAGCCTTCTCAAAAATTTATGCTAAATTGAGTTGTTTCCCTTGACAATAAAAGGACATGGTGATAGGGTGCCCCACCCTAAATGAATATCTCCAAATATCTCGACAATTAAACCAAAATACTAATATATTTAGAAAGCCTTAAATCTGTTTCACACATTTATAGTCACTAAATAAACGACCATGCTGTACTTCATAAGCTATGATCATTTAAACCATACATAAATAATACTGAAAAATGGTTTTGAGTGGCGTCCATAACATCCAGACACTTTTGAGTAAAAGATAGGTTACGTGCCCTTGTTTTGAAATTAGTCTCGCTTAACTAGTCTACCGATCATTCTACGTCTAATTGACGGGTCGGGATAATCAAGACTACTTTTTTTTACGAAACATGGAACAAGAAATTGAATTTAGAAGCACCAACATCAGGCGTCTCAACAATATTTTTAAGAACCTTGTAAAAGTAAAATGAAACTACTGCTTTGATCATTATTCTTCCATACGGACGTTGAGTCAGAGATATTATTTGTACTTAACCAAAATATGCAGCTTCTAATGGTACAGCTAATTATAAGGCAATTTAAAAAATAAAACGAGCGTAATTTCTAAAGATGCCGTAATAACCAAAAAGTTAAATATTATTGCTATTCAGAATCGTCAACAATAGATTTTTTACGGCTGTAGTAGTGTTTGGTGTTTTGAACATTTCCGCATGCTGTTGCTATTTATAGCCTCAACGAGTGTGCGAGACTGTTAGAAATCAGTAGTAAGTCATTGAACTAAAACGTGCAGGATCAACGTGTCAAGAACAACTTTTCAGTTGGCACGTGGGGCACCCTAATGGTGAACTTCAAGATGGATACTTGTTTTTGTTGGCTGCTGTTAATAAATTGAAGACAATCCTACAGATATACAACCCAATATAACACTAATTCAGTAAGCATACTTCCACTACCACCAGCAGTGTTAATTATAATACATGTTGAACTAAAAAATTCAAAATAGCAGTTCATGTTAGTCAACCGCTGCATGCCACAAAATGGAAGGAATGGTTTGTTTTTTTTAATTTAGTAGCTTCAACCAGGCTAATAAAGACGGGTGTATACAGCCCGAATGACTATACACTGTTTTTTGGCAGATGCTAGATCCTACATCACTGACGAGGGGGAAACTTTCTCAGCCCTTACCAGGAAGCAAACCCAGGACCTCAAGATTAGCAATCCAGTGTCTTACTCACTGAGCTACAGCAGTTTGTGCAACAAAATAAGAAATTATACTTACGTTAGTCAATGGCATATAGCCCTGAAATATAAATATTAATAAACATATAAATAATCAATGAAGTTTACTGCATGTTATTTCCTCACATAATTATTGACCTTTTAGTTTACTAGATGTCATTCCCTTAGAAAGACCCTATAGTATATAATGTCATTTCCTTATAAAAACCTTATAGTTTACTCATAAAGACCTTTTAGTTTACAAAATGTCATTTCCTTAGAAAGACCTTGTAGGCCCTGAAGTTTACTGCATGTCATTTCCTCACATTGACCTTTTAGTTTACTAGATGTCATTCCCTTAGAAAGACCCTATAGTTTATAATGACATTTCCTTATAAAAACCTTATAGTGTTATAGTTCACTCATAAAGACATTTTAGTTTACTAGATGTCATTCCCTTAGAAAGACACTATAGTTTATAATGTCATTTCCTTATAAAAACCTTATAGTTTACTCATAAAGACCCTGTAGTTTACCAGATGGCATTCCCTAAGAAAGACCCTATAGTTTATAATGTCATTTCTTTATAAAGACCTTATAGTTTACTCATAAAGGCCCTGTAGTTTACCAGATGGTATTTCCTTATTAAGACCTAATAGTTTACTAAATGTCGTTTCCTTAGTAAGACCTCATAGTTTATAATGTCATTTCCTTATAAAAACCTAATAGTTTACTCATAAAGACCCTGTCGTTTACCAGATGTTATTTCCTTAGAAAGACCTCATAGCCTACTCAATGGCGTTTCCTTATAAAGACCATATAGTTTACTTATAAAGACCCTGTAATTCCTGACATGCCATTTCCTTATAGTTTACTAGATGTGATTTCCTTATAAAGAACCCCATATGTATATATACTAGATGCCATTTTCTCACAAAGACCTTTTCATAAAGACTGTATAGTTTACTAGTCTCATAAAGACCTTATAGTTTAATTGATGACATTTCCTCATGCAAAGGATTATATCCCCTCATACAGGCCCTTTGACCACTGATTCAAGCCAGTGAAGAGGGACTATAGCAATGGAGCCTGGCCATTTGTTGGCCATAGGAAGCACTATAATTTACCGGTTTCTCAGGCGTGGCTTTTAGAGCAGCCTCCATGTTGTCTAGGATTGTGCCTTTCTGTAGATCTACAGAACTGTAACTTGTTCCATCAAAAAGGATCATTTGACTTTCTTCACACGAATATTTACACATTAAACCCATTAAAATTCCGATTTCCTTTCTCTGAAAATAAAACATTTCATAGTGAATTTAAAAAAATATATGACAGAGTGCATTTAAAACAAGCCAACAGTGAGGCTGATGTCCCCCGCCGAAGTCCCAAAATAAATAGATGACACATATTAATTAATCGCACATTTATTTTTTTCAAACGTATCGAGCAATCAAACTGTACACGAAGTGTCATCCAAAAGTGTTCTATAAAGAAAAATGCTAAAACCGACGAGAAAAAAGAAAATGTACCCTAGTTAGGGGGACCCCAAAGGCAGACAAAAGGGCCCCTCTGGCCAAGGGTCCTCGTGTCCGAGTCAATCGTTTCTATACACTGTTACTGTCGAATCCATTACTGAATGAGAATGCAGTCATTGTATTGGCATAAAAATCATCAATCAAGATGAACCTAAGTTATCTTGTCCCAAAGTATCAACCAATCAAATTGCTTATCTCTGCCTACCCTAAGAAGAAAATGCTCATCTTCGAACTCCATCAAGGCATTGACCTAATAAGCATACACACCAATTTTGAACATTTTAACTCAATTCGAAGGAGAGTTATTGTGTTCCAAAGTCTCGGCAAATCAAATTGCTTATCGCTCTGCTTACCCTGAGCAGAAAATGCTCATTATCGAACTTAGTCAAGGTATTACTGTAATGAAACTATACACCAAGTTTCATCAATATCATTTAATTAGAACTAAAGTTATCGTGTCCCAAAGCATCAACCAATCAAATTGCTTATCTCTGCTTACCCTAAGCGGAGAATGCTCATCTTCGAACTCCATCAAGGTATTGACCTAATAAACACATACACCAAGTTTGAACACTCTAGCTCAATTAGGAAGGGAGCTATTGTGTCCCAAAAAGTGTGACGGACAGACAGACGGACAGACAGAAGGACAGACAGACAGACAGACAGACAGACGGACGAACCCATTTTAATAGTCCCCCAACTTTCTTCGAAAGGCGAGGACAATAAAATATGTCACAGTGAATTGAAAATAAATATGTAACAGTGAATTTATAAAAAATTGTGGCAAAGTGGATTTAAAATGGTGAATTTAAAATCAAATATGTCACAATGAATTGAAAATAAAATATTTCATAGTGAATTGAAAATCAAATGTCACAGTGAATTGAAAATCAAATGTCACAGTGCTTCCCCTAAAACTACCGCTTCATACCACCCAAAACTACTGCTTACTATACCACCCAAAACTATGCTTCCTATACTGCCCAAAACCACCACTTCCTATATCACGCAAAACTACTGCTTCCTATACTGCACAAAACTACCGCTTCCTATCATCACCCAAAACTATGCTTCCTATACCAACCACAACTATCACTTCATATATATACCACCCAAAACTACTGTTTCCTATACCGCCCAGAACTACCGCTTCCTCACCACATAATACTTGTTCATTCGGTCTATATTTTGTCATGCAATTTTCCTCCTTTATCTGATGCATATCTACTTACAGTTCTCGGTTTTCCCAATCCTTTAGCAGACTGGCACGGAGAATCCATGTCATCATCAACATTACAGAATATCCAGGTTCTTCCCTTGATTGGTTGTACATTATACTTGGTTGCAATCTGGACAGCTACATCGAGAGCTTTCTTGTATCGACCAATAATAGTCATATCGTATGGTACCTCCCTATAAATAGTATACAACCATTTAGTTAGAGACGAAACATGTCATTCTCATTGTATCATCTTAAACACTCATTATGATCAAACGCAAATTTTTATTGGATGTCATTTAGATCCAGAGCGTTTCGATACAGTGCCTGAGCCTAAACCGTGTGTAAATCACTTTCAGAAATAATCAGACAATTTGATTCTGTGTCAGTTATTAAACCAAAACCGAAAACTTGATTACTTTTG
The DNA here is from genome assembly GCA_036850965.1 of Patella caerulea. Lineage (NCBI taxonomy): Eukaryota > Metazoa > Mollusca > Gastropoda > Patellidae > Patella > Patella caerulea. The sequence goes on along the minus strand of JAZGQO010000011.1, from coordinate 61,768,642 downwards.
CACCATCATTAATGGTCTAAAGTGAGAACATATTAAACAGTTCTGGCTGCCAGTCAAATCAATGGGATGATAACTTGAGAATCCACATTTTGCAAAAAGTCCAAAGGCCAGAACAGTAATTATCAGAAACTTACTTTGTCCCCTGATTTTTAGCTTTTTTCTTGAGCCACCATTCATATCCTGTTCCTTTAGGTTTGGGTCTTCCTCCTTTCCTACCTCGGCCACCACGGCCACCACGTCCACCACGATGTGCAGGTGGATGTGAATCTGGACTAACCTTAGCTTCAGCTTCAGAAACTAAATTACTCTCTGAAACATTAAGTCAGGTTTAGCTTAATATATTATGGCAGCACTTATTGGCATTCCTGTAAAATAACACCTCCTACACCATTTAAGAATAACAGCTTGATCCTTTTTTGCAGCCATTTAACCCAGAAGTTGGGTTGATGCATACTATGTGATCGGCCAAACAAATTTAAACAGATCAAATATAGCTAATACTACTCTAATTTAAACTTGTCTGCTGTGAAGAACCGAAACAAAAGAGAAATTCAAACTTGAGTCAAAATTCAGAAAAAAACTTAAGACATGTGGTTAACTATTCAAAACTTACGATTTTGTTCATATTCTTTAGCTAGTTGAGTGAGAGCCTCATAAGCTGAGAAGAATCGGAATGGGAACTGTCTGCTGTTGATCACCTGTCTCTGTTAAAAATAAATAAACAAGTTTCTAAATATTCTGTTTTATTACTATATATTCATTAGCAAAGATAGATGTGTAAATGTCTCAAAAACGATATCAGTGTTTGGGTAGTATATGCAAACTACAATATATATTTTGCAAGCTGAATTTCCTAAACTAATATTAATCAAAATATGGTGCTAATAATTGAAAAATCGTCAGCATTCAGCATCCATTGCAGACAACATGGTCATCACAAGCTAGTGCCAATTAGATGTTTGAAGAAATTGTTTGACGAGCTTTCTTTCAATCTGAATACAAGGGGGAGGGGATATCCAGAGTAAATGACTTTATCTATTCCCCACCCACTCGCTCACACTAGACAACAATGAACAGAATCATATATCACACTACATATATTTACCTCATCTGTCAGACGTCTTATAACACCTGCGTGATGTTTTGGTGATATTCCCGCCTTTATCAGATTACGTAAATTACGTAACATGGCCATGAAAGGTAACTTTTTATTATCTGTAAACAAAACATACAAATTTACATAAAAGATTTAAAGTCCACTCAACAGAAACTTGGTCATTTCGGGACTAACATATGTTTTGATTTTGTTTCAATAGTTTGCTTTCCCAGTTGACTCAATGAGAGGCTTTATGATACAACGCTCACGTGGTAACCATTCGGCCATCATGTCCCCCAAGATTTAAATAACAAATATGTCAGATGCTAGTGTTAGTCGGATTCCATAACCACATGGCCACCGGTTTGAACCTGGTGTTGGAAGACAGAAAGATCTTCAGGATCTCCTAGTCTGTTTTTCCAATGTAAGGGAATCAGGACAGAGGGAATGGCAAGAAAACTCATGTAAAGCATTGGCCGCATGTTAAAGTCCCCTGTAGTGCAGCTATCAGGGCAAAATCTCTTTTGCAGTTGGAATTCGAAATAAGAGTAGGCCATAGTGCAAGCGTCAGGGCGAAATTTCCCGCATACCAAAGTGTATGGCGTATGTCTGCCTCGTCCTCTTAATCTTCCTGTCTTACGCCAGCCTCTCACTGTCTCCCCTCTCGACACCACTCTCCACGACCCTTCCCTCTCCCCACCAGTATATGCCCTCTCACTCCATTAAATCTACTTTTGATAATCTTTGCGTACAATTTAATCCTTTTTACAGAATGGATTAAATACCTAATAATTGTTGCCAGGTGGAAGCTTTATTTCCCTTGAGAGATACTTGAGTTTCCCAGGTTTCAGGTACAGGTAATTTCATCCTTTTACCTGCCCTCTCCTCATCCCATGTTCCCGGTAAACGAGCTTTATAAAAATCTTCTAAATTATCTGGATATCTGAAAAAATACATTTAAAATAGAGGTTACATAATGTATTTTAATTGTTAAATACAATCCTTAAGTGTCATTTAGCGACTGAACACATTAAAAAAAACACAATACAGGATTGAGTGTTAATGTCTGATGTTGATAAGAGTATACTTGTCGAAACCTTGTGCTATGCCTATAAACCAGTAATTGTATTTCCATATCAACTGTGTTGTGGATTTTTCTTTTTGATAATTAATTTGAAAAGAGTTTAGCTTGAATTAAGCTGTCATAATCAGACATTATCGTTGTCTGTGTTACGGCAATCATTTGATGAATGGTTCTTTTTTTTTTAGGTATAATGTAATGTCATTTTTAAAGGAGCTTTGTCAAACATTTGAGGGCTTCATTATATTGCTGATGTAGACGTTTAATGACTACTGGATATAGATATAGTTGTGTATTGACAAATCTAAATGACAAACGTAAAACAAAAAGTAATAGGTAAATTTACTTTTTTCCAATAAGTGACATGACATGTTCCACAGGCTCTGTAATGTGTAATTTTCGTATCAACTGTTTCAATGTAAAGCTCTTCTGTTGAACTTCTGCCTTACTCTCGTCTTCCTCGTCATACTCGACACCTGGTACCTGTAACAACATTGTTACAATTCATTAACAAGATTTAAAATACACATGTCGTCGAACCATTATTTCAAATAATGGTACTGGCAGTGTGCCAAGCATACATTCTTTATACTAGTTGAAATTTTGGATCCATGTGACGTATTTTATTGCAAAGAATGTGCGAGTGTCTGTATTTTAGGTGGTTTAAAGGTCTCAAGCTTAAGACATTACATAATATATTGAAACAACACCCCGAGACTATGTCCCTCATATTGTTTCAGTATATTACTTAGTGTCTCGATCTCGACCATTAAACCACATGCATTAACAAGGGCAATAATTCTTGAATAAAAAACGTAATATAATAGGTCAACCACATGTTACGGCAAGGAACTCCCAAACAAATAACAAGGGCAATAAATCTCTATTAACAACAGTATAGGAAACTCCTGTACATACAGTGCCCCCCCCCTCCGCTCAACCCCTAACACCTAATTAAAGTAGAACAGCCACAAATAGTCAAAAGTCCTCTTAACCCTTTTAAAGGATCCTGTCATATTTCTGAATTGTATAAAATAAAACAAGTTTGTTCTTATTACCTTCTTTTCATCATCAGAATCACTAGAATCACTGTCCGAGTCGGAAGATTTAGCTGTACCAGAATCTTTAACACCTATTGACACTCCTCCACGTCCACCTCTTCCTCTCCCACGTCCTCCACCTCTTCCTCTTCCCCTTCCTCTGAAACTTCCCTGCTTCTCCTTCTTATTCTTATTTTTTGAACTGTCTTTATTATATTTAGCTGAAAAAAAAAAGATTGCAAAAAAAAATTAGGTATGTTTTGTGCTGCATAATTGAATGATATCCACATTTTGGTCATTTACTCCACTTGGTCTTTACAGGGAAAATTCAGTAATACAGATAGTGATTGGTCAACTCTAAATTAAACTACCAATCAAAACCTGACATACACAACATTCCATGAGATTTTATGAAGTCCTTGATTGTCAAGGCATTTGATTGACTGGCGAATGATATAATCAAATATATTAATCAGGTTGTGGTCATACGCTAGAATGAATTTATATCTTACATAGTGTGCTCACAAGGAATAAAAAAATAAGTATCTTCTATAAAATTTATTTGCAAATGAAGTTAAGGTTAGATATTCAAGAACGGAATAACTTCATAATAACTACATCATTTAGAACCTTACAAATTTTCCAACGACTACATGAGAAATGAAAAGAGGAGAATGTTCCGTTAACAGCTGCATTTTTGTTCAGGCTTCTATAAATACAAAATTGCCAAGGGATCCTTCAAGTGAATTTTTCATATAAAGAAGATAAAGTACAAGTACTGCTATATTTAAAATAGATAAATACATAAATAAAAAATCTGTCTAGTTATGTCAACCACTTTTCTTCATTCTGATATACTAGCTGTCAGCTCTTTCTTGATCGTCATCAGATGTTATGATGTAGAATATGCAGCAATGTCAGATTTTTGTATTATCCTTACAACTAGACACAAAATGTTTCACAGCACTATGGATAAATATGAACTGAGCTTGAAAAATGATGAGATCTCTTCAGGGAATTTTACAAACTAACAATATCTAACATATATTTACCTAATTGATATTTATCAAAATCGGGGAATTTAGCGATCATCACTCGTCTCAGACAGGCGGGTAGAGATCTAAAATTTATATCTGCATCATGGAATGCCTGAATAAAAAAAGAGAGGAGGAAAATATTTCAATGCAAAAATAAATCATGAAAAATTCAACACAAGAAACAAAATATATGGCCATTTCTGCACTAACAGGTCTAAAGCGGTGGACACACTAGCTGAACGATTTGGTGTCAAAATGCGCCTAGTGTGTCCACTGTCATTCGGCCAAATGATTCCCCCGAATTATATTCGTCTAGTGTATTTGCTTCAACAAACAAAGACATGGTCGTCGCCATTTTTAATCATGTGATGTGAAAGGTAATGCAATCAACTGGTGAATCAGGCAAAGGATTCGCCTAGTGTGTCCACCCATTCCGCCAAATAAAATTAGGTTAATCCAATAGATTAACACCAGACCTGATTAGCCTTACTGACATGCTGGAGAACTTTTAATGTTAACTGCAATCAGTAATTGCAACTTCTTCTATCAGTATATAACATCTGCTTCCATGCGCAGGGGTCTTTCCTGTGGAAGGAAACCAGAGTAAACATATGCGGGTGAAAAAACGCCTCTTTCTCCAAGCCACATATGCTCACGCCAGGGATCAAAACCACAACCACAAGCCAGAGGTCGCAGGCCAGCTAAAGCTTGACCTTGATGCGTGACAATCTAGACCACCAGGCAATCCCAGGGCATCAAAACCATGCCAGCTGACTCATTGACAGACTGACTGATTCAAAGCACACCCATTAGACAATGTTAATCGTTATAAATCAATACAGCACGGAATATATTCCTGCACAATAATTACCTGATAAATCTCTGCTACTTCTATCCAATCAGATGGCAGGTTGATGGCTATAGAAAAATATTTCTTTAAATATGGCCGACAAGACGATACTTTAGCGGCAAGAGCGAGAAGGAAGTTACTAGTTGTACGAATATTTAATTCTTTTCTTGTGTACAGCGCCACCTAAATTACAAAACACAAAAAATATAAATTAATAATCAACCTATTCAACATTTAATTCATCATTTTTTTATCCACTTTGTCATTCTAATAACTCTCCCAGCTCTATGAATTATTCCTTTGGGCATGATGATTTCAATCCGCGGTAGGCATTTATACCACCCATCCAGTTCAGTGGGTTATTTGTTTGGGCACGATGGTCCCTATCTGCGATGTCATTCATACCACCCACCCAGTTCAGTGGGTTATTCTCATTTCTTACAGCGCATTCAAAATCAATGTTAAGGGGAAGTAACTATATAAAATATTTCAGGTTGAATTCGTAAGTCTCTGACAACCAGACTATTAATTTTTTTGTATGCCTTATATATATATTTGTGCTCACCTTTAAAACAAACTCGGCATCGTAGGAGATGACTTTCTCTGTGAAGCGAGTTAAATCAAGACGAGTTTGATCATTCGCATTTTTAAAGTTGGGTTGACTTATTAACGAAGCGCTGACAGCATTTATCAAACCAAGCTGAAACAACAACACATTTATATTCTCACTGTTATATTTATCTCATACAAGATACATGTAGGATAAGAAAGGCAAAATACATGTAGGATAAGAAAGGCAAGGAATGAAAAGGTTATATCTGGATTTTGCAAACTTGTCCAGGAGAGCCAAAACTAGCACAGACGTTAAGAATCAAAATGTCTTAAAAAACCAATACATAAAAATATTGTATGTAAAATGTTGTATTTCTGAAGATTTTCTCAAATAACCATTTACAAAATGTATATATAGCCATTTAAACAGTATGTAACTATCGGCACACATAAAGAGTGAAAGCTTGTTATTTGCAATTTTCTACAGCAAAGACGTATCTCCTGAAAATATGCACCTTTCACTGCTTCAAATTCATAGATTTCACACAGTAGCGCCTCAACAATAATCTTTAATAATATGTATTTAATCACAAAACAATACTGACTATATTTCGTTTGATTGTAATGCTCAGGTTAGACACAAAGTTGATTTTTTTTTTTTGGAACACCCCATATACGACATTTTGAAACAGTATCTATAAAACCACTTTTTATTGGCTTAGAAATATGACAACCAGATGAAAAGGTGCGCATTAAATTTCTCTTCCTGAAGAAGCAAAAAAGTGAATTTTTCAAAACGACCTTTTGACTCCCCACCGACGATATTGGTCAATTTGTCAGGAGAATTTTTTAGGACCATTCTAAAAGTAGTTTAACATCTGGTCATTTTGAGACTAACATATAATTGATTTCATATGGTCACATGTGCAATGGTAGGAAATTATTATATTTTGTTTTATAAAATAAAAGGAAAGCAGCTCCACTCTGCACAACACTCTGGTAATTTTGAGATTAATGTATAGTTCTTTTCATGTAGTCACGTATGCCATGCTTGAAAGAAAAATTTGGCAGGAACAAATTATTTCCATAGCTGCTCTTCATAGAAATCCAACTGTCATGTGCTTTTAGTGCACACTGGTAGATGGAGCTCACGTTTTAGTTAGTCTTGCACACGTTACCCCCGATTCATGTGCATTTAGCAGATTCTAGCTGTTTACCTTCCAGAAAGGGGCATAAATTTAACTCAGAGTCGTCCGACTAAATTTAAGATAAAACTACATGTAACTCCCTCTTCAAGGAAAGACAACTCACCTTCAGTCCATTAACATCCTGTAATGGTCTGTGAATATTACCAAGTAAATTTCGGTCTTTTTTGGGTGGTAAAAATTTGGGTAAGTGTATCTCTTTGACGACACTGTCACGCTGTAGGTTGTATTGAGGATATTCGATGCTGTAATATTTCACGGCTACCTCGTGTTTTATTCTATCACCTTTCCTTTCCTTCTTTTTCACCACCTTTCTAGACTCTGGCGACAACTTGGACAATGCATTCTCTTTACGTTTCGTGACAGGAGATTTAATACTTTGATCTTTGACTTTTGACCTATTGTCATGAACTAGACCTATCTTGGATGATTCCTTGCTTGTATCTTTTGAAACAGAGTTCAAATAACTTGACCTAAAACTAACCGATTTGGACGGTGATCCCAATAATGACCCAGTTGTCAAAGAAGAAGTCAATGACAGTCCCGAAGTTAACAACGAACTTCCAAGATTTAATGAAGTCAGTCGTAAATTAGTACCAAAAGTGTCTGACAACTTTGATATTTCTCTGACTTTCTTTGTTTCGCAATCGAAGGTTACTCGTGATTTGCGTTTTCTGGCATCTTTTTCATTTTGTGTGGAGCCGGACGATGTTGAACCTGAAATAAAAATCACATTACTTTTGCTACTTTGAAACCAACAAAAGGTCATTTTTACTGAAAGCAGACTGGAAAAAAATGGAAGTCAACACAAGGATAGAACCAGGAACCCCGCCATAAATTAGAGAAAAATTCATAGCATCTCTCACAAATCGTTTTTAACAAGATGTAAATGAGCTTACCAGATGATAACAATGAACTGGTTAACAACGGCTTGTTTTGTGTCAGACTGGTCAACAGAGAATTCTGTGTTGACAGTCTGTTCGTCATTATGTAATCTATCTATCTGAAATAAAAAATGACAAAAAAATCAGCTGATCAAAGTTAAGTTGAAGACCTGCTTTTATTCCGACATCCTCAACAGAACATCATTTTAAAATCTATAACGATCCACAAATTTGCACTATCAAGATTGGAAATAAAGCAATTGTCGCAATCACAGAAATATGATTGGGATTTAATGTCCATAAATTGAGACTTTGACAGGTAGAGTTTTATCCGATTCCTACATTTCAATCCACTTAAAATCACAAGGTGGACGACAAAAAACTCTTCTACATGTAGATCAAGTTTCAGTGATTCAGTCTCTTGAGTCTCAGTACCTTAAAAAGAATGGCTGAAGCGTCCAATATTAATAACATTTACCTTTTATTCCAAATTTTACAATTCCTCTTTAAAGAATGCAAAAAAAAGTTTTTACAAAAAGTTGTACTGAAAAATTATGACTTGATTAAAATATTAAATTCTAAAAATTGAACTTCTTGAATATGATGCATACCGGTAATAGTTTTAATTCACACCTCGTCAGCAATAAGAACATGTGGATTGTCTGGTAGATGTAGATTTCACAATATGATGCAATATGCCCATATTGTTCATTAACCTAATGCAATATATTGCAATTTGATTTTCAATGCAAATGTCGAACAATACAAAAACCTACCGACCATACCTTAAATATTTTTATATTACCGAGTTCACTATTGTATGTACAATGTAATGTCTTCAAAATATAATTGGGGGATTGCATGGCCAAATGGTTAGCACATGCGTCCTGTATCATACGGCCTATCATAGAGTCAAATGGCATGTTTTTGATTCCCCAGTTGTACATGACAAGGAGAAGTGTTGCCTGTCCAACCTTGTGGGTTTTCTCCAGGTAATCTAGTTTACTCCCACAGCTTAAGATCCTAGGCGCAAGTGAATTATTGAAATAAAATTGACACATGTTTTAGTTCCAAAATGATTTAGTTTGTGTCAAGTGGACGTTAAAAGTTAAACCCCATTTATATCTCTCTCTCTTTCAAAATATAGTCAATATCTTCTCGGAGGCAAATACTATAGGAACCTGGCCATAGGCTCTATCGACGAATTTTCACCCTCACTTTCATCCAGATTTTCCGGTGTGATTTCCCCTTGTCAGTGATGCAGGACGGAGCGCATGACAAAGACAGCTGTCTAGTCATTCGGATAGGATGGAAAACTGAGGTCCCATGTACAGATTGGCGTGCACATAAAAGATCCCTTGGCAGTTGGAATTTGATATATGAGTAGACCCAGGCAAAATTTCCCTCATAGCACGCTGTGTGGTGTATGCCCGTATTCATTAGCACCGCTTATATAAGAGCAGAAGAATGGTTAACCCCCATTTTATTTCATTTCATTTCCTTAAGTTGTGTGAGACCACGTCGGGCCCACATCCTTGAAATCGCACATCTCACCAAGAACTTAAATCAACTTTACTTTAGAAAATTTTTTGATGTGCTGTGGGTAAAGGCTAATTGCACAATCTTAAAATGATGCTGCTTTAATTAATGGGTATTATATATAATATATGCAATAGAAATGTTACATTAAAATTTACAAAAAAAAAAAAACAAACCCATAGAGTTTATAACGAAGTCAATTGAAAAAAAAAAATCGAACTGGGCAAATAACCGGCGGTGGCCTCTATATTAGTAGTAAATAATAATCTCATTTGTTACCTGCAGATAGAATGTCTTCTCTTCAGAATATAACTTTGCTTTGACTAAAACATCGTATTCTGAAACAACGTGCAAGTTATGTCCATAAGTTTCATCAGCTTCTAAATACAGACGATCTATACAAGAATTCAGATTAATTCTAGCAGTCAGCACAAATTATTTGTTATTGCACAACAACGAACAACCCCACCTACATCAACATAGTCTTTATGCATCTTTTTTACTAGAGAGCTGTCCGGGTAGAACACGCGGGATATACAAATTTAAGGAGCTCGATAGTTCCGCACAATGCCCTGGCAAATGAAATATGAAATGAAAAGCGTCCAATAAAGTTTTACAATGTTCATGAGGAAAGATGGGGTGGTATAAGTGTCTAGAGAGTTTTTTATTATATACTCTAGACTACTCGCGGATTTTTGTTGTACATGGTTAATTATTTTTTCCTTTTTTTTCGCACCAACCCGGATAATGAAAACGGGCTTATCAAACTGCACAGCGCATAGGGGAAATTTTTTCGCCTTACAATCGAATTTCAACTACCAAAGGTTCTCTTTTTTCCAATGCATGTCAAACCATGTATTATTATAAGGTCCATGGTCGAACGTGATATTATAAGGCCTAAACTTCTAATCCTCTATGACTATAATAATAGCCACGTGCAGATTTTTAGGGAATATGGGGTGGGGTAGGGGCGGTTTCAAATCTAGGGCGCCATCCACATTCCCACCTCACAATGAAAGTAAACAGAATACTCACAGATATCATTATATAATTGTGTAGTTGTTCGCCGATCGTTGTCTCGTCGGAAAGTAGTTTTATTTAAGTTCACATAGGCATAGTTTAAGTCATATTAATGATTTCGCCTCCTATAACACTGAGTAATTTGAGAAAATTTAGAAAACTTAATTCAAATCCTCGCATTTGAGGTAATTTCTGGGAGAAATTCTTGTGGACGAGTGGACCAGAAATGTCAGTCAATGGGACAGAATCACAGATGTGTTTTGCAAGAGTTGGCATCACATCTGTGCAATCTGACGACCCCGCCCACACACCAGTGGTACTATAAACCGAGCAGTTCACTATTATCGTGAATACGATAGTGCTGAGACAGTATTAAACAACTGAGGAGTAGAAGAATGATTTAAAAATGGAATCGAGTGCCTGGGTGAAATTTTGTTGTTAGACCAACATACTCACAACAGAATGAGAGTGACGTATGCAATTTGGGCTCGCGGATTAACGCCAATATATAGTATTCGGGATATATTCTGGCATTGTGTTTGAGACCTACTGCAGTGACTGCACTTATTTTGAGACCGACTATATTTCTCCCTGGGTGAAATTTTGTTGTTAGACCAAATAGACTCACAACAGAATGAGAGTGAACAAAACATCTTTTCAAACATAAGTTGACAAGGTTATTTCATACTAAAGACTGCTCTTATTTTGCGACCGACTGCACTGATTTCGCGACCGACTATTTCTATACTAAAATTTTACGTGAGTAGCGTGGCGTATACAGTGAGTACTTATTTTGATACCGGCTACTCCTATTTTGCGACCGACTGCACTGATTTTGCGACCGACTATTTTTTTGGCTGGGGGGTGTACCACCCCCCACACCCACACCCCCTCCCACATTTACGCCCCTGGATGAAACATTTCTTCTAAAATAGAACCCAGGGCGTAAGTTCGAAAAGAATATAAAATACACTGTATATACCAATTCGACGTGACTCCTTCAATGTCAACACATGTAGGCCACTCGAAAATAATTTTTTGAATTTCAGACCATGGGCTTAAATAGGCCTACAAGGATTCCCAGTAGGTTAATAATTATAAAAATAAACAACATATACATTATATATTTAAAGCGCTGAATATTGGTGAAAGTACCGGGCCACCCACCCCATCCCGTCCTTTGCCACTGGCAAGAAAAGAGCACGCGCCCTACTCACCGTGGCGCCTGATTATTATTATTTTTTTTTTTTAATGAGGCCTAATATGAATTATTAAAAAAATTTTGTTATCGATTTTTAATTAATTTTTTTTGTTATCCATTTTTAATTCATTTTTAAAGAAATTACTTTAAAGTAATTGAAACGTGGACCTTTCCTTAAATGCAATAAACTTTAACGATAGATTTTGTTTTATTTAATGAAATGGTGTAAAATATTTGCTAACAAGTTTCATGATCACATGACTCATTGTTCGTCTGTTTAACAAGCAACGTGACGGAAATTCACCGACAACTAAACAATGGCCGATATTTTTTGCCCGCAATTTGGTTGTGTCAACTTGCATTTTCCGGTGACCCATGTAAAAAGCAAAAGGTTGAAATAGTTCAGATTGTCATTCTTTCGTCAAGTAAATGTTTCTGTTTCTTTCTCCTTAAATTATCAGCTTTTCTAGAAACATAAAATAAGAGGCGGCATTCTTCCATAGTTTGACCTATCCAGAGAGTGGCGCAGCAGGAGAACGGTAGAGGATATTTTAAATTGTCTTACAGAACATTTTCGGCGAAATCTGGAGTATTTCCTGAAAGGGAACGCAATAAGCAAAATAATCACGTCTTAGCAAGGATAAGTAAAGAGAAAAAAAATGAGTTTAACGCCATACGGTGTGCCATGGGGGATTTATTAAACTGACAAGAGATTTTTACACATTCGTTAATGTGTAAACGGAACCCCAGGTTTTCGTCCCATCACAAAGACTATGGTTCGTCCATTGCCAGGCCCTCAGTCCCACAGGAACCGCACCGAAAAATCCCTTGGTCAATCTTGGCCAACTCAGAGATCGAACATGGGACCTCCAGGATAGCGAGAACTAACGCCTTACTCACTGAGCCACCGTGGCTCCCTGGCTTCGAATAAAATGTTCATACATATATTTTAAAACTTATTATGCACGTCGATAAGGGATACCCCTTTCCCCTTTACGTTGCCACCGCAACAGGTAGGAACGAGTGTCGTGTAGATGACAGAGCATGAAGAATTTTTGACAACTCATACAATGAAACGCCCCCGTAGTCCCAAAATGACCAAAGTATTGTGTTAAAAAGACTTTAAACCCCGTAACAGTATACTTACTCTGCAGAATAAAAACGGCAGCTTCAGCAGTAACTATTACTATCATCTGAAAATTACCATATGAATAATTACAGGGTGGGTGTCTAACATGAAATAAGATATTTCGCACCAACCGAGCTTGTGTATTATGGGGGAAAATTTGCACGGGGAGCGGAGTTTCCGCAGGTTAATCATCAAATTCCAACTTTCAAGAGGGCCCGACAAGTACAGCTGTCTAGTCGCTCTGATGGCATGGAAAACCGACGTCTCGAGTAAAAATTGGCGTGCACGTAAAATTTTCATTAGCAGAATTAGACATAAGAGTAGTCCATAGTGCCACTGACCGTGCACAATTCCCCTCATAGCGCACAGTATGGTGTATGCCCGTCTTCATTAGCCCAGTAAGAGCAGAATAGTAGGACGTTAAACCTCATTTCATTTATTTTGCGGGTACACCAGAATAAACCTGAGTACCACGGGTTTTCGTACCATCTAAACGACTAGATACTTTTCATTGATAGGTTCTACGTTCTGCACCACTGGTATCATAAAGCCTGTCACCGGTTGTACGTGACAAGGAGAAGGGTAGCCTGTCCAACCTCGTGGGTTTTCTCCTCTCTCCCCCTCTCTCACTCTCTCTCTCCATGCACCACTGAAGGCGAAAGCAGGGGAGATATTTCGAAAACAATCTCCAAGGTTAGGGAGGTGATCCAGAATCTTAATCACCGAGCCAAATGCAAGGTATTGGATCGATCCTGTGTTTGGGGGTCACCTGCATGACTAATCTCCACAAATTCCTGTTTAACCCACCTCGAATCTTGTATTAACCCCCACCCCACTACTTCAGTGCAATCTGGACATGGATTGAAGGAGTTCTAACCCCTGATGACCCCGAACTTTTATACAAACACCTTTAACTAATAAAATGATTTTTCGACTATTCCTCATCGATTGCTTCTACTTACAAGTTAATGTGAACCTCGATTCTGTGTCCCATTCGGACGACTGGGTACATTTTCTGTTATATCATGACTCTATATACCATTGTCAAAGTTCTGTAGCACTTTCCATTATAAAACTTATAACCACTACTATAGGGTGGCCGAATGTATTATAAGGTGTGTACGTGGTAAGGAGTACATGTATATCGTCACATGTCTAACCTCGTGGGTTTCTCCCAGAGATCTTACAACTGGATCGACCTATTGTGATACTTAAAATATCATCTGGAGTATATGTGAATATCATATGCTCACACGGAGCCAAGGTCAGAGGAATTTTAGGGAATAGAATTAGAAATGTCACTCGTAGATGGCGCGCTTTCCCCTCCTCCACAGTATAAACACACACGCCCCTAAACAAAAACGTAAGGAAGGTGCAGGGCCGGTGGTTCACTCAGGTTTTTTTGTTTTTTTTTTAAAATATATATATATATTATATTTACTAAACAGCGGGATAGTATATCAAAAGATAGTTTGTTCTTGTTCCATAGTTTGAACAATAAAAGACCGTTGACCATAAGTAAAATAATTGCAGTTTAAGGTTTTTCTGGAATGTTTTGTTGTACAATGGTATTGTTGTTACAAAACAGTTAAAACTTCTTAAATATGAAAGTGTCGCTTTCCTGGTACCATATAACTATCTATTATTTAAATTCATTACGTCTTACTGTTTTCTCAAGAAATTTTGTAAAAAGGCGGGCGTTTTAATGTAAATTGTTTAAATGTAATGGACGAAATATCTCCATCCTTCCACGAGTTTCACACGAAAACAAGAAACAACATTCTGAATCTGACTGACTACAGGCCGACTATTCACTGTCTCTCTGTTTTATTGACTATTCGACCGCCATTTTGTTTATTTACGAGAAATTTCAGGTGTTTCAAGCGTCGAGTTAAATTTACATTGACACGACTCGAGTGACCGACATGATTGGGGTTCTACTCAGTGTGTTTGTTATTGTCTTGGGTAACACGTAATATCAACATTCGATACACTGCGAGACGGTACCGGAAACAACATCGCCCGACCCCTCACTTATCAGAAAGAACGTGCGCGTGCAATGACATGACGCCAACGTGAGAATATTGTACGTCTGCGTCCCTGAAGTTGGGTAGTTTTACTTACCGTCTTAAAGTGCGCTTTGTAATAAAATACAAGGAATAGTTAATTGAATTCGTTATACAATTCGTTATAATTGTTAATTCAGAGGATCTTTAAAACAGTGTTTATTATTTTTATTTGGATATAAAACAATAGAAACAGGTAAGGTTGCTGTTTTGTTTGTTTCGCCCGTCTAAAATAAAATAGCATAGCGTCAACTTAGTGAAAAAAAATAATTTTAAAATTACTTTTGAGTCTGGAAGTAACAATTTGCGCCTTTTTTTTATTCTTATTTTATGTGACTGGAACAGGAAAGAGGTGAATTTGGCCAGGGCGGCGACGCTTTACTTATCTTCCTTTCTATGTACACCCGTGGTATTATTGTAGGCGGATAGTAAATTCTAATTTATTTTCATGTTTTAAAAGAACCAATTGAGTTATTTTGAGACTAAAATTATTATACGTTTGTTTTTAATTCCTTGGAATACATGTCTAGAACTCGGCTTATCCTGTCATGGTTCTTGTTACCCGACGCTTTGTTGTTTTATTTATTTTTTTCAATAATTCTTTAAAGTCAAGTTACCTGTGTTAAAGAGGCCCTTTCAGGTTGGCGAGTGCCACCGACCTGTAGGCTATATGTAAATTGATTAAACAAGTTAACCATACTTGTTCATATTTGATTTTGGCCATAAATAAACCTCAACCAGCTATCCATTATTGACCAACGCTTTACGCTGAAATATACGAAGTGGTCAGTGTGCGCTTATTTCGGATAGCGTACAAAATCAAAGAAATTAATTTTCTGATCGAACGTGGTACTGGTAAATGCTTTTTAAATCGGTTTAACGTGAGAATTTCTGCAGGGGCAGGGGCAATAAATGTTTTGTTTTACGTGTACGACTTATATCCTTGCAAGGTGCTGCCCGGCTGACAAGGGGGGGGGGATCAGGCTGCGAAATTCCGACGATCTGTGGCTCCAAAACATTAGTGCTTGGGATTTCGACAACTCCTTGAAATGTTCACTACCGCTTTAACTTATTATTCCATATCGTTCATTTACTGTGCAAATAGTGTAAATACGTTTTTAACAGTGTCGAATCTATCGTATGAATTCCTGGACGTACTTCAACCTGTGTTTGTGTTTGTTTCTGGGTTTAAAATAATTCCAGCAGTTTCCCCTGGTTATATAATCAGTGTTGATGTAGGGATAGGAAATATAGCTTCCTTCAAGGCAGGTCAAGTTGCTCCTTTAAAGTAGTTAAGACTCCAATCCAATATCATCTGATGTCTTACACGTTGAAAATACGAATTGTTTGTCAATTCAAATCAACATTGATGCTATCTTACCTTGAAAATGTAGGCTTCCGATATCCAATATTTAATACATACTTTCTTTTTTCCTTTTTTTTTTTTTTTTTTTTTGCCATTGGTACACGAACCGTTTCAGCTTCATTTGTTACGAGTGGCTAGAGAGAACGAGGCTAGACATATTCCAAAGCTCATGTCAAACGGCGACGCCATAACCAGTCACTAGAAATTTCTATTACGTTGATACTCGTGTCGTATTTCGCTGGACATAACTGATTTGAAATTAGAGTCAAAACGGAAACCATTGAATGTAAATCAGTTCATCGACAGTTAATTTACATTATCATAATATGCGTTGCGGCCCATTTGGGTCAATTTCTAGTTCCCAAATATTAGCGATTTAGCTCCGTTAAAGCAAAATACATTTTTTAATTTTTTGACTGAAGCAATGACAGTTCAACACCAAAACTAATGAAAAACGTAATGATAAATTAATTGAACCGTTAAAGCCAATAAAAAAACGTAATGATAATTAAAACATCAAATGAAAATTAAAATATAAAAGCTAAAACGTAAGAAAGCCTAATGATAATTAAAACATCAAAACAAACAACCAAATGATAATTATAATAAAATGAATTAAAAGAAAACCTAATGAAATGAAATGGGGTTTAGTGTCCTACTGTTCAGCTCAGACTGGGCAGAAAATCTAATGGCAATTTAAAACGTCAAAACCAGTGAAAGCATGATAAGTAAAATATCAAAACCGATGAAACCTATAATTTAAAACGTCAAAACCAGTGAAAACATAATGAGTAATGGTTCAATAACGATGTAAATCTAATGATAACTATTGCATCAATACCGATGTAAATCTAATGATAACTAATGCATCAATACCGATAAAAACATGGTGATAATTAGAACATTAAAAGCCATGAAAACGTAATTAAACCAATGCAAATTAAAACATCAAGAATAATAAATGGCGAAAAGGCGAGAGATTAACAGATCTTTAACAATTGAAGTTCGACGGTCACAGTAGTTCAGCTCTGAACGTAGGTCTTATATTTACACTCGCCATAATGAGATCTACGTCCAGGGCCCTGATTCACGAAATTTTAACTAAGATAAAATCCAAATTTTAGTAATTTGATTGGATAATATAGATTTGATTTTAGAGCTTAGCCAATCAAAATTGAAGTATCTACTAAAATTTGGATTTTATCTTTTGTTAAGATTTCGAGAATCAGGACCCAGAGGTGAACTACCATCGCCGCTGCTCTGGTGAAAGTCTTCTGTGTATTACAATACCCAACGACATACTTGGGTAGTTATCGCAAAATAACACTAAAGTGGTGAGGCCATTTTCAACCCCACTCCATTCTATCCCTTTATTTTCAATACTACAAAAGTTAAAATTATTATGTTTTAATTGGTTTTCACGTTAATTCTGACGTTTCTATTATCATTATAGCGTTTTCAATCCATTGAAATCATTTTTAGACTCCGTTAAAGGGGGTGTTCTGTTAATGTGTTTCCCAATAACTAAATGCCACGTAAAGAATAAAATCTATGAATTATTCTATTGTCCCTAGCCCCATGCCATAAACGGGAAGAACAAAAACCGACATAACTCTGAGTAAGAACTATTTGCCGACGATTCACTCTTTCAGTTTTTACGAATAATCCATTTTTTTTTTTATTATGATTTCAATACACTGTCTCGATTTCTCCGACAAACGCATTTTCATATTTTAAGATGGACAAACTACAATTATTCTACAATGATGTAAAATCGTCTTTATTAGAAAAAAATATGCCTGACTTTTATTTTTAAACATTTTTTTTTCTTTTCCAGTGACAGCAAGAAATGGAAAGTTACCGGTGTTAAATTATGCCGCCATCCTGGATAGCCACGTGATGTTTCACATGACCCAGCTTGGCCCTGGGTCGGGGTCAAGTGATCACATGACGTCAAGTACCCTTGGTAACGTCGACTCTATGGAATATGGTTTCGTCGTCTATGACAACCCGAATCACGTGACAGGTTTTAAATCCCGTCCTTATCTTCCGTCAGAAAGTTCGGGAACTAAATATTCGGGTTTGTAAATAAAATGGGGATAGCGTGGTGTTCAAATTGATTTATTTAAGAATTTGTGTAGATTTTCTCCCAGTTTTGTTTTAAGCTTGTTTAAGACTGGAGTAGGAATGTATTCGGACTAAAGCACACATAAACATTATTGGTAACTAGGCAACTAGAATTATGTCACGTTTGAAACCAGCGCCCAAAAGTATTACATACAACTTAAAGATGCATTATGTAAAATTTAGACCTGGTCGCTCTTGCTATAAAAGTTTAAAGATACATAATGAAAAATGAATATATTAAAAATTTCAGTAAAAATGACTTTATCTTGTGTGAAGTTATGAAGGTTTGAAATTTTGACAAAAAAACAACATTGGTTATTCATTAACCTGGCAAGGGTACTTGACAACCGAAACTAAGACTTGATTACATGTATCTATTTTATCGTTCAACTCTTAAAGAGCTGCGGTGTTCTAATCTCAGAGAGTCAATTAATGGATTAAATTGTCGTGTGTATGCACGTTTAAGTAATTATCTATGTAATATTTGATGCCAAAAGATGTGTAGGCCTAATAGGCATATTTTTAGCTCCTACATTATGCATCTTTAATCTAAGCCGTAATCTTTATTAAACAATCGTCGGCCTCCTATCATAATTTCTGTAATGTAACACTCTTTTATAGCGATCCATTATTATCATTATTACGTGTCATGACCGCCTCTCAGTCTAAAGCACATAAAATATGACGTCATAATAATAACCATATATGCTGCCACTAAGTCATTCTGGTTATCTAGTTAGTGTGAACTGAAAGAGATGGCAACTCTGTTTGGGAGAGTGCCAATAGAGGACATACTGTACCCCCACCTCCACCACCACCGCCCCCAATCAAACAAAAACAAGTCAAATTGTCCGTGCTAGCCATTTTAGTTTAGCAGATAGTCAATAAGTAGTCATTTGAATGGGCAGTGTTAAGGGCCAACTGAAAGTGATTTTCTTTTAAGATCTCCCAAGATAAGTTGCAACCACAAGGTTTCTACGTCAATATAAGGCCGGAACTGATTCATCGTTTTATATATTCCAGTATCAAGTTCTACAAGTGTTTATAGACGACCGCGATCTAAATTTTGTATTGGTTTAATAGCATTAGCTGTGGTGATAATT
This sequence comes from Patella caerulea, assembly GCA_036850965.1. NCBI lineage: Eukaryota > Metazoa > Mollusca > Gastropoda > Patellidae > Patella > Patella caerulea. The sequence continues at coordinate 61,749,346 of JAZGQO010000011.1, read as the reverse complement.
GTCATATCAATAGCACTGGGATTTATCATACATTACTCAGGTAATTATATATGTCGTTATAGTATTTATCATACATTGTTCAGATAAAATACCTTTCCTTATAGCTCTATTTATAATACATTATTCGGGTATTCTTTCTTTATAGCTCTATTTATCACACATTATTCAGATATTATATCTTTATAGCTCAATTTATCATACATTATTCAGGTATTCTATCTTTGTAGTTCTATTTATCATACATTATTCGGATATTCTACCCTAATAGCCCTGTTTATTATACATTATTCAGGCACTATACCTAACGTCAAATGCTAGGAACTATTTATATCGGCCAATGCTAATAACGTCAATTCCTAGTAAATTCATGGTATATAACATCAAATGCTAGTAACCTCATGTGCAAGTAACTAGCCATCTATGTTAAATCCTAATAACGTCAAACGGAAGTTACTAACCATCTACGTCAAATGCTAATAAAGTCAAATACAAATAACTATCTACATCAAATCAAAATAACTAACCATCTACGTCAACTGCTAATAACGTAAAATGCAAATAACTAACCGTCTATATCAAAATGCTAATAACGTCAAATGCAAATAATTTTAAAAATCTAAAGTGTCAAATGCTAACAACGCAAACTACTAGTGTCATCAACTGCAAGAAACCTAATCTTACAATTCCACGGAATCTCCGTCCTGTAAAATTTAAACTGCGTCGATAAATGCTGAAACGTTCAGTTCTACTAACGTGAACTCTCTTTGGTCTTTGACGAAAAATGTAAATTAATCCGCCATACAACGAAGCCTTAAACATCTGTCAAACGCTAATTAGGAGAGCTAGCTATAATGCGTATATGCAAAAAGTATGTCCACGATTTAACATGGAATTCTATTTACAGTAAAGAAAGGTGTTCATGTCCCTGCAGGAAGTACGTCAGTCGATACGTCATCAGAATATGTTGCAAGCGAGGTCCAAAGTGAGTAGCCTATACTATAACAAACCTATGTAGCAAACTCAGAATAAGGCCACATCAAATTGAACTTTTGTTTCTTCGAGAACACCTATTATGTAAGAACAATAGTCTAAAAAATACTTGGTTGCTTTTCTCAGAAGATTTAAGTTCCACATTTTCAAGTTTTGGGAAATTCTAAATAACGCCTGGCCCACAACACGCGTACGTGATCTGTGACACACGGATCGAAGGGTTTGATAGCTCGCAGACCAGCCGCAAGAAACCGGGTGAAAATTTTGTATGTGCAGACAAAAACTCGGCCAGTCTACCATCATCTAATGATCGAACACACGCAAGCAAGTGTCACACAGGGTTGCTCAAATTTCCCCCGTAGACTGATTGTGACCTAGGCTTACAATATTTTTCACGTGACTAAGTGGTTTATCAAGATCTCGAAGAACTAAAGATTAAATTGGCTTGGCCTAAATGATAACTAATTAGACGAGTTGGTGGGACAGTGATGTAGTACAAAGAACGTAGTTTGCAAGTGTTACCCAGATGCATGGAGCACTTGTGATCAAACCCTACTCACCCCACCCTACCGGGTTACGCCATTTCCCATCTGAAACAAAGTTCCAACATCATAACACCAGATAACCTCGTTTAGCAAATATATTGATCCTATCCGAGGGATTCAATATTTTTATTTTTGATTAGGAAGGTAAATAGCTATAGTCGAGTTATGTTCCTTGATTTACCAAATCACTTCGGTTATAAAATATCTCCATTGGCTGTCTGGCTCATTTGCCTAATTTGCCTTGACTATACCCATCCGTAGATATCTTTGTCAACTTTTTCACTCTGACATTCCATCAAAACATCTTTGATTGAAACCTCATAATCATATTAACGTTCCGAGTTATAGGCATGCCTAACGAGAGGGAGGTGCAGCCATCGCGTCAACCAAAGGCCTATAAGTCTATGGGTCAATGTCACCAGAACATATATAAGCAGACTGAGTGATGTTTATGTTACTAGTGTTGGAAAGGAGGCGGTAGGGTAAAAGTATCTAGCCCTCCACATTTTAAACCTTTGAAAGGCCCGGGTTATATGAAGTAAACGTTACAGTTTATTTCCAATAGCTGCTCATAAAAGGTGGACTTAACTGCCTGTCAGCCTTTATTCTAGCCTTTGTCATTGCACGTCCTTATCATCACTGCAGAAACATTTAAAACTAATTTGTGTCAATCAAGTTCTACCAGGGAGCTAAACACTCTTAATGTAGATATTTTTATCAAGCGTTAAAGAGTCCATTTTCGTGGAGTTGGGGACTTCTGAAAAATGAACATTAATTATTACTACCAGTATTGTCGACGATTTTGTAGTTATTATTGTTTTATGTTACAGCGGTAGATTTTGAGGGCATAATCCGAATAACGAGTTTAAAATGGACGAATGATTTAGGCAACCACGCTGGTGAATTATACAGAGTTGTATCAAAACATATTGAACGGGAGGTAATTACCATGCTTGGTTTATTTTGACATATTTGAAACGCCTTCCATTACCACATTTCTCAGGGGCGGATCCGGGATTTTCAGAAAGGGGGAGAGGGAGCGTGCTGCACCCACTTGGGTGTGCGAAGCCCGGCCCGTGATTTTTGAGTTGAAAAAATGCGCACAAGGACTAATTTCATACTAGTATTGTAATATATGGAGCTAAAAATTGTTCGCCACCTAAATAAAAGAGGGGGCACGCGCCTGTTTCTGAGTACACTGCCCTATACTTAATGTTTGGGGCGCACAATGTAGGAGTTGCTCCCGGGCAGCACCAAACCTCTACACGCCTCCGGAAAAATGTATAGTAATTTTAATCTATATGGTTCCGTGTGTATTGTGTGGTTGGGAATTTTTTCACGACAGCGGCATTTTCAAATGTCATGGGTGTACGACGGTTTTTGGTCCTGTAAAGTTGAAGTTCCGCCCTTTGGTACCTTAACATAAACGTGTCAATTTACTCATTGCATATGATATGATATTTTTATGTTATATTCTATTTTATAGTTAAATCAGGTATTTGAACTTGGACCTCTTATGGACAGATATAATCACACAGTCGTCATAGATTTAAGGTAAAACTGTCTCTAATTTTGAAGATGCTGGTCATGATTTGCACATTTTGCCTCGGGAATAAAAAAAAAGATCAGCGATTTTGCAAATATTATACACTCCCAAACCTCTGACAATTTACTTGTTAGAGTCTCTGTGTGTCATCTTTCGTTAAATATCAAATTTTTCACGGCTTAATCAACTCTATTATGTAGTCAAATTCAGTATGTAACATTTAATTATAGAAAACAATATAAAAAAAAATATCAATGGATTAAAAAAAAAAAACCTTATTTTTTTACACAACGCCGGAACCCTTCAGTTGATTTGATATTATGTCATTTTTATTGCTTACAATGACCGTGTTTTTGTATGTCCTGTCTTGTTGTTTTTGTGTGGTACCGCCCCCTGTCCCCACTTTTGAAGCCGGCAAGTAAATATAACTAATCTATCTTTCTCGTTGTTTTTACCTAGTCCTGGAAGTGTGGTTGTTGATTTCATCATCCTGTTAAACTCAAGACGAGGCTTGACGTCTGACATTTTGGCGGGAATGATGTTAGAAGGTTTGGGCAAAAGGAAACGGATGATTAAAAAGCTGAAGGCTAACGATATGCCGGCGTCTAAAATAGTTTTTGATTTTAAAAGTTTGCAGATCAAAGATTCACACGAAGAAGGTGAGTTTAAAGCCAGACTAAGAATTATTAACAATGTGAAGTAATCGAGTGAGAATTGGTATCAGATTTCTAGAAAGCTTTGCCATAATACACTGCTTTCGTCCACGGCACCCGCCATACTTATAACCAAGGGAAGCGAGGTTCTGGACTTTGATACCAAGAATCGGTGTCATCAGGTTTGTAGATATAAGCTAGGCGTCAAAGGTCACCGACACAATCCATCAGCACAGGAGCTTAAATATAACCAATTTAAAACAAATGTCAGATCAATTTGATTTGTGTTTAAACAATAATTTATTCAGGATAATTGAGTGGGATTTGGGAACAATCTTAGCCTATATAAAACCATTCCCCCTAATGTCAGTAACGGGAAAAGTTCGCGGGACAAAATGCGCGGCTCCGTATACAACTAGTCAAAGTAAGAGTGGACAATAAGATTTCGCGAATGGTTGCTGTTCATTTGGCTTGTGTGCGTTGTCAATTTGGCCTGTGTGAACGTAATAAGTTCGCGCATGTGCTGGTGATATTTCAACGTTGTTTCGTGATCGATGAATACGTCATGTATACAACACGAAGATGGTAGTAATTGGCTTCCAGACAATCCTGATGAGAACACCATTGATACGCGGAATTAACCATTGTAACATGCTTCAGGGTAAACCTTGCGTTTTGATTGGTTAATTAGACACTGTCTATTGGATAATAACACCCTTCTGTTTTAGTAATGTCTTTTAAAATCGTAAAAAAGCATGTTACAATGTCGATACGCGTCTCGGGTCCTAATGATCCCAGGACATGTCTATTGGACAATAACACTCCTCTAAATGCGAAACAGGAAGTGTTTATCGCTTAAATATAGATGTTTTGAATCCTCAATTGTTAGTTATTGTTATATTTAATACATTCTTTCCTTTGTTCCAGGAACAAAAATAAGAACTAAATATATTCCCAAGTCTGTAACTATACCAACTGAAGTTGTTCCTACTATCACAGAACCAATAGCTTTACCTTCATTTACAACAGAAACACGATCTTCCACCACAGTCACTCTGCCATCTTCAGGTACTCCGCCTACTCTCTCAACATCCCCCGCCACCCAGAACCCTGCATCAGCCACTTCGCCAACCACTGAGTCAACCACAGCGTTTTCATCTACAAAAAAAGCATCATTTACTACAACTACTGCAGCAACGAGCGTTACTGTGGCATCAACCACAGTAACGTCGTCATATAATACCACGACTGTAGATACCAACAGTACTGCGTTTTCCGGCGCCAGTACGGTGTCATTTTTTGCAGCTTCTACAGCAACGGACAGTAGTGCATCATCTACCCACGCTCCTATATCTACACCTACCCCCATTGGGGAGGAAATTCCGCAAACAAATTTAAATCCAGTTAAACCCTCTATAAATACAACGTTTACAAGTTCGATATCACAACCGGTCACTGTCTCTACAGAAGTACCAACTTCAACAGTAGCGAATACTGCATCATTCGAAGAATCGCCCTTTGACACCATTCCACCAATTTATCCCATGAACCAGACATATGACCATGAAGACGATCACGGTAATGTCCACAATCACGATACCGACATGTTCAATGTTCAAAATTTATCTAATGAAACGTCGCTTTGGGTTGCAGATGATACCGCTCCTGGATCTTTGGGCAACTCTTCAGCTTTCGATGGTCGGTTAGACTTTCCCGATCGAATAATAAACTTAAATGATACGGATGCCCTGGAGACGCCAGTGCTTAATTCATTTGGAGCTACAGACTTTTCAGCGGATGATCCGGACCCACGAAATATTACCTTGAAAGAAGAGAATACATTTCATTTTCCCGATAAAGAAGATTTTGAAGACAGTGATAATGCAATTCCACCACATGAAACGTATTCAAGTTCATCTGAAGATTTTCAACAACAACATCATACAGGAGATTATCACTCAAAGCATTTCGAAGATTTTGATGGAGATGCTGATATTTGGAAAGCCCCTGAATACAATCATGTTCCAGGAAGTCAACCGAAAGACCACCATGGGATGAATATTTTTGATCATGGTCCGGACCCCGAGCAGGATCCCGATTCCTATGAGGACTATGATCCCCATAGTTCCATCGAACTCCATACCGATAGTGGAAATAATCATGTCAATCATGATTATGTAGACGGGGAGAATTCAGAAGGGGGATATTCATCGCATAATCAATCCTATCATAGGCGATCCCAGGAATTTCGAAGATTTCATTATCCTGAAACGCCATTCAGCATGGTGTTCACTACACAAACCAGCATCCTTAGAGACGAAGACGGGGATATGGGTTCGGGAGAAGTGGCAGATAAACTACAACCGGAACGACCACTTTCAGTAAATCATTTTACGGGGGAGTACGACCATTTGGGAGATTCATACACTGAAGAACAAGGAGAACATACCAAGTCCTACCATCCAGATGGAATTATGCATAATGAAAACTCTATTAATAACCTTGTCGACAGTCCAGCACTTGTATCAGACGCTCAAAGAGGAAACCCGGATAGACGAGATAGGGACGAAGTCGAGGAAGAACGCCATGAAAATCATCAAATTGAGGAGCATGATTTGTTACATGATTTGACGCATGAGCTAAATCAAGAGGAATATGGGATCCATCCCCAGAGATTTCACGACATGCCGCAAGATACCAGCGATATATCCAAGAAGAACAAGTCTTCTATCAGTTCCAGTGATGTAATCAATAACGCTATTATTCCCGGCCTTTCCATCCCTCGTTTTGAACAACCCCACAAAAGATACAAACCAGATCTAAATGATCATCATTTTCAACAAATGCTCTCTAGAGAAATAGCCCACATTGCACAAAGTATGTCTAAGGCCACCCAACCGCAACTTTCAGCAGCAGCGGGGGGCAGTCATACTCCATTCATAGACTCGGGTGATTCCCCTGCTGATCAAAATTCCCCAACAAAGAAAGATCCAGTTGATAAAGGGCGTCACATGAAGGAGCTCCGGGAAAGAGAAGGAGATATTCAAACCGATTTGACTGGGAATCCTACTGGGGGTAATTCTGGGTTGGGTCCGTCTAATTTCATGCCCTACCCACCTGCTTCTGGCACCGCGTCCTGGAAAGAGTTTCATCAGGCGAGGAATGTCATTCATCCGGAGAAACACGAGTCCGAGTTGGGACCCTCTAACAACATGCCTCTTCCACCACCATCTACCATGCTTGGCGACAATGTTCCTGCTTACCACACAGATGTAGTTGCTCCCGAGACTAGAGATTCTTTTGCCAAAAGTGGAAAGCAGATCGCCACTCCCCCACCTCTTGTACACAAGCCAGGTATAATAACCCATGTCATCAAGGTCAAGGACGAGGCGCATAAGAAAGATCATTTAATGCACGGGCTTCATCCTTCGAATATGAGCCACGCTCAATTCAATAGTGTGGTAAACAATACATTTAAAGGACCTAACAACACACAAGAGGATTCTCTGAAGCCGAACGTCAATGAAAGCAAGCTGGTTGACCCTATTGTTCATTCTATTGTTCCTTCATTGTCAATCAACACAGACGTAAACGGCACTCGTGTGAAGCCGGATCAAAATTTTACATCCACCAATAACAAGCTTCTTCTTCCCATAAACGACTCCCAGGAAGCTACTGATTTAAAATCAAAGGATTCGTCGTTTATCGTATCGACTCCTGCTTTATCCTTAAATACAACCAGCAATTGGAATGAGTCTGAGATTCCACGGTTAACTCGAGGATCATTGTCAAATCAGACGGATGCAGAAATCGACAATAATGCCAGAGACGCCGATAGATCTGGATTCACAGATATTCTTCAAACCAGTGCAAACAATACCAATACAACTGCAGATGAACCTTCAGCTTCTCTTTCAAACTCAACAGGTAAGTGTCAATGACCGTTTTGCTCCTTATATATTTCTTTAAAAGGTGTTTTGTGGTGTTAATTTAGAAGATTAAAACAATAACATGCGTCAGATATATTCTTGGTGCCCATTTTTTTGTGGATAGATATATGTGGTCGTTCGTTCAGACGATAATACACAAATGAAGATGGCGTCGTTAAATCAGCTACTCCTTCCGTTCTGCCAGCATCTTCCACCTCCCATAAAACTTAAACCTACTTCCACTACCATTTTTTCATTCATAATCTAAACGTCTTCTAGTACAGTGGCCCCAGCAACTGTTGATATAGTGAACGATTGAATGATATCAATACTTTTGTCTTGGTTTGTTGATGGTTTAATTATCCGAAAAATTTTCACAGCACTCAGCTGAGCGCCAGAAGCCAGTTCCGAATGCCGAACCTTACAAAAAATGTCCAAGATCAACTGCCCTTGTGAAAGTAAGCATGCTATGGTCAGTATGTGTCTAAACAAAATATTATTTATGTCATCTTTTTTCAGACTCTACTGTTGTTTATAATCCATGTCGAGATAACGCTGTCGTTCTCCAGTATTTGACGAGTTGTCGACCGTTCTTCATGGAAATTATGAGAACACAAAATAATAAAGCAAGATGCATGTAAGTATAAATACGTGGGTGTGGGACATTCTGGTTAAGTGTTTTTCTCAGCCCTTGTTTAATCACCAGGTAAAATCAACATGTGCTTAAGCCTTGAGGCGGTTGGGCACAACATGTGGGTTTTTTTCATTCAGAGATTTAGAATCGTAAGATTGAACCATAACCCACAAAATAGACCCCATATTTTATGTCAAATACATATACAACAAAAATATTACTAAAAGTTTATTACTATTGGTGTTCATCAATTAAGGTATATTTAGCTTCCTTTTCGTGTTGCATGGATATATGACTCAATGGTTAGCTGGTGCGAGCTGTGTCATAAGGTTTGTCACTGGCGTGGTTTCGATTCTCCGGTTGTACGTGACAAGGAGTAGGGCCGCATGCCCAATTTCGCGGGTTTTCTCTTGATCTTCCGGTTACCTCCCACTACCTTATGCGCAAGCGAATTATTGAAATACAATTACAATTTAACGAAATGACCTAGTTTACGTCGAGTGGGCGTTACACCACATTCACTCTCTCTGCATCTCATATGGCAATTATGAGGACGCCATGATATACGACCATGTATATTCCAGACTTCAACAATTCTTGACAAGGGATTCGGGGCAAAATCAACAATATTTATCTTAAGGGGGGGGGGGTCACAAAATGTCAACACTTTCGTCCATACGCAGAACCCGCGATAGATCGCTACCCACCAGCCTACCCGCACCGACAGGGTAATAACATGTTGACAGAGCTGGATTTTGATGCGGGTTAAAGACTAAGGAACCGACCTTTTAAATGATTTATCATTTTCTATCCACGATGTCGTTCAACCCCCTCACTCAGGATATTCGTTTGGACGGAATTTTACGACGGTCCCCATTCCCCCAAATATCTCCGATTGATTCTCTGTTGTTTTGTTTTGCAGGCATCTGTTAAATGGTATAATGTGTTTAACTGACAATATTTACGCTAATTATCATCAACACTGTACAGATACAGATGTTAATCACGTCATTGAACTTAATGCTGAGTCTATTCAACAGTTCTTCCCGGATTTTGATCCTAAACAGTGTTTAAGTTAAACTGTTGAAAAAGGACTATTTCACCTTGTGTGGGTTGTATATTGAAAGGAAAATACTTTTTTGATAATTTATACTGAACTTCAATTTGATAATGGACTTCAATTTGATAATGGACTGCAATATAAGTAAGTCCTTCGGGGATTTTGATCGCCAGCAGTGTTGAAGTTAAACTGTTGACATCGGACTTATCTCCCCCTATATAACTTTTGAAAGGAAGATATTTTTGATAATTTACTTTAATTAGAGACCTTCCTTTTGTGGAATGTAATTTTTATTTCCGTTTCTGGTCAGGTCTAAGGCCACAGTAGCGACATTTCATTAAAAAAATGTTTAATGTAATTGCATTTCGGGTTACGGTGACATCCAAAATTACAGTAGATGTAGTACGATCTTCAGTTTCAGTCTGATACATCTTTAACTATAATACTAAGTGCAGGAGGGCCACACTACACGAAAAACAAAAACCTATAAGATTAACCTGCGGAAAATATCAAATCAAGTGAATGGATCCGGGGGCCAGCCGTAAGCGTCCACTGCGCTCTACAGTCCCGGGCCTGTCATGGTACAGGCTTCACTAAAAATAAACAGAGTTCATCATAAATAGTACTGTATAAAATACATGACGAACAGCTTGCCTAATGCGCATGTTCTGATTATAAATATACAGCGGAGATAACTCTTGTAGTCTTAATATGGATAACTATGTGGGCTATTATTGTTTGGTTTTTGGTTTTTTTAAATGGCAGGTAATATAAGCTGGCCAGAATAATTTGTTGTCATTATTCAGCTTTTAATAAAACTAAGTGTTTAGTATGAAAATGAATTTTTAAAAAAACATCTAAGATATCTTATATTTGGGAAAAGTGGTGATTTGTAAGATTCAATAAGTTTGTAGATAGCCATAATATAGCCCGTTTTAACGGACAATATTAGTGCCAGCCATTATCATAAATGTGATAGAACTGTTGAAAGGGCAATACTGGTGTCAGCCATTATTTCATATGTGATAGAATTGGTTAAACACATTCCAAATGTATTTTTAACACATAGATCATTGATACGATAGATGTATAACTATGATTTGAAAGAAAAACGGAAGTGACACACAAAATAGAAAACATAGCAATGGGCTCTATGACATATGTGATAATGGCACCAAAATTGCCCTTTAACTCGGTGCAAAGACCTGGAGCGGTTCGGTATTTTTATATTTAAAACAATATTGTTATAGAAACATATTGTTTTAACTAAAGGGATATAATTGACATTTATATATTCATTTTGTATATTTTCAGTGTGTACATTCTTTCATAAAATATTATGATTGTACTTGCATACTTTAATGTCTGATTGTGGATAAGGGGAGTAACTTTGAATCCCTTACTGTTGATTGTTGATAAGGGGAGTAACTTTGAATCCCTTACTATATTTTTTTTGTACAAATTGGTATTTTAATATATTTCAGTATTTTTGATATATTATTTTATTAATGGTAATTGGTGCAGCTTTTCATACCCCTTGTCCTACCCTTTTGTTTAGTCGTAATATAACAGCTATATATTCATGTTTACCAAAGGTATTGACCAGTGATGGGGATTCAAATTTTTTCTTGTCGGACATTTTTACCGAAAATAAAGGGACATAATTCTTATCCTTATTTAAGAAGGCAGTTTTTAGACCACACCCAAAAATCACGTAGTCCAGTCAGGACGGTCAGAATGCTTTTTATAATGTGTATCTATATTTTCATGCTACTGAATTTTTCTGTATCATATTCTATTGATTTTGTTTTATTTTGCGCTATTTTGAATTTCATGGATCAGTTGCCCTTTAAAAAATACTTTCTTTATAGAAAGTGAAGGAGGACCGCACCACACACCAAATGCACATGAACCGACTGTTAGCGCCAATGACGAGGTGATCCCGAAAGAAATTGACTCACTTAAAAGGAGTTGTTCCCCTTGAATTACGGACTTGAAAGTCATATTTGTTAGACTTAGGAACAAAGTCATTACAAAAGGGATATATTATAACTTTGATACTTTTATAGTTATTTTGTATAGAATTATTTCCTTTAATTGTTTAGCCGTATATATATATATTGTGGTTGATAACATACACGTTTGAAACCAATTTTTTAATATTATTTTCAATTTAAGTTTTGAAGGTATTCTGTGAGCGAGGTATATTCTTATTCAGATAATTAGCTTATCCGCAGGGCTCTTTAAGAAGGACACGGAGAACACCCACGTGGCTGGACACGCTCCTGTCGCGTATAAGACCGGGATCAACACACGGCATTGGCCTTAAAGACACACCTAATGACCAAAAGCGCACACGTTACATCGATCAGTCACCCTACTCCTCTACAGGGACATAAAATAGATCCAGTAGCACTTTCTGGTCATATTGTTTACGAGGCTGTGTGTTGATTAGTTTAGTTTGAACATTATTTTATTCAATAAAATAAATCGGGTAGAACAACGGGCAAGAGCCTATATAAGTTGTCTTGGGGTTTTGTGTTTGGGGGAGGGAAGGAGTTGGGGATACTCATGGGTTATTGCTGGGGTATTAATTCAAAATGTCAATAACCATTTTCCTTTTTTTAAATTTATCAACAACAGAAAAACGTGGGCTAGATACCATCTTGTACTCGATGTTTGTTGATAGACAGCTAGTATTTCTGTTAATATTGATTGTTTTTAATCATTTTTCAACCAATATGCCATTTTAGAAAGATTATATTCTGCTTGGTTTATTTTAGTCTATGGTTATGTCGACGTTTTCAAGAGCCTCTGTATAATGTTGAATGTAACAGTATATTTTTTTTAAAGTGTACGGATTGTAAATAGTTTTATATTTGATATGATTGTATTACCCCGCTTTCAATAATAGCAACCAACGTGTTTACAAATAAAGATTACCACACAACCACCGTGTTTAAGAATAAAGATTAGTCTACCAATTAACCACCACCGTGGTTACGAATTAAAATTGCCACCTAACTACCATCTTTACGAATCAAGATTACCATATGGTCATCGTGTTTACGAATAAAGATTACCATATAACAATCGTGTTTACGAGTTAAGATTACAACACAACCACTGTGTTTAAGAATGTTTATTACCACTATAACAACCATGTTAAGATTACCAGAAAATCACTGTTTACGAATCAGGATTACCATGTGCAATGTCGTTCTCATACACTTACTATTCGACAAAAAACCTTGGGTCTACTAATTGGACAAAGGGGACGGAAGTAAGGAGCAATTATCCATTTATTTAGTTTTAATGAGACCCCTGACAATACATAATTACAGATAATTTACATATAATTCGATTCTAGAAATAAAAAAAAAATAAACGATTAGTTAAATGAAAGAAGAGTGTTTAACGTCTTACATTTTCCTAATCAAACCAATGATTTATTGAGTGCATTTTAGATCATAAGGTCTGATATTGAGTAATGTGGCCTGGTTACCCAACCAACTTGAATTTATTCGCACGTGAAAAGTAGCGGGGTCGTCTATCCTACGACAGCCCCGTACAGAAACAAATAGGGTTTAACGTCTTAGTCTTCTGCACTTAACCTGGGCCAATGGAAGACGACCATAAGCAATAGAGTGTGTTATGAGGGAAATTTTTGCCCGGGCAGCCGCGCTACGGCCTTCATTGATATCGAATTCCAAATGTCAAGGGATCCTTTATGTGCACGCCAATGTGTACACAGGACCTCGGTTTTCCATTCCATCCGAACGACTAGGCAGCTGTTCTTGTCAGGCCCTCCGTTCTGCATCACTGACAAGGGGAAACCTGATTAGAATAAAACTGAACCATATATTAGTCCTTAAATGCCCCCCCCTCTCTCCCAACACCCCACCCCACCCAACGCCAATGGTGAACAAGGGGTATCGCCATTTCTTTCGAATGACACCAATACAGAGATTCTCTAGTACACATACTAGCGTAAGCCTAAATATCCCTTGGCAGTTGGAATCACAGCGCAGCAAATCTTTTTATTTTTTTAAAGAAAATTGTGCCAACAGCGACGACCGCCAATCCATTAAACCTATCACGCCATTTGTTGTTGACGCCAGCATAACGTAATAATAGATTAGGACGGTTATTCTTTTGGGATATCAACATTGAAAGGGATATGGACAAGATCAAAATCAAGTTACCCAATAAAAGGTGGTGATTTACATTGTATTTAGACGGGGTTTTAAAATGGATGTTTCCGCTGACAAGTGAAGTGGGAAATTTTGCAGACAATAAAAATCTTGGTATTAAAGCAAAATAGTAATGGACTATAAAGCTAGAGATGGGGGTTAATAAAACCACAATGAATAATTTCCCAGACGATGTGAACAATCTAACCGAGGTGTTATACTAGCTAATAGAATGTCTATGGGGAAGTTAATTAATACGTCATAAAAACCGGCTATAAATACCTAAACTATTAAATCGCTTCCGATTCTAACTTCACGGATTGAAATATCCGCCAAAATGTATACACATGTTAAACTGCAGCACCACATTTTCGTCGGGTAAAGCATACCATACTACCACATGTCCCTTAAAGACATTGATTATATAGGTTTATAATGATCAAGGGGCGTGTCTGATTTATTAGCACTAATCGAGTGACTTTTAGGATAAATTACCAGTGGCCATTAATAGGTTCTCATTGTCTGTAAAGGATGTGTGAAGTTGTGGATCTGTTTCTCTGATAATCGCATCAACATCTGTCTTCCTTAACCTTTTATACAATCAAACAAGTCATCCATTTAAATACACATGACACAATTCTATGGAATACAATTAATGCTCATTTACTGGACGACGTTTCGATTCGGTTTCTCTATAGTCTTTATGATCATTGCTTGATAAAGTATAAAATGTAATGAGAGAATATGAATGGAGAGCGAGAGAGAAATGAGGTTTAACGTCCACTCGACACAAACTAGGTCATTTCGAGACTAACATATGATTCAATTTTTATTTCAATAATTCGCTTGCGCGTAGGGGTCTTTAGCGGTGGGAGGAAACCGGGGGGGGGGCGAGAAAACCCACGAGATTGGAGAGGCGACCCTACTCTTGTCACATACAACCTGGGAATCGAAACCACGCCAGTTGATCGAATAACAGACCTTATGATACAACGCACATGTGCTAACGATTCGGCCATGCAATTTCCCAGAACATTCATATATATCAAAAACAATACTAGGTTAATACTGACCAAACATAAACCTTTCTTTTTGCCTTGAAGGAAACCTAATTTTACTAATGTATTACTGCTTGAAAAAGTCGTTATTATTATCTACTGAAACAAGCCCCACCCCTCCATACCAACACCCCCTTCCCTTCCATGACAATCGTGTCGGCAACTAAGACTTGTTAATATTTCAATCCCAGCTAAATTGCACTTATAGCTATATTTTAACATTGAAAGATGCATTATGTCAGATTTAGATAAAGGGCTGATCGTTCTTACTATATATAATTGTTTAATACTAGATAATCAAAAATATAGTCTCGGTTGTCAAGTACCATTGTTACGATATAAGCAAAGGCTCGTTTATTTATTTTCAAATCAAATTATTAAATCGCGATGGTGTTTCAATCAATTTAAATTATATTCGATCAAACTGTTTAAAACACGGGTTCTATATATATTTCGTTTCGTTTTTTATAGTTCAAAATTTCGTTTTACTTGTCTTTATTACATTATAATCTGAAAGAGTTGTTAAATTACCTGCGTTCTGGTTGAAGTGAGGGATTAACCAATGAAACCGTCTATAACGGCGAGTTTTTGGCGTGTGGTGCACGGAACTGTGCGTAATCCACTAGAAACATCAATGCTGATTGATTAATCAAATATCTGACGTCATAGGATCAAAGCCGCGCGTATGATCTTTGACACGATCGCGACTTATCGCTGCAACCGGTCAGATTTTCATGTAGCGTAGGAGAACGCTAGATCGGAGACGGTCCTACCCTAACCCACAATCCACATGTGACGTCATAAAATGCGTAGGACCGTCTCCGATCTAGCGTTCTCCTGTAGCGTATCCCATCGAAAGTATAAAAAAACGAAACGAAATATTGATATATGTATTTTAATCAGATTGCTATTCGCTGATCTAGAGAGTTGGCTTGGTGTATGAATAAATATCGAATTATTAATTGATATAACATTTCAAGTTAAAAGAAAGACCTGCAATAAGCAGATTTAGTTCTATACATTTATGCATCTTTAAATAAGAAAACAGACCAAATTATATATGAACGGTGGGTTGGATTAAAAACAAATTACCAAACACTAATCGTCTGCAAGGGATACTTTTACTTGGTGTGCTAAAAGTTTCAATTCATAATATATTTGTAAACCGTGAACGGAGTTGAGCTATATTTGGACAACCTCATTAAAACAGACACTATTTCGTTTCGTTTTTTATAGTTCAAAATTTTGTTTTACTTGTCTTTACTAAACTAGGATCTGCAAGAGTTGTTATATTAGTGGCGTTTTAGATGAAGTGAGGGATTAGCCAATGAAAAGGTATGTTACGGTGAGTTCTTTGCGTGTAATGCACGGAACTGTGGTTAATCGACTAGAAACGTCAACACTGATTGGTTAATCAAATTCTGACGTCATATGGTCAAAAGCCGCTCGTATGAACTCTGACGTCACCTATCGCTACGACTGCTCTGATCTTTATGTAGTGTAGGCCATCGAGAGTATTAAAAAACGAAACGAAATATAGACCAGATTGGGTTGATTAAAACAAATTGAAACGAGAGAATAGGATTTAACAACCACTCGACACAAACTAGGTCATTTCGAGACTTACATATGGTTCCATTTTATTTCAATAATTCGCTTGTGCGTCGGGGTCTTTAGCAGTGGGAAGAAACAAGAGAACCGGAAGAAAACCCACGCGGTTGGACGGGCAAGGTATTTTTAGACATTCAACTTTCAAAATACTGTAGCTTGCAAGGTGTTCAGAATCACTCAAATGATGATCACAGGCTTTAACACTCATAGTATCCATCAATAACCCCTTTATGACAAATACTCTTTCAAAAAAAAAAATATTTTCTCGCGATATTGGCAGATCACCAACGAATTTAACATTTCTTGGTAGCTGCGGTGGTGCGGGACGGAGGAACTTGCATGGAACAACGTCTAGTCGTTCGGATGAAACAGAAAAACGTCTACAGGTATACAAGAGTATAGTAACACCGTTGCCAGTACAAAATGTCCCTCGTATCACACTGAATGGCACATTCCCATCTTCTTTGAACAGGTTGGTTCAAAGAAATAGGACGTTAAACCCCATTTCATTTTATTTCGCTTACAATTAATAATACCACCAGTAAGGCAAATGAAAAAACCAGCCTTACTTTTTTTCTTTAATTTGCCACCTCTGCAATTGATAATGTTGCTATAAAAAAATCAACTTTCAACTGTCAGACTGGATATCAAAATATAATAAGACTGTAATATCTTCATGGCGATGAAAGATAAAAAAAACAAAAACACACAGAAAATATTCTCAGAGTTAGATATTTTCTTTTAAATGTGATTATCCGTCTGCGACACACCTAATGTTAGAAAAAAATGTAAATCATGTTGTGTCCGCTCATAGATCACATTTTTATTAAATTATCGTTTTCCGCACTCGATAAATGTTTAACTAGCAATCCCTTCTGTCTCATTGTTCCGGTTTTAAGTTGAATTTACCCCAGCTCGTGCTAATAGGAACTGACACGTCATACGTTTTACGTCTGTTGAGTGATGTTTCCCGCCAATTGTTGTCATCACCTCTAGATCGTAGGTTTACAATAGGCGGGCATTAGCGATTTATCATCGTTACGCCAGTAGATCGATTTCTATAAAACATCGGGTTCTCTTTTGATCAATAAAATTACTACTTAAAAACAAAAACAAAGTTGTGAAAACTAGTAAAACGTTCATCAGCCCGAACACGAAGCGGACTTGATGTAGTCCACAAAACCGATGATAGAGAGCCACAAAAGTAGTCCTGATCAGATTATTTTAGCTACCATTTTAAAAACTTTCTGAAATGTGTGTTTTCATCCAAGCATAACGCTTCGGATGGTAGGTATATAGGATGAGACTTGATGGCCCCGTCCCTAGCCCTGGAAGATCAATATTCTACATTCTTGAATCACGAATAGGCCTGAATAGCGTAGGTGTGTGAGTGGCGTCGAAATAAAAATCTTACACCACTGTGTTCACCGGTGCCAATGTTAAGAGCGTATCATATTAAATGGCCGCGTTTACGGCCTTCTGGACATATCACGAGATCGCGTACATGTCCTGATAATGTCACATGACCGCGCATTTTTTCTTTCGATCCATCTATGACAAGAACGCGTAAATTTACTTCTGGTAAAAGGGAACTTTCGCATCGGTACGAAAACGAACACGAAAACGAACATAATATGTTCGTTTACGTTTTCGTATACGTATAAGTATCCTCTAACACATGGTTTCGCAATCCGATGTACGATAATATAGCTACATGGGCTAATTTCCATTCCATGAACTTCTCTGTCCAGGCAAAGTGTTCAATCGATAATTTGGTAGATGTACAACAAATCAAGCAGAATATTGCATTTGTTGAACACATTCTACAAACACTATACAATCAACAATATACACAAGGCCTCGAAAAATTGTGGAAAAATCTGTGTACGAGACATAAAACATTTTCGTTTGCGTATATACGTGAATCTAGCTCCACACGCGTAACGTTTTTCTCTGGCCGAACACTCATTACGGATTGACGTCACAAGTACACACGAATTGATGACGTGTTCGTTTTCGTATTCGTTTTCGTACCGATGCGAAAGGTCCCTAATATGACAATATACGTAGACTCTATACGTGGGCTGATATGTTAAATATCATCAATTTTAATATTATCAAAGATGTCAACCTTCTTCTTCAATTCTAAATCAACAAGATGCTCAACTGACAAGCCGTCTGCTGAAAACCGACAGTTTCAAATGATCACTTTACCGATAAATTGACAGGCTGAACGAAAGCAACGAGCAATAATATTTGACAGATACCATGCATTATAGATGATCCATTTTCTAACAATTTACCTTCACCAGACGATTCTCCATTTAAGCGCGGCTTTTCATTCAAATTAACGTCACTCCATCCATTTACTGCCAGTCTCATGGGATTTTCCGTATTTCTTCATTACATTCGATTAACCAGACACTTTATCTCGAGTTCGGTGTTTAATTGTTACCAGGAGAAAGTTCCGGTTAATACTTTATGAACATTTCTGTTTCTCAAAGATACGAAACGAAACGACGTGAAATGAAATCAAATTGGGTTTAACGTGCTATGAGGAACGTTTTGCTGAGATAGCTGTGCTACAGCTTACTCTTATTGCGAATTCCAACTGTCAAGGCTTTATTTACGTGCGCGTCAACGTGTACGGGGAGCCTCAGAATTTGGTCCGATTTGAACGACTATTCACTGTTCCCTGCTATCCCCGCCCCTCTTCCATCAGTAACAAGGGGACGATGGAAAGTCCTGTGGTAAAAGAACCATGGAGGATACATGTCCATACCGTCACCAGATAATATGATATATACTTTGCGTCAACTCCGTTCATATTTAGTCGGGGTGGGCGTCAGGACACCGGAATCTCCACCTGAAATTCAGCTATCTGGCTATCTTGTTTCCAGCACAAGGTCATTCATTCGAATGGGGCGATGGAATTCGAGATAAGAGTTGGTCGTTGTGCAATTGGTTGTACAAAATATGCTGTATAGAATAATACATGGCGTACACCCGTTTGGTGTTGAAAAGTAAGACGTTAACCGCATTTCATTTCGCGTATAACAGTCTTGAAGATAAAGCATATTCACACCTTTTGTTAGTCATCAATAACATTAGATGAACGTCACATAAAGTTAATAGAAGTATTTCAATTTGTGAGAACGAGTAGCGTCGACTATTCACAGTCTCAGATCTTCAGACAAGCACTATAGATTATTACAAGACATCCACTGGCAGCCGTCAAAAGTTTTTACATCTCAAACACACCTAATTCAAACTACTCCGGTACTCCAATGTCGATTAATCGATACGGACAGCTGTTTAGGTCAAAATTTGAGTTTGTTATGTAGGCGAGATGAAATGCAATAGGAATTCAGAAACCTTGTGTAAATAACCATGCAGTAAAGAAGTGTTGCCCGGACATTGGCGTTTAAGCATACACTTCGTCGACCTCCAACTGCCAACGGTTCTTTTACTTGCTCCCCCATATGTACAGACATCTTGGTAATTGAAGTGGGCGTTCAACCCATTTCACTTCATTCTTATAGAAATTATATCTAATTTACAATTTTGGTTCGGCTGGTTGTCCATAATGAAGACTCATCACCTCATCGTGTCAAAATAGCTTTCTAGCCGGTCGATCATTACTCAGCGAAGTTCCCGCAATAAAGCTATTTTACACTGGCGCTATCTTTCCTATAATGGGCGATGGATTCTCCCATCCTTTTGACTTTATTGACTTGACAAATTAACGGCCGACGTTTTTAGTTGGAAGTAACACCTAGTAAAGTGGTTTTCTTTTAACAAGATGTGACAATTGGCTGTAACAGACATTGACTAATGATGGACCAAAAGCCAGGAACCTCGTTCAATCTGGATACCACCATGTACACATTACAGCAGCCCCCAATCCGTGAAAAGCGTTACCAACCAAATCTGCTACAGTCTTTACAACATGTGTTTTTGACACAGCTCACAAAATATTCCTACGAAGGGCGAAAATTATTTTTAGTCTTTCTCTCCCTTTTGCATGGCGATTGTTGTTGACTTGTGTGGGAACTAAAAAAGGGGGTTTGAAAATACATTTTCTGCCTGGTTTTGATCAATATTCATGATTTTGAGGCGGAAGGATACGGGAGTTGGGAGGTTGGTTCGTTGATATGTAGTTAGGAAAATTGTTTTTTTCTTGGTGAACCTTATATGTGTTTATGAGCAAGCAGATGCCACGCGTTGCTTCATCTGTGGTAGAAAGCCCACTACCCAACGAAATTTTGGGAAAAACTGGATCTCGTTTAAGAGACGACAATTAACATTCAAGTTTTAATGGTGAAACCATTACTGATTGGTGGACTTTAATTTCAGAAAGACGTCATTAGTTCACACGGTTGCCACCCCATTGCACTGCAGATTACAAAGCCATCTCGATGTAAGTTAGGGGTTCCGTATAAGACTTGTAAGGAATATGTGTAGCCTTGTTCCTATAGTCTCTTGTTACAACTGGGGCAGAAACGCATCATGGTACTCGATTCATATACCAATGGTAAAATGTTTATTTTGTCTTAAATATTAGATATTAGAAGCCCATCTTTTTCCGGTAAGATCACATCATCAATGTCGATTTAAATAATTCGTGTTTTCAATGTTGAAGATTTTGGATGATATTGAGTTGGAGACTTAGCTACTTTAAATGAACCGCCATGATTAATTGCTATTTCCACAGGAGTAATCAATTGATAATGTTTATATATGTTATTAGCTTACTGATGCTAATGGGAAATAGATAAAGTTATTCTTTCACTGGACGTGACAGTTAGGCCAGCTTAACCACGTGAGAGAGGGTCACGATGATTTAGCGGGTACAACGCTGGTTGGCTAACTGAGACGCAGGTCCCGGGATCTAGTTTAGTGTTCGTCGACAACGAAGGTCCTGACAAGGGACAAACATCTAGTCGTTCGGGGGAGATGATAAAGCGAGGTTCCATCTTCTAGTAGGGTGTTTAAGGTCTACGTTTTTGCCTCGACATGGCTAAAGAAGACAGTTGTACTCGCAAACTCATTGTCACAAAAAACCTGAAAATGCATTATAATTTGACCACCATTCAAGTGCCTAATTCACCATGGAGAGATTCGGATGTCACGAAATTTTACAAAGTCTGGCAAAGAATATGTTGTCTTGGAACACTTTATTTATTCATGTTTAGATTTTGGTTTGACGTTCTTATGGTTTGACGTTCTAACCCATGACGTCAGGGGTGTTGGGTGGCCGAATGGTTAACGCGCGTTGCATCATAAGACCTCTCATCGAGTCAGTTGGCGCGGTTTCGCTTCACTGCTTGTACGTGACAAGGAGCGGAGTCGCCTGTCCAACTCGTCGGTTTTCTCCGTGTCCTCCGGTTTGCTCCCTATGGTAAAGGCCCAACACGCAAGCGATTGATTGAAATGCAATTGAACCATATACTAGTCACGAAATGACCTGGTTTGTGTCGAGTGGACTTTAACCTATCTCTCTCACATGGCAGACGATCGCCATTCAGAAGACGACCACCGTCAAAATCGGTTGCTATTTTTCAATTCCGTCTTTATTGTGAATCATTGTTTTGTGTTTTTCATTTTGAATGAAGTCTGTATCATTACAGTGGACTTTACAGTGCTTTAGAGCCTCATGGCTGGTCATTGGATTTGTCTTGTCTGGTTTGTTTATAACCCCGTTTACATTACAAATTTTAAGCGTGCCAGGTGTCGTTCCTGGTACGGCACCGTTAATTTTTTTTGTAGTGTAAACGGGTCAAACAAAAGCGTGCCGTACCGAGTACAGTGCCAATCTGGCCCACTGAAGTGAGGTGGTCTCGGAACCGTGCCAAGAACGGCTCGGTTTAAATTTTCGTAGTGTAAACCCTAACCGGTCTGAGCACGGATTACTGCTTATGCGCCAAATGAACCTTGACCTTTTTTCCCGCGAACTTTGACAGCTCTGTCATCAGTTCTGTCAAAATGGCTACACGGACCAAAATCAACCGCGACAATTGTTTTCATCCGGGTAACTTGCTTAGGGACTGAAATTAACTTTTCTTTCAAGAGTCCCACATGTGTCGTGCTTGGCACGGTTCCAAAACCGGTAATGTAAACAGTTCAATTTCTTGAAATTTATCGCGGTGTAGCACCGTGCCCAGTACGGCACGCTTATCGCGGCCAAGTGTAAACGGGGCTTATGTGTAGTGGGGTCCTCCTCTACTTGCTATTAAGTTCACACAAGTTACAGCCTGATTAAAATACAGATCTATATTTTGTTTCGGTTTACATTATACTTTCGATTGTTTACAGTCATTCAAGTGGCGTTTGGCATATGACGTCAGACATTGATTAATCAATCAGCGTTGACGTTTCTAGGTTTTTACCCACAGTTCCGAGCAGAGCCGTAACAGACCATTTCATCGCCTAATTCCTTATATCAACTAGAACTCATGACGACAAGTAAAACGAAATTTTCAACTATCAAAAACGAAACGAAATAGGATCTGTGTTTCAATCGGATTGTACAAGTTGGGACAGACTGAATTTCAGTTCTCTCTTCTTCAGAGCCGGATATCTTGTAATTTCATTTTCCGTACAGACAGTGGTACCTTTTCGATTCCATCATGCAGGGTAGTCTAACCTACCCCCGCACCCACCCCAACAACTACCACCACCACTGCTAAAGGCCCCACTATGGACCAGGAACCCATTATGACGTGAACACCGTCATCTTAACATTGCGACATAATATCAAAATCGAATTGCCCAAGGAACAAATAAACCAAGTTTCATGAATTGGTCAAGCCTTTTACTCGAAGAGAGAGCTGAAATAAGAACAAGATGTTGAGTTCCTGGTCCAATAATGTGCAATCGGCTAATCCCAAAAAAACCTAGTTGGTACTGAGTGGACGTAAAACCCCGTCGCTCTCTCCCTCCTTCTCTTATATTCCCTCATCCTTTCGGGGAAGATTAATGGTTACATGCCAAACTGTTATCACCTACCTTTCATTATATGTATCTTAACATTTTTAAGGGGTCACGGTGGCTAAGTGGATAAGGCGCTGGTTCGCTAGCCTGGAGGTCGGGTGTGTGATCCCTGCATTAGCCGAGAAAGTTCATCTCGATTTTTCGGCGTGGTTTCCCCTTGTCAGTGATGCAGAAGGAGGGCCTAGCAAGGACAGCTGCCTAGTCGTTCGGATGGGACGAAAAACCGAGGTCCCGTTTACGCATTGGAGTTGGAATTCGATATAAGAGTAGGCAGTAGCGCCGCTGCTCGGGCAAAATTTCCCTCATAGCACACTGTATGGCGTATGCCCGTCTTCCATTAGCCCAGGTTAGGTGCAAAAAGAGTAGGACGTTAAACCCCATTTCATTTCATTTAACATTTTTAGATTTTTTTCTCGTCACCTCCCCTGGCGACAACCAGAAACTTAATTAGTATTTAATAATGGTATTTTTTAAAGAAAAAATCTATCAATTTTTGTTTTTAAAAATCGCATTTTTCAATCATTAATATTTAATTATGACCATTGCGTAAGAAAGCACATCCGTCTCGTTCTTTTTTTATTTTAATTTCTAGAAACAATTCATATAAAAAATTCCAAGACGTAGGATAATCACGCCCTGAGGATAAGTGTCATAAAAACTCGGTTTTGTTCTTAAAGATACATTTTACAAGAAAGAAGTATGCAGGTCTTTTTCTGGCTTTAAATGGTTTATAAATTATTATTGAGAAATGTATTCGCATAAAAAAAAAACTCATCTATTAACTCTCTGTGCTCATAATAAAGTAATTATTCATTATCTATTATTCATTATCTATTTATGAACGGTTATAGCAAGAACGGTCAGCTCTTTATCTAAACCTAGCATGATGCATCTTTATTTTCTATTTACTTGAGTATAATTTTGGCACATTACAAAATTAAAACTTTAGGAATTCTTTCAAATAATATTTTTGGGGAGAGAGAACCCAATGTTTGCGATGAGCGAATGGAGACGTGGGCCAGGTGGGAAAATGGAGAACCCGGAGAAAAACCCGAGAGGTTGGACAGGCGACCCTACTCCTTGCTACGTACAAGCGGGTTATCAAAGCCATGCCACTTGACTCAATTCCGGACCCTATGGTGCAAATATTTGCCCCCCCCACCCCCAAAAAAGCGAATCAGATGCCTCCTGGTTAGAGAGCCCCAGCGCATCAAATGATTTTACTCCAAACTTGTTTGAGGGGGATGGCCTAGTGGTCTACAGTGGCGCGCTTTGACCTCTAGCTGGCCGGTCACCTCTGGCTTGCGGCTGTGGTTTCGAGCCCTGATGTGAACGTTTGTGACATGGAGATAGGGGCGCCTTCTCAACCTCGTGGGTTTCCTCCGGGCACTCCGGTTTCCTCCCACTGCTAAAGACCCCTACGCGCAAGCGAATTATTGAAATAAAATTAAACCATACGTTAGTCCCGAAATGACCTAGTTTGTGTTGAGTGGACGTTAAACCCCATTTCTCTCTCCCCCAATTTTGTTTGGGAGTGGGTGGCCGAATGGTTAGCGTGCGCGCGCAATATCATACAGCCTGCCATTGTGTCAGCTGGCGTGGTTTCAAATCCCCGGGTGTACGTGGCAAGGAGTAGGGTCGCCTGTTCAACCGGGTACTCCGGTTTCCTCCCACTGCTAAAGACCCCTACGCGCAAGCAAATTATTGAAATAAAATTAACCATGTTAGTCCCGAAATGACCTAATTTGTGTGGACGTTAAACCCCATTTCTCTCTATCTCTCTCTCCAAACTTGTTTAGACTATATCCAGAGAATGACAATGATGCGAAATTTTTCAGTTCATCATAACTTTGCCCATAATGGAATGAAAGCATCTATCGAATGATAATCCTTACAGAGATTCATCTTTCACAATATTGTAGTTTCCAATCACCGAGAGAGAGAGATAGAAATGGGGTTTAACGTCCACTCGACACAAACTAGGTCATTTTGAGACATGGTTTCATTTTATTTCAATAATTCACTTGCGCGTAGGGGTCTATAGCAGTGGGAGGAATCCGGAGAGCCCGGAGGAAACCCACGAGGTTGAGAAGGCGCCCCTATCTCCATGCCACATACGCTCACACCAGGGCTCCAAACCACAGCCGCAAGCCAGAGGTGACCGGCCAGCTAGAGGTCGAAGCGCGGCACTCTAGACCACTAGCCCCCCCCCCCTCCAATCACCGAAATGAACTGATATCTTTTGGATAAGTATGGCAAATCCGAGATATGTCTGAAAAACAAATCGTAGTAAATCTTTCAAGGGAGTTTTTCATTAACAGAACACAGTTTTTATTGGATACAATCACTAGATTATTATAAAAAGCACGACGTTTCGACAAGTATCCTCTTATCGTTATCAAGTTTTTCATGCTGGTCAATATGTTAAAAGGCCATTAAATGTTTTAAAATATTTTCTAATTTCATAATTATTGTTAATTATAGTCATTTTTTATTATTGTTATGTCATTTGTAGACATTTTAAAAAGATTTATAATGGACTCTGGCTAGAAATTCTCTTTTAACTTTCCGACGATCTTAATCTTTTTCAATGCCTAATATATCATAATCTTCTGATAAAAATATTGAAAGGGTTGACCATCCCGATTTTTAGCTATGCCTGGTCAGAGGAATCCGTAGTAGGCGACCATCCTAACTTATTCTTTCTTTTTTTTTTTATTTCCTGATTTTTCCGCACCAAAATCATGATATTCACCAAAACCTGGCAGCTGATTTAGACCCCCAAAAAAATGCCATGCAAAAAGAGTGAAAGAAGAAATAGACCTACATGTACTAATATCTAGACGCGCGTACAGATCCTCAGATTTGAACTTATTCCACTTATCCATAAGCGTACCTAATAAAGCATGTAATTAAGTCTAACACATCCACAGGGTGCTGACGTGCTGGTAATTTATCTGTGAAGCAGTTTGTCTATTTACAAGGCGTCTCTCTGATAAAATTGAGACAATAAAGAAACATGGACGAATATATTACTCTATTAGCGATAACCAACTACCATCACACTCTGTGTCGATCGACAACAACATAATTTAAAGCACTAAATCCGCGCAAAAACACCGACTTCAAAACGACGCTATCACCACTTCCTGTCACGATCCCAGCATGCACGAGACGGGAGATCGACCTTTGACCCCTATATCTCGCGTTAACGATTCATGACGTCATGACTATTAGGCGATCAAAAGAAAACGTAATTTTTTTAATAATTTAAAGGCAAAAATTTGAAAATACGAAAATATGATGAAACGTCTGAATGCGATTGTGGCCTGATATTCTAGATGGATGCTGACAAGTATTTCAATATTTCAGAAGTTATTTAATTTATCTACAGTGCTATCTTTGTTAATATCCATTAGGGAATAGTTTCATGGCGAGCAGAGGGCTTGTTTAAATCATCTCATCCAGGTTGATATCCTAACAGCCTGATAAAAGAACAAGATTTCGCTCCCAAAAATTGTTTTATTTTTTATAATGTAATTATTGGAATTTCTGGAGTTATTTCAAGTTTCTCGTAAACATATTAAATATCATCAGAACTAGCGGAGTGTGTTTTACTAGATGAGACGTGCATAAATGATACAAAGGCGGGGTGGGGGCTTGTGGGTTAACGTCCTAACAGTGATGGGGGCCACAGTGGCTAAGAGCGTAAGGAGTAAGAAACTGGCTCGCTAGCCTGGGGGACGCGGGGTTCGCTCACGGTGTTTTCCTGCGTGTTTCACCTTATCAGTGGAGCAGGAAGGAGTGTCTGACAAGTACAGATATCTAGTCGTGCGGATGAGACAAAAAAAAACAATATACCATGAACACATTGGCGTGCACGTAAAAGATCCTTGGCAATTTGAATTCGATATAGGAATAGGTCGTAGTGTCGCTGTCTGGGCAAAATTCCCTCATAGCACACTGTATGCCCGTCTTCATTAGCACAGTAGAAAAGTAGCGTTAAACCCTATTTCATTTCATTTTTCCTAATTGGGCATATGACATGCAGTGTATGACGTTGTGCCTTAACAGCGACGTCTCTTTATTGAATTCTGATCGGTTTTGTCCCATCCCAGGTACGGGTCCAGGATTTTCAGAAAGGGGGGGGGGGGCGTGCTGCACCAAGTTGGGATCGAGTGCGAAGCCCGACCCATGATTTTTGAGTGGACAAAAATGCCCACAAGGACTAATTTCATACTAGTACTGTAAATTACGATTTCCAACCTAAACTGTTTTTGTTCTCCTTTCCCGCGAGAATATATGGAGCTAAAAATTGTTCGCCATTGCAAAAAAATAGAGGGGGCGTGCGCCGGGTGCGCCCCCCCCCCTCTGTATCCGCGCCTGCATCCTAACGACTAAACGCTGTAGATGTCTCAGTAACCGGGAGGTTCCCGAATCGAACCCATGCTTGACAGAGAGCCTTTAGACGAAGAGCGTAATGTCGTTCGAATAAGGCCTAAACCCGATTTTCTGTGATGGCCCTGCACCATTAATGATCACCTCAAGTTTGACCTAGACCCTCATAACATAATGCATGGCGCATGTCCGTCTTCATAGGCCTAACTGAGTGCAGAAAGTTGGAAGTTAAACTCCGTTTCATTTCATTTCATATATTATTTATGAGATATCGTCCTTAAGTTTTAATGCTTCTGATCACTTACGTTCCTCCCTTCATTTGTTCGACTGAAAGGCAGTATTAATATATATAGGCCTATGGTACTTCCATAAAACACCTCAGCTTCATACCGGCTACTTCCATGAACATTGACAATATTTCTTTACCGTTTGATGTTGATTGGTTAATTACCCAGGAATCCTACCATCAAAGTTTACCCCCCTATTAGTCGCTTACGATCTTAACGAAAACTACATTTAACACCGCTTATAACATTAATAAATCTATCATTAGTGTTTTGGGCTAGATTATGGCCCTATTGAAATTGATGGCTGACAAAGGATGTGCTGTTAATAAATCATTTAACGTATCGCACTGTACGGCGTAGACTTTAAGTGTTATTGGTCTGTCGATATTAAAGGAAACATTTAGAGGAAAATAAAGAAGTGGAATGGGGTTTAACGTCATACTTTTCTGCACTAAAGGGAATAATGAACAGGGACATACGCCATTGGGTGTGCTATTGGGGAGACTTAGCCCGTACAGCGGCGTGTCCGCACACTCTTCGTTGAATTCTAATCTTTATGGTTTCTTTTAAATACACGCCGACATCTACATGGGTCTTCCATTTTCGCCTCATTCCCTCGCCGGGTCCTCCGTGCTGTACCGCTGACCAAGCTGAAAAACCATCGAGACACTTTCTTGTGAAGCCTCCTGGTCAGTGAGACAACACCTTGTTGAGTCAGATCACTCTTTCACTTAAAATATGTAAAACGTTTCTGCTATTACTAGCTAGAGGTTAACGTCCGCTTCCACATACATTGCAGACATTTCTACTGTATTGTCCGTTCAGACGATTAAATCTAAATTGGTTATAAAATGCCGGCCTTTTTACTCGAGGTGAATTTCACGTTTACACGTAGAATAAGTCACACCAGTTTTCCTAATTACTCAATGGAAGATTTCTTCGTTGGCGTTTTTAACCATGTCTAAATTTAAAGATGCATTATGCAGGAGCTAAAACTATCTATCACAAGTCTTTTTATGGCTTCAAATCTGATATAAATTATTATACAAACATTTCTTTTTTACAAAAGCCCATAATCAACTCTCTATAGACCATAGGGTGACCGTGATTAAAATGGATTTGAACGATAATGAATTAACGATAATAAACGATCTACGCTGTGCACATTTCAAACAGTCATAACTTCGTCCAGAATAAAGTAATTTGAATGACATTTTCAAAATATTCAATTTTGCTTCTGAACTATTACTTAAAGAAGGGTCAAGTCTTCATCTAATTCTTGCATAATGCATCTTTAAGCTTATGGACTGCGCTTTAGGTTTTCTGTCTTTATAAATGGTTTGAAGGTTGATCACATAAGCCTATGTGTAACTGTATATAATAATATGCGGGTAATTAAATAGCCGATGGTGTAATTTAATTACAACCAAAACAGTCCCTCAGCCCCTTTTAGAGGCCATTGTGTGTGGTAAACTAGGCTCCATCATAAAACAGCTGCCCGTGACTTGCGCGCTCTTTATTACCAACTCCAATCCATCCACTAGGCGCATAATGATAGGTTCATGTTACATGTAAATGCATCTTTTGTGACAATGATTTCTATTGGCTGGAGGGACAGACTCAAGACAACATTATAAGGAATAAAAGTGCTACATGTTCGCGCGGTGTTTTCGTAGAATTTGTTTGTCATTAACGAAACCCATTTAGAAATACATAATTCAAAATTTGTTTATCTTCTTGAAATCATTCCCCATAAATATCATCTGAACGCTATTCTAATTCTTATCGGATAAAAGAGAGTAGTTTGTCCGAATAACAAAGGTAAAGACCGTACGTCATTTAAGATGGCGGTGTAATAAAAGAACCACAGTGAATAAACAACTCCGCAGTAAATTAAAGGGCACAGGGAGTGAATTACAACTGCCGTGGCTATTCTTTTCATCTCCTTCTCTACATAATAAACCAAGGGTATAATTTGAAATCATTATACTCCTTTATTAGCCACGGTTCATTTCCACAATAACTGTCGTTCCCCGCCCGTGACGGTTGTTTTAACTGGTTAAACGATTGTGATGTCATAGGGTGGGATTTATGGTTGACCCCTGACCCCACGTGCATGGTGTAAAATGGCGTTGATTGTATTTTGACGTGACTGTTTGATGTTTAATAAAAGGAGCGACATATTAGAGAGGAAACCGATCTACCCAACACGCGTGTCTTAAATAATTGCCTTTAAGGAGTTATCAGTCATTAGTATCGTTAGAATCTTGATAGTCACAAGAAAAGTTTTCGTTCAGAATCCTCGTACCCGTTGGTATGCACACTAAAGACCCTTTCATAGATGTCCAAGCATAAAAAAACGGCCTTTACAGTTGGAATTCGATGGAGAGTAGACTGATAATTCATAAAAAAAATATTCGTGTTCTCGTCGGTGTGCACGTTAAGGAGGCCTTAAAAGTTGGAGAGAGGCAGGGGGGAGGATGTATTTAACAAACACTCGACACAATTTTGGGACTAAGACATGGTTCAGTTAAATTTCAACAATTCGCTTCGCTAGGGGTCTTTAGAAATTGGAGGAGACCGGAGGACCCGGAGAAAGCCCACGATGCTGGACAAGCGACCGCACACCTTGCCATGTACAACCGGAGAATCCAAGCCACGCCAATTGCCTCAATGACAGACCTTATGATACAATGCGCACGTACTGATCCACCCCCCACACATCTTAAAAGATTGACCACTGTAAAAAAAGTTGGTGAAAAAGTCGTTGTACGGATAGAATTTCCCTCAAAGATCATCGCGTATACTGGTAATCCTTAACCCGGTTGGTGCAGTAAAATAGGACGTTAAACCCCATTACATTTCATATTATTACCGAGATACGGGGTGTAACCAGATATTGCAGCTTTTCTTTCTACTTGAAGGAGGAATTGTAAGTTTTACTGTCAAAAATAAAACTATCGTTTGTTTAAAAAAAATAGCCCGACCAATAGAATACAAACATAATAAGAACACATGATGAAATAAAATTAAATTATTTAACCATTACGAGAAGAAAGAAAACAACAGAATAATCGTATTTCCTATTGAGAAGAGTTCAAGTCGGATATCTGTTGAAGTATTTTAATTTTCTAAACAGCTTTATGTGGTGAATAACTTCACTGCTTTATAGCTTCGTGGGTCATCGCGTTGATAACTCGCCTTAAATCATGGCGTAAGTTGAGAACTTTTAGCTGTCAAGTTAAGTGAAATAGCAGAGATTTTAAGCCTCGTTACTGACATAATTTAGACAATAATACTCTTGTTGCATGCACACGGTTTAATTTAATTTACTTGCCTATTCTTTAATAGATTTACCATTCATAGCAACCAGTCACGCGTTAATATTCGGCTCATAGTTACATCCACTTCCGGTTATGTTTAACTTTAGCGTTACGAGATATAACGTTTTGTTTATGAAGAGAATTCGAAGTGTTGTGAGGATTGGTGAATTTTTATTAACTGTAGTTAGGCTGTTTTGAGACTAACGTGTGGTTTTAATAACAAGACAAGTCTCTCCACCCTCTTAGGAAAATTTAGAAAAATGGTAGGTACCACTACCTCCCACTCCCCTTGACATTCTGAACAAAATTTAAATCGGGCCCAATATTTTCTCTTTTCAAAATTTCTTCAACGATCTGTTTTCTTCAGCAAAAATTATGTGGGTGATAATGAGGCCCAATATATTCTCCTTTACACCCCCCCCCCCCGCCCCCTTTGACATTCTGAACAAAATTTAAATTAGGCCCAATATTTTCTCTTTTTCAAAATTTCTTCAATGATCTGTTTTCTTTAGCAAAAATTATGTGGGTAATTATGAGGCCCAATATATTCTCCTTTTAAAATTTCCTCAGCGATTGTTTTTCTTTGGACAATTTGAAAGTTTTAGTAGAGTAAGTCGTGGGACAAAAGATAAGAGTGGCGCATGAGTATCTGATTTAATCTGAATTCGCAAACTCCCTTTCACCACTGTAAGGATTGTGCAGAAGATATTAAAGTAGCTAAGTCTCTAACTCATTATCATCCAAAATCTAGAACATTGAAAACACGAATTATTTATCAATTTAAATCAACATTGATGCTGTTATCTTAGCGGGAAAAGATGGGCTTCTGATGTCCAATATTTAAGACAAAATAAACATTTTACCATTGGAACACGAATCGTGTACCATAATCGTGTCTCAGTTCTAGCAAGAGACTCGAGGAACGAGAATAGAAACATTGCACCAAACCAAACGGCGTATGTAGACTGGAATAACCAGAATATAGAAATTTGCATTCGATTGCGATTGCTGCCTTATTTAGTTGAACATAACTGATTTGAAATTAGAGTAAAACGGAAACCATTGAATGTAAATCAGTTTATATACATTCATATTACAGTATTATACAGTATTTAGCGCCTTTAAATCATTATCTCCGATACATTCTATAATAATACTTTCCGTTTCAAAATTCTATAATTTAAATGACCTTAATTAAAGCTACATTCTCATGAAACCATAGGCGTACGAGGTCGAACTTGTTTGAGGGGGGGGGGAGCAGCATATTTTCCCGACAAATATATTTCTTTAGAGTCCGCGGACGAAGCCGTCCGCCCGCGAGCGCCGGAGGTATGAGGCGTGCGACGGGGGATCTGGGGGGCCTCCCCTCTAGAAAATTTTGAAAACCAGACGGCGGTAGACGCGATTTTCGAATACTTTCTAGTAATTTGGAGTGTGTAGTAAATTATGTCAGTTGCAGCATAAAAACTGGTATCTTTGTATAATTCTTGCCTGTGGAACTTTACATTCAACTATGATTATTTATTTCCAAAGAAAAGGGCCCAATGCGGCCTATTGAGCCACCGGACATGTATATCATATGTGACTACAAGGTACAATATTATTACAAACTTATCAATTATTATTAAAGAAAATTTTCAGCTGCTCACTTCTATCACTTGGCTCGTCCAGTGCATGGAGTTGAATGCCAGTATACAGGAACACGGTATTCAGGAACTGAGAAAGGCCATGTGTACGTGCTAGTTCTGTTCAGATGGCGTACGTGTTCGTCATTGACTGGAGTGCTTTCTTTCCGGTTCCATATTATTAAAAATATGTAATACCCGACAGACGGCGCGACGCTTCCCGACAAACTGAGCATTCATTCCCCACAAGACCATAACCTTCCCCGACAAGGCTGTACCCCTACCCCCACCCCATTTTCAAAAACTCCTCGGCTAATGACCGATCTCACAATTCTGAGTTCTTTTCAGATCTCTATTTTTTTCCCCCGCCTCGTACGCCTATGCATGAAACTAATTATCCGGTGGTTATTTTGGTATATATGAAAAGTACACGACACCCAATCTTTCTGGAAAAATACTAGAAAAATACCGATGGGGTGCGCAATGGACAAATATTTGAGGGTAACCCTAAAAGGTAGCAACGAATGGCGTAAGAAAAGCTTTTGTATTAGTCTAATTTCTAACGGTTCTGAGAACTTTTAGAGTATTAAACGTTCTGGAGACTCTGTGATTAAACGGCGTAAAAAAGCTGACAAAAGATAATCCAAAATTGTTTAGGCTTCGACGAATACCAGGTGATAAGTCACGACGTGATTAGCACGGCTGATAGAAAAAAAATCTCGTGGCATGGGGTAGTGTAAAATCAGATTAAAGGGAGAGGGATTTGAAGGAAACCTTTTGGGGTTGGACGGTAAACCGAGGGCCCGTGTCACTGTGTCCTTGTTGGTGTGAATTCAAAAGATCCCTAGACAGTTGGTAATTGATGATGAGTAGGCGGTAACGCCGCTGTCTGGGCAAAATTACTCTCATAGCACTACATGGCGTATGTCCGTCATTATTAGCCAATTTAGATGCAGACCAGCAAGCGGCTAACCTCCATTTCCTGTTCACATCGTCCGTTTTTAACCACAGTAGCAAATGGTAATATCGCTTTATTATGTTTATTAGACAACCTTTGTTGACAACCGGACGGACGATAGTCCAGTCCAAGGCATCTCCACACCCGGCGGCCGCTGCCTCGCCCCACTCGCATCTAAAAAAAACCCAAAACAACAAAGACAATAATTCATTTAGTTTATAATATTATTTCATAAATACTAGTTTACCCATAATACACTAAACATAAGTATCAACGGCTACAATTTTAGGATTTACATGTAGGCCTACCTCCTTCAATTTAAACTTGTGGTGTACTCGATTCAACGTTCCAGGAAATCGATTGGCCCAACTTCTGATATTCGAGTCAACACATGAAATTTCGAGTCAACAAGCATGCGATAAGTGAACAACCGAATAAATAAATAAACCAATCAGCATATTTCATTACGTCATGACTCTGCTCAAAACACGTCTATTATTGGGACTTGCAGAACATTGTCATTTTATTGGAATTGTGTGAATTCGGAACTTTCGGATTATTTCAACAGTATCCTAAGTCTATACAGGTGCGAAACTTTCAGGGTCACCAATCGGACATGTTGTGTCTTGTTCTAATTGTATAAAAACAAGACGAATGAGAACACGTTCCGCCATCTTGTTAACATATTCGATTATTCGAACCAACTGCAAACAATTGAATTGATCACTGAAAATATTTTTAATTTTGAAAATGAGACCTGTTTACGCTTAGTTATTGACAAGTACAAAGTTTATACACAGTTTATAAGATACACCAAGTCTTATTTTTGGAGACTCTTCGTTCCATTCCATTGATTAACGTTTCACTACGATAAATTTTGACACAATTCCTAATATAGAAATTGTCATTAGTCTGTCTGCCTTTTTTATTTGTTTGTTTATATTTCACACACACAGTTTTCGTATTTCACATTAATTTCTTCAGCACATTTCTTCTAGAAACCATTTTAACATCAATGCCCTTATCATAGGTCATTTCATAAACAAAAACTTTGGGTCACAGTTTACAATTTGACCTTGAGTCAATAATGACATCACAATTTTGGATCATGACGACATAGTATTCATCTGATGAATAAAAACAAGCTAAACCCACATCGAAATTAGCCAAGTTAGATGCTAGTTAGTGGTCGGCACTTTAAAAGGTCGACACTTTAAAATTCAACGTCATCACTAATTGATACTATAAATACACTATGAACAATGTCACATGATTAACACGTGATTCACGTTGTTTGCTCGTCACTCATATCAATGT
This sequence comes from Patella caerulea, assembly GCA_036850965.1. NCBI lineage: Eukaryota > Metazoa > Mollusca > Gastropoda > Patellidae > Patella > Patella caerulea. The sequence continues at coordinate 61,714,226 of JAZGQO010000011.1, read as the reverse complement.
CCTCCTCCTCATCGTCAGAGGCTTCGTGGTGCACCTTCGAGGGACTTTTTTCAGAACACGGATTACTGGATGTGGGTGAGCGACTACTGTGACTAGGACTACGCGATGCGATTATCAGGGTATCAGCAACTTTAGAAATATCAACATCTAACGGAAGTGACGGGTCTATAGATTTAGTGGCTGTAACGTCATTCTTCAACTCTTCCAAATCTCGTTTCAACTTTGCGCGCCTGTTCTGAAACCACGTGATCACTTGCGCATTTGTTAGTCCAAGGTTCTGCGCAATTTCATCCCGATCCGCAGGTGTAAGGTATTTTTGATATAAAAATCTTTTTTCCAATTCATAAATTTGTTGATTTGTAAACGCTGTTCGTGATTTTCGCCGTTTTTTCGGGGGTTGATTTTTACCAAACAAAGCCGACTGTTCTCTTCTTTTAGCCTCTGTAATGAGAAAAAAATATTATTAAGTACAGTTTTCATTGGAAATAAACAAACAAATTATCCTAACATGTTGAAAAAAAACATTATTACATTAGCAATGTGTCACCCCAATCTGAAACCTCACACACCTAACTGTCATTAGAGTTTTAATATGATAGGTCTATTGAGGTGGGATGACATGATAGACCTATTTGACGATCAATGTAGGCCTATGCAAGGTCTATTGACGTACGCCTGTTGTGTTTACATTGTACGCCTATTGAAGTTGACTGGATTGCTAGACATATTAAAAACGGAATTAAGTACACTTGAACTGAGTATTTGTTTGAAAAAAAGGAGAAAAAGTCGGACATAAAAGCAAAAAAAAAAAAATGACAGGAACCATCACGTTCTTTCTAACAAGACACGTAACACGACCTGCTGGTTTTATTTACGTCATAAATTTTACTTCTTATTTACATAATTATCTACCACTTGTTTGTTTTGCATGTTAATTAATTCTAAATTGTGGATTTAAAGACGGCGTTTAACTAAATTATTCATAGTTTTGTTTTTCTTTAAGAAACGCGTGTACGTCTGTGGTAATCACCATTGTCGACTAAACGCCTAATCTATCATCTTGTACGTATAAAACAAACATGGCGGCTCCTTACAACTTGAAACAGACGTGTCATGTAGGACATGCGCAGCGGGTAAAAACGGCTGTTAGGATCTGTCAGAGATGAAAGCGGTGAATTGAAGCTCGGGGGTACAATCTGTCAGTAGATATTGTACTTATTATACACCTATCATGACTGTAACACGGTGAAACAACTAACAGGGATATTAAACACAGTTCTGTGTTAAATAATGCATAACTCGTAGATAATTACATAGTGAGATACACCTTCCAATTGCTGTAGCCAACCGCAGTTGTCGACTAGATAGGGATTGAAATTTCGAATAGGTGTTTCGGTTCAAGTCCCGATGTGGGTCGAGAACATGTTGCGGGAATCTGTAACTCTTGTTGCCATCCCCGCCCCTTATCGTTGGGCAGTTTCCGACACAGGGGTTAAATGCTAACTATTGCCAATAAAAATGAAATTGGGTTTAACGTCCTACTGTTCTGCTCCGAACTGCGGGGCTATCGAAGACAAGCATACACCACGCAGTGTGCTATGAAGGAATTTTGTCCTGACAGCGACGGCCTACGCTTCTATCGAATTCAAACTGTCAAGGGATCTTTGTGTACACGGTACCTCGGTTTTTCGTCCCATCCGCTCAACTAGACAGTTGTCCTTGTAAGGTCCTTCGTCCAGCGTCACTGACAACGAGGGGTGGGGGGGAGCTCAGGGAGCTGTTTCAGTGGTTTTGGATACCACATTATCACTAGTATGAATGACCCAGTCCAATTTCAGCGTGAATCGAGATTAACCTTAGTGGCGTGTTTCATGTAAGCAATACCCCCTGGTTAGCGCAGCTCCCCACAGGTGAGAGGTAACTGATGAAGTGCTGTTAATAGTTAGACTACAAGGAGAACCGAGATAGCGTCTCAAAATTACATTTGTTACAAATTTCTGTATTAAAGTACAATCATCTACGGACTTATTTTTCTATTTAAATCAACATTGGTGTTGTGATATTGCCGGGAAAAGATGCGCTTATGATATCCCTAAACAAAATAAACATTTTAACAATGGTACACGAAACGTGTACCAGTGTGCGTTCCAGCGCCATTTGTTACAAGGGACTCGAAAAACGTGGCTACATATGTTTCTCAAGTCATGTCAAAGGTGACTTCATATTCGTATCTGCATGGAGAGCATGAGCATAAATACTACCGGTGTAGACTGGAATAACCAGGCGCTGGAAATTAACATTCGATTGAGACTCGACACTCATTTCGCCGAACATAACTGAGTAAATAAGGAAACGATTGAATGTAATTTAATTTATATACGTTCATATTACATTATTATATGCGTTTCCAAGGATATATGTCAATTGATAGGAGTTAGCTCCTTTAATGCATGGTTACGATATGACCGTTATTAAATGATTGTTATTTTTTTCTCTTTTTTTTTTTTCATGTGAATATTGCTTTCCGTTTTCATGTGGAATTTTGTTGTTCTTGCCATGTGAATAAATTTAATTGTTTCCACGTCATTACTTTTCACTGTTTCCACGTGAATATTTTTTACTGTTTCCATTTAAAAAAAATTTTTACTGTTTCACTTTTGTGCAGTTATTAAATATGTTAATATTGTTTTCTGTTTCCATGTGGAATTTTGATGTTGTTTCCATATGAATATTTTTTACATTTCCAATGAATATGATCTGCTGTTTCCGTGTAAATATATTTTTGCTTGAGGTGAATCATATGTAATGTTTCCATGTTATTTGTTTTGGGTTTTTTTTATATTTCCATGTTATTGGTTTTTTTAATATTCCATGTTATTGGGGTTTTTTTAATATTTCCATATGAGTATTTTTTTAATATATCCATGTGAATATTATTTTTGACATTTCCATGTGAATATGTTGTTCTGTTTCGATATGAATAATTTTTTTTACCATTTCCATGTGTCCAGGTGAAGGTTTCCGTGTGAATATTTTTTACCTTTCCCATAAGAATATTTATTTCAATGTGAATATTTGGTACTGTTTCCATGTGAAATATTTTGTATACTATTTCCATGTGAATGATTTTTTACTGTCTCCATTTGCCATATAAATAATTTACTGTAAACATTTGAATATTGTTTTTATTGTTTCCGTGTAATTAATTGTTTCCTGTGTCATTTGACTACTTTTTCATTTATCTTTTGTTTTGTTTTATATCTTTCCATGTGAATACTGTTTTTGCAATGTCCATGCGAATATCCCCCCCCCCCCCAATACTTATTTATATTATGCGACTCCGGAAATTCACGAACTGGCCTGCAATGAATTAGCATGGACATTGCAAAAACAATACTCAGTTTTCTTTTAAATCTTGTCGAAAAGGAACCCTTTAGAAATTAATAATCATTATTCTGAAAAATTATCGTTTAGTTTGAAAAGATTTAAATGAGTGCCGGAAGTGATGTATTGTAGGCTACATATAATTAAATTCTTTTTCTGTCTCCTTAAATTTAAAAGGTCTGTAAATGAAATCATAGCCATATAGAATAATTGGAGAATTCATTTACAATATTTTCTCTTACTCAGTCAATTAACCGCAATTATAAATTCGGCGTCAATCAATTAATAATTAACGACTAATGTTTATTCAGATTGCTAAATTGATTCTAAAAGCGTCTGGGTGTTCAGGGTGATAATCTATGCCATTAAAATGATAACACCCCAATTCCACGTGGACTGCACGAGACAAATTCTCCCCGGGGCTCCGTTATGACGAATGTAGTTTTCAGTTCAATTTCATAGTTTCGCTTTTGTCTATCGCATTAAAATGGCTTTATTAATATGATATATATATATACCAAATTAGAACATCCCAATGATTGAAAGGGAAAATGATAATGGGTTTTAAATAATGTAATTCTAAATTTCCAAACTTAATAAAAGTCAAGAAATACAAAATCTGACAAATCTATAATGGCCCTTTGTTTTTTATTCTAAATTAACTGATTTGAAGGGTTTGTGATCCCATGTACACCATAATATTGTGAAAGTTTCGTCTCTGATATGAATATCAGTCTGAAAATGGCTCAATTCCGTTCAGTATTTAGACAGATATGATGAATTCAATATTTATCAATATTCGACACCCACCGCAAAATAGGATATGGTGATAATACGATTGAATCCAAGCCCCCATAATTTTATTCGTGAAAAATTAGATATTGTCCTAACAATGCAAACGGAGATCAACAACTAATAAACAAGCATGGCTCGTTTTCTTCTTTTTTTTCATTCTGAATTAACTTATAAGTTCTCAAGAAAGCCCCATCCCTGAAAAAAATGAATTAGAGGAAAAAATAATTTCAAAATTTTCATTTCTACCATTTTGTGATTTAGAGGGAGTAGCTATTGTAAAAAATATTAAAAGATGCCATTTTGATTTAGAGGGAGAAGTTATTTTTAAAATATTAAATTATACTATTATAATTTAAAGGGGGGAAGTTATTGTAAAGCTATTAAATTATACTGTATTGTGATGAGAAAATTCTAGGATAATGTAAATTAAGATTGATGGGAATACGGGTCCGCCATATTTTAATAAAATGTTGAACTATGCTGACTATTAACATGATTTATTCTATTTTAACACGAAATATCAAACTAAAATGGTGTCCACTCTTTTATTTATTATAATGATATAGCTGTTGTAAATCTCAACTCAGAACCATTATGTTGATGACCAAAACTATGTAAATCAGTGATCCAAAACCATTTTCGTCGAGTTTACCCCTGGAAACATTTAGAAAGTACAAAAAAATAATTTTGTGGAGGAAATTTTATTAAATTATTAATTTATACCATTTTGTGATTTAGAGGGAGAATTTATTGTAAAGTATAGGGAGAAGTTAAGGTAACGTATAGGGAGAAGTTATTGTAAAACAAAATATTAAATTATACCATTTGAATCCACACTTCAACCTTTTTAAACCGTATTCAGATTAGATGGCTACATATTTTCTTCCCGACATTTCGAAAATTTAGTTACTTAATTATAATTGGATAAAATAAATACGTACAAATCCCGAATCAGCTGATTTGAACTTGTAAGTCTATTAAATAAAAAGTCAGCCATGTTGATAGAAATTCAATAGTGAACAGGTACAGAACAGGTTTTGAATTACAAGTAAGTTGCATATTTCAGGAAATATTAAATTCCCCAGGGTTAATTCATGCTACTATGTACTCGGATTGATTATTTATTATTTAATTACGAATCAATATACCAACGCTATAGGCCGATGGATTTTTCGAATCGCAATACCTTTGTATATACTAAATGGAATTGAACTATTTTTGAACTGCTTAGACATTAACTTTTACAAAGTTATAGTTTGCAAGGTATTCTATAACGCTAAAATCACACTCAGCGTCTTTTACGGATATCATGACTGTATCAGGTCCAGAGACCCATGATTGCTCAGAAAGTGCGACCATCGTCTAACCAGGTTTCGGCCTTCTTTCCCACCTTAGCAAAGGAAGGTTTCGGCCTCCTTTCGCACGTTAGCAGAGGAAGTTTCTTAGGATTTTCCAAATTCCAGTATGGTTTTTCTTTCACCTATAAAGAGGACCCGCGGAAGGGTCTGGCAAGGAAAAGTGTTATAGCGTTCGGATGTGAAGAAAAAACAATACTAAGATATGGTCATTCTTTGTTCATCCAGATATTCCGGCGTAGTTTATCCTTGTCAGTGATTCAAGACGGGGGGGGGGGCATGACATGGACAGCTGTCTAGTCGTTCTGATGGGACAAAAAAGCGAGGTCCTGTGTACACACTGGCAGTTAGAATGGCATATAAGAGCAGACCTAAGTACCGCTGTTTGGGCAAAATGTCACTCATAGCACACTGTCTGGCGTATGTCCGTCTTCATTAGCCCAGAATAGGAGCAGAACAGTTTGGACGTTAAACCTCATTTCATTCTATTGTTCCGAGGGCATAAATTGCCGGGGATTTCTGTACGGATTCGACCTTGACTTTATCAAAGTTAAAACAATTAAACAGTCTAGACCAAAATAAAAAAAAAACGTAAAGTAAATTTTAATTTTCACGTTTTACCTACTAAATTTTGATTCATTGTAGAAATAATAGCCCGTAATGTTCCCATTTATCATTCATAAAATATCATTTATCATTCATAAAGTATCATTTAAAATCTAATAAAATTTATACTTTTTAAAAACAATATTTGAAGAATAAGTGTTTTGTTCTGTGAAACGATCTATAACGGTATTACACATTCATTATCGTCGTGGTGATAGTTATAGAAAGGCTAAATCTCATTGGCAATGATAATGTAAAATATAGATAATAAATAGAACTTTTATCTTAAAATTTCTTTCATTCTTATATACATGTTCTTTGTTACGTGGGCGGGGGTAAATGGCCGATTGGTTAACACGTGGGCGTTTTGTCATAAGGTCTGTCATTGAGTCAACTGGCGTGGTTTCGATTCCCCGGTTGTATGTGACAAGGACAGGATAAGAGTTTTCTCCGGGCTTTCCCGTTTCCTCCGGGCTCTCCCGTTTACTCCCACTGCTAAAGACAAAATTGAACCATATGTTAGTTTCGGTATGAACTAGTTTATGTCGAGTGGACGTTAAACCCCACCCTCTCGCGCGCGTTTATTTTTAAGTTTTAATCATATAATATCTTAAGGACAAGATTTATATTTCATCTGAAATAAGTTTAATGTTAAATATATCACTATATCAAAACAACTGTAATATCCAAATAACTGCAGTTATGCAGTATATAATAAATAAACAACTGCAGTCACACAATGGGTAAAATCTGATCAATTGCAGTTAGATAGTGTATAATAACTAAACAACTGCAGTTACATGTATATAGTGTATAATAACTAAACAACTGCAGTTGTATCGTGTATTATAACTAAACAACTGCAGTTGTATCGTGTATTATAACCAAATAACGGAATTTCTATATTGTAGACTTATAATATGTAAACAACTGAAGTTATACAATGATGATATCTAAAAAAAACTGTTGGTATTCAGCGTATATCTAAAGAAATGTAGCTAGACACGTGAGTGTACAATAGCTCAAAAACTACAGTTCCACAGTGAATAATGACTAAACAACTGCAGATCCACAGAGTATTATTACCAAACAACTGCAGTTATACAGTGTTATCGGTAGACATGATATACGTCAAGCACAATCATGCTTAGTAATGTATTAAATACTTTAAAAATATGACAATTATTAGTATATTGCCCATGGCCATACCAAACACGAGAAAATGATGAATAAATTTGCATAAGGTGGATTATAAAATCTTGTGTCTAGTTGACAGAAATAAATACCATATTATGATGTGTAAGGGAAAGTAGGAAATCTCTAAATTTACATTCACGACTTTTAAACATAAACACATAAAACAGGTGTGACAATATAAAAAAACGCCTTTTGTTGAATTTATAGATATCCTGCTATATAGTGAAATAACATAAACGTTAAAGGGTGTATTGCTCTATTTTGTGTATCCTTGAAATAGACCAAAATGGGTCTAGAAGCACAAACTGGTGTAATATGAATGTACATAGAGTGATTTATATTCAATTTTCAAAGAAAATATATTGTAATTTCTAATCAATTATGTCTGGAGAAATAGTCGTCTACGTCTGCTTAGTGCATTCTGCTTAGTGCATTTTTTATAATTATTATTTTGTCGTTTGAGAATCAGCCATTACTAATAACCTTCGTGTTGTCTTGTACGATGTGTTTTTCGTTGTTCATTACAAATGGTGTCCGAAAACTATACAGAACACGTGTCTCCGATACCACTTCGGTGGAAGCGGGCGTTCAATTGAAGCTATTTCACAAACATACAGTACACCGGTCGTGTACTGACTTTAAAATGCACTTTACGTTGTGTCTTAAATATTAAATATTGGGATAGAATATTGATAGAAATGGACCGATAATAAAATCTAATTCGTTTTTCTGATTTCGAATATTATGGGGAATATTGAGTTTAGCTCCTTTAACTTAAATGAAATGAAATGAAAGGGTGTATAACATCCATCTTTTAAGAAGACAGGCATGCCTCATGCACTTTACTGTGAGGGGAATTTTGGTCGGAAAGGGCGCTACGGCCTACTCCTATTTCGTATTCTAAATTACACGGAACCTCTGTTTTTTCTTTCGTCCCATCCGAAAGTTGTTTTGCCATCCAGGAGATCCACGCTGCACCAACGCTAAGGGGAAGTCATCCCAGAAAATCTCGATGAACTTTCTCGGCAAACGTCGAGAGAGAACACGAGCCCTCCGGGTTAGTGAGTCGGCGCCTTACTGAGTAACATGAATGAACACGTCCTTGGTTTAAAAAATAAATACAAATTTGAATTTAACATAAATACAAAAAAAAAAGCGCAGGTGTTATAATGGTCTTCAAGACATGTTGACAATCTTCCGCCTCTAGCATCTCTACGTCACATCATCGTCATCAACACCAGATTGTCACAGATCGTATTACAACTTTAAACCTTAAACTACAATCAGCCATTGTTCCTTTATTATAGATAACTTAACACAGACAATAATAACGTTAGCTTTAATAACTCAACACTGTATCAACTAATTAATTGACGTAATAAGCATTCCATACACAATTTGTGGTCTATATTTAGATATAAACTTATCTGGTTACTTCCCTTGAGGGCGCCAAATGACACGTGCAGTTTTCCCGTTCGCGAGCGACTATTTTGATACGCAGCTAATGGATGTTAATCGTCCAATAATCTGAGTGACAGTAATGACTACCTGTCAGTCTAAATTCAATTTAAACAATGCACCGTTTAAAATGATCGTCTTAAATTTAATGCCGTTTAAAACCGTGTCTAATTCTGTGATACTGTGCCTCTTGTTTGTCCGTCTGTCTTCTATTTCTACCTCTTTTTCTGGAGCTCACCAAGGACGGATCGATCTAGTCGACACAATTAATTTGACTGAAATTTTACTTAATAAATTTATAAGTATTAAGATTCAATTCCAACAATCATTATGCAGTCTACGAAATAGCTCAATGAATTGTTTCAAAAGGTTTGGCCAAAGGTCACGAGATGTAAACATGGCTATCGCTAATCCTAGGCGCGGATCCAGTGGGGGGCGCACCCGGCGCACGCCGCCTCTATTTTTTGAGGTGTCGAACAATGTTTAGCTCCATATATTCTCGCGAGAAAGGAGAAGGAAAATAGTTTAGGTTGGAAATCGTAATTTACAGTACTAGTACGAAATTAGTCCTTGTGGGCATTTTTTACTCTCAAAAATCACGGTTCCGGGCTTCGCACTCCCAAGCTAATGCAGCACGCCCCCTCTTTCTGAAAATCCTGGATCCGCCCCTGAATCTCAACCCCAACCCTGGACCTAGCCCTAACCAACAATCACGCCAAAAAATAACGTGTCCTAACCTTGTTGTTCGGGCGGTACGAAAACGTTGATGTGCTAGCAAGAGTACCCTTTAAAGTTGGAATTCGATACTGAGTGAGCGAAACGTCATTGCCAGAGCAAAATTATCCTTTACAGCACACTGTGTGGTTATTATACCAGTCTTCGTTGTACCAGTAGGAGAAGAAAGTTGGGTCTTTAAACCCCAATTCATTTCACCCTATTTATTTCAGCTCTAAGTGCTGGGATATCTTAGCTGTAGGTCTAAATAGTTGACAAGTCTCGTGTAAAACAAGAAAGCGATAAAATTCAGTTAGAAATTAAAACCGACTACATTACAAAAGATTAAAAATCTCAACAATTTCTAGTTTTGAAGTGAACAGTGTTTATGTGACTTTATGGCCGTTTAAGCCTTTTAATCGCCGTTTCGGACAGACAAGTCCTTCGTGATAGAAATAAAATGGGGACAATGAAAACCAGAAGGGGTATAAAGAGAAAATGGGGTTTAACGTCACCTCGACACAAACTAGGTCATTTCGGGACTAGTGGTATAAGGTGCTATATAGAGATTTAAATGGAACGGGGTTTAATGTCTCGTCAAGACAATATTCCACCAGAGTGCCCCGAGTTTGAATTCCGCTGTGGGTGAAAAACAACCTTCTGGAATTTCAAGCCTGATTCTCTCCTGTCACGGGTGGCGTGGCTATGGGACTGAAAAGGAAATGTGACAAGTCGGTCGGGAAGTACAAAGATCCGAGGAACAACCCGTGTAGACATGGACGTGAACGTAAAAGATCCCCTTGCTGTTTTAAATACTTATCCAACATAAAATAAGATGGTAAACTCGGATACTACTTTCAGAGAATTTTAGATTTCAGATCTAAAGAAAGACCTGCAATAGGCAGCTTTAGCTTTTGCATATTGTATGTTTAAATAGGCTGTAATAATTCTGTGTTCGCCCATTATTTTCTTCTTTTTTTTTAAAAAAAAAAATATGGTTTCATTCATAGATTCAATGTGGTGACCTCCCGTTTTAAAGCTGATATTATTATAATCGCCTTTATTCTCCTAAATTTAAAACTTTGCCCTGTCATTTTATTCCATGAAAGGTAATCTACGATAGCCATCAGCTATTATAATTTCTGTATTCAAGTTTGAAAAATTCACAATAGTATATGAAGTCGGTTTATTGTACATGTCATTACAAGCGTGAAACTAGTTGAAAATAGACGTGAAAAGATTTGATGATGTTATATTAGATAATAATTACACTGTAGTAAATCTTTATAAATAATTATATATCATAACATATGATTATTGTATTACTAGTAAATCTTTTTATATCCTGTAATTATCTGAGTTTGACGCCATTTTCCAAGATGAATCGACGAGAATAAAATAAAAGATCTCAGAACAAAAAAAAAACAAACAAATGTTGATGCAACATTAAAGATACATTATGTATGATTTAGATAAAGAAATGATCCTTTTTGCTTTAAAAGCTCAAAATAGATATTGTAAAATGAATTTATTGAACATTTCATTCAAATTACTTCATTCTGAGCGATGTTATCACTGTTTGTAGTTTTGACAAGATGTGTGCATTGGTTGTTTATTATCGTAACCATTTTTAAATTAAATCATAAAATGGCCGAACCATTCTAATCTACTTAAAATTGGGACCATCCAATGGCATCGAGAGTTGATTATGATCTTGTCGTGTTAATAAAATAACATTTCAAGTCTAAAGAAAAACCTACAATAGGCATATTTAGCTCTTGAATAATTACTCTTTAAGTAAGGGATTTTAAGTCGGCAGAAGTAACGGATTTTTTCAAGAACGCGATCTAGAATCAATTAGCAATATCAAGGGGCCCTATTTCCTCCCAGCACTTCCTGTTTGATTGTAATACCATTGCGATGTATGTGAATATATATATGTATTAATGGTTTTAACGACTATGATTTTTACAGATGTTAAATCTCTTACGACCAATCCGATCGTTTGATGTCAAAATTATAGCTCTCCAGTTGACGGGCAATAAAAATAATATTGCTCTGGCGAGATGCACAAGCGTGAAATATTGTTGATAACGGCACAGTACAGAATCTAAAAGGTGTTGATATAACCGACCGCTTTCTGACAAACATCTTTCATTATATATATATATGTACATGTAGATATAAATATTTCCTCTGGTCGTCAAACAGATTTATCGGCATGGTGATAGCCGACTTAAGGCCACGTCAACTCCACCGGGGTTATTCATTTCTAATGGTGGTTTTCATCCACAGAGGTCTCGACCACATAGGTTACGCCAACAGGATAAGTGGATGTTAACGGGTTTAAGTTACAGGATACCGTTTGAGTTAGGGTTACAAAATCTGGGTGGGCGATAGGTCGTACATTCCAAAATTTATTCGGGCATCCAACAAATTAAGAATTTGATTTTTCGAACGTTGTATTTGAGAAAAGTAGTGCAAGGATTCAATAAGTTTTTAAATGGCTATAGTAATACACAATTAAATTGAATATATTAAACATTGAATATAAATTACATGATATCATAATACACATTTTATATAATATAACAAGTCAGTTATTGTTTCATGTATATATCACACATTGCATATACGTATAACATTATACATATTATCTTGCATATTGTATATAAATATATATTGTACATTATAGTAAAGTTTGTTTATAATATTATAATATACAATGTATATAAAAATCACGTTGAACACATTCTAATACATAATGTGATATTTATATACACTATGTATTATAATGTATATATTGTATAATAATAGAATACATATTGTATTACATTGTAAGTCCGTAATTGTTCCATGTATATTAAAATTCATATTGCATATTATATATTATAGCAAATTGTATCATGAATATATTATAATTCATACGGCATATATATTATAGTAAATTCAGTAATTGTATCCTGTATATATCATAATAAATATTGTATATATTATAGTCAGTAATTGTATCCTATATATATTGTATTTTAATATATATATTTATATATTATAATACATTCTGTGTATATATTGTTTAATGTCAGTAATTGTATCCTATATTATAATTCAATTGTATATATTATAATATTGTTTAAGGTAAGTAATTGTATCCTATATTATAATACATGTTGTATATTATATTATTGTTTAAGGTAAGTAATTGTAATACATATTGTATATATTATAATATTGTTTAGTCAGTAAAATATGATTTAATCTACGACATCCTCTTTAACTCCATCACTTCATCTCCGTCATCATCAATCTATCATCCTCGCATCATCTCGCCTGTATTAACTACATTATTCATCCTACCTGTAAGCCTACCTGACGTATCCGCGGTAACATCAAAGAAAGGTCGTGGACGGTACCTTGTCACTAGGTACACGCTACACGTATTAATATAAACACACGACAAGGTATTTAACACCTCATTTACATAATCTTCTTTCACCCTTGGTTTTTTTTTTCTCTAAGACAATATCTGCTTGCTAACTGACATCATTTCGCAGTAAAATTAAAGACAATGGTTGTTTGCTAACATATATTTGTAGTAATATTAAAGACAGTAGACATGCTGGCTAACATACATTTGCAATGATATTAAATACAACATGTGCTTGCTAACTTATTTTTACAATCATATTAAAGACAATAATATTGCAGTAAATGGGATGAAGTTACAACAGCGCACAATTCTATAATAGTATATACATTTTGTTACCTATTTTACGAAAAACATGACAGCAAGAAATGTTTCATTTTATTTTATTTTATTTTATTTATGTATTTATTCTTAATTTCATTATTTTATGATTAAATTAAATTTGTTTACTCGTCGATAATTCCACCATGAGAAGGACATAGTGTTTTTCTAGGGAATGGAATCAAACTGTGCACAGAAATTATAGGTGTTATTGAGTATATCTACACCAAAAATAGTAATACCAAAAATAGTGCCCTTCGATTTCAGTAAAATGATGAAATGTTCTGTGCTTCTGAAATTTTGAAGCCTGTTTCCTCCGAATCGACTTTTGTAGTGGACACAGGGCACTCTAGTTCTCGGGGACGAAATATATCCAGTTTTTGATGAAAAATATTAAAACTATTTTTAAGCACAGAAGACATCACTATACAACATCTGAATTCTCAATCAGGAGTTTTAGTAACTTCTTGCTTTTTTTTAGATCACATGAAAGTTAATGTCGACAATTTTTCGTGTATTTTGTATTTATTCATATTTCAATAAATGACAGACCGGACAGAAGATGGACACGAAATGAACAAAACAACGTCATAAATATCCAACCCGTCAACGCGCCTAACAATCTCACCTATGTCGGTTGAGGTGTTACATCCCTTTGATGTCCGTAAACAAGGTATTAATTTATATAAATGCTTATAATGTATAATCATATTTCACTCTAACTAGATCCACTTGTCTTTCGTTTTGTTTCTTTTCACTAGGATATGTCAATCATAAACTTGCATACAACCCGTACAAAGAAAATGGCGAGCCTTTAATCTTCCCTTTGTTTCCGATTATTAGAGTAATTTATTTAGCCTAGTTCGGTGATATTTATGTACTTGAATTTCCGTTCCTGAATTCACAAAATTCTTTACAAGTTCGTAACTACTTGTGCAAATTAGACTTTCGGACAAGAATCAAAAATAAAATGAAATAGAGTTTAACGTCGTACTTTGCTGCATCAACGTTTCCAATGAAGACGGGTATACACTGAAAAAGTCGTTAGGATGTGACACAAAAAAAAGAGGTCCCGTAAACCGTAAACATATCAAAGTAAACGTAAAAGAACCTTTGACATTTGGAATTCGCAATAACAGACGATCCGGGCAAAATTTTCCTCACTGCACATTGACGTCTACCCGTCTTCGTTAGCCCCAAAACGTAAGGCATTAATCCCATTTTTATCTTTACATTTGCATCACACGATTGCCCGCTGCACGAAGACTGTTTACAAGTTGAGTCTTAAAAGTGTTTAACGGGCATGTTTACAATAAATGGTTGTGGTAGCATGTCGTCTGTTTAACCATGGACTGACAGCCAGTCTGTCAAACTCAGGAGGAATCTGTACCCAATCGGCCCCTACCAGATGTTTGCTTCCAGATTTCTGGGACATTTTTAACATTTTGTATTTCCACCTCGCACGAGTACAATCCGGTTGTAACTGATGAAGTCAGAGAGATAACATTACTAACAGTCAGCCATATTTATTTACTAAACTATGAAAAATGGAAAATGACAACTTCGTTAGGGTTCAGTAAAAATCTGGACTCGTGGAAGCGAGAAACCTAACAGTAGTGAAATACCCGTGTCGATTGTGGGTTGTTCGAGTCGGCTACTTTAATAGAGTAAATAAACTAGAGGGAGAAGTTTGGAATCGTTGGAGTTCGAAATGGGTTTATATCTTCAGATAAATAAACAAACACGTACCTATACGACAGAGTCAAATTATTAGATACAATTGTTGGCTATGTGAAATATCGAACGTTCTTGAAAATAAACACATTCTACCTCAAGCACAACTTAATTTATTGTTGTTATGTGTTAGAAAGCAAGATGACAAAAGTCGTTAGCTATTCAAGCTTCCCAAATGAATGGGAGGTGGTATCAAATGTTCATGAAAAAATGGCAAAATATTTTATTGAATATTACGATATTAAATTCCAACCAAACGGTTTAAGCTATGTGAATTACCCAATTTGAGTAAAAAACGAATCCTATTTCGCTTCCTTATTTATAGTTAAGAGCACGCCAATGTGTAAACGGGACCTCGGCATTTCATCCCTTGATAGGCCCTCCGTCCTACCGAAATATTATCAGGTCGGCACTGGGAGTCCCCAACCCCCTTTCTAACAATCATGAACACATAAATATATTATAGTCATGTCCAGTTATAATAGTTTAATTCCCCAGTCAAAACGATCCCGGGTGGTAAAGGAAATCTGGCAGTTGTTTACAACTAAACGCTAACAGCAACCAAATGTTTCCACTTATCAACAACCAATACATAGCGACAACTCATCTTAAAAGACAAAAAGAGGAGTTAATTAGCGCGCACTAATTTGTCATCGTTGATTGGATATCAAAGTCGATCCATCAAACACGTTCAACCTTTAAGCATGTTTTCTTTTCCGAGTCAAATAAACGGAACGAAATAACTCCGCCATTGATTAATTTTCGCTCAGTCGACGTCTGATGAGTTTCCAATATGGCCGTCAGACAAATAGCGCGTTTAAATTACCTTCACTTAAAAAGAGTTCTAATTACCGGGCATTATCTCCTTGATTAATTTTGACAGTTGTTGACCGGTGATCAAGGTAAATAAAGAACGAGTTACTTCCCCCGGATCAGCAATGAGCTTTTGTTAAATATCTGAGGTTGTGATTAGCATCGGTTCAAGTATCGCGGACTAATACTCCCAACCAGATTGAATATCATTAACCGGATTTACTTGTCGTTTCGTTTCTTATCAAAGTTATATTTTGTAATTGACCATATCAACATGGCGAATGTAGTTGTCAGTCATTGTTTAAAAACACAGCCACATGCCTTTTTCTATTCTCAACGGATTTTTGTGTCGCTTCGTTTGATATTCTATATTTCATTTTCTCGCCATACGAAGAAGGACGAACATGTGCGTCAATCATGCTTTCAAAATGTATTTTCATTTTTGAGAAGAGATTTGCTTGTCTTTCGGGAAGGTGTTTTGATGATTTCAAGTAGCCTTTGTTCAGGATCTGATCCGTGGCTACAAATGTCTATAATACTAAAAAAAACCGCAACAACTGTTATCGTTTTGTTTGGATTAGCTGGCTACCAAAATCATGCTACATTCTGCACAAAGAGATCTGTCTAGCGTAATAAATGGTCACACTATTGTATAATGCGTGTGTACTCCATTTCACGTGTCATAATTCAATTTTATTACATATACAAATGGAATCAGAATAAATTAAATACTCAACAAAATTCGCAAAATATACTAAGTGTTTTTGACTAAAATCGTCGATTTAGAACTTAAAATGTCGGCCAACTAGCTTAGTGTCTGTTCTGAAGCGGGGCTAACTGTTGACAGACAAACCAAGTTTAATATGGTAACGCTATAGCGATATGTGCAAGATTGAATATAATGAGCCTAAGTAGTTAGAATTTCTTAATTGTTAGAATTTAAAAATTACGTGTAATATGAATATGCAAAAAATAATATGAATATTCAACAATCGATATGATTAAAGCTAACAAATAACAAGAAATTAAGCTGGCTTTTATCTCAGGTTTATTTTATAAAGTGCTGACCCTGTAGAGATAAATCAGACCGCGCAATCAATTTATATTTTTTTCTAGAAAAAGAAATTATAAAGATTATTTACTCGACAACCAATCAAAAATTAATTTTATACAAATACAAAGGTTTTTTTTTCGTATTAAATTTAATCCGTCTACAGTAGCCAGGTTTATTCGGGGAAGCGGAACGTGAAACCTATTTCATTTCTTCTCTTTTTATCCATTTCATTAAATAAAGCTGGTCGTTATAACCGTAACAGAACCCTTGACAGTTGCAATTTGATGCTATCCAACCTCGTGGGTTTTCTCCGGGTCTTCCGGTTTCCCCACAGACTTTTAAAGTCCCCTACGCGCAAGCGAATTATTGCAATAAGGTGGAATCATGTGTTAGTCCCGAAATGACCTAGTTTATGTCAAGTGGACGTTAAACCCCACCCTCTCACTCTCTCTCTCTCACTGTAATTCGTTGACGATTAAGCGAACATATCGCTGACTGGGCAAAATTCACTCATAGCGCATTGTATGGCGTATGCTTGTCATTATTATCCCAGTTGGTTCAGAAATGCAGGACGTTAAACCCAATTTAATTTTATCGCATTTCGATGTCGCAGGAGTTCATCTGTTATATAAACTCATTAATGTTTTTGTCTACATCAATATATAAATAATCATGCAGGTGAAAACGTGTGTTTGATGTTACACAAATTGATAATTTAGTTTCAGGTAAAAAAAAATTAATAATAATTAAAATATCATTACACATAGTTTATTGATTAGGTGAAACAAGCCTTTATTTAATTTTCAGATTAACTTTCAACAAAAATATAAATAGATAAACATTTCAACATTTAATAATGGTGTAAAACGAGGCAATAATCAATTATAAGAAATGAAATGAAATGGGGTTTAACGTCCTACTTTTCTGCATAAATCAAGGAAAAGAAGAGGGGCGTACACTATGCAGCTTGTGTAGAATTTTGCACGAAGTCGATTTCTAACTTTTACTTGTACACTTACTTTAAGTTCACCGAATTCCAACGGCCGCGGGTTATTTGTCGTGTACACCAACGGGCCTTGGTTTTCGTACCATCTGCACGAATACACTTTGTTCCTTGTCAGACGCTCAAGGTGGGGAAACCACGCTGGAAAATTATGCAAGGCAGCGCTTCACGCATAAAGATGCTTCTCATAAAATTATGAGAAGATTCGTGAATAAAATTACAAGTGATCTATAATAGAGCGAGAGAGAGAGAAATGGAGTTTAACGTCCACTCAACACAAACTAGATCATTTCGGGACTAACATATGGTTTAATTTTATTTCAATAATTCGCTTGCGCGTAGGGTCTTTAGCAGTGGGAGTAAACCGGAGTGCCCGGAGGAAACCCACGAGGTTGAGAAGGCGCCCCTATCTCCATGCCACATACGCTGACACCAGGGCTCAAAACCACAGCCGCAAGCCAGAGGTGACCGGCCAGCTAGAGGTTGAAGCGCGGCACTCTAAACCACTAGGCCATCCCAACCCCCCTTATAATAGAGCAAACACGTCAATAGTAAAATGTAATATGGCAAGATTTAATTATTTATATTAAACCTAGAAACCCGACGAGGTGAATCACCACCTACAAGAAATTAAATTTGTTTTAATGTCTTACGTTTCTCAGCCGACTGGGTTAATGAAAACGGGCCACTTATAAAGAAGATTTCTAAATTAAAATGAGAGGTGAAGTGGGAACAGATTTTGACGGTAAAAATTATCTCAAAAGTAATGGGAGAAAATAAATATTTATTAGAAATTGAACATCCATGACCGGTTGGATTGGATATAAATGAATTATGATAAAATACAAAATTAAGAAGGGGAGAGGAGTCCTATTTAGTTGGGATGTTAATTTAGAAAATCGTCTAAAGCTAATAGAAAATCTGTGCAGGCTTTAAAAAAAAATGCTAAGTTGTTGTAAGTAGCAGTAAATGAGT
Organism: Patella caerulea; assembly: GCA_036850965.1. NCBI lineage: Eukaryota > Metazoa > Mollusca > Gastropoda > Patellidae > Patella > Patella caerulea. Next base: position 61,695,390 of record JAZGQO010000011.1, on the reverse strand, counting down.
ATTGGCTGATAATTAATGTTTTGAGAAAAAGTTGATGAAGCGAATCAACAAGCTGTCTATTCATTAGGTAGATATGGTAAGTAATAAGTGGGATATATACACTGTGGTACATAATGAAAACCGTGGTATATAAACCGTGGTATAAGTAGGTATATTAATAAGTATGTAATTAAGGTATATATACATGAAGTAGAAAGATGATATATTTAATTATCGGAATCAAAGACGAGAAATTTTCTGTATTAATTACAAACGGTAAAAACACTAATGAGTTAATAAGAAAATTTTGTACTCATGTCTGGTCGATATTTTGCACACTAACACATGCCTTTTTTATTTATCTATTTATACATTAAATTTTTGTAAAATAATTCATTCAAAACAATAAAGTAATCTCTGTAAACTACCGTAGCTGGGAGGGGATTTCCCCACCCCTCCGACTAATGGAGACGGGCAGACGCCCTTCATTACGCAGTACCTCCGTGGTTTCGTCCTACCCGAAGAACTAGACGTGCATCACTGATAAGAGGATATTGGGACGGAATATACCGATGCACGCTCTCGGCAAACATCGGGATCGATCCAGGTACGTGGTGGTTAGTGGATAAACGTCCTATATTCACCGAGCCACCCTGGTTCCAACCCCCAGTAGTGTATGAACTGTATATTAATAAGATAGTAATTAGCTGAAGAGCAGTGATGATGGTTCTACTTACAAAATCTAACACGAGATAAGTTTACTTTATTGATAGAAAGCTAAAACCAACTCCACCGCCATCTTGTCAGTGGTAAACTTGGAAGTGAATAGATGTGTAATTTTCCGCCACACTGATAATGGTTTTAACATAAACGTAGTACCTAGAGCCTTAAAGTAACAAGTCAGAGAGAGAGAGAGAGAGAGAGAGAGAGAGAGATCCTTTAACATAAACGTTGTACATAGAGCCTTAAAGTAACAAGTCAGAGAGAGACAGAGAGGAGGAGGGGGGGGTATACGTGTACCCATGAGGTTTAACGTCCACTTGACACAAATTATTAGGTCTCATTTCGGGGCTAAAATATGATATGGATTAATTTCATTTCAACTATTCGCTTGCGCGTAGGGGTCTTTAGCAGTGGGAGGAAACCGGAGTACCCGGAGAAAACCCACGAGGTTGGACAGGCGACCCTAATCCTTGCCACGTACAACCGGGGATTCTAAACCACGCCAGTTGACTCAATGGCAGAGCAGGCGAGTGGTACACGTACAAGCAATAGAGTATTTTAAAATGTTGAAATCTAAGGATGGATCTTTACCGTGCGTCACGTGATCCCGTGTAGAATACAACCCGGTGTTATAAAAAAAATACCACAGTCTGTTAAGCACTCACTTTTACCATTAATTTTTCTACTAAAACTAAAAACTATTTTCCTTTTTGAAAAAAATATCCCATTTCACTAATTACAACTTTTAACGCAAGACTCCTGTCGACTTCATTCTTAAGAACACAACTAAACGATATGAACCTCCTGACCTAACGAAAAAAAATCACTTTTCAACAAATCAGCTTTATTTCATAACTCGACAGAACTCATTAACACTATTTTTTCTTGGGAATAGATACAGCAAGGATGAAGGAACAGAAAATATGACCTGTTCGTGTTGTTGATATCGCATGGAATAAATTATTTATTATTTTTAATGAGTTTGTATTATTAGCATTTGAAAATTTCTTTTTCTGTATATCGTCATCCTCTATATTTTTTACATTGACCCCCCGCCCCTCCTTCTACCAAAACAAAAAAAAAATAAATAAATACACACCCAATAAACAAAACAACAAAAACAGAAAGACAAAACAAAAGACTTTTCTAATAGATAAAATCTTTTTTTCATTTATTTATTCCTTTTAAAATATAATGAAGAAAAGATAAATAGTCATTTGTCTTAATACAGAAATTTTTGTCAGCCATAATTACATCCTAACCATCATCGTTTTAAGTTAAGTTATATCTTTTTCTGTTCCTTGTCGGTTTCTATATGAATTACGACATAACTCCATTGTCACTTAATTTCATAAACTTTTCTGTTGAGCCGTAATACATAATCTCCGATCTGATTAGCCTGTTAAATGTGAATTTATGTTTTGAAACTCGTGTCTTTTTTCTTGTTAAAACCCATAAAAATTTACATAAATCAAATAATTAATTCCTTTTACTCTGTGAAATGTTAATTTAGGCTGTCTTCGCGGATTTTGAATTTTTAAACGCTTTGGGTGTATAAATCATTCGGTTAATTCTAATATTTTGCCTGTTAGGATATGAAATATGTTTGCAAATCGGCAATCTACGAGATTTTTGTACTCAGAATAACAACCTCGTTAATAAGTGTTCGGTCTCTTATCGCTTTCTGGAAAATGAAAAATAAATTTTCAAATGAAGTCGTCTTTGTAGCTCATCAAGATTCCTGGGATTGAAAGTAAAAATGCGAGGAATTCTGAATGTTGTTGTGTTTGAAGTGAGTTATATTATAGAATATGACAGCATGGAATGACAGTCGACTGCCACTCGGTACAACCTCGTCTAATATACCACATGTGGTAGACTCCTGGTATATGTCCATTTAAAGAACTTCTCTTACTCAGAATTTCCAAACAAATAAAATATAATTTCCAGTTTCAATTATCTTCACAAAAATTAAGGCCTATAATAAGATAATCTGTAACGTTGGTTGCATAAATAAAAATCCGAAAATCAAGTTATTATATTTCAAAATGTATGCATTATATCGCAGAAACTATTCACTGCATCATTGGTGCGGAAAGTAAGGCGAAAGTAAAACGTTGGGCCTTATTTCATGCATTATATCGCAGAAACTATTCACTGCATCATTGGTGCGGAAAGTAAGGCGAAAGTAAAACGTTGGGCCTTATTTCATGTCAAAACATTTATTTCTCTTCAAATCGATAATGGCGCACACCATATACACGTCCGTTACATGTTAACTATGAGTCTAGAACCAAAGAACCATCAACTCGACGTCTGCTCACCAACATACCAACATCTTAAATCTCAGGTTGCCACCGAAGGTTGAAATCTTTTGAACTTTTATAATTAAACGCCATTTTCTTCCATCCGTGTCATCACAGACAAGGTTATAATCACATCAAGAATGTGGAATTTATTTCAGAAATACGGTACACCTCGCTTTCTCTCTCTTTCTTTGGTCAATATGATCAGTAGAATACTCAAAACAAGTAATTTCTGGAGCCACCAAATTCAGTATTAATAGAAATTACACAATCATAAGATACTTAAACAGTACATGAAAATTGTATGGAATTTCACCAGCAATTTCCTTATTTCTTCTGAAAAAACTTATTATCTAATTCCAAACGTTCTTGGTACTTAAATTTTCAAATGTTCGAATTCAAACATCTTCCGCTATTTATTTATCAATGCCCCGGAGAACACGGGCCTGTTTCACGAAATTTTAACTAACATAAAATCTCAATTTTAGTAATTTGATTGGATAATATTGGATTCATTTTAGTACTTAGCCAATCACAATTGAAGTTCATGTATCCTTCGTTTGTCTCATTTATATTTCTATTAATGGTTAATCTTCTAAAAAAAACACCACAATGAAGACATTTTACATTTATTGGTGTAAAAAGAATGAAAACTCATGAATAGAATCGATATGTTCATTTATCAAAAAAATAAACTCGTTTCATTTTGTTATTGGTTTATTTCCTTGTGCGTTTATCCTGTAGCCGCAATTTAAGAAAGGGTAAGATAAAGTATGTGAATACCCACAACAAGAAGTGATATCGGGCACTCAGCATTTACATATTTTGAACCCATTTGTCAGCAATTGAGGACATGGACAAAAGACCATTTTGAATTTGCAAAATATTTTCTTAGAGATGTGAAATAACAGTCATGTTAGTGTAAATTATTTCTGAAAATGTGAAATAATCTTTATGTAAATACAAAATAATTTCTAGGAAATGTGATGTAACGGTTATTTTCTTGTCAAATAGTTTTTCTAAGTGTGAAATAACGGTTAAGCTAGTCTAAAATACTATTTACTAAATGTGAAATATCGAATAAGTTTTTCTACATGTGAAATCGAATAATTGTGAAATATCGAATAAGTTTTTCTAAATGTGAAATATCGGTAAATGTCAGTGTAAACTATTTTCAAGTAAATGTGAAATAACGGTTATGTATAATGTACAGATATTTAATGAAGTGACTATTATATTACCATGGTGATTAATGTCAATATCATAAACATGTGAATATCATAATATGTTTATTTAGCTTTTATCGTGATTATATCACCATAATAACGCCCATTTAATAATCTATAAACAAACTCGTACACCGTTATTCCCTTTAATCTACAGATATTCACAGACAAGCTACAGGATGATTAAAACAGCTGATCATTAACTCCTAGTTTCAAAACATAAATTATTCATAAGAATATCTTTCTAACATCTGATTACGACTTCATATTTTCTAAACGAACACGAACTTAGAATTTCAAAAAGCAATTTACATGAAAATCTTTAAAACATGTGAACAGGGGAATCATAATTTTCAAAGTAAAACACGTGTTTTAAAAATTATCTCATCTTCATAAATTATGACTTGCTATTTAGACGTCATTTATGTGACGCAATAACAAGCGCGAGAGAAGGAGATTTAAGGCCTGGTTACACTGTAGAATTTCAAAAAGCTGGGTTTTTTGGTAATTATATAAGGCCTGCTCGACCTATGCGATTTTGATCACGGAGCAAAGGAAACTGAGATTAAGGGCAGGTTACATCATGGGATTTTTCATAAACAATTAAGATGTCGAAATAAAAATTAAACCCAGTTCCCAACACACAATTTTTATCTTTGACAAATTTATTCACTACTTAAATCATACATTTGACACATCGATTATTCTTAAATAATCTTTTCTAAATACGCAGAAACAAATCTCAAAGTCGGGGACGAAATATCGTACCCTGTGCACAGAACTTAATGCTCACGTTTCTAAGAGATCTAAAGTAGAGACGGAAAATACATCATGTTCTAATTTACAACAGATGAATTCATTACATCTACACTTCTATTATAAAACATTCTTTGAGAAAAAACATGGTCGTAATAGATCAACGCTTTTTCTGCCTCGTTTTCGATTAAGTACACGCGAGATTTTAAGAGAATGTAAGAGAATGTAGATTACGAGACGGGGTGATTAGTTTTCAAGCTGATCCCCGGCAAGTTTTTAGACAACCTTTCATCAATAAAGTGTAGAAAGGAACCGAAGATTTCGACTATGTTTTGCTAGTCAGTTGAGAATAGTTGTGTAACAATATCCCACTCCATCAAAGAGTTGTTACAAAGTCTGTCCTGATTATAACATTAGAAGACGGCATTCCAGGAGATTTTAGAAAATTAATTTAGCGTATCCCCACTTTATCAGCTGGTGTTTCACGAGGGGTTATTCTTGTCAGTGAGTACAAGTTGGGTGTAAATTATTTACTTGGATTCGCACCAGTCTTCTCTAAACATATACCATGTACAAGCAGTTGTGAAAGAGAAATTATTAGCTTAAAGCGATACGTCATAACACCAGAATAAGTGATTTGCGTATATTCGTAAAGTACTGGGTTTAAACAGGCCAAATTATACCAACTTAAAACAAGGTTTGATTTTCGCTGGAATTCTGTTACCGAACCATAACACATGAAAATCATGTTGCTGGAAACTGTCGGAACAGAACCTTTCACTTTCTAAGAGATCATAATGGTGTAATATGTTTTGTAGGCTTCAACAATATCAAAGAAAATTGGTTCCTGAAATATACCAACGAATATTCATGCACTTAGCGTTAATTTTTTGACGAAAGTTAGTTAGTTGTGATTTGTTCACGCAGTTAATGATTATTTTCTAATGTTCCCGTATTTTTTGTTAATATAGGCCTACTTACGCGTTCTTATGGACCCCATGCCTTAAATACAATGTGTAAACATCATCAAAGAAGTGATAACTGCTGATTTGCATGAAGAACAAAATCCAGCGAGGTTCACAAAAACTCAACAGGTATATCGTTTTTCGTAGGGGGCACTAAAAGTCAACTCATGCAGCAAAGCGAGCCATTGCATCCCCTTCACTTTACCCCTATCAATAGTGGATTTGATGCCCTTTGTAGCCTAAATTAATATTACCTTCTTACAATCGTAATTTTATTTGATTCGTAATCAACGTGGAAATAAAATCATTAACGAAAAACTAATGTTTTTACTCTGCGACCCCTGCCGTAATACGTCACCAAATCATTCAACAATCACCGCGCTGCCAAATAGGATGTGACGTAATAACTGTCATGGCGTTATGTGGTTGTAATTTGTTAATTAGTGTTTGGCAAGCCGGTTGATGGATGAGATTGATATGTTAATGTGGACCCAACACGAGTTAAAATTGGCGTTAAATTACTTAATAGTTTTATTGTTGCAATATAAAGTAAAATCTTCACCCAGGAATTTAAGCGTTCTACATCAATGAAATAAAAGCAGGCGTGGAATTCAAGACGAGGCCACCAGTCGTCTGCCCAATACAACCAAGTCTTAAATGTCGTTTCTATCTGAGCTAATCTTTGTTTGTATTTTTCCTGTTCACTACAAAGACAACGACCTAGGATCGTTGATTGAACGTGGATTATACATTATACACGAGCTATACCTGCCTATTGCAGGTCTTTCTTTAATGTTATCTAAATCATTAAGTTAACATTAATGAACTTACCAAGACCATAATCAATTCTTGATACCATCGGATGCATGCGATGTTAAGTGGATATGAATAGACTTTGTGGCACCAATAGTAATGACGATCGGGGCTAGCCAAAAATTGAATCGCTAATAATAATATTTAGGTTCAGAGTGAAGCACTATGACTAAAATTTTAGCATATCCTTTTGTCATTATCTGTTTTTAACTATTATAGCAAGAACTGCCAGCTCTCTATCTATTCTTACCTAATGCCCCTTTGAGACAATTAGAATTCGATGAAGAGTTGAACTTAGAGAGAGAGAGAGAAATGGGGTTTAACGTCCACTCAACACAAACTAGGTCATTTCGGGACTAACATATGGTTTTAATTTTATTTCAATAATTCGCCTGCGCGTAGGGGTCTTTAGTAGTGGGAGGAAACCGGAGTGCCCGGAGGAAACCCACGAGGTTGAGAAGGAGCCCCTATCTCCATGTCACATACGTTCACACCAGGGCTCGAAACCACAGCCGCAAGCCAGAGGTGACCGGCCAGCTAGAGGTCGAAGCGCGGCACTCTAGACCACTAGGCCGTCCCAACCCCCCGTTGAACTTAGAATGGAACGCCGCTGTTGCTTATATCAAACCATATGGCATAGGCCTATGTGCGCATAGAAAGGATTATTCGAGCTTCTATATTTCTGTTATATTTAGAGATTTTGATTTGGGTATTTGCTAACATCGGTCGATAGGCCCACCAGTAACAGTACTAACTGACATAAATATAGACCCCACGAAACGTCAAAAGGTTAATTTATTAATCTATTTAGACTATTTGCAAAAAGGATTTTCCGACCAACCGTCTCTATTTTGTGGAGAAACTAACCGTAACCAGAGGTATTGACCTAATGAATTTCGGCTATTTGAAAAATCTCAATTAAAGATACTCGTATTATTAATTATCTGATCTAATTAAGATGACGAATTGAATTCTGGTCTAATTACAGGTAGACTTCTAACATGCCGACATGATGATTAAAATATCATAAATAGACTATATATCAATATACATACAGGTAAAATTACTCAATCAGTCAAATAAACCAGAACCAGAATATCAGTGGGGAGGGAGCGGGGGATGGGGGTATATTGAAAATGGATGGGAAGGGGGGTAAATATATTGTACATTAATAATAGAATACAATGTAGTAGTAATATATTCAATTACGATTATTCCGGGAAGGCTAACTGCACAAGAAAACGAGGACGAAACAAACAGTACAAAAACATGGCATAGTTCGATGTATAGTCAACACTGAACAAAACTCTGATTTGTGCACAATATGAACGATTTAATGTAAAAGCTTAATTTAATAAGAACTGGTTTTCAGTCTACATTTAAAATTTTGGATTCACAGATACAATTGGGGCCGGTTTCACGAAATTTTTAATTAAGATAAAATCCAAATTTCATTAATTTGATCGGATAATAGTAGATCGATTTTAGTGCTTCGCCAATCAAAATTGAAGTATCTACTAAAATTTTGGATTTTTTCTTCAGTTAAGATTTCGAGAAACAGGGCGAAACTACAAATTATAAAATAGATTTCTCAACACAGAAATAACACACAAATAACAATCTGCATATGAAGTTTTTAAATAAATGAAAAGTGTTATCAGGTGTTTGTAGGTACTAATATCTGTATTATTAGAAGCGATAACTCCATGGTCTATACAAATAGCTAATTACTTACATTATTTAGCTTATAGATCACGTGCACTGCTCGCGCTGATTAATCACGTGAAAATCAGCCGTCAATGAGTCGCATCAATCTCAATCCTGTCTTAATTAGTGGATTAATTAGCAAGCTGGTGTTTCATCGTTCAAGTTTGTGTGTTTATTATTAGCTTGCGGGTAGAATATCACCATTCCATCTGGGAGCTACACGATACAGCCTACCTAAACAACGCTTTTTCAACAAAACCACAATTTTGAATAAAACAACTACTTTAGCGAAAGGTTTTTGAAATAAAAGGATCAGCATAAATGGATAACTTTACCAGTTAAGAATAAAATCATTCCTCTAGAAAAAGCTAGTTGTTCAATATCATATTAATTTTAAAATTCTAAAAGTTTAAAGATACATTATGGGAGATTAGATAAAGAGCTGGCAGTTCGCACAAAACTAGTTAAAAACTAGATAATGTAAAATGGATTTGCTGAAAATCTCAGTCAAATTAATCCACTCTGAACCGATATTTAAATGATTGAATTTTCGTCATAGCCTCGATCACCATTAAAAGTCGGTGCGATAAAACAAACATCTCTCGATCTTGATTATCCATTTCAAGATTACATCATGAATGAAAAATTGAACCAGCAAAACGGATCCTAATCCACTAATGAAAGTTGGACAGCAAAACGGATCCTAATCCACTAAATATCGCAGGCTAGCGTTGACATCGAGAGTTGATTATGGCCTGAATAAGTTCATTAATTAAGGCCCTAAAGAAAGACGTACAATAGGCTTATTTGCTCTTGCATAATGCATGTTTAATTTCAAAGCAGTATGAAAATAAGAACTATATTTTGCGCACGTGTGTGTATATTGTGCGAATTAATTTATTCAAGTATTAACACATTATTGTTGTTGGGAGAAGTTATATGTAACAATTTGTAAGTTCAGTCCAATTGTGTATGATGTTCACTCAACACAAACTTGGTCATTTCGGGACTAACACATTGTTAAATTTGATTTCAATAATTCGATTATCGGCTGTATGTTAAGACATAAAATCCTTGTACCGTGACACATCTAACTGGAGAAAACCTACCAGATTGCACGATACATTATGTAACTCATTCCCGTCTCCATTATCCTAGTCGATACAGAAAAATAGGACGTTAAACCCCATTTCAATTTTCATTTCATTCATGTTTCTATCAACGATTTTCAAACAAAGAGATATCACTTATCAGAACAAAATGTTATCTACCAATATGGATATCCCACAAGAATAAGGGCTGATTAAACCATATTAACCTAACCATTCCTCCAGAAATCCTTTACAAGCATACATGTCAGGGCGTCCGTTTTATCTTTTCAAAAGCATGCACTATATTTTATTGCATGGTAATACACTCTGAAAGTCGAATATATGTTCAACAAATAAACCTGGAAAATTTCACTATTTTTAACAAATCTGAATATAGGGCATTTAAAGATAGATACCCCCCCCCCCCCCATAAAACAAATAAAAAAAAGAAAAATTCAAAACAACTGAATACAAATGTTGCAACAAACTCAATCACAAACCATTAAAACCTAACCATTCCTCCAGAAATCCTTTACAAGCATACATGTCAGGGCGTCCGTTTTATCTTTTCAAAAGCATGCACTATATTTTATTGCATGGTAATACACTCTGAAAGTCGAATATATGTTCAACAAATAAACCTGGAAAATTTCACTATTTTTAACAAATCTGAATATAGTGCATTTAAAGATAGATACCCCCCCCCCCCCATAAAACAAATAAAAAAAAGAAAAATTCAAAACAACTGAATACAAATGTTGCAACAAACTCAATCACAAACCATTAAAATGATGAAACAGTCACTCGCCATCTTTGATCAAAGATGACGTCATAAATTGATGACTATCCAATATGCCATAAATATATTAATAATTGATTGATTGGCACGTGCTATTTTGACAGGTGGTTGTAGAATATTGATTGACAAGGATGTACATAATATTCTTTATCTTTGATTTCTGGTGAAATCACCGCTAAAACATCCATCATACCCGCAATAATTATATTCAACACGATATGCTGACTGATCGCCATAATATCTCAATGTGACAATTCAAACGTCACATAGAAGCCGGCGTGTTTATCGTCAGTTTCTAAACGAATTATTGGATCGAAAAAGCAGTATTTAGGCGATAATAAATCGCCATTCTTACTAATAACCTTTTGAAATAAACATGTGATAGAGAGAGTGAATCGAGGCGACAATAAATATCAAATATTGCCGACAAAAATGTACATTTAGAACGCAGCGATTAGGTTTTATAAAAAAACTTGCTGTAACGAGGCAATAATAAATTCCTAATATTCCTGGCCAATATAAAGTTAAAACAAAGCGGCCGTGTTTTAAATCTGTAGTTTTTTAAATATAAAAGTTGTCTCGGGGCGATAAAAAAATATATCAAATGTTATTGACGATATTGTTAATAAAACGTATTTAATATAATAAAATTCATAGCTGGTCTTTCAACAGGCATCATAACAATATTATCAAATATTTCACTTAATGTCGGTCAAAATAACTATAATATGTATATTCACAATACCAGTATTATCAAATATCTCACTTAATACCGGTCAAAATAAATATTCACAATAACAATATTATCACACATTTTACTTTTTACCAGTCAATTAACTATATTCACAATAACAATATTATCACATATTTCACTTTTTACCAGTCAAATAACTATATTCACAATAACAATGTTATCAAATATTTCACTATATCTGGTCAAAATAACAATATTATCAAATATTTCACTTTATGTTTGTTAAAATAACTATATTCACAATAACACTATTATCAAATATATTATATTATTGGAGAGAGAGAAATGGGGTTTGACGTGCACTCGACAAACACAGGTTCATTTCGGGGCTAACACATGGTTCAATTTTATTTCAATAATTCGATAATCGGCTACAAGTTAAATGCTTGGTTTTACGTTTAAGACATAAAATCCTTGTAATGAAAAGTCTTAACATGGCCCCTAAGGGGAGGACCGTGGCAGCACTTATTAACAGTCCTTATTTGCTTATTATTAACATCCCAATAGGGGAACTGAGTTGACATGATATTAGCAAGGTGGTCAAAAATAATTTCATCAAGAGACATGTTCTAATTTACCAAGGTGGTTGCTAACCCAGTTTTCACATATTTGACACAATTATTACTTGACAAGACCGTTAAAAAAAAAACCTAATTTTATTATTTTGTCGATTTAATTTTAACTCCGTCGTTGACCGAACAAAGAAAGCTAAAATCTATTTTTGTAATAAAATAGTAGAAATTATAAAACAAAATGGGAGAAAATATGCAAAATTACTGCAATCTTAATTCAGCGTCTTCTAAAAAGGAGTTTAAGGAATTTATATAAAATATGCTAATAAAAATAATTGTTTCATACAAGCTACGCAGTGTGAAACCCCAATAATATTTTAAAATATATATATATATATGTATCAGCTGCACAATATTTTAACTGGACCTAGCTGCATATTTTGAAAACTGAAACAAAACGGAATTTGAAATTCTGAAATTTGACCCCACCCTATAATATATTCCAACTATTTTTTCTCCGATATGTTATATTTGAGTATACGATTTTAGCATTTAAAACGAACATACTATACAGTACTGTCCATGGTTCCTGTCCATGGTATGTATATAATCTGGGAACATGAAAATGGAGATAAAACTTTGAATTTTTCAAAATTTCATAAATTCACAGGAACAAATTCAAAACACCGAAAACACGAACAAAATATTTATCAAAACCTGTTAATTTCAATTTGTTGCTCTTGTTGAAGAAATGTTCTTCTATAGTCTGTTCTGACTATGGTTTGATGAACAGTTCCTATTGTATTGTCTATTTATTCCGGGATAAAGTTATATTTTGTAACATTTATTCTATGTCGGCAAAATACAAACCTAATAATCAATATAACCATTAAATATAATTTATCTGGTTGCTGATAAAATCCCTGATATAAAACATACATCTTATTTTAAATTTTTTTTTTTCAGTGGGTCATAAATTAAACAGATGTTCCATACACACGTGGATTTTAAGACGATAATCAGGCACATATTTAAAAACTTGGCATTGTGGGATGGGAATTAACGTCTACAAGACAAAAACTTTGTCATTTTAGGGACTATTTATATGGTCCAGTTTCATTTCAATAATTCCCTTGCGTGTAAGTGTCTTTGGCAATGGGAGGAAACCGAAGTACCGGAGAAAACTCATGGGGTTGGACAGGCGACCCCAGTCATTGTCACGAACGCTGGGAATCGAAACCACGCCGCTTGACTCAATATGACCGGATTTCAAACCAATGCCCCAATTAGCTATCAACCGTGATAGGTGTCGTGCATGAAGTAGACTACCAGATAGGACATCTTATTTATTGAACCAGCGTGGTTTTTCCTTGTCAGTGGTGGAAAACGAGGGGCGGAAACAGAGATCTCCGTGTTCAGGTAGGCGTGCACGTAAAATATTCCTCGACAGTTGGTATTCGAAATACAAGTAGGAGCTTAATAACGAGGTCTTGCTTCTACCTGCCACGGGATCTTTCACGTACGTTCACACCAATGTGTACACGGTACCTTGGTTTTTCGTCCCATTCGAACGACTACACGTTGTCCCTTACCAGGCCCTTGGCCCTGTGCCACTGACAAGGAGGGAACCACGTCGGAAAGTCCCAATGAACTCTCTCGGCCAACGCAAGGATCAAACACTGAACCCCCAGGCTAGCAAGCTAACGTCTTACTCATTGAGTCACCATGGCCCCAAACACTGAACCCCCAGGCTAGCAAGCCAATGTCTTACTCACTAAGATACTGTGGCCCCAAGTCTTTATCAAGCAAATGATTGAAAGAAAATACCACGACCACGTAATTAACCACATAAATTTCTCTGAATTCACCACAATTAGTTTATCTGATAAATCACTCAAATATTTCTGTTATTTCGTATTGATGTTGATTTCATATTAATTGATCTGTTTTCCTTAATGGAGATATCAATATCTAATTGGTTTATCATCAATAAATTGATTAATTATCGATGACTAATCGAACTGATACATCATCGGTAATCTATGTATGAGTAATTATACATTTATTTAGATACGTGTGATTTTTACAATTTTTATTTCACGGTCATTACGATTTCATATTTACAAATAATCAAAATTGTATATTAAGGTAATATATAAAAGTAAGCGCGGTAACTTTGTAAATTTTTGCAGTTAGCTTTTCATTCTGTAATGATTTCCTTATAAGTAATAATACTTATACATCCCTCATTTCATGTTTCGAGTTCATTTGTTATTTATCGGTTTTTGTCCAACTTGTTTATCGGTTTGACTCTTGGTTTAGGATCAACCGTGCTTGACATTTTAATACTAGCATTTATAATATTTCTGTACATTTTATATAATTTGGTTTCAATGCAACCAATGTATGTATCATTTTGATCTGTTTCATACAAAGACATGGTTAATCATTTTGATCATTTACATACAAAATGCAATTCATCACCGATGTATTATACAAATAGTGTTTTAATAGAATGTATGTATCAATTTGATCATTTCCACACAAAGATATAATTCATCATATAGATCAGTTTAATACAAAGCACAATGCATCTACGATGAATTATACAATTATGACTATAATATTTACTGTGTTTTTACGTGGTGTTTTTATATAATGGAGGGTTATGTGTTTTTTTATGAGGTTCAATGTAATATGTATACAATGTGTTATTTTGGAAGAATATATATGTTATATGTATAAACATCGTATAAGTAATATGTATACAGTGTTTTATTTTGTAATTCTATACCTCTAGTATAATGTAATACTATATATTGTCCATATGATGTGATATACAATAACATTGTTTGTATTTATATATTAGTATTGTATTGTTTATAATTGTTATACATTCATATTGTATTGTATTTGCTTACATGATGTGTTCTACAGCATTTTTTGGGGTATTCTTTATATATTAGTATTTTATTGTTTCTAATAGTTATACATTGTTTTAAATTAATATTGTAGTGTATGTAATATTTATACAATGTTTTACATTTTAATATTGTATACTTTGTAATATCCATACAATGTTTTACATTAATATTGTATACTTTGTAATATTTATACATTGTTTCACGGTAGTACCAAATTATTTGTAATATTTATACAATGTTTTACAATAGTACAACACAGTCTGTAATATATATCTATATACAAACACACAATATTGTTAACCTTAATTTGCAATTTGTAAATACAATGTTTACTATGTTACATAATATATATCTTGTAATAGATAATACACATAGATTACTTTATAACCTATAAAATATACTATAGAGTAAATTTTAAATAAGTAACCATAATGTATTTTGTTATGTATATCGCATGAATCTCAAATTCGAGATGTTATAAATCATACATTGTACATTAGATATATACAAAAACACTTTGACTAACACAGAATTCTTTGTATATAAAGTATCATTATTAAGTATTTAGTATTTACAAGAGATGATACTTCTATGTGTTTTATGGTATCATTTATCATTTGTCTCCCAGGGGTATTAATGTACATAACTGGATTTTTAATATAGAAAAACACAGAACCACCAATGGTTCGTATTAAATACAGCAATAATTTGTACGTTAATAGAAAATACAGGTGAAACGCACTACACACAAACAAAACCCTAAAGACAAAGCTACGGACAAGACACGAACCACACTGACATTAATTGTAAGCAATAGACAACAAATATGCAATCAAATGAACGTATCCCAGGACCAGCGGTAAACGTTTGATTTCTAAGAAATTAAACCCACAATTGATTTAACAGAAACTACCGTTTATGTATACAGTTTATTCGTCAAATTTGCATTTTAAAACGTATTTCTAGTTTTCCTAGATCTTTGATAAAAGATATATGGGAGATTAGATAAAGAGCTAGCAGTTCCCACTATAATAGTTAAAAACTAGATAATGTAAAGAGAATGTCCAAAAATTTCAGTAAAATTGATCCATTCTAAAACGAGAAATTAGCGATTGAATTTTCGGCCTTGCATCATCAAAATCCAGTAAATTTCACAGACTAGCCATGACATAGAGAGTTGATTATGGACAGGATTAGATAATTAATGCCAGGCCTAAAGAAAGACCTGCAATAGGCAGATTTAGCTCTTGCATAATGTATGTTTAATCAAGATAATCACTTTATTCATTCACTTGGTTTGATTTATCTTGTTGTTATTTTCTGTGTTTCTTTTGGGTTGTTGTGTGTGACGTAGTTCTCCTGCATTGCTACTACATGTACACTGTATCAATACATATAGTTTAAGATGTAATATTTTGTTTTCAAGTAATGAAATGTAATTCCCCAGCTGTTTGGGGTTTGTTGATGAATTTATAATTTATTATGCTTAATGCGATAATAATGATATTTGTGTGTTTTACGCTTGTTTCATTATATATCTGTGGAGACATTTATTGTCATATTTCCACAAAAATTACCCCATTTTTTTAAAGCACATTAACTGCTTATAGAACAGTTATGATTCACGGATACTCGTGATGAGATAATTTGCATATAATATCCATTAAGGCTTAAAGAAGAAGAGGGAGAATGTGACATGGTATGTTAATTAAGACAATATATTATTTCATTAAAATTTTATAACTTTTGAAACGTGAACAATATAAAAAAATATGTAGTCCTGTTTTATACAGGGGGAAATATTGAAGTTCCAATCTTCCGTGTATAAGTTATAATAAAATCAAAATAAGGAATCAATTAATTTTTCCTCCATTGGGGTATTTAGGATATAATCTTTATATCGACATTGTACAAGTTTTTAAAACATTTATAATATAAAAAAAATAGGGAGTTACATGTAGTTTATATGAGAGAAATATTTCGGATATAGTCTTTAATTCGACACCGTAAAAGACTTAAAACGTTTAAAATAGACTCAAAATAGGAGCTAATTCTTTTTTTTTTTTGGGGGGGGGGATTTTCTGTTATAGTCTTTTTTTCGGTTATAGTCTTTAAATCGAAATTTTAAAAGTTTACAATAAAATACAAATAGTGGGGTAATATAATTTTGGGGAAATATTTGGGATATAATATTTAAATCGACACATTTCGGGGAAAATATTAAAGTTATAACCTGACTTGTTATTTTCTATTTGTTTAAATCTACTATGTATTATGTTTTTGATTTTATCTTCTACCTGTTGGTGTGCTTGTGTGTTACTTTATTCGTTTTGATTATTCTGTATTCATTGATAATTATTATGTATGCATTATTGGTTATACTTACTGTGTGCATTGATAATCCATTTTTAATTATTATGTACTCATTATCAATTACTGTGTATGCATTATTGATAATTATACTGTATTCATTGATAATCATTATGTCTTAATTATTATATACTCATTATTCATTATTATATATACATGTACTGTATGCATTGATAATTATTGTGTATTAATTAAAATGTATTAAATGTTCAATTTGACAAAACGTTTACCCTGCAGAAGAAAACAGAATCTAATAAAGTATACATGTCTTCAACGTTTACGGCCAAACCCCAGATAAACTCAAGATTTTTTTCTTGGGTTTACAATGTCTCTGTTTTGTCGGATTGTGACCGAGTGTTTGAGTTAAGTAATTGTTTCTGCTTATTATCGTAGTGGTTTTCCCCTGAACGCAATTAAACAAATCGTCTATGTACCTCCAGGTGAATTTGTGACGAAATGGATTGCCAACTCGTCATATCAACGAAAACAAAAAAGATCCAGACGGACATGAAATTTTGATGTTTTACACGTGCAAAACGTCACACGCACAATAAAACTAGGTATTAAAATTGTAATCAATAAATTTCTTTCCTACCTGAATTATCCGAATGGTCTAAACCTTGAAATGTTTTATTTGTCATGGCCATTAGGGCATCAAGTGGGGACACGGATTTTAAACAGGGACTGGGGGCTTCCTCATCTTCATCGTCGTCATCAACATTTATCTCCTCATCCGACGAACTTTCTGATTCTGCGATGTTATCCCATGGTCGAACGATCCTGGAATTACTCAGAGACACGCTTAACCGCCCTCGATTGTAGGGCCTGGAGAGGATTTGACGAGGTGAGTTGCCCGATAGTCTGTCTCTAGGAGAGAGTCGTTCCCTCGGGGAGGGAGTGCGAATTACCTCTTTGGGAGAGGGTGAAGCTAGAATGTCTCTAATACTGAAGGAAGTGAATGGTTTGTTGGGATTTCGGGGAGGTTGAAGTTGGATCATGGCGAGTTTGTGGATGGAATCGTAGGCTTCTCGGTTACAGGAACTATCGTCACTATCAGATATACAACTCGACACGGACATATCCTGTCACATAAAACTCAAATCGGACATCTTACTCCGATAATTGTTTTGTCTTAATGCATTAACCGGTTAACCGTTCTTTTACATACGGCTAACCTCCCCTTTAAAAGTGTAAAAATGTTACAAAAATTGTCCGAAATCAGAATGCACTAGGTCTCTTTCTTTTGGCTGATGTTAGTGAGTCTGCAGGAAAAAATCCGATTATAATTTCATAAAGAAGAATACACACACAAATAACTGATCACAAATTGTCTCTGGATGCAACATCCAGTTTTAGCAGACGAATAATGTTGATAGTTTAGTTACCGTAACACATTCACAAAGCATGAGGCACTTTGTACACTAATTAATTATGCTACAAATACCTGGGATAATCCGTAACGCAAAACACACAATGTCGAGCCGGTAAAAACAGTGTTTAGCAGCTCGCGGAGTGGAATGAAAAAGTCCTTGGCGATATTTTAGACGAATCAGATATACACTCTTGCTTGCGTCTTCTTTACAGGTAAAAAGGGTAAACACACCAAGTTCGCTGTCTTGACAAGATGCCGTCGTTTCAATTCACTCAAACAGATTCTCCTCGACTCCTGCTAACTAATTATAGTTAAACACTCTTTTAACCTGTCGTATTTCTGTATGATGTTATACCGCCATGCTTGAAGAGCTTGTTCAAGCCACAGCCATCAAGTTTCGTGCCCTAGGGCGGTACTTGCTACAATTAGCCAATCAGATTTGCGGTGGGTGGGGCTTAAGTGACAATTTCACGCCTGGAGGTGTTAAGACGCGGTACAGCGATACGAATGATTTTTAGTGATAATTAAATTAATGAAATGTTTCGGACGGATCGGATGACGGATTTGAAAGGCATAAGAGACTTCAATAATTAGTTTTAATGAACTTTGAAGAAATAAAAATCTATTTAAGGAATTGTACGGGTTGTAGTTTCAATCTGAAAAATGACAGCTTGCCTTGAGTTAGGAGAATTATTCGCTTGACCGGGGAAGGCTTCATCTGTCGGTGTTCATGGACTTCATGGAGTATTTTAAGTAGTGATTACTTTTGACAAGCCGTTTCAATACGCAAATCACTTGTCATTAGTTTTTAGCACTTATTATATCAAGGGAATTGTCAATATTTTTTGTTATTCTCGGGAAATAAAACGCCACTCCATAAAAACTGGGAAAACGAGGTACTTGTCTTTCATTTGAATGACATATATCAAGCTTAACCTTGTTAATGTAATAAACATCGAGCGCCTGAAACCCAACACGATATGCAACTTAGTGTTACATATGAAATCTGCCTTGCACTATCAAGGGAATTGTCAATATAGATCTGGTAATAATATATATTAAGAGAGGGGGAGAGAGAGAGAGATAGAGAGAGCGAGAGAGGGAGAGAGAGTTTAACGTCCAGCCGACACAAACTAGGCCATTTCAACGTCCAGTCGACACAAACTAGGCCATTTCGAGACTAACACATGGTTCAATGTTATTTCAGCACCTCATCTTACCCCCCACCCCCATCATTCTCCAAAACCGATGAGCTTAATAAATTCATGTATATATTTTTTTATTCGAGGCCAGCATATTCAATTTTAGAAATATTCAGTAAGACTTCCTTTGAGCAGGTTACGTTGATTTCAAAAATGCTACGTATGGCCATGCAATAATTGATCTGGAGTCTGTTTCACGAAATTTTAACCAAGGTAGAATCCAAAATTTAGTAATTTGATTGGATATTATTAGATTGATTTTAGTGCTTAGTCAATTAAAAGAGAAGTATCTACTAAAATTTGGAATTTTTCTTTAGTTAAGATATCGAGAGACAGGGCCCTGATGCCAAAAGAAACCATAGTAGCTTAGTAGGTAAGACTTTGGCTCGATAAACTGAAGGTATCGTGTTCAATCTCTGCTTTGGTCGAGAAAGTTGATCGGGATTTCCGACGTGGTTCCACCTCGTCATTGGTACAGGACTGAGGACCTGGAACAGGACAACGTTTAGTCATTCGGGTGGCACGAACAAAACGAAGTCCCGTGGGTCCCTTGGTGGTTTCAATTCAATATACTTGCGCAAAGCATCAAGGAATATACCAATTATCAGGTGCGGATCCAGGATTTTTTGCAGGGGGGGGGGTCTAGGTTTGATAATTGCTTAACTAATTGCGCTTAACCGATAATTTGGTAAATTAGATTCAATTTGGTTCATTCTGATGTATTTCCGGAAGGTAAATTCCAAAATAACAGGTCTAAATCGCCAATAAAATCGCATAAAAAATTTTTCAAGTCTGAGCAGGGGGGGGGGGGGTCCGGCCCCTCTGGAACCCCCCCCCCCCCCTCTGGATCCGCGCCTGATTATATTGGAGACCACAAATATTGCAGCTAATTCAATCTAAACAAGTCAACAATCAGCACCCCAGACCACCACTTTTTTCAGATCAACGTTGTGGCGTGGTTTCCACTTGTAAGTGATGCAGGACGGAGGGCATGGCAATGGCAGCTATCTAGTCGTTCGGATAGGACGAAAAACCGAGGTCCCGTGTACACATTGGCGTGCACGTAAAAGATCCCTTGGCAGTTGGAATTCGATATAAGAGTAGGCCGCAGCGCTGCTGCCCGGGCAAAAGTTCCCTCATAGTACACTGTATGGCGTATACCCGTCTTCATTAGACCAGGTTACGTGCAGAAAGTAGAACGTTAAACCCCATTTCATTTCAGATCAACGTTGTTTATGGAATCCAGTAAAGATATTGATGTATCCGATTCAGTATTGCGTGGACAAGAAAATGAAACCTCCCGAAATTAATTGAGAATTTTACAAGATCATCTGGGTGAAGGTTTTGCATCAATCATCCTCTCTATCAGCCCAAGTCCCCAACAGGGAAGGGCAATAAGGTGGAAGATTGGGATTTAAATGGAACGAAAATTCATGATTAATTGAATATTCACCATGACGACACACAGAATCGACACAGATTTTTTCATAAAAGTAAGTTTCACCCCGTCTTTAAAACAAGCACCATGGCCTTAAAATTGGTGGAAGGTCACTCACTCCACTTCAAAATCCCGGCATCGCCAATGCTGTATAAAAAGCCATTCGTAAACGTAATCATTTTGAAAATTCGTAAAAATGAAAAGGGACACAATCGACAGCCATCAATTCAAGCTGATTAAAATAAAAAAATAAAAAAATTTTCATTTCGTTTTATTTTTAAACTTTCGATGGCCTACACTACATCAAGATCTCACAAGTTGTAAATTATTAATAAGACTCCCAGACCATATCGCTAACCTGTGATTCTTAGCGGAATGGTATACATTTTTTCTTAAATTATTTAAAGTAAAAAAGGATAAGATTTTGTTGGGGGGGGGGGATATCGTACACACTTAATGAAGACCGAGACTAGCCTAAAATCCAAAAGCTAATATCTCGGTTCAGAGTTAAGCAATTGGACTAAAATTTTCAGCATGTTCTATTTACGTTATCTATTACATATAGCGAGAACTGCCAACCCTTTATCTAATCTCCCTTAATTCCCCTTTTACTGTCTGTGGGGACTTCATGAAAATCAAATAATGAAATAAATGTTTAATAAAATGTAATGAAATAGAGTTCAACGAAATGAAATGAATTGGGTTTAACGTCCTACTGTTCTGTTCCGACCGGGCTAATGAAAACGCGAACCCATACTTTGTGCTATGAGTGAGAATTTTGCCCAGACAGTGGCGTTATCGTCTACTCTTACATCGAATTCCAACTGCCAATGGTTCTTTTACGTGCACACCAATGTGTACACGGAACCTTGGGTTTCTGTTCCATCCCTTGCCAGGGAGACCGTCCTTCATAACTGACAAAGGGGAACCACGCTGAAAAAAACCCGATGAAATTTCTCAATCAACGCAGGCATCGAACAACGGACCTCCAGGTTAACGAGCCTAAATCTTACTCACTAAACCACGGTGGTTCCCAAAATAGGATTTAACGTCCTACGTTTCTGTGCCGACCCCTTGTTTTTATTTGAAATAGATAAATCGTATTTAATTTACTGACATTAATGATTAATGGGATTTTTTTTTTATTTATTTATTTCCACCAATGGATGTTTTGTTTTATATGTATAGCTACACTTGATATAGAATCTTGATATTTAAAAAATTAAAAACAATGAAACGTGCTTTTGCACAACCGTGGATAAAGACGATGACAATAGCGCATGCGGTGTAATGTAGGAGAATTTTGTCCGGGCAGCGGCGTTTCCGCTTACACTTCGTTGTATTTCTACAGCGAAGGGCTCCTTTATATGGACGCCAAACGTGTAAACAGGTCTCGGTTTTCAGTAGATAACAAACCTCATCTCTCCACCTTCCGTGTTTCGAGATAAGAGATGGTCCTATTTAGTTCCACGTAGCAAAGCCTAACGCGAATCACACTCGCAAAAAGTAAGCAAAATTGATAATATTTTTCATCAAAACAACGATTGATTATTGTTATTTATAACATTTTAAATTAAACGTCGTTAACACATAAATAAAAACATCGCTAGATTTACTTTTTTGTCAATATTTGCTGATAAATGATTGTTTTTTCAGTAGACTGGGCTACGTATGTGAAATAAGTACAAATAGTATAACATTGACTTATTTTAAAGATGGTACATGCATTAATAAAGAAATTGAGTTTGCCCAATCGTAGCTAGGTTTTCATGCGATCGAAAGACTAGACACTATTCCTCGCAAGTCACCAACATTAGGTTTTGTTTGAAAAAGACTTGTGAAATCTTGTTGAAACGCTGCTGCGATAGAGCAATTCTCATTGTGTCATTCTAGTGAATGCCCTACCTCCATGACAAGTCATCCTGGTCAGTGTGCCACCGCCATGACGAGCCATTTTGGTCAGTGTGCCACCGCCATGACGATGGCGAGTCATCCTGGTCAGTGTGCCATCGCCATGACGAGCCATTCTGGTCAGTGTGCCACCGCCATGACGAGCCATCCTGATCAGTGCGCCATCCCATGGCGAGGCGTCCTTTTCAGTGCGCTATCCCAGCCACGACGAGCCATAAACTTTAACGTAACTATAAATTAAAATACGATTATCACATTAATGCCAACCACACCCAACAGTTTTCATAAATGAGACATGAACAATCTATCAACTCATAATTAAATATATTATTTGTTTTTAATCCATTGTTTTTAAAACACAGAAAGTAATTTGTAATAATGTATTTAAATACCATATATCATGTCAACGATTAGTATATTTATATTCAAATGAAATCATTTATCAAAATTTAGTTAAAACCAAAAGTCAGTACGTGCAAATATAGAAATCATAATCTGTCTTAATTTGAAAAAAAAAGAAATTGAAATACAACGAGGGTTTATCGTCCTATGTTTATGTGCCAGCGGGTTTAAGATATATTCTACAAAGTAGTTTTAGGGTAGTTATTTCCATTAAAAAGATGGCATATCGGGTAAATTGCGAAACGGCGACCCGGACTATAAGCTTATCTCATACCGTATTACTTAATTCCGTCAGCTACTACCCAACACCAACCAGATACCGTACTACTTAATGCCACCAACTACAACCCAGTGCCACCCAATACTATTCCGAACTATTTAATACCAAATACCACCCTTGACACCCAATGCCATACCGTACTACTTAATGCCACCCAACTTCTACCCAACTTCTAAAATTAATGCGTTATTTATTAAAAAAATACATTAAGATTTAGATAAAAAGTTAGCCATTCCTGCTACAATAGTTCGATTGTAGATAATGTAAAATGAATAATTTGAAAAAAATTCATTCAAATTACTCTATTGTGAGCGAAGATATTTAGCATTTGAAGAAGGTTGACAAGACTGTGCAATAATTTCAGCTACCGTCTCGCTCCTCCATTTTTAGCTTAGATCAAAATATGACTGATTTATTATAATCTATTTAATATCGGAGAAATCCGATGCCGTCGAGAGTTGAATATGGCCTGGGTAAGATAATTCATAATTTAGAAAACTTTTCAAGCCCAAAGGAAGACCTTCAATAGGCAGATTTGGCTCTTGCATAATGTATGTTTAATCTACTCGCCTACTACAGGACTCTGGTGTTATTTTAAATATATTATTGACTGATATTCTGGTAAACAAATCTGTTTTCTAATCTCTTTCCAAAACCAGACAAATCAACTGGTAATTGTCTCCCTTGGGTGTCGAATGAAACATAATGCAACGACTTAAAAAGACATTTAAATTAGGTTCCTTGCATAATTAAAGTCCTATATTTTGATCAACACGGACATGCCCCTGTCTAGAATATCATCCCCCAAGCCCGCGACAAATCATTAATATTCCGTCATATTTAGGCGATAAAAACCGTAAAAAGCCGAGCTGGAGTGAAGAGTAGATTTTTATCAAATTAACCATCCATTAGTCGGATAATATCAATTCAGGCGGGAATAGCGAGATAGAAAATTAGCCTCGGTACGACTCAATCTGGAGATTTGTAAATTAAATTAAAGATTCCTAATGTACGTCTCTGGTTGACAAAGTAAAGTGTTAGAACTCGAGGGACGTTAACAAGATCAGATCAGAGAGCTCATCTTCCATCATCAGTCGCCATGATGGATGGCCAGATTACAAAATGGCGACCGACGGAGATCAGTCATAGAAATCGACTAAATTAGTTAAATGTCACTATTCCCTGTTATCCCCTTGTTCTATTATCTCACGTGTCGATTCATCGTTATCATAACATGGGATTAAATATCCAAACATAGATCATTAGAAATACGCCATATTCGATATTTTCCGCACGGGTTGGCTTGATGAAGGGGCGAGTCGGTGTAGTGGGTTAGATCTAATTAATTGATAAGGCCTACTTCAAGTTTAGTCAAAGGAAACAAGGATGGCGCTAATCCCAACCCAAACCCTGGACCTAGCCCTAATACCTACCCTAACCCTAACCTACAACCTTAACGCTGAGAATGATTTGTGAACTCTTGGAATGGTGAAATAGAATCAAGAGAAGAATGTGGCCTGGGTGTATAAAAGAAGTTTAAAATGTGAATCTTGTTGGTTTTTGTTTTTTTTTTGTTTTTTGGGTTTTTTTTTAATTTGAGTACTATTAAAATAGATTCGGTTGAACTGTACATTAGATATGACAGTGACAAATCTATGTATGATTTATTACATAATTATAATGACATATTATTTAGTGAAATGGAGTAAAGTGTTTTACTTTACTGCACCAATCCGGCTAATGCTGACGGTATACGACATGAAGTGTGTTTTGTGTGTAATAGTAGCTGGGCAGCGACGTCTCCGCCTACTCGATAGTTCTTTTGTAAAGTTCGGTACATCACAGGCCGTGTACCCGATCGTTGTTGTCGGATGTGTTTTCTTGTGTGATATGATTCAACTATTCATATTTTTACAATACAGAAAGCGTATCTTAGTCAATCAACGACCTATCATAGTCCACATGTATCCAACAAATCTTATCATGTCCACTTCGCCAAATAACCTACCCTACCCTCTTGTATCTAACAAATACAGATCATATCATGGTCAATAGATAACCTATCATGGTCTACCCATATCTAACAACATAGATCTTATCATAGTCAACGGAAGACCTTTCATAGTCTACCCGTATCTAAAGAAATACAGATCATACCAGAGTCAATGGATAACCTATCATTGTCCACACACATGTATCTAACAACCACAGATCATATCATAGTCTACCGACAACCTATCATAGTCTACCAGTATCGAAGAAATACAGACCGTATCACAGTCAATAACTAATAATAGTCTACATTTATCTAAAAATAAAATGAAGATCACATCAGAGTAAACCAATAACCAATCCTAGTATATATGTATAAACACTACACATCATAGTATATACATGTATCTAGCAATACAGATCATACCATAGTCAGTCAATAACCTATCATTATCTCATATTCCCGAAGCAATGGTCGGAGAAATCCCTCTCTGCCCATTGCTGGATTGGCTTCTGATTTCTGATACTTGAGCTTTTGAGGGAGTGTGTGTATTCCCCCGTTCAATCAAATGTATCCCATGTACAGGAACATGACAGCCCTTCGTTTACTACGGGGTCTTCCCTTAATCTTTGGACAGTGATTTAAGGTATTAAAACGACGAAAGTATTGTTCGTCTTCATACAGCATTGTTTACATTGTGGATAGCCTTGTTTGTCACACAATTAGTTTTCCTACAATATTCTGCTATGCACTGGTTAATTGTGCGTAATAAAATCCCGAGTCATATGACGTAACGTTATGTAAACATATTTGGTCCAATTTGGAACTTTTTTCAAATTTAACAATTTTGTTACGCGGTAAGCCATTGGTTGTTAATGGGACTGTTGACCAATAATAATTTAGAACAGGAATTTTCTCTATTTACAACAGTGATTAGTGGGATTAGCTCTAATCAAACGAAACACTGCGAGGAGTATGTCATTATCTACGCGTATCCAAAATACAGATCATATCATAGTCAACTGATCGCCTATCCTGGTCTACATGTACAGATCATACCTTTGCCAACAAAGATCTCTTATAGTCGACATAAAACGAAGAATATAGATCATATCATAGTCGCTCAATGAGAACAGATCTCTCTCACCCTGATCATATCATAGTCAACCAGTCATGAGTATTTTATATTAATTGATGTGTGATTTAATGAGACTCGACAGGGGTTATGATAATTGGAAATGAATCTCTTTTACAAAAACTGATTACACTGAAGTCGTGTCATTGAGTTTGTTCCGTTGTAGTTGGTGTATATGAAATCAACATGTATATAATTAGTATGGTATAACACAGTGGGGTATATCTAGATGTGGTATAACTTGGTATGGTATATGTGTCTATATAGATTATTATACTAGTCACTTACACCTGGTGTAAACCAGTACACCAGATGTCATGAGTTCGAATTCTTATGACCTTTCTAACGATATCCTTTCACTTACAAATGACTACAATAAAACTGGGATTCAGAAAAAGAGAGAGAGATGGGGTTTAACGTCCACTCGACACAAACTAGGTAATTCCGGGACTAACATATGGTTTAATTTTATTTCAATAATTCGCTTGCGAGTAGGGGTCTTGAGCGGTGGAAGAAAACCAGAGGAACCAGAGAAAACCCACGAGGTTGCACAGGCTCGAGTGAACGTTAAACGAGTACGTGTATTTCATTTTATTTATTTATTTATTTTTTTAATTGTTGATTGAATGTTAATTGGGTAATTATCACGTGATGTCAGGATATTATCAATCTGACTGTTAATATTACAAGCTGGTCAGTTATTGTCAGTACACCATCTTTGGTATCCCGCCATCTTTGGTATTCCGCCATCTTTGTGGTGGCAGTGCTCAGCATGGGTTTATATGTCATGATGAACGTGCTAATTATTAATAAGTTATCATACTAATAATAATGAGTACTGGGTAACCAGATGTTAATAATGATGACGTTTTTACTGTCTAATGCTGGATAATCTTTACAATAACCTCGCTTTATAATTGTAACAAATGTTTAAAATCGGGTTTAAA
Organism: Patella caerulea; assembly: GCA_036850965.1. Lineage (NCBI taxonomy): Eukaryota > Metazoa > Mollusca > Gastropoda > Patellidae > Patella > Patella caerulea. The sequence continues at coordinate 61,667,785 of JAZGQO010000011.1, read as the reverse complement.
ATATTCATTTTTGACGTATAAATCTAGTTTGAATTTTTTTTTTTTTTTTACCGTTATAAATCTGCCTGTCGGCCATTTTGATCAGGTAGATGTTAACACGGGCGTTCAGTATTATAAGTAGGCATCGACCATGACGTCATAGCAGCCATCTTAGAATTGTGACATCATATCACAAATCAAACGAAAGAGGGTGAAATGGAGTTTAACTTAAAGCCCCAATAACACTCTTGTTGTAACTGACTAATATGTCCCAATCTTCATTCTGGTCAACAAATCGTATTATTTTAGAATATTCCAATTAAATGATGATATAAATTTCATCTTAGCACACCTATTTTAAAAAAATGGAAAAATTGAACCAATTGATTTGAAAAGTCTAACGTAAACCTTTTCAAATGTGACTTGGATTTTAAAATATTTTCGAACCCTCTGGACAAGTGAAATAGGTTGTAATGGATAATTTACACAACAGGTAGGACACTCAAACATCTAGTACTTCGAATAAGGGTACTTTTTATTTTCTGGAGCTACCAAGCCACCAAGAATGTTATTGTCCCTTTAAACTCGACACAAACTAGGCCATTTCGTGATTAACGTCTTTAGCAGGGGGGGGGGGGGCTGGAGAAAACCCACAAGATTGGACAGACGACCCTAAGCCAAGTTGCTTAAAAGCGGGGAATCGCAACTACCCACTAGGCTATATTTTGAAAGAGGGTCGTTCCAACAACAAGACTACCAAGTGCAAGGAACAAAGGCGCTATCTTTTCTATACGCCTTATATACGTTTCATTAATTTTAAAAAGGATAAATGGTCTTTCCGCCGTGAGTCTTTGATTTTTTATTGTTTTGACTCGCATAAAATGTCCCCTTTTGGAATGTTTCACAACAACTTAAATAAATATCCAAGATCTGACATTTCCATAGGCGTTTTTTTTTTAACATTTTTATGAAACGAATTTATCATTTGCATTGATTTTTACCAGAGCAAAATCGGGAGTCAATATCATTTTAGCCAGTATACCCCGTCTGTTAGTCACTCACATTCATTTCTGTTTACATCGCTTCAATGGTAATTACACGAAATGTAATTGGTGAAAGAGGTGTCAATCAGTCACGTGATTTCAGAATAAGATGGGCGCGTCAAATGGTGTTAGGTTTTCAATCAATCAAAGAGATAATATAATACCCTCGCTCAACCAGACGCTTATAAGAATTTGGCATTAAGCGAATATTGCTTGGTCTGGTTAATTGAGATTAATATAACGGCAGAGAGTTAAAACGAGACAGATGGTTGGTTCACACGTTACTAGGTGACAAACAAGATGGCGGCTAGATTGATAACCAACAGAGCAGACGATGATATGGCCAGACGTTGTAATGGTATGGTGAACAGAAAGGGCCATTTTTATATTTACAAAAGTGCACACTACTTTTATTTTCAAAGGAGGTTAAGGGAGTTAGAGGGGAGAGATACCGAAATTTGTCATCTTATTCCGTCACAATTTTGTTACCCGAGAATTATCTCAGGAACCAATCATTCTATCTTTATGGAACATATTATTGTAATTGTGCATTTTGCTCTACGGAATCCAACCTCGTGGGTTTTCTCCAGGTACTCCGATTTTCCAACACTGCAAAAGACCCCTACGCTCATGTGAATTATTGAAATAAAATTAAAAAGCATATGTTAGTCCCGAAATGACCTAGTTTGTGTCGAGTAGATACCGTGGGTTTTCTCTACCCCACCCCCACGGTGTAGAATGGAAGAATGGGGTTTGAATATATATTTTCTGCGAGTTTTGGTGAACATTCAAGACTTTGAGGCGTGGTGGGATTCGAGAGATAAAAGGTCGGTTAGGTTGAAATGAAGGACGGAAAGCTGCATTTTTATTTGTCTGTAATTCCAGTTTGTGTTTCTCAAATTTTCTATGATGAACTTCATACCTGCTTCTGAGCAAGCGGATGCAATATGTTGCCCCATCTGCGGTAGAAAGCTTTCTACCCTAGAAAAATTTTAGAATAAGCTAGAGCCGGTCTAAGAGACGAGAATTGAGGTTAAAGCCAATGAGGAAATCGTTGGTGAGCTGTGGTCAAATGGAAAATCCACAGGACCGGAACCGAACTCGAGACCGTCTGGTTCAATCTGTTTCACAGAGAATTACTTACGAATTATCTCTGTAACGGATGCCTGTCCAAAACACGTGCGTTGACTGCACGCCTCGTAGTCATTGGCTCAACGGCTCGTGGAATGTTTACTTAACACCTAACTGCTTCGGGCAAAGTGATGCATTTTACCCATTTTAATACCCATTTACACTAAATAGGAAATATTTTTTAACTACAAATACTTCAAACGTCTTTGTTTAAAAATTTAATTTGTCGGAGTAAAAAAGTTAATATGCCGTACTCATTAAGCCTCGTCGATGTCATGCTTATCAGTGATTGTAGCGGCCAAGCGAATATTCACTGCGGGATCAGTTTGCGTCTGGTTAGTGAGGCAACGCCATACTCACCTTTAAAATGACAAGAATTGTTATTGATTGGTTTGATATAGTCAGGCGCGTAGCCCCCTCCCCCCCTCAGCCCTGGTAAGACTGGTCATCACTTTCCAGATCAGCATCTGCAGCCAGCAATGGGATTCCCAGATTTTAGTTTATGTTTAGAGTCGATATGTAAGCCCCTCCCCCCTCGACAAAATCCTGGATCCGGGCCTGCATAGGCCAATGTTTACTTATAGGTCGCATTGTGCCAGTATATTTGATCAACAACCGGTGAAAATCCTTATCGCAAGTGTTCCTGTCGGGTTCCTGTATTTTTCCGGGTGACTGACATTTTAAACCTGAGTGAGTAATAATGAAGACTAATTGACAGAGACTTGTGAAGGTGTTAACTCCATCAGACCGATCTCAATTCATTCGTTTAAGGCTCAAAAATAAAGTGTGTATTGTTTAACGCCTTTCCAATCCCATTAATATTTTTGTTACTTTCAAACCAAGGGTCGTTATTTTCGAACTCGGTGTTAGTCGAGAAAGTGCAAGGCAAGTCGGAGAACTTGACAAGGGACGGTGTCTAGTCGCTCGGCAAGGACGGAAAACAGAGTCCATATGCACGTAAAAGAACTCCTGACAGTTACTTGCAATTCGATGCATGCACGTTAAAGAACCACTGACAGTTACTTGCAAATCGATGCCGAGTGGGCGGTGTAGCGAATTTTCCAATGTGAGCACCTTATGGTAAAGATGCCCTGACAGTTCGAAACAAGAGTAGGTGGCCTCCCAGGACAAAATTACAAGTGTAAGGCGTATACCTGAGTTTATTATCACGGTAGGTGAAGAAAATGTAAAAGGGGAAACACATTTAATTCCGATGAATTTGAGATTCAGATGGTTTTCAGCCTTATTCTTTAACTCGCATTCTCTCAAAGACACCAAAGACCGCCGTTCGTTCCTTTCTGGAGTTAAACGTCCACTTCTACCAAGGGTGATAGCCTATTGTAAACAAGTGTTTCCTGAGAAACTTGCCAGAGGAAGCCACAAAAAAGCTTTACCCCGCTTATTTGGGTAAGACATAGTGTCTTTGCAGAAAAGCGAGAGGCCCTGGGTGTAAGAAAAGAAAGAATAGTGAGCGTGCGCAGCCTGGTCCACATTGCCATTCCCCCAGCCCCACCCCATTAGTTTGCTTTTTATAGTAGACATAAAACATCTATCGGGCAGAAGACGAGAATGTTTTTTTTTCATCCGCATCACTGATTAAATTCTATGTGCGTCAATTTGGCATCGATTTGGTGAATTAGATTTTTGAATTTTACCAAACAACATGGCCAGTTCCTGGTCGATGGTTCGATCGCACTTGTTAATTAAAATTAAGATTAGATCAAATCAGTCCTCGTTAGTCCAGTCAGTGTAGAAAAATAGGACGTTAAAACCTCATTTCTTTTCCACTGACAAGGGGAAACCAGGCTGGAATAACCCGGGATACTTTTTCAACCAACACTGGGATCGAACCCGGGACATCCTGGGTTTTTCTCACGTAATTTTAACTAAGACAAAATCCAAATTTTAGTAATTTGATTGGATAGTTAGTATTAGATTGGTTAGCCAATCAAAATTGAAGTATCTACTAAAATTTGGATTTATGCTTTATTTAAGATTTCTAGAAACTTGGCCCAGGTTTGTGCCTCAATTCCTAATTCACTAAACCATTATTGATATTTTTTTTTTAAAAAAAAAATGGCTGAACTAGACATATGTTTATCATTTCTGATGTAGGTAAAATATTATATCTTAAAATTTAATATTTTTGCTGTGTGATATTTTTACTTTATTACCACGTCTTTATCACTGCCATTTAATGTTGTTATAAGTTAGACATTCTAATCAATCCTATCTCGTTATTCCATCATGTTTTTATAAAAATAATTCCCAGCAAGTTAATATATTATCATCTTACAATTTACAACATTTGGAAACTAAGTAGTATTTTGTCAGATGCTTCCATCAAGGGGGTTGATCTTTTAGACATTACATAACTAATGAAAGAATTTCAATTTCGTGTCCGTTACTATGGTGGATCATTGTTGCCATCTAAGTTAGAGGATAGTGTCCCAAATACGATTTATAGGTGAAAGGAAATAAAACGAAGCGACACGGGGTTCAACGCCCTACTATCCTGCACCAACCTGGATAATGCAGTGTGACATTCGTCCCGAGAGCGGGGGGGGGCTGATTTTCATCGAATTTCAACTGCAAAGGGTTACAGGCCAACAAATAAACGGGACCTCAGTTTTTTTGAGTGATTTTTTTGGGGGGCCAAGCAAACGACTAGACACTGTTACTAGCCAGTCTCCCCACCCTAACTTAAGTTTATTTCAATAATTCGATTGCGCTTAGGAATCTTCGGCTGTGGGAAGAAACCGGACAACCCTGAAAAATTAAAAAAAAAAACACGAAGCAAAACGCCATCCAATAATGAAATAAACTTAAGTTAGTCTCCAAACGACCTCTTTTTAGCTGTGTGGACGTTAAACAATGCGTACACATGGGTGGACATCGGGAATTATAATCCTGTTTGCGTTCACTTTAGTGTCCGCAACGACCCACCATAGTTTTAAGTTTAATAATTATCAATCTTGTCAATGCAGTAATGAATAATGACGTAAATAATGTGTTTAGAGGCATGCTGGGATATCATCTCTCGGTTGCCTTTGATGTTTGAAGAAATATGAAGTGGTGTAAATATAAAACTATAAACTAATTTAAATGGCTGATTACCTAGACAACATATCATTTCCTGAGTTAAAGTAGAATCTTGTAAAATAGGACATAAAAAATATTCTTAATAGGTTTAATACACTGAAGAGAGAAACGCTAAATATGTAAAATTATGTTTATCATTTTGAAATATTTGGTGGTCCAACATCATGATATCTTTATCTTCAGCTCGGCGTGTGTTTTTTTAAAATGTTTCTTTACAATATTACAGTTTGAAATTTAATTTTAATATTTTCACAACATCGACAGATGGTCTTCAGATATGTCCCAAAGAGTCAAAATATATAAGCCTGTCTTAAGCCTACAAGTCTAGCTTTCAGACTGTCAGTCCAAAATTGTAAACCCGCTAGTCTAGTGTTAGGCCTACTAATCTAGCCCCCCAGACGGTTAATACTATAAAGACCTGCTAGTCTAGTTTTTAGCCTACTAGTCAAGCCTTCAAACTGTCAACACAATAGGCTATATAGGCCTACTAGTCTAGCCTCGATAATGTTTTAAACTATATACAATCTATAATGGCCAGGGCTGTATTCCATCACCGTAGTTTATTCATACCAATGGTGCAGAGAGGAGAGATTAGCAAAGAAAGTAACAAAACCTTTGACAGTTGGAATTCGGTGAATGAATTTTGCCAAAAACATAGCAACATGCATGGCGTATGTATGCCCATCTTCAAAAGCCCAGTTGTTGCAGGAGAGTAGGATTTCAAACCCCATTTCATTTTTATTGAACTATTTCCAAATCAATATTATTTAGAGGGCGGCGTAAAGTAGAAACTAATTTTAGCTGCAAATGATCGGAAGCGTTTGGGAGCCAAGCGGACATAGTTTCTAATACTCATCGAACTGCTTCTCTTTTGACCAAAGAAAAGTGAACAGTTGCTCTATAGCAAGTTTATTGGTCAGTTTTCTGCTAACATCATCATGGCTGCTTTATGGACGATAAAAGACGCCATGTTAGAGATAACTTTATGGGTCTGGTTATCACCAACAGCAGTCATATCGTCCAGAACTAAAACAACCACGAGTATGTTTTAACGAGGTTGAAAGCGGGTTTAGCCTGCAATCAAATCAACTTGTCAGGTGATCCTGAGACGAACAAAGTTTATGAGGCTGATTATCAACAACAGAAGTTATATTGTTTAGAACTAAAACAACAGCATGAACGATACTGAAGATTAGGGTGGGGTGGGGAGGGCGCATGATATTTTATTTCTTCTTGCTGTCTTTTCATTGAGTTCACGATGAAATAAAATGAAATGGGGTTTAACCTATTACATTTATATACCAACAGAGCTAATGGAGGCGGACATACGTCATAAAATGTGCTCTCGGAGATATTTTGCTCAGACTGCGACGCGCCACGGCCTACTCTTATTTCGATTTCCACCTACGACCTCCTCTTATATCGAATTCCATCTGTCAAGGGATCTTTTACGTACACACCAATGTGTATATGGGCCCTCGGTTTTTCGTCCCATCCGCACGACTCGACACAGCTGTCCTTATCAGGACCTCCGTCTTACATCACTGACCAGAAGAACCACGCCGGGAAATCTGGATGAACTCTCTGGGTCAATGCTTGGATCGAACACCAGACCGTCAGGATGGCGAGCCAGCGTCTTACCCACTTAGCCAGCGTTGCCCCTTTTTGAGACATACACTGTGAGAACATTTGATCTACATTTAGCGTTTTACGGTGCAGCCTATTATTTTTCTGGCTTTCACGCTCTACCAAAGACTCCTACGCGCAAGCGAATTGTTGAAAAACAAATTTACCATTATGTTATTTCCGACATTTGTGTCGCGTTAACACCCCCCCCCCCCACTCTCTATCTCTCTCTCTCTCTTGCTCTTGTTACAAGATAGATTGTAATATTATCTACTATAAAACATCAAACCAGAACCTTGTTGGCAAACAAGACACTCTAAATCTAAATAACTACATATCGTTTTTCTTGTCTTGTTTCGTCTAAAATCACGTCTAGGATCCGTTAACAATAATTATCCCACTGGTCTCTTTGATCCGCCATCTAAATGGCCGCCACTTAAGATACCACGCCTCTTTCATACCTTTTGGTATCGGAGACGTAGCTTATCTTTACGACCTTGTGGATTTAAACATCGACTGTTTAGCTTCGTCGCTGGGGTTTTCTCATGTTTATGGTCCACTTAAAAAAAACACACTCGAGCGTTTAAGATGGGACTTAATATTCAATATTAGTTGTCTATAAATATGGGAACATACAACGTTTCGGTCACTGTTTTCACTCTTTCCGCAATTATCTATTATTAGCATCAGAACATATTCAACTTCTTTGGTCGAAACGTTGGTTGCCGAAACGTCGGTCTGCCAGGTCAAATGGAATGAAATGGAATGGGTTTAAGGTCGTACTGTTCTGCTCCTAAACTGGGCTAATGAAGACGGGCAAGAAGGTGGCCTCTTCGAAGGCCCAAAAACCAGGTTTCATCACAACCCAGTCTGTGATATCACCCTGAATGGAAGAGGACGTTGAGCCTCACGAACGAACGATTGTGTAACTTCCTTTGTGTCTTCTAAACAGCAATAAATAATAAATATAAAGGTCGAGAAGTGTTGCATACTTATTTATACAACGGTCTTTCACATAGGCCTATCTGTTTTCGTGTTTTTCGTTAAATTGTTAACTTTCACTTGATAAATGTACAACCGGATTAAAAGATGCTCATTAAATGATTTTACCCAGGGTGGTGCTTGCATAAGCCTTGCACTTGATAATTTTGTTTTTCTTCGTGTTCTAGGGGCACAGGTCTTATAAAATCTTGAGTACAATCTTCAAGAAACTTGTCATTCTGGGGGGTTCGTGAGGTGGGGTTGTTTTGTGCATCGATTGACGTCATCGTTTCAAGATGGCGGTGTATCTATTAACTTTATCGCTATTTATTTTGACATCGTCTGAGCATTGTTGGCCTTTCTTTGACTGATTTTAATTAACACGACTTTAATATAAATTTAGATTTAAATGCATTGAATTTCGGTCGCTAATTTTGATCCTCCTCTCTTTCTTTCAAAAAGAAGTTCAAACAAAAAATCAAAATTCCGAAGAAACTAATGCACGTGAGAAAAGTGACTTAATGATCCAGAAACGCCAAAATGTATTTCACTATGTACATGTATGTATATGTGTATATAAAAATGCACGAGCCTTTAATTATTTCCGGCAAAATTCAAAGGCCAAAAATTTCCGTATAAACTTCAAAGTGAAATCAATATTTGTCAATAGCGATAATCGCGACTAAATAAACCATAAAAGTAGCTTCGGTCTTTAATTATATTTATAAAGCAATAATAATCACTATAAAGAATACAAATATGTTGTAGTTATTTTTAAATATGCTTAAAACTAATGTGAACATTAAAGAACAAATGACCACATCAATGATACGCTTCATTAACCAGTCGAGTAAATGGACACGGAATATTGACTACCGTTAATGGCCCTGATGTTCAAAGCAACGCTAATAAAAATTCTGCATCGGTATTTAGGTATTATTAAATATGCATTATAGTCTTTTGATAAATGCTATGTAGATATAAGTCAAATAAAAAGCACTTTTAATCAAACACCGCGGATACAAATTTTGAATTTGAAATAACCCGGAACGAAAGATTAAAGGAGCAAATTTTGGTGAAATAAAATTCCATTTGAGTAAAAACTGCTAAAGAGTTTTAGATTAAAGACAGTATCCACATTAGCCACATCGACGAGATGTTAAAAACATAGTTTATCTCAAGTTCATCTTTGATCTGTAAATGTTTGAGTGGTTAATGACCTAGAAACGATAATATTAGTAGTTCCCCCATGTCATTTTAATATATTTTCTAAAATTGTATTTTATTCAAAGGACTTGAAACGTATAAAAAAATATTTAAATATTTAAAATGATTTTGTCAAGAACGCTATCAAAGCAGTTATTTAGTTCATTTTTCATTTTCTTTGTAAAAATATCAATGCTACCGTATTAAAAACAGAAATTTTAAATACTTATATTTAAAGTTTGAAAAAGGAATCGTGCTTTGATTGTTGATAGCATACAAATTTACAAATTAACTGAAATGGTGTTTAACGTCCACTTTCCTGTACTAACCGGGGTAATGAAGACGAACAAAAAAAGTACAAGAATATTGTGCTCGCCATGAGAGCGATATCAGAAGTGGTATCAGGAGTTCTATAGGAACAATAAGCGGACTTTGGTGCGATATGTTGAACCAATATTTGAAATACCGAAAACCACTGAAAATCCAAAGACCACCTACAACGTAACCACGTTTAAATAGATAAAAGTATAATATTTGTTTACATATATTCGTTTCGTTTGGGTCTCTTATTGTGTTATAAAGGTATCTTGGGTGGTTTATGAGATATACTCCGGAAAAAAGGCCGGTTCTGTAGGCTGAATTAATTAATTTCCAAATCCCTCCCGCCACTTTGATAATAACCCCTAAAGGGTGATCTTAGTTTCTGCATTCAGTAATTTTCCGGGTAACGTCAACTTGCGCTATTAAATGGTATTACCGAGAGTAGGCCTATCACCTGGTGTGGTAGCCAGTATAGGGTACCTGTGATTTATTAAATCAACATCAAACCAATAGATCACTCCAATCTTTACACCACGTGACGTCCAATTAGCAATTGATACCTGAGCGACACCTCTCTTTAACAACAATATGGCGGCTTTAATTGAAGGTGAAGGGTCATAAAAATAGAAAGACGAACGATTGTCGTAAATATCAATTAAACCTAATAGCTTCTACATCGAGACCTTTAATCAGCCGAACCGGGACGCTACACGCGCCCAACTTCCAAACATCATCATCACGTGAAGTGATTCCCATTGTTGTTTTTAATTCTATTTCAATAATTCGCTTATTGAAGGGGTCTTTAGCAGTGGTTGTGGGGGGGCGGAGGACCCGGAGAAAGCCCACGACGGTGGACAGGCGATCCTATTCCTTGTCGCGTATAACCGGGGATTCGAAACCACGCCATTTGACCCAATATGACAGCCCTCATGATACAGCGCGCAGTTGTTCACTCGGTTTTCTATATGGTAGCCATTTGTCGCTCGTTGAGATTGTCGCTGCATGGCTAACTGGCCAGGAGCCATTAAATTCCCATTGGACTGTCCAGACTGTGTTCTCGAGATTGGTTTGTCTGCAATATCACCCTAGGTGGATGTAGATTTTAAACTACAGATTGATTACCTATCTTGTCGGTTCTTATTGTTGATTTGCGCGATCGTTTTTGTCAAAAGTTCAACCATTCATAATTGTGTCAATTATTTATGAAATGATTTAAATTTGGATATGATGTGCACAATTTGCATCGTGCAATATATCAGTCTTCCCTGTGATCACTTTAGCTCTTGCCAGCCCCTTCCGGTGATTAGCGTGAGAGGGGGGGTATGGGATGACCTAGTGGACTAGAGTGCCGCGCTTCGACCTCTAGCTGGCCGGTCACCTCTGGCTTGCGGCTGTGGTTTCGAGCCCTGGTTTGAGCGTATGTGACATGGAGATAGGGGCTCCTTCTCAACCTCGTGGGTTTCCTCCGGGCACTCCGGTTTCCTCCCACTGCTAAAGACCCCTACGCGCAAGCGAATTATTGAAATAAAATTAAACCATATGTTAGTCCCGAAATAACCTAGTTTGTGTTGAGTGGACGTTAAGCCCAATCTCTCTCTCTCTCTCTTCTCTCTCTCTCTCCCTCTCCGGTGATTAGCAGCAGAGGAATAACTCCTGGTATTAAACTCTGTATTTCAAAGTTATTCAGCCATATTGAAGCATCAATTCGACATTCATGCTTTTATGTTTTCATAGTAAATATTAGTAATCCATTATTTTGTAATAAAATTAATCTTCTTTTATATGTTTCAAAAATGTCTGAAACGTGTGTTTATTTTATTTCTTGACCTCTGACCCCCAGACAAAACAAAACCCCAAAAGATCATATAACCCTGTATTAGACTGTCAATTCCCATAAAATAAAATAAGTCGTGGAGATTTTACTTGAAAATAAAATATTTTATCAGATGAAATAAATCTGTCGGAGTTAATCCGTTGATGAAAACCCAGTAGATCTTTAACTCCTTTATTTACTGGAGAATTTTAATCCAGGTTGACCCAGGGCAATAAATTATCCCCCCCCCCCTATATTGTCGAATAATTTAAAGGGGCGCAACAGATTTTAGGAATAATTTTCAGAGTGGGGAGAATTTAGCCACAGCATTAGCGTAAATTTGCCTAGTCCTTTCAATAGGCTAAGGATTTCTCTAGTCCACTTAGAAATAAAAGTCGATAATAGGTATGAACGCCAATGTCCTTGCCCACTCCCCCCCCCCCATTGCACACGTATCCATTGAAATACAAATTAACACATGTAAGTCTTGTCTCACAATGACTCCAGGTCCACATAACAAACCGTTTTATTCATCTTCACATTCAGTATTAATTTATATTATATCATATTATGTGATTATGGTTCCGATTTTTTGTAATGAAAATAAAAAATACGGAATATAATAAAAAAAAATGAACGAAAAACGAATTGAAAAACGATTGATATACATGATTGTGTATCGATAGCTGTGATTAGTATTTCACTGTCTATTATCCACACTTTAAAGAAAGACGTTTAGTTTTAAGATACAGATTATTTAAAAATACGAAAAACTTTGATTTTTTGTATGGTCGGTATTATCCCTCCACGCCCCATATGGCCTGGCCAAGAAAGGTGTCTAGTCTTTAAGACAGGCGAAAAACTTAGGCGTTAAATACACAATAGAGTGTATACATAGAAGAAACGTTAACAGTAAGAATTGTAAGTAACGGTACATGTAGTTCATAGCGCCACTGTCCAGGCAAAATTTCCCTCACGACATTATCCCGGTTGGTGCAGAGAAGTAAGTAATCCGATTTCTTTTTATTCTCCTTTAAACACATCCATTGAAACTAACGATATCTTCATCAGATTGTTTCATCATATATCTAGCTTAATATCCCACCTCTTAAATAATATACACATTAAACTTTATTATCTTTCTTTTTAAATAAAAAACATTGGGCGTTAAAAATGGCGTTAGTAAATAAATTATAACCTACACATCCACGATCATAAAAATACCTTAACGATGAAATTTCAGATTTATAAGAAATTAACTGAAGAAACGACACCATTTAAATATTGTTATTACTTGAGAATTATTTTAATAAAACTATTAACTTGTCAATGGGATGACAATTATTATGTCAGCGTTATCTCGTGAAGATAAAAATTACATTTCAAAATGGTCGATAAATCTTCCCTTAATTTACTTTTTATGATTTATTTTACAGACTTTGGGAGGATTAAAAATAAATTTAAACAGGCGTCGATATAGATACAATCGCAACACAGATGTATAATCCTTTTTTGTGCGTCTGTATGCAGTCCAATGCGCTATAAGATCGCAGTTACCTTCGCTGTGTAACCATGACCAACGTTAACGGATGACTTGGGGTTGTTTGACAGACTGGCATCTTAAATTTTAGGTACTCTTTTGAATAAATTAAAATTAAACATGAATCAGAATTAACAATTAAAACTATGTTTTTACATTTCCATTGATCTGCGAGAAAAAAAAAGAATTGTAAAAAATGATTCCACAGTAAAACAACATCTTGAGTTATTATATAACATATAACATCTAGATAAAGGGAAAGAGTTTGTTTTTATATTCTGTGATATTTCTAAAGCATTTGTTTGGAATTAGTCACAGAAAAAGATTTTAAGAGAGTTAGGCTTTACCTGAGAAGCAACAAAGTTCGGATAATTATGTATTGTTCGGAGACTCGAATGCTGTAGAAATTATTAGACTTGGATTAAAACTAATATTCTTTATAGGTTACCAACCAAATAAACAATTGTGGGTATGTACAGATCACATTCGCATCTCCAAACATTACATTACACCATTCAACTGATGTTGTTCTCTCATTTAGATTATTTTAATGTATCCAGAAAGTGAGGTATAAACGAATCTTCACAATATTTGCCATTTGAATTCGGGGTGCCCCAGGGATCAATACTAGGCCCCTTTCTATTTCAAATCTACATAAACGATATTTCAGGAAATGTAAATAACATTGTACAATTATTTGCTGACGACACGTCCTTATTTTCAATTATAACTGAAATCCGTTGGAAAATGCTAATTAAATTAATAGTGATGTGAATTTAATAATGATGTGGACAAAAAAAATGCATGTACAATATGACCCAAATACAACTAAAAACTTAACATTCACTCGTGAAAGAGCTAATCATCCTAATCCAATGTTTGAAAACAAAATGGTTGATCAAGTTACTTCACACTAACCACAGGATTAACCTTTTATCCAAACAGAATGTACACAAAACAAACTTGTGATAGACAAAACATAACACGTCAATTAAAATTAGAGTTAAATAGAGCTGTCTTATGTACAATATTTACGTCCTGTTATTCAATACGGAGACATTATATGGAATAATTGTAGTGCTAAAGTTTCAGAATTATAAGAGAATATCCTACTAGAAGCAGGAACAATCATAACAGGTCTGCGTCGAAATTCCCTGAGAAAATATCTTTATGATGAGCTAGGGTGGAAACCACTGATCAACGCAGAAAAAGTACAAATTTGTCTATTGTTATAAAATCGTTAATTATATTGTCCCCAGTATTTGTCCGCCATTTATACATAATTTAAACATACATCAATGTTAAACTTATAACAAAACACACAGTTAAACTTATAACAAAACACACAGTTAAACTTATAACAAAACACACAGTTCTATGGATAACAATCCGGAAGAACTTTCTCTGACAAATTACAAATGGGGACAAATGAGACAAATATAACAGTGGTCGTTATCAAGCATACAAGTTACAAATGAGGACAAATGAGACACTGTTATATTTATCTCATTTTTCCTCATTTGTAATTTGTATGCTTGATAATGACCAGTGAATTCTTGTCGAAACGTCGTGTGTGTATAATATAGTGATTGTTATCCATAGAACTGTGTGTTGTGTTATATTATGTTCAATCGCTAAATGCCATTTAAAGATTATAAATGTTAAGCTTCTTCTATAAAGAGCCCTTTCCCGAAAACAATAAAACCATGGAACAGTCTTCCTGCCCACGTGTAACTATCGCCAACCTCTTATGTCTGTTTACCTATCATTAAAGGATCCCTGCATTGGGAGAAAGTCCATCCAGATTTTCCGGCGTAGTCACCTCTTGTTTGTGATGCAGGACGGAGAGCCTGACATAGGACAAAAAAATCCAGGTCCCGTGAATACATTGGCGTGCATGTAAAAGATCCATTGACGGTAGGAATTCGATATAAGAGTAGGTCTTCATTAGCCCAGATCGTAGTAGAACAGTTGGAGGTTAAACCACATTTTATTCCATTTCATTATATTTATTATACATTAAAGACCTATAGTCACTTTTACAATGGAGAGAGAGAGAGAGAGAGAGAGAGAGGAATGGGGTTTAAAGTCCACTCAACACAAACTAGGTCATTTCGTGACTAACATATGATTCAATTTTATTTCAATAATTCGCTTGTGCGTAGGGGTCTTTAGCAGTGGGAGGAAACCGGAGTGCCCTGAGGAAACCCACGAGGTTGAGAAGGCGCCCCTATCTCCAGGCCACATACGCTCACACCAGGGCTCGAAACCACAGCCGCAAGCCAGAGGTGACCGGCCAGCTAGAGGACGAAGCGCGGCACTCTAAGCCACTAGGCCATCCCACCCCACCCCCCTTTTACAATGGAAACCGCAAGTAAAATATCATTCAATGCCAACTAAGAAATAAATCTATAACTAATCTCAATAATCACCTATAATCATCACCAAACTATATAAAAAATGTTTCGCAAATGTAATTCTTCGGGTGAAAGCGAAGTGCGTGGAGGAAACCCACGGGGTTGAGAAGGCGTCCCTATCTCCATGCTAACTACGCTCACACCAGGGATCGAAAGCAACCAAAGCCGCAAGTCAGACCATTCTAGACCACTAGGCCATCCCACCCAGCCCCCCAATTTTATAAAGAATACCAAAAGGTTTTGATTCTCCTTTACATATTGTTGCACATATCAAATAATTGCATCGCCCGTATTCCGTATACGTGTTTATCATTTCCACATGAACATGTATATATGTATTACTTTTATGCAGCCTATATATATGTTTGTATTATACTGCTTACTATCCATATAAAAGATCTAATATAAATTTTCATCACTTTCTAATAAATAGGGGAGGGGGGACAAATGGTTCGCGTAAGCGAGCTGCAATCCCAAGGCCTTTCATTGGATTTCCCGGTTGTATACGTGACAACGAGTTGGATTAACTTTCCACTCTCGGGGGTCTTCTCTAGGTCGACTGCCTTGTACACTGTCTGCCTCCACAAATGGCCATGACCATATGCTAGTCTGATGGTGAAGATGTATGTCGAAGAGAAATTAAACCTCCGCCATCCTTAAAGGGACAATAACACTCTTGTTGTAACTGAAAAATATGTCCCAATCTTCATTCTGGTCAACAAATCGTATTATTTTACAATATTCCAATTAATTGATGATATAAATTTCATCTTAACACACCTATTTTAAATAACTGGAAAAATTCAATCAATTGATTTGAAAAGTCTAACGTAAACCTTTTCAAATGTGACTTGGATTTAAAAATATTTTCAAACCATCTGGACAAGTAAAATAGGTTGTAATGGATAATTTTCACAACAGGTAGGACACTTAAACATCTAGTACTTAGAATAAGGGTATTATATATTGTCTGGAGCTACCAAGCCAGCAAGAATGTTATTGTCCCTTTAACATGTATCTGCCTGTGTCTCAACGGTTCAAAAGAGGATCAATATACATATCGTGTTCACAAATTGAAAACTATTTTTTTCTTTTCACACCAAAGTTTGTTTACCTGGTCACCGTTGTCCATCTGTTTTCCTCAAAGATAAATGAGAATAAATTTATGGTCCGGTGGCTATTTCGTTTCGTTCCATCTCCGATGTGCACTTTAGATTCACGGTTAATTTAAATTCGCTCTAAACAGGTCCAGTAAATGGCACAATCGATAAATTAAGAGCAGTCGTAAATTTTATAATTTCTGCAGGTTCTGTGTGAAACTGTGTATGTACGCTAAGAATAATATTTTATTTATGGTTCAGACATTCGTTCCGTGGGATGATTGTAAGATCTTTCACACGCATCGCCAATCTGTGCCACATCTTGGAGGCCGTCTATCGCCATGAAGAAATTACATTTAGTTTAATGTAAATGTAAAAGTTCCCTGTTATATTTTGTAAGAAGAATAATATGAACATTAAAAAATATTTTTAATTTTACTATTAAATTTAATATTTATGTGACTATGTCAATTTTAATTTGATTAAATTGACAACAGGAAATGACGTAGTATGTGTTACTTCTTGATAATATTTAAATAATTTAAATTTAAACGAAATATTATTACAAATGAAATATTACAATAAATGGGTGATATTGAAACATTTTGTAAATTTTAATTTCTTTAAACAGGAAATGACGTAGCTTTTGTAACTTCCTGATAATATTGAATCAATTTAATGTTAATTAAACGAAATATTAAAATTTTACGATACTAGAAATCGAATTTCGAATCCCTACCAAACATCGAGAAACATTCTCTGAACATCATTTGAAGGATTGAGGAATAAATTGCAAACTACAATATAGTTAAAGTTGAATCTCTGAAAGGGAATATCAGTCTAAAAATGCATCATTACGAAAAGTGACCCCCAAAATGACATTTTTTTTTTTTTACGAAAAGTGATCCCCCAATTTTTTTTTTTTTTTTTTTTTTTTTTTGCGAAAACTGGGATATTTTCCCAAAAATGCAAATGATGAGACTATTCAAACGGGACTTGGGAAGATGATGGAAATAAAATCAAAATATTTCAGTGTTGTAAGTGATATAATGATTACGAATATAATCACGTGCTATATGAGTTAACTATGATATATAATGTAATATATCCCGACAGCATCCCTGTGGTTTCTACATTAAAACATCAAAGAACGACCGCTATATATATATGTATGTACATTACAAGTTAATGTGATGCTTTTAAATTCATCGAGAGGAAGATCACATTTCTTCTCACTGTAAATCTAAATGTAATTCTAAAGTGTTACTCTATGCCTCTTCTCGATTTATTCATGATTGGTTTAATTTCTATGTTTGGAATAGATACGGAGTGGAGAGGGAGTGGGGATGTAAAACGTTGTACGATGGTCGTTGTGTTTTTCCCTACACATTTATGTTTTGTTTTGGCTACAAACTGGTTCAATTTAAGTGTTTGAAATGGGCAAGAGCTAAATATGCATATTGCAGGTCTTTCTTTGGGCCTGAAATGTTTTCTAAAGTATTAATTCGACATTAGTTAACTGACCCAGGCCTTAATCAACCATCGATGGCATCAGATTTCTCCGATATTAAATAGATTAAAACGGTTCAGTGATCAGGCGCGGATCCAGGATTTTTTGCAGGGGGGGGGGCAGGTTTGATAATTTCCACCGCCACCATTACCGGGGTGTTTGGGGGCCCTCCCGCAGAAAAATTTGGTAAATTAGATTCAATTTGGTGCATTCTGACGTATTTCCGGAAGGTAAATCCAAAATTACAGGTCTAAAAATCGCCAATAAAATCGCATAAAAATTTTTCAAGTCTGAGCAGGGGGGGTCCGGACCCCCTGTACCCCCCCCCCCCCCTCTGGATCCGCGCCTGGTGATATACTTTGATTAAATGAAATATGGATGAGCGAGAGTTAGCTTCGATCAACCAGTACGGTGGTTGAAATTATTGCACACGTCTGTCAAACCTTCAAAGGCTAATATATTTGCTTGCAATTGAGTAATTTGAATGAAATTTTCAAATTATTCATTTTACATTATCCACTTTCGAACTATTATAGCAAGAATGGCTAATTCTTTACCTAAATCTTACATAATGTATCTTTAAGTGTTTGAAATAGGCACGATGCTTACACGTTGTTTCGTTTAGTCTAAGATGATTTAGCAAACCAATACCCCACCCCCACCCCACACACCGAAAGATAGTGGCGCTCTATAGGGTATTTTATTTGAAAGCGACTAAGCAGGCAGCCCTAAGGACATTTAATGACACCGGGGAAAAGCAATGTATTGAGGAAACCGTTAAAGATCTATTTGGTGTTTTTTAAATTGAATTTCTGGGACTGCTATACTGGGCCTAGTGTGCCAAAGTGATAATACTGAGCCTCGAGAACATATAGAGTGTAAACTGAGTAGAATCCTGTAGAATGAGTTGTAAACGATCGTACGTCTTTTAACACTTGTAGGGAATCCGTCATCAGTCTTGTACAGAAACAAGGTAAAGTCATAATTCTCACTCAAAATATCAACCTTATCATATAACACCCTGTCATGTGATCCGTTACGTCATTTCAACATTTATTAACTATTCTATCCCATAATCGTCTACCCATTCTTGTCTGCTTAACAAAAACACATTTATTTCAACTTTTAGCGAAAGACGAAAACAGTCTGTTTTTTGCCGCCATTTAACAGTGGAACCTGCACGCTGTACGCTGTGACCTGACCTATGACCCCGCGAGCTTCTTTTCTTCTTAAGATTGATTGGATGATTTTGAATCGATTTACCATGTGCCTTTGATCTTTACGGTAGCGTCTAATATAGGAACGAGGATTGCATGTAGAGGAAAGGGAACCCTGAGGTGTTATTACTTCACGGCCTGCGATATGCTCAGTGACTTTAGCGCTCGTTAATCATTCAAAAATATGACAGCTGAGATAATTGGACTCCCAAAAGTTGTTGTTAATTTCTGGTTTTATTACATAAACATGTCTAAAACTTACACAAAAACACCAGTGAGCTTTTAAAGAGAGTCTTTTAGTGCAGAAATTAAATGATATTTTAGCCAGACACTCTGCGAGGTTACTCCCCTTGTCTAGGGCACACACATACGTTTCATTTAACACCGGAAGTCAATTCTGACCCATACAAATAAAAAAAAAAACAATCTTGTTGGAAATAAATTATATTTTCAAGTTGTTTTGAAATTAAACTTTTTAAGTTTTTAAAATCTGAAGTAGGTCTAATTAAATGCCCTCTGTGTGGCTGGCTTCATCTTTAAGATGAAACGGGGTTTAACGTCCAACACCAACCTGGCTAATGAAGATAAATAATAAAAGTTGTTTTAATGTCCTACTATTCTGCTCTATCCGGGCTAATGAAGATGATTAAAGAAGAAACACATAAGCCATACAGGTGTACAGCGGCACTACGGTCGTTTCTTTTTTCAAGGGTTCTTCTACATGGGTAAAAACATGTACAGGAAACCTCGGTTTTTTGTACCACTCCGATGATTAGACTCTGTTCGTGTTCAGACCCTGCAACGGCGATAAGATGAAACCATGTTGGAAGATCTGGAGAACACAAGATCAAAGACGGTATAGCACAAATGACGTCATATGTGAGTCGTGGGCTTGGGTTAGGGTAAGGTTTAGGGCTAAGGGTAGGTTTAGGGTTAGTGCTAGCCTCTTCGTCACAATGAGTGGGGTCGTCTGTCCAAACTTGTTGGATTTCCTCTCACTGCTAATGACTACTCAGCACAAACGAATAAGTGAAATGAAAAATAGTTGTACCATATATTATGTTAGCCCCGAAATGGTTTTTACTAAAACCAACGTCCACTAAAAGAACGTGTTAGTTGAAATAATGAATCACATTTTGATATAGTTTACGCTCATGGAAAGATTAACTTTAGTTTCTATTAACGTCCTTGACGGGTAAGAGTTTTGTCGTTCCAAAAAGGCGAGGTCCCGTGTACGTAAACGAAACCTTGACCACTGGAATTCGATAAAGAGTTAAGCGGAAATACCACTGTTCCGGCACAATTTCCACACAGCAAATTACATTAGCCAAGTTGATCCTGAAAAGTAGGGCGTTAAACCTCTGAACCATGCAATCAGTTTCACAGAGAGAATTACGAATTATCTCTGTCACAGATGATAGTCTTCAACACGTGCAATGACATCACGCGGCGTCAATCATTGGCTCAATGGCGCGTGCATTGTATAAATAAGACGTAAATGATGCCTTTTACTCATTTTAATACCCAATTTACACTAAAAAGGAACTACTTTTTAACTGCAAATACTTCAAACGTCTTTACTTATTTTCTTAATACATACAAAAAATGTTTTAGAATTTAATTTGTCGGAAGAAAAAAAAGTTAATATGGTGGACTCATTAAATCGCGTCGATGTCATCCTTATCAGTGTCTGTCGCGGCCTAGCAAATATTCACTGCTCGACCAGTGTGTCTCTAAACGTCTTAACTCAAAAGTGAGGACTTTCAGTCGTATTAGCTAAAGGGAGATAATTATGTTTAACGTTGGCTTTTCAATTCTCATAATCGATATAATTTTCTATATATACCTGCCCAGAGACAGCACACATACCTAGCTACAATACTGTTAAAGCATGAACCCTTTAAAAATGAAGTGATTGTTATTATAATTATTAGGCCTATTATCATTATTCATGCATAACTTGACCACTTGACACAACTTTTCTACGCTATAGAGGTTAAAGGGAGGTAACTATATATATAATATGAACGGAGGCAGACCACCATCTATTTCTACGTTGACTTCAATATTAATTCTGGCCTCTTTGTCCACCTCGACTTCCAGTAAAACCGTCTAATTATTTAAAGCCGATACGGATTTTCACCCAATGTTAGCCGAGAAAGTGCCTCGGTATTTTCTAGCATCGTCTACTCGTTCGGATTGGACGCATATCCGAGATCCCGTACACACGTTGGCGTCCACGTAAAAGAGCCATTGACAGTTTGAATTTGAAAAAGAGCAGACTGTAGCGCAACTGTCGGGACAAATTTTGCCTTATGGCACCCTGTATGACTTACGCCCGTCTTTATTAGCCCATTCGGTTCAGAGAAGTAGGGCGTAAAACCCATTTCATTTCATTTCATCTTATCTACACATTATTTTAATCATGTGACTTTTATACACGATTTCATTCCATTCAAATAATGAACAATCTACGTCATAAAAGCCTTCATTTCGGTACGTTACACTTTGTAAGCGGCACCCATTCACTAGGATAATATTCTGTCAGTGAGTTAGAACTCTGTTCGTCATAACATACATTATTAAACACAACGTGTCCTTTGGACAACCACGCAGCCCACCAACCAATCGTATATCCTGTTACAATTGAGCCACTACACTTTGACAGAACAGCCAATTGCAAACTGGGTTCCAAAACAGACATAACAATGATATTATCCAATTGAGGAAACAGCTGCTTGCACCACATGACGTCATCACTCGCAACAAGGTAGACAACCCTACCAAACACGTGTTGCATGCACGTCATGGCGCGTGTGTAAATCCCAACTAATGTATTTCTTAATCCTGCATCGGTTTTAAACGGGTCTTCTTTTTTAATGTAAATCCCCACAGCCGTTACATTTTTATCCATGATAAACGAGCGAAACAAATCATTAGCCTTGTCCAAAATATCGGTGCGAAATGTCAGCTCACGTTTTAAAACATCGGAGATATTTCCAAAATATTTGAAAGACCTAAATTTCCCTCTCAGTTTTAGATGTTTGTTCGGAATGGATGCTTTATGTCTGTCTAAGCGATTTACAGTCTCCTCGTCAATATTTTTCCATGATTTCGATTGAAAAATTCCCGTGAATGTAACTTTAAAGATCGAACTTAAAAAACACTCACGTGGAATTATGGGTAGTCGGGAATATTGGAGAGCTATGCCCAGTAAAGATGCGTACGCGAACAAAACGTCACCGAAATCACCACTAAAAATGACAGTTAACAATTTATCACCGGTTTTCAAACTTTCGTAACTTTTGAAATATTCGGTTGAATTGTGTGACAGTAAGCCTACTGCCAAGACTTTGTTTTTATCAATATTACAATTTATCTTCACCGATTTCTCTAAATTTGGTATTTCCGAAAAGATTTCAGTTCTGTTTTTATCATCCTTCTCATTCATCGAATTTAATCCAACCTCGGGTCTAACGCTTGGGTTAGGAAACTTCGATTTCAGGTGCACATATAAACCCTCATTCAGATTTAGTTTCATATCCGATGTTATTGCACGGTTCCAGGATCGTCCTACATTTCTTGCGCTGTTCCGATATTGTCCAACAGTTTGTGCGCGGTTCCAAGATTGGCCGAGTCGTCTTATTCGATCATTATCATCCACAATATAAAGTTGTTCTAATTGATAAAACTGTGGGTTTTGAATTGTCTTGTTTACACTGAGTAAATGAAATAAAAACTGTAAGAATATTTGTTGATGTTTTGAGACAAACCAAATAAGTACGAATGTAATCAATATCTTCCATAGTTTTATTTTAATCGCCATCTTTGTTTTAAAAATGGTGATATCGGCTATTTCTATTTAACTGTAATGAATGACGTCTGTCGTGCACGCAGAAGATGAATGCCCCTTTTGTATAATTTTCATATGACAAAATACCTTCCGCAGTTTGTTTTATCTACCGTAGTTGTATAGCCGTGACGGTTGTTGTGCACGATACTTCGATAACAATTCTCACCTTCTTTGTCACGTGGCTGGTGACTGCCGTGGCGATTGGTGACTTTGGCTTCTAAAATTCCAAGCGCATTTCCTACTGATGGGTGTTATGTTTGAGGCAGGATAAAGTTTTATAAAACACCTTATAACACTTCTGATTGGAATTTTAAAAAAATCACATAATCAATATAGGTAGCTGTACTCGGCTTCTGAAATCCACGTTCAATCTACCGAACCATTTAACTATAACTATATATACTAGTAAATTAAAAAAAAACGGTTATACATCTCCCCCTTAGAATATCGCAAACTATTTCTTATGTTAAAAGTTGTCAATTTCATGTAGGTAACATTTCATTTTACTGTACTCGTTTCTGAAATCCAAGTCAAAACTTTCGTTTTATTTAACTTTAATTTACCTGTTGAACTGAGATTCTGTTCTGAAATCCGCGTTAAAATGTCGTTCGGCTTCTGAAATTCGCATTGAACTATCGTTGTTAAAAACAGTATAGTGTCGGCCTCTGAACTATCGTTGTTAAAAATATCAACTTCGACTTCTGAAATCCACGTTAAACTATCGTTGTTAAAAATAGTAGCCTGGACTTCTGTAATACATGTTAAACTATCGTCGTTAAACTATAATTATGATGAGACTGGGCATATTTCTATTTATAATTCATTTAAGCCCGATCACAGTGCATATTAATTATTAATTAGTTTGAAACGATACTGTTTTTGTTACGAAAAATAGTAATTCATGTTTCCCTTTCAATAGTTGGTTTTACATATTCAGATTTAGATCCCAGGTTGGAAAACTATATACACAAATAGAGAACAAGATGGCGACACAAGGATAACGTCTACAGGCGATTACTTGGGTAATTTAAGTTGATAATGAACTTCAAAGTAAAAGGGATGGGACATGTCAATACGTCCCATAACAACTGGGTTGCACAAGTATCTTATTTTAAAGGCGCTGTCACACAAAATGAAATGAGACATAACGTCCTACTTTTCTGCGCCGACTAGGCTAATGAAGACGAATATATAAACCATACAGTGTGTTTTGGTGGCAATTATTTTGTCCGAACAGCTGGACTAGGCTTTAAAACAAGTATGGGGGGGGTAAAGATCAAGCCAACTTGAACATGGGACCAGAGTTTAAAGCCTTACTTATCTACACCAACCGGGCAAATGCATTGCCGAGGGTTCTTTAATGTACATTTAAATGCATTGACAAGGGTTCTTTTATCTACATAAATCGGTTTTTCGTAGATATAACGCCACACTCGCCGAGCTAGTGAAAAATGTCATCCGAACACACTGCATGTCATAATATGCCCGTCTACATTATCCCAGTTGTTGTAGAAAAGTAGGACTTTAAACCCCGTTTCATTTCATTTTACTTAGTCCGACCCCTAGTGTGGCTTAAGTGAGTTTCAGATGGTAACTCACCTTTAACGAAATGTTTTGCTGTGTATAAAATATTATTGATTAGTCTTCACATTCCATCGCTCAGTTGTATCCAAAACATGTAATCCGTTGATTAGAACTAATCATTAAATTATTATTAAAATCGTCATGACAGGAGGATTGATTGACAGAAGGAAACTAGTTTATTAAATATTCACACTTTCATTATAGTCTTTAAAATAACAAAGAAATGTAATGGGGTTTAACGTCCTATTGTTCTGCTCTGACTTGCATGGGCTAATGAAGACGGGTATACGTCATACAGTGTGCTATAAGGGATTTTTTTTTTGCCAGGACAACGGTGTTCACGGCCTACTCTTATTTAAAATTTCAACTGCCAAGGGATCTGTTGCGTACACGCTAAAGTGTACACGGGACCTCGGTTTTTCTTCCCATCCGAACGACTAAATGTTGTCCCTTGTCAGGCCCTTAAATATATATTTAAATCAACACCGTAAGACGATGTAAAGTTAAGCAGTAACATTTGGTTTTGATTTTTCGACCAATATTAACATGTTATTTAACATTTAATTAAGAAAACAAAACGAAAATATCAACGGTAGTTGAGTTCACTGTTTGGATTTCGTCGGATTAAAGACAGGCCCATCAAAAGATTTGGGCAATAAATTTTTGATATGAGGCCACGATTCCAAGATGGCTGCTATGACGACATGGCCCTGTCCTCATTGATACAGTGCCCCCGCTTAAGGTAACTCTAGTCAGCTGTTTCAGAGAGATTTACTGATGTTAAATCAAGGTACAATATATAAGACTTAAAAGGGCGGCGGGGGGGGGGGGGTATTCTTTGAAACAACGATTAAACTGAGTTGATCTAAATACCCTTTATGACCCTGACTTAATACCCAATGTAACAGATTGTCAGATGTCATGAGTATGACGTCATATGCCACTGGTCCCCCGATCCCCTTATACGATTCGATCCAATTTTTCATCAGTTGCCGGGTTTCACTTGATGAGGAGGAAGACCCGTAGCCAGTTCTAAATATAACCAGGTAGGAAATTTTTATATTTTTAAAAGGCCCACCCGGATTTCATAGGGTATGTGCAAGTCTTCAAATCAAATTGCAAAATTTTACGATAGCCAAATGGTGTTGTAAAAAACTAGATTAAGAAGTTTCGGAGAATTGTGTGGTCTAGTTGTCTAAAGTGTGCGTTTTACAGCCTAAGTCTGTCACTGAGCCGGGTGACTTGGTTTCGATCCCATATATGTATGAAATAAAATTGTGCCACATGTTATTCCCGAAATGACCTAATTTGTATCTGAGTAGACGATGAGCCTCATTTCAATCTGACCATCCTGTGATAAAGCTTTAATTAGTTCCAGAAGTTTTAGATTTGATATTAGAGACTAGGGATAGTTTACATATGATCGGTGAATCTAGGGATATTTTAGATTTGCTATTAGGTGAGTCTATGAATATATTAGATAATGTTAGGCAAGCCTAGGCTGGTTTTAGATATACACATGATGAATTTATAATTGATGGACGTTTTAGATTAGGTAGGCGTATTGATGTGTTGTATGGTGAATCTTGGAGCGTTTCGGATAATTTTAGGCGAGTCTAGGCTCGTTTTAGATATACATAATATGATGAATTTATAATTTATGGACGTTTTAGATTAGGTGGGAGTATTGATGTGTTATACAGTATATGGTGAATCTTGGAGCGTTTCGGATATGATAATATTTAAATCTAGGGGCATTTTAGATATAATATTAGGCGAGTCTAGGCTCGTTTTAGATGTGGGTGAGTCAATGGCCGTTTTAGATGCGAGTCTATGGACGTTTTAGATCTGGTGAGTCTATGGACGTTTTAGGTATGGTATCAGGTTGGTCGATGAACGTTTCAGATCTGGTGAGCGTATATATTAGATATGCACGTTTTAGATCTGGCGAGTCTATGGACGTCTTAGGTATGATATTAGATTGGTCGATGGACGTCTTAGATTTGGTGAGTCTATGGACGTATTAGATCTGGTGAGTCTATGGAATGATATTCGGTGGGTCGATGTCCGATGGACGTTTAAGATTTGGTGTTAGGTGAATCTATGGAACTTTTATACATGATGAATCTAGAAGCGTTTTAGATACGATATTAGATGAGTCTATGGATGTTTTAGATATAAAATTAGTTGGTGTGATATTTTAGGCGAGTCGTTATAGGTATAGTAGTGAATAAAATTAAATCACATGGCCCCTTTAATCAATTAAATGTTTAGTTCATTTAAATCTCAAATAATTTTTATATTTTGTATATTTATATGTTCTTGACATATATGTGTATATGTTTAGTTTGTATTTAAATCTCAAATAATTTCATATTTTGTATATTCTCGTTGTATGTATGTTCTGTATGTACATAAAGTAAACTTACTTTTGTAAATTTTGGTGAGGAGTCAACATAGGCCCAGTCTATTCTCCATTCCATTTTCAAATGAAATAAAATATTGTTTACAAAAAATGTGTAACAATGGCCCTTTATAATATTCATTAATATCCACCCATTCATACATTCATCCATGACTTGTATTTCAGATCTATCAAGATGTTAACGAGGTTTGTGTGTAGTAGAAACTGGAGATATTTGTTGAAACTAACGGGTATATCTGTATTGGTATTATTGGTAATCAACAGTCTTACTATATTGGATGAATATCAGATCATTAAACCATTCACTAAACCACAACAAAAACAAATCAGGTAAGAAGAATTTATTATAACTGTCCAGTGCTGTGGTGACGAGATGACGAAACGTATCGACATCCAGCGCTCTGCGACTTTCAGTTCCGGAGTTATTCCACCATTGCCGAAAGCTTTGCGAACGCGACAGAGGATATAGTTTTTAGCAAAGCCGTTTCAAGTTGGGTGGAAATATTGGGGCCGTGAGCGAATGCACTTTATCGATATTCTTCGACTTTCAGTTCCGGAGTTATCCTCCCTTTTTCCGAAATCCAGTGAACGCGATTTAAATCTGAGGCGTAGTTTTGCATTAAAGCTTATGCCCACAAGACAGAATCCAATCCAAACTACTTTTATTTTATTTTTTTATAATAAAACAACATTGTGGTGCAAATATTATGCAAATCAAACTATTATGACAGACGTTGCAATGAATTAAGTGTACAGTTTCGTGCCGTGCATACCTCGCACAGAATAATGTAATTTGACTGTCATTTACAATATATTCAACTTCCGTTATTTATGTTTGATGTAAGCAAGCATAAACGATCAATCCTTTTATTTTCATCTCCATATTTCAATTAAATCATTATAATGACAATCAAATTTTAACCCGTTTAAATCTACGCCATACGATGGTTTAAAGAGTGGTTATAGACTTGCCATGTGAATAAATGTCAAATAATCAGGGGTGGATCTACGAATTTTGAAAACGGGGGACGCCTCAAAATGAGGGCACTTACTTCCGAGACGGGTCACGCCGCTGCGAGGGGATTGGGGGGGGGGGAGGTCCCCCAAGACAATATCCGCCATTTCCTTGCATCTGTAGACATTCCAAGAGATATTTGGCTGATATTTTCGTCTAAGTAAACTTTCGGAGAGGACATATTTGGGTCTGAAAAAAGGCTGATATTTTCGTCTAAGTAAACGTTCGGAGAGGACATATTTGGGTCTGATAAAAGGCACTTTCAGCAGTAAAAAAGGGCACTATCGAAAATTGGGGGCGGAGGGGGGGGGGCTGGGGTCCGCCTCTGATAATAATTCATATTACATTTGAAGCTAAATCAAAAACCTGCACCAGATTCAGCTCTTATATAATGCATCTTTAACCCATGCAAATTACATATTCAGGGGCGGATCTAGGAATTTTGAAACCCATGCAAATTACATATTCAGGGGCGGATCTAGGAATTTTGAAAAGGCGGGGGGGGGGCGCAAATGCGGGCACTGACCTCGGAGACGTGGTACGCCGCTGAGAGGGGGGGGGCAATATTATTATCCGTCATTTCCTTGCATCTTTAGCCATTCCAAGAACTATTTGGCTGATATTTCGGAACGGACATATTTGGGTCTAAAAAAAGGCAGTTTCAGCAGTAAAAGGGCACTGTCGAAAATTGAATCCGCCTCTGATATTGTTCGCGAAATGCAAATCAGTATCAACGGTTTTAATTGAAATAATTATTTTGAATGTTTTCAGACAGCCTCGAAGTGAGAAATGGATCGTGATGGATAATACAGATATAAATCCTGATCACGTGGGTTTATTAGATGACCATGATGGCTGGGCGGGTCTTGTGATGGATTCTACTAAATCCAGACAGAGAATTAGGTAAATATTACTCATACTTCAACCGTGAATCCAGGATTTTTTTTCAGGAAGCACAATCGATGGGTGCCAAACGGATAGTGTAGACATTTGACTATTAATCCGCTACTGTTACAAGACAAACAAAAGAAATGAAATGATGTTTAACGTCGAACTGTTCTGCAACAACGGGGTAGTGAATACAGGCACACGCCATGTACTGTGCTAGGCGGACAATTTTGCTAGGACAGTGGTTCTTCGGCTTAATCTTATTTTGAATTCCAACTTTCAAAGGGCCTTGGTTTTCCGTTGTATCCGATCGGCTGGGGACGTTGTCCCTTCCCCGGCCCTCGATAGATAAATACCACCGCGAATACCAAGTCTCGCGTTTTCCAATTGAATTGTCTAGCTGTGATATTCAGTGTTACGATTGGTGGAACTTTTCCACTTTTCCGCTATGATTATGCTATAATCCACTTCACATCTTAGTTCAAACCTTACTCATTTACTTTTCTGTCTTCCATTACGCTAGTAAAACAATGCTTCCAATGGTTGTAAACGAGTCTATTCCGTTGCCTTTGATACCTAAAAGTTGAGAAAATTCAAACTAGAAGATGTAAAACTCACATCCGTTGCTCACGGAACATAGGAGTCAATCTGACCCCCGTTCAACTGTGCGTGACGGGGTCGCAAACTCCTCCAAATCCCGCCAGATTGTTCGAATATTCTCGAGTTTTCTGAATCTCAAAGATGTTTGATATGGTCTATCTTTAAGAAATTGTATTTGTTGGGTTTTTTTAGGTGTCAAACATGTCGAGGAAATCAACCGGCAGATGGAATATTAGAAGCCGTTAAAAGTCAGGCGAAATTTATCTACTATGCTGATGACGTGTTTTCCCTTCATAAGGAACTGCCGGAACTCAAACTAAATCCACTATCGTACGGTTTAGACTATAATGGAAATAACTCGCAGTTTGATTTAGAAGCTCATTTTAAATCCGGCAAAGCGAAGTCACCGTTGAGTCAGAATTTGAATAGTCACTACCGACTGGGTGGGTGGAGGACTTCGCTTATTCAAACTTTTGTTCCCACAGAAATGTTACTCCACCCATCTGAAAGTGCAGATAATATAGACAACAGGGCTCCAGGTATAAGTCTTCCTAAAAGCTATTATCACCCATTTGCTCAAAAGGGGAGTCTATATTTTTATGAGGCCTTTTGGGCCTTGGCGCCTATTGACCAAAAGTACTACACGACCTGGTCTTTAATGACAGAACGTCTTCTGGAAGAGCTCAGCAATGAGGTCATGTTTAATGCCCCAAGGAAAAACAAACAACGGCGCAAATACGGACACATGGAGGTGGAAAAGATCGCACGTCTTAGTGCCATGTTGACACAGTGGATTTGTCTTCCTGGACTTCAGTTTTTCAAATGTGTAGAATTATTAACAGATGATTTAGTCGCTAATCAACATTTACCCAAAGATGTTGGCGAACAGATTAAAGATTTCCTACACAAGTTGAACTTAATTGGGTATAAACAGCCTACTAGACTTCTGAGCTCCCTGCAAAGACCATTTATCCCACCTATAAATAAACTCATTTTCTGGCCCGGTTACACAACGGATCGCAGCGAAAATGGTTTGAATAAATCCCTCACACCGATGTGTAATTCGGGATTGGGGAAATGTAAGGAGGTCGGGTATCAGGCAGAGAAAACTATTCCCTATTATGACAACCTGCTTCTGGTTGTGGTGTTTAACCGCCCTGGTCACTATGGAGTTGTCGACTACCTCGAAAGGATGTACCGACCTTTTTTTCCTAATATGCTTTATTGTGGACACGACATGAACAACTTTTTATCTGTTTACAATCTCCTTGATAGAAAGGTGTCTTTTATTGAAGTAGATTTTAATTTAGGACAGTATGGATACCAATGTGTCCAAAAGG
This sequence comes from Patella caerulea, assembly GCA_036850965.1. Classification (NCBI taxonomy): domain Eukaryota; kingdom Metazoa; phylum Mollusca; class Gastropoda; family Patellidae; genus Patella; species Patella caerulea. Next base: position 61,637,094 of record JAZGQO010000011.1, on the reverse strand, counting down.
CGATACAGATGAAGTATGACGTAGAGGGATACATCCACCTTAGTGACGATGTTCTATTAAATGTTTGGAACGTACAGGATCTTCCCAAGGATAAAGTGTGGTTCCAGGGTAATATGAGGATAGCCCATTTCATCCAGCATGTTGTCCCGGATATATGGAAACATCCTCATTGGGGTCCGTGGGTATCACCTTTTGGACGCGCAGCAGCTAAGAGAGCTGTGAGTGTTCTACAAAACTTGGCACTGGTGGAGCAGAAAGTCAAGGATTTTATGTTTATGCTGTCTACAAACGTCGGAGGTCAGGATCGCGTTTATTACCAAGCATCTGATATATTTTACATTCCGCAGCGCTTCGCGGAACTCTTCGCTTACATCACAACTGTGTTTGATTCACATCAAGTTCATCTTGAGATCGCGGTACCGACGATGTTAAACGGTTTGGATCTGAATGAGAACATTGTGTTTATGAATGGGTCTTATCTCTGGTATCAAGACCGTGGGTTATATCAGCTGAAATATAATTATCAACATGTTTTTATGCATTCCGTAAAACTAGGACCGTGTATTGCTGATGCCACGTGTCAAAAATTCATCTGTCATCGTTATTTACCGTGTTTATATTCTTCTAAATAAATTAATTGTTCGGTTTTTATTTTTTCTCTTAAGACCATCGGGACAAGGCCTTATGTCAAACCCCTTCCCACCCACTTCTGGGCGTGGTTTAGGCCTACATTTTTAACGCATTTTCGACTTATTCCCAACATTCACCTGCTAGATTTCAACTGGGTGGGTATGTACCTTTTTTCGGGTAATGCTTATTCGGATTCTCTTAACGAAGTGGGTCTCCCGCAACCTTTCCTGCCAATCCGTCCAGCACCGCTGTCAGGGGGTAACCTGGGTAACCAGTTTGGGAAATTCCGCGGAACATTCTCGGCCAACTCCAGGATCAAACCCAGGAACTGTTCCCGTATCCTTTGTTAGTCAAAATTATAGTGACCCGCTGAACCATCTCAACACAATCTAATTAAAATATAGATCTATATTTCGTTTCGTTTTTTATACTTTCGATGGCCTACACTCATGTAGATCTAACTAGTTATAGTGGGAGCTCACGTTCTATGACGTCAGGTATCAAGCACGGGACATTTGACCCGATAACGTCAGTCATTCGATTAACCAATTAGCGACCGCCATGCTTTTTAAAATCGACTTTTGTTTTGTTTTGATTTCCATCCGTTGGTAATATTTACCCACAGTTCCACGCATGAAAAGGTCAAACGGTCGATTCGACAGACCATGATTGGCTGACCCCTCATTTCAGGCAGAACACGACTTAAATAACAAGTCTTCCAGATCCAAGAGTAGTAAAGACAAGTAAAAACGAAATTTTGAACTATAAAAAACGAAACGAAATTGGATCTGTGTTTTAATCAGATTGATCTCAATGCAGATACGATTAATAAACATATTCAAACCACAAACCTATAGGGACGGCGGAAGGGGCGCCTGAGCAAGGGTACCAGGGCATTCAAATGGTATCCTGTCCTTTTCTGGGGTATACATTTATATAGGCTACCCATGCCCTAATGATGAATGGTTTCAACCTTTTTACTAGTCTATTGATTTTTGCATGATAGATATGTAAATTTAATTGCTCTCGGCTCGTCCGTTGATGTTTCACTTGTCTTCATTATCATGTATTTTAAAGGGGCTTTATGTTGGAATTTAGAATGCTAGAGGCGCTATAAACAGCGTTCTCGGAATTGACAGATTTCTAAATTTTCGGTCCCCTGTCCCTCGCACCCTTCCGGCGCCCCTGGACAGCGGGACAATTACTCCATTCTTTTGAAGGCTCTGCGTCATTTGCACCCATGTCGGCATGTGTTCAGAATGCAGTCGTCCTTGCCATGACTTTAGGGTCTCTGGACTCGATCGTTCATGGCCAATCAGCGTTCATTACGCCATGAGTTTGCGCAATTTCCCGTGACGTCACGTACCGTCTGGTGAGGCAGCCTTCATTTTAAGGTAGGCCTATCTTGTACTTACGTCTGTTTAATTCATTTTTTCGCTAGGCCCAATTAGAGCAAGCCTAGTAGTAATAAAATGATCTAGGCGTGTAACACATCCTATTTCAGGCGCTTCCGTTCTTGAATTGAACTGAGGCGAATCCAGCGGGTGGCGCGACGGGCGCACCCCCCCCCCCCAAAATTTTCGACAATGCCCTTTTTTACTGCTGAAAGTGCCCCTTTTCAGACCCAAATATGTCTTCTCCGAACGTTTATTTAGACGAAAATATCAGCTAAATAGCTCTTGGAATGTCTACAGATGCAAGGAAATGACGGATAATTGCCTTGGGGGACCCCTCCCCTCAATCCCCTCGCAGCGCCGTGACCCGTTTCCGCAGTAAGTGCCCTCATTTTGCGCCCCCCCCCCCTTCAGGGTCGTTCATAACGAATTTGTTGGGGGGGGTGGGTTAGCCAAAACGTGACTGATGCAAATACCCCCCCCCCCCGGAGTGCGAGTGAAAAATATTTTGCCCCCCCCCCCCCGAAAGAAAATTTACTAACCATAATTCATTTTTTCGCTAGGCCCAATTAGAGCAAGCCTAGTAGTAATAAAATGATCTAGGCGTGTAACACATCCTATTTCAGGCGCTTCCGTTCTTGAATTGAATTGAGGCGAATCCAGCGGGTGGCGCGACGGGCGCACCCCCCCCCCCCCCCAAATTTTCGACAATGCCCTTTTTTACTGCTGAAAGTGCCCCTTTTCAGACCCAAATATGTCTTCTCCGAACGTTTATTTAGACGAAAATATCAGCTAAATAGCTCTTGGAATGTCTACAGATGCAAGGAAATGACGGATAATTGCCTTGGGGGACCCCTCCCCTCAATCCCCTCGCAGCGCCGTGACCCGTTTCCGCAGTAAGTGCCCTCATTTTGCGCGCCCCCCCCCCCTTCAGGGTCGTTCATAACGAATTTGTTGGGGGGGGGGGGTAGCCAAAACGTGACTGATGCAAATACCCCCCCCCCCCAGTGCGAGTGAAAAATGTTTTGCCCCCCCCCCCCGCCCCGAAAGAAAATTTACTAACCATAACTCTAAAATACTTACTATAGACTGTAACGGGTGTGCCCCTCCTAAAAACTTCACTGCCCCCCTCTAGAGCGTCCACAAGATTTTTTGAAGTGATCAAGGGCCATAACTCTGGCAGTAATGACCTTAAACACTGTGTATAAATTTAAAGTCAATCAAATATTAACTTTGGCCTTTACAGCATTCACAAGATTTTTCAAAGTGATCAAGGGTCATAACTCTGGCAGTAATTTTCGGAAATCGCTGAAAATCAATAGGATTCTTTGTCCTAACAACTTTAACAATGTTTATAAATTTAAAGTCAATCGGATATCAACTTTAGCCTATAGTGCGTTCACAAGAAATTGTGGACGATGGATGGACCGACGGATGGACCAACGGACGGGGGGGGGGGGGCGACGGCAATATACGTCCACATTTCCATGTGGGCGTATAAAAACCCATGTTGATCACATGGGAATCGAAACCACGCCATTCGACACAATGAGTGAAAACCTTCTGATATAGCACCATATGCTATTCCCCCCCCACACACACACAAATGAAGGGGTCCCTTGTTGGATCCTAGTGGCGATGTAGGAAGTTCTGTGTCAGTGACAAAGTACCTAGTCATTGTGATGGGCCAAAAATGTCATGGTTCCCCTGAATGCCTTGGCAGCAAGTTACAGACCCCTTGACTGTTAAAACTGAAATAAAATTTTTAAGAATGTTACAGCACCACTGATCAGGAAAAATTTCCCTCATGTAACACATTGCATGAGGTGATCCACTTGTTGGACCCAATTTTATTTCCATAATAATGATGGTCTTTACATTATTTTTTTAACCAACATCTAATTTATTGGACACTATCTGAAAACAATAAGAAAAGTTGGCAATCCTCAACTCTAATGATCTTCTTGAGTTGGAGATATCAAATGAATGGGGGTTTAACGTCCTACTTTTCTGCACTTCTGGAAAAATGAAGATGGCTCCATCCATACAGTCTGACGCTACAGCCTACTCTTATTTCAGTGGCTAGTCGATGTTTCTATCCCATTTTAACATGGATCCCGAATCAGAATGTGAATGTGAACACGCACCTCATTGGTTTGAGAACTACCTACATGAATGTCAGCAATGGGGTTTAACTCCACTCAACACACTAGGTAATTTTTGGACTAACATATGGTTCAATTTTATTTCAATAATTTGCTTGTGTGTAGGGGGACCCCGACAAAACCCCCGGTATGGATGGACATGTGACCCTATTCCCCGTCGCGTACAACCGTGGAATCGAAACCATGCCAGTCAACTCAATGACAGACCCAACGATTCAACTGGTCATCCACCCCCACCCCACCCAGCCCCCAGAAATTCAAAAGAACACAAGTTTTTATTAAGAGACCACTCCTGTTAAACAGTCAATCGTAAAAATTCCCATGGGTGGCTGCTTAATGCAGATTCTACTGTAGACTCTGTAAATTGTTGACAATATTCACATTAAAATATTTATCCAATATATGTGGGTTTCTTCATACATTTACAAAACCATTATTAAGTACATATTTATCAGTGGTTTTAATCTTAACATATACATGTACCAAGCAAATATACATAAACTGGTTTTATATGGAAAACCAAACAGCTCTTTATTCAGTATTCCTAATTCATGACCCTTTGTTATCATTTCTTCGTTTGGTGTGTTTTTTTCGACCTTTATATACTAAAATCAATATTTCTTTTACAAATTAAACATTTATTTACCAGTATTTTTGTTTAATTTATTTTATTTTAATATGATCAAATTTCATTTTAAAATTAAAAAACTTACATTTCATTAGAAACACAACGAAAAAAAATCTCAAACAAATTTCCAAATACAAATCTTGCTTAACTATTGTGGGAGATTAGATAACAAGTTGGCAGTTCTTACTATAATAGTTAAAAACTAGATAATGTAAAGGCAACTTGCTGCAAATTTCAGTCAAATTTATCCACTATGAACTGAGAATTAAGCAATTGAAATTTCCACCTAGCCTCAATCATCATTACTAAAGATCACAGGCTCGAGATGACATCTTGAGTTGATAATGGTCTGGATCCGTTAATTAATATCTAATTAATAATTTAGATAACATTACAGGCCTAAAGAAAGACCTGCAATTTAACGATTTAGCTCCTAGATAATGTATGTTTTACTATTTATATAATTTTAAACAATGTACTTATTAGTTTGTAAATAGTTTCCCTGGGAAGATAAATTATACTAAAATCGGTTCAGAATGAATAACGAGCTGTTTGATCTCCCATAGTTTTAATCTCAATACATAGTAAATATTAAATATACATAACTGGTTATAATCTCATTATACACAAAAAATATACATTTACAATGCGCAACTATCAAAAGAAAAAAAGATCTTTGGTTTATAAACATGCATTCCAAGTTTCATCAACATCGGGTGAAAATTGTGACCTCTAGCGTATCCAGAAGCTAAAAAGGTGATTTTGCGTACAACCAGGGGCCATAATCCATGAAATTATGGTCTGATACATGCCAATATCGACAGGTACCAAGATCTTTGGGAGAAAGACCTATATTTTAAATTTCGTCAAAATCGGATAAAAATTGTGACTAGTTTAGTGTCCACAAACAAATTGTGGAGAGACAGACATGGGTGATGGCATGATACTGCCACATGAAAAAGGTTCATAGACATTATGAATTATCACTAGATATAATGTTAGTCCAATAAATAAAGTTCTAACATATGGTACAAATTTCTTGCAATCCATAGTAAATCAAACATATTTTTGACACTCTTCATATATCCTACACAATGAATGTACATACATGCAAGATCTGTTTTAATAACAAACAGCTGCCCCCCCCCCCCCAAATCAATTATCCTTAATAATAGGGACCTTTTGCATTGGTACGAAAATGAACACCAAAACGAACATATGTTTGTTTACGTATCCCCCTAACACATGGTTTCGCAATACGACGTACGATAATAGGTAGATGACATTAATTTCCACTCCATGATCTTCTCTGTTCAGGCAAAGTTTTCAGTCGATATTTTGCCAGATGTACAACAAATCAATTAGAATATTGCATTTGAGCATATCCTACACAATCAACAATATACACAAGGCCTCAGATCATTGGAAAAAATTCAATATACATGTATGAGACAAAAAACATTTTCGTTTGCATACCTACATGAATCCAGTTCCACACGCGTAGTGTTTTTCACTGACAGAAAACTCAATACAGCTTGACGTCAGAAATACACATGAATCAATGAGGTTTTTGTACATGTACCTATGCGAAAGGTTCTTTGAATTTTGACTAATGGTTTGCATTGTTCGTACTTGGTTTTATTTTATTTTATGTACCGTACCATAACCAAAACATAATAATCATACTATACTGAGCGCCATAGAAAACTCATCACTTATTATAACAAGATAGGTTGCCAGGCAAGGAAACATACACCCAGAACAGCTAAATCGTCCGGGCAGTCAACAAGGGTTGTCGCATATCTTTACTTTTTTCGGTAATGAAACATTTGTAATACACTAAATACTGATTAAGAGTAACAACTCATTATGTAATTATCAGAAAATCATTAGAATTTGATTGCTTTTTATAAAGTTTTACCCCACGCTAACAATTAGTATATACATGAAACATTTAATATCATGGATTTAGCTGTTCAGTTATCAAAATTCATTGAAAATCAAAATACTTGTTCGTTTCAACACCTTAAACTCTGTGTATCAATCTGAAGTCAATCGGATGATAAGTTTGGCCTCTATAGCGTCACAAGATTTTTTGAAGTTATCAAGGGAGATAACTCTGGCAGTAATTATTTGAAATAGCTGAAAATGAATAGGCTTGTTCGTCTCATGACCTTGAACACTGTGTGTAAATTTAAAGTCGATCAGATATTAACTTTGGCCTCTAGAGCTTCCACAGGATTTTTTGAAGTGATCAAGGGCCATAACTCTGGCACTAATTATTGAAAAACACTGAAAATCAATAGACATCTTCGTTTCATGACTGTAAACACAGTATAGAGCATTCACAAGATTTTTTGAAGTGATCAAGGGCCATAACTCTGGCACTAACTATCGGAAATCGCTGGAAATCAATAGGTTTCTTCGTGTCATGACCTTAAACACTGTGTATAAATCTAAAGTCAATCGGATATTAACTTTGGCCTCTAGAGCATCTACAAGATTTTTTTTAAGTGATCAAGGGCCATAACTCTGGCACTAATTATCGGAAATCGCTGAAAAACAATAGGCTTAAACACTGTGTATAAATTTAAAGTCAATCGGATATTAACTTTAGTCTCTAGAGCGTCCACAATTGCTTGTGGACGCCGGACCGACCGACGGACGGGGTCAACGACAATATACGACCACATTTCAATAAGGACGCACACTCTACTAGTTTTGGTGTAAAATTACTAGTTTTGGTGTATAACGGACGAGTTTAGTGTAAAACAAAGAAGATTTGTAAAACAGATTCCACATAGTTTTGTAAAACTGAGAGTGACTGGTTTCATTACACCTTGAGTAGTTTAGTGAAAATTTCAGCATAGTAGGAAACTTGAGTACTTTTGTGAAAACAGATGCTGACAATGACAATGTTTGTTAAACTAATACTGAATTTTGTAAAGCTGATCATACTGAATTTTGTAAAACTGAAACTAAAGTTTGTATTGATTTTAAAGTGTTTTTAAATAAAAAAAAATAGATAAATAAACCTTTATCCATTAATCTGTTAAAATAAATTGTATAAAATACCAATTCATGATAATACACTTGAGTAACTACATATATATTACATAAATGTCAGATTCTTAAAGCAGTTGCTTAAATATCAATTCGTGATAATACACTTGAGTAACTAAATATATATAGATATAACATAAATATCAGATTCTTAAAGCAGTTGCTTAAATATCCATTCGTGATAATACACTTGAGTAACTAAATAAATATATATATATAACATAAATATCAGATTCTTAAGTTGATTAAATATCAATTCGTGATAATACACTTGAGTAACTAAATATATATAACATAAATATCAGATTCTTAAAGTAAAGCAGTTGATTAAAAATTTCAATTGGTAACACTTGAGCAACTATAACAATATAACATATATCAGATTCTTAATGGTGCTGAAAATCAAATGGTAATAATACACTTGAGTAAATCGTGTGACCAATTATTGATTGAAGTCTGGATTATCCAATATAACTTCAGCGCAAATCTTGTGACGGGACCGCGGATCGATGTTGTAATTTGGAATATTCAGAATCCTGATTACTCAAAACTTTTTAGGTAGAAGTAATAAGGAAATAAATCGGGTCATGAAACTGATGACAGAATTCACAGAATGCTGTAGTATTCAGATGTCGAAAGTGACAAGTATGGCAAGCCAAAGAGGAATTAATTGCAAGACAGTTTTTCTGTATGGAAAGAGAAAAAATCATCGTTTTTTGTGGTCACATGCTCTTGAAGGGTCACGTTCTCGTGAAATATGATTTTTTTTCTTCGTCTTGACATGTAAATCTTTCTGTCATGACATGTGTATTTTATTGTCTTGAAATGTGAAAAATGCTTGGAAGGTGTTGAAAAAATTGTTATAATATACTCGATTTTTTTTCTCTTTCCATACAGAAAAACGGTCTTGCAATTAATTCTGCTTTGGCTTGCCATACTTGTCACTTCCGACACAATATCGTATGTAGTTGGTGATGGATTAAGTGGCTATAAAATGTAAATCAGATCATGTCAATTCAACCTAAATTGACCTTAACCCCTTTGGCACTTGTTACATGTACATATTGACTACCCCATTTCCTTGAACATCTGTTTTTAGAGAAAAATAATAGTCATTGTAGGACCGTATATGGGCTATTTTCACAAAAAAGTACAAATAACGGAAAAAAAACGGTTTACCCAATTTTCGTAACCATCCAAAAAAATTATATATTGTACATCGATCAGCATGGAAGTCCCTTATTTGGGAAAATAATTTAACATGGTTATCAATCCAAATAAAATAAGAATATCAAATTATGTGGTCAAAATGTCCATAGCTGGTAAGACTTCTCATTCTCAACTTCGAACTTGAGCTGAATAAAATGCTATATTATAGCTATTTAAAGAAGAAATAGAAATCAGCTATATCAAATATTATTTCTGTCAAAATTCTGAGAACAATTTGTCTTTTTCGTTAATGCTTTGTTAGTGAGTTAACCATATGCTACATTATCAAGTTTGTCGCTAGGTGTCACTATTAAATCAAAGACAGGGTTATGGTCAAGCAGGAAAATGCCACATAATAATAGAAAGAAACAGTTTATAGTAAGGAAAATACAAACAATTAAGTTGACCACACGTGGTTGTTGCACAAATAGTATGTCTCTTCTGTTGGTCTCTTCCAAGACATAAAACACTGACTGATTGAGAAGTTTTCACTCAGAAAACCAGGGAATAAGGTAGTCAAAGTACTGTGTTAATATCATAAATGTTTATGCAATGTGAATGTTTCAGACAGTCAAAGCATGTCTTTTCCGTTATAAATAATGATAACGGAAAAGACTTCTTGCATTGAGATAGAGAAAACAAAAGGTATTTTTTTAAAATTATAATCCGTTATCACTTTCTAATACCTTTCTAATGGTATTCAAACATTTATTTAGGCAGCTAGAGCCAAATTAATGATTTTAAATTTTTTGTTATTTGTAAGAGTCCTGAATGACTATTGCATATACATCCTCTTGAGTTATAAGCCTAAAGAATACAGTAAAAATTTCCATAAAAATTCATAATTACTTTTCAAAATTTGTCTTTACCGTTATTTGTACGTATTTGTGAAAATAGCCCATACAGGGCTTAGTTTAGGCATAAGCCTGAGGGGCCCAGGCCCAGGGTCCTGCAGTTTATGGGGCCCCACGGTTCATGGAAGAAAGCGAAACAATTCAAATTCCAGATGAGATTTTCTCGGCAATAGTAATATGGCGCGAGGGCTTAGACTGAGCTATCCCTCTGATGACGATCGGTCAAGGCTCCTAGTCTAGGCTCCAAGTCACTTATTCCCTGCAGTTATATATGTCATTTCCGCGCACTGTATGCCATTCGTAACGGACATGTAATTTTTCTTATATTGCAGATCGTGTAATTGTGTGTTACGCATGCGTGCCATTAAAAAGTGTACGAAATAATCTTTTAGTCGTGTCAGGGTCCCCACGATTCTTGTCAGGCCCAGGGCCCCACTCCGGTTAAGCCGGGCTTTGACTAAATACTATTTCTTCTGAAGCTCCACAGTTGGATTAAATGTTAATCGGTTATGTTCTGCCTGTTGCCACACTGCGAAGACTTCGATTTCTTTGGGTATGTTTCTATAAATATTGCAAAAAATAAAAAGATAGTGTTTTGACTCGTCTGGTTTTGATCTCGTGGGTATCTTTGAGAACGTTTGCCAGGTGATACCAGTCATCCAGTGAGTGGGTCGTGTAAACCTGAATCTCCACACGAGGTTTGAGAGGAAAGTTTGGTAAATACATACTATAGAGCACCTGCTGATCTGTACTAATCCACATTAACTCTAACATTTTAGTGACGCTCTTCATATAATCTACACAATGGACGTACATAAGATCCGTCTTACCAACAAACATCCCCCCTCCAACCCACACTAAATTACCTGCTATAATATCCTCAATAGTAGACGAAGAATGATGGGCCTGAACTTCATTATAGGCAATCTTTGTTGAATCAAAATCTGGCGGTAAAGTTAACTTGAATTTATTCTCCTCCCATGCCACAAAACGAAATAGTCCAATATCCATCCAACTTATGAATTTGGTATCAGTTAAATTCTCTTGAATGACTTTGGTGATAAGTTCAAATTTAACATGCATACACGAACTGTAATTCTCATTGACTGTATTTGGATAAAGTTTTGGATAATTTTCTTGTGACATAACGTTTTTAATTTCTGGCGCTATTCTGAAGGCCCATAAATCATCCCTGGATACTAAATAGATCTGTGTTTCATTTTCACAAAAACCTTCTCGGAGTTCTTTCACCTTTTTCACAATTTCTTGTGAATCTGTGAACACTATTAGCGGATTTTCAATTCTTTTGATGCTTTCCATCCACGTTTTGTATTTATTTGGTGTAAAGGTTCGAAGCCTGCCTTTTTGAAAGGCTCCGATATCAAAGTAGGCCGTTACTATGGTAATATCTGACGCTATACCAGGACTATTATATCTTTTATGAATTCTAAACATCTCTTCGTTTTCCATCCAGTTTATATTCTTCAGCTGTGAAAATGCAAAGTGAACAATAAAATGATTGAAATGGAAATGAAACAATGTTTAACGTTTTACCGGGGGTCACAGTGGCTTAGTGGGTAACAGAGGCTGGCTTGCTAGCCTGGAGGTCGTGTGTTCGATCCCTGCATTGGCCAGAAGAGTTCATCCCCATTTTCCGACACGGTTCCCCCTTGCCAGTGATGCAGGACAGCTGTTTTGTCATTCAGAAGGGTAAAAAAACAGAGGTCCCATGTACACATTTGTGTGCACGTAAAAGATCCTGACAGTTGGAATTCAATATAGGTGTAGGCCTTAGTACCGCTGTCCAGCAAATATTTCCCTCATGTATGGCCCATTCCTGTCTTCATTAGCCCAGTTCGGAGCAAAACAGAAGGATATTAAACTCCATTTCATTTTTAACGTTCTACCTTTCAGAACCATCTGGACTAACGAAGATATCATTGTAAATGATGCATGAGGGAAGTTTTGCACAGGAATCCATCTGTCAACGGTTCCTTTACATGCACAACAACAGAATTCCAAATGTCAAGGGTTCTTTTACATGCACGCAAACATAATTTGAAGGGTCAAGGAATTTTTTTTACATGCATTCCAACAATATTCGAATTGTCAAGTTTTCTTTGACATGCTGAAAGACAAGATGTTGTCTGTTGCCAGGACTTCCATCATGAGCCATTGATAAGAGGGAACCAGGCTTTTTTGTCTCATGAACAGAGACACAAGGCAAGGGAAGGAATACTGAATTTGGCCTCTAGAATATTCACAACATTTTTCTACAGGATGAAGAAAAATCTGCGTAGAACTGTCAATGTAGACTAAGTACGAGCACAGTAATACAATATCAACAGTTATAACTCGAGAACTGCTTTTGCTAAAATACTAAAAATCAAAAAGGACTATATTTACCCCAATACAAACTATACCAAACAATTAAGAAATGAAATGAAATAGGGTCTGTCTATGTCCACCCCAATACAAACTATACCAAACAATTAAGAAAATTCAGATGAACTTTCTTGGCCAATGCAGGGATCCAATACACGACCTACAGGCTAGCAAACTAGCGAGCCAGCGTCTTACCCACCTAGCAGCCATTGCTCCCAAACAATTATGAACTTATCTCTGTGGAGTAAGTACAATCAAGTGTGGATGGACACGGGCAACAACAATATATGATGTCCACTTGATACAAACTAGATAATTTCGGGACCAACATGAGGTTCAATTTTATTTCAATGATTTGCGTTTGCGTAGGGATTGGACAGGCAACCCTACTCCTTGTCATGTACAACTATGGAATCGAAACCAGCCAGTTGACCAGCCAGCTAACCATTCGGACATCCAAACCCCCACTAAGTCCTACACTACAGTAGAAAGCATTAAAATTTAGGTGTTACAAAAATACTTACATTTGATTTTCTCTTATTCCAATCCTCTGGGGTCAATCTCATTATTCCATCTAAAATCATATAAAAGATAAGTTGCCAGGCAACATATGCTCACAGCAGCCAAGTCATCCAACCAGTCAATAAAGCTTATCACAAAATTTTTCAGACTGATCAGGGGCAATGGTAAGACATTTTCGACAACTGACTGAATTGAAATATTTAAAGAACATGGAACAAAACAAGCAGCGTGCGCACTCCACTCATACGTTATCTTAGGATGTAATAATACATACAAAAATAATCGCATTAATCATGATTATTTCAAAATGAATAATCGTAATATCATTTATCATGATAATTCAAATTATCATACTTGAAGGGTTCATTATCGTGATTATTAAACTGATAAAAGCGTAAAAGAAATATTATCCAGACGCATGGTAGAGTTGGTTTCTATGACAATTAATTTTTTAAAAAAATAATATATATCGCGATACAGCGATTATTGAGAAAGTAAGGGATTATTTTATCACCTGACCAAATAATCACAATTAATTGGAATTCCCAAGCTATCACTGCATCCTTAATGTTGTCACATGAACCTTTAGGTAAAATCGAACTATGCAGTAGTATAGTCAAATGGAGTAGTCTCCCTTTAACTCTATTGGGCTGTGTATGTATACCATAAATGCTATCAAACATCATTAAATGTTTTTCACGCCATCCAATCGACTAGACCACTGTCCTTGTCAGGCCCTTCACTTAGCCACCGTGATCACTCACTAAGTAACTTGTATTGCATATAAGTGTGTAATGTGTTATTAAGCTTTCATATGAAATATGAAAGTTTTTTGTTTCTGTTAAGATTATTATTTTCTATTATTTTTTTTGTGTGTGTTTTAACCACAAATCTGATTTCTCAGAATCTAACCATAGGATCGTTCTGAAACTTTTACCTGATATGGGAGTTACAGTGATCGTCAAAACCTGATGACAATGGCAATGTCAATGTACGTAGGATGGACAGACTTGTAGAAGACACAGATAAACAAAGGTCCAAGGGTGCAGTTTGTACTATTCGAGTAAATAACAAGTACATGCCCCGTAAACAGGCCCAGAGTCTGTGCAATACTTGCGTGCCAAACACCCCGCTTTGCGATATTCCGTGCTTTGAATTGAAGTTTATCAATCATTCTAAAGTAGTCTATAAAGGGACAATACAGTATCTATATCTCTATAGAAGGCTATTAGTAAGAGAATTTCATGCAAAAGTAGCACATAAGTAATATTGCAAATACTTCACATTATTTTATGAAATTTCCAGGGATAAAAATTGTCAATGTATAGTTCAAGCAATACGCTAGAGATAAGTTTCAATTATTCTAAAACTGTATCTCCCTAAATAAAAGAGTCAAAGGCCTTCAAAATGTTATAGCTCAGTATCATATTTTTTTAAAAAAAAAAAAAAGCCAACAGTGAGGCTCATGCCCCCCGCCGAAATCCCAAAATAAATAGATGACACACATTAATTAATCGCACATTTATTTTTTTCAAACTTATCGAGCAATCAAACTGTAAACGAAGTGTCATCCAAAAGTCTTTTATGAAAAAAAATGCTAAAACCGACGAGAAAAATGAAAATGTACCCTAGTTAGGGGGACCCTAATGGCAGAAAAAAGGGCCCCAACGCTGGACAAAAGGGCCCCTCTGGCCAAGGGAAAGGGCCCTTGAATCCGAGTCAGTCGTTTCTATACACTGTTACTGTCGAATCCATTACTGAATGAGAATGCAGTCATTGTATTGGCATAAAAATCATCAATCAAGATGAACCTAAGTTATCTTGTCCCAAAGTATCAACCAATCAAATTGCTTATCTCTGCCTACCCTAAGAAGAAAATGCTCATCTTCGAACTCCATCAAGGCATTGACCTAATAAGCATACACACCAATTTTGAACATTTTAACTCAATTCGAAGGAGAGTTATTGTGTTCCAAAGTCTCGGCAAATCAAATTGCTTATCGCTCTGTTACCCTGAGCAGAAAATGCTCCTTAGCGATCATAGTCAAGGTATTACAGTAATGAAACTATACAACAAGTTTCATCACTCTCACTTAATTAGAACTAAAGTTATCGTGTCCCAAAACAGTAACCAATCAAATTGCTTATCTCTGCTTACCCTAAGCGGAAAATGCTCATCTTCAAACTCCATCAAGGCATTGACCTAATAAGCATATACACCAAGTTTGAACATTTGTGACCGGCCATGGCAAAATGAGTCGGAATGCGCGCGATCCAATATTGAGATAAAGACAAAATAAGTGAAAACATTGATTTTGATCGAAATTGAGATTTTCACAAATATGAGTCATTAAATATACTATCTATCTGCCCAAAAGATCAAAATGGCGTTGAATCAGAAAATCCCATTGTGTGCATACAATACACCTAGAACAAACTGCAACAGAAATTATTTCTTTGGGAACTGTTCAGGTGTGGTCTCTAGTACTTCCATAACAAAAGCGGCCATTATCGGTCTTGGGGAAATTTGCATAATTAACATAAATCCAAGATGGCCACCAGTGGACCAGAAAATTGCTGAAATCTCTGATTCGGTTGACTTTAATGCAAATAAATGTATTAACGACCTATAAGAAATCCATACTCGGGAGTCAAAAAATGCTGACATTTTTAACCTACGATCTTTTTATAACGTCGTAACGTCACTTTGATGGAATTACGTCGTTCTCATTGTGACGTCATTATCGAGTTGTATTGAAACTGCGCTTGTAAAAGTGTTACCTTGATATTGGCAAATAAGTAACACCAAAGTCGCAATTTGTGATAAAAATATGAAAGTGGCGATTAAAATTTGTTTTGGGCGATAATTTTGGCGATAAAATTTTGCGGTACCGGCGATTCTTTTTGAGAACTGGCGGAAAAAAATCTTAAAATTCTAATTATTATTGAGTGTCAATCACGTGGTTAAACACTATAATAATAAATTAATCAACTGGCTGATAATCCGGATCGAGTCAATGAGTAATACTAATCAGTTGTCTTGGATTAATGATTAGTTGATTGACTTATCTTATCAACACTGGTCGAAAACATAAGAACTAGTTGAATATCGACGATTCTTGAGCGATAAAACGGTCCCCATTTGTATCATATTACCGTCGCCAAAATGGTCTAAAGGTGAACGACAGGTATTATTGTAAGCATCTCTTACAAATATAATTGATGTAATATCATTCTATAAGGGATTCAGATTCTGATACCTTTACGGTACCTGAAAATAACAATAGGTCTATTGTACACGCAACACATACATTTATAGAAAATTGTCATTCCTTGGACGAGATTTGATGTGTAACTCCTGAATATATAGTGTAGTATGATGTTCAAATAGATTAAACTCACCAAATATAAAATCCGATCTTATTAAATCCAAATTGTGCTTATATATAATGTAAAGACAGATTATAAAAGTTGTTTTATATGTATATTGTATTGTATATAATTATTTTATAATAAGAATAGGTGAGACATAAAATTGTTAGATATTGTATTTTTTTCACACACATTTTTGGCAGATGAAATATTCAAGTTGGCAGAAAAAAATATGAACATTTCTTATATAAAAATTATCATCCATTTTGGGGGAAAATAATTGAAAGCCAGTGTGAGCCCTGCGTAACACAATATGAACATAACATGATTCAACTGAAAGGTGATATATTATATGCACTACAGATGATTAATATCTACATTCAAGTTAAACCAACTGTGTCTATATTATTTTAAGTCACAGGGATAGAAATGCAATTTTTTCTCAGGGTGCCTTAAGGCACCCAATTTCAAATTTATGTGTGCCCTGACCAAATGAAGTGTGCCATCAGAGCATGGAGATGATTATAACAATAAAAATTCTAAAATAATTCAATGAGTGTTGTTTTATAATTGAGCACATTACACATTTTGCACAGTTATTTAGGAAAATGTATTTTAATTATACACTTTCTTGCCATCTAAATAATCTTCACTAATTTTTAATTGTTTTAACACGTCCTCACTCGGGAGTCGAGTCACTCTCACTCGTATCGTCACATTTATGTTTACCGGCACTCTGATTTTCATTAGGCCTACTTGTGTCAGATGTGTTGCACTCAGCTGAACTGGTGTTAAAACTCTCAGAGTTGGCATTATTAATTGTCGGAGGTTTAAAGAAACTTAAAATTGTTTTGACTTCTCAGATTTCCTGTCATGCGCATTAGAAACAATAAACAAATTTCCCGTAGGTTCTTTTTTTTGTTATCCAGACGCGTATTTTTTAGTGTATACAATACAAAGTTACATTGATAGTAATAGTGATGGCAGGTCGTCGACTGCTCGACTGGAGTCTTCGTTGATTGATGAGGCACAGATGGCTAAGATTGTTGGAAAGGTCCAAAATATTTGTCAGTTTGATAAAAATTTTATAGACGTTAAGTGATTTTTCAGGCGTGCCCACAAGGCACAGCTGTTCAATTTCATCCGTGCCATATCAAATTTACCCGTGCGCTCAGCACGCAAATAAAGGGAATTTCGATCCCTGAAGTCTTACGTCGAGCTGAATAAACTAAATGATTTATTGTCATTAAAACTCCAATGGCTGGTTAACAGTGTGTAATTAAAGACTATAAATGGATCTTTGTAGAAATACGCATATTATTTTATTTAAGGTGTCATACCGATGCACATATCTCGAACTACACGCAATATGAACTACAGGGTACATCTTAGCTTAGACTCTCTATCCGAACTACAGGGTACCTCGTAGTTTAGGGAAACTCGACCCCCGGTCTGTCCATGGTTACATCAAGACCGATAGTTACTGCGGGTTCATTTAAAACAAAATGGTCGGATAAAATTTTACTACTACGATTATCATTTCGGTTGCCATTTTGAAAAACAAAATGGCAGGTATTATCGGATTGACTCTTATACATTAATAAACACATAACTTGTGAAAACTCGAACATTTGTCATTTTCGCGCCCATTTTGGAAATGTTTACTACAATTTTCGTCTTCAGCATCCCTTAAAACCTCTAGAATAAGTATTCAACGACAAAACAGCAAATAAATGGCTTGGTTGCTATGGGATTTTGTTTTGAAACATACCAAATCTTTGACTTGACTTTTCTCAAAACTTACTTTGGTGAGTTGGGTGGCTTCAAACGGACACAGCTCAGTCATTTTTTAGCGTGATCCAATCAAACTATACATCAAATTGAAGGTATTGAGTTGGAGAATGTAAAAATAACAATAACTCAATTTTCAAAATTTCCTCATTGCGACTCATTATGCCATGACGGGTCACATTTTAACTCAATTAGAAGGAGAGTTATTGTGTTCCAAAGTCTCGACCAATCAAATTGTGTATCGCTCTGCTTACCCTGAGCAGAAAATGCTCATTATCTAACTTAGTTAAGGTATTACTGTAATGAAACTATACAACAAGTTTCATCACTCTCACTTAATTAGAACTAAAGTTATCGTGTCCCAAAACATCAACCAATCAAATTGCTTATCTCTGCTTACCCTAAGCGGAAAATGCTCATCTTCGAACTCCATCAAGGCATTGACCTAATAAGCATATACACCAAGGTATTACTGTAATGAAATGATACACCAAGTTTCATCACTCTCACTTAATTAGAACTAAAGTTATCGTGTCCCAAAGCATCAACCAATCTCTGCTTACCCTAAGCGGAAAATGCTCATCTTTGAACTCCATCAAGGCATTGACCTAATAAGCATATACACCAAGATTGAACATTTTAACTCAATTCGAAGGAGAGTTATTGTGTTCCAAAGTCATGACGGGTCACATTTTAACTCAATTAGAAGGAGAGTTATTGTGTTCCAAAGTCTCAACCAATCAAATTGCTTATCGCTCTGCTTACCCCGAGCAGAAAATGCTCATTATCGATTTTAGTCGAGGTATTACTGTAATGAAACTATACAACAAGTTTCATCAATCTCACTTACTAGTAATTAGAACA
Source organism: Patella caerulea (assembly GCA_036850965.1). Lineage (NCBI taxonomy): Eukaryota > Metazoa > Mollusca > Gastropoda > Patellidae > Patella > Patella caerulea. Next base: position 61,618,217 of record JAZGQO010000011.1, on the reverse strand, counting down.
CTACAGATGATTAATATTTACATTCAAGTTAAACCAACTGTGTCTATATTATTTTAAGTCTTACAACGAGCTGAATAAACTAAATGATTTATTGTCATTAAAACTCCAATGGCTGGTTAACAGTGTGTAATTAAAGACTATAAATGGATCTTTGTAGAAATACGCATATTATTTTATTTAAGGTGTCATACCGATGCACATATCTCGAAATACACGCAATATGAACTACAGGGTACATCATAGCTTAGACTCTCTATCCGAACTACAGGGTACCTCGTGGTTTAGGGAAACTCGACCTATCAAGACCGATAGTTACTGCGGGTTCATTTAAAACAAAATGGTCGGATAAAATTCTACTACTACGATAATCATTTCGGTTGCCATTTTGAAAAACAAAATGGCAGGTATTATCGGATTGACTCTTATACATTAATAAACATAACTTGTGAAAAATCGAACATTTGTCATTTTCGCGCCCATTTTGGAAATGTTTACTACAATTTTCGTCTTCAGCATCCCTTAAAACCTCAAGAATAAGTATTCAACGACAAAACAGCAAATAAATGGCTTGGTTGCTATGGGATTTTGTTTTGAAACATACCAAATCTTTGACTTGACTTTTCTCAAAACTTACTTTGGTGAGTTGGGTGGCTTCAAACGGACACAGCTCAGTCATTTTTTTTCCACGATCCAATCAAACTATACATCAAATTGAAGATATTGAGTTCGAGAATGTGAAAATAACAATAACTCAATTTTCAAAATGTCCTCATTGCGACTCATTATGCCATGACGGGTCACATTTTAACTCAATTAGAAGGAGAGTTATTGTGTTCCAAAGTCTCGACCAATCAAATTGTGTATCGCTCTGCTTACCCTGAGCAGAAAATGCTCATTATCGAACTTAGTCAAGGTATTACTGTAATGAAACTATACAACAAGTTTCATCACTCTCACTTAATTAGAACTAAAGTTATCGTGTCCCAAAACATCAACCAATCAAATTGCTTATCTCTGCTTACCCTAAGCGGAAAATGCTCATCTTCGAACTCCATCAAGGCATTGACCTAATAAGCATATACACCAAGGTATTACTGTAATGAAATGATACACCAAGTTTCATCACTCTCACTTAATTCGAACTAAAGTTATCGTGTCCCAAAGCATCAACCAATCTCTGCTTACCCTAAGCGGTAAATGCTCATCTTCGAACTCCATCAAGGCATTGACCTAATAAGCATATACACCAAGTTTGAACATTTTAACTCAATTTGAAGGAGAGTTATTGTGTTCCAAAGTCATGACGGGTCACATTTTAACTCAATTAGAAGGAGAGTTATTGTGTTCCAAAGTCTCAACCAATCAAATTGCTTATCGCTCTGCTTACCCCGAGCAGAAAATGCTCATTATCGATTTTAGTCGAGGTATTACTGTAATGAAACTATACAACAAGTTTCATCAATCTCACTTACTAGTAATCAGAACTAAAGTTATCGTGTCCCAAAGCATCAACCAATCAAATAAGGAAGGGGCCCTAAAGGCAGACAAAGGACCCCACTTCTGACAAAAGGGCCTCTCTGGCCAAGTGAAAGGGCCCTGAGTGCAAGTTAATCGTTTTCTCTACACTATTACTGTCGAATCCATTACTGAATGAGAATTCAGTGATTGCATTGGCATAAAAATCATCAATCAAGACACACACACACACACACACACCCACCCCCGCGAAAGAGGGCCCTCAAAATAGTATAGACTCCACCATGATAAACCTTAAAATGCCCCTGGCGGACATACTCAAATTTTTTTGCCCCAAAATGGTGGAACGCCTCAATTGTTTTAGAGAAAATTTGGTGGGCATGTGAGGGTTGAATATACCTAAGAATGCGACAACTCAATTATATCCTCTGCCAAACTATGCTTTTTTCTTCATTCAATCCCTGAAGAAAAAAGCAGGCTCAAGAAATGATTAATCCGGGCCTAACTTTATTTATTCAGAAGTGGTAACAGGTGTTTGTTAAAGAGTAAGGACTTGGTACAATATATTTAACAGGTACTTACATATTATATAGTAGACCACTGTTAGACTACTTATATACAACACGTAGTCTACGGGTTGTCGACGTAATTTAGACATCTAAAATATACAAAATACGATACAATTTGGAAAATATAGCCTATAATTGACCATTTTAAAATAGAAATGAAATAGACTTTAACATCCTACTGTTCTGCTCTCCGAACTGAGCTAACAAAGAGCATATGCCATACAGTGTGTTGAGGGAATTTTACCTGGACAGTGGTATTACCACATACTCTATCGAATTCCAACTGTCACTTGTGTAATTTTTATGTACAAAGTGTACACAGGACCTTGGTTTTTCATCCCATCCGAATGACTTTAAAAATAAAATATTTGTGATATATTTCGGTGATCATTACCTTGTACGGTGATTAAATCCCACATATCCACTCATTCATAGACCTGCATGTTGTAGAGTCCGGGTGATTTCTTACCAAACCCATCCTGCTATAAACATACAATAAAAAATAGGTTGCCAGACAACGAAACATATGCCCACACAGCAGCCAAATCGTCCGGGCAGTCAACAAGAGTTGTTGCATTTTACGTAATCAAATAAAAATATATAAGGTCCACAACCTTGATATAACATATTTTCACACTATTCGCGTACAAACGGCGGCCATTTTGTCCGTCAATTTTGGCCCGATTTTCACGAAATTCGAACTCAACACTTATAACCATGGAACGGTGATAAAATCAAACGGTTTTTTTTAAATCGGATAACAATTTTGACCTCCAGAGGGACCACAAGCTAAAAAGGGTGATTTTTCGGACAATCAGGGGCAATAATTCAGGAAGTTACGATCCGATGGGTGCAAATATCAAAAAACCAAGATCTTTGGGTTATAAACATACATGTCAAGTTTCATCAAAATCGGTTCAAAATTGTGACCTCTATAAGGTCCACAACCTTGATATAACATATTTTCACACTATTCGCGTACAAACGGCGGCCATTTTGTCCGTCAATTTTGGTCTGATTTTCACGAAATTCAAACTCAACCTTCATACCCATGAAACGGTGATATAATCAAACGTTTTTTTAAATCGGATAACAATTTTGACCTCCAGAGGGACCACAAGCTAAAAAGGGCGACTTTTCGGACAATCAGGGGCCATAATTCAGGAAGTTATGATCTGATTGGCGCAAATATCAAAATGAACCAAGATCTTTGGGTTATAAACATGCATTTCAAGTTTCATCCAAATCGGTTCAAAATTGTAACCTCTACACTGTTCACAAGCTAAAACACGTGATTTTTCGTACAATCAGGGGCCATAACCCATGAAGTTACAGTCCGAAAGGAACCGAGATCGTAGAGTGATAAACCTATATTTTAAGTTTCATTGAAATCGGATAAACATAACGCTAACGCTACAATATACGTCCACATTCCTGCTTTGATTGATATGGTACTTTGTCAAGAAGGCTAGGCGTTTGGTTTGTTTAGCGTTGAGGGTCGTGCACCAACATTAATAGTTGCCGTCCTTAGAGTATAAGGAATAACTATACCAAGATAATCCATTCAGAATTGTGCCTTCCTAACACTACAGACAAAAAGTGGGCGTGGCTCTGCCCCTGGGGGTCGGGACATTCATCAAAATCAATAGTGGACGCCCTCAGGCTATAAGGAATACATAAACCAAGTACCAAGCTGATTCATTCAGAATTGCGGCCTGTAAACGTCAAACACAAAAATTGGTCGTGTCTTGCCTGTGTGAGTCGGGACATGCAGTTGACGTCCTTAGGCTATATGGAATACATATCCCAAGTTTAAAGACGATCCATTAAGAATCGTGGCCTGTAGACAACACACATAGGCTCTGCCCCTGGGGGTTAGGAAATCACCAAAAACAATAGGGGTCATCTTTAGAGTATAAGGAATAGGTTTGCAAAGTTTTAAAAGGATCTGTTAAGAATTGCATCCTGTAGGCGAACACAAGACACAAAAGCATTGGGCGTGGCTCTGTCCCAGGGGGTCCGTCATGCACCAAAAATAATAGTGGTCAGCCTTAGGGTATAAGGAATAAGTATAAAACAAGTTTTCAAGACGATCGATTAAGAATTGTGGGCTGTAGGTGACACACAGACAGACAAAACAAAATGGCCGTGGCACAGTCCCTTGGGGTTGGACATGCACCAAAAACAATAGGGATCTTCCTTAAGGTACCAAGAATAAGTATTCAAAGTTTCAAGATGATACATTAAGAAATGCAGCCTGTAGACGACAGACAAACAAATACAAGAAATGGGTGTTGCTGTCCCATGGGGGTCGGGCATGCACCCAAAACAAAAGTGGTCATCCTTAGGGTATAAGGAATAAGTATTTTAAGTTTCAAGATGACCGATTAAGAATTGTGGCCTGTAGGCGACACACAAAAAGAAAATGGGCGTGACTCTGCCCCTGGGGGTTGGGCATGCACCCCAAATGATAGAAATGTTCCTTAGGGTACAAAGAATAATCATTCAAAGTTTCAAAATGATACGTTAAGAAATGTGGCTTGTAGACGACAAACAAATAAATACAAGGAATGGGCGTGGCTTTGCCATTGGGGGTCGGGCATGCACCAAAAAACAATACGGATCATCCTTAGGGTAAGTATACAAAGTTTTAAGAAAATCCAGTTAGAATTGCGGCTTCTAGGCGACACAGAGACACACAAAAAGAAAATGGGCGTGGCTCTGCCCCTGGGGGTTGGGCATGCACTCCAAACGATAGGGATCATCCTTAGAGTATAAAGAGTAAGTATACAAAGTTTTAAAGAAAATCCAATAAGAATTGCGGCCTGTAGGCGACACAAAGACACACGATAAGAAAATGGGTGTGGCTCTGCCCCAGGGGGTTGAGCATGTACCCCAAATGATAGGGATGTTCCTTAGGGTACAAAGAATGTGTATGCTAAGTTTCAAAATTATAAGTTAAGAAATGTGGCCTGTAGACGACAAACAAATACATACTAGAAATGGGCGTGGCTCTGTCCCTGGGGGTCGGGCATGCACCAAAAACAATAGAGATCTTCCTTAGGGTATAAGGAATACGTATACCAAGTTTGAAGAAAATCCAGTAAGAATTGCGCCCTGTAGGCGACACAAAGACACACGAAAAGAAAATGGGCGTGGCTCTGCCCCTGGGGTGGGGCATACACCCCAAAAGATAGGGATGTTCCTTAGGGTACAAAGAATGTGTATGCAAAGTTTCAAGATTATAAGTTAAGAAATGTGGCCTGTAGACGACAAACAAACACATACTAGAAATGGGCGTGGCTCGGCCCCTGGGGGTCGGGCATGCCCCCAAAACAATAGGGATCTTCCTTGGGGTATAAGGAATAAGTATACCAAGTTTGAAGAAAATCCATGAAGAATTGCGCCCTGTAGGCGAACCACAGACACACACACACACACACACACACATACATACATACATACATACATACACACACACACACACACAGACAGGGGTGACGGCATAATACGTTCACATTATGAATGTGGACGTATAAAAATTGTGACCTGTAGACTGTTCACAAACAATTGAGGACGGACGGACGTCCGGACGGACGAACAGGGGTGATGACAATATACGTCCACATGAAAATGTGAGCGTATAAAAATGACACATGAACCAGTTGAGAAGTGCTTTTTATGATTCTCAAATTTGGGGGGTATAGTATAGGTTCAGTGCATTGCGAATACTCATACACTCACTTCACTCAGTTGACACTTTCCTCTCTCTCATGTGATAAGCTAGTGCTTTGGCGACAGGCGGTATCTGGTCAGCTCTATTTACCTTTACAATCAGTGCCTGGAATACTGCCAGACTGCATTTGTGGCAGTCTATTTTTCAAAATTTTCAACAGGAAGCCCCCAGATCCCCAGTTAACATTCACGTTCGAGACATCCCTCTCTGTCTGTGGTTGGAAAAACTATTAGGCGACAGGGGTATCTGGTCACCTCTATTTGTCTCGACAATAGCCTACATGCCTGAAATACAGCCAGACTGCATTTTCAGCAGTCTATTTTTCAAAATTTTCGGGAGGAGAATCACCGTTGTGGCTTCACCAATTCAAGTTGGGAATTTGCCCCAGTTTTGCTCCTATCAACCAACGACTGGCTCCACCAGTGGCCACTGGGATCTGGGATAAAGACATGACTATCTCTCTCTGTTGCAAAATTTTATAATAAAACTCACCAGTATAGAGCTACCTAATAATAAAGTCAAAGAGTATCCTACATTTAAAGATTGTGCTAAAAAAAAAAAAAAAAAAAAAAGCCAAACATTATTTACATGCAGTAAAAAAAAAGAAAGATAGGCTGGCACTGCCAGGCAGGATACGCACACATTTTTGAGAGATGGATAGAGAACAAGCTATACCGAAAGTGATTTTCCTACATCATTAAGTCCTGTATTTCATACTGTATTGGGAGCAGCCATTTTGTTGGTCAGTTCCAGTCTGATATTCATGAAATTCGAAGCCGACAATGATTATGGTGTGACGGTACACAACCTAGAAATGTTACTTTTCGTCAAAATTGGATAAGAATTGTGACCTGTAGAGAGTGCACAACCATGATATGCCATATTTTTACACTATTCGCGTACAAACGGTGACCATTTCGTGTGGCAATTTTGGTACGATTTTCACGAAATTCGAACTCAACCTTCCCTACGGTGCAACAGTAATATAATCAGAGTTTTTTTATAAATCAGATAATAATTGTTCGAGAGATAGACAGAGAACAAGCAATACTGAAAGTGATTTTTCCTACAATCAAAGGCCATAGTTCATTAAGTTACAATTTGATATGCGCAAATATCGAAAAGAATAAAGATCTTTAGGTTATAAACAAGCATTTTAGGTTTCATCAAAATCGAATTAAAAATTGTGACCTCTACAGGGTCCACAACTTTGATATACCATATTTTCACACTGTTCGCATACAAACGGCGGCCATTTTTTCTGGCAATTATGGTCCGATTTTCTCGAAATTAGAACTCAACCTTCCGTAGGGTGTAACGGTGATAGAGTCAAACGTTTTTTTAAATCGGATAATAATTGTTACCTCCAGAGGGACCATAGGTGATTTTTCGGACAATCACAGGGGCCATAATTCAGGAAGTTACGATCCGATATGGGCAAATAACGAAAGGAACCAAGATCTTTGGGTTATAACCATGCATTTCAAGTTTCATCAAAATCAAATTAACATTGTGACCTCTACAGGGTCCACAACCATGATATACAATTTTTTAACAGTATTCGCGTACAAACGGCGGCCATTTTGTATGGCAATTTTGGTCCGATTTTCCCGAAATTCGAACTCAACCTTCCTTACGATGTAACGGTAATATTATCATCCGTTTTATTAAATCGGATAATAATTGTGACCACCAGAGGGACCACAAGCTAAAATAAGGCGATTTTGCGTATAATCAAGGGCCATACTTCAGGAAGTTACGCAAATATCGTAAGGAACCAAGATCTTTGGGTTATAACCATGAATTTCAAGTTTCATCAAAATTGATTTAAAAATGTGACTTTTACAAGGTCCACAAACCATGATATACAATTTTTTAACAGTATTTGCGTACAAACGGCGGCCATTTTGTATGGCAATTTTCATCCGATTTTCACGAAATTCGAACTCAACCCTCCTTAGGGTGTAACGGTGATATAATCAAACGGTTTTTTAAATCGGATAATAATTGTGACCTCCAGAGGGACCACAAGCTAAAAAGGGTGATATGCGCAAATATCGAAAAGAATAAAGATCTTTAGGTTATAAACAATCAGGGGCCATAATTCAGGAAATTAAATTCCGATAGGTGAAAAATATCGAAAGGAACCAAGATCTTTGGGTTATAAATATGCATGTCAAGTTTCATCAAAATCGGTTCAAAATCAAATTAACATTGTGACCTCTACATGGTCCACAACCATGATATACAATTTTTTAACAGTATTCGCGTACAAACGGCGGCCATTTTGTATGGCAATTTTGGTCCGATTTTCCCGAAATTCGAACTCAACCTTCCTTACGATGTAACGGTAATATTATCATCCGTTTTATCAAATCGGATAATAATTGTGACCACCAGAGGGACCACAAGCTAAAATAAGGCGATTTTGCGTATAATCAAGGGCCATACTTCAGGAAGTTACGCAAATATCGAAAGGAACCAAGATCTTTGGGTTATAACCATGAATTTCAAATTTCATCAAAATTGATTTAAAAATGTGACTTTTACAAGGTCCACAAACCATGATATACAATTTTTTAACAGTATTTGCGTACAAACGGCGACCATTTTGTATGTCAATTTTCATCCGATTTTCACGAAATTCGAACTCAACCCTCCTTAGGGTGTAACGGTGATATAATCAAACGGTTTTTTAAATCGGATAATAATTGTGACCTCCAGAGGGACCACAAGCTAAAAAGGGTGATATGCGCAAATATCGAAAAGAATAAAGATCTTTAGGTTATAAACAATCAGGGGCCATAATTCAGGAAATTACATTCCGATAGGTGCAAATATCGAAAGGAACCAAGATCTTTGGGTTATAAATATGCATGTCAAGTTTCATCAAAATCGGTTCAAAATTGTGACATCTATAGGGTCCACAAGCTAAAAACGTGATTTTTCGTACAATCAGGGGCCATAATCCATGAAGTTTTCATCCGATACATGCCAATATCGAAAGGAACCGAGTTCTTATGGGGATAAACCTATATTTCAAATTTCGTCAAAATCGGATAAGAATTGTGACCTGTAGAGAGTCCACAAACAAATTGTGGACGGACGTCCGGACGGACAGGGGCGACGACAATATACGTCCACATAAAAATGTGGGCGTATAATAAAATATTAAATAAAGCTTACTTTATCCAGGGATCGGACAAAAAAAGTGTTGTACTCTGTAGCTTGATCTACTACCGGTACTAGTAGACCGGTAATACTTGGTCGATACTACCACAGCATTAATTATGACTGACCACTCACAATAGTATTGATGGATACAGATCTGATGTCAAGATGAAGATGCTGGACGCACGTCTACTGTAATTTCACATTGATAACGTATTTATTGCACGATACTGGAAAATATTTGTCCGTTCGGAAAGATCCAGTATTGTGCGTATTTATTACCGTTATCAACTAACGTCATACAACATCCTTTTGTTCGCCATCATTTCCCTTTCTCCTTCACGCGAGGATTTTGTTTTTGTGGAAAATGCTAGATCTTATAAAGCGAGGACGATATATAGGGAGGAACATGTCAGTCAATTTGATTGACAGTTCGATGTACGGCCTTGACATTATGTATAGTAGAGGCTAAAATCAGATGTTGGATCTACTGTCTTGTAAATATTAGGGTGATATGATTATATAAATCAAGAATATTATCCTATATATCCTAGATATAGAGAAAAAATGGTTGCCTTTTACCACATATAGAATCCAACCTGCCTGGCTTTATAGTGAGTCATTTTCTTATGGTTTTTTTTTTTTTTTTGGACCTAATTTCCATAAAAAATATATTTGAATGATTTCATTATATAAACTAAGAATATTATGCTAGAAATATGGAATATTATCATCCTATACCACATATCCAACCGGGTTGTATGGAATGTTGCTAGTCTTTTTTTATTTGTATATAATGTAACTTGTATTTTTCATTTTAACTATTTATATACATAGAGGGGTTATTTATTTTTATTTTTATATTTTACTATCTGTGATTTGGTTTTTATTTATGTATGTAATGTAGTAGTAGTATTGTGATTATATTTAGTTTGTCGTCACCATATGTTGACGTCACCATATGTTTCGCGCAATATATCCCGGTTGGTGCTGACGTGCCATTGAACACCATTTCATTTCATTTATACCACATGTTAAATGCTCGTTTCCAATTTAATAAAAAAAATTCTCATAATAAAATTCTTAAGTCAATCTATTTAAATATTCTACGTGAGTACCGGATCGGGGTTGGTTCTTTAATTCAAACTGACAAGAACGTAACTGGCAACATTCCGTTAAACCATTGGCGTGTTCATTTTTCTAATTATTTTCCAATTCTGAAACTAAACAAGATGACACTAAAATTAATAAAAAAAAAAATCGGTAAGTATTATTCTGAACATCTGAAGACAACAGAATGCTAAATGAAAATATCACTGCTTTGAATCATTGAAGACAAATAAGTCCCCTAGTCCAGATTTAATTTTAAATGAAATGCTCATTGTTTCTACGAATATAATGATTGACCAATATTGAAAACTTTTTAATTTGATTCTCGAATCTGCATTTATTCCAGAGTCATGGCCACAGTCTTTACTTGTCGGAATTCACGAGAAAAGCTGAAATCAAGATCCAAATAACTTCAGGGGTACTGTTCTGGCCAACTGTTTGTCCAAATGCTTTTTGTCTGTTCTTAAGTTAAACTTATTTAGAAGACAATGGCATTATTGATCATGCCTAATGTGGATATAGATCAAAGCCTAGAACCACGGATAACATTTTTATTTTAAAAACAATCATTAATGAATATTAAATAACAGCCTTTGTACATTTTTTTCATAGATTGTACCAAAGCATTTGATACTGTCTGGAGAAGGGGGGAGATTTTCAAACTACTAAAACATAATTTTAATGGAATTATTCTTAATTTAATTTCTATAAGACAGCAACCCGTGTAAGTGATACCATAAGGTCCATGGTGATACCACAGAGTAAATAGCATACAACCATAACCTTCAAAAATGTGGGAAGGGCCTAAACAACGAAAGGGCAGGGCTTAAATTATACTCGCTTTATAGAATCTAGCAAAATCGGCCCAACTTCATGCTAGTGCTATTCTTATCGGGAACTATCTTCATTTATATAATACATTCACTCAAATATTATTTTTCGGTGTAAATTTTGGAAAGAGGGGGAGGGGGGATTTAACGCCCACTCGACACAATCTAGGTCATTTCGGGACTAACATCCCGATTTTATTTCATTAATTTTCATGCGCGTAGGGGTCTTTAGCAGGGTGGGGGGGGGGGGGAACCCGGAGAAAACTCACGTGGTTGGTTCAATATTAAGAAAACGTCCCACTGCTAAGCGAGGCCGATTGTACACTGCCATGTCTGTGATATATAAGATACTATCATTCATTTATATAATACATTAACTCAAATGTTATTTTGCGATGTAAATTTATTCATAGAAATACTTTACAATCTTTCAAAATAGAAGAAAAAGTCCCACTGCTAAGCGACGTCGATTGGGTTATTAAAAGTATACGGACTGCTAAGCGAAGCCGATTTTATACTTCATGTGGTATAGTGCGATGTCTGTGATATATAAGATACTATCCTAGATTTCTATAATGCATTCACACAAATATTATTTTTTGATGTAAATTAATTCATAGAAAGCTATCTTATCGTTCGGATGGGACGAAAAACTAAGGACTCGTGTATACATTGGTGTGCACTTTAAAAATTCCCCGACAGTTGGAATTCGATAGAAAAGTAGGCCAAAATTTCCGGCTCAGATACGCCCGTTTTCAATAGCCCAGTCATAGCAGAATATCATATTGGCCCTAGGTACTGTGAAGTGGCAGCTTACCAAGCACTAACTTATTACTGTCAGTAGTTTTGACAAGATGTGTGCACACTGGTACATTCGCCACTTTTCCTCGTTTTCCCATTTTTAAATTAAATTTTTAAATGATGAACTGTTCTAATCTAGTTAAAATCTCGAGTAACCGAATTATGGTCTTGTTTGGTTAATAAATTATGTCTAATTAATAGTTTATGATATAACATTACAGTGCTATTAAAGAAAGCTCTTGCATAATGTATGTTTAATGTAATAAGATGGCATATAAACTGATTAATATTCTTTTTATAGGTAATTTTTTAATCAGTTTTGATCGTCGAAATGCGTGAGTATGGTCCAATTCGAATGACAATTCATATGACTTTGACGGTTTAGGGTTCTCAGTTGGTAAGGAGCACTAGCTTATGTTGGATTAAGTTTCGTTCCACTTGTTGCCACACTGAGAAGAATTTAACATTTTAATCGTGCCAGGCACGGTTTCACGAACGGCACTGTTAATTTTTTTCTGGTGTAAACGGGCCATTAAGCGTGCCGTACAGAGTACTCTACCAATCGGACCCCATGAAGTGAGTTGGTATCGGCACGGTGCCGGGTACAACACGGTTAATATTTCGTTGTGTAAACGCTATCCGGTCACACGCCAAACGAACCTTGATCTTTTTCCCGCGACTTTATTAGTTCTGTTACCTGTTCTGTAAAAATGGCTGCTCAAACTAAATCAACCGACATAATTATTTTCATCTGGTAATTTGCATAGGAACTTAAATAAACTTTTCTGTGAAGAGTTCCACATTTTGCGTTTCTGGCACGGTTCTGAGAACAGTATGTTAGAGTAATGTAGGCCTACGGGTTAATTTCTTGAAATTAATTATCGCGGCCTGGTACCGTACCGAGAACGGCACGCTTATCGTCAGCAAGTGTAAACGGTGCTTATGTTTCTATAAGTACCGTAAAAAATAAAACGACAGTGTTTTGACTCGTCTGGTTTTGATCTCGTTGGTATCTTTCAGGACGTTTGCCAGGTGATACCAGTCATCCTGTGAGTGGGTCGTGTAAACCTGAATCTCCACGCGAGGTTTAAGAGGAAAGTTTGGTAAATACATACTATAGAGCACCTGCTGATCTGTACTAATCCACATTAACTCTAACATTTTAGTGACGCTCTTCATATAATCTACACAATGGACGTACATAAGATCCGTCTTACCAACAAACATCCCCCCTCCAACCCACACTAAATTACCTGCTATAATATCCTCAATAGTAAATGAAGAATGATGGGCCTGAACTTCATTATAGGCAATCTTTGTTGAATCAAAATCTGGCGGTAAAGTTAACTTGAATTTATTCTCCTCCCATGCCACAAAACGAAATAGTCCAATATCCATCCAACTTATGAATTTGGTATCAGTTAAATTCTCTTGAATGACTTTGGTGATAAGTTCAAATTTAACATGCATACACGAACTGTAATTCTCATTGACTGTATTTGGATAATGTTTTGGATAATTTTCTTGTGACATAACGTTTTTATTAATTTCTGGCGCTATTCTGAAGGCCCATAAATCATCCCTGGATACTAAATAGATCTGTGTTTCATTTTCACAAAAACCTTGTCGGAGTTCTTTCACCTTTTTCACAATTTCTTGTGAATCTGTGAACACTAGTAGCGGATTTTCAATTCTTTTGATGCTTTCCATCCACCTTTTGTATTTTTGCGGCGTAAAAGTTTGAAGCCTGCCTTTTCGAAAGGCTCCGATATCAAAATAGGCCGTTACTATGGTAATATCTGGCGTTATACTAGGACTGTTATATTTTTCATGAATTCTAAACATCTCTTCGTTTTCCAACCAGTTTATATTCGTCACCTGTGAACAGGGAACATGAATAATAAAACAATGTACAGTACATAAATGAAATGAAATCAGGCTTAACTTCCTACTTTTCTGTACCAAATGGGCTATTGACATTGGCGGTGCTCGATTCACAGTCCAGAACGTCCCGAATCGACAGAATTACAATCGAGTGACGCGGAATTCAGTCCTGTCACAGTTCTGCCAGTCCCGACAGCTGAGGTGGAGTGAGTAGAATCGTGACGTATTCCTAGGTAAAAAATATGTTTCAGCAGTCATGATTGGTTGGGATACTTTTTATACAGTCGACGCATGCGCTGTAATCTGAAATTCTCCTTTTCACTCGATTGACACCAGTTTTGGAATTCAATTCCAGAACTGTGAATCGAGTATCCCCATTGTAACATGCTTCAGGGTAAACCCTGCGTTTTGATTGGTCAATTAGACACTGTCTATTGGACAATAACACCCTTCTGTTTTAGTAATGTCTTTTAAAGGGTACACAAGCACAGATTCCACGGTCTCGCCCTTTCACGCTAGAATGTCTGTGATAATCGAGTTGGGAAGTTCAAGGTTCATCCAATGTCAACGTTTCCGTAGGGGTCTCTATGTCACAATCTCTGATTGGACGCTACTGTTTACGTGTCTGCAGATCACGTAGCTAGCTATAAGTTACGGAATTGTAAAGTAATTTAGCTACATCCAGATGTCGTAAAACTCGCAAGTCGTTGCTTCAGGAACACGTGTTATCCCCAAAGGCTAGTACACGGCCTTACAATGCGGAGAGCTATCACCATTCTGATTAAAATACAGGTCCCAAGTACTCAAAGCATTACCAGACTTAAATTGAGAATTTACTCAACTTTCAATCACTGTTTATAAGAAAGAACTTTGACCCAGAAACACAAAACTTTGCACATAGTTTCTTGTTACTTAATATTGGGGTATCTGATAAATCAAAACAACAAAAGTTTTATAAAGGGCTATATTTTAGTTACAATAAGGCGAACAATTTTGAGTAAATTCTTGACTTAAGTATGAGAATGCTTTGTGAACTCGGGCCCGATCTATGTTTAGTTACGTGATTTTTATACTTTGGATAGCCTACTCTAATACTTGAAGGTCGGACCAGAGCACTCGGCAAATCTCGGCAGATTCCGTAAACTAGATTGTCCGAAATCTTCCGGGGTTTGCCGAGTGGGACCAGAGGCCATACGCACGACTTTTGACCCTAGGTCGTCCGACACAGATTAATCAATCAGCGTTGACGTTTCTTGTGGTTTATCATCAGTTCTGTGTTTTAATCAGATTGGTTATTCACGTATATCTGGCTGTTTGGGGCGATCTAAGGAGCTGTATGTTCTAGTGTTTCGATCTGTCCATACCAACACGACAGTACTAAAGGGCTAACATGTGGGTGTGTGAACATACTTACGTTTGATTTTCTCATATTCCAATAATCCGGTGTGCATCTCATTATTCCATCTAAAATCATATAAAAAGATGGTTACCAGGCAACTACAGATATTCTTATAGCAGACAAGTCGATCGTACAAAGTTACCAAAGGCAAAAAACTGTAGCCACACCAAGACAATGTGGGCGGCGCATTGGCCATGTTTCAGTGTAGGTGTATTGGAATACGTAAATGCCAGAAAACAAAATCACCCCAACAGCTACTAAGTCGTTCGAGCAGTTCATTACAGAGGTTATCGCCTTATGAATCAATGGAAATATTCTTATGAACTTAATTACAGTGTTTGATAGTTTAAACCATTCTGATAACTTGTTCACAAAATTATTAAAGAACGAAAACTCCGACAGGAATTATCGAAAATTACTGAAAATCAACAGGATGTCTCATAGACATTCGGGGGGGGGGGAATAGCACGTGCGCTCATTAAAAAAAAAAGCACTTCGTGCGTGCTGTATCTTAAAGCCCGTCGTGGTTTTGAATCTCCCATTGCACGTGACAAGGAGTAGGATTGCCTGTCAAACCCCGTGGGTTTTCTCCGTATTTTGAGGTCGCTCGTATTACCTCTGTCGCGACCTCAAAACACAACTGGTCAGATCCTCATGTCTATGAGACATCTTGTTCAAAATTTCGTTATGCTTGTCTTTACTATACTAGGATCTGGGAGAGTTGCTATCACTGACGAGTTTTGGATGATGTGAGGGATTAGCCAACGAAACGGTATGTTACGGTGAGTTCTTGGCCTTTTGATCGAGCGAACTGTGGGTAAGCCATTAGAAACGCTGTTAGATTAATCAATGAATGATGTCATAGGGTCAAAAGCCTGTCGTTTGATCCCTGATGTGAACTTGTTCCGTCGATCAGTATGAGCCATCGAAAGTATAAAGATAGGTTGCCAGGCAACGAAACATACGCCCACAGTAGCTAAATCGTCCGTGCAGTTAACAAGAGTTGTCGCATATTTTATACTTTTTCGGTAATGAAACATTTACAATACACTAAAACCTGATTAAGAGTAACAACTCATTAAGTAATGATCAGAAAATCATAAGAATTTGTTTGGTTTGTATAAAATTCTGGCCCATGCTAACGCCCATTCAAGTCAAACAGATGATATGTATGGCTGTACATTGTAATTATCGGATATTAACTTTGGCCTCTACAGCGTCCACGTGATTTTTGAAGTGTTAAAGGGCCAGAACTCTGGCAATAATTATCCGATTTTTTTTTTTGTCTCATGACCTTAAACACTGTGTATAAATTTAAAGTCAATCGGATATTAACTTTGGTCTCTAGAGTGTCCACAAGATTTTTTGAAGTGATTAAGAGTCATAACTCTGGCAGTAATTATCCGAAATCGCTGGAAATCAATACGTTTCTTCGTTTCATGACCTTAAACAATCGGATATTAACTTTGGCATGTAAAGCGTCTACATGATTTTTTGAAGTGATCAGGGGCCATAACTCTGGCAGTAATCATCGGAAAATGCTGAAAATCACTAGGATTCTTTGTCTCGTGACCTTAAATACTTCGTATAAATTTAAAGTCAAACGGATATTAACTTTGTCTTCTATATCGTCCACAAGATTTTTGAAGTGATCAAGAGCCATGACTCCAAAATCACTAAAAATTAGTAGGCTTCGTAATCTCATAACCTTAAACACTGAGTATAAATTTAAAGTCAATCAGAGTGTCCATAAGAAATTGTGGACGACGGACGGACCGACGACAATATACGACCACATTTCAATGTGGGTATATAAAAAACGAAAAGAAATATAGATCTGCATTTTAATCAAATTGAGGTGTTCTAGAAAGAGTTAGCACTTTGTACAATATATTTAACAGGTACTTACATATTATATAGTAAACCGCTGTTAGACTACTTATATACAACACAAGGTCTGCGGGTTGTCGAGGTAATTTCTTAAAAAATCTAAAATATACAAAATTACATCAAAATTATGAAAATATAGTTCACAATTGGCATTTTGATAATATATACAATTGTACGTTTCAAAATATCAAGTTCAATATCTAAAAATACAGTCTGCAATTCTACATACAAATGAATGAAATAAAATGGGGTTTAAAGTCCTACTGTTCTGCTCCTAACCTGGGCTAATGAAGACGGGCATACTCCATACAGTGTGCTATGAGGGAAATTTTGTCCGGGCAGCGGCGCTACAGCGTACTTTCATTTCGAATTCCATCTGCGAATGGATCTTTTACGTGCACGCCAATGTGTACACGGGATTTCGGTTATTCGTCCCATCCGAACGACTACACAGCTCTCCTTGTCAGGCCGCCCATCCTGCATCATTGACAAGGGGAAACATATGGAGCGGAATTTCCCCCATAATTCTAAATTCAAACCTAGTAATGCGTATGATAATATGCTTACTTTTATGCATGTAACCAGGCGCGGATCCAGGATTTTGTGCAAGGGGGGTGGGGGTCTAGGTTTGATAGTTGCTTAAAGGGGCAGTAACACTCTTGCTGGCTTGGTAGCTCCAGAAAATAAATAATAGCATTATTCTAAGTACTAGATGTTTTAGTGTCTTATCTGTTGTGTAAATTATCCATTACAACCCATTTTACTTGTCCAGAGGGTTCGAAAATATTTTAAAATCCAAGTCACATTTGAAAAGGTTTACGTTAGACTTTTCAAATCAATTGGTTGAATTTTTCCAATTTTTTAAAATAGGTGTGTTAAGATGAAATTCATATCATCATTTAATTGGAATATTCTAAAATAATACGATTTGTTGACCAGAATGGAGATTGGGACATATTATTCAGCTACAACAACAGTGTTATTGGGGCTTTAAAATGTATTAAAATAAAGCCCTAAAATAGATTGAACCTATAAACAGTCCTACCTTGTTAAAGAATAATCCTATTAATCCTATAATTCACTATTGCCAGTTGAGAAATTGGCAAAAATATCATTTTCAACTTCAAATTCAAACGTTTGAAGATGGATGTCCATGGAGATGAATGGGAAAACAAGGGAGGTAATTGAGTAACTATTTCCTCAATTAGCCTGTGGCAGCCTTTCTAATGCCCAAAAAATTTTGCCCATGATCGTATAATAGTGAGTTGACAACCTTTTGAGCAAAAGACATAGAAATAATTATGTTTTGATTTCTTAGAAAATATGAAATTGGAACTTTAATGCAACAATGTCTATGACGTCATAGCGTCATATAGTAACCCAGTAGTACAAAAATGGGACATGATAGAATATCAATTCAGACAACAATCAATAACTAGGCCTATATGTAATAAAACTACTACAATTTTGCATTTAAAAGAATACATAAAAGAAATATTTCAGTAAGGAAGTATACACTTCAGTGGTTGTGTCATTTCATTTCTGAGAAAGATCACCGTACAATAAGGTTGACCACTGCCACTGATGGACTGAGAAGGAGCCTGCAAGTGTACTGGGGGCCGTAGTATAGATAAGTCGCTACACTTATTATTTTGGCGTTTTCCGAGATTCTATCCGGATTATCGCCCTTATTGTTGAAATTGTTTGACGTTTTAACATCTGACGTCAACTGGCAGACTATCGCCATTGAAGAGACGACCATTGTCAAGATCGGTCGCATTATTTCTGTTACCTCTTTTTTTTTCTTTCAAATCATTTTTAGTGAAACCTGTACCATAACAGGCCCGGGACTGTACAGCGCAGTGGACGCTTACGGCTGGCCCCTGGATCCATTCACTTGATTTGATATTTTCCGCAGGTCAATCTTATAGGTTTTTGTTTTTCGTGTAGTGTGGTCCCCCTGCACTTACTATTAATGTTCTCTCGTGTTATCGGACCCTTTTTCTAGGCCCACATTTTCACATAAAAATCCAATATTATAGAGAGTCGCATTTAGATGAAATTATAATAAAATAAACAAAAATCCAATATTATAGAAAGATTTAAATACCAAAAACAAAAAATCGATAATATATCTGACTTACTGTATATGTAAAATGTGCATATTGATAATACAAATCAAATTGCTATAAGACGCTGACGCCATGCTAATGAGATCATGACGTACAAGTTAAAGGAGATGAATTTGACATGTCACATCAACACAAATACATATAACTTAATAACCCTGAGGCCATACTTCACCAATTAAAATTGAAAGGTTATAACTTCAGCATAAAAATTGTTAGGTGGGATGGGTCAAGCTAGGCTACGCATAAAAATTGTGGGAAATTTTGGGTTGCACATGAAAATGATGGTCACTCTATTATAAGTGGATAATGGATCACGCAGAAATAAATAAAAAAAATAACGAAAAAAGCACCGAAAAAACTGATACTAATTGCCGAAAAAATCTGAAAAACCCCACAGACCGAAAAATCACTAAATACCGAAATACAACACCGAGTTACCAAAAAAAAAACATAGGCCACACATAAAAAATTGTTAGGTGGTATGGGTCAAGCTATAGGCTACGCATAAAAATTGTGAGAAATTCTGGGTTGCACATAAAAATGGTGGCCATTCTATTATAGGTGGATAATAGATCACGCAGAAATAAATAGTGGGACACTTTAACTAGGTTGGTCATAGACCGCATAAGACCTGTGGGGCAATTGCTCCGGTTTACACCATTCGGTCGCAAAATTAGTGCAGTCGGTCGGAAAATAGGAGCAGTCTTTGGTATAAAATAACCATATCAACTCATGATTTGTCTCATTCTAACAACAAAATTTCACCTAGGGAGAAAAATAGTCGGTTACAAAATATGTGCAGTCGGTCTCAAACACAATTCCAGATCCCAAATACTATATATTTACGTGAATCCGTGAGTCTAAATTGCATACGTCACTCTTATTCTGTTGTGAGTATGTTGGTCTAACAACAAAATTTCACCAAGGGAGAAAAATAGTCGGTTACAAAATATCAATCTGTTTCACAGACAATTACTTACGAATTAACTCTGTAACAGATGAGTGTCCACAGCACGTGCTTTGACTGCTCACCGCGCCAGTCATTGGCTCAACTGCTTGTGCAATGTTTACTTAACACCTAACTGCTTCGGGCAAAATGATGCATTTTACTCATTTTAATACCCATTTACTCTAAATAGACAATATTTTTTAACTTCAAATACTTCAAACGTCTTTATTTATTTTTCTTTTACCTTAAAAAAATGTTTGAGAATTTAATTTGTCGAAGTAAAAAAGTTAATATGCCGTACTTATTAAGCCTTGTCGATGTCATGCTTATCAGTGATTGTAGTGGCCAAGCGAATATTCACTGCGGGATCAGTTTGACAAAATATGTGTAGTCGGTCTCAAAAACAATGCCAGAATAGATCCCAAATACTATGTATTTGCGTGAATCCGTGTGCCTAAATTGCATACATCACACAAAACTATGGTATAAAATAACTCTGTCTGCTTGTCACTCTTATTCTGATGTGAGTATGTTCTGTGAAATGTTTTCTACCATTGCAAATAATAGTCGGTCTCAAAAAAAAGTACTCAACCCAGTCTGTCTCCGACTAAATGAATTAATGAGGGTGAAATTGACAGATAAGCCTCAAGATTCTGTCCCATTTCTTATCTACCCCAGTCCCAAAAAATTAAAAGCTCTGTGCCATTATAACATCATTCTTCTCCCTGGTGTGAGCGTATGTGGCATGGAGATAGGGGCGTCTTCTCAACCTTCGTGGGTTTCCTCCGGGCACTCCGGTTTCCTCCCACTGCTAAAGACCCCTACGCCCAAGCTAATTATTGAAATAAAATTAAACCATCCCAAAATGACCTAGTTTGTGTTGAGCGGAGGTTAAACCCCATCTCTCTCTCTCTATCTCCCTCTCTTTCTCTCTCTCTCTCTCTCTCTCTCTCTCTCTCACACATCATTCTTCTACTAGGTTACATATCTGCGGCGCTTGATTTCATTTTAAAATCATTCTTCTACTCCTCAGTTGTCTTATACTGTCTCAGCACTATCATATTCACGATTATAGTGAACTGCCCAGTTTGCAGTTCCACGTGGGGCGAGCGCGTCAGATTGTACAGATGTTATGCCAACTCTTGCTAAACACATCTGGAGATTCTGTCCCATTGACTGGCATTTCTGGTACACTCGTCCATAGGAATTTCTCCTAGCAATGACCTCAAATACCAGGATGAATAAATTTTTTGAAAAATTTCTCAAATTACTGTGTTATAGGCATACTCCATTATTAATATGACATAAACTATATGTGAACTAAAATAAAACTACTTTCAGACGCGACAACGATCGGCGAACAACTATACTATCTATGTTCTACCGGCAGAGGGACGCTTAATGTTATAGCCAGTATCTTGTTTACCTTCATTGTGAGGTGGGATTGAGGATAGCGCCCTAGATTTGAAACCGCCCGTACCCCGCCCCCATTTTCACTTGAAAACTCGCACGTGGTACTCAGCTCCTGATTGCGTCAATCGCACTTGGGGGGGGGGGTATGTGCAGCAGTTGGTCGCATTTTGGCTAAACACCCCCCCCCCCAAAAGAAATCGTTATGTACGCCCTTGCACCTGGTGTATATTATAAAGATATTGCTCTCAGACATAACTCTTATCGTTAATTACGCAAAAGAATTCATTTCACAATTAAAAAAATACGTCAACAAAATATTAAAATCCCGTACGTAATAAAAATAGGTGAACCTCGCAGGATCTTGTTTGACTTCCGCGGTCACCACGACCTGATGTAATGTATTAACCCATCAAAAAATTAACTTCAACATCGAGCATTAATAACCTAGATTTAGAGTATATCCGCAACGTACGGTGGCTGAATTAGGTGTGGGTGTGTGTGTGTGTGTGTGTGTGTGTGCGTGTGTTGGGCGGGGGAGGGGGGTCCGCTAGCTCCGTCACTGCAGCTTTGGATGTGCTGTAAAAATAAACAAATGAATCTTTATTTTGAAAGTTTCGCATTGAATATAATGCAAAAATCATATAGCTTAAAACATCAGTAGAGCTGTGTTCGGTTGTATTAACACGAGATATTATTTTTTATTGCGTGTCCTAAATCAGCCACCGTAGCAACGACTAGTTTGAAGAGTGAAAGATAACCCCCAATCCAGTTATTGTATCCTTCTTTGTTGTAAGGAATAGGCTAGACTGGCCCAGTCTCTTCTATTTATTTTACATTTCGATTTATATAAAAGTATTAATTTTTAGTAAACCAACACTTTCGTTTCCATTTGTATAAAAAAAAATTTGAGTAAACATGTAACCAGCATCAGAGACTGGACAATTTGCGAGCTTCACAATAAAATGGGCGTTCCTGTCCTGTTTTACGTTGTTCCTTATTTGGAATGATTGACAGTTGTCAAGCAAGCCCCAAGTCCCGATACGCATGAACTGGCTTCGTTTAGTTGTTATAATGATGTCGTGTGTAATTATTTATGTTCATTCACCTCATCCCATACGTTGTATCCGTTCATTCGACAGATATTGTCCGTCAACAAAATTCTTCGATCGTTAAAGTATCACTAAATAACAGTAACTGTTATCCACAAGAAACATCTCGCACCTACACCAGTTTGCCAGTTAGTCGACAGCCATGTTTATTATCACGTGATGTTAGATATGTCGTGATCCCGTGCACGACGTCACAACACCTACATATTGCAGATTGACCTACTAGATGAGAATGAAGCTCTATTTGCCCAGTCTCTAGAGATTACGTTTTTTTTTCGTTTTTTTTTTTTTTGAGAGGACTGGCCAATTTTTGGTGTGTGGAGAAGACTGGCCACCAGTCTAGGAATAGGCAAACTGTCCTCATTTAATCTTTTTTTTTTTTTTTTTTTGAGGGGGAGGGGATAAAACCCATTCAGAAGACCACTGTGAAAAAGAAATGGAATGGAATTTGCCATCTGTCTTTTCAGCGGCAATTAAATATACATTATGGGAGATTAGATAAAGAGCTGCGACAGTTCTCACGATAATAGTTAAAAACTAGATAATGTAAAGGGAATTTGCTGAAAATTTCAGTCTGATTGTTTCACTCTCAACTGAGAATTTAGCGATTGAATTTCCGGCCTAGTCTCGATCATCATTACTAAAGTCGGTTAGATGAAAACATAGTCTTGATTATCCATTTCATTATTTACTCATGAGTGTTGAGCAGCAGATCGTATCCCTATCCGGTAAATATTGCTGGCTGGCGATGGCATCGAGAGTTGATTATACATGTAGTCTGAATAAGTTAATTAATGTCCAATTAATAATTTAGATAACATTTCAGGCCTAAAGAAACACCTGCAATGGACAGATTTAGCTCTTGCATAGTATGTCTAACAGGCCTAATGAAGTATCAGGGGCGGATCCAGGATTTTCAGAAAGAGGGGGCGTGCTGCACCAGCTTGGGAGTGCGAAGCCCGGGACCGTCATTTTTGATTTTGAAAAAATGCCCACAAGGACTAATTTCGTACTAGTACTGTAAATTACGATTTCCAACCTAAACTATTTTCGTTCTCCTTTCTCGCGAGAATATATGGAGCTAAAAATTGTTCAACACCTCAAAAAATAGAGGGGGCGTGCACCGGGTGTGCCCCCCACTGGATCCGCGCCTGAGTATATTGTATGATAGAAATTTCGATTTGCAACTGTCTTTAACATGTTGTCATTGGCATAAACAGAACCTGGTCAAAAAGACTAGACACTCATTCCATTTCTTCCAGTACCTCCACCACGCAACGAGCTAGAAAATTCTATGGAACTTTCTTGGGAAATTGCGCAATCAAACCCAAGACTTTTGGGTTAGTGAACCAACGCTATACACACTGAGGCATCGAACCCAGGACACCTTGGTTAGTGACCCAGCGCTATAATTCACCAAAGATATCATGGCTTCCAATTCTACAGGTGATTTATTCAAAATAAAAACAAACTCACATATATTTGTCAGTTTATATCCATTTGTTTAATATCTATACATGAATAATAAATAGAGACAATCTACTTTACATGTATGTATATACTGAAATTATTTATATCATACCATATTATATAATATACATGTATACCAGGTGGAGCACAAAAAATGAGTACTTCTGCAACGGCAGGGCTACAGGTGCAATTATATGTGGGTCTAAAAAGTGGATTACTTTACAAACTTATGTAGTTGTTTTACTACTGTGGTGGCATAGAAAGGTTGGGCCACCGCCACGAACTCTGGCTTAGGGAATCTTGAAGTCTAAGTGTAAGGGAAAGCATATATAATTGCCGTTAAAGAAATATTAAAGTTGCAGGCTGCTAGTACATTAATTTAACCCTTTAAATACATTGTCTGCATAAAAATAATTATGTTTTTTACACTGTTTTTGGTAGCTCACTTACGAAACCTCCCACAAATACTTTTCCCTAAACACGCCTCACACTACCTCAGCAGCAACTAGCATACCGTCCTTAATTCTTTAAAAGATACGTATTAAAAAAAAAAACAACAAAAAACAATGATGTTATTTTTGGAATGTTAATTGATACATACAAATGGTCGTAACTCAATGATATACCACGTCACTGGGCCCGTAGCCAGCTTAGAAAATTGTGAGGGGGGGGGGGTACTGGATTTTTTGGAGGGGCTGAGGAACACTCCTAAGAAATAACCTTGCAGATAACCTTAACCTCAGTGACGGACACTGAATATAATATTGCTGTGCAGGGTGTCACTGCTGACTTGAGGCACTTCTCAGGACCAGTATAAAAAATTCAATTTTATTAGACCTTAGCCCCCTCCCCCGCCCGTAGCCAGCTTAGAAAATTGTGAGGGGGGGGGGGGGGGTACTGGATTTTTTGGAGGGGCTGAGGAACACTCCTAAGAAATAACCTTGCAGATAACCTTAACCTCAGTGACGGACACTGAATATAATATTGCTGTGCAGGGTGTCACTGCTGACTTGAGGCACTTCTCAGGACCAGTATAAAAAATTCAATTTTATTAGACCTTAGCCCCCTCCCCCTCCATTGCACAAATGGCTAAAATTTACACCTTTCATAGAAACTGACTCATATGTGAATTTTGTACACTGACACGAACTGCCTAACCCTAACCCCCGCATCAGTGTTCCCACTACTGCTGAGTACACGGGTCAGGATAAATTTATTTAAAATGATTGGCTATTAACTATATACATATAGAGAAGAAGTTATGGGAGAGGGGAGAGAGAGAAATGGGGTTTAACGTCCACTCAACACAAACTAGGTCATTTCGGGACTAACATATGGTTTAATTTTATTTCAATAATTCGCTTGCGCGTAGGGGTCTTTAGCAGTGGGAGGAAACCGGAGTGCCCGGAGGAAACCCACAAGGTTGAGAAGAGGTGACTGGCCAGCTAGAGGTCGAAGCGCGACACCCTAGACCACTAGGCCATCCCAACCCCCCTTATGGGAGAGGAGAGGTGCACTGTATAAATAAGGTTTGTTATCTATGCAAGTCATACTTATTCTCATGATCTTTGGTCTTTGTCATTGTCCCAACTAAAATTATATCCATTCGCCTGCTAGTAATCTGGCACATACTGTCCATCTGCCAACAATACAGTTCTTGATAGATCTTTTTCAAATTTGGTGTGAAGCATTAAGTAAGACGATGAGGTACAACCCAACTACTTCCACCTAACATTTTCAGCCCCAACTAAAATTATATCTTTTTCGTTCCACTTTCATGGTTGTGATTTTAATAAAATTTGATTATCCAGTTATGTGCGATTATTACAAAAGGCAGATAAATATAATGGACAAAGAGAAAGAAAAGGGGGCTTCATCCAACTCCAATATTTTTAAAATCTAGCTATAACTTATAAAGTATGCATAGTAAATATTAATATATGAGTGATATTTTTACTTTATGTTACAGTTTACTATTATTATTACACTATAACCAACAGGTCCTCCCTAAACAGCTAGAGCTATAGAATAAGGTAGTGTACTACCAATATTATGCTAGTCAGTAGTTTATATAAGTATTTTCTAGATCTTTCTATCTGACTATAATATATATAATATATATATATCATGATATTTATTATTCATTATGGCGACTATATAATATTACATATTAATACTGGTGAGTGATGATTCTACAATTGATACACCATTCAAGGTGAGATTACATACCTATCACAAACTAAGAATCAAAGGGTTAATATTATAATTATAAATATTATAATTATTAAAAACACCACTTTTACAAACAGCAAGCAACTAATTACAGATGTTTTTAAACTCTTGCCAAAACCAGTAATAGCGCATATAATTAGCCTCTTTTACCAAAATTACCTTTTAGTTACAAAGGTTTATGATATAACCCTTCCCAGTCTTATAACTAGTCAGCACCTATTCAACCACTTTGGCAAAAACTTTTGTGACCAAAATGGTGTTTCAGTCTCTTAAGTGTATTTTTCAAAAATTGAACCCTAACCCAAACCAGTCAGCACTGTAGTATTAATCTTCACCCTCAGCACTAGTCAGCACCTATTTAACCTCTGTGGCTGCAAGCTTTGTCTATCCTTGACTGTTAGGTCAGTATTGAATTCATACACTCAATTAATAAACAGAGTTTAAATTAACACCATGCCAGTGATGGGTGTCTCACTTGAACCCATATATTCCAAATATATAACAAACGTCTGTTCACCAGTCTCAATTATTAGCCTGCTGGCTGTCAATTGCTTGATGCCGGTTTACTAAGGAATAATTTTTGTTGATTTTTATTATATATTTAATTATGCTAGAAGTATTGTGCTAAATGCATTATGTGTAGAATAGTTATTACATTGAGATCGCCCAGATTATATTATATCGTAGGGATTCATCATTGTTATAGGGTGACCCTCATATATTATACACACTATAACAATGATGTTGGTATCCATGACACTACACCCATGTTATAAAGGAGACACTTATACACTAGGGTTTCACTATAACAATGATGTTGGTATCCATGACTACACCCATATATGTTATAATTTTATAAGGAGACACTTATATTTTATACACTAGAGTTTCACTATAACACGATTTCAGTGTTAGCTCACTATGCTCATGTTATAGGGAGACTCTTATATATTATACACTAGCGTTTCACTATAACACAGATGTTGGTGTCTACTGACTACAACTATGTTATAGGGAAAACCTTATATATTATTCATTATAACACTGCTGTTGGTGTCCATGGCTACACCCATGTTATAGGGAAACCTTTATATATATATTATTCACTGGAACTAACTATAACACTGACTGTCCACAACTATGTTATAGGGAAAATCTTATATATAATACACTAGGGCTCACTTTAACACTTATATAGGTGTCCACTGACTACAACTATATTCATGTTATAGGGAGACTCTTATATATTATTCAAACTCTTATATATAATTCCCAAGGGTTTCACTAAAACCCCGATATTGATGTCCACTGAATACACCGATGTTATAGGGAGACCCTTTTATAACATACTATAGAGTCTACTCTAATACAAGTGGTGCCTACATCATTCATTTAGTTCTTGAACATTCATTAATCAGAATACTACTAAGATATACAACAAATGGTTTAATGATATTGAACATAAACAGGATATATTTCTATTGAATACAGTTACTCTTTATTACTGAGCGACAGTAATAAAGCAAACATCGTAATGCAAACATTGTCAAGTATACAGGTGCGGATCCAGAGAGGGGCGCGCCCAGCGCACGCTCCCTCTATTTTTTGAGGTGGCAACAATTTCTAGCTCCATATATTCTCGCAGGAAAGAAGAACAAAATAGTTATGGTTGGAAATCGTAATTTACAGTACTAGTATGAAATTAGTCCTTGTGGGCATTTTTTCCACTCAAAAATCACGGGCCGGGCGTCGCACTCCCAAGTGGGTGCAGCACTGGAAATCCTGGATCCGCCCCTGGTATACGTAGTAAACAGTAAAACTGTATTCAATAGATTTGTATCCAGTGATATAAAACAATGAGTGATATGTGCAGGATATATAACAGCCTTCTAATGTGATATATAAATATTATCTATTGCACGAGAAATTGTGAGACCAGCAGAGTGCTGCTAAGCATTAATTGTAATCAAAGTTTCCACCTTTTTTTATGATTTTAATTAATTATATAGTTAGTGACAATCACATACAACAACTTTAAAATTTACCCTGTATAAAGTTCAAATAGTTATAATTATTAAAGTTAAATTTCTTTAATTCAAGTCAAAATAAAAGGTTAATCGCATGGGTTAATCCTAGCTCGCTGTACATATTTTGACACGCTCGCGTTGCAGGGTTTGGTAGCTCGCCACCCAGTCGCAAGAAACCAGGTGCAAGACCAAAAGACTCTACGGCCGGTCTGCGATCTTCTCTGGTGCGGAACACAAGCAAGTGAAGCATAAGGCTTGGTTTTACTAAAAATTTCTTTCCTCGTAGACTGTCCGTAGTAGTTAGCTAGGCTTTATTTAGATTAGTAGTGAGGCAAGCTCTCTTTGTTTAAATTTTTGTGATGACAGAGTAATTTTAACGATAGTTGGTTTGTTTACTAATGTTAGTTTGAGCTTTGGCTCAGAGTGTCGAGAGTGGGCGACAAAATAGTTTACATCCTAGCTTTATTGATACACAACATTTTCGACAAAAACAGATGTCGTCCCACATAAAATCTACTGAGTGAAATATACAGATTTTTTTAAAAACTAAATTAAAGGGGTTTACGCATTTTATATACGGTTTTGCTTCTTGATTTTATTAGTTACTATAAATAACTTTTGAGAGGATATAAATATTGAATATTATGATTTTCGACTACAATAGCTAGAAAGACTACAGACTAACCATTATTATGAGCAAATAAATAAAATAATATACTAACATGGCACAGCCATTAACCAACAAATAATAAAGATAATACAACCAAAATAATTAGATAATGATTAATGTTACATCATTTAAGCCATTGTTCTTTTTTATATTTGATCACTTGGCAAGTTTATGAAATCATATAACCTTTGTTCCTTTGTTCTTCCTTTAATGTCTGCTTCCACCGATATCACAGACCCTAATATATTATACATTAGAGTTTCATTATAACACTTAATGTAGGTGTCCATGGCTACACCCATGTTCAACCCATCTTCCATTATGTCCTTATGTATTATACACTACCAGGGTTTCAATATATCATTCATGTTGGTGTCTACTACTGACTAGATCTATATGTTATAGGGGAAAACCTTCAAAAAACACAATTTCCATAAAATTGTGTTTTTTGATTATGTCCCAATTACTAAATGCCATTCAAAGAATATAAGGAGAAAACCTTATATTATTCACTGGAACTCACTACGTATAACAATGATGTTGGTGTCCATGGCTTCACCCAAGTTATAGGGAGACCTAGCCTATATATAGATATATATTATACACTGTTGGTGTCCATGGCTACAACTATGTTACAGGGAGACTCTTATATATTATACCGCAGTAGGGTTTCACTAGTTATAACACTGAAGTTGGTGTTCACTAGTATGCTACACCAATGTTATAAGGAGACCCATATATATATATTATACACTAGGCTTTCACAGTTATTGGTGTCTACTACACCCATGTACGGTATACCATACACTATAACACGATAACACCAACCCTTATTATTATACAGTCTACATGAATAGAAGTGGTTCACCAGCAGTTACCAAGTTCAGTACAGAACACAAATTGAGGCTAAAATGATCCAGACTAGTACAGAATGCAAATATTTTGTGCAACCCAATTTAGAATTGTGAGCATAATAATACCAGTATTAGTGATAAATACAACATTATTAAATAGTCTGCACTCTCTTTTACACTTACATGTATATATCACAAACATCTTAACATTTAATACTTAGCACTACAAACAAATTTAAAATCTAAAAATTAAGAAAAGAAAAAAATGTTCCATATTCAACCAATTAAGAGTGCACATTTTATAAATATCGAAGAGCACAGTTAGCCAATGAAATGAGGTCCATTTTGAATATTATTCTATAATTTCTACTTGTAAAATGCATTTAAAAGATGATCCTGAAATGAACAATGTGTCAAAATGAAAGGTCAGATCACAACGAATAGTCACATCAAAATAAACAGTCATGTCAAAAAGAAAAGTCATGTCAAAATAAATAGTCCTGTCAAAACGAATAGCCATGTTAAAATTAATAACTTTTTATTGTCAATTTTACATTCAGAATTAGGGTACGTCCATATTTAATTTATAACATCCATAGCAAATAATGGAATAAAACTATTTTATGGACTAATTGTGCTTACTGGAATGACGACTTTCAAAGAGTGCATGGGTTCTCATTTGGTTGAATTGGACAAGTGCAATGTGTTTAGACTGGGCTCTAACCATAGCTATAGTTGTACTTGATTCAAATATTCAAATTCAAGAAAAGCACTATATATATGGATCAGTTGGGATTTTAACACTTGGTTTCCCCTTTGCCATTTGTGCAGAATGGTAGACCTACCATTAGCATAAGAGTAGTAGTACTTCTAGCACAACTGTCTGGAGAAAATCAATTAAATACAACTAGAGCTACTGTAAGAACATCCAGTATCCAGTCATAATATATATCCAATGTAATAAGAATATAATATATAACCACTAGCTTACATTATCTAAATTGAATCCAATGTGAATATTCTTTATAAATTGTAATAAATATACTCTATAAAGGAAAACAAGTGAAAATGAAATAATAAAACTTTCTCGCAAAATGGCGATTTCTTTACAATTAAAAATAAAAATAAAAATTGAAGATTATGAACAGGTTATATAAATACAAATGTTGTTTGACTTTCAGTGTTGCCCAATTTCTGTTTTTTAAGATCTTCAAATATGGTCATGAGTCGATCAGTTTTTCGTATAACAGTACGAGGTTTGAGCGACGGTGGTTTAAGTGTTGTTCCCATGCCACCCGGTAGCGTTATGTTCGACATGCGTAATTTCAATTTCATGAAAGCACTAGACGTATCTGCCGTCATTCCTTTCCGTTCAGTTTCTGAGGGCAAACTCAGGGAAGTGTCACTTAACGAAATTTTCATAACTGGATGATGAAGTTGCTCAGACTTTTTAACAACTGGGATTTTGGCAGCATTTGAAGTTTGTTCATTGGATGACTCGTTCTCGTGTAAATTTGCATCGAATTTGTTCAGATCTGATAGGTCATCATTAATATTTTCATTAGATTCACTGTGTTCTTTTGAGTCGTTCAGCTCTAAATCGATCTTAAGTAGAGGTACTGTGGTGTCCATTTGCACTGCTGCCTCATTCTGAGGTAAAATATGAGATTGTTGCGATGTGTTTATAGTTACAGTATCTTTGGCAACACCACATTTATCAACGGTATCATTGTTCTCATTGGCTAAATTATCAACATCTGCAGTTTGATGGGCAGTATTATGAACAGGGTCCTGATTGGTTGATTTGAAATTCATTGAGTTTGAGTTACTTGCATCTGTATCATCTTTGATTACTGAGCCTCTCTTTGGTTTGAGATCTGGCTCCTCGTTACGTTCTAGACTTGTGCTGCGAATTCGTTGACGAATGACTCGTTTCTCTTTAGATCGTAACTGCGTAGTAAGTAATAATTGACTAGGACTTGTTGCTAGGATACCACAACTTCCCAGCATCACTTCCTCATCAATGTCTTCTGTGGCCTTGACCTCCAGAGCATCATCTCCGCCTTCACTTGATTTCGACGAATCATCTTCCTCGATTTTAATATTTTCTGTGCTTTCTATTTCTTTCTCTTCTTTTTCGGAAGTGTAAAAAACTCTGGAAACTTTTGCAGCAACTTTAGCGGCAGTATTTAGGGGGTTAATCCTCAAATTTGGCTTTGAGAAATTAAGTTTGATCGAGGTATTATTGAAAGTAGGGAATGAGGGTTTCTTGAAAGGACTACGAATAGCTGCTTGGATGAATTCCATTGGTGTTCGATTGGGTGACGTTTTTTCATCGTCTTCGTGTCCGTTTATAGGGTTATCACATGATGCGTCGTGTAGGTGCAATGTCTGTGGAATATCAGTGGATATATCGCGTGGTAGCTGAATACTAGCCAATGAGTTCTCTTGCTGCTGTTTATGGATGTCCATTATCTCTGGATGAGCACGTGTCTTTTTTCTGAAATAAAATTTTAAATACAAGTTTGTTAGAGATGGAAATAATGGATGTCCATTATCTTTGGATGAGCATGTGTCTTTTTTTTCTGAAAAACAATTCGAAATTCAAGGGTGGGCAGGGAGATGCAGAGAGAGGATTTAATATCCACTCGACACTATCCAGGGCATTTTAGATTTTGGAACCATATAATGAATGGAAATAACAGAGGAGAGTGGTGGGGGGAGACAGAAAGGGGATTTAACATAAATTTTGAACCATTTAATGAATGGAGATATCAAGAAGATGTGGGGGGGGGGGGCAGAGAGGATATTTAACATCCAGACAGACTTATGTGTCTCATACATAAAATCTGTGACTATTTTGAGTCACTCTGGCTTGATAAAGTTTCGAGTTCCCTTCGAATGTTTGCAAAGAAAGTTCCTCAAGATTTTCCAGTGTGGTATCTCTAGTGGTGTAATACTGAGGGGAGAGCCTAGCAAGGAATAGCATCTAGACATTTGGACGGGATGAAAAACAAAGTTTAGTGTGCACAAAAAAAAAAGCCATGACAGTTTGGATTCAAAACAAGAGAATCTAAGTCCGCCTCCATTAAACACAATATCTGTGACTACTTAACTTACCTATCGAGTTTCTGTTTTTCTATGACCTCCAGATTAAGAGTTAGTAATTCCTGACCAGCTATAAAGGACTGAGCAATCGCTCGCAAAGATTCTGTAATATAATAACCAAATTATATAGTAAAATATATGAAGGACATAATTAAAGAAGTAAGAGATAGGACAACTGAACAATAAGAAGCTGTTTCTTGCCAGGTGTGATGTCCTGCTTCACTGACAAGGGGACACTATGCTGGAAAATCCTGTGTTAACAAGACAGTTCCTTACTTTCTGTGTCACCATGGCTCCTGAGCAGATTGAAGAAATATATATATATGTTACTAGCTTAGGAAAATATGTAGACATATTAAAGAATGTGGTCGCTTCATGCACCAAAACTTGAATTAAGGATCTATTTTGTGTTTTGGTTAAGTACCATTCATTGAGTAATATATGTAGATATACATGTTTAAGCTAACATAACATCTGACATACTATTGATCTGTAGTATTGATGGGTCAGTGGATTTATCTCCCTTCTATATTTTGAGGGGCAGATGTGCAATTTAATTGGTCTGCGGCTTTAGTGAATGCTTATCTGAATTATCTCCCTTTGTTATACTCACAAGGAAAATCTGGTCTACTGGGTATGTTGTTAAATACACCTCTATATCATCATTCACAACAATGATATTTCAAAATTGTTTACTCGTCTTATACCATTCAAAACATAGAGATAAATGGGGTTTAATGTCCACACAACACAAATTATTAAGTCATTTTGGGGATAAACATACTGTACAATTATATTTCAATAATTCACTTTAACATAGGGGTCTTTCCATGAGAGGAAACCAGAGGACACAAAGAAAGTCCAAGAGGTTGGACAGGTGATCCTAACTCTTGTCACGTACGAGCTGCGAATCAAAACTTTGCCACTTGAATCAACGGCAGACCGTACGATCTAAAGTGTACCATTACATCTTTCGGCCACACATCCCACCCCCATAAAACATAGAAAGTAAATCTTCTACTGCAGTAACTATGGTAACCATTACCTTTGGCTTCTTCTTGATTTTTAACAGCTATGATAACATTATTAAATAACCTGGTACTCGGAACACGGAATGTGTGAAAAAATCCTTCTTCAGCTAAACAATGATAGTAAATACGCAAACAAACAAATCGGGATTTAAATATCGCTGGCTCAGCACCTGAAAAAATCATAATAAATACTATAGCAGCGAATAAGATATAACATGGGGATTAATTGGAAGATGGTCAACTGGCATGGGATCTTAAGGTTTTTTTTGTGCTATCCAAATGACTAGTAACCAGACCTGTCATGTACAACAGGGGAATGGAAGCTACGCCAGCTGACTGAATGACAGACCCTAGGGATACAGCGGCCACACACTAACCACTCGGCCACCCAACCCCACTTTAACAAAAGACTGTAGATATGTAAAAAGTATAAAATTATAAATAGGAATAGGGTTGGGTGGAGTACAGGATGAAGGTTAATTTGTGAATCTTACCAATTTCTAATTTCTCAATATCTTCTACAAAAATCTTCTGATACTGGTTAACCTGATCTACTTCATCATCATACCTGTAATAGACATGTTCATCCAGTTTGAATATGAATTGAGATGAAATGAATGAACTAAGTAAATTAAGTCAATGTCCAATTATCAATTAATATCTTTAAAATTTCTTCAAACTGACCATTGAAAATCAAGTAGATAAAGTAAAAGTACTTCTATGTTTCCAGTAGATAAATACATAAATATTATCTGTGAAACATGGTGTTGGTAAATCTGGCACCAACCCCCAAAATTCATTCCTAACTTTGTTTGGCACAGGATGAACAACAAAGAGGAACTTTCATTTTAAAAAAAAAACATGGCAGCAATTTGTTTTTCTGTATATGAATATTTAATCTAATACTGACCAGGCTACATAAACAGCTCTTTGACTCAATAACAAAATAATATCCATTTCTTGTCTGTCTGGATCACCAGTTCTACAAAATACAGGTAATTACAAATGAAATGATATGGGGTTTAACATCCCACTTTTACCTTCATTCCAATATGGACACAGGACCTTGATTTTTTGGGCCGGACAGTGGCACTACGACCCACTCTTATAACAAATTCTAACTGTCAAGGGATCTCATAAGTGCATGTCAATGTGTACACAGGATCTCAAGTTTTTGTCCCATCCAAATGACTAGACAGCTGTCCTTGTCAGGCTTTCCGTCCTTCATCACTGACAAGGGGGAACCATGCTAGAAAATCTGACCAATGCAGGGATCGAACACCTTCTGGCTAGCAAGCAAGCGTCTTTCCCACTTAGCCGCTGTGACCCCCCTGATGCTTATAGATATGTGGTATGTACACAGAAGACATCATGCAATATAGAATTATGTTACTATGATGCTAGGTAGACAACCCCAACCCTGACCCTAATTTATTTACGTACTGTGGATCTGCATCAATCAAACTCCATCCACCAAGACATTGTTCCGGTTCCACAATCAACATCTTTTTACAATCTTCAATCAACATCTTCACATTTTCTTCCTTCTCGATTAATTCACTCGTATCATCAACCTCATCAAGGTCACCAACTTTACCAGTCAAGGTCAACACCTCCGCGGACACAGGCTGCCCAAGTATAATGTCCATAGCTGCTTGTCTATAATCATCACGGAAACGCAGATAATACCTGGAATAAAAGACTATCATTTAAAGGAGTAGATTGACATGGGAATGATTTTTAATTCCTTATAAACTACAATGTTGTCAATATTGAATCTCTAAAAAAGAGGAATATCAGATCAAAAATTGTTCAATTCCATTTAGTGTTTATTATGATACGATGAATTGAAAATGTTTTTGTCTCCCCTTCCAATTCCAACTAACAAATGTTACATGAATCCCAATACGTATAACTATGCACACTTTTCTTTAAAGTCCTGCAAGCTTCATCCCAATCAAGAGCGAACCTGCAAGCTCCACCCAAATCAAGTGAGAACTTGCAAGCTCCACCCCAATCAAGTGAGAAGCTGCAAGCTCCACCCCAATTAAGTGAGAACTTGCAAGCTCCACCCCGATCAAGTGAGATCTTGCAAGCTCCACCCCAATCAAGTGAGAACTTGCAAGCTCCACCCCAATCCAGTGAGAACTTGCAAGCCACCCAAATCAAGTGAGAACTTGCAAGCTCCACCCCAATCAAGTGAGAATTTGCAAGCCACCCAAATCAAATGAGAACTTGCAAGCCACCCCAATCTAATGAGAACCTGTAAGCTCCACCCCGATAAAGTGAGAACTTACAAGCTCCACCCCAATCAAGTGAGACTCTGCAAGCTCTACCCCAATTAAGCGAGAACCTTCAAGCTCCATCCCGATCAAATGAGAACCTGCAAGCTCCATCCCAATTAAGCGAGATCCTGCAAGCTCCACTCCAATTAAGTGAGAAGCTGCAAGCTCCACCTCAGTTAAGTCAGATCCTGCAAGCTTCAGCCCAATTAAGTGAGAGCCTGCAAGTTCCACTCCAATCAAATGAGAACCAGCTCATATTAGGAATTGAACAAAGGGTGTTTTAGACCAGAGACCGGTGCCACCGGATTCATTCACTTCATTTGATATTTGTTGATTATTTTCTGCAATGTTTTGTCTTGAGATTTGTCATGTTGGTTTTGTTTTGTGTGTAGTGTAGATCTTCTGCAATGACTCAATAAATAATGGAGAAAACTATATATTTGTATGCCCCACCCCCTTCATATGGAGAAAACTCTGGGAATCCAGCAAAGTTAGGCAGACACGGGATCAAGATGTACAAGACTGCAAGTCAATACAATGTTTTAAACATTCGTTCCATCAATATCCCAACAGAGACAGAATATGTGGATCTATAAAAACATAACAAGTCACCTGTTAGCAGAGTTAACGCCATCTTTCATCATCCCAGATAATTTCCTCTCACCAGTTCGTGTAAAATCACCCTGTCCAAAATACAATATGATTATAAATAGTGATGATGGTTAGGCCTATCTATCAACAATGTTATCAGAGTTGTCAAATTCATTTCTATTCTTATGAAAGTATAATCTCTAAATGTTAAGACTGAATCCTAGTCGAGAGATTATCTACCGCTGACATTTTGTTTTTGTTTACATGATTAAATGTTAAATATAGGTAATCAAGCATTGAAAGTGTAGTGAAAAATTCGAAATAGTCTGTAAAATGGAGGGTTAGAATCAGTGATATTAAAGATTTAATGAAATATAAAGTGGGGTAACTTTGAATGAACAAAATGGAAGTCAACATCTTACCCTTCAGCACGAACCTGAATAATGAAGACAGGCATTAGCCATTTTTTCCGGTGTGGTACCTACATGTCCAATAGTCAATTAGATGGGTCAGAAATCCAGGTCCCCTATACGCATTGGCGTGCAAGTAAAAGAAGACTTGACAGTTGGAATTCAAAATAAGAGTAGACCGTGGCGCCACTGTCCAGGCTAAATTTTCCTTATCACACACTGTATGGTATATACACTTCTTCATTAGCCCAGTAGGAGCAGAACAGTAGGCCATTAAACCCCATTTCATTTCATTAGCCATTTAGTGTGCTTTGATTGAAATTTTTCCAAAGCTACAGAACTACAGACTAGGCTATTCTTGTTCCAATTTCCAATTATCAGGGGATTTTTGACCTATTACCCATGAGATATTTTGTTGGGTTTTTTGTTCCATCCAAATAAATAGATTATTTTTCTTGCCTCCCCATCAGTCCTGCACAACGGAAATTACCAAAATTGTTTCTCGGCCAGCACCAGGATCGAACCCGAGACTTATGTTGGCAGTGAAATAGTTTTACCTTTAAAGCTGCAGTACCAGCATACTGTCGGCTAATGGCATCTCCGTTATTTGCCCAGATTTGTTGATAGATAACACGACAACTTTGAGGTAAGATTTCTTCAGGTGGTAATAAGCCTAATTTACGGAACTGAAATAAAAATTGTGGTTTTATTATTTTGTTATAATAGACTTAGTTCAAATACACACAAAGAAATTGTAAGTTATAAATAATCAAGTGAAATGTTCCTTCTTGATCATAGAGAGACAAATACACTTGACACAAATTAGGTCATTTCGGGAATAACATATGGTTCAATTTTATTTCAATAATTAGGCTGCTTTTGTGAGTAGGGGTATATAGCAGTGCGAGGAAACCGAAAGATCCAAAGAAAACCTATGAGTTTTTTCAGGCGACCCAACTTCTTGTCACTTACAACTGGGAATCGAAACCACGCCAGTTGACAAAATGACAGACCTTATGATACAGCGCCCACATGCTAACCATTCTGCCATCCACCCCCACACTTTTTGATCACATCATGAGACTAAGACAGTTTCAATACCCTAGTTTTATCTACAGTAATATTATTATTGTACCTGTGTTTCCATGACGATTCTAGCAATGGCCGTTTGAACAACATTAGTTCTATCAAGACAGTCGATACAGTTTACACGAAACACACCTCTCTGTTCACATATCAAGCCTTTATTATCAGTCCTAAAAAAATATAAAATAACTTTAGGTTATCAGTAAACGAGCTTTTCTTAATCAGTCCTCAAATAACATTATGTTACGATTGAACAAGCCTTTTACATCAGTACTCAAATAGAGAGAGAGAAATGGGCTTAAACGTCCACTCAACACAAACTAGGTCATTTCAGGACTAACATATGGTTTAATTTTATTTCAATAATTCACTTGCACGTAGGGGTCTTTAGCAGTGGGAGGAAACCTAAGTCCCTGGAGGAAACCCATGAGGTTGAGAAGGCGCCCCTATCTCTATGCCACATAGGCTCACGCCGGGTATCGAAACCACAGTCGCAAGCCAGAGGTGACCGGACAGCTAGAGGTCGAAGCGCGGCACTCTAGACCACTAGGCTATCCCAACCACCCAGTCCTCAAATAACATAATTAAATAATGTGAAACAACCAGACTAATCATATTGGACATACGGCATGCAGGAGCCACAGTTGCTCAGTGGGTAGGATGCTGACTTCCTGCATTGGCTGAGAAAGTTCATCAGGATTTTCCGATGGGGTTTGCACCTTATTGATGGTGCAGGATGGACGGCCTGACAAGGACAGTTGTCTAGTTGTTCAGATGAGACAAAAAACAGAGGTCCTGTGTATACATTGGTGTGCACGTAAAATATCCCTTGGCAGGTGGAATTTGATAAAAGACTAGGCCACAGTACCGCTGCCCGGGTAATATCCTCATATTACACTGTATGATGAAGAAAAGTAGGACGTTAAACACCTTTTCATTTCACATCATGTGACATGCAGTGTACTATATGAGTGAAATTTGCCATAGTGAATTCTAGTTTATTGGCTAGTTATGTGACTAGTCATACTGATTGGATAAAAACTGCAGAAAAATGCTATAGAATATTAGAAAAAATTCTATAGTTTATATGAACATAAATGTCATAGAAATTTTCAGCAGAAACCAACACACACAATGTCCATGTTTCAGGTGTGCTAGAAATTTATAAGAGAGATAGAGAGAAAGGGGGTTTAACGTCCACTCGACACAAACTAGGTCATTTTGGGACTAACATATGGTTTACTTTTATTTCAATAATTAGCTTGCGCATAGGGGTCTTTAGCAGTGGGAGGAAACCGTAGTGCCCGGAGAAAACCCATGAGGTTGAGAAGGCACCCCTATCTCCATGCCACATACGCTCACACCAGGGATTGAAACCACAGTCGCAAGCCAGAAGTGACCGGCAGGCTAGAGGTCAAAGCGCAGCACTCTAGACCACTAGGCCATCCCAACCCCCCAGAAATTTATAAACTTACCAACAATATCGCATGTCTTTAATCATATCCTTGATACCTTCTGTTAATATTGACACATTCTCAAACTTCATACCACGACTACAATAAATATAAAACATTATTATAACACCCTATGACATACCCATCTCCCATGCAGTGCCAAAGGTTGGTGAGAAGGCTATGTCTGCGCATGCTCCCCTGAGACAAAAATCTGGTTCTAAATTCTGCCGCAGACTTCCATAATGACACAATATAAGGATAAATCTTATGGGAGTGGGGGGGGGGGCGTGCGCTCAGTGCACTCCCCACTACATCCACCCTAGCTCTGTGGACAAAAAGTTTAGGAATGAAACATCTGTAGACAATATTAGTTGCGACTTACCAATATTCATGAAAATCGAAAGTAACATATGTTAACTGTGGGGAGTTGTACTGTAGAACATGACTTAGAAACGCGTCACTGAGCACGGCCTCTTTCCCTATTAGTTCCGCTAATGTCAATATAGATATATTCTTGTACAAATCAATTTGTTCCTCAAAATGTTTCTTAAAAGCTTCGTGTGTTTCACTCTCATCTGAAATAGACAAAATTAAAATAGAGACATTAGAATACATTCAATACAATAAGGTACCGTTCCAATTATACATTGTTCAACATCAATGAAGAATTATAAAAACAAGGATTTGGGTAAAATCTTTGGATAAGCTACTTTGAAATATGATTATCTACTGTTGCTATTTTTGTTTGATTTTGTGATTTAATGTAGGTAATTAATTAGAGTAAATTTTTGTGTGGATGACTCCATGAAAGATAGGCTGGCACTGCCAGGCAGGATACGCCCACATTTTCGAGAGATGGACAGAGAACAAGTAATACCGAAAGTGATTTTTCCTACATCGTTAAGTCCTGTATTTCATACTGTATTGGGAGCAGCCATTTAGTTGGTCAGTTCCAGTCTGATATTAATAAAACTCGAAACCGACAATGATTATGGTGTGACAGTACACAACCTAGAAATGTGACTTTTCATCAAAATCGGATAAGAATTGTGACCTGTAGCGAGTCCACAACCATGATATACCATATTTTTACACTATTCGCGTACAAACGGCGACCATTTCGTCCGGCAATTTTGGTACGATTTTCACGAAATTAGAACTCAACCTTCCTCATCAAAATCGAATTAAAATTGTGACCTATACAGGGTTCACAACCATGATATATCATTTTTTTAACAGTATTCGCGTACAAACGGCTGCCATTTTGTCTGTCAATTTTGGTCCGATTTTCCTGATATTCAAACTCAACCTTCCTTACAGTGCAACGGTGATATAATCAAACGTTTTTTTAAATTGGATAATAATTGTGACCTCCAGAGGGAACACAAGCTAAAGAAAGGGGGATTTTGCGTATAACCAGGGGCCATAATTCAGGAAGTTCCGATTCGATATGCGCAAATATTGAAAAGAACCAAGATCTTTGGGTTATAACCATGAATTTCAAGTTTCATCAAAATCGAATTAAAATTGTGACCTTTACAGGGTCCACAACCTTGATATACCATTTTTTAACAGTATTCGCGTACAAACGGCAGCCATTTTGTATGACAATTTTGGTCTGATTTTTCCGAAATTCGAACTCAAACTTCCTTACGGTGTAACGGTAATATAATCAAACGTTTTTTTAAATCGGATAATAATTGTGACCTCCAAGCTAAAAAAAAGGCGATTTTGCGTATAATCAGGGGCCATAATTCAGGAAGTTACGATCCGATATGCGCAAATATCGAAAGGAAGCAAGATCTTTGGGTTATAACCATGAATTTCAAATTTCATCAAAATCGAATCAAAATTGTGACCTCCACAGGGTCCACAACCTTGATATACCATTTTTTAACAGTATTCGCGTACAAACGGCGGCCATTTTGTATGGCAATTTTCCTCCGATTTTCCCGAAATTCGAACTCAACCTTCTTTAGGGTGTGACGGTAATATAATCAAACGTTTTTTTAAATCGAATAATAATTGTGACCTCCACGCTAAAAAAAAGGCGATTTTCGTCCGATTTTCCCGAAATTCGAACTCGACCTTCATTAGGGTGTAACGGTGATATAATCAAACGGTTTTTTAAATCGAATAATAATTGTGACCTCCAGAGGGACCACAAGCTAAAAGGGTGATTTTTCGGACAATCAGGGGCCATAATTCAGGAAATTACATTCCATAAGCCGCAAATATCGAAAGGAACCAAGATCTTTGGGTTACAAACATGCATGTCAAGTTTCATCAAAATCGGTTCAAAATTGTGACCTCTATAGGGTCCACAAGCTAAAAACGTGATTTTTCGTACAATCAGGGGCCATAATCCATGAAGTTTTGATCCGATACATGCCAATATCGAAAGCAGCCGAGAACTTTTGGGGATAAACCTATATTTCAAGTTTCGTCAAAATCGGATAAGAATTGTGACCTGTAGAGAGTCCACAAACAAATTGTGGACGGACGGACGTCCGGACGGACAGGGGCGACGACATAATACGTCCACATGAAAATGTGGGCGTATAAAAATGAGAAATTGTCTAAAAAATGTAATGGACGATGATAATGTAATGTTATGTAATGCTATATATTATGTAATGCTATATATTATGTAATGCTATATATTATGTAATGCTATATATTATAATGTTATTTAACCCAATACCGATTTAATGTACCTTAAATGTAATGTGTTAATGCAAATGTTATATAATGCAGAAAACAAACTTATGTTATTCTTATTATGTCTTTTGTCTTGTTCTGTGAGTCCCTCATTTCACAGAACATACAGAGGCAGACCACCAATTACTTTCCCTACCTAGATATCTATGGAATTATAAGGTAGTTCCTTCTATTTATGGTTTCTTTCTCTTTACCTT
This sequence comes from Patella caerulea, assembly GCA_036850965.1. NCBI lineage: Eukaryota > Metazoa > Mollusca > Gastropoda > Patellidae > Patella > Patella caerulea. The sequence goes on along the minus strand of JAZGQO010000011.1, from coordinate 61,575,612 downwards.
CTTACTCCTTTGGCATGGCCAATTTTGGTGACAATTTGGTCTAGACACTAAGAAGAGGATTTGAATTGACATTTTCTGACAAATCAATGGTTTACAGACTGAAGGAACAAACTAAGTTGGTTATGGTGTATGTAGTGGATAGTTACATTTTTATATGTAACTCAACATTTCTTTGGTTAACGGCATAAAGGTTTTACTCCATCTATGGCAGAGAGGGTTCAAACCCAATGATAAATAAAGTACTATAAGTGAATGGGACAATGTTTGGTGGTCTGCATCCATACTGTGATGTGATTACCTCCCTTTACAGGTACTCAGCTGCAACTGGGGTCAATCATTCGAGACAGCCAAATAAAAAAAGGTAATCTAGATTTACCTGCACTCTGAGGGACCTGATGAGTACAGTTGTGTCTAGTCATTCGAATTAGATAAAAAGTAGGAAATCAAGATAAAGTTAATTTTGAGTGCTGCAGCTAGAAAAATTGTGCGCGTCTTTATTTACCTTTAATTGGTTTCCGAATAAACAATAAATGACATGATATTATGGAGGTAACAACAGGCAGTTTCTGCCATATGACAAACTTAAAAATTATTGGCATTGCTCTACTTGGCATACATGAAATTTACCCTTTTTCAAATGCTTCTTTAATTAAAAAATTGAGGTATCTGCACTCTGCAGGGACAGCGGGAGGAAAAAAAAAGAAACGAAAAAGCAATACTTCAGGAACAAATTTAAAATTATGTTTCAATTCAAACAAACCACTTCAAAGTCATTTCTGGTTAAGAAATATTATGACATCATCCTGCTCAGGAACATATTGTAATATTACAGAAGTGATATTGAAATCACTCAGCCGTATCTGCTTACCAGTACTATAATTTTAATTAAAGATATGCCTACATTATGTAAGATTTAGATAAAGAACTAGCCATTCTTGCTATAATAGTTCAAAAACAGATAATGTAAAATGAATAATTTGAAAATTTCATTTAAATCACTCTATCGCAAGCCAAGATAATATTACGGTAGCCTTTGAAGGTTTGACAAGATGTATGCAATAATTTCAACCACGGTACTGGTTGTTGGAAGCTAAGTCTCACCCTTCCATTTTTAGCTTAAGTCAAACTACGGGTGAACTGTTCCAATCTATTTAATTTCGGAGAAATCCAATCCCATCGAGAGTTGATTATGGCCTGGATAAATTTATTAATGTGTATAATCAACTCTTGATGGCGTCGCTAGCCTGGGATATTCATTGGATTACTTTCCGATTTGCTGTTCGACTTCCATTCAAAATTAAATCAAAAAAAGGATAATCAAGACTATGTATTTTATCCTACCAACTTTAGTAATGATGATTGAGGCTAGCCCCAATATTCAAGCGCAAACATCTTGGTTCATAGTGGATCAATTTGACTGAAATTTTCAGCAAATTCCCAATATATTATATATTTTTTAACTATTATAGTGAGAACTGCCAGCTCTTTTTCTAATCTCCCATAATGTATCTTTAAAAAACTTCTCCATGTTTTGGAATTTCCTTTTTGACTTTGTACTACGAAAACAAATATGTTGGACAGAATTTTCTGCGTGAACAGGTTTGATCACAGGCTAACATTTTCTTTCAAGTGGCCTTAGTAGCAGTTAATCTCTAATCAAATTCTTTTGCCGTTTCTTTCCAGTTAATCTGAACAAAAAAGTAATTTTCTACTCGCAAATTCCCACCAATTACGACCCCCACTAAACCCTTCATTTCATTACCCTTATTGAGCACATTTCAACATGTCATGTCATTAGAAATGATTGAAACATTAATCTCAATCTTATGTAACACACATCTACAGTATTTTGATATAGTTAAGTCTATAGGGGTCTATCATTAGCGTAATAATAGGGTCCATTATCCCTAACAATAAAACCCCTATTATACAATATTACATCACTTATTTTAGGGTTTTTAAATGGTTATTGGTTATTGACCCAAGCTAATGCTTACTATCTGTGGTTTATTATTATGGTTTTTAAACGGCCATTGACCTTCGTAAGCTATGTTAAATGACATGTCTCAACTTTCTGAGTTTTTGGTAAAATCCGGTCACCTTGACGTATGACTTACGTACCATAACTTTTATTAACAATAATTAATTTCAAAGATTATCAACAGTCTCGATTTTGCAGGCCATGACGACAAATTCAATTTCTCATTCCTCAGTGCACTTTCAACGCATTCTTTGGTCTTAAGTTCAGTGCCAGTGTTGGCGGAGAAGTTCCACATGATATTTTTAGGGATTCTTTCACCTTTCTACCACTTTCAGGGAAAGGTTGATTCGTCACTTATTTGAAATTTTATTATCACTTGCAGTTATGATTTTGTTTACACATGCGACCCTGATGACAAAATCGATCTCCCATTCTCTGAATCACACGTTGCTCTCAGATTCGATCTCAATATTGGCAGAGAAAGATTCTCAGGATTTTAGTGCGTCTATTCACCATCTGTCCTGACAAAGGATAACATCTAGTTGTTGGGATGGGACAAAAACAGGGACGTACACATACAGACAAAAGAACTCCTGACTGTTTGAATTGAGAGGAAGGGGGAGAGAGAGAGAGAGAGAGAGAGAGAGAGAGAGAGAGAGAGAGAGAGAGAGAGGGGGTTTAACATCCATTTGAAACAAACTAAGTAATTTGGGGACTAACGCATGGTTCAACTTTATTTTTTAAATAATTTGCTTGCGCGTAGTAGTCTTTAGTAGTGGGGGGGGGAGACACAAGCGCCCAGAGAAAACTCACAAGGTTGTACAGGCGACGCTACTCATTGTATCATTCAAGAGGGGAATCTAAACCATACCACTTGAGTTGCCTGACTCAACTGACTGGTGCAGTGAAGTAGGACATTAAACACCATTTCAGATCACTCCATTTTCAGCTGTGTCATAGTCAACGTCAGATAAATTTATTAAATAGAAACATTGAACTATAAAATCATTTATTAAAAGTTCATTCATTACAAAATATTCATTCATTATTATTATCACAAGTCACACTTTAAACCAAAATCTTTTAAACACCTCAAGGGCATCTTTTAGATCTAATCTGAAGAACGATCTCTCATTAGTTCAGGTAGAAAAATACCTGTACGACCTCTCACTTGTGAACTATGACCTCAAGTAAATAGACTGGGTTCTGTTTGTTTCTGAAAAACAAATTCTCATTTCCTCGATTATCACCCAGTCCTTAATTAATAGTCAATGAACATATAAAAAATAGGTCTTGTTAATAGAGACTAAATAAGTAAACCGAAGGGCTAATATCCTGCAACAGGAATCCAACAGTTAAAGCATATTACCAAAGTGACCTCTCAACTTTAACCCATGAACTATAACCTCAGGGAAAATTATATGTAGGTGTGTAGCAGTGACAAGTAGTAGACAGTATAGTTGGTGTTTTGCACCTGACAAGTCAAATTCACCTATTTTCACCTGTATAGAATCTCCTTGTCTTACATTAAATTTCAACATGACGTCTTATCTTAGTGGATTATTATTGATATGTACATTTATAGGTAAGTCTGATAAATTACTGCTAAAAAAAACACAAGTTTATTTTTTTATTCATTTTTTTTTATCTAAAACAATTCTCTATGATATTGGATTTTTATTTGTTTTTTATTTTTAATTATGAAAATTTATTATAACATTTACCTGCATTCATTTTGCGAAAATCTCCTTATTTTACCTGTTGAAACAGGATTTCTAAAAATATCTTATAATTAATATGTTTATTTACTGTCAAGTCTTGTAAAAAATGTTTTTTCTCCAAAATATTGGATTCTTGTATTTATTGTTAAGACTTTTGATTCTTATTATAAGCATTTATTGTTAAGAATTGCTGAAATATATTTTTACTTGAACATCTACCCTTTTTACCTAGAGTAGAATCTATACAATACACACTACTGATAATAACATTTCTTTTATTAATAAATAAATAACTTTTATTAATAAATAAATAACTTTTATTAATAAATAAATTACTTTTTCTGAAAAATATGAAATAAAAAAATATGTCATTATTGGAGCAGGATATTAAATCCCTTTTCATTCATTCTCCGAATTTGTTTTTATTAACACCTCTCTGTCACACCTGAATTTCACCTGAGGTCTCAATTATAATACACAGGTACACCTATATCTATATCTAAGTAAATTTATCTTAATTCCATTCTTTCAAAATGAAAAATTTAAATATTTAATTCAAAGATAAAATAGAATTAACTGATTCATCTAAACAAACATTCATGTCCAACCATAATAATCCCTTTAATATTTATATAAGGCAAAAACAATTTAAATTTTTGGTCTTCAGGATCTTGATCAAAAATTAGCCAATCTAGTCTCATCAACAATATTTTGTTTAAAATTTCTGAAGTCAAATATTTTGGAGTAAAAGGTTCAGAGAAAAAAAAAATTAAGAATTTTTTTTGTTTTAAAATAACTTTTTTTTTTCAAAGAAATAGGAAACAAAAGTTACAACAGATATTCATGGAGATTTTTTTTCTAATTAGTGTGGTTTAATCAATTCAGGATAACTGGACAAAAAAACTTTGAACAGAACAATGACTACAGTAGGAACAGTTCAATAAAGTACAATTTTGGTCGTCTCGTCCCAATGCCTCCCACATATCGAAATATCCTAGTTTTTAATCAGTCTACAGAGACAACCAATTTTGGGCGTCTTTCAACACATAAAAACTAGTGCTTATTTTAATAAACTTACAATCAACGATATTTAATCTTTAGGCATTATTAGCAGATAGCAGCTTCTGAGATAAGCTCGATGTCAATACAATTTAAAATTTAATCATTTTGGGTAAAATACTATTTTTTGGTTACTTTACTGTTCAGTCTTTATTAAATGAAGTAAAGAAGAAAGCCAATAAACGGCAGTCAATGAATGTCCCCGTTTCTACTGTGAATAATCTGGTACACATTCTTAAGAAGCCACAAACACAGGCTCAGTAGGTGCTGACTTAGTGAGTTGACTCACTAAACAGGAGACCCTAGGTTCGATCCCGATGTTGGCCAAGAAAGTTGGTTTTCCCTTGTCATTGAAGCAGGACCAATTAAGGGTCTGCAAGGAGAAGTGTTTATTTGTTCAGATGAGCATTTGTGAGCATGTAAAAGATTTTGATAAATAGTAAACAAGGACATTTCTCATAGCACACTCCATGGCATACACTTGTCCTCATTAGCCCTGTTATATTCTTAGATTAAAACTGAGGACAGCCAACAGAAACCCCCAAAATCCCAGCATAGATTATACAGATTCATGAGTTGGCCTACATATAAAATTAGGTATTCTCCTAATTCAAGGTTCATAAATAATTCAACATGACTTTGAATTGTGTTTTATGATTTCATCCAGTGTACTGTTATGTGAACAAGGGGTTTTATTATTTGGTTGGGTCTAAAAAAATTATCGGAATACAATAAATAATGCTACAGATTTTTATGGCTGAACAACATATTTGGTTCGGTCTAAAAAATATAAGAATACAACAGATTATTATGGTTGACCAGCATACACATAAGTAACCTAAAATCTGACAAATTAGAATCTGTGAGACACTCATGCAGCTTTAAAGCAAGAATGGCCATTATAAGAGAGAGAGAGAGGGGGAGAGAGAGAGAGAGAGGGAGGGATGGGGGGACCAACACAAACTCCATTAGTATGGGACTAACATTGGGTGAAACTTTATTTCATTCATGCGCTTGTGCAGAAGGAAACTGTACAGCACCCACAATGGAAGAGGGGAATACGGATGGAACAGTTTAATAGAATAACATTCATGTCCAATCTGGAAGGATATCTTGCAGATCATTACACAGTTTGTTATAAAACTTATTTATCTACTTCCTAGACCATTACTTGGGTCAATAGTCTGAGAGAAATAGAGACAGGTTTAACCTACACTCGACATCAAAGATCAACTAGGTCATTTAGGGACTAACATATACCGGTAGTTTAATCATTTTTTCAATAATTTGCATACACATTGGGTTCTTTAACAAAGGGAGGAAACCGGAGGACCCTGAGAAAACACACCGAACTGGACATACAACACTATAGCTTGTCCCATACAAACAATTTCATTTGAAGGTGTAAAACCACTAGAACATCCAACCCCTCAAAAGTTCAAACTTAATATCCAATATGTCTAATAAAATACAAAGTGACTGGGTTAATGAAGACGGTCCATGAAATATGACACAAGAATTAAAAGTGGAATGTTTGTCTCTACCATATTGTTGTCTTTACCCCCAGACTAACGAGTAATCAATCATGTCATATATATAACGATTTAATGCATGTCTTTTCCTGTCATAAACCATCATTTATCATACAAAGTCCAGATTGATCCTGTAGTCAATGACTTCTTGTTATAATTTCGTCATAATCTCATCAAAGTAAGTAGTATAGAATAAATTAAATGAGGATTAACATCCTGTAGTTTTCCCCGTTATAGATGCATTAATTACCAAGGAGCTGAATCTGCCTATTGTAGGTCTTTTTTCTGGCTTCAAATGTTAAAGGGGTATTAGCTAAGAAAAGATAAAGAGTTGACAGTTCTCGCAAGAATAGTTAAAAAATAGATAATGAAAAGGGAATATGTTGAAAATTTTGGTCAAATTAGCTCACTCTGAGCCGAGATATCAGCAATACAATTTGGCTGAGATATTAAGTGGCTTGCAAAATATCTGCCATATCTTCGTTAAATGGAAAATCAAGAGTACATTAATAATAATCATAGCAACAGTACTTGACATTTGACACTATTTAAGCTTTTTTTTGTCAAAACTTAAAACATTCATAATTTTGCTCATAATAAAGTGAAATTTTCAATATATATATTTTTCATTAACGGTATGTATTTTGAACTATTACAGCAAGGCCGACTAGCTCTTTCTCTGAATCTTACACAATATGTATGTTTAAGTAAAATGTAGGCCCTACGTACAACTGTGTATTTATTTATAACCAACGTGTTACTCTGAAGATTGGCACACCTTAAACACATACCGTACATACATCCTGTATGCCAGTACAAATATCACACTCATTTATTTACACCCATTCTTATTAAATATAGCATATAGTTCCTCCCTCCCCTAACTCTTAACCGTTCTATTTATAGTATCATATCATTAATGAATATTCATATTCAAAAATCAATAATATCCCTATTGAATATTCATATCAGGTACATCATTTTATTCAGAGAATAATCAAAATCTCATTTTGACATAAATATGGGGGGTTGGATGGATGTCCGAATGGTTAGCAAATGCGTGCTGTATCATTAGATCTGTCATTAAAGTCATGAACTGGCGTTGTTTCCATTCCCCGACTGTACGTGACAAGGCATGTAGGGTCGCCTGTCCAATCTGGGGTTTCTCCATGTCCTCGATTTCCTGCCACGGCTAAAGACCCTGACACGCAAGAAAATTAATGAAATTAAATTGAACCATGTGTTAGTCCCAAAATGACCTAGTTTGTCTCGTGTGGCCATAATTTCACCAGAAATCTCATTATTTTCATATAATCCAAAAGCTAGGTGATTTCACCCTAACTTTTAATAAGATAATACAATCTGCAAATAATACACTAATACAGATATGTACTCACACACCTATATTTAATGAAATTATTTAAGTGGCATGTAGAAACTGAATGAGAATAAAACATGACACAATTATATGGAAAACAAGGATAAAATGAGAGAACTCCGAAAACGTGACTTGTAAGTGTGATTAAGTAACAGATAAATGAAATGAAACGAAATGAAAGAGTTTTTAACATTCTACTTTTCTGCACCTAAACTGGGCTAATTAGAGAGAGAAAGAGAAATGGGGTTTAACGTCCACTCAACACAAACTAGGTCATTTCGGGACTAACATATGGTTTAATTTTATTTCAATAATTCGCTTGCGCGTAGGGGTCTTTAGCAGTGGAAGGAAACCGGAGGAAACCCACGAGGTTGAGAAGGCGCCCCTATCTCCATGCCACATACGCTCACACCAAGGCTCGAAACCACAGCCGCAAGCCAAAGGTGACCGGCCAGCTAGAGGTCGAAGCGCGGCACTCTAGACCACTAGGCCATCCCAACCCCCTGGGCTAATGAAGATGGGCATTTGCCATACAGTGTGCTATAAGGGAAATTTTACCCAGGCAGCGGTGCTATGGTCTACTCTTATACCAAATTTCAACTGCCAAGGGATCTTTTATGTGCACTCTACTGTGTACACAGGACCTTGGTTTTTCATCCCATCCAAACGACTAGACAGCTGTCCTTGGCAGGCACTCCATCCTCCATCACTGACTAAGGGAAACCATGCCAGAAAATCTGTATGAAACTTTCTCGGCCAATGCAGGGATCGAACAACCGATCTCCAGGCTAGCGAACCAGCGACTTACCCACTTAGCCACTGTGCTCCCCCTAACAAATAAGTAGTTACATCCATATATACCTGGTATTGTGTTTTGATATGGAGAGAACCCTTGTTGAAATGTTGCCAGAAAAAAACTCTAAAGTAATTGATAAAACGGGAGAACAACCTGACAAAACATAGCTAAAATTAAACTTGTAACTTGTATTCCACATAATTTGTCATATGTTATATTTTATTATAGTAGAGAAACAAGTTCATGTATTTTTAATATAGTTGAAAAATGTTGTTTGGTAAAAAATAAATTCATGAGCAATCAGTCATGAAATCTTACGACACAGAGTTAAAAAATTTAACGAGAAAACATTGGAGATAACAAAAGTTACTTCTCTCTCGTTTGATGTGTGGTTTATGACAGTGACATTGAACAAATTCATAAACCTGCACAATGACATCACGATGAAAAAGATGGCACTCGGGGAAAATGTTAATAATTTTATAATTTATGCGTATACCGACAATGATTAATAACACCTGTGTTTTTTGTCCTATCAGATTAACTATATATCGTCCCTTGCATTTAAATGGTATACAAGTATGTATATGTTGTAATTTTATGAATAACGGAAAAAGGTGATCCATAATTGATAACAACAGCCTGGGTAAGATCGTTCTAGAAATCTCAGCCTTTTCGACCTGTATTTTTGCTTCTTATAACTTCGTTGTCATTTTAGTATGTTTGTTTCAATGTGTGTACTGTCTTCATTAGCCACATTTCATTTCAAAGTGAACATAAATACAAGATTTGACAACCTTTTGATTAATAGGTTTTGCATATGACAAGTGAAATTGGGAATTTTACATCTCTGAGTTAGAGAGGTGTGATCTAGTGTCATTTTAGTACTTGTACATCTCTGAGTTAAGAGAGATGTGATGTAACGTCATTTTAGGACTATAATTTTAATTTTTATTTCAATAATTTGCTTGCATGTAGAAGTCTTTAGCATTGGGACAAAAGCAGAGCACATATAATACTTCACGTAAATATAGCTTTTAGAAAAACGTAGCTGTTGGACTTGAGGGATAAAAATTCAAGGGACAAAAGCAGAGCACATATTATATAATACTTCAAAAAAGTAACTTTTAGAAATAAGTAGCTGTTAGACTTTAGGAATAAAAACTCACGGGACAAAAGCAGAGCACATATAATACTTCAAGATACTTTTAGAAATAAGTAACTGTTGGACTTGAAGGATAAAAACCTCATGGACATAGTAACTTAAATATCAATGACATTACCAAAAAAACACAATTTTTTGAATGAATTGCTGTTTGTTGGATATATCATGATGATCATACACTCAAGAAAACTGATCGTATAAAATGTATAATTACTAGCTACATGTATTTGAGAAGAGGATGATATTTCAAGTAATCTGTTTCTAGTATAATGTTGTAGGAGGAGTTGATGTATTTTGACAAGGTGTATTACCTGTGTAAAGTTTGTATTTCACCTGAACTTTAGTCTCGTGTAACAATGGTTGGGTAAACACTACCATGTGCTCACTTTAAATATATTCTACTTTACACAGAGAAAAACACAAAACAATCTTTAAAAACACATCCTTTATCTCAGCTAAATCATAAAAGTACTATTATTGATCTAGAGAGAGGGAGATATGGGGTTTAACTTTCACTTGACACAAGCTAGTTTAGTTCGTGACTAACATATGGTTCAATTTTATTTCAATAATTGGCTTTGGGGTATGAGTCTTTAGCAGCGGGATGAAAACTCACAAGGTTGGACAGGCAACCCTACTCCTTGTCACGTACAACTGAGAGATCAAAATCACGCCAGTTGACTAAACGACAGATCTTATGATATAACCCACACACACAGGAAAACATATAACAATCTTTTAAACAAGGGGATTGGGATGGCCTAGAGTGTCGCGCTTTGACCTCTAGCTGGTCGGTTACCACTGGCTTGCGGCTGTGGTTTCGATCCCTGGTGTGAGCGTATGCGGCGCCTTCTCAACCTCGTGGGTTTCCTCCGGGCACTCCGGTTTCCTCCCACTGCTAAAAACCCCATGTGCAAGCCAATTATTGAAATAAAATTGAAACCATATGTTAGTCCCAAAATGACCTAGTTTGTGTCGAGTGGACGTTAAGCCCCATTTCTCTCTCTATCTCTCTTTTAAACACTTTGTTTATTCCAGGTAAATTTACTGTTATTGATTTAATGTAAAATTGAATATCAGTGAGAATGATTAATCACATAACTGTAATGGTTGCATGTCACGTATTTCACCGATAAAAAAAAAATAAAAATTTTTTATTTACTTTATTCGGTATTGAATATTAATAATTTTTATAACTGTAATTCAATCTACATATGTATAACAGAAAGATTAAAAGAGTGCAATTTTGGATACGCTTTGAAATGATTCATTGGTATAGAAAGTTGAAACAGTAACTAAAAAAATCTGTCACGGTTGTACCACTCGCCTAAGGCACCGTGGAATTGTCAAGTGGTCTAGAGTGATGTGTGCTTGTGTTTGTAAGTGTGTGTGGCAAGGATAACTAGTCCATCGGACAAAAATATTAGGTATTACATCTGTAAATTACCATACATTTGTCTGAAAATTACCATAACTATTCCATCGGATGGGGCAAAAATATTAGGTATTACATCTTTAAATTACCATAGATTTGTCTGAAAATTACCATAATGTGTTCATGAGTAAATTTAAACCCTCTTCCATTCTTGTAAAAGATAAAAACATTGTATTGTAGTTTTCATATATTACACCTTTATATATTATAATTAACCTTTGGGCAGGTAAAAATAAATAGATTCATCACCACATCCTCAGTATGCTGGTAGACACACCGACAGTTGGATAGGTTGACATTCAGCTTGATGAATGGTGATTTATCATATGACTGATTGTTGCTGTCTGACATCTCAGGATACAACACAAACAATTCAACTTTGTTTGGTCAAAATATATTATGACCAAGATGACCAATCCTCTTTATATGGAGCCAATGTTTTATAGTTGACTTATATCATTTTGATACTTAATAGGCCATACAGATTTTAATTTCTGTTTTGCGGGAACATCCCAATTAAAAATTCTGCCAATCATTTTTTCAAAAAAAAAATGTTAATTTGAAAAATAAAAGCATAAGTTGCTCTTCGCAAAAGCTTTTTTTTCAACAAAACATTGCACACAATAAGCATTGAGCCGGATATTTAATGATAAAGCATTAAGGATGATCCATGGCCTGAATCCCTGACCCAACCAGCCTATTTTGGATGTGACAACAAACAAAGGCCTGGCCCAACTATGTACACATTGGCATGCACATAATAAGCATCTTCCAATATATTATCCCTACATATAAAGGTGTCCCAAAATGATCTACATGTAGTTTGTATTGAGTGGCAATCAAACCTGATAATTCTCTTTCATCAATTTTGTTGGGTTTCCAAAAAGGACGTACTTCAGAACACATTAATCATCTGATGATAATAAATTTTATATTTTCTAAAATTAACCAGCATATTAAAGGTAAACAGTGTTAATGTTGTTACAACAGATGTTGTGTAGATGCAAAAAAAGTCAGAAGCTCATTTTGAAAGCAATCTGAATTTCACATCTGCTTAGAAAACCTGGCAAGTAGAAAATTGCTGAGTGTTATTAAGTATTGAACGTCATTATCTGATATCTTATCTGTCTTTATCTGGCTAATTGTGGAGGCTTGATGACATTCCTCATTGATTTTTATCAGTTTGTCCAGTTTGTATTATAAAATAAGTAGATAAGATAAGTCAGGGGGGGTAGAATGAAAGGCTATAGAGGGAAGGGAACTTGAGTGAAATAGAGAGAAAAAGAGAGAGAGAGAGAGAAATGAGGTTTAACGTCCACTCAACACAAACTAGGTCATTTCAGGACTAACATATGGGTTACTTTTATTTCAATAATTCGCTTGCGCGTAGGGGTCTTTAGCAGTGGGAGGAAACCGGAGTGTCCGGAGGAAACCCGCGAGGTTGAGAAGGCGCCCCTATCTCCATGCCACATACGTTCACACCAGGGCTCGAAACCACAGCCGCAAGCCAGAGGTGACCGGCCAGCTAGAGGTCGAGGCGCGGCACTCAAGACCACTAGGCCATCCCAACCCAATGAGCGAAATAGAATGATACAGGGCTAGAATGAAGGGAGGTAGAATTCAGGAGAGTAGAATGAGGGATGTAGAGTAAAGGGGATTTTAATGAAAGGACCTAAAAATGAATAAGAGTCTTTAGGGTGAAAGGGGTGAGAAATGAAGGGAGAAAGAGTGAGGTAGAGAAGGGGAGTAGAATGGGGGACGTAGAGTCAAGGGGATTATAATGAAAGGACATAAGAGTGAATTAGAGTGAAATGGCGAAGAATAAATGAAGAGTGTTCAAAAATGAAAAATAGTTCAGACTTATTTTTTTAAAAACATAACTGTCACAGTAAAAGTAAAAATTGTCTTGATTTCTTCAATTTGAAAAACACATAAAACAAAAACTATATTTCATCAGAATCAAGGACACCCAATATCCGTTGAAACTAAAAATAAACAATAATTAACAGAAACAGTATTCTGGTTATCTTCACCATCTGTCCAAATAGATTTATCATAATCTAGTTTGTTATGTTGTCATATCAGTTAATCCTCAACATGCAGAAAAATATTTATTATTGACTCATATCTTCAGGGAAACTAAGAAACCATTTTTATCAATTCAGTTGAATCATATGCAAAAGTAGTAAACTGATCGTGATTAATGCTTTTTTCTTTCAGTTTCTGAAACTGTGACTCAAGGCAGGACAATTTTGATCTTTCACTAGCACTACTACATGGTATGTGTCAAAAGAATTTAGCCACAACAGCATCCCTTTTTCACAGTTAAAAGCTGGAGTTCTCTTGGCACCATTAAACAATAGCCCTGTTTACACTTGGTCGCAATAATCGTGCCGTTCTCAGGCCTGACAGTGTTCACACAACAAAAATGTAACCGTGCGGTACCTGGCACTATGCCAAATCAACCGCACTTCGGTGGGTCAAATTGGTACCATACTAAGTATGGTGGTCGGCACACTTACATTTCACCCGTTTGCACTAAAAAAAATTAACCATGCCGTGCCTGGCACGCTTAGAATTTGTAAGGTTCCTGGCTCTGTTAAAATCAAGCAAGAGAAGTAATCTTTCAAAAAACCTGGAATCATTCTTATTTAGTATTCTCCTTCCAGATGAGTCTGGGTGGTGAAGGGGCTAGTAATATACAATAGTTTGTTTGTAGTATAAAATTAAGACATTTCAAACAGTAGTTTGATGTGTCAAGCAAGAGAAAAAATCCCCACAGCAGTAATCTTTCACAATTTTTAAGGGTGGTTGGATGCCTGAATGGTTTGCATCTGTGCGCTGTATCATAGGTCTGTCATTGAGTCAACTGGCGTGGTTTGTTTTCCCAGGCTCAACATGACAAGGAGTAGGGTCGTCTGTCCAATTTTGTGGGTTTTCTCAGGGTCCTCTGTTTTCCTCCCACTGTTAAAGAACCCCACGCGTTTAAATAACAAAATTGAACAATATGTTAGTCCCCAAATGACCTAGCTTGTGTCAAGTGGATATTAATCCTCATTTTCTCTCTAACAATTGTTTTACATTTAACTATGGAATAAGGAACATTGTTAAAAGATTGTAAATATTTATTTACTCAAGAGGATTGTGAAAGAGTTTAATTTTTTTGTCCATTCTGATCAAAGCTTCTAATTCAGATTAAAAATAAGAAAAATTATTTTCTGGTTCACTTAATTCGTTGTAATTTTATATGGAACCCAAGTTTACTGACCTATACACTCAGGAACCATTGTGTGTAAATCAATATAGAATTAGAGAAAAAAAGAGAGAGAGAGGGTTTGCCTGTTATAGCATGGACCTAGTCCAAGCCCCAAGGTTATAGCTTTTCACACAGACACTCTAATTGTTCAGTTAATTTACCATTTTTCTTTTAAGTTTTACCAATAGATGTACACCAATTGCTGTTGGCCTTTTATCTGCAATCTGTAAGATTAGATCCAGTTGTAGATACAGCTTTTAACAAGAATTATCTGAAATCTTTGCTTGGTTGTGTAATTCTCAGTTCAATGCTGAATGATTACGTCAGAGCAGAACAGTAGGACGTTAAACCCTATTTCATTTCCAATTTCATTTCATTTCCCTCTAGATCAGGTTTATCTAGATAGGAAATTTATATTACACACAAAACAATTTTTATTTTATAGGGGGGGGAGGGGGGCTCAAATTCCAATATTTAGCCCCACCCACCCAATCCCATTTCCACTGTGAATTCATATACCCAAACCCATGATTAAAAAAATTGTTTTTGTTCTGATTTTATTTCTGGTAGACATCATGAGTTGATTACATGAAATTTCCACTGATGACAACTACGTGATATAAAACTCTCATTTTTTCTTTGAGCAATGAAATAAATAATAATAGCAGGTAATTTCACTTTTTGTTTTTTGATCTTCGGTGTGACTAACCAGAAAATTTTACCAAGTTCAATAACAGACATTGTTCGAACATTTAGCTTGTTGTTAAAATGAAATATATATTGAGTTTACTTGGTGTGTTTTTTGATTTGCGATGGAAGATAAATTAAATAGGGTTTAACATTCTACTATTGGTCATCAAGCAGGCTAATGAAGATGGGTCAGGCGCCGTAAAGTGAGGGGACTGACCGCGGAGACAGGGCACACCGCTGAGGGGGGGTCCCACAAGATCATCATCCGTCATTTCCTTGCATCTGTAGCCTTTCCAAGAGCTATCTGGCCGATATTTTCGTCTACGTAAACGTTCGGAACGGACATAATTTTTATTTGGGTCTGAGAAAAGGCACTTTCAGCAGTAAAAAAGGGCACTGTCGAAAACTAGGGGTGGCGCGCGCCCCTTGCGCCCCTCTTTGAATTCGCCTCTGTGGGTATCTGTCATGCTGTTTGCTATTATGTGAATTTTTTGCCTTGACAGTGGCACTATTCTTACATAGAATTCCAACTGGTTCTTTTATGTGCACGTCAGGTGCCACGGTGGCTAATTGAGTGAAATTCTGGATCGCTATCCTGGAGGTTGTTAGTTCACTCGCAGAATTGATCGAGAAAGTTCATCAGTGGTGCTGGATGCAGGGCACAAGGACAGTTGTTCAGATGGGATAAAAAACAAGGTCCGCTGAAGACATTGGCGTATAAGTAAAATATCCCTTGGCTGTTGGAATTCATTATAATAGTATATAGGCCACAGCTTACTGTATGGCATCATTAGCCCATTGTAGAAGAACAGTATTATGTTAAACTTCACTAGATTTTATTCCATGTATGTACACAGCAACATGTGCACGAGACTTTAGTTTTTGTCCCAAACATCTAGATACTGTTTTTGGACAGGCTTCGTGACTCACTGACACACCACTCGATCACCTATTTTGACCCAAATCATAGTCTCGGTCACCCAGAACCCCCCAGTCTTCAACGCACGGAGGGTCTGGGTCGGTTTCACAATTTTTGACGAAAATTACTGGATAATCTACCACATAAAAAAACAAACATTTGGTTACGCATGGGCAATGGAACCTTTTGGCTAAAGACTCTGTAAGTGATAGATCTTATGAAGCCGGGCCGATTTTGCTAGATTCTATAAAGCGTGGTTGAAATATATCCCACAATTCACTTGGCACATCTATTATTAGAAACAAAATAGAGACGAGGAATAAGCATGGATCGCGATGAAGAATTAAGAAGATTGTGAGAAGCCATACGTCTCACCATTTCAATTAAAACCTTTACAAACAAAATTTTAAAGAGCCTCATCGTTGACAAGCGAGCTATTTTGATAGATTCAGTATGTGGTAACTTAAAAGACTGGATAATCCAGACAATGACCTATTTTCCGTCAAATTTTGAGGACCCATCCAGACTAATATTCGTAGAATATTTGTATGGATGATAGAGACTAGCCAAATCAAAGTATTCTACCGCCATTTTCATACAGAGATCAGGTTTTATTTGAAATCATATTTCACATTGAATATTTTACTACTCATTAACAATCTTTTATGTAAACAACTGGTTGAGCTAAGTCAAAGTTTGGACAAAATCTCACGATATTATGTAAACTGAGCTGACAGTCATTTGGTTAAAGGAACAATACCCACATCTAAGTGACAAAAGGGCTCCAATATAAATGTCTTGCTCAATTGGGGGTTATCCTTAGCATACTGGAGAAGGAAGTTGTTATAAAAATGTGGACCAACAGACTGGTCAAATGAGGTCAATATGATATTTAATTTCTCAAGACTTCAGAAAAATACCTGCAAATATTTTTTACTAATGTTCGAGAAAAAACAGTTTAGTTATTACATGTATGTCATGTGTCGTGTGACAACACTCTTTAATAATCATGTGGTTTCATACATTAACCCTTAAACTGCACCCACAAGAACTATTATGGTGCTACAATAAAGAGAGCAATTCAATATTTTGGGGAGTGTAAGAAACAATTCAGGTGGTTTCAGCTGTTCAGATAACAGTAGGAACTTTAACACTTTTCTTTCTGGAACCAGGATAGTCAATATTTTTTTTTTACATACATTATGCAAGAGCTAAATCTGCCTATTGCAGGGCTTTCTTAAAGCCTTAAGGACAAAATTGGTATCAGCCATTTTGACGTTAAACACATTCCAAATATAATTTTAACACAGAGATCATTGCTAGGATAGATGTGTAACCAGTTTATCCTTCTGACCAAAGTGACGAGCGATAATAAATACACAGTTGTATTCCATTTCACTGATAATCTCACTGATTATTCCATTGAAGATAAAAAGTTGTTATATGAGACTCGAGGGGATGTCTGACAATTCAAAAAATGAATTGACTGTCATTAGATACAAATCTGAATAAAAATACAGTTTATCAAAAAAAAAAAATAAAAAAAATACAGTTCAACCATTTAATGATGGAAATGAGGATAAGCTTTGAACAACATGTACTGATTACAATCAACGCACACATCTTGTTTCACCTTAAAAAAGTTAATATCTTCACTGAGAATGAAATTTTCCATTCAGTGGTATTCATTTTGCATTATCTAGATCTGTATATATTAGAACTATTATAGCAAGAATGGCAAGCTCTTTATCTAGATTTTACATAACATATTTTTAGGTGCTAAAGCGTTAACTGCCATACACTTTTCTGCCATACACCCACGTCACATGTTTACTGAGTTTTCTTTATAATAAAGTTTTTTTGTCACAATTAAAAAGTCACCTTCATGTCATCTCTGTACGTGTGGATGATATTTCACTGAAACAATATTACTGTCATATTTCATTTAACTTGACAACTTTTATTTTACTACAGTAGTTTTATTCTATTACTGTTTTCCTTGATGATCACAATCGCAAATACGTAAAATATCAGAAAATATACTGAAACTGTATTTGTTTTCGAAAATATTTATCTATTTCTTAATGCAAATATCTTAGTCTTTTAGATTATTATTCTTAGTTTCTGCCCAGTTGAGATTGGTTTAGTCGTTTCAGAAGAAGTGCTGGTCAGTTCATAGGACAAATTCTACATATCTTTTTAAAAAAATATGATATGATTTCAATTGTTTATAGGTACTTATTTGCTCTTTACAAATTTCTACCAATATCTTAAATTAACAAAAAAAAAAAACCAACTCAATCAGCGATTGTTTTCCATATAAATTGTGTTGTGTTTTTTTAATGTGCTCAATCACTAAATGCCACTCAAGGATTTTATCTGAAATTATTTTTACATATAATGACTACAAATTTAACCATGTTTATTGTGGTTTGGAGTTAAATTCTTTAATTCTAATTTCATGGCAAATAAATTGTCTGACAGATATGAAAGTTCTCGTGCTGGTCAATTTCACTGTGCATCAGTCCAGACTGGTGAATATGACTTAAATAAGAAGCCGGCTGGTCTTCATATATACAGCTAATTCCACAGCAAGTTAAATTTCTGCTCTTTGTGAACACATGTAAAGATTGTCTTTCATATTACTTCGGGAAAAAGACTTACTTAAAGAGAGAGAGAAATGGGGTTTAACGTCCATTAAACACAAACTAGGTCATTTCGGGACTAACATATGGTTGTACTTATGGGTTTTAAGCAGTGGGAGGAAACCTGAGGATCTGGAAAACCCCCACAAGATTGGACAAGGTGACCCTACTCATTGTCGTATACAACCAGAAAATCACAGCCATAGTTGATTCAATGCACACTCACTAACCTTTTCGGCCACCCCACCCTCCCTCTTATTTAACGAACAAAACTACTTGGTTGTACTATTCTAAAGCTTTTAGTTTCAAATTTGTAAATAATGATATTTTACACAAAACATCTTCCACATGATTCAAGTGGCTATACATTTATCAAAGCCGCAAAGAACAAGAAAAGGTAACGGAGATTACTTTCTTTCTCCTTGCTTTGTAATTCAATTGAAGGTGACACTTTTGACTTTGTAAAACCCTCAGAATAATTGGAGTGTTAAATTACCACACGGGATCATATATAGAGACAATTATGTTATAAAAATCTTCACATATACCACATTTGATCTACATGTATGTACACTTATGTCTTTTGACATTTTTATCTGACTAAATCTGCTTTGATCTAGGTTTTAAAGACACTGATTGTTACATGTATTTTCTGACAATTTATCGTTTTTCACATCTTAATAACCGCCAAACTGTACTCAAATTGATTATTTAATATTTAATTAAAAAAACAAACAAACAGAAACTAAACCAAAATTCATTTGTAGATAATTTTCCAATCTAGATTCAATTGTATTAAAAACAGATCCACCCAAATATTTTAGTCAACATTTATAGGTGGCGCTGACATTGTCTGCAGCCAATGGCAAATCTTGTGAATAAAAAACATTTTTGGAGATTTTAACAATATTGTAGTTTGCAGGAGATTCAAAATCAGCAGCTTTAACAAATCGACTAATATTTTGGGGAGGGGGAAATGCTGAAGTTAAGCTGGTATAAAAATGTGATTTCTAAGCTGGCTTAAAGAGAGAATTTCATATTTTCTAAGAAAGTCAAAACATGATATTTATGCCAAATTCTCAACTGGCAATAGTGAATTATTGAATAAATAGGATTATTTAAAGGCTTTATTTTAAAAAAATTTTAAAATATAAGTTAAAAATATGAAATTGTCGCTTTAACTTAGTCAACTGAAGGAATTCCACCAGTTTATAAACCCCAACTCACTATAAACCTATCTTTCAGAAGAATTTTGTCGAAGCTGGATTACCTTGACTGTGACCATCTTTCAAAAATACTGTTATTTGTATCTAAATTTCTTAATAAGAAATGAAATCATTAGGAGTTCTGTAGGTTTCTGTCTCAGCTATCATTTACACAACCTAACTTTTAATTTAATTCTACATAAATTGTTTGCATGAAAATAATTCTAAACCCATAATGTCTGATTCAGATAATTCCGAAATCAATGTGACTTTCCAAATATTAGACTATTTGTTATACTTCAATATGCATTCATTCATGTTTCATGTGGCATATAACAGATCAGAGAGAGACAGAGAGCGAGAAATGGGGTTTAACATCCACTTGACACAAATTAGGTCATTTCAGGACTAACATGGTTTAATTTTATTTCAATTATTCGCTCGTGCCTAGGGGTCTTTAGCAGTGGGAGGAAACCTGAATACCCAGAGAAAACCCATGAGGTTGGACAGGTGACCCTACTCCTTGCCACATACAACTGGGGATTCGAAACCATGCCAGTAGACCCATTGGCAGGCCGTATGATACAGGACGCGCACGCTGACCATACGGCCACCCTACCCCCATATAAGATCATAACTCGTACTGGTATTACACAATCGTTTTCCCTGGGTTGTATTCCTGATTGTTTGTTTTCAATTTTGAGTGATTTCTCTATCACTACAGGCCCGGAACTTATACACAGTGGACCCTATGGCTAGCCCCCAGATCAATTCACTTATTTTGATATGTATGTTTGTTTGTGATTTCTACGTATTGTATCTTGTCGGTACAGTTGTTTTGTGTAAATTATCTGTAGTGCAGTCCCCCTGTACTTACCATTAATATTTAAGAATGCAATCAACTTGTTGAAAATATATATATATATACGAATGCTTTGATCTCTATTTATTTTTTTAATATTTAAATAAACTTACACTACCCTCCTCAAATCCTTATCTATAGCTTTTTAAAAACAAATCATGAAAGCACTTCATTTAGATAACAATATTATTACCAGATTAGGAACAGAATGTTGAAACCCTACTTCTTGATTGTCTTAAATGAGCAGGTCACCTCAATAGTATAAGTGACTTAAAGGAAGTCAATCATTGTCAATTTGATTTCTGCTCCTCTGATCCAGTCTAATCAATCAAATTTAATACATGATATCATGATCATGGGATAAGTATTATCTCCTTAGACTGGAGGCCAGTCCAACACCAAAATTAAACACAAATACCAAAGAGACAGAGAGAGAGACAGAGTTTAACCTGCATTCAACACAAACTAGGTCATTTCGGGAATAAAATGGTTCCATTTGATTTCAATAATTCGCTTTGGAGGAAAGCGGAGTACCATGAGAAAATCTATGAGATTGGACAAAATATCAGAGGGGGAAGACAAAATACCAAAGGGGGTGGACAAAATACAAGAGGGGGGTGGGGGGGTGAGGAGTGCTCCCATGGGAGTCTAAGGCTTCTTTCTATTCTTTAAGCCAGTATCTTTGAATATTGTTTTTAAAAAAACAATTCCAGGGTCTCTCTTTCAGCTAATGAAAAAGATTTCAGTTTTCAGCTAATGAAAAAGAGTTCAGTTCTTTAATTTGTAACTGTATTTCAATTAAATTTTCTCTCTTTTCCAGGTTTCAGTAAGGCAGGTCAATGGCGATACAGTGGACCTACAGGTAAATATATGTCTCTTTCAAAACAATAATAATAGAGCTCAACAAGGGTCAGGTAGGGAACGCCCCCTTGACACAAACTAGGTCATTTCGAGACTGACATATTGTTCAATTTTATTTCAATAATTCACATGCATGCATTGATCTTTAGCAGTGGGAGTACCCAGGGAAAACACACACATTTGGACAACCCTGGAATCAAAGCCCTGCCACCTGACTCCATAACAGACCTAATGATCTAAAGTACACATGTTAGAGAATCCATACACCCACCCCACCCACATGAGTTGTGATAAACATATAGTAACTTCAGATGTTGGGGTTGCATAAGTAATGACCGGCAAATATTATGAAACACAAGCCCTGCTCTATACATTATATTATATATGGTACATTAGTACTTATCTCAATGTAGGCCAGCAAAGGTACATATTATATATATTATACATATCAAAGATGACATATACAAGCAATAAAAATATACAAACAAGACCACAGTCATGTTATTGTACTGATTTACAAGCCAGATTAATCATATCTCAAATAGTAAAAAAACATGTACTTTTTTCAATGTGCTGGAAAATAAAATATCCAAATTCACATGGCTTAATTCATGCGAAATGTACTCAGTATGATTATATAACATTTAATAAAGAATACAAAATCAAAATACCAATGCTAGAGAGAGAGACAAATAGAGAGAGAGAGAGAGAGAGAGAGAGACTTGACACAAATTAAGTAATCTGTGACAAACATTCCACAGACAATATAAACAGGATTATATGGTAAATGTTTTGTTGTGTAGCATCAAATCCAGCCCGATCTCGTTACAATCAAATGAAGCAAATCTAGCTATAGAATCAGATCAAGCAATTGTAGCTATAGAGTCAAATCAAATCAACCCACATGTAGCTATAGAAATCAAAATCTATCCACATGTAGCTATAGAATCAATCCATATCTAGCAAAAGCTATTGTTGCAAATGTAGCTATTGAATCAAATCAACCCACATGTAACTATAGAATCAACCATCATCCCAGATTCAGCAAAAGAATCAGATCAAACCCAGTTGTAGCAAATGTAGCTATAGAGAGAGAGAGAGAAATGGGGTTTAACGTCCACTCAACACAACTAGGTCATTTCGGGACTAACATATGGTTTAATTTTATTTTCAATAATTCGCTTGCGCGTAGGGGTCTTTAGCAGTGGGAGGAAACCCGAGTGCCCGGAGGAAACCCACGAGGTTGAGAAGGCGCCCCTATCTCCATGCCACATACCCTCACACCAGGGCTCAAAACCACAACAACAAGCCAGAGGTGATTGGCCAGCTAGAGGATCGAAGCGCGGCACTCTAGACCACTAGGCCATCCCAACCCCCCCTGTAGCTATAGATCAAATCAACCCAGATGTAGCAAAAGAATCAGATCAACCAATCAACCAGTGATTGACAGTAAGCTAGTTAACCAGCAGATTTCGAGTTCAATCCTGTCCTGACATAGATTCAATCCTACCACATTGCCCTGATAGGTGCAGTAGGGTGTCGACCTTGTTCTATTTCATTTTTAATTTTCTATTTCATTTTATTTTTATAACTTTCAGGTCCAGATAGTTGGCATGAATTATTTCCAAGTGCTTGTTCCGGGGAGGAACAGTCCCCGATAGATATTAAACCAGAAATGACCATGTTTGATCCAGACTTAAAAGATTTTGCCATCTGGTACGATCCCCCGAAACCCGGATCAAGGATGTACGTTAAAAATAATGGACATGCCAGTAAGTTGAAATGATCTATATTTCTAATAGTAAGTGGAGGGGAATTGCAGCACTAAAAATTTACACAAAAACGAAAGAGAGAGAAAAGGGGTTTAAAGGGACAATAACACTCTTGCTGGCTTGGTACCTCCAGAAAATAAATAATAGCCTTATTCTAAGTTCTAGATGTTTTAGTGTCTTACCTGTTGTGTAAATTATCCATTACATCCTATTTTACTTTTCCAGAGGGTTCGAAAATATTTTAAAATCCAAGTCACATTTGAAAAGGTTAACGTTAGACTTTTCAAATCCATAAGTTGAATTTTTCCAATTTTTTAAATCAGGTGTGTTAAGATGAAAATTATATCATCAATTAATTGGAATATTGTAAAATAATACAATTTGTTGACCAGAATGAAGATTGGGACATATTATTAAGTTACAACAAGAGTGTTATTGGGGCTTTAACATCCACTCAACACAAACTAGGTCATTTCTGGACTAACATATGACACAAATACAAATGCAGAAATCACAAACTAACAATTCAAATAAAGCGAATGGATTATAAGGATCAATATCTTGAATAATCTTAATCTATCAATATATTTTTATCAGTCAATATATTAATAATATTTATCAATCAATATATCAATAATATTCATCAATCAATATATCAATAATTTTTTATCAATCAATGTATTAATAATATTTATCAATCAATATATCAATAATATTTATCAATCAATATATTGAAAATAATTATCACAATAATCTTCATCCTTCAATATCAGAATCTTTAAAATCAATAAAAATATCTTAAATTATGTTTATCGATCAATATATAAATAATCTTTATCAATAAATATCGGAATAATTATCGGAATAATCTTTATCAATAAATATCGGAATAATTATCGGAATAATCTCTATCAATCTCAATATGTTAAACATCTTTATCAATCTATCTCTGATCTTTCAATTTGGATGGAAAAGACAAACTACAAACTATTCAGTTATCTCCCTTGAACTGATAGGTTCTGGTAGGTTTGTTGCATCTTGTATTTATAACATTACAAATTAAGCTTGTAGGTCTTCATTCATGTGTTTTTGTTGGGCCTGAAAATTTTGTACTGCAGAATCTATTTTTCTGAGGCCTTATACAGTCTCCATTCATTTTAACCATTAATTTATACAAATTTCTTTTATTATTTTAGTTCAAGTCGATACTGTTGGGGACTTCTACGTAACAAATGGTGGATTAAATAGCGTTTATAAAACGTCCCAGTTTCATTTTCACTGGGGTAGTCAGGATCATCTTGGTTCTGAACATTTATTAGACAGTGTTGCATACCCTATAGAGGTAAATATTTAGATGGGGTTTTTTTTTTTGCTTTTTTTAAAATTATATTGGAATATGGAGAAAAATTTACTAGGGTTGAAGGGCAACCCTACTCCTTGCCATGTGGCTAAATCACATAATTTATGATTCAGTCTACCTGAAACCCTCACTGACCCTAACCCTGCAGTGGAATATGGAGCTCCAGAGAGAGACAGAGAGATAGAGCGAGATGGGGTTTAAGGTCCACTGGTCTACAGAAAGAGTTACTCGCACATAGTGGTGCTGAGAGAGAGAGAGAGAGAGAGTGAGGGGGAGGGGAGGGTTTAAAGTCCTTAAAGTCCACTCGACACTAACTAGGTTATTTTGGGACAAATATATGGTTCAAGAATGTGTTGGCCCGCAGGGGTCTTTTGCAGTGGGAGGAAGGGGAAACCGGTGGATCCGGAGAAAACCCACGAGGTTGGACAGGCGAATGATGTATATAAAAATAGGGATTTAATCCCCAATTCATTTCAATTTATTCTGAGATATAAGTTTTATATTTCTACTTCATCTGTTTTATTTTAGATGCATATAGTCAACTATAACAGCGATAGATTTAAGGATCTCGCCGAGGCAGTGATAGAAAAGGGCGGTCTCGCTGTTTTAGGTGTTTTATTTGAGGTAAGTTTATACCTTTCTGTGAAACTCTTGCCAATAAAGGCAGACGAATACAGAGGAACCAGAATCAGTGGATTCAACCCAGAAAACATACCTTATCTGCTTATTAACCATTGCTATCCTGGCCTACTACCTTTGCTCATTACCAGGGTTGTTATTACATCTTAGTCCTATTAAACTAATATCTGTTATATTTCACTCATAGTCATTCATATGGGACGAAAAAATAACGTCCTCTCCGTTAGATGATAGCATGCAAATAAAGAACCTTTTGTGGATTGAAGTTTGATGTCGAGAAGACGGAAATGCTGTTGTCCAATTTATATTCCTCTCACAGTACGCAACAAGGTTATTTCTCTTACCTTAAATCACTTAAACGAGTGCTGGAAAAGTGTTTCAGAATTTATTTACAACATTAAGCAGAGATTTTATATTTTTTTTCCCCGGGAAGGAGAATTTTGATATTCAAAAATCAAAATGAATGTTTATAATTTACAGGTACAAGAGGAGGTAAATCCAGCATTTGAACCCATTATAGCCGCATTACAAGAAGTCAAAGATCCAGGTAATGATTAAGTTCTTCAATAAATTCTCCAAAATGCAATTAACACTTTATGACTACTCTTAGGAGGTCTAATGAGACCTGGTACCTTATTCATGAAAACTTGAACTAAAGTATTTGAAGAATGCTGGCTTTTTATTGGCTCAGTAGCAGATTTACAGATGTTTGATTTCGAACATTCACATCTAAAAAAGAAAAAGACTGAACAGAGAAAAGGCCAATCCAAAATGAAAAAAATCGAGCAGGACACCGATGGTAAATTGTCCCTCACACCAGCAGTGGGACTAAGAAACAGATTTTTGATTACGAATATTCACATCTATTTGAACAAAAAAGAGCAATCAGAAATGAAAAACATTGATCAGGACATTGATGGTAATTAAATTTCTGCGAAAGGCTCTGTCTGTACAGTAATGAGACTCAGAAACTTTAAACAATCACACCGGAAATTTAACCGAAACATTAATTATTTTTTCTGTTTATTTTTATTATTTACAGAGGAAGGTAGAGTACTGGAGATTGAACCACTGTCATTACGCAGTTTATTACCAAATGATATCAGTAAATATTATCGTTATAACGGCTCACTAACAACACCTGGATGTTTCGAAACAGTTACATGGACCGTCTTCCATGAAAAACAGAAAATCTCTTTTGGACAGGTAAGTAAAATGTTGTAATTTCAAAAACTTTCTGATTATGTCTTTTTTGTGCTTGTACGTCTAAAACAACAATATCAATGATAGAATTTCATTTCAATAAATCACTTGCAAGTAGGCGTCTCTAGCACTGGGAGGAAACCGGAGGACCAGGAGAAAGCCCATGAGTTTCGACATGCGAACCTACTCCATGTCACGTTCAAACCAAGAATCTTTTTAGATACAAGATTTATCATGAGTCAAGAGAAGCCACAGTGGCAAATTGAGTAAGACACTGGCTTGTTAATTTGGAGGTCTCGGGTTCAATCATCAGAATTTTCCAGTGTGGTTTCCCTGTGTCAGTGGTCCAGAACAGAGGGTATGACAAGGACAGAGAGAGACAGAGAGAGAGAGAAATGGGGTTTAACGTCCCCTCGACACAAACTAGGTCATTTCGGGACTAACATATGGTTTAATTTTATTTCAATAATTTGCTTGCGTGTAGGGGTCTTTAGCAGTGTGAGGAAACCGGAGTGCCCGAAGGAAACCCACAATGTTGAGAAGGCGCCCCTACATGTATCTCCATGCTATATACGCGCACACCAGGGATGACAAGGACAGCTGTCTAGTTGTGTACACATTGACATCCACATAAAATATCCCTAGGCATTTGGAATTTGATATAAGAGTAGTCCATAGCGCCACTGTCCAGGCAAAATTTCCCCCATAGCACATTGTATGGAATATGCCCGTCTTCATTAGCCCAGTTTATTTTCATTGAGTCAAGACATGCTTTAAATCCCAGGGTTTTACACAAGAATAAGTAGCGTCTTGGTTTTAGTCTGGGTCCTACGGTTTCCTCACACTGCCAAAGTCCAACATAAATTATTGAGATAAAGAAAGACTATAACAATGTATATGTATTTCTCTCTCTTTATTAAAATTTCCAATCCATTAATGTAATTAAGTCACACAATTACTAACTCTTCAATTTGTGATTTTTCATTTTAGTTGTTGAAGTTCAGAAGAGTTCTACAACACAGACATCACAAACACCATAAAAAACATCATAAACGATCGATGAGACGTCGAGCAGAACGACAGGCCGAAGAAAGTGCAGAGGCAGTACTTAATGAAATGGGAATCAAACACGACAATGTTCAAAAAGGTGAACTAATGGCATCTCTAGTCACTCAAAAGAATCAGGAAGCCAGCAGTACTGACGTAACATCCAGTCACATGACTAATACCAATGGCGGTAAAAGCGACGTGTCACACAGTGACTTGGCAATGAAAAGTTCTGACGCTACACAAGATCAACCGACAGCCATGGCACAGACTGACGTCACACATGAGGAAACAAAGGATGTTATTAGCGATCCTGATATGACAAAAGTAAGCCTTGATGAGGAAATCGCCAAACAAGCTGAAGAAAAAATGAAAGAATATACAGAAACATTGTTGGAAACCCCAACCGACAGCCACAGCCCTGCCGACGAACCTGCTGTTGTCGTTAACATAGACAGTCAGCCAAAGGAAGAAACAGGAGAAGAATGGATTCAAGAAAATCTCGTTGATAATTTCCGACCACCACAACCGCTAAACAAACGCATGGTTCATCGTAGTTTTAGACTAAAAGACATTTACGAGGCGAAGCCGAAATATGAGGTATTCAATCAGCCAGAACCTCCAAAACAAAATGCAGTAGGTGAAGTTTATTCCAATAAAAAGCCTGGAAACTCCGGTCATCGAGCTCAGTTTACGTTTTATTCTCTAATTCTTGTGTTCATCATTTCCTTTTTATAATAAATAAACAAACAGAGTTCATCTTCATCAACAACAATAATAACAAACAGACAAACAAACAAATATGGAAGACGACAACAGGTACTACTAGCTAGGGTGTCACTTTCATTGGTTGGAATAATGATATTAGATTTCACGTCATCTCTAAAATCAAGTATTTGATAGAACACAGCCATCTTGAATTGAGTGAAAACAGTTACTAACTACAATGTCACTTTACTTGGCCAAAATATAATGATGTAAATTTCACACATCATCTCTAAGATGAAGTATTGAAAAGAACACTGCATCCATATTGGATTGAGTAAAAAAGAGAATATCATTTTGATTGGCTAAAAAATAATGATATTAGATTTCACTTCACAATGATCTTAAATAATGTGAAAATTGTAAGGATCCTTTTGATTGGCTGGCAATGATTTTAGACATCACTTCATCTGTGAAATAAAATATTTGAAAGAACACAACCATCTTGAATATTGAAAGTGTCATTTTGATTGGGTGAAATTTCAGATGGACAAATGATATTCTTAAAAATTGGCAGGTTTTAACTTCTTATTCTGACATTTTATTTGTCTAATTGTCTTTTTCTATGTACCTCTTCTCAAACTTTTATTATTTATTTTACTTTTAATGTATCAAATTGTCTTTCATACAATACATACAGAATATATAACAGATCTAGATCTGATAAAATGCATTTCAAATTCAAATTTCACCCACCGATATTTGTTTTTATTATTATTATTCTATTAAAATGTACAAAAACTTTAATAATAAATCTAGTTTCATATTGTATAAAGCATAATAAAATATTATAGAATTAATCTTGTTTCTTTTATTATTAATAAATGCACATGTTATGTGGTCATGCCCATAAATGTTAAAATATGCTATATTTGGAGAGCAAGTGTTTGGGGAAGGTGGGGACAGTTGTCGGACTCCCTTCAAATATCGGCATGAAAGGTGAAGAAGCTTCCTTATTAAAACTTAATGGCTACGCAACGCATACTATTTAGCTGTGGTTGTAGCCAATTTAATTTGGTTTCGAATGATCAGGAATTCAGCCCAACAGTTTTAGAAGAATAGTAAACAGAGAAGAAACAGTATTTGGGCGATTTCTCACATGGCATGCATACTCATATCAAATTTGGATTGAACCTACCAAGAACCTTGTTATATCTCCCCGGTCCTATATCTCAAGGATTGCATCGGATTTAACTCAGATTAAAATACACACATACGAATCTAATCAAACACATTTTATTCCTCTTAGTCTTATAATATACACGCAACTCTAATTAAACTAACAATAGAGGGGTACAACAATTGAAATAGTGATCACGTGTAATGACGCGTATATAAGTAACCTTATATGGAATACATACATATTCATATGATCAGACACTAAAAACCTAGCAAGAATACTTTTGGGCTGACAACAGCATTCGGAAAAGAGCAAGCAGAAGCGATAATATCTGGGCAAAATCTCATATTGCATGCATATCTTTATAAAATAAAACTACTGTATTTAACGTTTCAAAATGACTGATCCACATACAATGGGAATGGAAATTAGTCTTTCGGCACCAAATGCCAACTAGGCTAACAAAGACAGGCAAAATGCTCTGGGCCCTGTTTCACGAAATTTTAACTTAAGATAAAATCCAATTTTAGTAGATACTTCAATTTTAATTGGCTAAGCACTAAAATCAATCTAATATTATCCAATCAAATTACTAAAATTGGGATCTTAGCTTAGTTAAAATTTCGTGAAATAGGCCCCTGTACTGTGAGGGAAATTTACACTAAAATCAAACTCATATTACTACGAATGAAAAATGAATGAAATGGAGTTTATCGTCCTACTGTTGTGCTCCGACTCGGCTTATGAAGATAGACATACGCCATACAATGTGCTATGAGGGAAAATTTTGCCTGGAGAGGAGCACTATGCCTTCCCTTATATCGAATTCCAACTGCCAAGGGATCTTTTACATGTATGCCAATGTGTACAAAGGACCTTGGTTTTTCGTCCTATCCAAATGTCTAGACAACGGGTTATATCACATGCAATTATATTCATTTCAGAACGGTGAGCAAAATAAATCTGAAAGACAATTAACTGTAGTTGTCTCCCTTTACACACTTCAGATCTTGATAAACCAACTTAAGTCCTGTATTCACATCTCAAACATAATGTGTTTGTTCAGTAAATTTGAAATTAACCCACTAGCCCTTGGATTGTCCAGTTTAATTTGCAAAGTTTTCGTGTGTTATCAAAAATGACAGGTAGAAAATTTTTCAAAGTGAGGCTTGGCCCAGATCCCCCCGAAACCATTGCTTAGAAGATTGCCCGAAATTGCTTGAGTCATGTGAATTGCTGGTTAGCCTGTAAGCACGGTTTATTGAACATCCCAAACTGCACCCAAGAAATGTTACAGTACTTTTTACTATTAAAACACGTCAATAGTGGGTTTGATGATATTTGATGCTCCTGGCATCACTCCTGCAATATAGATGACACTCGTCAATCATTGTATACAAAACATCAAGAAATCAAATTATTTATCACTCTTGTTAACATGAACAGAAAATGCTCATCAAACTAAGTTTTGATATTCTAGCTCAATTATAAGCTGGATTATTGTGTATATTGACCATCTTGACCTATCAAATTGGTTAACTCTGCTGAATCTAAGCAGAAAATACTCATCATTCAACTTAACAAAGACATTCAACTGAACATTTACAATAAGTTTAACACTCTAGCCAAATATGAAGCAGAGATATTGTGTCCAAATATTGATGACATGTTTACAAATAATTATATTAAAATACTGTTGTTTGAAACAATTGGGCGATATAGAAACCAATTCACAAACAACTTGTGTTTTATCTATATTGATCAAATGTGACCCTAAAAGCTGCCCATCTTTAAATTCTCAGTTACCTAATATCATATAACATTTTGCCCGAAGCAGTTAGGTGTTATGTAAACAATGCACGAGCCTTTGAGCCAATGACTGACGCCACGTGAAAGCTATGCACGTGTTGTAGACAGTCATCTCTGACAGAGATAATTCATAAGTAACAGACTGCCAAGTGACATTACTAGTTTAGACTTTACAGCAGTGTTTGGACACTATTTTACATTTTTTTTGTGTTTAAATTTCTTTTACATCTTTAAGGCAGTTTATCTTATCTGTATTTTGGCGTGCTGTGTTCTTGCACTGTTTAATAACGTGTTTAATAACATAACCACTTCTTCAAATGTAATAATTCATTAATTCTTTTCTGGCTTTCTGTTTTCATGATTTAATTCCCATGGTACTAACCCATCCTTTTTTTACGTCTGCTTTCTATAATTGAAAAACAAGAAATGTGGAAACTACGTATTACAGTCCATTTAACAAAGTTTGATTGAGCAGCGAAGTGACAGTGTTTATATTTCCTATTATTATCTTTGCAGTAAATCATTACACTCCAGTTCAAAAATAACAAAAGGAACATCAACGGGACAGATCGCAAAGGTTTCTGATAAATTTGTTTCCCATTATTTTTAAGTGAATTTGAAACGGCGACGAAAAAATGGATAAATCATTACAAAAAACGCAACGCATTTTGAATTGAACAATTTAAACAATAATTTCCATATTAACCACCTTCAGTTTACGCCACAAGTTTTTCCATTTACTCCAAGATCAACCAAACTATTGACATTTGATTGAGCAAACATCAATACAAGATTAACCGTGATTGGCTAACATTGCTAAATACGTTTATAAAATTAACTCTGACTGGTGAATGCCGGTAATATAAGGAGCATGTTATTAGTCACAACCAGCAGGACAATTCCGGGTTGTTAAGGCTTGCCCTCGCGGCTCTATTCCCTAAACTGCCCACAATACCAAATTTAACATGTTTACTCGCTGTCGTAATTGACGTCTATTAACTAACAAATGTCTTCCATTTGCCTCTTTTTTTCTGAAGAGTTCAATTGGGTCTCATCGAAAGTACAAATAATATGGCTAAAGCAATAACATCAGAATCAGTTTTGTGTAAAACTAAAAGTGCACATAAAGTACAAATGACATATCGACAAACAAAAGCCCAAATTGTCGAAGTTAATTTGAAAATAAATAAGGTAGACATAATTAAATGTCTGAATTGGTTATATTTTATTTAAACCTCAATATCTGACTGGTGAGAAATATTACATGTACATCTTGGAAGATAGCATCCCTGGGGCGGATCCAGGATTTTCGTGGGTGTAGATATTTCAGAAGCCATTAGTATTGGAATGATAATTTGCGAGTGCAAGAGGTGCGAAAACTAGATGACAGGGGTCTTGGTGACCTAACCAAGAAAAATTGAAGACCATTTCTAACTATTTCAGGCCCAAGACCCCCTAAATTGACAGGCAATCATGAACAACTACACACCCCCAACCCCCGAATTTAGAACATTCTACCTCATCTGTCTCAAACAGCCTGCTGGACAGACAGATGGCTGACAAAACTATTTCAATTTTCCTCTAGCTTTTTTTAAAAGGTCAGAGACCACAACAAAAATCTGCAATATCATCCAGATTTTCCCATTCTCTACGACAAATGAATTTGGATTAGCTTTAAAAGTTATGATTGAGTTAAATACAATTAATGTCCTACAAACCCACATTATTAATAGATAATAGTTGTACACGTCGAATAGATTTGATCCGACAAACTGATCGAATCCAGACATTCTTATTATTAAATAAAAATCTCCTCTTAGAAAAATCTTTGTCTCCGAGGAAGTAAAATAAACAGTGAAAATAATTAGAATTGACTCCTACTACAAGATGTCAGACTTCCTGGGTTTGTGTCATAGATTTCCGATCAAAACACCTTCAACAACACAGAATTTGCCATTATTTTACAGATTTTTTTAAATAAAAAAAACGAGATTTCGAACCTCTGTCCATTCGGTGTAATAATAAGCAGCTTTTCATGGATTTATTCAAAGTTTTTCTATTCTCTTTCCTGATAATATCCATAAGCCCTGAGATTTTGCTAAAGATGACTATAGACACGTACCAATAAATAACAAAGTAATCATAACTTATTTTCATTTCATATAATTAAAAAAATATATCTTCATTTGAAGTTAACATTAATTCCTATTGATCTTTAGGGAGCCTACGGGGCTCAGTAAAATAAGTAAGATACTGGCTCACTAAACTGGAACTCCCAGTTTTGATCCCTGAGTTAATCGTGATGGTTCATGTTCCACATGATTTTCTAGCATGGATTTCCACCTTGTCAGTTGTGCAGGATGGAGAGATTGGCTAGGATGGGGTGAAAAACCATGTTGACACATACATGTGGGGTTGGGTGAAGGTGTTGTGGGGGAAGGTGAGGGGGGGTATGTCTTTCAGGTTCAAAGACAGAGCCAATGTTTAGATAAAACGAAATTTGTGTTCAACAGCGACAGCTTCAGCTAAAAATCAAAATAACAGAAAAACAAAATAAAATCTTAGCAGAAAATAATAATTTGAATTTTAGAACAAAAACTAAATAGTTACAGACCTTGCCCCATCATTAATGTAAATACTACATTAAATCATCTAAAATCGATGGGTTTATTCTGACCTGCATTTATTCAAAGACAATTAGCTCCTTTAAGAAAAAAAATAATATTTTTCTAATGACAATCACAATACATGCCATTTCCCTATAGACGTCTAAACACACGATCATAACAGATTGATTCCAGCTGCACATGTATTTTATTTTAATGTTAAAGTTCAGTAAATTCACATCTTAATGTTTTTCATTTCCAAGTTAAAGAACAATAAATTCACACCTTTACTTACTTTATTCTTATGTTAAGTTATAAAGTACAGGAAACTCACATTTTCTTTTGTTTTTATGTTAAAGTACAGGAAACTCACATGTTCATGAATTTTTTGTATTTTCATGTTAACTCACATGTTCATTTATTCTATTTTCATGTTAACGCATATGATCATTTATTCTATTTTCATGTTTAAGTGCAGGAAACTCATGTTCATTTATTCTATTTTCATGTTTAAGTGCAGGAAACTCATGTTCATTTATTAATTTTCATGTTAAAGTACAGAGAACTCACATTTTTTTTATTTTTATGTAGAGTAAACTCACCTGTACATTGTAATTTTTTTCATGTTAAAGTACAGAAAATCCACATTTTCCCATAAATATACAATATTGAAAATTTCAGTCAAAATACTTTATTTTTATTGAGTTTATGAATGTTACAAGGAGAAACCCAAATGAAACTGTAAAAAAATTATTAAGTACTCAATTTCAATCATGATCAATTTTGCTGAGAGGAGATCCCTAGATTGATTCCAATGTTGGAAAGAAAGTTCAAGGTTTTCTGGATTGGTTTCCGCTTGTCACAGTTGCGAAAAATGACTATAGGAAGAAAAAATCGAGGTCCCATACATACCATGTTAAAGATTTTCTGATAAGTGGAAACGAAAATTACGAGTAGGCTGTTAAAAGGCTCAACCTTGGCAAAATTTCCATTTATAAATAAGCCAAATATCTCAGCATGGCAATAATTCATTTATATTGTTGTCTTAATGTCTCTAATTACTGGTATTTTTTTATTGTTTTTTTTTATGGACATAAAGTTAAGAATGTCAGGTACAACTTTCAATTTTTTGTAAGGTCCCATATTTGTATCACTACTGGCTCAGGACTGTACAGTGCAGTGGATGCTAAGATCTAGCCCCCAGATCCATTCACTTAATTCGAATTGTTTCTTTGTTTGTGTCTTGTCTGAATATTTGTTTTAGTGTATATTATGTGTGGTGCAGTCCTCCTGCACCTACTATTTGAATAAAGAACAAAAAATATCGATTTTTTAAGTTAAATTCTATTTAAATAAAGAATGAAAGATATTAAGTCTCTTTATTGTCTTAGTTAACTTCCATAACTCCATTAACTATGTCAACAGTCATATTTAACAATATAAAAAGAAACTTCCTTAATCCCTAAATAATACTTGTTTTAAACAAAATCAATTGATGTAAAGAAATTGGAATGAAAAGGTTAACAACTTTATACCGACTTATTTGGTAAAAGATTAATTGTAACGGTGCCCGAGGCTTAGCAAGACAAATATTATATCTTGTCTGTGTAATATTTGACTGCGTTGTTGTGAGGTCCTCCGAGCTACAGACACGAGACGGCAGCCTGAATACAAGACGCAATAAATCAATTTAGTATTGAACGCATTAACAAAGAAATAAAAATAATTGTCACTTTTTATCCATGCAATTTATATAATACTTTCTTATTCGCCTTTTTTTCATGATTTCTTTTCCCTTTTTATCTAATTTTTGGTCGACGACAGAAATATAATCTTTTACTAATGAAATAAAAATAAATCATGGTCAATTTCGATAACTGTCACTATTTAGGTCGACCATTTATTTAATCTTTGAATTTCTTTGTCTCCCTTAAGGTTTTGGGGGTTATATTTTATTTTTGGTATGGAATAGAAACAGAGAGAAATTTCACCAATCTCTGACTCGTGACTAATTAACTGAATTTATTTCTGTCCTGTTTTTCCTTAAGAAATGAAATGAATGGGTTTTGAAGTCCTACCAACTAGGCTAATGAAGTCTGCTATTAGAGAAATTTGGTAAAGACTAGTGTTGTGTTTTCTTGTAGTCTTCATAAACTTCCAACTGTCAAGGGTTCTTTTACCTATGCTTAAAGTTCCAATTTCATATTTTCTAAGAAAGTCAAAACATAATTATTTCTATGTCTTTTACTCCAAAGGTTTTCAGCTCACTATTATACGATCATGGGCAAAATTTCATAGGCGTTAAAATGGCTGACACAGGCTGATTGAGGAAATAGCAACTCAATTACCCCCCTTGTTTTCCCATTCCTCTCCATGGACGGCCATCTGAAAATGATATTTTTGCCAATTTCTCAACTGGCAATAGTGAATTATAGGATTCAAGGATTATTCTTTAACAAGGTAGGACTGTTTATAGGTACAATCTATTTTAGGGCTTTATTTCAATACATTTTAAAAATATAACTTAAAAATATGATATTGGAACTTTAAGTGAACACTGTATCTTGCCAGTGAACACTGTATCTTGCCAGGCCCTCAATCTGGATGACAGAAACGGGATTGAACACCATACTTTGGCTGGGCTAATGAAGACGGGCATATGCCATACAGTGTGCTACGAGGGAAATTTTGCCAGCCAGTGGCGCTACTGCCTACTCTTATATCAAATTCCAACTGCCAGCGGATCTTGTATGTGCTTGTCAATTTGTAGGTGGGCCTCGTTTTTTACTCCCATTCTGATGAACTTTCTTGGCCAACAACAGTTGCGAACCCACGACCTCCAGGTTAGCGAGCCAGCATCTTACGCATTTAGCCATCATTTCTCCCTCTCAATCCGGAATAATACTGTTTGTGTTCATCATATATACTTTGCAAATACATGTAGTCTCCAGAAGCACTCAACAAATAATGCAAAATTATGATTAAGGAAATAATTTTCAGATTTGGAAAACTTTTGTGACAATGTTGTTGAACGCTTTCTGCACACAGACTCCAACCAAGTCCAACCAGGGATGGTGGTGAGGTGGTCTAACAAGTTCTATTTAGATACTAAGGTTTGTCCTTGAGTCATGTTGCATATTTTCGATCCCAAGGAGTAATAGGACCACCTGCACAACCTTGTGAGTTTTCTCCAGGCCCTAATGTTTCATCCCACAGCTAGACCATCACACAGCAGTGAATTATTAAAGATGAATTTATATAAGCCCCGGCTTGTTTTCAGATCCCACAATCATATAGTGTACTTTTATATTATGTAAAATATTTATTGAATAAATAGTGTCAAAAAAAAAAAAATTATTAAAACATAACTGTATCGTCCGTTAGGTTTAATTCCCGTCACGCTGACCATTAAATCTGACATGCCATTTAAATAATCCACTTTATTCTACAATCCATGTTTTAGTAATCAAAACAATTCCACCGACCATTTACCCCCCTACACAAAAACTAACAAAGTTATAAAAGGTTTTGTCAATCAGTGGGATATTATCACCACAGAGATATATTTACCAAGCTACATTTTGTATTGCACCTTGTCAAGCAATGTAAACAAACGTCTAGAAATACGAGAATCAAAAAATAAAATAAATCATATTTAATTGTTGTGTATACAATGGAATCTGCGGTTTTAATATCATAACCACCATATATTGTTATTACAGTAAATATTGCAACTTCTTATTCAAGATAACATAGTTTTTTATATACAGAAATTCTTGGGGGGTTCTTTTTTATCCCGATTCTGATAAACATTAGCTCTTTAAACCTACATTATGATTCATTTGTAAGTTAATCTGCATATACCACAACTAGACTTCAATAAAAAAAAATAAGTGCTGTCTGTTACAGAGCTGGATTACAGTTGCATGAGGACCATGAGCTGTAATTCAAATAGCATCATGTTAAAGGCCCAATACCACTCGTGTTGTAACTGAATAATATGTTCAAATCTTTATTCTGGTCAACAAATTGTATCATTTTACAATATTCCAATTAATTGATGATAAAACACCTATTCGAAAAGTTCTACTAAATGATTTTAAAAGAGTACACAAACCTTTTCAAATGGAACTTTGATTTTAAAATATTTTTGAACCCTCTGGACAAGTAAAATAGGATGTAATGGATAATTTACACAACAGGTAGGACTATAGTACTTAGAATAAGGCTATAATTTATTTTCTGGAGCTGCCAAGCCACCAAAAGTGTTATTGTCCCTTTAAATATAGGCTAAGCATGCTCACAAATCCCATTCAGATATATATCCTGAATAAAAATATTGTATTTTTTAAAAAAAATCATAAATAAGTAAGATTTAATGTTTGTCTAAAATGTATAAGAAATGGGCAGGGGTTAATATAAAGAGGCAAGAAAATAAGAAAAGGGCAGAGATTAAATGGGCAACAAAAATAGGCAACAAAATTCTGTTGGGTTTATTTAACAGCAAGGACCCAAGGAGGATAGGTAAATTTCCCCTTGATAACTTTCTATCCGGAATTCAGTTAACCTTGGAAAGCTTTGTATATAAGGAAACAAATTATGATTCTTTGCTTCTACTGATACCTTTGCATAGAATTGTACAAAATTTTAACGGATAAACAGATTCAAAATCGGTAGCGTAAACTACTAAACCCCAATGAGGAGCTGTTATAAAATCTTGACCCCCTTGCTGTGATTATCTCACCAAGTCACTCCTTAGACAGTAATTTTTCGGGGTTTTCTTTTTCAAATTCCAACAGTAAAAGGATCTTTTACGTACAACTTAATCTACATTCCATCAAAATGACTGGGTACAAGAAGTAGAGACCAGACTTGAAAACTTCCTGCTCAAAGAAATAACGATAATGATATCTTATTCTGTTTCACTTCTGTTGCATCACAATTCATTCAACCATTCACAATGTATCGACAATTTACTGCTGCGCTGTAATTCACATCGTCATGCCTTATTTCTTAACAAGTCTTACGTACCGACAAATTACTTTATAACAGTTGGCAGTAGACCTACCATCGTCATGATACCCATTTAAACAGACAAAGTTTTATACAAAAAAAACATGCTGAGTTCTTCGTTAGCAGTACATTATATGAGTTACTGAGGACTAGGTGATATAAGATGTGAGTTAAATACATTAGAATACGGTAAAAAGGTAAATAATATCTACATGACGTATCTTAACAATTCCACGTTACTAATGAACCATAGATTAACACAACAGCTTAACAATTGTCGAACAAACATCAACATTACTGGTGAGAGAGAGAGAGAAATGGGGTTAACATCACCTCGACACAAACTAGGTCATTTCGGGACTCACATATGGTTCAATTTTTTTTCAATAAATCGCTTGCATCTTTAGCAGTGGGAGAAAAACCCACAAGGTTAGATAGGCGACCGTACTCTTTGTCACCTCCCAAACCCTGCACACAGAGCTGGGGGTTTACCCTTGATAAGAATTCCAACTGACAAGTATGAAATGGGGTTTAACGTTCTACTTCTGTCAAGTTTGAGAAAGAACTGAATAAAAATGGCCATGACAGGGTATGGTGGCACCTCCCATTCCCAGCCAATGCCATTCTTGGTGCTGAATGTTTATCATGTGCGATTAAGAACATTAGGTCTGTCACTGAGTCGACTGGTGTGGTTTGACAAGGAATAGAACTAAAGACTCAACCTAAAGCGATTTAATGAAATAAACTTGAACCATACAAATTGACCTAATTTATGATGAGGCACAAGATACCAAACAAATCTATTTCATTATAAATTTTTACTCATGTCTTTAAAATTCGCAAATCAAATCATTCTATGTGCAATTATTGCTTTGACATACCAGTATTTGCCCATAATGCACATGTACTGTACTTTTACTCTTCAGTCGAAGATCCTTTTTTT
This sequence comes from Patella caerulea, assembly GCA_036850965.1. Lineage (NCBI taxonomy): Eukaryota > Metazoa > Mollusca > Gastropoda > Patellidae > Patella > Patella caerulea. Next base: position 61,535,830 of record JAZGQO010000011.1, on the reverse strand, counting down.
GCTGGCGTTATATATAGTCATTGCAGAACGACTCTGTATCAACTGGAGTAGAGAAGTAATAGAGATGGTTTCCGTAGCTTTCAGACATTTCAAAGGACGTCAATAAACACTGATAGCTTCCAATGAAAAGCAGATTGACAAAAAAACGCGGCTTGATGGGCTGCAGAATGGTATGCGATAGATTTTATAGAACCCTTATAATACACTCGACACTCGAAACACTGCTTCAAGAATTTCGAACAAGATCAAATGATTTAAGAGAAATAAAAAAAAAATACATCTGCCATTACTGATTTCAATATCAAATAAAGAAATCAAATATCTTCAAATATCTGATTGTTTTTCTGTTTTTTAAATTATTTTCTATCAAATGGCCAGGAGTCACTCAAATAAAATCCAATTTAAAGACATATTAATCTAGATGTATTTCACTCTAGAAGAAACATGAAATAAAATGCTATGAGAGCAATATCACTATCAGTGCACAAATATGAACTGGATATTGTGCAACATTTGGTTTCCTATAAACAAACCAGTGCAACAGATAAAGAGTTGGGTAAAACTGTTTGATATCACTCTCTTTATTCTGTTTGAAACCAAGCCTTGGAATAATCTTAATACGCAATTGGACTACAATGAATAATTAGATAACGTTGAAAAAATGTCTTTAAAGTTAAAGTTTTTTTCTAGTTAATGTAAAACTGCCTGTGAGAATAAATCTGTAGAATTCACTTCAAATTTCTTTTCCTTCCACAAGATTGATTGTAAGGAGCAATATAACAATAAAATGTGACCAACGAAATAAAAAGATATTCAGATATGGAATCTAGAAATCAATATTTATATAACCATTAGCATTAAAGGAGATGTCCCATATTTCACAGGATATCCGCTGTTAGAAATGAAATGAAATGGGGTTTAACATCTTATTTATCTGCATCAGAGGGCTAATGAAGTCATGCATACATCATGCATTGTTGTACTGGGGAAATCTGGCCTGCTGCCCAGATAGCAGCTTTTCATAGATTTGTCAACAGTTCTTTTACATGCGCACCATTGTGGCATACTCTGCGCAGTGTTCGTTTGATTAGAGGTAATCCCACTACTCAGTAGTCCGACTACCAACCAATTACTAGCTGCTCTACAAAAGCTTTACATTTAAAACAAGTGCCAATATTGGACCAATTATGTTTACATAACGTTACGTCATGGCTCATGATTTTATTATGCCCAATTAACCCGTGCATAGCACAATACTGCAGTAAAACTAACTGTATGACAAACGAGGCTATCAAGTCGAATGAAATGTAAACAACACTGTTCGGAAACGAACATACCATCACTCTTTTAAATACCTTTAATCACTGTCCAAAGTTTTAGGGGAGGCCCAGATTAAACGAAGGACTGTCATGTTGCTGTACTTAAGTGATAGCTTTAATTGAACAGGAAGAATAGACACACTCCCACAAAAGTTCAAGAATCAGAAGCTAATCCAGCGATGACCAGAGAGGGATTTTTCGGGCCATTGCTACAGGAATATCCATTGTGGATGCTTTTCATTACCAGGCTCTATGTTCTACATTAATGACAATGGGATAGTACATGGGACCTCTTGGTAAAGGAGCCAGACCCTCCATTATGTAGCACTGATAATGGGAAACGGCTGAACACCAGGATCAGGGTTCTCTGTGTTAGTGAGTCAGTGACTTACTGAACCTCCATGACTTCCTCTCTGCAGATCTTTAATTTACTCCAATATATTCATCATCTCCTTTAAGTAGCACCATCTGCAGTAAGATAAACTTCGTCAATTTTCAATGGCATGACACTTGCTCTTTGTTGGGTTTTTTTGGATTAAAAAAAAATATTAACTACAATATTATTTTCTAAAGTACATTAAGTCGAATCTCAACCAATGAAATCATTTCTGATTCTAACCTTTCTTATTGTTCAAACCATTTATTACAAAACAGCCTGAAGCCATGAATCTGAACAATTCACCACGGCTTGTATTTTATTTCGCTTGATTCTCTTTTATGGTCCATCGTTAAGATTATTGATGATATGACCCAACGAGCAGATCGTTAACAATAATTCAGTGCTTAAAGATAACTTATCGTATTTTGAAGTCAAGGATGTTAAATATATTTGTATTTTCTCTGTTTAAAAAGATAGGTTGCCAGGAAATATATGTCCACAGCAGCTAAATCGTCCGGGCAGTCAACAAGAGCTGTCATAAATTCTTACTTTTTTTTGGTAATGAAACATTTATAATACACTAAAATGTGATTAAGAGTAACAACTCATTAAGTAATAATCAGAAAATCATACAAATCATTAAAAGCTGCTTAGTTATCAAAATTCATTGAAAATCAACATACTTGTTCGTGTCAAGACCTTAATCTCTGTGTATCAATCTGAAGCCAATCGGATGATAAGTTTGGCCTCAAGAGCGTCACGATATTTTTCAAAATCAGTAGACTTTCGTCCCATGACCATAAACACTGTGTATAAATTTAAAGTCAATCGGATATTAACTTTAGCCTCTCGAGCGTCCACAAGGACGAATGGGCGTGACGAGATTGGGTTGCTGAATGTTCAGCCATGTGCTCTTTAGATCTTAAGTTCAATCCTACACTTGTGCATGAAATAGAGTAGTGTCACCTGGATAGTTGCTTGGGTTACCGCGAGGTCCTCTAATTCCCTCACACTGCTAAAGATACCCTTACTCACACATGCAAATTATTACAATAACATTTACCATATTTTAGTCCTCAAAAGACCTAGTGCATATTAAACTCTGTTTCTGTTTAGAGACGGAATGTTTAGTTTCTTGTGGTTTACCCACAGTTCTGTGCATCAAAAGGCCAAGTACTTGATGTAACAGATCGTTTAATTGGCTAATCCCTCACATCATCAAGAACAGATAAGTGATAACTTTTCCAGATTTTAGTGTAGTAAAGAGCGGTAAAACGAAATTTTGAACTATACCAACGAAACGAAATAGCATTTGTGTTATAATCAGATTGGTTGGAACCATTTGTTGTCTGAATCATACTAATTGCTGGACATCCGTATAAATGTATAAATAGTCTAAATTATTTTTATTTGATTTATATAGTTCTTCATTACACATGAGTGTTTCTAAGCACATTCACAACACAAAAGTTCAAAAACATTTTGAAATAAATATGTTTTTAAGTTAGTCTTAAAGCTCTGGATTGAAGAGGACTCGCAGAGAAAGCATATTCACCAGAACGTTTATTATATTTAGGAAGTGCTCATTGGTAGTGCTCACTGTTTATCACTAACCCCATTTCATTTAATTGCTTTAATCTTTTGATTCTTGTAGAGTCCTCTGCTAATTTTATTCTAAATCATAAATTTCAAATGTTTAATTTTTCAAGCTCTGAAACAATGGTATTGGGCCTTGACTGGAATACATTTTTTCTAAATGCACAATAAATATTACATTTTAAAATTTTTCAGATTCTTCCAGGATTTGACGCAAAGGTAAAGTTTGTCTGGAATAATTTTGTTTAAATACTCATTGTTTCCAGCAAATGAGTAAAAAGTAAAAAAAATTTTTGACTGGAATCATTTTATCTCAATGCTTAGGTTCTCACAATGTACAATTTTATGGATAAACAATTACTGAGTTTATTACTAAGCGACGTTTCGATGAGGATACTCTTGTCTTTATCAAGCAAATGATACATTTTAAAATTAATAATTTCTCGAACTGTTCCTGCACTCATTACAAAGATCAAATTCTTTCCATCCGATTAGCAGTCTGTACTAATGAAAACCTTATAAGGAAAAGGTTAAGTAGTTTTTACACCCTATAATCAAAAGTCGTCTGTTTGGTAACAAATCGTAAATTCTCACAACGCCAAAAAAAAGGGAACGCAATCCCAAATCCATTTATCTTTGCTCTTAACAGTGTAGATAACCACGGAAACTCGATAAATTAAATAACACAGACATCAAGAAAAATACTTTCTGTCACTTTCCCCCAAAACTTTTCTGTTTTTCCTACATTTGTCACGATTAAGTTGAAATGTGTTGCAGATGTCGCAATCTGATATTCGGCCAAAATTTTAAATCAAACGGTAGTCGAAATGAAATATTTATTTCTAATAAAATAAAATTACATAAAAAAATTAAGCACAAGTTTAATTTTCAATCTTTTTCCCTCCTTTCTGACACTAATTCTAAATTTTCCACAACAATCTGGCTCAGTCAGCATAAATTTCAATTTGTAGTTTTTCAGTGATGTGACACTAATTGTCAAATTGAAACAAATTAATACTTTTTTTTATATAGATTGATAATCTGGAAGTATTGGTCTTTACAGATCTTAACATCAGTCGCCCCTACCGAATTTTGGTCAATAAATTTGGTCAGTAAATAAAAGCTGTTCACTGTCTTTTGGGAGGTTTAGGGGATGATTGGATGGCCGAATGGTTAGTACTTGCGCTTTGCACCATAAGGGACGTCATTGAGTCAACTCACATGATTTCGATTCCCTGGTTGTACATGACAAGGAGTAGGGTCGCATGGGCAACCTCATGGGTTTTCTCTGGGTTCTCCAGTTTCCTCCCACTGCTAAAACGAATTATTAAAAAATAATATTGAACCATTGTAAGTCCTGAAATGAACTACTAGTTTGTGTCGAGTGGATGTTAAACCCTATTTGTCTCTCTCTCACTATTATTTGCATCTACTGGGCAATCTGTAATTCTTCAAGAATACATCCACGCTAAAATGTACTCAACTTGATTATTTCGCATTTAATTATGAAAACAAAATTAAAAGATCAATGACCCGATGAAGTCTTATTACTAGTATATTTTTTGTATTACAGGAACAGGGAAAGTCCTTCCTTTTTCTGCCACACTAAAAACCAATCATTTTTTCTAATACTTTTCTGATGTCAAGTTTAGCCTTGACCTATACAGTTGATCCTTGTTAATCCATCGGAAACTTTTGAAGTTATTTTACCACAAGTATATTATCTTAAGATTAGAGAAAAACCTGATCCAGCTTTACACAATTTTCTCTCGCGTAATCCATCAAGATTTTTTTATCGTCTGATGAACACGGTTCTCGTCTAATGGACCTTAATCATATGATCTGAAGCGAAATGTCACGTTAATCGGTGTTTTAGCTGTGATAAATTCAGACCCATGGGATGAGAACTTGCTGATAAATCCAAGTCTTCCGGGATATCCGTGTAATTTATCTAAAAACGGTAAATTCTTTTTGATTTTCCAGCCCAAATGCCAACCTCTATATATTACCAAATTACATAATACCAATTTTTATTTCTTTTGCAAATTATTAGTTAAAGGAAATAACCATATGATATACATCACACCATTGTCAGCTGAATATAGTGATAAAAATATAATTATTTTAGCATTAACGCAATCTTTGAGCCAAGATCTGGTTCCATACATTTGGTAATCTTGTTGATGTTCTTGGCTGGCACTCTTAAAAACCCAACAAAGCTATGCCTATTCTGGTATAGTCAATATGAAACTTGGCATCTTGTTTTCTGGACAATTTCACCTTAATTGACAGACTACAAATTTTGATGGCCAATTCCAAGATGGTCATGTAGTTCCGGGCTCATATCGTAGGCTTGGATATATTTTCAATTTTTTTTACACATAAAAACTCTTTTACTGTATTTATTGAGTTTTAACTCCTATCTGAAACAGAGGTTTGACATCATAACATCATAAAAACCACCTCATAATGGTAATCTGTGATTAAAAAAACATTTTTCGTGGTGGCCTAGACAATGTCACTGTTTTATTATAAATTATCGTACTGACTTTAGTAATTATGATTGAGGCTAGGGCAAAATCCAAGTTCTAAAATCTGTGTATGTGGGATCAATTTGACTGAAATTTTCAGCAAATTCCTTTTATATTATCTTGTTTTTAACTATTATAGTGGGAATTGCAAGATCTTCATCTCCCATATGATAATGTATCTTTATGTCTGAGAATGCTTTGTGAACCTGGCGCCAGATCTATCTGGCCAGATTTATCTTAGGAGTCATATCCATTTTCCCTTTTCACTCCCGGTTCATTAGGCTGTGACTCCAATACTCAATATGATGCACACTCTTTCAAATTTAAAGTTAGAATTTGATCCTTTTTTTTTTAAATGTGGCATATATATATATACTCTCCCAAAAAAGAAACGCAACGTTACATTTCGTCGTCAGTATGTCCTCGCTCTACTATCGCCTTGTTGCAACAAGAACGGCGACACGTCGCTGAACCAAACTGCTCTCCAGTGTTGCTGTGACCATACCCTCAGTGCCTGAACCCATTAAAGTTGGATTTCATGGTGTCGGGGTATTTCAAAACAGAAGCTCTAACGAGGACGTCTGCCTCGTTATTCGGTTTCACGTAGGCGTTTGCCTACTGTCTGGTACGAGATTCTACGCCGTCCTTGAATTGCTGCTGCAGTAGAGGTCGCTGTTGAAAACCATTTACGCCAATGACGTAACCGGAAGTGACGACCCAGGACAAGTGGGACCACACTTGTTTGGCTTGAGCTTGGGCGTTCACGTGTTGACCTTCGCTGTCGGTACCTATTCCAAAGGCGAGAAATGGAACTAAGGGAAACATTCAGCAGCCTGGTTACATCTGTCTTGGAGTCACCTGCTTGTAATCCACCAATAGCGTTGTTGCGTTGGTCTTCGTTCGGATGTGGCATCACTTGGGTCTTTGAGTGTTAACATGTGCAACTGATTTGGAAACCGAGAACCCCGGGATTTTAAAGACCTTGGATTTAGGTTCCATGCGAAAAGCTCGCGAAGTTGTTAAATTCATGTTTCTTGGTGCAATCAAGCGATAAAAAATTTCGACAAAAAGGATCACCAGTCACAATTAGTGAACCTACCTTTAAAATCAATAATGAATTTCTTCTATCCTTACATATTGGCATTAAAAACAAGTAAGATTTACCGAAACAAAGACCTGGTTCAAATAAAAAAATGATGAAAAATGGGTTGTGCGTTTCTTTTTTTGAAGAGTATATATATACATATATATATATCCTCTCTTTTCCGAGGGCATTCTGTCCAGACGTAAACATGTGTACAGGAAGTTGTTAAATGCATGTAAATGTTCAAGTTGAAATATTCAATCATTACAACATGGAATCAGTCAGTAATTTAACCATTGTATTTGATATGCTCTAATTCGAACACCGGACATTATGGCGCCTAAAGTTTTAGGCAATAAAATTTTATCTCTGGATACAAATTGATAGAAATTAAAGTGGTTTTAAGTGTTTTAAAGTATTGAATGGATTGGAGAGAGAGAGAGAGAGAGAGAGAGAGAGAGAGAGAGAGCATGAGAGAGAGAGAAATGGGGTTTAACGTCCACTCAAAAAAAGGTCATTTTAGGACTAACATATGGTTAAATTTTATTTCAATTCACTTGCCCATAGGATTTTTTCAGCAGTGGGAGGAAACCGGAGGACCCAGAGAAAACTCACAAGGTTTGGAAGTTCTCAATGTGAGAAGTGATATTCAGCGTTCTAGCAATTTCACTTAGGTTCCTTATTAGTTGAATAATCCCTAATAGCTTAAAGCCCCAATAACACTCTTGTTGTAACTGAATAATATGTCCCAATCTTCATTCTGGTCAACAAATCGAATTATTTTAGAATATTCCAATTAAATGATGATATAAATTTCAACTTAACACACCTATTTTAAAAAATTGGAAAAATTCAACCAATTGATTTGAAAAGTCTAACGTAAACCTTTTCAAATGTGACTTGGATTTTAGAATATTTTCGAACCCTCTAGACAAGTAAAATAGGTTGTAATGGATAATTTACACAACAGGTAGGACACTTAAACATCTAGTACTTAGAGGGTATTATTTATTTTCTGGAGCTACCAAGCCAGCAAGAATGTTATTGTCCCTTTAAAGTAATAATCTCCAAAACTTTTGAGTCTTCTTGAGTCCTATTTCCTCCCACGGCAAAAGAATCTTAATATGAAATAAAATTGAACCATTAGTTAACCATATGAAGAGTTCAGGGGAAAAATGATCTAAGTCACAATTTTTGTCTTTTCGCATAAAGGGCAAAACAAACTTTTGGACGAGAATGTTTGACGCGAACAAAAGTGGGTTTAATTTTAACTTCAAAATGATGTTTAATACAAATCATAATAACCAGTACAACAACTGACTTCCACTTTTCAGCCAAATTAAGGTCAAATAAAGGGTACGATAGACGGATTTATCCAGGTGGTCATTTCAGAAAGGACTTGGTTCAATGTGATTCAGATCGTTTTTACCTGAAATTGATTGTTAAATTGAAATGACCTAGTTTGTCTCAAGTGGATGTCAAGAAAATGTGGACTCCAGTTAAAGGGACAATAACATTCTTGCTGACTTGGTAGCTCCAGAAAAAAAAATAATACCCTTATTATAAGTACTAGATGTTTAAATGTCCTACCTGTTGTGTAAATTATCCATTACAACCTATTTTATTTGTCCAGAGGGTTCGAAAATATTTTAAAATCCAAGTCACATTTGAAAAGGTTTACGTTAGACTTTTCAAATCAATTGGTTGAATTTTTCCAATTTTTTAAGTTAGGTGTGCTAAGATGAAATTTATATCATCAATTGATTGGAATATTCTAAAATAATACGATTTGTTGACCAGAATTAAGATTGGGACATATTTTTCAGTTACAACAAGAGTGTTATTGGGGTTTTAAGCCACACAAATTTAAAATTTTTATTTTTTGGGTATTTTGTTTGTAGTTTTTAAAAATACTTGGTCGCTCTTAGTATTTAGTTACAAACTTTAAGTTTCAAAATCTGAAACAAACATTGTTTACAAGACAGCGATGTATTTAAAATTAAATTGCTTTGCCACAATTGGCAGAAGTGAAAACAATTTATTTTGGGGTTTTAATCTAATTTTCCACATCCCTACAAAAATAACAGATCCTAACTCCCAACTTCACATTAGGTAATCAAACAAACACCCACGAAATAGAAAGTTTACATGCAAATGCCACAAAAAAAACATCAAAACTCCATCTAGAAAACTACATGATCTGTTTTCCTGACAGGATCAAGACAGTCTCAAGGACTTACACGAAATTTAAATACGTTTTCTTGATATGTAACTCTTTCTAATCATTGCCCTTTTCATCCATAAAGACACCTACATCCAGGCTTATCTTATATTTAATCAAAAAACCATTAGGAAAACCAAGAAATGCTAAAAACGTGTAAAAGTTTTCCAGACTTGACTGTAAATAACTAACATCAACACCCACCGACATGTCATCTGGCTCACAAATTTAATACAGTCTTCACACAAATACACGGACTTGACGAAAGGTTTTCAATAAACTTCCGGAGTTTTCCAATCTGATTAAAATACAGATCTATTTCCTTTCATATTTTTATACTTTCGATGGTCTCTACTACATGAAAATCTGACAAGTTGTAATGGGAGGTAGCGTCATAGGTCATACAAGTGGCTTTTGACTCTATGACAGCAGAAATTTGATTTACTAATCAGCACTGAAATTTCTTGCGAGTTATCCACAGTTCCGTACAACTCATACCAAAGTCTCGCCATAACAGTCTGTTTCATTGGATAATCCCTCACACTATCCAGAATGCGAGTCATATAACAACTCTTCCTAATCCTAGTGTAGTATAAAGACAATTGTAAAACAAATATTTGAACTATGAAAAACAAAACAAAATAGGATCTGTCTAAATATTCACGAGACATAAAATTCGGGCAAGGCAGCACTTATTTATTCCATTGTACCCACCAAAGTGTTGAATGTCGTCTTAATCCTAATAAATTAAATCAGTTTTCACAAACACATACACAGACATAACAAACTGTTTTGAATAAACTTCCCGTGTGTTACACTATTGTGATGCCCTATACGCTCACTAGAAATAAGATCATATAACAGCAATAGTGTACGGGCCAAGGGGAAACCGATCTGTGCTCAAGGCTCAATAATGATTAAATCCAAAACTGGGTAATCAAGACTATCACATGGACTTAAGTAATGATGATCGAGGCTAGAGTCAAATTCAAAAGCTAACATCTTGGTTCTGTTGAAGCAATTTGACTTAAATTTTTAGCATTTTCTATTTTCATTATACAATGTAAATTTTCTAATTTTAATTATGAAAGCGAGAACTGACAACTCTTTATTAATCAGTACTCATAGTTTTATTTCATTGTTACATGCACTATTCAAGGGGAAACAATTTCTGACCATTGCTTAATTTTGTCAAAATATGCTGCACCTGTTGAACGTCATATTGGTCACTTTTCAGTAGGGTCAATTGAGTTGGCTTTTTACTTTACATGAATTTTGAGCTCAATAACATATTACATTCATTCATTAAAGTTCCAATTTCATATTTACTAAGAAAGTCAAAACATAATTATTTCTATGTCTTTTGCTCAAAAGGTTGTCAACTCACTACTACACGATCATGGGGAAAATTTTGGGGGCATTAAAAAGGCTGACACAGGCTGATTGAGGAAATAGTAACTCAATTACCTCCCTTGTTTTCCCATTCCTCTCCATGGACGGCCATCTTCAAACGTTTAAATTTGAAGTTGAAAATGATATTTTTGCCAATTTCTCAACTGGCAATAGTGAATTATAGGATTAATAGGATTATTCTTTAACAAGGTAGGACTGCTTATAGGTTCAGTCTATTTTAATACATTTTAAAAATATAACTTAAAAATATGCTATTGGAACTTTAATATTGGACTCCTACATCGTCAAAAACCTGCTTGACAATTCTTTCTTACATCTTGCATAATGCTCATAGCCTCATAATCCCTTTAAGGAGGAAAAAAGGTCAAATTGGGTACAAAAACATTAAAATTAATCGGCCATTATTCCGAGAATTTCTGTCATATCTTGTACATCAGCAAATTATGGCAGTGTAATAAACCCTCCCTTAAAATACTACACGATAAACCACTCAAAGTTAAAAGTCCCCTTGTTAATGACACTGCATCATAATGAAACTTCGCCTCCTTTACGATTTTAATATCAGAATGTGTTCACATAGCAACAATTTTTATTAAGTGTTACTCGGCACATTAAGAGAGATATTAGAGAGGGATTATGTTATAGCGAAAATGTTAAAACCCTAATTAAATCGCGGAAGCTGATATAACCGGTACTTTACTTTATTATTATCGTCATGTTTTTTATTTTCATTAGTTTCATTATTAATTCATCAAAGACATTAATTGGGTTTTAAAATCTCGTAAAAACAACATATCAACCATGAACGTGAAAGAAAAGAAGTTTCTGAGAGCAAATGTGTGGTCCTACATCCTACAAAATGATATGAAATGGGGTTTAACATCCTATTGTTCTGCTCTTACTGGGCTAATGAAAACGAGCATACACCATACAGTGTGCTATGAGGGAAATTTTGCCCAGACAGCAGCACTACAACCTACTTTTATATTGAATTCAAACTGCGAAGAAATCTTTTGCGTGCACTCCAATGTATATAGGGGGCATAGATTTTTTATCCCATCTAAACGAATAGACAGGTGGAATAAAACAGGAGATTAGCTTCCAGTTGTTTCAAAGATAGGACTGTGTAATCACCAATGATCTATATCTCATTCTCATATATGCAATGTGAAGTACAATTACTGGCTATGCACTAGAGTTCCCCTCTGTTAAATTGTTTAAGTTTCAAATTGACCTGGGAAGTATTTCAATAGTGGAATAGAGTGGGGTATAATGTCAACACAATAATTCCTCTATTCATTTTGGGACTAACATATTTCAATAATTCATGTGCTTGTAGAGGTCTTTAGCAGTGGGAGGAAACCACAAGGTTTGATAGGTGACCCTACTCCTTGTCACGTAAAACCGGGGAATCGAAACCATGCCAGTTGACTCAATGACAGACCTTATGATACAGTACACATGAACTAAGCATTCGGTAATTTTTTTATTTCTATAATTACACCTGCAATTTGAGGTAAGGAGAATTTTGCTCAGACAGCCCGTCTTCATTAGCCCAGTCAGAGCAGAACAGCTGAACGTGAAACCGGAACCCACTTGATGATTCCACTTCATTTTACTCAGACAGAAGCATTTCCACTTACTCTTCCTCCATTTCCAATTTAAGTGCATAAAACAAAAACCCTGTAATACAATTATATTATCAAACTTTCAAAATTCAATTTGAAAAATCCTTCGAGACGATAAGAAAAGAATAAAAAAAACCAGCTTGAATGTAGTTCCAGACGATCAGTTTGAAATTTCCTGTTGTGAAGTCTGAAATTGGAGGATGGAAATTTTCTACCCAAAAAGTTAAAACTACACGGAAATCAATAACATGCAGTAGAGTTCAATGATTCTAAACAATTACCAAGATTTCACATTAAAGGGGGCATGAGTCTATTGACCTGACATAGCTCCAAGTAACGGAAATTACCTGCAACGTCCATACCATTACAACTGGGTCATTTTGTAACTAACATATAGATAGATTACCCTCGTAACTGAACAATTTCTTTGTTGATGGTTCTTAAAACGATTGATCATCATTTAAAGAGATTTTGAATCACATGGCAAAATGCAATATTGTAAAAATTATTGTACAACACTTAAATACATATAGCACTATCCTTTCAATATTTGGTCAGGTGTGCTTGCTTTACTATAAAGAAAAAAAAAATCTATAAAATTGGTTTTAAAAAAATAATAAAATCTATAGAAACCGTAAAAAATAAATAAATATCTATAAAACTAGTACAAAAATAAATAACTATCTAAAAAGGAGTAAAAAATAAATCTATGAAAACATAAATATAAAATATGAATATCTATAAAATCAGTGAAAAATGAATACATGTCAATAAAATCAAATTTATAAAATATAAATACCTGTGAAACCAGTAAAGTATGAATACCTATAAACTAGTTAAATATAAATATATAAGAACAGAAAAATAAACATAGTATGTGGAAGATTTAAAAAATAATTTAAAATGCCTCTTGGAATAAGTTTCAAGTTTAGACAGAATATCAAATCAAAAATGGTTCATATCAGATTATTATTTACAGTAGGATGAATTTGCAAAAAAAATTTTCGAACACATTCCATGTACATTATCTTTTTTTTAAAATATCATAGCGCCAACTGTCAGCTCTTTAACTAATCTTCCATAATGCCACATTAAATAACATACTTCGAATGTCTGTGTCATTAAAATGTGGATTTCTCAACTCAAAGTTAAGTAATTTGACTAAAATGTTTTTAGCATATTCCCTTTACATTATCTGTTTTTTAATTATTATAGCAAGAACTTTCATCTTCCATAATGTCGCTTTAAATAATAATACTTCAAATGTTTGTGTGTTTAATTTTTATCTGCGTATTTCTCTTCTGGATTTATATATGGCAGTTAAGTGCAAAAACCCTTTTAAACAATTTCATTTTGCCAACGGTAAAACCCAGAACTTATAAACACATCAAATCAAATTACAGTTTTTACACGCTCGGAACAATTCTCCAAAATTACACAATAAAAAATATAAAAAACCCAAAATATTCAGCATTTGTTGTGCATGACACTGTGAAATTAAACGTCAAATATCCGACAGAAATTTTAATGATTTTTAATCAAAATGTTTACATGTAATTTTCAGTAGCTATTCGTCCCATTTGCTGCGGAGAATAGCAAGATATAGACAGGAACATCCAGCCAGTCAGGTCATCTCACAAATTATTTCTTATTTTCTAAAATTGCCTAATCAAATTGAATTTTTTAAATTGTGATCTATTTCCTGTTTACGAATCGAATGTGAGTGTCTGGCAAGTTTTATTCATCCATGTTTGTACCAATCGTTAATTAACGTAATTTGTAGAAATAACCCTGCCAGTAATCAAGTAGAGAAATAAATTTTGTAATTAAGTTATGCAAGTTCAGTTAATAACGGATAAATAAATGAAATGAGAGAGAGAGAGAAATGGTGTTTAACGTCCACCTGACACAAACTAGATCAATTCGGGACTAACATATGGTTCATTTTTATATTAGCAGTGGGAGGAAACTAGAGGACCCGGAGTAAACCCATGGGGTTGGTTGTCAGGTACAACCAGTGAATTCAAACCACACCAGTTGACTCAATGACAGACACAAATGGGGTTTAACATAGCTCCAGCTGGGGATAATGAATGTAATAATGTCTGGTTCATTTTTATATTAGCAGTGGGAGGAAACTAGAGGACCCAGAGTAAACCCATTGGGTTGGTTGGACAGGAGACCCTACTCCTTGTCAGGTACAACCAGGGAATTTAAACCACACCAGTTGACTCAATCACAGACACAAATGGGGTTTAACACAGCTCCAACTGGGGATAATGAAGGTAATAATGTCTGGACAACCGCATTTTAGTTATTCTTCCTCAGATTTCAAGTGTTCCTAAAATGAAGTATTTTATATGAGTGGATTTTTCTCTCTGTCTCTTTCTGACACACACGTTTAGTATTAATGTTCACAATTTGCTAAATTTGCCAGAAAAGAAAAATTAATTCAATATGTATCCAAACAGACGCCAAACCATCTCCCTCCCAGCAGTATTATGGCCTACTCTTATATCAAATTCCAACTGCCAAGGGATCTTTCTGCATTCACGCCAATGTGTACACTGGACCTCGGTTTTCCGTTCCCTCCAAACGACCAGACAGCTGTCCTTGTCAGGCCCTCCCAAGGCACACTTGGTAAACCATTCAACTACCCAGCCCCGGTATATACCAATGAAGCGTGTGTGCAATAATCACATCACAAGAGAGAGAGAGCAATGGGGTTTAACGTCCACTTGACACAACTTAGGTCATTTCGAGACTAACATATGATTTAATTTTATTTCAATAATTCGCTTGCGCATAGGGGTCTTTAGCAGTGGGAGGAAACCAGCTGGAGAAAACCCTAGAGGCTGGACAGGCGACCCAACTCCTTGCCACGTACAACCGGGGATACGAAACCACGCTAGTTGACTCAATGGCAGGCCGTTTGATACAGCGTGCACGCTACACATCACAAGACAATTGAACTCTCTCACAATTGGCAGCAGTGCTCACAATCACAATTTTGACATAAAATTGCTAAGTTTGCCAGTATGGTATGATTAATTCAATATTAATTAAATTAAAACAGTTATAAGATGCAGTTACAATAAAATATATTATGGAGGCGTGCAATTTTATTGTCCAAATGAATATATTCTTGTGGTTTTGCATGTTAAATAAAATTAAATAAAGTTCCCCCTATTTCAGCATTATTCAAATAATAGTGTAATCTAATTCTAAACCAAATTCAGATACAAAAAAAGAAAACAGATTATATTAGAATTATACCAAACAATACAAAACTTTGAATATTTCCATTATTGAATTATTCCAAAAAATGGTTTCTTGTTCACTTGATGCAATTAAAAGTATTTTTTGTCGCCATTTATATTATTTTAAAAAGATTCAAAATAGAAAGAGAGAGTTTAACCCCCACATACTTCAATAAGAAATTTGAAACTTTTACATTAATATAATTACATAAATCACACAAAATCTATTTTGAGGGGGGAATACTATCAAGTTATTCGACTTCGGTGCCAGCATTATATATCTAAGCCTGCAGGCAGAGGTGGCAAGAATTCTATTCAAGACAATATCCAATTTGTCATGGCCAAAATGTACTCCAATCGATATTTAAAACATAAGAAAATCCAATTAAAATATGATCAGCGGTAGATAATCTCACAGCTTCAATTAAATCGGATTAAAAAGAGGTACATCAAAAGATTTTAGCCTTATTTATACATCAAGGTGAAGCTGGCTTCTTTATACAGAGAGAGAGAGAAAGAAACGAGTTTAAATTTATTTCAATAATTGCCTTGTGCATAGTAGTCTTTAGCAATGGGAGGAAACCAGAGTACCCGGAGAAAAGCATGAGGTTGGACATTCGACCCTAGTCCTTGCCACGTACAACCGGGGATTCGAAATCATACCAGTTGACCCAATGGCAGGCCTTATGATACAGCGCGCGCATGCTAACCATTCGGCCATCTAACACCCTGGCTTCTTTATAATATCTGTAGAGAATTAGGTGGACCAAAAATACGAGAAATGGGGTTTAAAGTCCGATCAACACAAACTAGGTTATTTTGGGACCAACATATGGTTTAATTTTATTTCAATAATTCACTTGTGCATAGTAGTCTTTAGCTGTGGGAGAAACCGGACGGCCCAGAGAAAATCCATGACCCTACTCCTTTGGACAAGTGACCCTTCTCCTTTGTCATATACAAGAAAGGAATCAAAACCATGACAGGCCTTATGACACGTTATCCATTAGGCCATCTGACCCCCCGGACTAGAAATACACTGTTCACATCACTGAGCAATGTTTCTATATTAAAGTTACACTGGGTGATATATTAGGACTAAAAACATAATCAAACTAATTCATTTTTCATAACTTTGCTTCAATTCCTTCTCAAAACATTGTAATTGCCAAGTATACCCTGCTATAAAAATCAAAATCGATCAAAGAACAAAAGAGGCCATGTTTGCGTCAGTGGATTACCCCTCTCCGTACCTATATCAACAGCGGATGAAGACAGGTGAGAATTCATTGCATATCACAAATATCGAATCCTTTCTGTGATTTTTATCTCAGAAAGTGTTGTACGTCTAACTCTTCATAAAGTTTATCAACATGTACACAAAGGGCTCAATGTACTCGTGCAGCCTTCGACGTCACGCATGCGGATAGTCCTAATCGTCGAGCTGTTGATTAGGGGAACCTTTCATTTTTGTCCTGTATACACTCTGTGCATGTTTTTCAGGGAATCCAGTATTTTTCTAGTAAGATTGGGTATCTCTACTTTCCATATATACCAAAATTGCCATACTTTAATTGGCAATAACCACCTAATAAATACTTTCCTGGGAACCCAACTTTAATTTAGGGGTCCTTCATATTAATTAGCAGAAGTCTTTAATTGGTTATTATTAAAGATGCATTATGTAAGATCTGTCTATTGAAGATCTTTCTTTTGTCTTCAATTCTTAATTAGACATTTATTCACATGACACGCCCATGATAAACTCTCTAAATCATCACATGGTTGAGATTTTGAACAGATTGAATCGCAATCACCATTTAATAATTTAGAAAAGACAAAGGGAACGGCAAAACTCTCTTGGTGGTAGATAAAAGCTGAACAGGCTTAGACATCTGTGTGGATACTGGATCAAAAAATGATGCCGGAGGGGCAGAGAGTAGAATAAAATGAAATTTAATTAAAGAATCTTCACTTCTTCCAAGTCTGTTTGTGATACTGTTTGACACTTATTTTTTAATTTCATTTAATAATTTAATTCAATATGGATAATCGAGACAAAAGTAATGTTTTAATGATCTCTAATGGTATTTAACGATTGAGAAACACATTAAGCAGAAGAGATCAAACACTGGTTTTATTCTAAAGGCACAACGTTTCAACACACATTCATCTCCCATAAAAACTGAGTCCTGTTTTGTCTTCTATTTCTATTTCTATCTTGAACATGTGCTTTTTATTGTCTTTTTATGTAAGAAGTTAGAATCTGTGCACTTGCGTTATTTTTTGTACTTTTATTTTAGACTTTTGTATATTGTACTTAAGCCGTTCTCTCAGTTTTGATGCTATAAAATTCTATTCTATTCTGGGATTTGCGATCTCAAGCTCATATATACATGACAGGGAGTAGGGTCGTCCCTCCAACCATGCAGGTTTTCTCTGAGTCATCCAGATCCCATCGCATCCCATCCCATCCAAACCCATCCAATCCAATCCCATCCCATCCCACCTGACCTTGCTCTATATCTTTACTGGTGCTTCTAATGTATAAAAAGAGATAAAAGATCTAATACTCAAATGAAGCACATGGAATAGACGATATTTATTGCTCTATCTTATATAGATTATTCTATCACTGGATAATCGGGAATATAAATACAGAGCACTGGATAATAGAACATCAATCATAAAAAAAAAGCATTTGATGTCATCTATTTATTCAAATTTGTTAAATTTATACTTATTTTTTATTTTTGTATTCTACTTTATTCACTTTTTATCTTCTCAGTCCCATTCATGAAAATTTTTATGACATTTTTAGGTTATGGAACGTCAATCAATTTCTGTTGGCTTCTCAAACCACTTAACTATGACCTTTTGACGACATCGAACCGAAAATAACTAGAAATCGTTTAGTATTATTACATTATTTATAGCGATTGTGTTCTTGGAGTCCAAGTAAACGCCGTTCAACACAAATGACGATGAGTCGCTTAACGAATGAGAAGACGTAATAATCTGATTTGTTCAGATTTCTCTATCGCTTGATTGGTCAAATGAAATAATGATAAAACGGTGAATTATTTCGGACAATGACAAAATAAACTTGTTTTCACACTCACGACTAAATCTTCTCAAATTTCTCTACTTGTGAAGATCCCAAATCAAGATAATTTTAAGTCGTAATTCTTTACGGTTTAATTTTCTTTCCTTGAATCCAAATCTCTCTCTCCATAATGAATTCTTTTCTACACAAAAACCAGAATTTAAGTTTCAGAGGGAAATTTTTATCATGGCACACTGAATCTATTAACCCAGTTGCGTTTCAAAAAGGTAGGACGTTAAAACCCCATTTTATTTCATATTATTTTATATATGAAAGACAAAGTTTATCCGTGTGATTGTATAATTTCAAAATAATCTGTCTATTTTTACAAGAAATTTAATGGTGCTTTTTCTTTGTATTTTGTGGCTTGGTGCAATTTTTAACGATGAAATTGACAATTAATGACTATTGCCTTATTACGGAAACTGGTCCATAACAGGTACCTTAAGGAAAACTCTTGATTATTATCAGTGAAATTCTTTGATCAAAGTCAAACCTACCATTAGACATTGAACTATCAACTTCAACTCAACTTCTCTATTCTTCAAAACTATATATCATACAAATTTATATACAAAGGTGCAAATTAACGGGCAAACGTTTGAAATTTAAATGTATTTGGATGATTTTGGCACCAGTTTGGAAATAATCTTTTTCTTTCAGAGAAAAATATTTACAATTTAACATATATTGAATTTGTCACCAATGTCGGCTGAGTCACAATTGAATAAGATAGCTGTGTTCTAAACGACCCTATCTTTTTCTACATCAGATCAATTAAATATTCTGATTTCTTTTCATGTTAAAAACCAACAAATTGTAGAGTGAAACATGATTCAAGGAATGAAAGCTATATAATTTCTACGTTCAAAAACCTCAATCCCAATTAAGAACATCAACAAAAATCGGTGGTTATCCACCCTTCGGCAACAAAATATTCTGTTCCTTCCATTGATTAACCAATTACTCCCTCGCATCATAAATCACCAAATATGGTAAAATTATACAGGTCAGGTGACAGATTATAGTTGTTGTAACGTTAATTATCCTGATTGACACGAACTATGTGTTTTTCTCGTGTCAGCTTCTTTTATTAAACGATGATCTATCACTTGTTAATGATTGGCTGATCGGTACAGCGACGAGCTTCGATCAAAATACCAAACATTCGCGTTACAACTTGACTAATCGCTCTTCAAGGAAAATTAATTAATCCGTAATTCACGCGATCGTCAAATTTGACAGTGACCATTGAAAGTCGTTGATTAACCAATAGATTGTCGTTACACAATTACCATCTGACAAAAGCTGATATTTTTCTACATGTTCGAGTGTCTGTATTATATATGTAGATCAATTTGATTAGTTACAGGAGTGGGTCAAAAAAATTTTTTCTAAGCGATTTTCCACGTGAAGACTGTCAAATATGGTCGCCATATTGAGGAACTGATAATGGAATTAATACTTTCATAAGATATTTTTTAAATCTTAATTTGAGTGATTGTCTGCAACTGGTTTCCAATAATGAGAAATTATAAAGTCTCTTTAAGTGTGACCTTTGAGTTGAATAATGGGGTAGCAATTCTTTTTTTTATGTATGGTCTTGAACAGACGATTTTGGGCTTTATGTAACTGATATTCTTTGCATACCATATTCCTTGACCTTAGAAACAAGTTTAAGATGCCCTGCATTACAAATAGGCAGTTTGTGTTATATCTCCCTCTTAGCACACAGCATGAACATAGAAGTCAGTTACTCCAGAAAAGTAGGATGTTAAACCCCATTTCATTTCATAAGAAACAAGGCCAGTTTGGATAAGAGATAGAAGGAGAGAGAAAGACAGTGAGAGAGTGGAAGATAGATTCACAAACTAGGTCATTTCGGGACTAACATATGGTTCAATTTTATTTCAACAATCCACTTGTGCGTAGGTGTCTTTAGCAATGGGAAGACCAGGATCAGAGAAAACCATGAGATTGGACAGATGATCTTACTCCATATGAAGTACAAGCAGAGAATAGAAACCATACCAGTTACGATGGGGGGTTGGGATGGCCTAGTGGTCTAGAGTGCCGCGCTTTGATCTCTAGCTGGCCGGTCACCTCTGGCTTGCGGCTGTGGTTTCGAGCCCTGGTGTGAGCGTATGTGGCATGGAGATAGGGGCGCCTTCTCAACCTCGTGGGTTTCCTCCGGGCACTCCGGTTTCCTCCCATTGCTAAAGACCCCTACGCGCAAGCGAATTATTGAAAATAAAATTAAACCAGATGTTAGTCCCGAAAAGACCTAGTTGTGTTAAGTGGACGTTAAGCCCCAATTCTCTCTCTCTCCACCAGTTACGATAACTTGATGACAGACCTTATGATCTAACTCGTCCTCCCAACACCCCCACATGGAAATAACAGAAAAACATGTGTAACGCTCATCTAAAGCAAGCATCCCGAGGGTATGACATTTATCATAAACCTTGAACCAGATCTGAATCTCATCAGTTAAATACATTTTGTCAGACATAAAAAAAAAATCAATTATTTTTAGAAATGATGAACGTAGACGACTAGAGGCCAAAAACATTTCTGGACTTGTTTTTAATATCAGGTCAGCCAATCAAATTACTACAGTCATTACCAAATTAATCACGGCAGGTTGACTCGTGGATACTTCAGGTGGTCCAGGTCATGATTTTGGAGTCTTATCCCAAGCTTTGGCCCACTCACTATGATTCTTGTCTGTCCAAGCCAAATGGAACATTAAATTGAACCCATTCTAATCGCATTCGGCGTGGCTTTTGTTTTTGTCTAGACTCCAGAGAGAAATTAAATTAACTTTTTGCTTTAGATAATTATGGCAGAGAGATAGAGGCACCATGCTAGTATTAATCTTATGGTTAACCTGCTAAAAATTCCTGTTTCAGACTATTAATGGAATTTATTTAATGTTAGACAAGATTATCACTAAGGACAAAAACCTATTAAGTGTTCAGTCCAGTTAACCCAGTGCGGGTCATTTTGACACAAGCAGTCAATACATTGAAAACGAATTTAAATCATGTTCATAGCAAAATGTCTTCCGGATACTTTATTTTCAAGTTTCAACTGTTGAAGATTATTTTGAATGCGCTACTAGTAATATACATTAAATAGAGACAGAGAAATGAGCAGTAATATAAACTTGGTCACTTTGGGACCAAGGTATGGTACAATTTTATTTCAATAAGTTGGTCGTGTTTTAGCAGGAGGAGGAAACCAGAGAACCCTAATAAAAGCCCATCATTTTTGTTCCAATCGAATGACTAGGCAACACTTTACTTGTCAGCCCAAGGGGCAGCACCACTGAGGCATGGAAACCAGACCAGACTCGAAAATCCTCAAGTTCTTCTCAGCTCGACTATGTGTGTGAGAGAGAGAGAGAGAGAGAGAAATGGGGTTTAACATCCATTTGACACAAACTAGGTCATTTTCGGAACTAACATGTTTTTTTTTAAAATTTTATTTCAATAATTCCCTTGTGCGTAGGGGTCTTTAGCAGGAGGAGGAAACAAGAATACCCAGAGAAAACCAACGAGGTTGAACGTGCGACTCTACTCCTTGCCACGTACAACCGGGGATTTGAAACCACGGCAATTGATTCAATGGCACGCCCTATGAGCTCGACTGCATACCACAGTCTTAACAAACCTACTTGGATATAACCTTTTCAATCAACACACTCATGTCTCTTTCAATCAATCGAATCCAAGGTCTATGAAATTTAAAAATTAATAAAACGTTCAATAATTCCACTTGTGGAGAAATACTTATAATTGATAATTGGTCATCGGTTATTTTTAGTTCACAAGATGTTAAGGGATTTCAACTTTTCAAGTTCGGTTTGGTATCTATTATTAAATTTAACGGCCATTGACATCTCTCACGGCACAAAAATTCCACGTCAATTAAACATCTAATTGAATGTTCGTAAATTTTTTGGGGAGGGTGAAACTTTCATATTGATTGAAAATTTTGCAGATCATTAAAACACGATAAAATACGAAAGATGTTTCCAGAACATTACCATCACTATATAAAAGTTCTCATATTGTAATAGACACTCAAGTTAAACTGGTTTAAATAACCTGGTAAATAATTTAAAAAACCCTGAGTTATCGCCCTTGATCAATTTTTAAAATCTTGTGAACATTCCAGAAGATGAAGATGTCATCTAATTGAATTGAAATTCATACACATTGTTTATGTTCGTGGATGAAGAAGTGTATTGATTTTCAATGATTTCCGATAACTTGAACAGATAATTACTGATACGTGTTTTGTATAAATGTTTTCTCAAGGAAAAACACAATACCTGTAAATTAACATGTCAATTGTGAATTTGTGAGGGTAACAATCATATACTGTAAAAATAGGCTTCTCCATCTCACTAATGTGAACCACATATAATAATTCTAAAACAATCAAAAACATTGAACATTTTTAAGTTACAGTTAACATATAAGACTAAGTCTACTGAGGAGTTTACAGGAAAGAACGCACTCTAAAATTCACAATTCAATATTATCTTAGATTGTATCTCTCCGTAACAACATTCACCATCCAAATGGTAAACAAGAACGAACCTATTTGCTCCTTCCATCAAATATTGCATGACACCAGCAGGAAACAATAATAAAGAAGACAAATTTATTTCATTTTATTGGTTTAAAAAAAATTGCTACGTTAATTACGATCATGTGTGTTTTTCTTTTACCTTATTTGATTGCCATGGGGTGAATAATCCATTAGTATAGTCATGGATATTGAGTCTCAAGAACCCTATGACGATGTGAGTCATCACTGACTGGGTAATTGAGGCAAATGACATTAAATTAAATACAACCAGGGGGAGTAACTGTAAAAAATCTTTGATAATAGTTTCCAAATTACGTCCAATAAAACGCAATTTACATTCGTTCGATAAATAACTTACTCCTGTCTCCTGTTTTTCTAATTGCGATTTCTTTAAGAGAATATTTCCTGTTTTTTTAATCGGTTGCAATAAATTATTAAATATTCGATCAGTAATATATGAATGAGCATAATTCACAGTATCATAAATTGTCTGCGTTTTCCTGATCAGAAACATAAATCACATAAAAGTACAACTACTATTAAAGTCCAAGCATATCATATTATAGGAGGTTAATTTGTTTTAAAATGAGAGAGAGAAAGAGACAGAGAGAAAGAGAGAGAGGGGGAGGCAATAGCAATCCTACCATAGTTATATAAGGTTGCCAGGGAATGAAACATACAGCCACTAAAACACGAACTATGCACTTTTGAGACTAAAATGTCGTAAATTAATGTTTCAATAATTTGTACGAGTCATTAGTTCAATAATTCACACAGGTCTTAATACTAGCAGTAGAAGAAAACCCCAAACCCCTGGGAAAACCCACGAGGTTCAGAAACAGTTGACAACAGTCCTTGTCTCTCGCATAAGGAGAGTTGGATGCAGGATGGCCAATGTTTAGCACTTGCGTGTTGCATCAGTCATTGAGTCAACTGGCGTGGTTTCGATTTATTGGTTGTAGTGACAAGGAGTAGGGTCGTTTGTTCAACCTTGTAGGTTTTCTCCAGTTTATGTCAAAAGGACTTTAAATCCCATCGCTCTCTCTGTCTCTGTCTCTCTCTCTTAGAAGCCTGGGATTAAAGCAAATGCTGCTATGACAGACTTTGTGATTTAAAACCTGTTTTTAAATGAAATAAAACCAGGGACAACTGAAATTCAATATTGTCACTTAACAAAATAAATTTTCAAAAAAACTGACACTTAAGACCATAAGCAGATTTATTTCTTTACGAAATGAAACAAAATTCAGCATTGGGGAAAACAATGCCCCATTAATAATTGAGAGCTATTTATAAACTCGCTCATTTTTCATCTAGAAATGAGAATTGTTTCCCAGCATGCGTGTCCATGGACAATAACGTTTCCCTTTTGATATGGTCTGCCACAAAAACATGTGAAAATTGCAAATAAAACTGTCATTGAGCTAGAAAAACATTTTGTTACCAGGAGATTTAAACTGATCAGAAAATTTATTTTCCATTTCGAATGACAAAGGTGCGAAACAAGAAGTATGTCAACCATTAATGAAAGGAAAGCTTGTTCGTTATTTATTTTACCCCTGGGTGCAATCGTATTACAATAAAGCGTAATATCCACGTTGTTAGAAAACAGAATGTTATATGGTGTTCTGTCGTAAAATATTATCTAACAAGCTATAAACAACAGAAATGAAACAGGGATTAGTGTCCTACAGGTGCGGATCCAGGATTTTTTGCAGGGGGGGGGTCTAGGTTTGATAATTGCTTAACTAATTGCGTTCAACCGATTAAGGGGGGGTTTGGGGGCCCTCCCCCAGAAAAATTTGGTAAATTAGATTCAATAGGACCAGGCGCGGATCCAGAGGGGGGATCCGGACCCCCTAGACCCCCCCTCTGGATCCGCGCCTGGTCCTATCATATTTTTCTGCACCAACTGGGCTATTGAAGAAAAACGGCGTGCACAATGGTATGAGGGAAATTTTGCCTGGATGCTTCATTCAGATTTTCGATTTTTCAAATGTCTAGAGTTATTTTATGTGCATGTTTTAACTAATGTATAGCCCTTTATAAAACTTTTGTTGCTTTAATGTATTAAGAAACTATGTTCAAAGTTTTTATTTCTGGATCAAAGTTATTTTTCATACACAATGATTGAAAGTTGAGTAAATTCTTAATTCAAGTGTGAATGTCTGAGAATGCATTGTGAATTTGGGGCTAGAGTGACATTTGGATCGAACCTCAGATCTCCTGCATGACGTATGCCTGTCTTTCATAGACTCGGAAAGTTTTTGTTACAAATTTTTTTTTAAGTGAAAAAAAAAAAGACATTTGTTCACAAGAAATAAGAAGCAAAATTTTTTAAAGGTGTGGCCTTTATTAGAGATGATAGGAAATGATTCTAGTCTTTTCATAACACAATATGAATATCAATAATAAATAACACTAAACAGACTAAACATCACATGACGCTGATAATGATCATATCAATATACGTCTAATTTATTGGAGTTAGGGATAGATTTCTAACATGATTTCATATACCTAATATGTATAAAACAATACTATGCAGACAACCATTCCATACCAAAGGCCACCTAAAATTAAAATTTGCCTATTACTGAATCCCACCTTAAAACTGACAGCCACTAAAGATAGCCATTTTCCTTATACTAAAACCAAATTTACAAAAAGACACAGTATACTCTAGTTTAGTTCTGAACGTATGTCTCATTACACTCGCCAGTACTCACAGAGAAACTCACTATAACAGTACTCAAACCCACCTATACTGACAAAGAAACATATAACTCAAACCAGCCTTAAAGAGAAACATACTATACTCATTACAGACACCCACAGAGGAACACACCATTCTGACACCCACCCTACCGAGAAACACACTATATATACTGACACTCACCTTACAGAGAAACACACTATAACAGTACTCAAACCCACCCTACAGAGAAACACATAACTCAAAAAAACCTAAAGAGAAACACTATACTCATTAGTGACACCCAAAGAGGAACGCACTATATATACTCAAAGCCACCTTATGCTGACACTAGCCTTACAGAGAAAGACACATTACTCAAACAGGTCTGACAGAGAAACACACATTACTCAAACCAGCCTTAAAGAGAAACACACTATACGGAGACACAAATTAAGAAGATGGTGGCATATTTGTTTTACATTTGGATATAACCGTGTGAATAATTATGTGAAAAAAATAAGTGAACTGAGGTACTTCCAGCCTTATACCCAGAATAACAAGATTATGGATGATACATGATCCAGACTATGAACACACCTATGACACCATTCAGGCAGTACAAATTATAAAACAATTGAAACTCCAGGGAAATTCTTTTGTTATACTAGACAAACATTTGATTAGTCAAATAAAAAGCCTAGCGTGCTACAACAGTTCTATATTTTATTGATAACACTGTGGGCTGAAAGGAATGGCTGAAACAAAACAGAAATTTTAAAGATATTATATTCCACTGAAAACATGGAATCTAATTAAGGTGATGTCTAGAATAATTTTGGTTATCATTTTAAAAAGCTGATTTGAATTTCCAGTAAAAAGATTTTCAACATCTGCCATTTTAGTTTTAAAGGATATTTATTTTTGAAACATGTCGCAAATCAGCAGATGTTATATTTTGTCCTACGTCATGGACATGTGTCTCATCTTCCCAGGAAACAAAACAAACACCCACAGTCTTCATATGTGAAGAAATGTAGAAAGGTATGATCACAAGATTTTGTAATAA
This sequence comes from Patella caerulea, assembly GCA_036850965.1. Lineage (NCBI taxonomy): Eukaryota > Metazoa > Mollusca > Gastropoda > Patellidae > Patella > Patella caerulea. Next base: position 61,508,927 of record JAZGQO010000011.1, on the reverse strand, counting down.
AGGGGGATAACTCTGTGAGTTATTGAAATTGTTTTCAAAAATCTTTTTCATTTCAATGGGAAATTAAATTAAATGGGAATTTAACGTACTACTGTTTTGCTTTGAACTGGGCTAATGATGGCGGATATGAGCCTTATAGTGTGCAATGAAGGAAATTTTGCCCAGACAGCAGCACTACTGCCTACTCTTATATCAAATTGCAACAGTCAAGGGACCTTTTATGTACACACCAGTGCGGGGATCAAACACCTGACCTCCGGCCGCTAGCAAGCCGGCTTCTTACCCAATTAGCCACTGTGACCCCATTTCAATGGGACAGACAACCTGTATCAATTCAAAAGAAATGTTTGAATTATTGTTGCCCAACAAGAAATTTGAACGTCAATCTAATTAAAATATAGATCTATATTTCGTTTCGTTTTTTATACTTTCGATGGCCTACACTCATGTAGATCTAACTAGTTATAGTGGGAGCTCACGTTCTATGACGTCAGGTATCAAGCACGGGACGTTTGACCCGATAACGTCAGTCATTCGATTAACCAATTAGCGACCGCCATGCTTTTTAAAATCTACGTTTGTTTTGATTTCTATCCGCTGGTGTTAGTATAGACGTATCTACCCACAGTTCCAAGCATGAAAAGGTCAAACGGTCGATTCGACAGACCATTTGATTGGCTGACCCCTCATTTCAGGCAAAACACAAGTTTAATAACAAGTCTTCCAGATCCAAGAGTAGTAAAGACAAGTAAAAACGAAATTTTGAACTATAAAAAAACAATAACGAAATTGGATCTGTGTTTTAATCAGATTGTTTGAACGTCCAAATGAAAATGCATAAAAACTAAAAGGCAATATAAAAATCCAGGGGGCGGATCCAGGATAGGGAGTGCAAAGCCTGGAACCCTGATTTTTGAGTGGAAAAAATGTCCACAATGACTAATTTCACACCAGTATTGTAAATTACTATTTCCAACCTAAACTATTATTGTTCTACTTTCTCGTGAGAATATATCGAGCTAAAAATTATTCGCCACCTCAAAAAAAATAGAGGGGTGGGCGCCGGGTGCGCTCCCCTCTGGATCCGCGCCTGAAATCAGTGTTTCAATAAGAAATTTGTTTGCTTTGTATCTAGATTCCTATAAGATAGGTTGTCAGGTAATGAAACAAACACAGCTAAATCATTCGGGCAGTCAACAAAAGGTTGTCGCATATTTAATGTTTTATAGGTTGGGGGCTTTTACAATTTCATACAGATCCAATTACGATTGTCGTCCTTCGAGGATTCACACAGTGCTACAAACTGACACAAAGGCCTTTACTCCAGAAGTAATATAAAATACTGTTGAAATTCGAAAACCTTTTTCGTTTTACTAATTTAAATAATGCATATAAATTTCATATAGATTGATGATGACTTGTCATACGAGCAAGTAAAACAAGTTGCATAGCCTGAAAAATAATAAATGGAAATTTCTAATTCAATAGGCTTCTTTGTTTTATTTATTCAAATTATGCATATGAATTTTAGGTAGATCAGATGATTACTTTTGTCAAGGGACATATCTCTAGATGTAATTAATGTAAATTGCTGAAATTTAATAGGCTTCTTAGTTTCACTAATTTGAAAAATTCATATAAATTTCATACAGATCGGATGATAATTTTTACAGTTACAGTTATTATAGGACCACATTTCCATGTAGGCGTATATAAAAGAAGGAATATCATATGTAACAGGAAGTAATTAATTATTGTGTCAATAAGTTGTGTTAATTAATAACTTGCACCATAATAAATGAATTCAACATCAACTATGCAATTAGTCAATGTTTGACGATATGACGTTAATTACAATTCTTTATTCATAGATCTCGTAGCAACATGAAAATCTAATTTACCATCTTTTAGTGTAAACAAGAGTTATTCTAAAGGTTTTAAGGTGTCAAACGTGGAATTATTATTCATTTTGCATCAATTATTCTATATTCAATAAACTCTTCGACAAACCCCGCGATTCAATATAATATATTTTGAACACGTCCACCCCTCATGCCATCCTTTTTATTTCGCGAATCATTAATGATGTCTATTACTGTGGATTCTCATTACAATAAAATCTAAAGTAAACATTTCATATTTTCAACCATCGAATATTAATTGAACACATGCTATGAAATCATTACGATAATGTTATTTAGTTTCCAGTAATGTTCAAGATACCATTGTCTGTTTGTTTTTGCTGGTTAAAATAATAAAGGCGTATTTTTGTTTGTCACGAAAAGTCAGTTAAAATGCAATATTCTGTGTCCATTTAGAGACCTATTTAATACAAAGCACTCCCACGCTTTATAACCATATTTGGACATCTTATTCGCCATTTACAGATGTGACAACCTTTGATCATATTATTTGAAAAACAATATTGTGGTAACACAAGAAAATTTATGGTTTAAAGCTGTTGACATGTTTTTAAAAAAATGATCTGTTATTCAGGTGCGGATCCAGAGGGGGGGTTTGGGGAGTCCACCCCCCCCCCCCCTGCTCAGCTACATAAAAAAAAAATAATGCCTTGCATCAATGAAATTACACCACAATTTAAAGTGATCCTACATCAGTATAAAAATGATTTCTCTGTTTATAAAGCTCAATTTGTATGTATGCCTATGTAATTTAGAGACGATGATGGCAGATTTCCGTAACAGAAACCTGGCAAACCCCCTCCTGCAAAAATTCCTGTCATTGAATGTAAATGAATCTGAGATCGGGTAACAGGCAAAACACCAACATCAAACCGACATCCTTATTACAACACCTATGATGGATAATGAGAAATAGCATGCTACTGAGAATCCCTTGTAAGCAGGAATGTTATATGAAACGTCAGTCTAAAATAATTTAATTTTATTCTGTATTTATAAAGATATGCATCCAGATTTTCCTGCGTGGTTCCCGCTTAATGTCAGTGAAAGAGGACAAAGACAGCTGATTAGTTGTGCAGATTGGGCGAAAAACCAAGGTACCTTTGTACACATTGGCGTGCACATTAAAGATCCCTTGGCAGTTGGAATTCGATATAAGAGTAGGCCCGGGCAAAATTTCCCTCATAGCACACTGTATGGCGTATGTCCATCTACATTAGCCCAGTTCAGAGCAGACAAGTAGGAAGTTAAACCCCATTGCATTTCATTTCATTCATAAAGATATGATGAATGGACAATCTCACAACTATCAACACCCACTATACAGACAATATTAACAAGCCAGTGCCACCTATAAGTTTTGGATAAAATCTGCTGATGGGCTTTTTGGGACCAAAACTGGTCGCTTACCACTAATCAATTGGCATGCTTGTTCTTTGAACAATTCTGCTTCGATTTGGTCAATTAGATTTCTAAATTTCATCCTAAAACATGGTCAGTGTTTGGTCCATAGTATGGTTGTAATTGTTTTAAATGGATTTACTACTGCTGTTGTTTTGGTATTGCTTTCTTAATTAATCTTAAAGGGACAATAACATTCTTGCTGGCTTGGTAGCTCCAGAAAAATAAATAAGACCCTTATGCTAAGTACTAGATGTTTAAGTGTCCTACCTGTTGTGTAAATTATCCATTACAGCCTATTTTACTTGTTCAGAGGGTTCGAAAATATTTTAAAATCCAAGTCACATTTGAAAAGGCTTACGTTAGACTTTTCAAATCAATTGGTTGAATTTTTCCAATTTTTTAAAATAGGTGTGTTAAGATGAAATTTATATCATCATTTAATTGGAATAGTCTAAAATAATACGATTTGTTGACCAGAATGAAGATTGGGGCATATCATTCAGTTACAACAAGAGTGTTATTGGGGCTTTACAGTGGACTGGAAAACTATATTTTACATTATGAGTACATTGGTGCATTTAAGTCAAAGCTGGGAGTGCATCAAAATTGTTGAGGTGTTTCATGACCAAAACGTCAAAGCTGAGAGGGCATCAAAATTGCTGAGGTGTTTCATATGCAAATAAAGGTTCCACTGGTGTACACACAGACAATTTTTGATCAAAAAAAAAAATAAATTGTCGGCATTTGTGATTTTGAAGTTCAAGTGTACTTGCTATTTGTAGTCAATATGGCAGTGAGGCATGAGACAGCGGTGTATTAGAGATTTATATATAAAGTACAACATTATTAACGGTTAATACACTTTGTCAATATTTTTATGATTTTCTCTATGAAGAAGTTCAAGAATATTAACAGACAGTTAGTTTATGGCGCTGAAGTCAGTCAAGTGGAACAAAAGAGGATGCTGATGGCTTGATACAAGGTAACTGAGGTGTGAAAGTACTCCGCTACGAGATTCCTGGTTGTATATTGTGAACGAAAAACTTGCCAATATTCACATTATCTTTATTATAGAGTAGCTCATTCTGTAGTTTGGGATGAACCGTTTGATCAAAATATTGTTATTATGATGTTATATTATATAGAATCGTGTTATTCCTAAAAATGTACAGCAAGGTGCCCATTCCCCACCCCACCCCACCCCACCAACACTGAGTCACCTTAATAGAATTGGTGACCATGTTGTTTTTGATCGGAATAATTATTTAGATGACTAATATTGAGATTTTGATCTAGGATTTATGTGAAAAGTCTTAATGTCCCAAATTTTTCGAAATACGATCTCATGCAGATTTAGGGCAAGGGGGTCTTCAGAGATTTGTAAAATATCTAAAACAGTCTGCGAGTGGAAAAAGGTTGAATACTACTGGTATATTAAACAACAATTTTGGTTAACGTTCGAAAGTGAGAAGCCAAGTAATTATATATTGATACTGTGCTAGTGTTATACAATGTCTTGCTGGAGGCCTTAAATAACTTAAAACACAGATTAAACTAACACACGCATGCATTTCTAAGAAATCATCATCACCTGACCACCATCTTGTATAAATAATGAACGATTTGCAAAGTGCCCGTTAACGTTATTTAAAATAATGGTATGCCGACATCAAAGGATGACGTCACATCTGTATTTTAAGTACGATTAAAGGCTCATTAATGACAACAATTTATTCCGATTTGCATGGACTGGTTGCTGAGAAGACGAAACCAAGCAAATCTACCACAGTTGTTTAATGTGACCTATGTTTATGTCAGAACTAGACGTTAAGATTTAGTGAATGTTTTGACACAATCATCGTAACCTAATTACTCGTTGTTTACCCATAAACCCCTGGTGAACGGTTGATTTGACGAATCTCTTAAACAGTGTTAACATGTTGACAGAGATCACGACAGAACTCTTCTCTAAATAAAATCAGAAATAGACTGTCGGGAAAAATGTCCTACAGAAACTGAAGTTCATCTGTCAGGGTTTCGACTTTAAATAAAATAGGCGAGCCGAAACAACATGGTGCGGACATTTTTATTTACTTAACTTCATTGAAAAAAAATTCTTAAAAACATGGGACAGAAATAATCATTAAGGAATTTAGACTGATTTAGAAATTTATTTCTTTTCTTGCGTTGCTTCCTGAATCAGGTGAAGTTAACGCTTGATGTTTTGATAGAATTTTAAATCTTTGAGTTGCCGTCTGTCTCTTAACGGCCAAACTCAGATTTCATTTAAACCATTTTTTAAAGACTGGGTTAGTGTGACTAATGACTGATTGACTTAGATACAACGTTTCCGAATGACGACCGATCTTATTTTAAATCGATTTTGAAAGAAACTGTAACTGGAAGCAATGGTGGTTTAGTGGGTAAGGTACTGGCTCATTAACCAGAATCTCCTGTGTTCTATAGTGATGTTGGTCAAAGAAAGTTAATCAGAAATTTTAAGCTGGTGTCTAGTCATTTGGATGGTCCCATCAAAAAACAAGTTCCTGTGTACACTTTTACAAGCACAGAAGTTTTAATCTATGAAGTGTAGGTAGTTGATGCAGAATAGTAGGCGAAATGAAATGAAATGGGGTTTAACGTCCTAGAATTCTGCTCCTAAAGGGATAATGAAAGCAGGCTTACACCATGCAGTGTGCTATGAGGGAAATTTTTTCCTCTGACAGTGATGCTATTGCCTACTTTTATATCGAATTCCAACTGCCAAGGGATCTTTAACATTCATGCTGTTTGAATTCCTTACCATTCAAATGACTAGACAGCTTTCCTTGTCAGGCACAACGTCCTGCACAAAAAAGTAGGACATCGAACCCCATTTCCTTTTATTTTAAGACTAACTCGTGGTGATTTTATAAACGCTTTACTGACATAACTGAATGAACAAATAGCATCATAGCAAATCAATATTTCCTTAATAATCCATCTTGAGTATGAAAGTTATACAACATGTTTAGAATCTTCGAGAAAGAAGATGTGGTCTTGAAATGATTTAGCCAAAATAAATGTTTTGTCTCAAGGAAGAAAACAACAATTTCATCAAATCATTACATATGTGGCAATACGATACTTGAAAACAAATGATGAATCATCAAAAAAACCTACTTTTGAATAAATACAGTAATAGTTTTTGCTAGAATTATGGTGTTGATTTTAACTTACTAAAGCAACACAAATAATATTGTCTGAAAATTTGCGAGATTTAGTAGACATGTTGAGTGTTTATTGGTGTGACAAGTATCAATAGAATTATTGTATTTAAAAATAATATAAGAGATAATCTGATCATAAAGTTCACATGATATTATCAAGTTTGATAAACAGCTTAAAGATGGTTGACTTTACTTCAGTTAAGTCCAGGGACGGGATTTCGCCTGTCCGACGCTATTTTCCAAACACCCAAAATTGACCGACCGTTCGGCTGCCTCTATTGCAAGGAACAGCGTCTAGTCATTTGGATGGTACCAAAAACCCATGTCCCGTGAACACATTATCGTGCACGTTAAAGGACTCCTTGAGAGTTGGCATTCAAAATAAGACAACATGAAGTAGAAAAGTATTAAGTTTAATTAATCCCCAACTCACTTATCTCCAAGATTTTAACAATTAGGGCTTCCACTTATAAAGGGATCAGAATGGCTCAGTAAGGTTTTGGCTATAGCCAGCACATCTCAGGTACAGTGTTGGTAGAGAAAGTTCAACTGTTTGATGAGTATTGTGCATGTGGCAGAATATGCTTAGAACTATACTATTTCACTATTGTGGTATTGATAGTGACAAGGTATGGATTATTTTGATAATTCCCTTTTCAGGAAGCCCACTTAATGTCATCTTTGATTTTTTTGGGAATTGTTCTTTTCCATCATCATCTTTATTGCTCCCAAATATATGTTGTTAGTATTGACAATAGGGAGCCACAAATTCACTGACTGACAAAACATTTATCAACAGCCCAATGAACATAATTATGGGGTGAGCTTAAATGACTCGATGGGCCATTATAACTGGAGCCCCAAATGTACCCCTGTATTTGAATCCACAATAAAAATAATTAAACTCTGCATTTTATGGATGTCTCGTTTTTGATTACACCTTTAGGATTTATTGTGTTTGAGGCAGCACACAACTGACTCTGTGAATTCTTCTGTCTTTTTGCTATTAGACTAATGCACTAGTTGTAACTGCCAACGAATCACTTACAAGCATGAAAATTTGCTATTCAAGCCAAGAACCTACCCCCCCCCCCCAACACACACCCTGTCCTGCACCACTGACAAGAGGAAATCATCCAAGCCAACACAGGAAGCAAACACCATACCTATATTAAAACTACTTTTAGTTGGATCTTACATGTTAAAATGTTTGAAGTGTTGAATAAAAAAAAGAAATGTTAAAATGTATCAAGCAAATGTATCAAGAATGAAACAGATAATGGATAGTCTTAACAAAGAATAAATGGGCTGAATATTTTAAATTTGGTTGCACAGAAATTATGAAAATTAACATGGAAATCTAAAAGTCAAATCATAAGGTAACAATTATACATGTATGAAAAAAATAAAAGTCTGTTTGTAGATTTGTGAATTCACTATAAGAAACCAAATGCTTGATCTCATATATTTTAAAACAACTTCTTACAAACATGTTTATATACAAGGAATTAAACAGTGCTCTTTTTACTTTATGGCATATTCTTAACACAAAAACAAAGCTATAAAGACACTCACATCAGTAAATACACTAGTTTCTTACTAATGCTGGGCTATGTTTAAGTTAACTTATTTATTTCCAAGTATCTATAAATCAAAATTCATTACCCGACATAGCTTAAATTCCCTTGACACTGGCAGACATTGTCATATTGAAAATAAATCTCCATATTGATCAAATTTCAAAAGATGTTTTCTCCAATTGGTCATCAAATTATATAAGAAAACATTTCATTTTTCAAAACGCAATAATTCAATCCACCACAAGGTGATAAACTATTTATTAGTTCAGATTTTATACGTCTTGATAAAAAGTTCCAAATAATGAAACAAAGTCTGATATTTAGCAGACATGTCAAGTTTTTATTGGTGTGACAAAAACTATTGTTAAAATGATGTAGTCTTTTAAAGTCGATAAATCAACATGTTGTTTTCTTTCTCATTCATTTATGGTTATTAAATATTGAAGTTGAAACTGAATTCTTATAAGCTTGAATAAATGCTGAAATTCTTAACAGGTTTTAATAAAAAAAAATACAGATTGTACCAAGCAACTATCATGTTTTTGATCTCCATTTCCCCCAATTGCAATAAAATCTGGTGACAAAGTTATAAATATGGTAGTTTTTGTCGTTGATAGATGGTACTGATACCTGGTTGATAGAGGGTAATAATACATGTTTGACAGATGGTAATGATACATGTTTGATAGATGGTAATGATACATGTTTGATAGATGGTAATGATACATGTTTGATAGAGGGTGCTACCTGTTGATATGTGGTAATTTATAATGATACCTGTTGATAGGTGGTAAGGAGACCTGTTCTACAGATGATAATATTTACTGATAGATGATTAGGGTACCTATTGATTTATGATAATGATACCTATTGATACATGGTAATTAAAGGTACCTATTGATACATGGTAATTAAAGGTACCTATTGATACATGATTATGGTACCTATTGATTGATACATGGTAATGATACCTATTGATTGATACGATGGTATTGGTACCTATTGATAATGGTAATGGTACCTATTGATAGATGGTACTAATACCTGGTTGATAGATGGTACTGATACCTGATAAAATGGAGGCCCATCAAAAGAGTTAAGCTAAATCATGGGTGGATCTGATTTATGTGAACTATTTTTTACATATTGCCTGATGTGAATGTAGAATGATGACAAATTTTTAATTCATCATATTGTTGTAAATACTGAATGGAGAGAGGAAGAGAAATGGGGTTTAACGTCCACTCGACACAAACTAGGTCTTTTTGGGACTAACACTTGGTTTCAATTTTATTTCAATAATTCGCTTGCGCGTAGGGGTCTTTGGCAGTAGGAGGAAACCGGAGTGCCCGGAGGAAACCCACGAGGTTGAGAAGGCGCCCCTATCTCCATGCCACATATGCGCACACCAGGGATCGAAACCACAGCCACAAGCCAGAGGTGACCGTCCAGCTAAGGGTCGAAGCATGGCACTCTAGACCACTAGGCCATCCCAACCCCCAAATTCTGAATGGAATTGAATCATTTTGGATTTATAATAATAATGTAGTTTGCAGTCCGTCAAATGATGATCTGATAGAAACCGGGATAGTCATTGTATCATGCTTGGAGGAAAACCCTAGCACATTATGTACACAATATTAACAAATGTGAATGAACTGCAAAAATGAAATGGGGTTTCACGTCCAACTATTCTGCATTAACTGGTTTAATGAAGACGGAAATTACTACAAAGCTATACAACACAACATAACCAGAGGGATATCCTATACAACATCATAATCGTCAATAGATCTAATTGATAAAACACAGGCCACAGAATGACTTACTGAACCAGACTACTATACCCCGTTAACGAACAACCCCAGGTCATCCAGCCTCTCAATACAAAATGATAAATTAACGATGTATTACTCGTTAGCGAAGTCGTTAACGGAGAGGATTAATTACGGCCTGCGATTGATTCTTGATCCTCAATATCAAACCTTCATTTCCTGGTTCTCATACTGGACGATGGTCACTTGAGAACATGTAGCCTAGAGCTATCAGGTCTTTCATCTGATTGTAACAAGAGATGCATTCAAAGAGCGGAAATTTAGCAAGTATTAGCTAAATAAATCTTAAGGCATATCTGACAATAAATTTATGTATTCTCAAGTCTCTAGCCTTTGGGGAGGATCAACTTTATTTCATCAACTTGTAAACAAACTCAAGACATCAGCAGCCTATTAAGGCAGAAGGTTATTGGACAATGTCCTAAAACCTTTGAGTCACCAAAAAACATTTTTACTGGACGTGCCCCAAAATGACAAATAAATTAAATTTAAATTTCATTACTGTTTTTTTTACCTTTATATATTTAACACCCAAAACCAAGAACAGAGCAACCTTCAAATTTTTACTCTAGAAAATCATGCATACACTGACAAACCATGTATTCTAAGCACATTATGGAGAAAAAAATTGAACAGTGTGTTAGACACGGAATGACCTGGTTTGTGACCAGTGGATGTTAAACCCAATTTCTCTCACTCTCTCTCTAATTTAATTTCATTGAGCCATAGTCCAAATTTCTGAGTCATCCAAAATCATTTTTCATTAGACATACACAAAAATGACTACTTAATTATCATGTTTAGCTTTGTTTTTTTGCTATAATGACCTTACCAAAAAACTTTTGAATGACAGGAAATCTGAGTGTCACTCAAAAACAATCAAGTTAGGCCTCCCACCCTCACCCTTTAATCTGTTCCTGCCTACGATGCTACGTCACAGACTTTAATATATCCACCTACATTTTCTTCCCACATACAAATATTCTAAATGTTTACACATCTGCAAGCATCTACTTGTTTATTTCTAGTGTTCACGCTCAATTTATTACCGTAAATAATTTCTTGTCAAATAATTACGGGGAGTAGTGATGTAAACGAGATATAAATAGCAAAAATAATCAAGAAAACTAAAACAAAAACTAGAGCAATAATAAATATTCTCACAAAAACATATCAAACAAGTCACTGGAAAAAATCGACAGGAATTGTATTTAACCCGGAGGAAACCCACGAGGTTGAGAAGGCGCCCCTATCTCCATGCCACATATGCGCACACCAGGGATCGAAACCACAGCCACAAGCCAGAGGTGACCGTCCAGCTAAGGGTCGAAGCATGGCACTCTAGACCACTAGGCCATCCCAACCCCCAAATTCTGAATGGAATTGAATCATTTTGGATTTATAATAATAATGTAGTTTGCAGTCCGTCAAATGATGATCTGATAGAAACCGGGATAGTCATTGTATCATGCTTGGAGGAAAACCCTAGCACATTATGTACACAATATTAACAAATGTGAATGAACTGCAAAAATGAAATGGGGTTTCACGTCCAACTATTCTGCATTAACTGGTTTAATGAAGACGGAAATTACTACAAAGCTATACAACACAACATAACCAGAGGGATATCCTATACAACATCATAATCGTCAATAGATCTAATTGATAAAACACAGGCCACAGAATGACTTACTGAACCAGACTACTATACCCCGTTAACGAACAACCCCAGGTCATCCAGCCTCTCAATACAAAATGATAAATTAACGATGTATTACTCGTTAGCGAAGTCGTTAACGGAGAGGATTAATTACGGCCTGCGATTGATTCTTGATCCTCAATATCAAACCTTCATTTCCTGGTTCTCATACTGGACGATGGTCACTTGAGAACATGTAGCCTAGAGCTATCAGGTCTTTCATCTGATTGTAACAAGAGATGCATTCAAAGAGCGGAAATTTAGCAAGTATTAGCTAAATAAATCTTAAGGCATATCTGACAATAAATTTATGTATTCTCAAGTCTCTAGCCTTTGGGGAGGATCAACTTTATTTCATCAACTTGTAAACAAACTCAAGACATCAGCAGCCTATTAAGGCAGAAGGTTATTGGACAATGTCCTAAAACCTTTGAGTCACCAAAAAACATTTTTACTGGACGTGCCCCAAAATGACAAATAAATTAAATTTAAATTTCATTACTGTTTTTTTTACCTTTATATATTTAACACCCAAAACCAAGAACAGAGCAACCTTCAAATTTTTACTCTAGAAAATCATGCATACACTGACAAACCATGTATTCTAAGCACATTATGGAGAAAAAAATTGAACAGTGTGTTAGACACGGAATGACCTGGTTTGTGACCAGTGGATGTTAAACCCAATTTCTCTCACTCTCTCTCTAATTTAATTTCATTGAGCCATAGTCCAAATTTCTGAGTCATCCAAAATCATTTTTCATTAGACATACACAAAAATGACTACTTAATTATCATGTTTAGCTTTGTTTTTTTGCTATAATGACCTTACCAAAAAACTTTTGAATGACAGGAAATCTGAGTGTCACTCAAAAACAATCAAGTTAGGCCTCCCACCCTCACCCTTTAATCTGTTCCTGCCTACGATGCTACGTCACAGACTTTAATATATCCACCTACATTTTCTTCCCACATACAAATATTCTAAATGTTTACACATCTGCAAGCATCTACTTGTTTATTTCTAGTGTTCACGCTCAATTTATTACCGTAAATAATTTCTTGTCAAATAATTACGGGGAGTAGTGATGTAAACGAGATATAAATAGCAAAAATAATCAAGAAAACTAAAACAAAAACTAGAGCAATAATAAATATTCTCACAAAAACATATCAAACAAGTCACTGGAAAAAATCGACAGGAATTGTATTTAACCCCTGTGCCCATTTTATTATTGGCTATTCTAATAATAAAATAAAACTTAGTTACAGAAAGTTTAAAGGGGCATTATTAGGTAAGATTAGATACAGAGCTGGCAGTTGTCGCTATATTAGTTTAAAAATAGATAATGAAAACAAAATATGCTGAAAATTTCAATCACATTGCTTTATTCTGATTACCGATTCAATTTGAGGTTAGCCTCAATTGTCATTTCAAAAAATTGGTTTGATATTTAAGAAAGTCTCGGTTATCCATTTTTACATTAAATTAGCAATCACAAAATGTATTCATATCCAGTAAATATCTCAGGCTAGTGTTGGCATCAAGAGTTTTTTATGGTCTGGATAAGATATTAATGTCTAATTATTACTGTAGATAACATTTCAGGCCTAAAGAAAGAACTGCAATATTGTTTAAACTACGTTCAAAAGTGTGTGTTCAAGTAAAATTTGAACCAATTCATTGTATGATTACTCTAAGATTAGAACCCAAGTAATGGCCATCCACTATTAGTCAATATGGTCATCAACTTTGTGCTTACTTCTGTTACAGGCTACCTGATATTCTAATAATAGAATGGGGGGGTGGGATGACCTAGTGGTCTAGAGTGCTGCGCTTCAATCCTCTAGCTGGCCGGTCTCCTCTGGCTTGTGGCTGTTTTTTTGAGCACTGGTGTGAGCGTATGTGGCATGGAGATAGGGGCGCCTTCTCAACCTCACGGGTTTCCTCCGGGCACCCTGGTTTCCTCCCACTGCTAAAGATCCCTACACACAAGCAAATTATTGAAATAAAATTAAACCATTTGTTAGTCCAGAAATGACCTAGTTTGTGTTGAGTGGACGTTAAACCCCATTTCTCTCTCTCTCTCTAATAATAGAATGGGACCAGGGGCCTGGTTACCGGCTCAGCAGAAAGATGAAGTAGTGTTTGATGGCCTAGTAATTGGGCACCATTATAGGCTATTCGAAAAAAAATGGAATGGGATTCTTCCAGCAGGTCTCAAGGAAACTTTATTAAGTAGTGTGTGATATCCATCATCAGACTCCCTTTACACACAATTTGCTTTTGGTCGACATGGTCACCCGGTGGAAACATCTTTATCAAGGCAAAAATTTCCTAGATAGCACAATCCATGGCATGTATGTTTGATTCGTACAAAAAAACAGAACATTGAACCCCATTTCATTTCCCAAATTTGACACTGTCTCAGTCTGTGACCGAATGGATATGTTGATGCCAAACTGTTTTTCTCAATAAAATATATTGTTTATAATACAGGCGAATGATGTAATAACGGCGATGATTGATTGATGAAATCCATGATAACGAAATATGATCTATGATTGTACAAAGGTTTGATTAATATTTACATCAGTATGACAAAGTACCTATTATCCAAGTCTAGACGTTTAAAGATCAAGTTGGCTTACCTTATTGCTCTAGAAACAGGTGTTTATTACATGTCGGCTATGGAGCAAATGGCCATCTTATTGTCATAGAATACATGTCCATGGTACAACAGGTCATTGCCCAAGGAGGAACATCTTTTTGTTCCAGAATACACATTGAACAACTGGTCATTGCTCACAGAGGAACAACTTATTGTTCTAAAATCTTTATCATCCATGGAACAACTGGTCATTGCTCATAGAGGAAGAACTTATTGCCCAAGGAGGAACATCTTTTTGTTCCAGAATACCCATTGAACAACTGGTCATTGCTCACAGAGGAACAACTTATTGTTCTAAAATCTTTATCATCCATGGAACAACTGGTCATTGCTCATAGAGGAAGAACTTATTGTTCTAAAATATATGTCATCCATGAAACAACCAGAAGATATTATTGTTCTAAAATATATGATGTCCATGTAACACTGGTCATTGCCCACAGTAGATGATGTCCATGGAACAATTGGTCATTGCCCCCAGAGAAACATCTTATTGTTCTCTAGAATACATGTCATCTAGTGGTACAGTTCGAAAGGCCTGGTGAGGAAAAATAGCGAATACTCATTTGAATGTGACAGAAAACTCTGTGACAGTTTGATTTTAATGAAGACTAGTGGGAAAAGCCCACTGTCCTAGTAAACTTTCTCTTATAGCAGACGGCATTATCCTGGTGTTTGCAAATAAGTAGAACATTCAACCCTAGTTTATTTCATTTCACCCTGCTCCAAGCTTTCCAGTTCTGTAATCTTTGATAATCAGGCGAAACTAAGGGTGTTCTGAATATGGTATTGTATAAAATTAATTATATTTAGTTTCTTGCGGTAAGTGATGACGTCTCTTTAAAAGCTTAGGGAAATACACATATTGTTATTTTTAATTTGGTGACGTCTAAAATCTATAGTCTAACATTTCAAGATTATCTGATGTCACTATCCATTGTATAATAGCACACAATTCTGTAGGTGTGCCCACAGGTACGCCTACTGTAACCACTTTGGGGATTATGTGATCGCAGATTACATAAGTTGGGATTATGTCTTGTTCATTGAAGTTAATAATAGATGCATCTATTCGGAATCCAGTGTCTGGAGAGTGGTGGGAAGAAGAATGAAAAAAAATATCAAGTGTAAAATTGAGAGAGATTGAAAGGATAAGGAAAGGACAGATGGGGAAAAAAGTGCAGGAAGTATAGAAAAATGAGAGAGGTATAGAGGGAAAATGAGAGAGATGGAAAGGGAAAATGAAAGACAGAGGGAAATATATAGGAGAGACGAGAAAATAAGTGAAATAGAGTTGGAAAATGAGAGAGATAGAGGGAAACATATAGGAGAGAGAGATAGGGAAAATGAGTGAGACAGAAAGAGAAAATGAGAGAAATAGAAAAAGAAAATGAGAGAAATAGAAAAGCAATACTCAATGAGAGGAGAGACAGGTGGAAAAAGGGAAATACAGCACAATGAAATGAACGAGAAGTAAATTAGGTAAGAATAAGTTGCAAACAAAACCTAAACAGTGATGTCTACGATATGTCTGAATTTGACAGGATCCACAGTAATTAAGACAAGACAGAAACTGCATCCACAGGAATTAAATTACCAAAAATGTACTTGCTCTCTCTAATAACAGATACATAACTTATATTTATCACATCATGGTATTTCATCAGTCACGTTTTGGATTTGTCCAGATGTTTTGATCAGGTGGAACTGAGACATTCTTCATGGAGCGCAGAGGATCTGATGACATACTCGATGTTTTCTTTAACAATACATAGTCTATAATTATTCTCTTATAGCTTGGAACTTGTTGAACTATCGACCTCTATGGAATATTTCTTTCTTGTCAATAAAATCTGCTCTCCCCTCCAGTACAAAGAATGGATAAATATATCTCATCAACTGTTTTTTTGTTTTATCTCGGTTGGTTAATAGAAAAATGGGGTTACCAGATGTTAAAGGCAACCCTAGAAATACACCACCTGTTACACCAGTGGCACAAAGTTGAAAATTTCAGTAGTTCCTGAAATAGAGTCAGGAAGAAACTAAAATTATCATTTTCAGGCCTGGTTACATTTTAAATCCCATATAAATATATGGCCCATGACAGCTGGTACAAGTATGGTATATCATACACAGGTATGGTATATCCTGTACAGGTATGGTATATCAAGTATAAGTATGGTATATCCTGTACAGGTATGGTATATCATGTACAGGTATAGTATATCATACACAGGTATGGTATATAAAGTATGGTATATCCCGTACAGGTATGGTATATCAAGAACAAGTATGGTATATCCTGTACAGGTATTATATGGTATATCAAGTACAAGCATATGGTATATCAAAATAAGTATGGTATATCCTGTACAGGTATCGTATATCAAGTATAAGTATATGGTATATCAAAATAAGTACAGGTATGGTATATCAAGTACTTGTATTGTATATCAAGTACAGGTATTGTATATCAAGTACATGTGGTACATCAAATATGGAATATCAAATATGGTACATCAAGTACCATACATCAACTGCATCAAGTATGGTATATAAGTACAGGTATATGGTATTACAAGTACATGTACAGATATGTTATATAAAGTACAGGTATGGTATATCAGTATAAGTATATGGTATATGGCATGTCACAAACAGGTTATATCACGTTCATACATATAAATCAGGACAGGTATACCATATATGGTATTTGGTACATCAAGTACTGTATATCAATACAGGTATGGTATATCAAGTACAGGTAAATGATGTAATGTACATGATTATGAAGTACACTAGGTATGTAATATAGAGAGTAATTAAATACCCTTGAATTTAGACATTTGTTTATTTTCATGGTTTTAAATATTGTTTAATGCAATATATCAATTAGCAGGTAAAGTGTTTGTGCGTGGGTAGATGTAGTATGACATGTAAGTAAACATATAGAATTGTATCTGGTACTAAGGTAATGTGTAGAATTTTAACAGGTATATATATATCTATTGGTGTGTATATAAACAATGTATAGAATGTTTGTAACAATGTTGTTATTCTGTTGATTGTACAGAAATAATAAACATATCACACATACCAATAATAAGTACATACTGAAAATAACCAAATCATTTCGCTTCATTGAAGAAATCATGTTACATTGACCACATTAGCTGACTTTTCATGAATTGGGAAATATATACTAAATTATTTTTAAAATATTTGCTTTTAATTGTCTTAATGCTAAATTTATTTACAATGATCTTAATATATACTATGTAACAATGTAAATTTAAGTGAAAAACAAATATATGTAAAACCTGTTGTTTCAAACCAGGCGCGGATCCAGGATTTTTTGCAGGGGGGGGTCTAGGTTTGATAATTGCTTAACTAATTGCGCTCAACCTATAACTTGGTAAATTAGATTCAATTTGGTTCATTCTGACGTATTTCCGGAAGGTAAATTCCAAAATAACAGGTCGAAATTGCCAATAAAATCGCATAAAAAAATTTTCAAGGCTGAGCAGGGGGGGGTCCGGACCCCCTGGACCCCCCCTCTGGATCCGCGCCTGCAAACACTTGCTTGCTAAATGCTGTGCTTGTTTCAATTGAAGTGTGACATATATCTTTGTTTGTTTGTGTTTTAATTTGTAAAAACTATGATATGATTTACCTTGCTTGATGATTTATTCTGTAGAAACATTTAATAGTCCACTTACCTGAAAAAGTAAATAAAATAAAATTAATAACATACAAATTTATAAGGTGAACCCAGAACATTTGATTGAAAATAAGTTACCAGTTAAAGAAAAGCAGCTTTGTTGGCATGGTAATCGAGAAAAAATGCCCAATTATAGTATTCATATATATTAAATTTATATTTAATAATTGCATAAAATTTGTACTTTTGTTAAAGTATAATTCATTTGTGCTTGTAGAATTTGTATTGATAGTAATTGTGAAATTAAATGGGGTTTAACATCCTACTGTTCTGCTACGAACTGGGTTAAGGACGACAGGAAAGTAACTGTATACGGTAATTTGTATTGTTGGTAACTGTAGAAATTGTATCATTATTATCATATTCTTTGTATTTGTATAGTTTGTAATTGGGTTAAGGAAGAAGGGATAGTAACTGTATAATTTGTATTGTTGGTAACTGTAGAATTTGTATCATTATTATGCTCTTTGCATTTAATTGTAGAATTTGTATTTATGATAATTGTAGAATTTGTACTATTGGTAATGCCTATTAAGTATTTGTGTTATCGCATTGGTAAAATTTGTAAAGTAGGTAATGGTAAAATTTATATAGTTGGCAAGTGTATTCCTTGCATAGATAGTAATTGTAAAATTTGCATAATTTGTAATTGTAAAATTTGTATAATTTACGTAGTTAGAAATTGTGAAATTTATAAAGTATTGTATTCTTTGTATAGCTGGTAATTGTGTCATTTGTTTTGGTTGTAATTGTATAATTTTAATTCATTGTAAATTGAATTATTAATGTTGGTAGAATCTGAATTGTTGGTAATTGTATGACCTGTATAGCTGGTAACTGTAGAATGTATATTGATGATAATTGTATGATCTGTATTGTTTGTAATTGTAGAATGTATATTGATGGTGACTGTATTATTTGTATTGATGGTAATTGAATGGTTTGTATTGATGGTAAATGTATAATTTGTATTGATGGTAAATGTATAATTTGTATTGATGTTAAAGTATGGTTTTCAAAATTTGTATTGCTGGTAACTGTAGAATTTTTATTGTTTCCCATGCAATCAGAACAACAGCTAGGCACCATCTCTGACATGTGGAACAAGGCTTAAAAAAGCCTGAGGTAGATCTTGGCAATCCCATAATTGTATTGTTTTATGCATCCAGAAAGACTATGGACACCATCTCGGACATATGGTAAGGGAACCAACCATAAATAAATATCTACAAATATCTTGACAATTAGGCCACCATATTTATATACCAAGCCTTAAATCTGTTTGACACATTTATAGTCACTAAATAAACAACCATGTTGTACTTAATAAGCTATGACCATTTAAACATCTATAAATAATAAAGGGCAAAATGATTCTGAGTGTCGTCCATAACATCCAGACACTTTTGAGTAAAAGATAGGTTATGTGCCCTTGTTTTGAAATTAGTCCCGGTTAACCAGTCTACTGGCCATTCTACATCTGATTGACAGGTCAGGATAATCAAGACTATTTTTTTACGAAACATAACAGAAAGCTGGAACAGACAATTGAATTTAGAAATACACACATTACGCAGCTCAACAGTTGTTTTAAGAACCTTGTAAAAGTAATTAAGGAACAAGAAATTGAATTTAGAAATGTGCACATTAGGCAGCTCAACAATTGTTTTAAGAACCTTGTAAAAGTAAAATTAAACTACTGCTAGTATTATGTTCTTGCTAACGAAAGTGATTCAAAGATATTATTTGTACCAAACCAAAAGTTAATGATAACGTAATTCAAAAAATTACGGTTGTAATAGTTGATAGATTTGTAGAGAAGTGCATGTGCAATGGCTATTTATAGTCTCATAGTCTCCACCGCTGATCATTATCATAATGCAAAATAAACATTTTATTCAAGACTCTTTATCACTCAAATACAGCTACCTTTTAATCCAATATGTAATTAAAAAGACCATTGCATCTCGATTACTATTTATGGAGTCACTATTTGTATTTATTATGCTGGTTGATTTATCTGATGTATTAATGTGTCAATTTTAATGTATATCGGATCGCAAATTGTAATTAATTTCTACTTATATCAATAAAAAAAACATTAAGTAAATTATTAGTTTTTGGTTTTATTCACAAATGTCTACAAACAAAGTGAATTATTTATTATTCATCATTTAATGATTGATTTCCAGAGATAGGCGAGTTATTGTAATTGAATTCTTCCTGCTTCAGTTTCTATGTTAACTCCAGGAGGGATTGGGTGTACTAAGGATAAGCTCACCAGGTGGGCTGACAAAAAAAGTTTTGCCTTGTCATTCAGATGGGAGAGAAAAATTACTTCCCACTCCTGTACATTTTGGAAGTCAATAAAGGACATGAACAGGCATAATTGATGACAGAAAAAGAATCCACAAATGCACATGATGTTGTCTGGTTAAGATAGATCAGTAATCCCTCCCCAACACGACACAAACTAGGTCAAGCAACACAAACTTACTTTGATCAGGTCCAAAATTTGAAAATCTTGAAAACTTGGGGTTTAACATCCACTCGACACAAACTAGGCCATTTTGGGACTAACACATGGTTCAATTTCATTTCAATAATTCGCTTGCAAGTTGGGTCTTTAGCAGTAGTGGCAGCAGGTAACTAGAGGACCGAGAGAAAACCCATGAGGTTGGACGATCGACCCTGTTCCTTTTCATGTACTCAATGACAAACCTTATGATGCAGCGTGCATCTGCTAACCATTCCGCCATCCAACCCCCCAAACTATTTAAGGGAAGCGGAATCAAATATCTAACGTTAATGGTTGCCTCCAATAATTATTAATGATTGAATATTGATAACATGATAACAGTAAACAATTAACACTAACTAGTCCTTACATGCTTGGGCACCAAGGATGAATGGCATTGCAAGGAAGTATCTCTAGTTGTTGGGATGGGACAAAAAGAGAGAGATGCACTTAAAAGAACTGTTTTCTCATAACACACTGCATGGCGTATATATTGGTGTTTTCAGTAGTACATTACGAGCTGAAATGTAGGATGTAAAACCCATTTCACATCCTTTATAATTTATATGGTTGGAATTTGCTAAACCTCGGTTGCGTTCAGGATTGTGAAGATGTTTCTACTCTTGGTTCAACTGTTGCACTGCAATGTACTAACATTAATTGTATTGATTACCTTGAATATTTAACGAGTTTCACCTGGCTAGCAAGGTACACATGTCTAATACTGTAACAACATTATGCAGTCATATCCGTCATTACTTTTTGAATCACAAGTGCAAAGCAGCTGAAATTATTGTTTAGTAAAGATATCATCAAAATGGAATTCAATAAAAGGTGTGTGGAATTTCTGAATAATGCTTTATGACCAATAAATGAACAAAGGCTAAAAGCAATGTTTAATGCACTGGAATTGAAATGTTTGTTAAAATATCGTCAAAAAGCTATTAAACGGTGTTTGAATTTTATGACCATGGAAAGATCAATGTTTATCGAGTTATTGATTTACCTTGATACACTAGTCAAAAACTCAGTGATTCTCAAACTGAAGGCACATGCCCAGGGAGAAATTTTAGTCCACAGGGTAATTGAAAATATGACAAGCCAACAGTGAGGCTGATGTCCTCCACCGAAATCCCCAAATAAATAGATGGCACATTTATTTTTTTCAAACATATCGAGCAATCAAACTGTACACGAAGTGTCATCCAAAAGTGTTTTATAAAGAAAAATGCTAAAACCGACGAGAAAAATGAAAATGTACATTAGTTAGGGGGACCCTAAAGGCAGACAAAAGGGCCCCTCTGGCCAAGGGAAAGGGCCCTCGTGTCCGAGTCAATCGTTTCTATACACTGTTACTGTCGAATCCATTACTGAATGAGAATGCAGTCATTGTATTGGCATAAAAATCATCAATCAAGATGAACCTAAGTTATCTTGTCCCAAAGTATCAACCAATCAAATTGCTTATCTCTGCTTACCCTAAGAAGAAAATGCTCATCTTCAAACTCCATCAAGGCATTGACCTAATAAGCATACACACCAATTTTGAACATTTTAACTCAATTCGAAGGAGAGTTATTGTGTTCCAAAGTCTCGGCAAATCAAATTGCTTATCGCTCTGCTTACCCTGAGCAGAAAATGCTCATTATCGATCTTAGTGAAGGTATTACTGTAATGAAGCTATACACCAAGTTTCATCAATCTCACTTAATTAGAACTAAAGTTATCTTGTCCCAAAGCATCAACCAATCAAATTGCTTATCTCTGCTTACCCTAAGCGGAAAATGCTCATCTTCGAACTCCATCAAGGCATTGACCTAATAAGCATATACACTAAGTTTGAACATTTTAACTCAATTAGAAGGATAGTTATTGTGTTCCAAATTCTCAGCCAATCAAATTGCATATCGCTCTGCTTACCCTGAGCAGAAAATGCTCATTATCGAACTTAGTCAAGGTATTACTGTAATGAAACTATACACCAAGTTTCATCAATCTCACTTAATTAGAACTAAAGTTATCGTGTCCCAAAGCATCAACCAATCAAATTGCTTATCTCTGCTTAACCTAAGCGGAAAATGCTCATCACTGAACTCCATCAAGGCATTGACCTAATAAACCCATACACCAAGTTTGAACATTCTAGCTAAATTAGGAAGAGAGTTATTGTGTCCCAAAAAGTGTGACAGACAGACGGACAGACAGACTTTCTTCGAAAGGCAGGGGACAGATATAGTTAGGTACACTCAAACTTGCAAATATAGCATCTGCCACAGACAACAGTATAACGGTCAAAGAATTACTTGATGACCGTCCAAAATAAGGGAAGCATTGAGGAAAACTAGGAATGTAAACTGGTTCTCGGAAAACCTCTTACTTAGATGGATTATTTTTCACACACAACCTCAAAAGAAAATCAATTTGCTCAATTAATTCATTTAGAAATGACGTTGAGGGTTGTGCATGAGGTAGAATATGCTTCCTTTTTCTAATACAGTGGAGTAAGGTTTTGGGTCACAAACCATGAGGTCTGGGATTTGATTCAGGGTTGGCAGGGAAAGTTTCACCTTGTCGTTGGTGGAAGGTGACACAGAATGGCACATAGTCAATTGGATGGGAAGATAAAGCAAGAAAATTGAGGAGGCATCAGATTTCTGTGAAGTGACACCAGCTAAATGTTCTGTGAAATGACATCAGATGTTCTGTGAAGTGCAACCAGATGTTCTGTGAAGTGACACCAGATGTTCTTTGAACTGACACCAGATGTTCTGTGAAGTGACACCAGATGTTCTGTGAATTGACATCAGGTGTTCTGTGAACTGACACCTGGTGTTCTGTGAAGTGACAACTGATGTTAATAATAATAATAATAGACATTTATAGAGCACCAAAATCCAGCTTGATTAGTTGCCCTGGTGTGCTGTTACAATATTCATGATGGAGGGGGTGGGATTAATGTCACATTGGAATAAGGTTCAAAGATCGCACTGGGAATCACGAAAGCTTCATTAAAAATGACAATTTAGTTCTTTTTGAAAATGTTTATGTTGTCTACACTTTTCAGTCCAAATGGATCAAGCTCATTCCATAGTGTCGGAGCAGCTACTTTGAAGCTTCGGGGGGCCAAGATTACTTTTTACTTTCTGTTGGTGGCACCAAGGCATATCCTGCCACATAAACAACACCATTCATCGATTTCTTATCTCTTTAATCATTCGTGCTTGTAAAAAAGAAATCAGCTTGGTTTCAGCATATTATATATTTATCTGGTAAACAAAGACACAAGACTGAGATAAAGTAGCAGGATATTTTATGGGCATTAATTATTCATCCTTTAAGTCACAAAACGTGTCAAAAGCCAGCTTGTGTTTTTTCAGTCAAACTGTTCCTTATAGAAATGGAATAGATGGATTTATCATCTCATTTTGAACGCTAACATGGAAATCAGCTCCACGTGCAATGTAAATGAGAACAATTTTGCCTGGACAGTGGATTTTACCTACCTTTCGTCTTATTCCTATAGCCAGGATCGACATATATTTATTGGTGATTTGCGTTACTAATATTTAACCAAACAAATGTAGTTTTGATAAACAAGACATCTAATGAACTATATTCAGGGTAATAAAATATTCTGATAAGCTTAAATACTGACATGAAAAATAGACGGAGAATTTTCAGTCAACATTTTTGAGGTTTGCTTTAGACCAAGCTGAATTCCTGTCCCTAGGAAATTTATGATTACCAAACAGTAAATACTCGGCATTATTTCACAAGGGGAAATGTTTAGTCCAAGTTTAATGTCCACTCATCACAAACTAGGTTATTTCAAAACGAACATATGTTTCACTTTTAATTCAATAATTCGCTTGTGGGTAAGGGTTTTTAGCAGTTGGAGGAGAACCTGGAGAAAACCAATGAGATTTGACAGGGGACGCTACTCCTTGTCATTTACCATTGAAGGGAATCGAAACCTGCACGCCAGTTGACTCAATGACAGACCTTATACATAATAAAAAGTCCACACGCTCGGTCATAAGCCAACCACCAGAATATGATGAACATAATTATGATAATAAATTCTTTTTATAATGTTCGTCCTTGGTGAATATGCTATTGTCGATATGGCAGCCACAATATCAAAATTCAGCAAGAAATTCCATTTTCAGATTTGATTTTTCTTTTTTAACCTTGGTATGATAATCACAATACCAGAATTCAGCAACAACTTCCATTTCATGCAATTTTATCTACCATTAAAAGAAATGAAGAATTCAAACCAACAGAATAATAAAAGGATTTAAATATTTTTAACCTTCCCAAATGTGAATAAAAACGAATAATTTTGTTGTGCTTAAAACCAGATTGATTGCATGCAACGATAAAACAGAATCATTTTACACCCAGAAACCATAAAAGATGTTATCCAAACAATTTAATGCTTGATACATTAAGTGAGGAATAATTCCACAGTGTGAATAATAAATAATAATTAAACGTTTATTTCGCATCTTTATTATATTCTGGGTGAGTTTTAGTTGTCTTTAAGCCGATTATCCATCCATACTTGATGAGTGTAATAAATTGCAATTCAATTACACATCATTACCAGTCTTACGTGATGTTAACGAATGTGAGCCGTTTTCTGATTTCGTTACGCCTGTTCACATCGGTTCCAATTAATCGCAACATATGTAGCAATAAACTACGGCAATAAATTAACAGTTTGTCAATTTACCATTTTTCCCCTGTAGTCGTTACAAAATGTCAGTAGTTTGTTTTACGTAGCTTGAGGATAGCAAACCAATTAAATAATCCAAGTTAAAAAGCCTGGTGGTGTGAAATTCTATCTCGATATCGCCCGAAAACATGGAAACCAATCAAAAAATACAAACGATTTGTTGTCAATTAATTTGGAAATAGGAAACAGATAAATGTATAGGGAGCTTAAATTACATGCTACTTAAATAACATGACGTGATGTCACTTTTTGTACGATTAAAGCACAAGTGAGAAAGAGAAATAGGGGGTTTATCATCCTCCTACCCCTAACACAAGCTAGTGATTGGAATATCTTTTATTTTAATAATATTTGTGTAAAGGAATCTTGAGCAGTAGGGGAGAACAAAAGAAGCTGAAGAAAATCCAAAAAGTTAGGCAGATATTATCTGTTTCTTGCCATGTACAAGCCTGCAATCGAAACAAAAATGAAGTACGAATGATGTCCATAGCAAACTTTAAAATTTGTCTCACAGCTTATTCACAATAATACAAGAATGGCAGCATCTGGTCTTAAATGCAAGCTAATGGACAAATCGTTCCTTTCTTCAGGCTGAGATAATTAAGCAAACTAATTTCTAGCGCGTGCAATTAAATATAAAACTTATAATTGATGCACATTAAATCGATCGTGATGTTTGCGAGGGCAGGATCAATTTCAGTTTCTGTCATTTGCACTTTCTACAAATTCTTAATTTCTTGCTTTTTTCCATTTTGCCAGTTTTTGTGAATGACACACAGGAAGTGACTGTCAAACGTAAATTCGATTTAATTATAATAATTGCTAAGACCCATCAAAAAACTGACTCTTTGAAAGAGTCAAACTAATGCAATTGACTGACTTCAGATTTCTTTAGGGATGGTTGGAACCAACATGGTGAATTTAGCACTGGCTCACTTACCAGGAGTTCCTGGGATTTGGTATCTGGAAAGGCCAGGTTAATCTGTTGAGATTTTGCAGATTAGTGGTTTTGGATAAGGTCTAGGGTGAGGTAGTGTTGCCTGACAAGGAAACTTGAATGATTAGAAAAACGCATGTCCATCCATGTGCCCATTAGATGCACATAAAAAAAACCACCTTGGCCATTGGAATTTAGAACAGAGTAAGTGAAGCAGCACGGTTTGGGAAAAATATGTTATCTTAATTAGCCCAGATAGTGTCACTAGGGACTGGGTAAAATTCAGATTTGATGAAAAAAGGAAAGAGCTTACCATCTATAATCTAATACACATATTCATTTAATAGATTGCTGTCCAGAAAGTGTTAAATACCATCAAGATTCATCAAATAACGCCCAGTTTGTGCTACCGTTTAGTTTAAGAAACAGGGTTTAGTTTTGACATCCGTCATCTAGTTTATGACCATTTAGTTTAGTTTTGATATTGGTCATTCAGTTTATGACCATCTAGTTTCACAAACTAGACAGCGGATGTCAAACTAAATGGTGCCACAAACTGGGTGGTTTTTGATGAATCTTGATTGCATTTAACACTTTCTGCATGGCAATCTATTAACTGAATATGTATATAAGATAAAAGATGGTAAGCTCATTTTCTTTCCTTTTTGCATCAAATCTGAATGATACCCGGTCCCTAGTGTGTAGAAAAGCAGTATATTAAACCCAATTTAATTTCTCCTAAGATTGGATCATTTCAGAATTTGTCCTGTTAGAAAATTTTAAAATATTTTCTATTTTTTATTTCTTGCCTTGAATTATTTTGCCAGCTGAAAATCTTTCATCACAGGACTGGGTTTATGTACAGAACACCCAGTGACACTTATCTTTTGAGAAGACTATAAATTATATTAAATATTTACAGTTTATACACCATCTTATGCACTTACAAAACTTGGACTATATTCTAAAGATATAGCGTTCATGTGTTTTGTTTCTTGCAGTAAAAGCATTTTGCAAGTCAAACATTTGCTGTGATAACTGCATTCAAATCGTAATTATATTCTAGAATTATGTATTTTCGTTTATTTTAAGATAAAAGAACTGTTCATAAATTTGCTTGTTGATAAATTTGTTTCCTATAAAGACAAGTTGTCTGGAAATATGACCTTTTCTTTTTATTTCATTCCTTTTATAGTATCATGAAAAAAAAACAGTCTCTTGAGTATAATTTCAATGAATTATTAAATTATCTAGCATGCAAATGGAGTGATCATACAGAAAAAAAAAAAAATTGCATTTGATTTAAAAATCTAACCGATAAATTACAATTTTCTAGCACATAAAGAATAAATTTTATATATATATAGAGAGAAATGGGGTTTAATATCTACTCCACACAAACTAGGTTAATTTTGGGATTAACTTTTATTTCAGTAATTCGCTTGGGTGTACATGTCTTTATCAATGGGAGGACACGAGTGCCTGTATATAATCGGTTTTGTCAGAACACAAAAACAAATCAGCAAGCAAAGGTGTACAGATAGTACCCCATGAGGATTACCTACCACTTGCTGATTTCAATTTTTGGGTCCCAAATATTATGGATTTAGCTCCTATAATTGTCTAAATTTAATCATTATTTCAAGTAAACATTTTACAAAATAATATCAAAATAATAAAACATTTCAATGGTTTCCTGTAGCTATAGGCTATTGTCTCTTCAATCAAAGTCCAACAATTTACTGTTCGATTCCATAAAACTAACTGTATATATATGTCTGATTTGTCATTATAACCAGAGTTATTTGTGAGATGTCATGTTTCCGTAAAAACTGACATGGAACCGAAACATTATACAGCATCCTGTAGTTAATTACATGTGACTTCCTGCACTCAAGGTCAAGTGAAGGTCAATGATGATCAGGTTAAGAAATTGAGTGAAGTGTAATGAAGTTTTAGACCCAGGGAATATTGGTAAATATGTAGAATAACTAGATATCATTTACAGTCAAATATCACCACACCAGCCATCACTGTAACCTGGTATCATTTAATCTTGTGTATAATCTAGCACAAATTTCTTTGTTTAAAATTTTGTGAAAATCATTTAAAATCACCCCAAAATCATCTAATTTGTACTTGTGTCCACTTTAAAGAGAGAGAGAGAAATGGGGTTTAACGTCCACTCGACACAAACCAGGTCATTTTGGGACTAACATATGGTTTCATTTTATTTCAATAATTCGCTTGCGCGTAGGGGTCTTTAGCAGTGGGAGGAAACCAGAGTGCCCGGAGAAAAGGTTGAGAAGGCGGCCCTATCTCCAGGGCTCACACCAGGGCTCAAAACCACAGCCACAAGCCAGAGGTGACCGGCCAGCTAGAGGTCGAAGCGCGGCACTCTAGACCACTAGGCCATCCCAACCCCCGTCCACTTTAAAGCTGACCATTTGGATAATGAGTGTCCAATTTACAAGTATTTAATTTCCTGACCACTGGTCAAAAATTAATCAATACATCAATCATCATTTGGGTTGTTTATTTTTTAACCGCAGTTGAGAAATTAAGCGCTCATAAATTATCAAAATTGAATGGTCAACTTTAAAGTGGGCAAAAGTACAAATTAGATCATTTTTGATGATTTTAATTGCAACTAGCTAAGCCTCACTTCTCCATTTTTAAATTAAATCAAAATATGGCTGAACCGTTCTAATGTATGTAATATTGGAGATATCTGATCATGATGACATCAAGCGTTGATTATGGTCTTGTTTTGTTAATAAATGTCTAATTAATAATTTATGTAACATTTAAGGCCTAAAGAAAGACCTGCAACAGATAGATTTTGCTTTTGTATAATGTATGTGTAAGTAAATGCAAAAGAATATAATTTAGAGAAGTAACATAACAGTACAAGACACATGTTAAAGTGTGCATAGTCTGCAAATGGATTTTAAGTACCATGAACAAACAAGCATTGCTGCATTTTAATATTTCAATTTATTGATTAAGCCTATATAAAATAATATAATCTATTGAAGTGTTATCATAAAAAAAAGTCCAAACCATAAAAATACAGATTAATTCAGGCAAATGTCAGGGTGGCATTAATCATAAACACACACCTGGCTTTATCGAACATATTTGATTACAGCATTTTTGATTTTATTCAATTGATACAAATAGACACTTAGACAATGGGAAACCCAAGAATACATGGAAGCTAAAGAACATAGGGATACCAGAGATCACAGCTGGTAGCAGAGAATACATTTCGGAACCAGTAACTGAGTAAAACATAGGAGAACCAGAAAGCACACATTAGAACAAGAGAACACACTGGGGAGCCAGGGAACACAGGGGAGCCAGAAAACATAGTGGTACTGTAGAACACAGAGGGGAACCAAGGAACATACTGGATAAAGGGAAAACACACTGAGGGAGTTGGAGATCACAGTTGAGCAGCCAGAGAACACTAAGTGGATTCACAGAAGGCAAAGGGGAAGCAGAGAACACATGGGTACCAAAGTATAGAGGAGAACCAGAGAATACAAGGGGCACTAGAGAACACAGTTGTACCAGGGAACTCATGCAAAGGTGAATAATTATAATTAGAGAACACATTGATACCATAGAATAGAGGGGAACCAGATAACACAGGGATACCACATGACACACAGGGGTATCAGAGGACACAAAATGTCGTCAGAGAAGAGGAATGGACAGCAGAGTGCCATTGGCTTAATTTCATATGAAGTTTATCGACATAAATCTTCAATATGTCAATCAATATATCAAAAGGCACTTTTAGTTTAATTCAACATAACATGATCAAAACAAAATTGAATTATCAATTAATGTTGTTAATTCACAAAGGTACAATTGAAAGTTCTTACTTATCTGTATTTAAAAAAAAGAAGGGAAAAGAAATGGAATATTTTGGTTCTTTTGGGACAATCACACCGCATAGTGTGGTGCAATGCCTGAAAGGAATATTCTTAAAACCAGGAGGACCATTTATATGGAATACAACCACTGGTTAATTGAGCCAAGGTAGCACAGTGAATATATTGGCCACGAAAGTTGCTCAGGATTTATGGGTCTGGTTTTCCCTTGTTCCTTATGCGAGTTTGTAGTCTTTCAGGTGGAGATGAAAAGCTGAAACTGGTGCAAGAACAGGCTATAGCACGTTGTCAAAAAAAATTTCCCGGACAGCATATGCTTGGTTGGTGTAGAAAAGGAGATACATCATGTTATAATAATCATGACATGATGTTAGAGTTGATACATCATTATAATAATCATGCCATGGTGTTGGAGATGATACATGATATCCTAATCTGTGTTTGCTGTAGATGTTCATTGGATGAACGTATTGACTGAGTTCAATAATGATCATTTTTTTCTTATGTTAAGGCATCTACTGTCAGCCTGTCTGTCCATTACAGTATTTTTGTTGGCACGGATAATGGGGATTATTTTCGTTGTAGTATGCTTATAAATACTCATGTCAATCAGATCTGTAAAGATCTGTAAAGCATATCAATTTCAATTAAGAAATACAGCTAAAATACAAAAATATGTATCCTCTAAAGTGACCAAATCATTATGCATTTATCAACAGACAGCAAAATTTTTGAAGTTGCACTTTTACTAAAACATATTCCACTTACACAGCTGGTTAATTACCTACTCTTTATTGCACAGATTTTAAAACTTTACATTTACTTACAAATATTGAAATAACATTGTCACTGCACATAAATCTGACTTGTTAAAAGTTCATATGACTTGATGAAACCTTCATCCTTCAACCGTTTTTCCATCTTTAAAATCTGTAAACCTTTCTTCATATGGAGAATGCTTTTGTTCTTGTTTTTGAGAAAAATAGCACATTAAACCCTATTTCATTTAATTACATTTATCGCATCAAGCTCCAAAGCTTTGCTATAAATTCCCATTTGCTATTAAAGACTCCCTTGGTTGAAGCATTCAAAAAATGGTATGAAAGTTAACTATTTTTATTACCACTTTTATCTGATGTTTGTATTTTATTTCAACTCTTTAATACCAATATATTGCAATGTTTTTAGAGCTTGATATTTATGTTTCAAGTTCTATTGATATTTATACATATTTGATTATACTGAGTCAATATCCTATTGTACAATGCCTCTAAAAGATGAGCGTTTAATAAATGTTGTATAATAAATAATAACAAATAGTAGTAGTATTAGTAGTAATGCTACCAGGTTTGATGCTTATTTATAACTTGATTAAACATGTTTTATATTTCCATGTTTATGTGTGCAATGTCTGGGTGGGAGATGACTTTTCTTGGATAATAACATTTTGGCTTGCTCTTCCTTAGTTTACAACTGTCAGTGATATTTTATGTTTATTCATTAGTAAATAGGACAACCTAAAGACTTAACACCATTCCTGACAAGTCCTCATAGACAGCATCCCAGACAAGTCAGAACCAGTGTCCTAACCCTGTTACTAGACAACCCTCATAGACAGCATCCCTGACATTTCAGAATTAGTTTCCTAATTCTGCAGCTCATAGACAATCCACAAAACAAACATCCCTGACAAGTAGTATGAACCAGTGTCCTAACCCTGCAGCTCCTAGACAATCCCCAAAGACAACAACCCTGCGACCACAGGACAATCCTCAAAGACACCATCCCTCACAAGTGAGAACCAGTGTCCTATGACCCTGCAGCTTAAAACAATCCTCATAGACACCATCCCTGATGTCCTAACCCTACAGCTCCTACACAAGCATCACAGACACCATCAAAGACAACATCCCTCACAAGTGAGAATGAGTCTCCTATAACCCTGCAGCTTAAAACAATCCTCATAGACACCATCCCTGATGTCCTAACCCTGCAGCTCCTACACAAGCCTCACAGACACCATCAAAGACAACATCCCTCACAAGTGAGAATGAGTCTCCTATAACCCTGCAGCTTAAAACAATCCTCATAGACACCATCCCTGATGTCCTAACCCTGCAGCTCCTACACAAGCATCACAGACACCATCAAAGACAACATCCCTCACAAGTGAGAATGAGTCTCCTATAACCCTGCAGCTTAAAACAATCCTCATAGACACCATCCCTGATGTCCTAACCCTGCAGCTCCTACACAAGCCTCACAGACACCATCAAAGACAACATCCCTCACAAGTGAGAATGAGTCTCCTATAACCCTGCAGCTTAAAACAATCCTCATAGACACCATCCCTGATGTCCTAACCCTGCAGCTCCTACACAAGCATCACAGACACCATCAAAGACAACATCCCTCACAAGTGAGAACCAGTCTCCTATAACCCTGCAGCTGAAAACAATCCTCATAGATGTCCTAACCCTGCAGCTCCTACACAAGCATCACAGACACCATCATTGACAAGTGAGAACAAGTGTACGTCCTAACCATAGATTGTATAGTCCTACATGTAAAACATTATTGTACATAATAATGTGGCGTGTTATTTATTGGGCGTGTGTGTGCTTCAGATCATAAGGTCTGCAACTGAGTCACATGGCTTAAAGGTTTGATATCCAGCTTGTACGTGCCAAGGTGAAGGATTGCTTATCCGATCTTGTGGGGTTTCTCTGGGGCTCTCTAAAGACTCTATGTGTCAGTGAATTATTGAAAATAATTGATTATTGAACCATGTTAGCAAAGAAATAATAGTCTGTGACGAGTGGACATTAAACCCCATTTCCTTTCACTGGGCAATAATTGATAAACTGAACTGTATTCATATCTAAGAAGCATGACATGGTATGGCAATGGAAAGGGGTGAACAAGACCCAATTTACTTTGAATTTAAATTGTCTGAGAGGGTTTTTGTTTCAATATTCACAATTTTGGGGTGGATGGAAAAGGAGGTAAAAAGACATGGTGAATTTTGCCAAAGGCAGGGGTTTTAAATTTTGGTGGACTTCACCATAAAGAGAGAGAGAAATGGGGTTTAACGTCCATTCAACACATACTAGGTCATTTTGGGACTAATACTTCACCATAAAGAGAGAGAAATGGGGTTTAACGTCCACTCAACACAAACTAGGTCATTTCGGGACTAACATATGGTTTAATTTTATTTCAATAATTTCGCTTGCGCGTAGGGGTCTTTAGCAGTGGGAGGAAACCGGAGTGTCCGGAGGAAACCCACGAGGTTGAGAAGGCGCCCCTATCTCACACCAAGACTCGAAACCACAGCCGCAAGCCAGAGGTAACCGGCCAGTTAGAGGTCGAAGCACGGCACTCTAGACCACTAGGCCATCCCAACCCCCCTACTTCACCATAAAGCTGTAATAATAAAACTAAAGTCATATGGCCATACATGTAGTATATGTGATGCAAAAGTATTGCAAACTATTTCAAAAATTTGTACAAAATGTTGAAAAAAAATGTTCTACAGCTTGTTGAATTCCTCATCATAAAAGGCTGTGGCAAAACTGAATTCTTATTCCTGTGGATTACGCAAGCTATATCAAATTTGAAAAAATGTTGGAAAAATGTTAGAAACAGCTTGTCAAGTTCTCACAATAAAAGGCTATGATAAAACTAAATTCTTATTCGTGTAGATAATGCAAGCTATATTAAAATTCAAGCAAAGTGTTGGAAAAATGTTAGAAACAGCTTGTTGAGTTTGAGGGATTAACTATGACATCAAAGGACAAACAGAATTTTGGCTACTTAGTCTTTACTTATATTGTGCAGCGGTTCAGTAGTATTGCCTTCATGAATAAATAACACATATATCCAATACTATGTTTCTCAATATTCCATTTTAATATTCAAATTCACAAATCTCTCAAAATGAAAAAGATTTTTTTCTTATTATGATAAATAAAAATGATGTACCATACTGCGGCACATTTTACATAATAACTTGACGTATACGGAGATTTATTATTTTCAATAACTATTTATTCATTTTTCTACAATAAAAATTAATAATGATTATGTTCTGTCCTATTCTTTCCTTTGATATTATTTTTTCCAAGTTACTTCTCTCAGGCAAAGGTTTTAAATGAATGCAGCTCCTGTGGTGGTTAATTATAAGCACATAGGATTCTGGAATGTCTAGAACAGTTGAAGGGTTATTAAACAAAATACTGGCATCTAAGAAGCAGAAGCATTTCCTATTTTTATTGAACTAATTATGTATAAATTTAAAAAAAAAAATGGTATTTTTTATTTTTATTTAAAAAATTTAATGCATTTATAATTACATGTATACATAAGTTCTCTCTCTATCTCATCTCACATTTTGTGGTTCTTTATATTCTTTGGTAACATAACTTTTGGGATTCATTCAAGCTTTTTATAAATTAAATGCAAAACAAATAATTTGGGAACCACTGGTTCAGAAAGTCCTGGGTTAAAACTTAAAACACTGGTGTGGACTGAAAATAATTGTGGGATTTTCCAAGGCCATTTCCCACAAGAAAAGGCTTACGGCAGATGTTGCATAGTTGTTCAGGTAGGTGAACAGGACTGGATTCAGCTTGCACAGGGCCCCTGGCTAAAAATGTCAATGGGGCTGTTACATCAAAAGTGAAATTTATATATAGAGAGAGAAATGGGGTTTAACCTCCATTCGACACAAACTAGGTCATTTCGGTCTTTAGCAGCGTGAGGAAACTGGAGGTCCCGGAGAAAACCCACGAGGTTGGACAGCAATCCTACTCCTTGTCGCGTAAAACTGGGGATTCAAAACCACTCCAGTTGAATAAATGACAGGCTTTATGATATAATTTATATGTCAGATGGCAGATAGTAGAGATATTTATAACAAACATATATATTATACAACATATAATGGCATATTTATTTATGGTAAAAAACTGTTTTTAGAACTAATTTGGGGGTCCAATTAATATGCTGTCCAAGCCTATAGTCAGCCCCCAATTTAATCCCGCCCTGCTTTAGAACATACACAAGATAACACTTGGCAGTTGAGATTCAAAAAATAGTTAGGAAAATGTCAATGTCTGGGAAAAATTCTCCTCATTCACGTCGAACACATGCCGACAGTAAATGAATAATTGTGTTAATCTCAAAATTCTGTTTATTTATCAGTTTCGAAACAATCCAATTACTAAATGATACGCAATATATTTTCTCTCAAGCACACCTTTTCACTAAGCCACACTCATCCACCGATTTCCTTGTACTCTGTTGTTTTGTTGGCCACCCACCCTCTCTTCTATCATGTTATAATTACCTCCCTCCCTCCCTCACTTTATTCTCTAAGCCATCAATAAACACGAGAAAACACAGTGATTTAACTTATAGTGTTAGAAACACAGCCTCCGAGCGTATAGCAGTAGAAACCGTGAGCGAAGGAGTTAGTGTAAGGTAGAGAGAGACGAGGGTAGTATTGAACTGCCAGTCAATCCAATATAAGAGATCTATAGGATAGTATAGTGAGATAGCCTTTAGTCTATCAATCTGTTAGTAACATCAGTGTAACAACACATGGCTATAATAGAATTCTGCTACAACACTAGTCGTAGTAATATGGTCGAAACACACCAGGAATGAATGCCACAAACTTTGTATCAAGCCACAAGGCTTTAGTAGAAAAACAATATTGAAGTAATTCAAAGTTAAGTGATACAATGTTGCAGTAATTAAACTTAAGTGATATAATATTGCAGGAATTCAAACTTAAGTGATACCAATTTGCAGTAATTTAAAGTTCAATTAAACTTGTTCCAGTGCCAGTGATTAAAACTAAAGTGGTACAATGTTGCAGTATTTAAACCAAAGTGATACAATGTTGCAGTAATAAAAAAAAAACTTTAGTCAGAAAGATTAGCAACAACTAATTCTTTATGAAAAAAGTAAGTTTTGAAAGAAAAGTTCTACTAAATGTCCTCTATTCAAAGATTTGTTTAAATATAGTGATATCAGACAATTCTACTAAGTTTCATATCAAACTGTGATAAATCTACAGGACATAGGAGCAGTGAGAGATATCTTTAAAAAAAAAATAAAAAGGAGTAAATTTAACAATGGAATAAATCACCCGCACAGGTAATACAATTTGGGGAAAAGGGTGAGGTCATGTATTTATTTAATAAAAAGGGGGGAGGTGGGATTAATTGACTGAAATTGGGTAACTAATCATAAAAAGTGTGAAGAATGACAATATGATCATTATTCAGAAATCTTCTTCTTCTTCAGAAAATAAATGAATGTAGCCATCGTAATGAATTAACTGTTTTAACAGCTAACAAATAATTGTTTCATTAATATAGGAAATATAACCAATTTCCATATTTGAAAAAAAAGTTATTAATTGGACAATATAGTTGTCATGTAATGCTTTGACATAAGATAAAATAATAGGTGCATATTGAATCATATATAGTCCTACATGATTATATTAATATTAGATAAAAAAATCTGAATTGTACATAGAAAACAGATGTTTAAGTGCAGAAAACTATAGAAAAACAACAAAAACTTGTGTTAACTATAGTTGCATAGCATAATATATGTTGCTATGTTACGCATGAACTCAGAGACTTTAATCATCAGCAGGATATCAATTCACGAACATTGGTAAATTACTACTTTAACATTAACCAAAACTGAATAGTAATTGAAAATCGGCACTTATAACCAGGAAGACAAGATAGGTATTTGTAACTGGTTATTAGTCACTGGTTCCATGATTTCAACAAGAATTTCTGGTATGGAGTTAACTTAAATTATATGCATGGACAGTCCTATTGTGTTGCCTTAAGGTTATGTATGATACATGTATTAATTAATGATGTCCAGTTTATGTTCTGTCATGTGCCTTCCAGATATGCTCATGGCAAATAACTTTCATGTTCAGAATCTGGTCTTTTGGTATCATAGGCTTACCAGAATTGTTGATTGGGGAGATAGCTAAATTTTTCGTTTTATTTGACCAAATATCAAAAAATCACTGACTTTGGTCAGAATCAGCAGATGAGCACAGATTCTCCATTTGTGAAGCAAGTAGTGACTTCCCAAGTTTTTTTCAGAAGATATAAATATTTGTTTTAAAATATTAACAAGATTTTTTGTACTATAGATTGGAATCTTTGCCTTGAAGCTTCCTCATTTAATTTGCCCCCTAAAGTTAATAGATAGAATAGAAGTCTAATGATTGAGCAAAAAATATGCCTGACTTGATCTAATCTCCACTGCACTGCTTGGTATATGAATAACCAAGTAATTAAATATACATAATAGGTAATGTCATGTCATTATTTAATCAAGAAAAGCTGTACTGATTTTGTAAAATAATATAATGAATTTTCTTGACGACAATAATCTCATCTTTTGGACTTTGTCTTTGTCATTCAAAATCTAAAAAGATCATTCGTTTTAATGTTTAAAATTTCAAAACTTAAAAATGTTGACCTGTCAGACCTTGAGAAGAGATAACATGTCATTTTTCTTGTTTGTAAATAGTATATCAATACAAACATGGAATTGGTTTGATATTTTCATGAACTTATGCTCTTCACTGGACACCCGAGTCTACTTCAGTATTTACTTCATTTATCTTTGATGATTTATATCATACAGTTTAATGTCCACTCAGGACCAATTGGGATGTGAATCTTTTACACTAGAGGAACCTCAGGACAAGTGGAAAACTCACAAGATTACTCTTTGTCGTAATTTTAAAACCATGACATTTGACTCAATGATAGACCTTTGGATCAAAAGCGTATTTCTGTAAGACCGGACTCACCCTGGTCACCTGACTCCCATCTTGTTTTCTAGAATATTATACATCAACATGTATATTCTTTCAATATGGGATTGATTTTATGCCTAAAACAATTCAATATATGCCATTCATTTATTGATTTAAACAAACTGTAAAATGATAAATAATTCACCTTTTTCTCCAGCAATCAATGACTTAACTATTGATATTTAAAGGGATGACATACATCAAAGAATGAAAAGTCAAAGGTTTAAGACTTTTATCGAAAGCCATACTATTTCGAAAAGTCATATAACACAAAATGAGTTGATTTAAGGCATAACCATTTGAAGTTTACATTAGTTACTTTTGGTGTCCTGCCAGCACCTTTATGTATACTGTTAAGATGGTCAAAATAAAATTTCATCACAATTTATGACTGTAGATAGGAGAGCCAGGCAACAAACGAACTAGCACCACGCTCACTAAGCCATCATGGTTTCTTCTAACAAAAGAGACAAATGTTTTATATAAGGACTATTGACAGCTTATTTAAAGTTAACCTATATTTTTCTGGTTCAACAAGAATTAAAAAATCGATGCTTGTTTAGATAATGTTATCAGTGTTAAAAACGTAAAAATGTGAGATACAACAAAATGTATACTGGCACCTGTTGTGTAGAAAATTGTTATATTCGGCAGGCTGGAGTTTACCAACATCAGTCAGTTCATATTATAGTCATAAATTCTTTATTTAAAGGGCCAATCTCGATAATATTTCATTGAATAAAACTGCTTAATTGTGTGTTAAAGGACCTTAAAATCCTCTACCTTAGGGCATAGAAACTAACTCAATACACATGAGATGTTTTCAAACAACTTAAACCTGTCAGTCTCCATCTGAAAATGGAGACAGGTGTCCCAAGTATTATGCAGTGTGTGGTTAAAACCAGACTTTTATTTTATAAAAATAACGTGTTGGTGAAATTTACCTTTGGTTATGAAGTACACCACTTGGGTCATGCACTGTATAGACCTCCAAAGGAACGGCAATCGATTTTCAGATCACCCAACGACCAAAAAATCTTAAAAGGGTTACATGTCCAGATAAGCAGTTTTGACGTTTCCATCTGAACAACTGAATATTTTGAGCTGGAATTTTGAGACAAGGTAAATACACCACTCCTCTGTATTTTGGCGCTTAAATGTCATACTTTTATTTTTGAGCCTCTGCTCAAATTGAGATAGTCCCTTTAATTAGAGAGTCTTTGTTGCTCAATGAATTTGGCATTTTCTTATAAATCGGAATATGGGCCCTGAGTGAGTATGCCACTAGGTTCCATGTTCAATCCTCGTGTCTAGAAAATTTTCCCAAATTTCTGTTTGGTTCCAAAGGTTAGCAAGTGCAGTGCAGGACAGGAGGCCTGGCAAGGAACAATCTCTAGTCATTCAGATGGAATGAAAAACCCAACAAGATTGTATTTGAAAAATGATAATGTTAAATACAAAATACAACACTGTACGAAGTAAATGGATATCAACTGAATACTTGTAAAATAATCAATGTCTCTATAGATTCATTAGTACACAAATACTGGTAGAAATAAATGTTTTATACTATTTTCTTCAACATAGCTATAGATTCATTAATGCGTGAAAGTAAAAGAAAGACTATTAAATAGTTTTAGAGCTTGAGTACTTGAAAACTGTCTGCCATTTGATACAAGTTTTACTATAAATTATTAAAGTCCTCGGATCCTCTTTATCAAGGACAGCATCAAGATACAAAATCTTTACCAAATCTTCAAGACTCTTTGAGTCACAATTACCCCCTCACGGGTTGGCCTTTTCTAAAACAACAAAAATCTTGAGAGAATATTGTTAAAATTATTCCATGGTTTTATAGTCTGATTAATTTGATTTGTAGATCATAAACTTGTCAAACTGAAGTATATAAATAATTTCCAATGGGTGACCTGTTTAGGTAGTTTCAGTCTACGACTGCTCTAACTGAGCTGCTTCTATAGAGTTTTTCAGAGTTTTCTAATAATAGTGGGTTGTTTAGACAGAGTCAATATGTGGCCTGTTTAGGTAGTTTCAGTAGAGTTTTCCAGTGATAGTGGGTTGTTTAGACAGAGTCAATATATGTTTGGCTGTATGACTATGACTTTCCTTAAGGTGGGCTGTTTAGACAGGGCCTGTGTAAGGGTTCCATATGTGGTCTGTTTAGAAAGGTGTGACTGTATATCAGATCTGTAAAGAATATTAAGTAGTTATAAGTAGATATATGTGTATAGATATGTATCAAAGTAGAAGTAGAATAACTGAAGTATCTAAACATGTCTATTATATACATATGTACATTTCAGATAATTTTAGTCTGAGCTATATTATCTACATGTATATATCAAGCACCTGCATATATATATATATATATAGACTTTCGGTACTACAGTATAACACCTGGATGATAATTACATTCCAGGTAGTATAATGACATGGACGCACATCATGTACATGGTTTAAAAATATATCAGACTAAAGCAAAGATCAAAAAATGGTTTTGTCACGCCTTATACAGTTTCCTCTGAGATTTGATGTGTAATTGATGCGAATAATAGGCTTAACAAGCTACATTTAGAAATCTATTATAGTGATCTATCCATGTGTAGCGACAAACCAGCTGATTTGGAAAAGCATGGGTGTTTAATTAAACCCTGATTCATAAAGAAAGAATCAAATTATCTATGAAAGCAATTAGAGACTCATAATCGTTACATGGTAAGACAAATAGAAATAGATTTCATTTAAATTAGAGACTTAATAATAATTCCAACTGATATGTAACTAACCATAAAAATATGAGCTATTTTTGTTTTTCTAGTAATGCTTTATTCAAAGTTGAATATTTCATAGAAATTTGACATTTTTACTTTTTCTTGCTATTCATAATTAAATACCAGGATAATAGAACATTTTAAAAAAAAAAACACCTTTTTAATGTACCAGTACTAAAACTCCTTTTTATTGGTTTAGAATATTTTATGGAATACAATATTTTGAAACGCACCCTCTAAAACCCCTTTATTTGATAAAGAGATGCACTAGAAAATTCTGAATCTCAAAGCAGCAAAGTTGAGAATTTTGGAAAATATGCCAGAAAAAAAAGTCTCATTGATTCCCCACCAACATTATACAGCTTTTTTTACCATAAACAAATTAAGGTAACACTATACTTCCTAACCTAACGAAATATTTGAAATGTTTTGTACAAGAAGAGAATAAACAGATTTAACCAGAGTCAACCAATTACATTACAGATGACAAGTTAAATGGTAAATCTAACAAAAATATGGAATTGAAAATGTTCTCTAGACAATTAATTTTGATGATTAAATAAACAATGCAATTAGTTACATGGCATCCTAGAAACGATGTTCATTGGTAGAAAAGGTTTATCCTTCAGTTGTTGACAGACAATTACAAGACAATAAAGATGACTGTGTGAAATGAATGGAATGTAATGTGGATGGACCATAGATGACCATTAAAACTTTTCTTTGCATGGTATACTTTCTATCAATTCTGGGATACTGGTAACTGGACTGTTAATAACCTAAAACAATAGATTTGGAATTTTGATAGATTGTGAATTTTGTTTCAAAAGTTTGCCTGTCTGTCAAGTTAAAGGGACAATAACATTCTTGCTGGCTTGGTAGCTCCAGAAAATAAATAATACCCTTATTCTAAGTACTAGATGTTTAAGTGTCCTACCTGTTGTGTAAATTATCCATTACAACCTATTTTACTTGTCCAGAGGGTTCAAAAATATTTTAAAATCCAAGTCACATTTGAAAAGGTTTATGTTAGACTTTTCAAATCAATTGGTTGAATTTTTCCAATTTTTTTAAAATAGGTGTGTTAAAATTAAGATGAAATTTATATCATCATTTAATTGGAATATTCTAAAATAATATGATTTGTTGACCAGAATGAAGATTGGGACATATAAAATATTATTCAGTTACAACAAGAGTGTTATTGGGGCTTTAAGACAATTTTTAGATTATTCCTGCTAGATATGGAGCTTGAGAGAGATAAATGGGATTTAACCTCCACAACACCAGTTGACTCAATGACAGACCTTACGATACAGAGCGCATATTCTAACCATTCGGCCATCAAACCCCCAGCTAGAAACGGTTTGCCAGCTTAAACCCGATTGACTAATAAAGGACGTCAAAGTATAGTTTTTGTTAGATGTTAAACTCCATTTTGATTACTTTCACTTTCAAAATTCTTCCAGAGAATATTGCATGTTAGAATACATTAAGTTAGGTAACAATCTATCTGGTTGTATGAAATGTCGGTTATAATTGACTATGTAATAAATATATGTTTGTTCTGGTAACTGGAGCAGTGAATACCGTTAAAAAAGGAAAAAAACGCATGGTATTGATCTACTCGTCTTGGCTGGTGATAAAACGTCAGTGATTGACTGCAGATAGACTTGTTACATTCACAATCACTTATTCAACAGTTCAGACTGTTTTTTCTACAGCATATTTAAATTTCCGTTAGCAGAATGACAGTCTACCAAATTGTTGTATGTGGTTTTGTGAGGAAATATATGGAATATGGTTTATTCTCTCGTTATAGCAAAACTTTAATCATTTTCAGACGAAAATGTATTTTTCATTGCAATATTTAAGTTTGCAATGGAAGAAGTAGAATTTGGCCCCGACAGCAATGTTTCAAAACACTGAATTTCAACTGTCATGGTGGATCTCAGTTTTGGGTACCATCTAAACAACTAAACACAAGTAGGAAATTTCTTCCCTGGACACGGTTATTTCAAATCTTAGACATTCTGCTTGGGAAGCCATTGACCTGCAGCTCAACCATTGCATCGCTGTGTCGTGCCCACCACTTTCACTGTGTGGAAACAGTTAACTAAATCCCAACAGGATCGAGAAGATACGATATCTGCAATATAACCCTGTTAGTGGCAGACTACCCAGTAACTGGAATCCCATAAGCTGATATTTCATATATGAACAGCCGATCAACAGTCTGTGAAACTGTCCGAGACAGATGTGGATAGTAAACTCTGCGCCCACTAGAAAATGAAAGATCTATGACAAAACTGGAGACAGGAAAG
The DNA here is from genome assembly GCA_036850965.1 of Patella caerulea. Classification (NCBI taxonomy): domain Eukaryota; kingdom Metazoa; phylum Mollusca; class Gastropoda; family Patellidae; genus Patella; species Patella caerulea. The sequence continues at coordinate 61,465,798 of JAZGQO010000011.1, read as the reverse complement.
AAAGTCATAACTTATATTCTCCCACCCTAATTGCAGGCTATGAACAAATTACGACAGTGGCAGTTTTAGTTTATAGATTACTGAAAGAAGCTGTCCTAACCCTGGGTTACAGTCGCAAGATATATCTGAATCTATTCTGAAACAATCACCAGACCGCAGTAACTTTGTTTTAAAATAAGAGAGAATTGCTGTTTTAAGTAATCAGGCGGAGATATCTTGAACAATCTAAGCTACTTGTCACAGCTTGTCTTTAATAGACACTGGCAGAGAGAATGGGAGGGAGAGAGAGAGAAAGAGAGAGAGAGATAGAGAGAGAGAGAGAGATTTAACATCCACCCAACACAATGTAAGTCAAGCTGGTGACATGCTAGTTGACTCACTGACAAACCTTATGTTTTAAAGTTCATGTTAGACCATTCAGCCCCACGAACCTTATTACAATCAAAGAAAAGTTAATGCAAACGCTATTGAGTAACTTCACCATTCTCTGCTTAAAATGTACATAACGATATTAAAAAGGGTGGCCTTCACCTTGCATTCATTAAACCGTAAACCTTACAAGTCGTAATTAAATAACGGAAGTATTGTGAGACATTAAACCCAATTCCCTTCCTCTGCTTTTTTAATAATTTAAACACATTACTTTTGTGTAGATTCAGTGTATTAAAATCTCATCAAATATTTAAAGAAAAAAAAAAAAACGTCTACTTTCAATTCACACTGTCTATTTCTTACACGATTGATAAATCAACCACACAACGACTATTAAATCATGTTTGCTTATCAATTCCTTTTAAACAAGAGTTGTTTTTTTCAGCTGATGTTATTCCAGCAATGCTGACTTCTTTTGTAATTTAAAGCCGCGGATCATCATTTGCTTTTTTCAGACAATATCTAATTTGTCACGGCTTAAAAAATTAATCCAAACTGAATTGTTCTCAAATTGATTATTTAATGTTAAATATAATCCTTAAAAACAAAATTAAAATATCAATGGCAGCAGATAATCTTCAGAATTGTATTCAATAGAATTAAGAAGAGGCCCATTGAAAAGATTTTGAGCAAATGCCAAAGTTGCCAAATGTTCAGTTGTTCATATCTTTGTAAATACTTCCTTACAAGCGATTAAAAATCCTCCAAATAGCGATCAGAGAATTCAAGAGAATAATTTTTATTTCTTGTATCTTGTCCCCTTAAGTAACATTAATGACTTTAGAGCCGTGATATCATATAAAAAAATATATCTGCTTTTTAATGCAAAATTGTCCAAAGAACAATTTTTTTTTAGATGTGCATGAATAATGACAAGGTTACTATAGTTTCCACTTTATAAACAACCAGATCTGCTGATACAAACATATCAACAGAACGATTAAGAAAACTCTTCACGTAGTTCTGTTATTTCCTAAATAATCCTATATACTTTGTAATTAGTCAGGTTTCTTGTTTTTATATATATTGTATAATGTACCCATGTATTTATTTGAGACTAAACATGTCTGAAACAAGAGAAGTATTCACAAGTCATCTGATAATACAAGAAAAACAGATTGTTCTCGAAAATAGATCTACTAAAAGCTAAATAATGAAGCTACATGTACATGCAATTAATATCCAAGTTTTTCAAACAATTTTTTTTGTTTTGCGTTGTAATAATTTCTTTGTAATCATTAACAAATTAACAAAAAGGTATATTTCTCTTCGTTTATGCGTACAGATTATCTAGTTCCAATGGCAGGGAGCCATATAATTGAAGGGTTGCACTTGTTTTGCTGACCAGAAAATATGACCCACATACAAACCTAAAAAGATTTGGTTGTTTCTGTGTATCAGATTGGTTTTATTAAAGGAATTTTTATTTCTACGGCATTTTTTAAATTTGATTTAAACAATTAAGTTTTATAATCAATTTTGGTAATAAGCTGGTTTCGTCATGTAAAATTCAGATTTTGTCAGTTTCTGTCTCTCTTGTACCAGTCTTGTGATTTTGTCTGATTTGCTTTTATCAATGTTTTGTGAATTAGGTCTGTCATTGCGTCGTTTCCCTGCTTGTAATGACAAGGTGTAGGGATCCTCCCATTGCTAAAGACCCTTACGTACAAGTGAATTAATGAAATAAAACACATGTAAGACATAATAAAGTTCAACATATAAGGTAATATTGTTTTGGTCATTTATAAAGAACAGTAAATACTGAAGTTTCTAAAGGCGCTGTTGGTTTATAGTCACTGATTATTTACAAATAAGGATTTTGAAACAAGAATGTTTTGAGTTCAGATTTTAAATGGCTCATAGATTTTAATTGTACTACTAGCTGGTACAACTAAAATCGTTATTTCCAGGTGTATTTTGGAATGACACATCATATTTTGGTTTGGGAAGAGAATCAAGAGACCTTTACCCTGGTTTTCAAAAGGATTTTCTTGAAACTTTATATTTTTGTAAACAAGAAGAATGATTAACTTGTAATTATAGTTGGATGTAGATTCAACATGTTTCATGTTTTTCTGTTCTGATGTAGAAACTGAACCAGCTGACCTTCGTCCATCATCACACGCTCTAGTACATGAAGTACATTTTCACTTTTCAAATTAAGTCTTAAAACATGTAATTCTTTTATTGTTATTTTCTTGATTTTTTTTTTTTTTTTTTACTCTTAAGGTTTGATATTTTATATTGTGGCATCAAGTTGGGAATAAAACCTTCAATGCTAAAAAAAAAAAGAACAAAAATCCTAATTTGGTAACCTTGACTACTGATCTTGAGTTTTAGACAATGATAATATCATTTATAATTGATATCTCCTCACCATGGGTTTCAAAATATATATTAACTCTTGCCTCAATCAAAATATAAAGTTCTTCAAAAAATTAATTCATTTAAAGCTGATTAAAAATGTTTCATAACTCCATGGTATAATGAATGCCCTCACAGCCTTGCTATGGCCCCGTTCAAATAATTTGATGGAGTTCCTTACCGGGCCTCCATCCTACACCTCAAAAATGTGTAACCAGGCCAGAAACTCCAAAGGAACTTTCTCGGCAGATTGCGGGCTCCAAAGTAAACAATATTTTGATGTGTAAGCCCCGGTGTAGACATTTCAGACAAGGTATTCTGCGCCAACTGTTTACTTCAGACACATTCTCTTCTGACCATCCATCAGGAGAAGACAAACAAACGTCTGCAACTTGTTGAGGTATAGAATTCAAATCAAACACATGTTCACCATTTTGTTGGAGATTAAAATACAGTTTATCACGGATGTAGAATAATTAGTTGATTAATCAACATACGCACACACCTGTAAATCATTCACTGAAAAACATTATCTCGTTTTCAGTAAATAGTTTTTTATTTTCTATTTCAATTTTTTATCATCTACAGGAGTCTAATCATGCTCTAAAGGTTGCACTAAGCTGTATTAATTATTCAATCTACAGACACCTGTAAACTGCCAAAATTGAACCCTTAAAAAAATAATGAATCTGTGATAAAATGAAACAAAATTTTGTTTCATGTCCTACCTTTCTGCGCCAATTAGGATATGCAGTGTGATTTGAGGGACAACAGCGTCAGGGCCTACTTTTATTTCAAATTCAATTAAACTATACTATAGATGATTCTTTTATGTACATGTAGCCTTGCTTTTCCCTCCTATTTAAACAAGTGGGCCTTGTTCCTTTTAATTTTGTCACTTATATTTGAGTGTATATAAACCTAAAGAAAAGGGATGGGGATAATTAGTAAGTAGGTATTAACCAAGAAAAGTTGGCTCTCCTTCACACCTGTGCCCTCTCAGTATTGTGAATTAACTCATTTTAAGGCAATACATAGAAGACAACTGAAAGTAGAGGTTTTTTTAACGTTGATGCCACATTTGATTTCACAAGAGTAAAGATTTTTCGAAATGAAGACATCAATCTATTTCACATAAAATTAATCAAATTAACGTCTAGGGTACTTGACACCACTAGTGACAGTGCCAAGTCAAGCATTCTCGTTTAGAATTAATTAGTACTGTTTCCTTACGACACCACATACATCACAAACCAATTGGGAGAAGAATTTCTGGCACAAAATCTTAGCCTATTAACCTTCTTACTAGGACATGAAACTACCATGGGATAGTACCGGCCACAAAAAGTGGGTTTCTGTGTCAATTCTGTTATCAATGTTCAGTAATGACCACATCTGTAATTACAGCTATTTCATACATATTTACTGCACCCATGGTCATTTACAACCACCAAGGAGCAAATAATCAAGTACAAAATTCGTGTTTCTGTGTCAGTTCAGTTATCAAGACCAGAACTCAATTATAGATGACCACATATCCATCATTAGCTCAGAATTACATAGAAATGGGTGTGGGCAGTATTAACTAAAATAGGAGTATTGTGTATTGAAACAGGTAACAGTCATTATTGACGAAATCATAAGAGGTGTCCCAGAGTTTCAGACAGAAATAGGATCTTCAAAGTAAAAAAACTGTCAGCTAAACAATAGCTTCTTGCAAATTATGTATTATTCAGGTGCGGATCCAGGATTTTTTGCAGGGGGGGGGTCTAGGTTTGATAATTGCTTAACTAATTGCGCTCAACCAATAATTTGGTAAATTAGATTCAATTTGGTTTATTCTGACGTATTTCCGGAAGGTAAATTCCAAAATAACAAGTCTAAATCGCCAATAAAATCGCATAAAAATTTTTTCAAACCTGAGCAGGGGGGGGGCCGGACCCCCTGGACCCCCCCCTCTGGATCCGCGCCTGTTATTAACATGTTGAACTCAAGATTATTTCTCAATTGTCAAAGGAAGGCAAGGGATGTAACTGTAATTATAACTCTCAACAATTTTAGGCTTGTTCAGTTTTAATGGTACTGCTAAGAAATAGTTGGTCGGTATGTAAAAGGACTTGATCATGGCGCGGAATGTAAAAGAATCCTTGACTGTTGGAATTAGATGAAGAGTAGGCCACAATTCGTAGACTGATTCTTCTCAAATAGTAGATTTTACGTCCGCTTCCACCCAAGGTGATATTGCAGACAATGTCTTCGTTGAATTTTTTGGTTTTTTTTAGCAAAGATCTCCTGTTAATATAGCAAACTGCAAGACGCACGTCTGTCATCATTAGCATGGTTGGTGTAGAAAAATAGGACTTTAAACCCCATTTTATTACAACTTAACCGTCATCTTGTAAGGCGTTGACATATTTTATTTATCATAAAAACGTCAATAAACATACAAACCATCAAAATATATATTTTATTAGTTTCGTTCTTATCAAAGGACATTACTATCCATCAGATCTCCTCTCAGGGGATTGAATGAGAAATATAGCTCATACTGCTGGTTGTCACATATAATTACTAACGGACATTACAAACATTAGAGAATATACAAAAACTATATCACTTGTCAGGTCGAGTCGATTAATGTTCTTATCTCCAGAGTAAAATTCTGTCTCTTTCTCCGACAATCCATGTATTAGTAGGTTTGTGAAAACTTCTTCTAGTTCTATGGAAATTGTGGTTTTTACAGAAATTTCATATATAATCACCTGGCAAAATGGGAAAATGTCATTTAGACCAAGCTAGATTTGGATGAGAATTGGGAGCAAAGGTGGGTCAGTGAAGGAGGTTCCAAATTTGATCCCTGTCTTTGCTGAGAAAGTTCCCAGGATTTTTCAGTGTAATGTCCCCTTTGGCAGTGGTTCAGGATGGAGGGTCAGAAAGGAACAGTATCTAGTCATTCAGATTGGACAAAAAAGGCAAGTACCCATGTACATATTGGTGTGCACACATACAAGTAGGTGAAAACACTGCTGTCCCATAACAATTCTACACCTCTTCATTATCCCAGTTGGTGTCTGAACAGAGGTTAAAACCAATTTAATTTCTTTACAAGGCCTTGTTGTACAGGTGATTCAAACTGCAGTAAGGCAAAGCTGTCTTGAAAGGACTGTATCCAATACATTTTTTAAGTAGGTAAACCTGCACATGATGGGAGTGGATCTATGACCAATGTCTAGGTCATATATGTTATTTTATAATCTCTAATTGTGTTGTTTAATTGTTGCTGTTATTTGCTCCTGAAAATGTAGTGTTGAAGATCCATTTCAAGAATCAGTATTCATTTTCTATTTTTAGAGAACCCACATTGATGAGCTACATTCCCTTAAAGTTAAAAGTGTAATATCCCTCGCATTCTGAAGTCAGATATTGCAGATCTATTCCATATTTATCATATAAGTCCTCAAAACGTGTCATGACGGAACTAGATCTCACCCATTGTGAAATAAGATATTGCAGATCTATTCCACATATCTTATATAACCAGTTCTCAATACATATCTTTCTTGGATATTAATGATTTTTCTTTTCGTTGTCCACGTGTTTTATAAAGTCAATGATTTAGTTTATTTGTATTTATGGGGCTCTTTTAAAACATTGATTAAACAATTATCTTCTCCTTAGTGTTAATGGCTTTCTCCTTCAACAATCTATGTCCTTTTCAGGCGCCAACTTTTAATGGCTCTTATCGTAACTTTTACACAGAAGTTAACATACTGGTAATTTTGATGGGAATATTTCTGGAATGTTTCTAAAGACAGAAGTGTTTTAGCATGCATTATTAGAGTTTATTTATGGACAGTCTATTTAATTATGAACTTACATATTGTGATATCCACTGTTTCAGAGTTCATGTGATGATAGTCATACTTTTGACTCCATGACTCTCACGATTTTTAATGTTAAGAGTTATTTTTCTGTGCCAGGAGCAAGTCTTTTAAAATAAGTGTTTTCTGACAGTGGTATATAGTTGTGTGTGTATGACTCAGCCATAACCCAAAACCCATCACATCCATTTGGTGTTTTATAGTTAAATTTGAGTAACAATTTTACATCCCGTCTAAAAAATACAGGATTATGCCCATGAAATTCTTTTCCCTCACCAAATTCTAGGACATACACCTGTTAGTGATTCTTCCTCTAATAAGTTTTAGATAAAGCTATGGAAGAAACAGCGGTCTTCTGCTTCTAATTTAAAAGTAGTTTTAGATGTAGCTATGCATTGAACTGATCATATGCTTCTTATTTTAGATGACGCTATATATTAACTGAATACTTCTCATTCTGGAAATCTTTAGCTTGAGCTACGAAATAAACTGTTTTACATTTACAGAATTCTGGAAAGATCAATTCTCTATATCTTTTAATGTCCTATTATTCAAAGTTTGCCCTTGAACTGTTTCTTCCCCCTCACTGATTTTCAAGTAGATTTATTGACCTGGAATTAAGACTTCATTTACAAGCAATCTGATGACAGACTTCTGATAAATTGAGAGAAAAATAAAAATATCTAAATATTATTTCATCTTGAGAAATGGCCACACATATATCATTTTCTGACATCTTTCAAAACAATTCTGACATTTTGTTTTGAGTTCTCCATCTGGTAAGAATATTCCACTAAGATGGGTGGCTTTTGTTTAAAACAATACAACACAAATAATAATCATGACCAAAATCGGTTTCATATGTTAATTTAATCTATATATTAAAACCCAATATCTCTCTCAATAGAGCTGTTGTAAACAAGCTAAGAGTGGATTTGTAGCATATTTAAACCCATTATGCAAATCCCCTGATCTAATCTAATAGATATTTCATTTGAATACACAAATGAACTACATTGTTGGATATAATGGCTGCTATTATTCCTGAAATACAATTTTTTTTAAGAAAAGTTATGTCGTCACTAGAAATTGTCAAATATAAAAGATTGTTGCCTGAGATTATATATGCCCTTTGATAATTGTTATTGAAGGAAAGTAAACTAAAGAATTAAAGTTTGTACCAGCATGTAGGTTTACCAGCAAACATATAGAATTTGCATGAGATTGTCTGTTCCTTTAGGTCTAAAAATTGCACCTGACACTTATCATAAAACCATAAACGGCTAAATATTGCATATTGGTAAATAAATACCATACTTTTGTCTTCAGTGACTATTGCTTTTGGACTAGAGATTTCATTGTAATCATTGAACACAACATATTTATTAATATCAGAAATATTTTCATATTCAATTATGATAAAATTTAACAATTCAAAATTTTAAAATTTCAGCTGTTATATATTCTAGAGTATCCTGCCATTAATGCTTGGGAAGTGTTCTGTCAAAATGTCCCATTGACAGAATCGATTAGTTCTTTCATTTTATCATTTCACATAAAAAGAAAACTGAGACTGAGAGTGCATCGTTCCCTTCTGAAGTCTAATTTCATTAACGGCAAACATTTATACATACCATACTCTACTTGAATAGCTATTAAAAATGTCTGAGGATTTTTCTTAAGATCTTAAAAATAAAACTCTGAATGGTTTTAAATTGGAAATGATTTCTCAAGAGGGATTGTTGGAAAATAAATCTCAAGAAATGTCATAGAGTTTGTTATTTGTTTGGGTTTTAGTTTTGATCTTGAGGAATTTTAAATATCTTGATCTATCAATCATTTATAATATCTAAAGAAATAGAGCAAGTCTCTTGATAAACTACTTTCTAAGGTAGACATTTCTACATGTTTGTTATTGCTATTTACCACAAACTTAATTATATTTAGACTATACAATTATGACAGTACTATAAAGATCCCTGGCAGTAGGAAATCTTAATAAGGGTAGGGTGTGGTGCTGCTGTCAGGACAAAGTTTTGTTCATGGCCTACTCTTTAGGCAGGTTGCTGCAAACAATTAAGATGTTAAACCCTATTTCACTACTTCTTCATTGGACAATAAATTTTGCTTTTGCTGGACACTTGTTTGTGAACTCTTTCGAATCTAGAATCATAAAATTAATCAGAATTGATAACTTTATACACTAGTAAAAAGTTATGTTCCAATAAAAAACAAAACAGACAAACTTATTTGATCAAAATAAATTCAAAGAAGAAAATTACATTCTGAACGGACACAGGCCAGATACGTGATATGGCCACAAATTAACAATATTGAAAAAAACACACTCAATAAATGGTCCCTTGATACAGGTCATATTAAGTTATTTTCCACTGTAGTAATTAGACAGTATTTAAGTCTCCCACGAGAGATGAGCTTGGTCAATTATATAGGAGAGTTTGCTGATTGTACCCCAATAAAATCCACCATTTTAGATTAGTGATTTTATTAATTTAATCTTTTTGCGTAAAACAACCATCCATTGTCCATGAATTATCTTTCTGTCAAATTCTATTAAGCAAACTAATCAAAGAGTTTGGTTCTGGGTATCAGGTTTAGAATCTCCAGAGATCGGAGAAACCACTTGAAGTGTTAAAAGATAGGTCCCAGATAATCAAAGGGTTTGGTTCCGGGTATCAAGTAAAGAATCTCCAGAGATTTGAAAAATTACACAAAGTGTTAAAATATTGATGCCTATGTAAAACCCAGGGTAAATGTTGGATATCGTGTTTAATCGCATCTCCAGAGAAAAATTGAATGAGGTTGAGTGTCAAAAGATACAGCCCTACTGACCACTAACCGAAACTCAGCTATCACCTTAAAGATTAGGGAGGTAACACCTCTGTTTCGATATACAGTAGGTGTAAATATATACTGGACTAAGTATAAAAGTATATATTTCTTTGTTCGTTCGCAGTAATAATGCATAACATTTTAAAAATGAAATATCGCAGTGAATATCTTTTACTCTATATTGGGTCAACTTTCTGTCTCGTCACATTTTCAGAACGTGTAACAAAAAATAAAATCTAAAACATAATATTAGAATGTTTGGCATTGTTTATTTAATTCTGTAATTGGGGATGCTCAATTGTTAGTCCTGGATGGTCTGAACTCACATAATTGCAATCAGCTGACACTGAATTGTAATGGAAATGAGTCCTGTTACAGTTCTGTCAGTCCTGCCAACAGAGGTCATGTGAGTAGAATTGAGACATTGTTAGACATAAAGAATATTTTTTTAACTATTCATTAGTTTTCAAGTATGTGAAGTATTTGCACCAAAAAACCTAGTACTAAATAAGAGATGAACTAGACAAAAAAAATAAACAAACAACAACTCCAAAAAAGTTAGGACTTCCTTAAAGAGATTTTTGAATTGGATAAAATTCATATAAAATTATTTAGATACATAAAATAAATATTGTTAATATTACTATTCCCCATTGACAGATGTTGCACATGTTTTCCTTTCACATGTCAGTCTCAATTTACGAGCAATCTGTCACTTCGATAATGTTTATATAAGAGAAATTAATTGACTTACATTTTATTGTATATTTATCAATTCTATTTCATTCCAATCTCTGTTGACTTTAAATACCTGTATGATTTTTATTGACTTGACAATGGTCATGTAGATATGAAAATCTATATTTTCATGATTGTCAGTCCAGGGCTTTCGCTTAAAAATTTTGTCAGCCAGTCAATTTTTTGCCATAGCTGTCTTGTTGTTTGGATGAGATGAAAACCTCAGGCCCTGCGTATACATTTTATTTTCTTCTGCAAGTCAATTTCAATGCCAGTCAGTCATGAAACTGGTAAATATGACTCAGATATATATGAAATGAATTAAACCTGTAGTGTTTAAAACGTCCGCTTCTACCAAAGGAAGTCTTATTTTTCTTTTTTAACATCTTAGTGCATGTGCAGGGATCTTGTGGGAGGAAACCAGAGTAAACCCACGAGGTTGAGAAAGCGCCCCTATCTCCAAGCCACATATGATCACATCAGGGTTCTAAACCACAACTACAATCCAGAAGTGACCTGCCAGCTAGAAGTCGAAGCGTGACACTCTAGACCACCAGGCCATTCCAACCGGTAGCACGATTTACCCAAATCCACCCAAATCTACCCAAATCCACCATTATTTCAACTGATATCAAAATAATTTATATCGATAATTGATCATATACAGTTCTTTCTGTCAAATTTTCATTTTAAATTTAAAATCGTAGCGTTTTTGTGTCAGAATGTGATTTCCACGTAACTTTGGAAGAACTACAAATTTAATGGTGGTCTGAATCCATGTGGGTATATACACGAGTTATGTCCCTTACATACGACGACGAAACATGCATGAATTGTTGGATTTTAAGACAAGAAGACCATGATTTTAAAGTAATTATGGAATATTTAGCTAAATGAATGATAGTATATTAAAAAACAATAAACATAATTGTGATATGTGTGGAAATAACGTGGTTTTGGGTAGATTTTTGTATAAAACAAGCTATTACCTTGGTTACGACTTCCAAACTTGCTTGGAAATCGCATTTTGAGGGGCATTTTGACAATAAAAAGCTGCAATTTTAAATTAAAAATGTCAATTCCACATAAAGAACGGTATATTATCAAATATCAATATAAATTATTGTGGTATGAGTTGAAATAGTGGTGGATTTGGTTTGATTTGGGTAGATTTGGGGGATTTGGGTAAAATCGGGCTACCCAATTCCAACCCCCAAACCTGTTTTAATCTCCTTTACAATTGGTATCAATTTATTTTATCAATTTTAAATGTTCTTTTGTTTATATTATACCCTTATTCTGGGACTTTAATTTATAATTTTCTAGCATAATGGCAATTTTCCTGGCGATTTGTATGGCAATATAAACAACACATTTTAGCTCTTAATTGCAAGTTAATTAACAACCTTTGTATTCTATCAATACTAGTTTTTTTTATACTGACCTTTTGTAATGTCTGTTTGATCATAGCGCAGTAAATACGGATCATTTTATAATAATTCTATAGTTATTAAGTAAGTATATATACCAAACTTAACCAAACTAATCTATAATAACCATTAGTTACAATGCAAATAAAAGGAGAGAGAGAGAGAGAGAGAGAGAGAGAGAGAGAGGTACAACCAGCTAGGTTAGGCAGGTGATCCTACTCCACTCACATATAAGTCTGGACCAAAAAAACCTGATTTTTTCGAGAATATCAAATATTTTGCATCTTAATCCATGCTAATATATGCTCAGATTAAAAATTTAAGATATGAATTTTATAATAACTGTTGAAATCTATATTCCATTATTAACAGCCTAATTTGGGTACAAATATCAACACTTGGTTGTTTGTCTTGCTCAAGTGGCAAGCCAAAACCATGCTGACAAAATCCAGACAAAATTTCTCGACCAACAATTTAAAGGCATTACATTAAGGAAAGTTTACAAAAACAAGCCAAAGAGACATAAAATTTAAGGATGAAACATTCATAAATATAACAAAGTGTATAGATTCCTATAATTCACTGATGAAAAGTTGATGAAACTATAAACAGACATAACTGTTAATTGACCATAATTTATTACTTTGTCTAATAGTTTCTGCAGCATTAATTGAGAGTAATATAACTAATAATATTAAGTGTGTATTAACTACTGACTACTAATACAACTATATTAAGTGGACTGTTCATGACTGGATATCAGTTATCTATTTTATCACCACCTTTGATCATTTGTTATAGATATAAATAAAATAAAACCAAGTACTAACAATACAAACCATTACTCAAAATTCGAAGTCTTATAAAAACGGTTGAGGCAAAATAGAGTAATCAGCAAATGGACTGTTCACCGTGACAAACAGTGGTAACAGGTGTCCGGAAGAGTAAGCTTACCCTGCCTGGCACCACACCCATCATAGCTGCATCCAAACTATAAGACAAAATCTCAATAAAATCATTTGATATAGATATACTAGTATATAGGTTTGTTTGTGAATGGGTTTGCTATACGAAACCAAATGGTGGATCTTTTCAATTTTATCCAAACTATTAGATGAAATCTCAAAAAAATCATTTGATATATGTAGAGAGAGAGAGAGAAATGGGGTGTAACATCCACTCAACAAAAAGTAGGTCATTTCGGGATTAACATATGGTTTAATTTTATTTCAATAATTCACTAACGTGTAGGGGTCTTTAGCAGTGGGAGGAAACTGGAGGACCCAGGGAAAACCCACGAGGTTGGACAGGCGTCACTACTCCTTGTCACGTAAAACCAGGGATTTCATGTATTATTAGACAACCATACTAAAACATGTTTGTCTAAGTATTACCTACTATTAGATAACCAGACTTACATAGCCTGTTGTTAGTCTCAATAATACCTTGTATTGGATAACCAAACTAAATCAAACATTTACTTGAGGATGTTAAATTAAAAAACCGGACAGACAGAATGGACATGAAAAGTAACAAGTGTTCTCTCAGGCAACGATAAAACTCGACAAATTGATTGAATTAACACAAAGCCGATTGAACCAATCAATAAAATCTGTATTCCCTAATAAATTAATCCTCTTGATAAGTCGTTAACTAATCTACACAATACGGCCACTTTCCACTTAGAGCAACGTAGACGAAACCTTCCGTCTGCCGTTCATTTTGTTTCCCAGAACTTTACTTTCCAATATTCAATAAAAGGCTTCATTCTCACACAGAGCACGTATCTTATTTTGTTCAACAAATCCACAAGATATTTGCAAGGACTGCGTAGACCATAAACCTTTAAACATGTGTCAATTAAACAGATTAATCTAGTTACAGTATTGTAATCAAAAACACCAAATAAGGAACTCATTTAAATAATCTGATTTGTCATTTACCTCAGTATCATCATACAAAACAATTTTTATACTTCCTGTTATTTTGTTGGTTTTTTTACTAATTTTGATCTAATTATCTGTGAAATCTAATTATTATATTTCCTTCATATTTCCAGGGGATGTAATCAATATTCAGTATGCAAATATTTAGGTTTTATAATACAATAATCAAAACAAAAATAAAAATGATCAGCAAGTTTAGAATTTCAATGCAATTAACAGTATCAAGTTTCCTGGGTTTTTTTACTGATATCTGCTCAATAATAATAGTTGGGCCACAAACAATTTCAGAAAAGTTTAATATTTAGTTTTAGACCATAATGAATGTCAGAATTATGAATGCTTAATATGGAGTTTAAGACCATTAACAATACCAACATAATAAAAGTTTAATATTGAGTTTTAGACCTCAAACAATGCCAGAATAAAAAAATGTTTAATATTGAGTTTTAGACCATAATTAATGTCAGAATAGAGTTTAAGACCATAATAAACAATAACAGAAGTATAGTGTTTTAGAGATCATAAAATTTTAATATAGATTTCTAAAGACCATAAACAATACCAGAAGAATAAACATCAAATATAGAGTTTAAGACTATAAACAGTACCAGAATAAAAAAAAGTTAAATATAAAGTTGTAACATTTCAAAAGTAATATTAGCTTAAGGGAAAAGGAGAGAGAGAAATGGGGTTTAACATCCACTCAATACAAACTAGGTCATTTTGGGACTAACATATGGTTTTAATTTTCATTTCAATAATTCGCTTGTGCGTAGGGGTCTTTAGCAGTGGGAGGAAACCGGAATACCCTGAGAAAACCCACGAGGTTGGAAAGGCCATCCTACTCCTCGCCACGTACAACTGGGGATTCGAAACCACTCCAGTTGACTCAATGGCAGGCCGTATGATACAGCGAGCACATGCTCACCATTCGGTCACCCAACCTCCCTAAAAGAAAAAAGAATAATTTTTATCAGTTGGTCAATTCTAACATGGTTGGTGAAGTATGATTTTAAATCCCTTTTCTCTTAGTACATCAAATAATGGAAGTCACAATTGAATCTGATATACAACTCGAACATGTTCATATTTGATAGCAGATGCCATTATTGATATTAACAATGCACCCCACCATGTCCAAAATCATTTCATTTAGCTTAAAATTTCAAATCAAAAGTGGACATGAAGATCAGTGTAAATCATTAATCTCATAAATATTATATACAACTTGAAATATTCATATTTGATGCCAACCAGATGACATCATTGACATCATCAATGTGACCACCATGACTGACTTCATTTTTTTTCTACGTCAAACCACATGCCATCACTGATATCAGTAATGTGACCACAATGATCGAATTCATTTTATTTTGCTGACATGAACACTGTGACCACCATGACTGATGTCATTTTTTTTTTGTATGTAATATGTTTAAAAATTCAAATCAAATGTCAAAATGAGGATTAGTCTATGTTATTAGCATAATCAATATTTGATATACATCTCAAAAAGTTCATATTTGTTTCAGCCGACGTCATTTTACTACGTTACACACAAAACAACATGTTGAAATGTATTTTTAACACTGTCTTCCGCCATAATTTGACTTTACTTACGTCAAATGACAACAGACATCAACATGGGGATTGGTATAAGTTAGTTCAGATTTGAATTAACAAAATACACAGAAAATAAAGTTTTAAGTTTTTCAATATTACATATCAATTTCTACCAAATATGATCTATTTTCAGCACATGAAAATAAAAAATTTCTTGTAACCAGATCATCAAAAACTTAGACAAAATTGTTGATAATCATTAACCTTAATCATTAGTGCATCAAATTCAAAATTAATTAAATACCATCATTAACTTTCTCATTTCAAAAAATGGTTATTAATGGAAGTGCAAACTGCGGACAAGGCAATCCCAAAAAAGTAGAAATGAAATGAAATGAAACAGGGTTTAAAGTCCTACTATTTTGCTCCTAAACTGTCCCATCCGAACGACTAGACAGACAGGCCCCCGTCCCGCATCATCTGTGCTACCTGGAATTGCATTGGTCGAGTTTTCTACATTTGTAACAACCATAATCATTAATTGTCAATTTTAAATACTGAACCAACTACAAAATAAATAGCTATATGAACTTTCTTGTAAAAAAACAACTTTATGGTAAATATATAAATATTACTACAAATACCAAATAAAGTAGCGTTAAATTTCGTGTACTGATTATAAAATGTCAATTGCAGCTTAAATATTGGATATTAGGATCCTATAGTTTCACAGCAAGACTGAAATAGAAAATATTGAGTAACAGACTTTGTTCCTTTAAGATGATAATTTAAAATTTAAAAATCCAACTCTTTGGTTCGCTACTGCAAACAAAAAATCAAACAAACAAACAAATCTTCTCTATTGTTCATTATAAAATTTGATCAATTATTGAGTTGAAATTGAAAGCATCTCACAAGTAGCACTCTGACATGCTTAAGATTTTCTAGTTTTCAAAGAACTGTTCATATGACATTTCATAATTCATTGTATTTGATAATAAATCATATGATCCATGGTTGAATGCACAATAGAAGTAGTAACCTGACACCGTGCATGAAATTTATTATTACCTATGATAATTTGTTGGGTTGAATCGAGTGTAGATATTATCAAATATTTGAAATTGCTTACAATTATTCCATGTTTAACTATGATAAATTAATTCTCCGTCAATTTTAACTCAACATCTGCTGCAGACTAATCATCATTTGCCAAAAATGAATTGACATTAATAATATCAAAACTAATTCTTGCATATATATTGTGCAACATTTCAAATTGAAGTCTTCTCATTGTGCTTGCGAGAACAAGCCTGACACTGGATATTTTTCTTAAAAAGGTGTGTCTTGGAGCCAAGTTTTGAATTTCTGTATGGTTTTAGCTGATTTAATACTTTCTCGTATGTTGTTCCATATCTACAGGACAGGAGCCTGGAGCAACGAAACATATGCCCACAGCAGTTAAATCGTCCGGGCAGTCAACAAGGGTTGTCTCATATTTTTACTTTTTTTAATATTGAAACATTTGTAATACACTAAAATCTGATTATTAAGAGTAAATTATGTAATTATCTGAAAATCATTAGAATTTGTTTGCTTTTTATAAAAGTTTTGCCCACCCTAACAATTAGTATAGGAAACATTTAATATCATGGATTTAGCAGTTCAGTTATCAAAATTCATTGAAAATCAAAATACTTGTTCGTTTCAACACCTTAAACTCTGTGTATCAATCTGAAGTCAATCGGATGATAAGTTTGGCCTCTATAGCATCACAAGGTTTTTTGAAGTGATCAAGGGCGACAACTCTGGAAATCGCTCAAAATCAATAGGCTTCTTCGTCTCATGACCTTAAACAGTATGTGTGTATTTAAAGTCAATCGGGTATTAACTTTGGCCTCTAGAGCGTCCTCAGGATTTTTTGATGTGATCAAGGGCCATAACTCTGGCAGTAATTATCAGAAATCGCAGAAAATCAATAGGAATTTTTGTCTCATGACCTTAAACAATGTGTATAAATTTAAAGTAAATCGGATATTATAACTTTGGCCTTAAGAGCATCCACAAGATTTTTTAAAGTGATCAAGGGCCATAACTCTGGTAGTTATTATCAGAAATCGCTGAAAAACAGTAGGCTTCTTCGTCTCATGACCTTAAACACTGTGTATAAATTTAAAGTCAATCGGTTATTAACTTTAGCCTCTAGAGCGTCCACAAGCAAACGGATGGACGGAAGGACGGGCGGGGGCGACGACAATATACAACCACATTTCAAAGTGGGCGTATAAAAAGGATTGCTTGTGCAATGTTGATTTGTTTTATGACATCATGGGCTTTTAAGATTTCTATGATTTGATCATTTGTATTTTATTCTGGAAAATGTGAAATTTTCCATGACTGGAACCACACTAAAATGTGCTAAATATATTATTTAATTAAGGAAACAAAATCAAACATTATTAATTAACTTATCCAGACCATAATAAATGCTCGATGTCAAGGCTAGCCTGCCATATTTGTTGGATTATAGTCCGATTAACACTCAAAACTTTCCTTCGTGATTGAATGGATAATCGAGGTTTGTCTTACCGACTTCAGTAATGATGACCGAGGCTAAGCTGAACTTTCACCCGCTTAGTTCTCAGTTGACTGAAATTTTCAACAAATTGCCTTTACATTATGTATTTTTAGCTATTATAGTGAGAACTGCCAACTCATTTATTTTAAGATTAAATTTCATGTCCAGCTTGTCACAACCTTTGACTGTCCCTTGGTCGATAATTACGAGAAACAGCAGAATTACATTTAATTTGATCAGCTTAATTGATACCATGTGGAGTTTAATCATATATTGAAACCTTCCACAAGTATGATTGGAGAAAATGTATATTATATCCTCTTGCAATAAACAATCAATGTTTGAAACTGTATAATATCATTCATGAAAAAATGTTTATTTGATATTCAGTCTAAGAGAAATGGATACAGGAACAAGTAAAAATACTTAATAAAATTGTTTCCATTTTACTGGTATATCTATTCATTTTTAGAATATAGAATGGATAGACATATATACAATTTATAGACTTGGTTTAAGATGTTGCTTGACACTAACTCACTTACTTCTCTGCACTTACCGGGACTGTCAGGAGTCCTGGTTTGATCTTGATATTGGCTGAGAAAATGCTAGTGAACATGTAATATAAAATCAAGTATATTTATTTTTGTATGAAAAATAATAATTCCTCTTTTAATAATAATAATAATTTCTTACAATTACATCCAACATACTAAGACAGCCACAATGGCTGAGTGAGTATGGCGTTATGCTCCCAGGTTTGATCCTGATGTTTGATGACAATGTTCCATGGGATTTTCTAACAGGAAATAAGAATAGGATGTAGCGACAGTGTCTAGCCCAGATTTCATTCATGTCACACAGCATTGGGTATATACTGTCTTAATTAGCCCAGTAGGTATTTTCATCCCTATAGATAGATGTTTCCTGTCCTTTTTGTTTTATTGGAAAATATTCGGAAATATATTTCCATACAATTTTTACTAGCAAAAACAAAACCATGGATATATATATCATCTTCATTAGTAGGCTACTAGTAGGACGTTAACCCTATTTCTTTACTGTCATCCTAAATAGATATCTTTTTTTCATACTGTTGTAAAATTTTGGAATATCAGATAATTAAAAGAGAGAGAGACAGAGAGAGAAATGTAGTTTAATGTCCACTCAACACAAACTAGATCATTTCGAGACTAAGGTATTTAAAAATCCCCCCCCCCCCCCGACAGCAGTACTAAATTAAACTTGACGTTAATTTTGAGGATTAATACACTCTTTTAACCTAATAATATGGTTCCAAAAATTAAACAAGACTCCAGCAACTACACAGAACTACCGGATGCTCCAAAAATAAAATGGAGTTTAACGTCCAAATGTTCTGCTCCGAAAGGACTATTGAAGACGACCATTCACCATACAGTTTGCAATGAGGGAAATTTTGCCGCAATTTTTCCCGAGCAACAGCACTATGGCTTACATTTATATCGAATTCCAACAGCCAATGTATACACTGGAATCGGTGTTTCGTATGATCTGAACAACAATACAACTGTCCTCTATCCGGCACCACTAACAAGGGGAAACCATGTCACAATATCCCAATGAACTTTGTCTGCCAATGCAGAGATCGAACTTCCAACCTCCAGACTAGCAAACCAGCATCTTTTAGCCAATGTGGGTTCTGGGTCACTCCTGTCACTGTTAATCTCTTGAGGGAGTGCTGACACAGACCCCCTCTATTCCTATGAAATTTATATATGTATCAGTACATGTTTTTAATACATTTAATTCATTAGCCTGGTTGGTGCCGATCAGCAGTACAACACTTATCACCATGTTAGTATTCTCAGTCTAATTAGATATCTGTTACTAAGCACTGTTTGTTTCATTAGAAAACATCAAGAACTATATATCAGTATCATGCATGTTTTCGAATATTAGAGAAAACAAAATCGTTGTATAAACCAGAAACATGGAGAATTTAATTTACTGGAAATTTTCTTCTATAAATAGACCCTAGTTTCTATACTTAAAACTGTTTAAATAATTCAATAAACAATAATTTCATTTACTGCATTCTGTAAATTGAGTTAAAATAGCATTGATTAATGTTTGTCTACAGAAAAGAACTACATGTTTTCTATTGACTACCAATGCTATTATCATATCCCCATATGTGAAAACAATGGATATCTTATAGTCTAATACTGGTTTAAAACATTATTAATTCATAGTTAGTCACAGGTGCCTTGTACAATCAGCAAGGGACTGTATTACGTACTTGTTTATCAATTCCTTATTAAAAAATTTAGAATTACATTATTAGTTACTATTTGAATCAAATGTTGTTATTATATTAAATTGTTATTAAATTTGTTTATTTCTATGTTTAATTTGATTATTTTTCTGATTCTCATTTTCAATTTGAATTGAAAATTTCATAGAACACATCTAGCTTTTACATTCTAAATTTAGAGCAGTGTAATATTACACTAATACAATACACCATTTGTATAGATATTAATTGAGGGACAATTTATTGTCTTTGAGAAGTTGATGACAGGATTCTCTTCAACAAATCTTTGAGGTCACATTCCCAAACTTGAAGAAATCTGGTTGATTTCAAGTTAGTCCTTGGACTGTATTAGGTTGTCCCAACTTAACCTAACTTTAATTTATAGTTTAAACGTTTATCAATTCATAATTAGTCATAGGTATCATGTACATGGCAGTGAATGACTATATTAGAGACGTGTAATGTGCACAAACCAGTAAGAGACCAGATGTGTGGTGACAGGGTGTTTGCAAGAACAGATACTGCCCCACTTTTATTTTTTCCACTACTCACAATAAGCACAGAAATTGGTTTAAAAAAAGGGAAGAAATTTAGAAAGCGTATTCTCATAACTGATTTGTTTTCTGAGTGTCAAAGGGATCTGTAGTGGGGTACATGATTTATAAAAAGAAAACTTATGGATTTTTCAGAAATTTATCAGTAACTCCTGCACAATTAAAATGGGGTCAGAAGATTTTACTCTTACTAGAAAATCTGGCTTTGATGTTATAATTTCAAAAATTTTTAATGTTACTTAGATGCTCTTCTCAAAAGCTTTTAATTTCCAAACTTTTAAGTTTTGAAATTTTAAGTGAAACATTGTTTGTAATACATGAATATGTTATTGATTTATCCAGAGCCCAACGGTCTAAAAATGAAATTGGTTTAAGTCTTGTCTTACTTTGAAATCACAGATCCCGAATATCCGAACTCTAATGTTTCATTGTTAGATAATATTTGTTGAGATAATCTTTAATCAAATTGAAATGTCAAATCAGACTGTACGTAATAACTATCTGATATATAAATGCTGCAGTGTTGAAAATTATTGACCTGGCGGCTGTGTCAGACTATTAAGATAAGAGATCACTTGTTCCCACTCGAGTGATTACGTGTTGGCGTGTTAGCATCCTTCAGATGTGTGTGTCGACTTTGATGTCACAAATAAGGCGGGTCGTGCACTCACAAGTTTGCGATATATTGTCAGTCAGTGGGACGAGATCAAAAGAAATATTTAGATCGGGTTAATTAATAAATGATTTGTTTGTAACACTTTATTTTATTAGGTTTTACGTATGATCAAATGTTAGACCTTCTAAAAGTTGGTCATTTTGTAGTGTATTTATTCTTGATTAAATGTTAAATGACTTAAAGTGGGTCATTTTGTATAGTATTTACCTTCGATCAAATGTTGCATACACAATGAAATGAGTCTACGTTTAGCGTGCACTACTTGTACAAAGAAACATTTTAGTCATATACTCTGATTGGGTTTATTAGTTTATATCAATTCTCTAAAATCAGGGATTTATATCAAAATATTCATCACATAACGGAATTGTTCCTTGTCTGACAATAAACATTAAATAATATATTTCATATAACTGAGTATTGAAAGAGAGAGAAGTGGGGTTTTAAGACTGTGCGACACAAACTAAGACATTTTGTGATTAGCACAAGGCAAAATTTTATTTCAATAATTTGCTTTTTGCGAAAAGAGTTTTGAAAGAACTAGGTGACTAACATATGGAAGCCTACAATTCTATTTCAATAATTTGCTTTTGCGACAAGAGTTTTGAAAGAACTGGCCTACTTTGAGTAACGCAATTTTCACAAGTGTGAATAAGACTTCTTTGAAACCAGCCCAGCAAAATATTTGCACAAATTGAAAGCTACAACGTATGTATCCCAGGGAGGATTTGAAGGATTTTTCTCATATTTTGTAAACAATCTAGTTTGTCTAGTCATTTGGATGGGATGAAATTCGAGATTCATATGTGTACTCATTGACATATATACATTAAAGAGCCATTAATATTTAGAAAGCAACAACCCCTATCTTCATTTAACAACATTTTTCTTATTTTCTCAGGCAAAAGTGCTAATATCCCTTTAAAGAAAAATTAAAATTTGCTTTTTAACAAAATGCACTCTTATCAGTGCAATTCCATTATCTTATCTCTGTACCAAATCTAATTAGCGGCAAAATATTTCTTATTTTGATATAATCAATCACCTTTTTTTCTTTGATTGGAAACCAAAACTTCTTTCTCTTTGAACGACAGACTGACAACTCTATACTTTTGTTTTGTCAATTACTGTACGTCGATCAAAATGAGTTGAGAAAAAAAAAAGAACATTTGCTTCTGTCAGAAGAAGTTTTGATTTTGTTTGATACATTATCTGGGAATTGTTGAAAAGAAATATTGAAAAATAACTCTTTGATATTTGGTATATTAATTTTTTTCTGAGACGTTATATTGACAAAAATATTACATCATCAAGCGTGGCATTAAGAAATGATTTCCGTTAATAGAATTAATAAACAGAATCAACAAATTCAATGGCTTGAATGAAATGGGGTTTAACTGTTATGCCCCAACTGGGCTAATGAAGACGGGCATATGAGTGCTATGAGGGAAATTTTGTCAGCACTATGCAGCCTACTGTTACTTTGAATTCTGTATGTCACTGTGTACACAGAACATTAGTTTTTCATACCATCCGAATGACTATACATTGTCGCTGCCAGAAAACAATGACGAACTTTCTCAAACAAGGGACCTAAAGGTTAGCGAGCCAATGTACTACTCACTAAGCCAACACGCCCCCTCCCCCCACTAATAAAAAAGGAGATTTTGCTGTATGTAATGAGGGGTTTTGTGAAAGAGAGAAAAATGTGTTATTTCAGGACAAACATCAATTTTATTTCCATAAATCACTTGTGTGTAGGAGTCTTTAGCAGTGAGGGGAAATCAGGGGACCCATGTATAAAACCCATGAGGTTGGACAGGCAGAAGCAGAGTTTGCCAACTTTTATTTTAGGACACCTATTACCACTTTTGGAAAGTTCAAATAACTAACAGCTTCTGCTGTACTCTTGTATTCCGTTATCTGAGAGATTCAAAAAGTAAAAAAAAACTTTTCCCATAAAACTTTATTCTGGAAAGTTCCTTTAGGTAATAACCACGGTTTCCTCCCACTGCTAAAAACCCCTACGTGCAAGCGAATTATTGAAATAAAATTGAACCATATGTTAGTCCCAAAATGACCTAGTTTGTGTCGAGTGAACTTTAAACCCTATTTCTCTCTCTCTCTTTCTAATAACCACTGCTGTAATGTATCCTGTTATAATCCAAGAAATTCAAGTACGAACCAAATTCCCCCCAAAAACCTTTCCCATAAATCTCTGTACCTTTTAACAAAACTGCAAAATATTCTTGTAACATTTCGAGATATTCCATTAAATGGAGTAGCCAAGGAAAAACTGGGGTGCTTTGATTATTGGTAAGATACAAATGTTAAAACCGTCCATTAACACTCATGGTATTAGAACTTTTAGAATCTGAGCGGAGAAGCCAGAAAAACTGGGTAGTTTGATTGTCTCTTAGATAAAACTAAAGTGTGATTCAATGTTATTCAACTGTTCAGTAAGCTTACCAAAAGGTCAGCCATTTTTCACGTGTAACTGATCTCTTTATTACAGATAACGGATCCTGTATAATTGACGATTCTACCACAACCAATCAAATAATGGCTACAGATTTACGTTGGCTGGTTTGATGTGAAACAATCGGGCAATGAATTTCAGGGATAATACGACAGATAAAGACCCGGGTGATAAAACGACTCCTGACCATTTCTACAATATCACCACGGAAACTACTATGTTATTAACCAAGGGAGATTACTATCAAGGTATGGTCACCAATACTACGACGAATCTTAGTGTGATTTTTGGAAATAATACGGCACAAGATGTACTGTGGTCTCCGAGTATCTGCGGATCTAATTCTAGCGATGCATGGAAGTTAACGACTCCTATCTGCTCAACACGATTTGAGTCGTTTTTTGTCTTTGTGTTAGTCACCTTGCTGTTGACACTGACGATAATAATCACCCTCGTTGGAAATTTTATGGTGCTTTTAGCTTTATACAGATATCGTTCATTACAGACAATGTCAAATTGTTTGATAGGAAATCTGGCTGTGAGCGATTTAGCCATCTCGTTGCTTGTGTTGCCGATATCTACAGGAAATGACATGTTGGGATATTGGGTGTTCGGAGAGACGATGTGCACCATCTGGTTGTGTATCGATGTTTTAATCTGTACGGCCTCAATATGGGGTTTGTGTACCATCGCCTTTGATCGTTATACGGCAACTGTGTATCCCGTCTGGTATCACGACAAACGGTCCCGTAAAAAAGCTTTACTATATGTCTCATTTGTGTGGATTTTTTCGATAGTCATTTCCTTCTCTCCTTTTATCGGCTGGAGAGATATGATTCCGAGTTTCTATTCCCATAACGATGTGTTAAATCGTTACGAGTGTATTTTGTTTTCGACAAAGAGTTACGTTGTTTATTCCGCCATGGGATCCTTCGTCTTGCCGTTACTACTCATGACCTTTCTGTATATTCGGATTTTCATTGTACTTCACAAACAATCGAAAACACTGAAAGCGAAAGCCAACTTGTATTATGCACAAAAAAACTCGACTCCAAATAATCTGGGCCACGTTGGCATCGAACGCAGTGTTACACGAGAAACCAACCTTGATGGAAATGCATCGCAAAACGCAGGATCTTTTTATCTGGAAGATATGGACGAGACATCAATGATGGAAAGTTCTGTGATAATTACCGGACAGGAAACGGTCACGGATCTGTCTTGTCGAAACAGCCTCTTACCAATTCGTGAAAATTCGCCAAGTTACTCAAAAGTGGATTCTAGTGAATCAGATTCCGACCTTTCCCCAAAACACGAACCAAAGACCAATGGTCTGTCTAATAATAATCACATGTTACCGAAAAGCCAATCAGATATCAATGTCATCCACAACAAGATTTCCTGTGATGAAAATGGACTGTTAGCTGATAGCAAGCGATCAAAAAGTGCCAATATTTTATCAGATTCCAATTTACGACAAAAATCCCCTTCCTCATCGCCTGCGCCTAAATTGGCTCGAAACAATCGCATGACCTTAAGTATGAAAAGACGATTTGAACTAAGAGAGCAGCGTGCCACAAAACGCATGTTGACGATCATGGCATGTTTTTGCGTCTGTTGGATCCCGTTCCTTGTTATGTATCTGACTCGTAGTTTCTGTACGGATTGCTACATGAATGAACATATTGTCAGCTTCATCATATGGCTTGGATACGCCAACTCTTGTCTCAACCCAATTCTTTACACTGTTTTTAATGAGGATTTTAGGCGTGCTTTCAAAAAGATTCTCCGTATGGATAAGAAACCCCGGAGGTGACCAGATAAACTCATTTCTTTCAAATTTAAAGAGGTTGTGTACATGTGCTTATATAGCTTTGATTTACAAAAAATAATTCAGTAAAAACAGACATGATGAGTGAAATATAAAATCTAGTATCTACACTAGTCATTTTGAATAACCCAGTTAACATCAAGTAGACATTAAATTTCAATCTTTTATTGCTTGTCTGTTCTGTCTGTTTTATTCTGTTTTATGGTCACTAGGGGTTTTAAAACAAAACATGAATACAATAATACATGTGATAAGCTTTACGTGTCCAGGGTATACCTGTTCGGGTATAAAGGATTTAAATGCTAAACGCGGTCAGGACTGTGGTCAGCTTTAAACCTGAGTCATGTTTTTACCAGTACAGCCTTGAGATTAATACATGAAGCATTCAAATGCAACACATGATCAGACCAAATTACAGACCTTATGATTTAAAGTGCATACATCCGACCATCCAAAAACATCCCCCACCCCAGGCAGAGTATGACATGAAGGATTGTATTATGTTGCATAGTGTTGGCTCAATTCAAATTTCATTAATTCCTTGCTTTGAGCAGTGTTATTGGGTGTTCTAGAATAAGAGTAAGCATGATGTGGAATTATTTGTTAACAAAAAGTTGTGATATTACAGAGTTTTTATTTGATATTATAAGCATACCATGCCTTATGCATGATACAAGTTACTACATATAGCTATTACTCTGCACTTGACACAGGTGTAGGCATTAGTGAACACTTTCCTTTCCCCATCCAACATGATTATGAAAACCCATTATATTTCAGACAACTTGACAGGAGAAAATCACTATTTACTCAAAGATGCATTATGCAAGATGTAGATCTTTGGGAGAGGGGGTCTCAAATGTTCCATAAATTATTGATTAGGCAGTTACTCACATATCAAGCCCATAATCTACTCCCTGGACAATCAAATTTTTGGTCAAAAGGATTATCAAGACTTTATTATTGTAAAAACGATACTTGACAATTGAGACTATTATGTCAAAACTTCAATATATTCACTTTTTATAATTTGAACTCTTCATCTTTATCTTACATATAACGCATCTTTAAATATGTCAATTATATAGTGCTTTGAAGTCAGACAGAATTCAGCTAAGACAAATTCCTATTTATTTAAATATTAATTATATAATATTTATGTAAGTCAGACTAAATTCAGTTCTGCATTGATGATTCTTGTGAACAAAAAAGAAGTATCATCAAAATATATCTCAATTGATATGTAGTTCCAGCCCTTTTGGTTTGGAGCCTGTCAAAGAAAACTGTCTGATTCTTATACAGTATCTCAAATGAGCATAATCTGTCTTTGTTTAAAAGAGCTCTACGACTGATTCCTTAGAATCTCAAAATCGTGAAATATATTTCTGATTGCTGTGTTAATAATTTATAATGCATCAATTCTCTCTAGATCGAAACAAGGGTGACAACTAGGGTCAGTCAGCACCTGCTTGCCACCATCTTAGTGGTCCTGATTAAGTTACTTTATATATTACATGTTCCCAGGAGAAAAAGTGTTTTATTTATATCAGAGTAAAAATTAAAGGTTACATTAGGCACTTCTGAATAAGCATTCAGTGAGGATTGTGAACAACCTGGCTTTATATTTATCATGAACTGGGAATTAAGTAGGTTTTACCTTACAACAATTTGTATATGAACTATCCAATTAAAGCTAATGATCGTCATTTGGATTTCACGACTTAATCCATGCTAAAATGTACGCGTCTTGGGTCCTAATGATCTCAGGACATGTCTATTGGACAATAACATCCCTCTAAATGCGAAACAGGAGGTGTTTATCTCCTAATTAAATCAACAAAAACTTGGACTGAATTGGATCAAATGACATTATTTTAATTTTCAGTTTTTCTTTAACTTGGTTTAATTCAACACATACAGAAGATAAAAAAAAACAGCGTTATTGATCTATCTACTGTTAGATCCCTACCTGCGAAAAAATAGTACAAATTTTACCAATGAAAACTGTTTTGTTTAAAATGTTCACAATATTTCTCACAGTTCAATACAATATAAATGAAATATAATTGAAATATAATTGAAATATAAATGAAATATAATTGAAATATAAATGAAATATAAATGAGCTATATATGAAGTGAAACCAGATGTAATATATTTTTAAGCCTTATTTATAATTTAATTGAAAATGTTTATCCATTGTGATTAAAATAATTTATCATGATTATGTATATATATTATGAGAAATAAATCCGTTTATATTCATTTGTTGGTTTTTAATAACATTACTTAATATAGTCAAAGTTTCAGAAAGGAAATGAAAATAAATGGGTTTAATGTCCTAATTTGCAGTGTGCTATCAGGAACTAGCACAGGGCCTCTTGTTTATTGAGCTAGAGTCAGACTTACAGAGTTACCATGGCTTCTCAATTTAAAGTTGATGCCATGATGGCATTAATTGAAAAATAAAAATTTTCCTGTTATGGGACTGTCAGACTTTAACACTGGGCCGCTTTTGCAAACCTTGATAACTCCTGTGGAAACTTTCTAAATGAAATACCAAAACTAGACAGTTTTAGGCATTGTAATTCAAGACCTATTTGCAAATCATGCGTAAGCCATGGAAACGTTCAGAATACAATTTGTAACCAAACCACTAACTTCAGTGGTGGAGGACGTTCGGATGGAGTGTCTTACAAGTACAGCTGTCTAGTCGTTAAGATGAGATGAAAAAATGAGGTCCTGTGGAAGTTGGAATTCAATAAAGAGTACCGTATGTCATAGTGCCACTCCCTGGGCAAAATTTCCCTCATAGCACAGTGTATGGTAATGCCCGTCTTCATTGGTCTAATCAGAGCAGAGCAGAACAGTAGGATGTTAAACCCAATTTCATTAAATTTTATTTCATTTTATTATTCATCAGTGGGGTTTGT
Source organism: Patella caerulea (assembly GCA_036850965.1). NCBI lineage: Eukaryota > Metazoa > Mollusca > Gastropoda > Patellidae > Patella > Patella caerulea. Next base: position 61,437,241 of record JAZGQO010000011.1, on the reverse strand, counting down.
CATAACTGGTAAGATATGATTACAAAAATGTATTCTCAGTCCTGTTTCACATGTACTAGTCAACGGAGGATAAAACTTTCCAAACATATTGTGGTATGGCACCATGGTATTGAGGTAAGATTTCCATCGAATTTGGTTGCAGCATTCAGCTATTAGTCCATCATTCCATCCCATCTTATTTATACTGGAATTCCCTTGTCTATATTACAACCGACGTCCAATCAGATTACAGAGATTTATGACCGTCAGAAAATATATTTTGTTGACAATATCACTGGTTGATCTTTCTATCTTTGTATTTCTATTATTTTGTGTATAAGAGAGAAAAACAGGACTGGATATCAAATCAATAGAACTAGGTCAAATCGGGACTTACATCAATACACTTCATTTATTATAGTTCTCAGACTCTTAATTAGCAATAATTATTACAAAACATCTATATAGTGCTGTATTCACAAGTTAATTTTAATTAACCAGAAGTGCAAGGATAGAGGGCATGGCAACAAACAGTGAGTGTAGTTGTTCACAATACTGCACTTGGCATGGAATTCCTCTGTCTCTTAAAGTTCCAATAGCATTTTAAAATATATTTTTAAAATGTATTGAAATAAAGACTTAAAATAGATTGAACCTATAAACAGTCCTACCTTGTGAAAGAATAATCCTATTAATCCTATAATTCACTATTGCCAGTTGAGAAATTGGCAAAAATATCATTTTCAACTTAAAATTCAAACGTTTGAAGATGGCCGTCCATGAAGACGAATAGGAAAACAAGGGAGGTAATTGAGTAACTATTTCCTTAATCAGCCTGTGTCAGCCTTTCTAATGCCCAAAAAATTTTGCCCATGATCGTATAATAGTGAGTTGACAACCTTTTGAGCAAAAGACATAGAAATAATTATGTTTTGACTTTCTTAGAAAATATGAAATTGGAGCTTTAAATGAAGTTCAGAGATTGTAACCTAATTCTGAAAACCTCTGATCAACAGTTCATGTGTTGAAGATCGGAAAATAATCACCAGAACAACCTCGTATTATTCAACTGCAATAAAAATTTAATAGAATATCTCGTACATCTGATCAGAGCAATTTGACACTTTATTTTCACATAGATCAAAGAGATGTGTCTCGATAAACCATCTGTCTGATGTAGCAGTCTGCACGTCATGGACTATATATGACTTGCAAAGCCAATGCAATTTCAAAGGAGAGCCAAAGAGAGAGAGATGGGGTTCAATGTCCAAGTGACACAAAAATATGGTTCAGTTTTATTTCAATAATTTGCTTGTGCGTAAGGGTCTTTAGCAGTGGGAGGAAACCAGAGGACCCAGAGAAAACATGCATAGTTTATCATTGCTTGACAATGACTGGAGAAGCCTAGTCAAAACGTCTCTCAGAAATTAGCAGTAATTTGTATTTTATAGAATTGTGACCTGTATATTACAGTTCAATTACTAAATACCATTGAAACAATTTAAATAATGGGAATATTGACTCAGTTTTTTATAATAAAAGGAATAAAAGAATTTTATGTAGGTTTTAGAAGCAACGTATACTAACTAATACTAACTATGGGTTTCAGAATGAATCTATATTGACAGACTACATTCATAACTCTACAAAAGCAGTGGTGCTCATTTTCCCCGGGCAATAAACGCACAAAAACTAATAAACCTTGTCACAGTCAGGGGAAAAAATACATAATTACAATTCAGATGAAATGAGGCCAGTTTTAAAGATCAAATCAAACTTTGTATAAAAAAAACTACTAAAAGATTATGATAGATATTATAGGAATAGATGTCAGAGAGAGAAAGAAATGGGGTTTATAGTCCACTCGCCACAAACTAGGTTATTTCGGGACTAAGAACACATTACTTGGATTGTTTTCAGGCTAACACATACAATGTTTATTTTGTGTAATCTTAAGGATGAGAATTTTGCCCAGACAGTGGCGTTTCCAATTAGACATAATTGAATTACAACTTGTGAAGGGTTCTTTTATATGCACCCCACTAAGTACCCAGATCAATCATTTCAGAATGACTAGACGCACTACTCTTGTCATCTGGACAAGTGCTGCTACTGAAATTTGGGGGCTGGGGTAGACATGGATTCAGTGCGCATTTGGAAACAAATTAATATGAAAGGGTGTGCACAAAATAATAAAATTGCCTAATTTATCATTATCACAGGAATACAACAATGTGCTAATTCTTATCATCGAATGTACCTTATTCGTGCCTGTGCTAAAGATCGATCACCCCTGGTCTAGAATCTAATGTCATTTATGACTGACTAGATATGCTTTCCTTGTCAGCCTCAAAAGCACAAACCTTGACAAATGAAGCCCAGATTTAAAAATCCTGAATGTTCTACTCAGCCAAAAAGGATTTGAACGTAGGACATTTAGTCAAAAGTCCAGCGCCTTGTCTTCTGTTTTACGAATCAGTAAAATATTGTTTGATGTTGCATCCACCCCAATAAGCCACTCCTCTCTTTTTTAATGTGTGTGGGCAAGACATTTTACACCGTATCAATTCAGTAGGGAAATGACCTACTTGTAGGCAAGACATTTTATGTTAATTGTTTTACAAATTAATAAAATAACGTTTGATGTATAATCCACCCCCATAATCAATTTTATCTCTTTACATAAAAACGTAAGCTACTCCTTTTTTTAAACGTGTCTAATTTTCAAGATAATCGTGAAAACAAAGTAGTCGTAATTACACGAATCAAGTTATCTGAATGTTTTTATTATTTGTGTTAATTACCATGACGATGGTAAAGCAATAAAATAACAATCAAACCCAGCAAACCCTAGACGCAGTTAACACGAGAAACAACAGGTTATCAATTAACTTACAAACAACGTCATGTTTTAATCTCCAGATCTCGTTTCATCTGACAACAAGAACCAAAAGATTCTAATCTTCCGACAGAAAAAATCTTGTTAACTCAATTAATGCAGATAACAATAGCACAAGCAAACAATTAAAATAAAATAAAAGCTGTCATTACTTAGGTAATTTACAAAACAATGGCAGGGCAAAAATACATTTTATCAGTTTTAATCTACAGATCTCATACGATAAATAATATACACGTTAGGATAGGTTCTCACTAAAACGATTCCAGCTAAGAACGAAATCGTGGTGATTCAATTAAGTTTTATCACATTGAGGCCAGTCGTAGCATTCATGTTGACCGGGTCGAAACGTATCCAGACGTACCAGACCGTGGACTCAATAGGGATTATCCTATCATAACGTATCACTGATTATCATTTGTTAATCTCTGTGAGTGAAAGTTAAATCTCTAATAGTAAAAGATATATCAATTCAAAAGTGTTTTAATTACATTCAGTATTTTCAAAGATATGATAAATTGAAAATCTGTCAACATCCTATATATGCAGACAATATGTTATGTTTATTGAATTTGATATAGCGCTCATTATTACATCTTTGATGTATTCAATGGCGCTTCACATGAACAATACATATAACCTACACGTACAATGTAAACCAGGGCCCTTATTCATGAAATTTTAACTATGATAAAAACCAAATTTTAGTTATATGATTCGATAATATTAGATTGATTTTAGTGGTTAGCCAATCAAAACTGAAGTATCTACTAAAATTTGGATTTTATCTTAAGTTACGATTTTGTGAATCATATTTGCTAAACTATTCAATGGGCTTCTTCTTAATCTGATTTAAACACAGATCCTATTCATTAAGTTTTTATAGTTCAAAATTTTCTTTTACTTGTCTTTTGGAAGAGTTGCTATCATTGATGTGTTTTGGATGATGTGAGTGATTAGCCAATGAAACAGTTTGTTACGGTGAGTTCTTGGCCTTTTAATCGACGGAACTGTGGTTAAACCAGTAGAAAGGTTGATGCTGATTGATTAATCAATGTCTTACATCATAACGTCAAAAGCTGTGATCAACTGACCCTTTAATTTTTTTTTTTAATTAAATGTTGAATAATGAATTTGAGTACATTTTAAAATAGAATGAGCCCAGAAGAATAAGATACTGTCCAAAAAATGTTAATGACCATGACAGAGACTTTAAGAACTGTAAAAAACATCGGCTTTAATCTGACGATGTAATTATATGATAAATAAAGATGGTTAATTATCCAGCCACACATTACATGTACTTTGTAAAATTTAAAATGATATTTTATCTACGATCATAAAAAAACAGCCTCTTTAATCTGTGGATCTCGTTATATAATCTGATGTTAAATCCAGGAACAGCGATTCTAATCGCTTGTACTATCTATAAACTGGTAATTCAATTAACTTAAAGAAGCAGGGAGTCTATATATATACAGTATGTAAGTTAAAATCGTTCGTTTCAATTTGTCAGCCCTACATCATTTAAATTTATAAATATCAGATCAAGATTTTTAAGAGTTTTTTTTTTTTTTAAAGTCATCATGGTACATTTTTATTTCAATACCTCCCTTGTATATATGCATGGATCTTTATCAGAGGAAGGAAACAGCATGACCAGGAGGAAACCCACCAGGTAACAAAAAGACCCTACTTTCAACATGTGCAAAGAGAGGAAGAAATTGGGCTTAATGTCCACTCAACTAGGGCATTTTAGGATAGAACCCCTGAGCTAGTCAAAATAACAGAATAATATGCAAGTGAAGGAAAACACACTTGTCATCTTCAAATGGTGATTTTCCTATTTAGGTGGTGCAAACATTAATCACACATTTCCTAGAGGCGTGGATCATAAACAGGTTAGAAACACCAGCTTTAAACGATTAATAAGTTGCTTCATAGCCAAATCAAACATCTTTTATCATGTAGATAATATAAGTTACATGTATTTCCGTACTTTGTAATTAAATGTTAATCTATAAATCTTCGAGTTTATCTTTGATCTCCGTTCAATTTTCAATATAACTAGTGATTGATTGGAATCTTTATGTAACAACGTGATAACTTCAATTTAATACGTATTGTTTCCTGTGTTAATCACATCACCAATATCAAACAATTCATTTAAGTGAAGAAGATACAGTTCATGTGGGATATGCTTAGCAGTAGGCGGATTCCAAATCAACTTATTAACTATATTGCCACATCAGGTAGTTACTGGGTTTTTTTTCATTGGTGCTACCCAGTTTTCTTTCTGACCAATCAAAAGTCGGAGAGAATTAACTTGATACATCAACCCCAGTTTCTTGAAAAAATTAAAGAAAATGGATATATTTCATACCAGTGATATATTTCATACCTCTGGACTGTCTGAGACTACTGTTGCTTCTTCCCACCTCAAATCAGGGGGTTGGGTGGCCGAAAGGTTAACACATGCATGTTAAATCACAAGGTTTGTCGATATGGCATGGTTTCGATCATCCGCTGAAACACAAGAAGGAAAACGGTTGCCTGTTCAACCTCATGGGTTTTCTCTGGCTTATCTGGCTTCCTCCCACATGCAAGTGAATAATTGAAATACAATTGAACTATATGTTAGTCCCCAAAAATGTGTCCGTAGCTCTCTGTATTGTAGGCTTGTATTCTAGCTCTCGTGAGTGATAAAGATATTTATGTAAATTGGTTGGTTTCTGGTGATCTAAAATGAGCCTTATTTACGTGTGGTTTTGGGGAGTCCAAGTTCTGTAGGTTAATAGGATTATCATTGTAAGGTCTGTAAGTTACAGACAAGAAATTTGTCCAAAGAAACTGCACCAAGTTAATTCATCTTCCATTCAGCATAAATCATATTTTGGCTGATTATTTTCATTGATCAGGTCAGTTTGCCTGTTAACAGTTGAAAATACAGCATTTACGAGATAATATTTTGACAAAGTCGTCAAAGAAGGCATGCAACTATAGTTTATATGGTTTGATTACAATTTTCCAACTAGACAATGTTCTCTGCTAGACCCCCAGTCCTGCAAAACCTACAATGGGAGGAAACCAGAGTACCCGGAGAAAACCCACTAAGTTGGACAGGCGACCCTACTCCTTGACAAGTACAACCAGGGAATCGAAACCTTGCCAGTTGATTTAATGGCAGGCCAAATGGTTAGCGTGCGTGCGCTGTATCATACGGCCTGCCATTACATCAACTGGCACACTCACGCTAACCATTCGGCCACGCCCCCCCCACCTACAATGGACAACCACTGATTGATTATCATGAGGGATGATCTCAGCCTACACCAAGATTGAACCTGGGACCTCTAGGTTAGTATTAGTAAGCCAGCAATGTACTCATTTTGAATTAGATGAACAGAAGGTGATACAGCGGCAGTCAGATAAAAACACCCTAACAGTAGAGCACACTGCATGGTGTATGCCAGTCTTCACAAGCCATTTGGTTCATTTCATTTGGAACTGTCAAACCAATTAAACAGAAGAGAACATACCTTTAACTACTCATAAAAGAATAAGACAATTTATAGTCTTTATATCAGATAATAAATTTATAAATATCCAAAATTATTTCTTTATATATCTATGTTAATCGAGAAGTAGTAACAGAATCTTCAAAGAAAACCTTTACCCCAGATCTTTGTCTGTTTATTTGAGTAAAATTGAAAAGTAAGTTTTTTCAATTAACCTACAACTCTATCTGGTATCTTTTTGTCTGACATATCATCTCTCAGCATACACAATTTCACACATCTCTATCTTTTTCCGATAATAAATTTGGGGTAAATCATTGAAAACAGACAATAAACTGTTTGTATGTAACTAAATATCACCAAATTCCTCAGAAATATCTCAGTGAATTTAAAAAACTGGGAAGCTATTTTTTGCATTCCTTTATTCCAGTAGATACCCAGGAGAATTTTGCCTGATCAGCAATTAGTAAATAACTAGGTACGGTATTGGTAGACTTACAAAGGAAACCCCTCCCAGAATTATCTCAATGATTTTAGAAAACTGGATAACTGAGTATGAAATACTCTAACCCAATCGTCAATAGAACTTTTGCCTGAACAGCCATTTTTGTGTGTATTCTTTTCAAAATTTCAACTACTAAGCATATTTTTCAGATATATCTCTGTGAATTTATAAAATTGAATAACTGTGTCTACAAGGCTTTTACAACCCTTTATTCCAGACACTGTGCAGATGGAGCAGTTATTTTTCTGGATAATCTTATTAACCATATATTATTTCCTGGAACCCCATATGAATTATGCACAAGAATTTTGTGTGCACAGCCATTTTTCTGTCTATTCTCATCAAATTTCCTACATCATCCCCTATACAAATGTTAGACAATTGTTTTTAATTTCTTACAAATTAATTTTATTCCTAATAATACTGCCGATGTTTTAATTATATGCTTTCTTTTTAATAAGTTTTCCAAACCACTTACAGCCGTTGACTGTCATTAGGTTTTTGGGCAACATCTATTTTCATGGCCTTATCATGGTCCCCCCTTGTCAGTCGTGCAGGATGGAGAACCTGGAAAGGGAAAACGTAGAGTTGTTTGGACGGGACAAAAACCCAGGTTCTGTGTGCACATTGGAGTGCATGTTAAAGAACCCTTGACAATTGGAATTTGAAATAAGACCAGGCTGTAGTGCTGCTTTCCTGGCAGAATTCCATTATAGCACACTGCATGGTGTATGACCTTCTTCATTAGCCCAGTATAAGCAGAAAATTAGGATGTTAAACCCAATTTTAATTTCATTTCATTGCCTAATCCATGCTAAAATCTTGGATTAAAAAGAAATCCCTTAAAAGATTACAGTGCAAATTATAGGTTGTTTAGATCATCTCTTATTTATGACATCTGGAGAGAAATGCCTATTGTTTAATACATTTCCAATTGTTCATATCTTTATTAAACAATTTTCAAACTGATGCTCCTTTTAGAGATTTAACTTTCACAATATTGTACATAGCAAGGGATTAAAAATCTCATAAATGACATTTACAGATTTTTAATCTTTAAGTCATGTTTCTGTCATTTATATTAATAAGCCTCTTACAGAAAATTTCCGGCAACATCAAAAGTAGAGTATAAATATTAAACGAACATAAATAAATATCTGCAAATTATAAAACCTCTAATATATATCATAATAGATTCTGTATTATATAGTACTTAAAACTCAGTTAACATAAATACCATAATTTATATTAATTATATCTTCTATAAATTCTTTATATTGTTATAAAATTGGTTTATATCATTACTTTTCAGCATTAACTCTGCTAATGGAGAAGGGTATGGATCATGATGTATGTTATGAGAGAAATTTTGCCCTAAGTGCAACTCTTATTTCAAATTCCATATGTCAAGGGTTCTTTTACTTCCATACCAATGCGTACTTGGGACCTCAACTTTTCGTCTCATCTGAATGACTAGACACATCTTTTTTGCCAAGGGGGGTGGGATGGCCTAGTGGTCTAGAGTGCCGCGCTTCGACCTGTAGCAGGGTGGTCACCTCTGGCTTGCGGCTGTGGTTTCGAGCCCATGGAGATAGGGGCGCCTTCTCAACCTTGTGGGTTTCCTCTGGGCACTCAGGTTTCCTCCTACTGCTAAAGACCCCTACGCGCAAATGAATTATTGAAATAAAATTAAACCATATGTTAGTCCCGAAATGACCTAGTTTGTGTTGAGTGGACGTTAAACCCCATTTCTCTCTCTCTCTCTCTCTCTCTCACTCTCTCTCTCTCTCTCTCTCTCTTTTAACCAAGGGAAAACCACACTGGAAAAACCTGAGAAACTTTATCCGCCAATACAAGGAGTAAACACAGTATCATTATGCTCTAAAAGAAATCTTTCTTCTGTTTTGATGTCCAACTGAAAAGAGAACCAAACCACAGGATCTCATTTTTTTAACCCATCAGAAAAGCTAGACATTATTCCTTGATAGGATCTCGTCATCCACTACTATAAAGGAGAAAACAGGCATATGTTTGAATTTGTCTCGGTAAAATGTTTTGACGAGGCACAATAAAGCCTCAAACTAACAAGTTCATCTTTTTCTAGAACAATTCTTTGTTTTCAGCAAGTTGTGGTTATGAACAGCTGAACTCCAGTGACGAACAAACTGTCCTCAAGAAGTGAAGAAAGCAATCAGCAGTCGTATACTATACTCTTTATCGTAAAAACTAAATGGGGTTTAATGTCCACTCAACACAAACAAGGTCATTTTGGGGCTAACATGGTTCAATATTATTTCACTTAATCGCTTGGAGTTTTGGGAAGAATCCTGAGAACCCATACACACCGGCAACCCGACCAAGAGATATTAAACCCCAATTCCATTCCATTCCAGTAAGAAACATTAAACTCTATTTCTTTTCCTTGATATTCTAAATATATTTATTACAAACATTTTTTGCCAATAAAAACTCCGTCTGAAATTCAGATGATAAATTTCATCGCAATCAGACGTTAAAAACCTTTTAATGAGGCGTAAACAAAAATGCATAAAATATGGCTGTTCCGCTTTATTAGTAAGTATTTAAAAATAACCATTGCACTTGAACACTCGAAATAGTTACACTTGCGAAATAAGTTTACAGAAATTTTATACTGGAAATATATGTATTGCCAATAAAATGAGTAACTATGTATATTTGGAGATTTTTTTAGTTGGTAAATAAGTGAATATGTTTTTCCCCCGAGGAGCCATGAAGTCAATAGTCTGTGAAATCCACATATGTTCTGTTTCCGTTATCGTGTTCCTTAATCCCAAAATGATTATCGTAACGGAAATATCCATTTCTTTGAACAGCGTATATGAGGAAATAGTCTGACAAATAAATCTAACAAGTTGTAAAGTGTACCCAATCAGGCCATCTTTGTGAGAATTTTAGTTCACTCAGTCTGTAAATGAAATGAAATGGGGTTTAACATCCTACCTTTGTGCACCAATAGAGTTAATGAAAATGGATATGAAAGTGTAATGGGTTAACATCCTACTTTTCTCCACTAACTGGGATAATGAAGATGCCTGGACAGTTTCTCTTCAATGGTTCTCTAAGATGCATGGTAACATTTTACACAGGACCTGCTTTTTATCCAACCCAAATGACTATACTGTTCTTTGCGAAGGCCCTCCCTCCAGCACCACTGACAACGGGAAACCAGGTTTATATGAATGGTCTGATCAACTTATTGTATTGTGCCTTTAACAACATGTTTAGACCCTAACATATGGAATTTTTCCTTTTCCATTTTCACACTTTCCTTGCATGATATTTTGTACAATGTCGGGTAGCAAGCAGGGTTTTGCCCGGACAGTTAAATTTTCAAATGCTCTTCATCGAATTCTAACAGTTCGCAAAGGTTCTTTTATGTGCACCACACTAATATGAATAATGAGCAACAATTTCCTTGTGTTGTGATATTTGGTGATTTAATAGTACAATGCAGGCAGGATAATTTTGCCCAAAAAGTGGCTTTTCTGTCTCCTACTTGTCGAATTTCATCTGTAACAGGTTCTTTTATGCACACCACACCAATATGAACAGGCAACATTTTGTGATATTTTGGTCAACTAGTGCAAATCAGGGAGGCATATTTTGCCCAGGCAGTGGCATTCCTGTCTAGTTTCCATCAAATTCTTATTATCAAATACTCCATTAGTTGAAACGATGTGTAATATTATGGTTTTCTGGTTAGAGATATGTAGATAAAACTGAAAGTTGTACTTAAATCTACCAGTCGGATAGAAATCACTGATAACCTTTAAAATCTCAACTTATTAAAACTCTAAATGTGGAAAGATCCAACAAAAATCTGATAAAGGTGTAAAAGAAAAAAAAAACTGGATGTTCATCTGTAACTATAACCTTGGATGACCTTTCATCAAGTTTTCGTAGGACAATCAACTCCATGTTATCACCGTTCATCAATTTCTAAAAGTGTGAAAGATTTTAACACTTTATAAAAGGACATTAACTTTTGCTAATCTCATTACAAGCAGATGGTTTGGTATCCCGAGGTTTCATCTTTTTGTTACACAAGAAAAGTCGAAGTTTACATGAAGGTTTCTGAAAAAAACACCAAATCTGAAATGCGCAGATACAGCCTATTTACCGGTACATAGAGCCCTGCGCTGTTGGAAAATAATCAGCAAACCAGTAATGCAGGATAACCCTAAAATAGTCATTAATGGGGTGGGAGGGACAGTTGAATGGTTAGTGGGTTGTAACGTAAGGTCTGTCATTGAGTTGGCATGGTTTCGATTCCCCGGTTGTACCTGAGAAGAAGTATCATCTCTCGCCAAACCCCATGGGTATTCTCCAGGTCCTCTGGTTTCCTCCCACTGATGAAGGATCCCTACGCGCAAGCAATTTGTTGAAATAAAATTTAATCATATGTTAGTCCCTAAATGACCCAGTTTTTGTTGAGCAGACGTTAAATCCCATCTTTCTCTTTTTCTAGTGATAGTCACTGAGTGACCTGATAAACATGATACAGTTTGTCAAATTTGCCAAGATGAAATTAAACCAAAGATGGAAAAATGACAGCCAAGAAACTCATCTCCAAATCTGATAGAAATAAAATGTGGCTAAAAGAGCTGTACGCCATACAATGTGTTACGGGGGAGATATTGACCGGACAGCGGTGCTACGCCATAATCTTATATCTGAACGTTGTCCCTTAAATTGCCAGGCCCACTGGGCTGCACAGCTGAAAAGAGGGAACCACGCATGAATATCCTGCTGAACCTTGTTGACCAATACAGGTATTGCACACACAATCTCCCTGTTAGCTAGCTAACAGCCAATCCGCTGCTCCCCTTTCACTCAATGACAAAACCTATGATCTAAAGCACATGTACAAATGATTTCACCACCCAACCTCCCTCGATATAACAAAACAAAATAATTAATTTGCTTCTCAAATTAAGTACACCCTCCAAGAATCCGCCAGGCCAAGGGAATCATAATTGCCTGTTGGTATAGGATTACTTGAACGTTAGAATTAGCCATGTTGAGTCGTAATTTACAGAGTGATTAATCAAATGCCCATTTAACTGACTTGCTAATCCATGAAATGTCTGTTATGGAGTCAATAATAGGCTGTTGTGTTTTACACTTGGTATTTAACAAAGGCACTGATTGGCTGAAATAGATCATCTATGGTATGGAGATGTGTAATTAGGTTTTACATAAATGTAAGGAACTGATTTTGTTTGATTCCCTGAGTTTTCATAACCATGGTAAGTTCTATGTACACATATAGGAAAGATAGTTTGTCACACAATGAAACATAGGGCCACACCTTGAGTGTCTGTAGGCTATCAACGAAAGCTGTTGTTGTTGTTTATTGCAGATTTAACGTCCAATACACGGTGTATGATATTATGGACAAGTTGATTAAATTATAAATTATTTACATTTCATGGGTTGAAAGATGTTAAAACCATAAAATTGGTTAACACACAAAATAAAAAGTCCTTGTATATTAAAAAGTCACTTTGAATCACACTTATAAAACTGCTGTCATGAGAGAGGATAGGTCATCTTCTCCGTTCGTTATAATAAAAACATGATAAAAAGTCCTTGTATATTAAAAAGTCAATTTAAATCACACTTATAAAACAGCTGTTGTGAAAGCGTGTCATCTTCTCCGTTTGTCATAGAAAAAACCCTGTGGGGAAAAAGAATCTTCTTGGTCATATTTATTCTTTTATCAGTAATGGGAGCAGTTGGAAGACACTAAAATCTGATCAAGACTAACAAAAGGTTTTGAAGTAATCATCTTTGATCAAGAGCAGCAACACTATTACGGTAGAAATTGTTGAAAATCAATCTGTCCCATGAACTTAAGAATATAAACATTATTATTTATATTATATTACTGCAAAGGATTTTATGTCATACCACCTTTGTTTATTATCTTGGAAAAACATATAAATTTCAAATCTATCTTATGACAAATTTAGCCTCTAGAAAGCTCATAAGTAATTATGAACAACAAATGGAGACGGGTGACAACACTATACAACCACATTTAGTCTGAGTAAATATAAATATTTCAGAAATTATGATGTTTTTTTGCAAGATGGATTTTAAAATGATGTTCTACAGGAAGCACATTATCCTACAATCGGTTAAAACAGACGAGACCATTACAAGCTAATCATAAACCAATTAACACAGTTGCTGTCATCCAATCAAATATCAGATTCCTATTAATACTGAACCAGTAACCACATTGGATTCCATTCCTGACAATTTCTCTTTTCTATGACCTCATCATCAATGTTTTAAAGGTACTTGCTTCCATTGGTTTCTATAGTAAAAATTTTTTTTTTTATTTTGAAAGGTACTGACATTTATTGGTTTCTAATGAAAATGTTCTTATTATCTTTTAAAGGTAGATTACTGGCTTTCATTGGTTTCGAGTGAAATTGTTCTTATTATTTTTTTATTACCAGCAACTGACAAACAATAGACAATAGACATCATTCAGATTTATATGGCAAGAATCACCAGATCATTTAAATTTCTATCAATGCACATCCAGGGTCGGATCCAGGGGAGGTGACATGGGTGACTAGTCACCTCCCTCCCCACTGGTGTATAGCAATCCCGGGTCCTACAAGCTTCCACCGGGACATGCACGCATGGTCTTACTTTATTCTACACGGACTGGTTCCTGCTCTCCTCCAGATGTATCACTGAGATCCGAACGAGATTACACTGTCACAGGGAATCTTCCGCCCTCCTAGTTTTTTAGTGTGGGGGTTTCATCGTCTTTTTGACTTGGAACATTTACATTACTCAACTGTGTTTTATATAAATAAAATATGGAAGGTAATACCCGATAGATGAGACGAAGAATTAAGGCCTAGTGCCTGGATATTCAAAGTATTTCTTTTCACCAACACTTTTGCATTTTGTGTACCTGGAACTCACAAAACTATATAGACCTGATTGTCCAGATAATATTTATGGAGAGGAGTCTACATACACCATATGATTTGACCATATGTATAAGGTAGTTTATAAACAAATATTTCCAAAAGACTCTTAATTATTATTCCCAATGTGAGCCTCAAATAATCATAAAAAAAATATCGAAGTCTGCTTCCGATAATTACCTCCCCTCCATCTTTAAATCAGCAAACGTCATTTTCTACCGAATGTTTCCAGAGTGAATGTCTATCTGGGGCGATTACAATAATTACATTCACGTAACTTAACGACTCCTGTAATTAACCACTCGTCTACTTAATGAACCAAGTTATTGAGATGTGAGCCTCGGGAAGAAAGGATGAAATAAATTGTGTTAATATGAAACTGATGTCATGTGGTTGAACAGATTTTTTTACAATGTGTTTCATTTCAAAAAACTTTTAGTACTATTAGATAAAACTTTCGATCCCTGCATTAGCTGAGAAAGTTCATTGGTATTGGACGATTAACGAAGTCCTGTGTAAAAATTTGCATGCACTTGAAAGATACCTTGGCAGTTAGAATTCAATATAAAGAGTAGGTCATATTGTGGCTGGCCGGGAAAAGTTTGTCTCATAGTTCATTTCATTTCAGTACTATAGCTGCCATGTCAGAAAGAGAAAGAGAAAGAGAGTTTAACCTTCAGTCCACACAAACTAGGTCATATGGTTCAATTTTATTTCAATAATTCGCTTGCACATGGGGGATTTTGGCAGTGGGAGGAAACCCACGAGGTTGGATAGATGACCCTACTCCTTGTCACGTTCAACCCACCTAACTCAATGATTAAAGCGACGTTTAGTTGAGGGTTCTCTCAAGTAAATGCTGCTTAAAGAAAATCAAATGATTCAGGAAAATGGTCAATGGTGATAACTCTGGCAGTAATTAATGGAAAGTCTTGAAAATCAGTAGCATTTTTGTTTCATGTCATGAACATAAAGACTAGTGTATAAAATGCCAGTAACTGGAAAACGATGTGGAGACAGATAGACAGACAGGTGATAACGATGACAATTCCCCTTGTCAGTGATGTAGGATGGAAGGTCAATGATGCAGCAAGGCCTGGATGCCAGTCAGGAAAATATTTTTTATTATCATATGGAAGTGATTATATCAATGATCAATCCATCAACCATAATGATAAAGAGGTAGTTATTCTACTACTGATAATGGCATGCTTTAATTGATATTTAATTATTACCATGATTTATAGGCCATTTAGATAATTGGATAAATTATGCTAATGTTTGGAATTATGCTAATGTTCGTAAGTTACACAAAACAAATAAGAACACATGTACAGGTAATTCCTGTAAGTTTAAAGGGAGTGGAAGAGAGAGCTATACTACCTGTTATGTACTTTAACCTATACATACACAAGATCAAGCCTATGCCAACCTGTGTTAGACCACCAGGCATCCACATTATGGCTTGCTGCAGGAGTTACTACTTTAACAGAACATTTTCATTTCCCAAGAATTACTAGGGCAGAAAAATAGTATTTTAAAATCCATTCTTATTTCATTTCATCTAATCTTTAATTTGAAAATAAGGTTGTACCGATTTCTTGTGTTCACAGAAAGAAACCTTACAGATGTAATTTGAAAAAGAGTAGGCAGAAAAAGTAGGATGTTAAATCCTATTTCATTTGTTATTTATAAATGTATTTTTATTTAAGTATGCCCACAAATAAAAACTAAATATCAAAGAACAGATGAAGGATGATAAAAAGTCGTTCCTTTATTACATATACACTGTTTGACGGGTAGCAGACGCTCGATTTAATAATCGCTAAATACAGACGGATATAATAAAATATACTCCATATACGCTTGTCAATAATCTAATAGTTTCTATGTTTGGTCGTTTAGAGCATAGAATTAGAAATAATAATAGATGAATTGACGCAGAAATAGCCTTCTGAAAAATTTATCATTCATCATTTTCAATGAAAGATAAACGACTGTTGGTAACAAAACGTAACATGTTTCTACAAAAAGTCTTCTTAGTTACAAAGATCACGCAATCCAAAAACAGGTTATTATATGTCTGCATTTCTGATGGATTTACTTGTTGATTGGATCATACATGGGTCCTCCTGCACCAATCAAAACTAGATGGTGTACTTCATACGACAAAAGTAAAAGTCAGCTGCAGAAGTGGAATCAGGAACAAAAAAACTGCCCTAAATTTGTATTCCCTTTAATGTCCATTTTTTTTGATATCTTTAATGCTTATTAAAAACAAATGTTCCTTAGAACAAAAGAGCGTCATACCAATGAGCATTTGAAATGAAATGAAATGAAATGGGGTTTAAAGCCCTAATAACACTCTTGTTGTAACTGAATAATATTTCCCAATCATAATTCTGGTCAACAAATTGTATTATTTTACAATATTCCAATTAATTGATGATATAAATTTCATTTTAAAACACCTAATTTAAAAAATTGGAAAAATTCAACTTATTGATTTGAAAAGTCTAACGTAAACCTTTTCAAATGTGACTTGGATTTTAAAATATTTTCAAACCCTCTGGACAAGTAAAATAGGATGTTATGGATAATTTACACAACAGGTGGGACACTAAAACATCTAGTACTTAGAATAAGGCTACTATTTATTTACTGGAGCTTCCAAGCCAGCAAGAGTGTTATTGTCCCATTAACGTCCTACTGTTCGGCTCCTAAACAGGGCTAATGAAGACAGGCATACGCCATACAGTGTACCATGAGGGCAGCGGCGCTACGTCCTACTCTTATATAAAATTCCAACTGCCAAGGAAGCTTTTACGTGTGCACCAATGTATACACAGGACCTTGGGTTTCCTTTCCATTCAAATGACAAGACAGGTCCTCCGTCCTGCATCACTAACAAGGTGAAACCATGCCGGCAAATCAGGATACACTTTCGCGCCAATGTATTGATCAAACACTCAGCCTCCAGGCATGCAAGCCAGCATCTTACCCACTTAGCCACGTGATACCCCAATGAGCATTTGATCATTTAACGGTAGAATAATGAGGATCAGAACAAAGGTGTTGAAAAAATGTGTCAAATGAGAGAAGGACCAAAGACAAATGAGGGTTAGACAAATAAGCATCCGACTGATGAGCATCAGAACCAAGTGAAGTAGGACCAATGAAGATAAGTCAGACCAAAGAATGATGGACTAATAAGAGTCAGAAGGCATACCAATATTCTTCAGAACTAAAAAGTGTCGGAACAATGAGTGTTGTTCTAAAGAATAAGTATCAGAACAAATGTGTTCAAAAATGAGCACAAGACCAAACAGTATCAAAACAGTAAGCAGTAACCATTGGAACAATCAGCATCTGAACAACATTGCATCAGAACCAAAGAGCACTGGACCAATGAATGAATATCAGAGTACAGTGAGTCAATATTAATAAATGTCATGCGCAACAAGCTTTACACCAAAGAACAAATAAACAACAGCCCAATGGATGTCAGACCAACATTTCGGCATTAACACATGGTTCAATTTTATTACAATAATTCACTTGTGTGTAGGGGTCTTTAGCAGTAGGATGAAACCCACAAGATTGGACAGATGACCCTATTCTTTCTCACATTCAACCTGGGAATCTAAACCACGTCAGTTGACTCAATGACAGATAGACTTCACAATACAGCGCACACATGTTAACCATTCGGTCAACCAACTCCCCGTCAGACCAATAAGCACTGGTCCTCAATACAATAAACCTCAATCTAGCAGCAGTTATAATCATATATCATGCTTGTTATCTCTTTCTAATGAAGTGACCTATAATAAAAGAATTAAACGATAATTCATGTTCCATGTCAATTATGGTGAATTATCATCCATCATAAACTGTAATCAGTAAAACAAAATGATTTGTCATGTTGTCGATATTACATTTAATGGAGTATATCACAGGAAGCTCATTTTGATCAATCGGCCATTTTGCTATCTAATAAAAAAAACTATGTCTGACCATTGTCATGTTGCAAGAGCATGCCTGAAAATAAAACACCTGTCTGGTACCATTCATCCGATGCTTGCAACTTTCAAATGAAAGTACTGTTCTGGATTGACATAGTGGTAATCAATTTAAAAAAAAATGCATATAAAATACTTGATTGGATTAGCTGGACATTAATGCAGATTAAGCCGGAGTTAAACAAGCCAAATTTGATGTTCAGAAAAAAACAAACAGATGACCGTTTTTAGTTCCTTTAAAATACATCTGTTTAAAAGTTGGGGTTGAGGGGATACTCTGGAATGGAAAGTCACAGAACGCTGAATATCGCTAGGATTCACCCACTTGTGCCCCCAATACTAGATACCATTTTTCACAAAAATATGCCGAAAACTGTAGCCTCTATCACATTGCATTCACAAGTCGATTATTGACGGCCCGACGGAGCAGGTTACAGCATAATACGCCCACACTGAAATGTGGTCATATAAAAATTTCTATTTGTCAAATTGCCCCTGGTTATCTTACAATAGCATTTATAATTCTGTAAATTATCAGCGTCAAGAGTTTTAAACCATTCAATGCATTTGCGTGTACCGGTAATGTGTGTGAATAATTTTTATTGAATGACATCGCGCTTATCAATTTATGGCAGATATTTTTCAATTTATCAGGTTACTCTGAACTTTACGCCACTTAGAGTCTGAAGATCAGAAAAAGAGAAAAAAAGACAGCTAGAATTTGTTTGTTTGAATCGATATGTTAGAACAATTTCAATTAACATACACCATGAACTGTTAATAAAAACCATACATACACGATTAAACTTAATATTGATTGTGACTGCATTTGAATTAACTATTCTCATTGAAATTTAATGTGATATGTTGTGTGTAATTATATACAAACACACAGAGCAGGGTTTCTACATCAAAATTTGAACAGTCACTCAATTTTGATAATGTACAGAAACTATAAAAACTAAATTCAAATATCATGTATATCTGTTTTACAGTATCGAGAGAGAGAGAGAAATGGGGTTTAATGTCCACTCGACACTAACATATGGTGGTGTTTTTTTAAATTTATATTTAAATAATTCGATGCGCGTAGGGGCCCTTAGCAGTGGGAGGAAACCGGAGTGCCTGGAGGAAACCCACGAATTTGAGAAGGCTCCCTATTTCCATGCCACATATGCTCACACCAGGAATCGAAACCACATCAATGCTGATTGGTTAATCAAATGTTTGACATCATAGGGTCAAAAGTCGTTTATGTGACCCCTGACATGACCTCCCACTACAACCGATCAGATCTTCAAGTAGTGGAGGCCATCAATAATATAAAAAAAAAACGAAACGAAATATTGATCTGTATTTGTATCAGATCGATGTAGCTCTAACTCAGAAGTAAAGCCATATCAAATTCCATTGAATATTACACATTAGATCGATTGATAAAAATTCAAACAAATATCTATTCTTTATGACAGATCAGATAAAAGAAAAAGAAATTAACATTCAACTTGATACAGTAAAATAACACAATACAAAAGGAATAAATTAAAGATTAATGCCACTATGTAATATTATACAGATAATGATCATGTCTAATAAAATACAATTGGATGCTTCTATATAAAGGTAAAAGAAGAAACCGAACTGCAATGTGACAACTTGCATCTGAATTATATGGAAGACCATTACTACCATTCATAATTTATACTTTTTGCCCATTAAGAACAAAAAGTCGAAAAGTATAAGTCACAACAAAATGTCAATCTGGTTAAAATACAGATCTATATTTTGTTTGAAATTTTTTATACTTTCGATGGCCTACACTATAAGATCTGACAAGTTATACTGGGAGTTTGTGTCAGGGGTCACACGAGTGGCTTTTGACCCTAAGACATCAGACATTGATTAATCAATCAGTGTTGACGCATCGAGGGGTTTACCGCCACAATTCTGTGCAGAGCATTCAAGATCTCGCCATAAAAGACGGTTTCATTCCTCACATTAAAAAGTTACCAACGTCTACACCTAGCAAAAATGTGACTCAAAAAGCATTCCTTTTTAAAGGGACAATACCAATATGAAAAGAGCCTCAAAAAAAAAAATACTGTGTACATGTGAAATTTAAGTGCTAAAATACAGAGGAATGGTGTGTTACCATGTGTCAAAATATCATGGCTTAAAAAGTACAGGTCCTTCTTCATTAGACGAGTTGGTCTGAACAAAGCATCTGGATGTTCATATGATTTTTTTTTTCTTATGGTCAGTGCCAGATTTGGTTTTCAAGCAGTGTCTACAGTCGGATGGAATGAAATCTGAGTTGGATAAAGAGCAGGCTGTCCAGGCAAAATTTCCCTCATAGCACACTGCTTATGGTGCATGTCCGTCCTCATTAGTCCCATTGGTGCCGATAAAGAGTTAAACATTAAACAATATTTCATTTCATGCATCTTTAAGACAAGCGAGACCAGACAAATTGATAATATCTCTTTATGGAATTGATAACTTGCTATAGCCAAATTCACCTAATGTAACTTTCATAGTTATTGGTATAATCTGACTGAGTAACGGAGGTATCCCACCAGCCAATGCTTGCCGTCAAATCATATTAACCTTTTGTCTCAGATATCAAGAAACATAGTCGTTACTTAACGATATTTTATGCATATCATGAGATAAAGAAATCAATGAAAATAATTATAAGCGGCCACGAAATAGAATATATTGCGATAATGTCAAATGATATTCGTATTAATGAAGGTTGAATTGTTTATTAAAAGATTTTCCGTAAGATTTCAACGTACCGTCCATAGGTCAGAGATATAATCTAATAACATCCCAGCATGCTTTATAGGATAATTCGCTAGAGTATAATGTTTAATCTTTACAATGTAATTGAATTATGACGGGATGTTAATGGCTACCTATACGTCTGCTCACTCTGGTTTACGTTAATCTTTCCAATAATCTGATTTGTTACCAGATCCATGTTAGCCAATCAAATTACGCCTTATATGTGACCACTATTAGTTGGAGTTAAAATCTATTACAGTGTTTTTTGACCTTGACTCCTGCGTACAGTTCAAATTCTGACGTTCAAGTCTTATAATTCAATAAATTTGTTTGTTTTTCAAAATTAGATACAAATCTCAATCCTACGCAATAAATAATAGTCTAACTAAAAAGCAATGCATGAATGAAATGGGGTTTAACATCCTACTGTTCTGCTACAATGCTACAACTGGGCTAAAGGGGATATGCCACACAGTGTGTTACGAGGAAATTTTGCCCGTACAGCAGCGCAACACCCTACTTTTATATCAACTCTCCAATGCCAAATGCCAAGGGATCTTTTACGTGCACTCCAATGTGTAAACAGATATCCTTGTTTCTTTTCCCATTCACAATGCCAGAAAATCACAGTGAACTATCTTGGCCAAAACCGGGAACATATCCGCGACACGACCTGAAGACTAGCGAGCCAGTGTCTTACCTAATTAGCCACTGTGAGTCGCCTGAATGAAATGGGGTTTAGTGCCAGACTCTAATGTACTGACCGTGGAAGATGAATATGTGGAAGGGAGAGAGAGAAATGGGGTTTGACGTCCACTCAACACAAACTAGGTCAATGTGGTTTAATTTTATTTCAATAATTCGCTTGCACGTAAGGGTCTTTAGCAGTGGGAGGAAACCGGAGTACCCGGAGAAAACCCACGAGGTTGGCAGGCGACCTTACCACTTGCCATGCACAACCAGGGATTTGAAACCATGCCAGTTGACTCAATGGTAAATCATATGATACAGCATGCGCATGCTAACCATTCGGCCATCCCACCCTCCCTTTGAAAGGAGTATTCAGTATATACAAAGATATGATGAATTGTCAGTTCAGATAGTATATGGTCAAAACAAGTCGATGCAAGGGATCAATTTCCCTGAAATTTTTGCATAGGCGTCTTATGGATCTGACTGAATCCAAGCTAAAGATGGATATTTGATTTTAACTTCTTAAAGATACATTATGTAAAATCTAGATAACGAACTGGTCGTTCTTGCTTTAATCATTCACAATCAGATAATGCAAAATGAATATATTGAAAATTTCAATCAAATTATTTTATTCTGAGTCAATTCATCAGTTAGTATTTTTGAAAAGATGTGTGCATTATTGTACCCACGGTACTGGTATATTCAAGACATAGCCTCGCTTCCGGATTTTAATCAAATCATTAAATGGTTGAACCATTCAAATCTACTTAAAATCGGAACCATCCGATAGCATCAAGAGTTGATTATGGTCAGCATCGAGAGTTGATTATGGTCGGCATTGAGAGTTGATTATGGTCGGCATCGAGAGTTGATTATGGTCGGCATCGAGAGTTGATTATGGTCGGCATCCAGAGTTGATTATGGTCGGCATCGAGTTGATTATAGTTTTGTCATGTTAATAAATGTCTAATTAATAATTTACATAACATTTAAAACCCAAAGAAAGACCTGCAATAGGCAGATTTAGCTCTTCCATAATGCCTGTTTAAGTAACTTTCAACTGGAGTACATTTTATCTTTGAAAATTTATCTTCTGATAAATTCAAATGATGCACTGAGACTATAAAAAAAACCATCTAGTACAAACTAGTAATTCATTATCAGCCTATAATAAAAAAATATAAAAACCTGAATGATAAAAGATACGATGGGGACATAAACGATCATTATAAGAGGATTATCGCGAACTTTAAAGATGACAATATCAATGGTATTGACTGACGTAGAGGGCACCATCAGTCACGATTAGACTAGATTAACATGTCATAATAATGCCACACAAAACCATCAACAGTGCTTATATATGACATACTAATCTTCAAGATGAAAACAATACCTTATAAGGGGATTAATTGACAAAAAAATACAAGAAAACAATTTCCGTTGAACGTCTCAATGGATGGATTACATTGTTTGAGAACTCGAGAGAACATCCAAAGTGCAAAAATGATCTAAGACCTGGATAATCTAGCATTATTGATAGAATAACAACATACGGGAAGTGGATCTTAACATGAAGTCACCTTGTATGGTAGTGAAAAACAATAGAGGATTTAATGGGCTCGTAAAAACGACTGGTTGTTTCCGTGCCGATCAAACGTCAATGTTTATAAATAAAACTGCAAGAGATTAATTTTCATAATAATGTTTAATCCAGAATGGTCATGGATTGAGAGAGAGAGAAATGTTTTAACGTCCACTCGACACAAACTAGGTCATTTGTGGACTAATAAATGCCCGGAGGAAACCCACGAGGTTGAGAAGGCGCCCCTATCTCCATGCCATATATGCTCACACCAGGGATCGTATCGAAACCACGGCCGCAAGCCAGAGGTGACCGGCCAGCTATAGGTTGAAGCGCGGCACTCTAGAGAACTAGGCCATTCCACCCTAAAGCTGTCTAGTCATTCTAGCCAAGAGTGAGTTGTAGTGCCACTTTCTGGGCAAAATTTTCCTGATAAAACACTTCATAATATAAGCCCATATTCATTAGCCTCGTCGATGAAGATAAGTAGGATGTTAAACCCCATTTCATTTCCAATCATTCCATACAGTAGGACTATAAACCAAATTTTATTTCTAATAACTCAAACGACTGTTAGAGAATAGAGAATAGAAAGAGAAAAAATAACAACCAGAAAATCTAACACTGAAACCATCTTGTTTCAGTTTTTCAAATGAAACAATTTATTTCTCCGGTTTTCATCAGAATTCAATCAAATAGTGTAATTTTATGTTTTTCAGGGAGTAGCAAGAAACAGTTCAAACATTGACATCTTAATTGTCACTATTAAAGTTAACCGATATATCCGGTTGTTTTGATGTAAATGACTGGCAGCTACAACAGCAATAAATTAATAACACAACCATCTGGAAAAAATGTGCATGGAGATAAAAGAAAAATTATTTTTGGAAAAGGAATGAAATAAAATAGTTTAATGATGAAGCAATGGACTCTTCATAAGTAGAATCCATGGTGGCACATGAGCCACAGAGGTCCAATGTTCGATCCCTGCATTAGCTGAGAAAAGTTCATTTGGATTCTGGTGTGATTCCACCGTGTCAGTGGTGTAGGCAAGCCTGGAAATAAGGCACCTGTCACTGACAATGTCAGACACAGATTCAGGCTTTGTCAGGCACTAAACCTCTGATGCCTGTCATTTTGTCCGGCACTAATTTGTCTTTGTTGAAGATATTAAAACATGTCCGGAACAAAGTTGAAAATGTCAGGTAGTATTTCATTAGTGCCTGACATTTTGTCAGGTACATCTAAAACCGTTATTCACAGGCCTGGGTGTAGGACAAGAGGGCCTGGCAAAAGACAACAAATAAGCAATCAGTAAACCGGAGAAATCCAAAACCAAAAAGTTAGACAGGCAATCCTACCGGTACTCATTTTCTCATACAAGATCAGGATCAATTCAATTACAAGCTCTGACTTAATTTCAGATCCCATAACGGAACGTAAATGTAGCATCTTTATACCATGTCAATATTTAATGAATAAATAGTGTTAAAAAAACATACAAAAAAAATGAGAAAAGTCGATTGACAGAACATAATGATTTTTTTTCAAATCTGTTGTGTGCTTGACAGCGATTTATCGCATTTTATAAAGATTGACAGAAAGAATTAAATTCATTAGGATATAAAATTTCCATATTCTTTTTATCCTGGAATACAATAAAGATATTATTTTAGTCACGACGACAAACATTACTCTTCATTCACATTCTTAAAAAAAAAAGGAAATTTCACTTTTACCATTTATTAATGCAGTCATCAATCATAAAACAGTGTTTGGAATTGCAGAGAATTTCTCGTTAACACGTATAATAATTACCTATAATACACACACATCGAATTTACAACAATTATACGGCAATATTTTATAAAGAGGGTATTTTATGACAGGAATGATGGGTTATTGATAAACAAAAGTTCGTCAGCCTTGATATATTAAATTGTTGTTGATTAATAATAATCATTAAATGGTATATACAGACAATAATGATGAATTTTATTGAAATTCCCCCCCCCCCCAAAATGAAATGAAATGAGGATTAATGTCCTACTGTTCTGCAAACATAAATACAATGACAAACTCTATTGAAATTCGAAAAAAAAAATGAAATGAAATGCGGTTTGTAATGTCCTACTGTCCAGATCCTTCCCCTCGTTTTTTTTTTGTCCCATCCAAATGGCTACACCTTGTCCCTTGCCAGGCTCTCCGTCCTCCGTCCCTGACAAGGAAGAACCACACCAGAAAATCCTTAGTAACGAGATTCGGAAAATCACAGGTGCAAAACCAAGGGATACAAAAGCAAAATACAGGAGGACCTCACTACATGCAAATAATATGATAAGACACACCTGGACACAAGATAAACTACACAGAAGACATTGCAAGATATAAACAGTATATCTCCTCTGAGTGGCATTTAACAATTGACACACGTCATAAACACAAAAAAATAATATGGAACACAATTACTATTTTATTTCTGATTCCAGCTTTCAAACGTTCTCTTACATGCACGCAAACATGTACACAGGACCTTTATATTTTTCATCATGCTGTTGATTGCCAGGTCCTTCATCCTGCACCAAGATCTCCTGGTTAGTGAGTCAGCACCTTACAGTACACTGAGCTGATGCTGCTCTGGCTGAAGTTAGTAGTAAGAAGTCAGTCTGCACATTTTATTCAGTCAAGTAATAATTTATTTCAAAACAAGGTTTAAATGATGAATACATGGGTAGATAAAAACATAATTTATTTTAAATCTCTATAAAAATATACAACAAGCTTTTTGACTTTAGATCATAATTTTTAGTTTGTGAGTATAATATATCTTTAATAATAAAACAAGATTTATTTCAAATCTACTTTCTGTTATGGTGTCTGTACAATCTCTTCTGAAACTTTAGCTGGGGGAAAATTTGATACAAAAGCCCCCAACCGTACCATAAATAATTTGAAACACGTTGAAACAACGGCTTTATAAACATACAACGTGTCAACAAGAATATTCAAGTTTTAATCGAGTTTTATAGTTTTTTTCATAATCAAATTTGAAATGTGTTGAAATTACCACTTCAACATTTACCTTTCAATTTAATTGTGTAATCAACAGTGTGATAAACATATGATGTCAATTACAACTGTCATAATAATCATAATCAATAGACCTGTCTACTGATCGATCAATCAACTAATTAATTAGAGTGATCAACAAAATGTCAATTAACAGAAGGGTTTAATAATATAAACAATATGACATGTATACACAATTATGTACTGTATCTGCTAACTGGATGCAGAAACCATGTGAGCGTACATTGTATGTGGCGTGGTGACATGGTCACCTTCTCAACCTCCACTTAATCCTGTTTCTTCCCACAGAAAAGATCCCTGCGCGTGCAGGGAAATGTAAGACTAGTCTGCAATATCACCATTTAACAACAATTTCTCCCATAAATTCCCATGAACAAACGAATGAACCCCAAAGAACTAATCTTTTATATCCTTTAATCATATGTTAATAAATATCACATAACAATGCAATTGTCCGCAATACCATTTCAGTGGAAGCAGGCGTTAAATAAAACGATTTAACAATCACCCAAAGACCCCATGCAACCTCTGATTCCAACTGTTAAGGATTTCAACTGTAGGACCTCTGTCTTTCTTTGTCAGATTGCCAGACACATCACTCATGCATCACTGACAAGGGCAAACACGCTGGAAAATCCTGAGGAACTTTCTCAGTCAGCAACAGGTTTGAACCTGAGACATTTTTAAAGAAATTTCAAAACTTCCATTTCTTCAACATACTAAATTGGACATTTCTTATAAATATATTACTGACTATATATTGGATAATGATTCAATATAATATTTATTTAAATTTCTCCTGTCTGGATTATCGCCCTTATTTATTATGCCTTTATAAATACACTAATAGCCTACGTTTTCTTCAGCATTCCTGTTTTGCATTTCTTGTGTGGGATATTACATAATAATTATATTATGGTTTAAACAATTACATAACTTAATAATTTCAGTTGGTCGCAATAACTAATGTTTTTTTTAGCTTTTAACGTTATTTTATCTGGATTATCGCCATTTTTTATCGGGAAACTTTGCACTTTCTAATCTACAATGTCATTACCGCTATAACGGCAAATTCACGTCACGCCATTCAGTCAGCAGATGGCTGTCTTCCGAGACAGGCTACATTCCTTTGCTTCCTTGTATTCAGTTTTGTTTGTTTCTGTGACGGTTGTAATATGCCTAAAATGCATTCAATATACTTCGATCCTCTTCTTTATTGATTTAATGCATCTCTGATACATTTACCGGTGTGGTTACTTGTATCGGAATTAATACAATATGCTTGCATTCGTGTTTCTTGCAACATATGACAGATCATGACTCATGCTGACATTACATAATTATTTCTTTGGGTTGTATTCCCAATTGTACAGCGCAGTGTACGCTTACAGCGCGCAGTGTACGCTTACAGCTCGCCCCCGGATCCCGGATCCATTCACTATTTTTGAATTGTTTTGTTTGTGGTCTCTTGAGAGCGATGTCTTGTCTATGTATTTGTGTTTTTGTGTAGAATTGTGTGTGGTGCAGTCCCCCTGCACTTACTATATTAGAAAACCTGGGCCCTGTTCCTCTCAATCTTTATTAAAGATAAAATCCAAATTTAAGTAAATACCTCAATTTTGATTGACTAAACACTAAAATCAATCTAATATTATCCAATCAAATTATTAAAATTAGTTAAAATTTCATGCAACAGTCCCCAGTGTCTTACTCAGTCAGCTACCCTGGTGCCAGCTCTAATGGTTACTTTAAATAATCAGCAAACTAATCCCCAATCAGTTTAAAACAAACTTAATTACAGACAAAAAACAAACAAAGGTGTATAGAACTTCAACAGCTAAACAAACAATTACAATCAATATATTTAATTTCTGTACCATAGTTTGTAAAGCGCACGTGAGCAATTAGTGGTGGAAGTTGTGCAACATAAACATAAAAGAATATTACATGTTAAACTACTCTTATTCTAAATTATCCACATTTTATTTTTTGGCCATTAAAATTGAAAATGATCATGTCAATTTGTTTTATAACTTAACAAGCATAATTAGTACCAAATAATATATTATATGACTTGACATGTATAATAAATCACAAATAATATTTTATGACTTAACATGAATAATTAATTACACATAATATTTTCAGAAGGCTGACAATAAAATCTATCAAAATCTAACAGCTGATATAAACTAGCTTTGTGTTTTCAGTCTCTGACAACATGTCCTCAGCCCACCCAGCCAATACAAAAAGAAGTCAAGCAGGTAGTGCAAAATGTCAGTTTATTCTAATATGAATTTTGAATGCGTACAAATTTGAATAGTTTGTTGACACATGATCTTTTACTGTGGGGATGTTAAACCCCCATTTCATTTCATTTTAACTGTGGTCTGAATCCATCTGCTTAAATAACAATAAGAGTTATGGCCCTTTATTTTCGATAAAAATGTCTGAAAAGAAAAATTTTGCTCACCATCCACGGGGTCCAGGAAATGATTGTGGTGTTGGCTGAAAATTTTCCGGGCCTATGATTACTACCTATAATATTTTGGTTTAGATTTCTCAATTAAATTAGCCATGGAAAAATTAGATATTGCTACTTTAACAAATATTATCAACCACATATTTTATTATCTTAAGGCTGAGGAACGTCTATTTATCAATATACAATCAAATCTGTCATAAAATACCCTCTTTATAAAATATTGCCGTATAATTGTCGTAAATTCGATGTGTGTGTATTATGGGTAATTATTATACGTGTTAACGAGAAATTCTCTGCAATTCCAAACACTGTTTTATGATTGATCACTGCATTAATAAATGGTAAAAGTGAAATTTCCTTTTTTTTAAAGAATGTGAATGAAGAGTAATGTTTGTCGTTGTGACTAAAAGATAATAACTTTATTGTATTCCAGGATAAAAAGAATATGGAAATTTTATATCCTAATGAATTTAAATTTTTCTGTCAATTTGTATAATAATCTATGATAAATCGCTCTCAAGAACACAGACAAATGTTAAAGGATTTAGGTCAAATTAAAGTGCTGAAGTGGGTTGATGTGTTATTTCAATTAGCAACGACAAGTTCTTCACAATTTAAATTTTTATTTTGATTCAGTTTAAAATAAAATATTGATGTTGGAAATTCATGTTATTTCCGTTAATGATGTATCCAGGTCTTTATGATTAAATACAATAAGCAGACGTCAACTTCATGTAGTGGCGTCAGCGAAAGTACAAAATAAGGAAACAAACTACAGACCTGTATTTTATAAGATTGGTTTGTTTACTAATTCTAGTTGCAATTTAGATTTAGTGGTGTTGCTTTGACAATGGAAAACAAAATCACTTATAATTCAACAATTGACTTTCGTCTATCAGTAATTAAATTTTTTACTGGCCTTTAGACCTGTCTCATGGTTTATAAAGTGTTACATTACCGACAACAATGGTTATTTCCACGCCTGATCACAACATAGTGTAAAAATCAGAAAACAATTCCTTCATTGCACAGTGTATGGTGTAAACCCATCTTCATTAGCCCAATAGGTTCAGCCCCATTTTAACTTTTGGTCAACGCTAATTTACTGTTCAAGCACCACTTATATGGAATAACTTATCTTTTATTTCAAGATCTTGTAATACTGTACGTTTAAATGTGAAAAGACAGTTTTAAGAGCTTTCCCATCTTAAAATCTTTCTTTTTTTTTGTTATTTCTATTTTGTTTTGTTTTCTTTTAATTATAACATTGTAAAACACCTCTGAACATGTATGTAAAAGGGGAGCGGGGCTATATAAATTTTGTAATAATAATAATTACATTTCATTTATTTCAAATTCAACCGGTAAAGGTCTCTTTTGTCTCATCCGAACGACTAGAGTAAACAAGAAAGGAATTGTAATCTAATTTTCATTAAAATGGTTGTCTCGCACGTTTGTCTATTTAAAAGAAATTTGACAATTACATATATAACTGTTTTGTTGGGTGTGTGTGGGGGGGGGGAAGGTGTGTAAACAATATTTTTATTCAATACTTATAGAATTTGGATTGGATAAGAGTTAATTAAAGGAAAGTAATTAAATATATGTACGATATTGTATACCACTATCATAACTTGTTACAAACAATCATCATCTAATTTATGAGTTTATTACAATCTAAATACAGTCTCATGGCAACCAACAATTCATACCTTACCTCCATCATATACTATCAAATCACAGATCTGTCTGACAACACTTGCTGGTCTTTCTTAAAAAATTCCAAATCAGATTCCCATAGATATCTTTCAGAGATTTTGAAAATATATTCCAAAAACAAAGGTATGAACTGGAATAATGATAATATCTTCCTGATTATCTTCAGGAACCTGTGATTATTCATTTTCCGGAATATTCTTACTATTTAAATTCATAGAGCCATTTTGAAGACTATATCTGGAAATATGTTGTGAAAGTGGACTAAGTTATAAATTGCTGACATCATTTGAATTCTGTGTGGCCAGTCTAGATTTTGGCAAAGAAATGGAATAATTATGCACAGAAGTTAAACCATTATGCATATTTTCAGAGGAATGAACTGAAATGATGACAATTTCTTACTGATTAACAGGACCTTGTGCTGCTTATTCTTATGAGTATTTTACTTCATATCAAAAAATGATTCGGCTTTTCGGAAAATTGAAATGAAAAAAATAAGGGTGTAGAGAGCACAAAATAATAATAATTTTTAACTATGTGAATGATCAAAATAAGTGAGAAGTGGTAGCAGATGTTCCAGAAAAAGTAGGCTGAAGTACACTATTCCCATCATAAACTACAGTTAATTGGAGACATGACATTCACATAGAATGAAATAGACTGAACTTAATGTGAAAAATCCAAATAACCAAGAAGTGGCTCTAGAAAGTACACACTGTCCCATGCACCAGCTAATATGTAGTGCAGAGTTTCAGATCGACTGATATGGGTTGAAAAGGTTGTGAATCCATAAATTAAAACACCTGATTGATGGAGAAAATTTTGAACAAATGAAAAGTCACCACCTCCAGAAAGTTAGTGTACAATTTGAAGTGAATTCAATGTAAAAGGTCACTCAAAAAATCATTCTGTGTGAACAGCATATTTCAAGCACTTGTGTACAATGCATATTCAGAATGAAATGACAGAATCGTTATAACTGCTATTTTAATGTGTGTAATTTGTGATCTGCGGAAAATTGTGATACAAACTATTCAATAGTCCATTCAACAACTTTCAATTAGTGTATTAATCACCATTCTATTAAGAACAGAAGTTTACCCAATAACATCAAA
This sequence comes from Patella caerulea, assembly GCA_036850965.1. Classification (NCBI taxonomy): domain Eukaryota; kingdom Metazoa; phylum Mollusca; class Gastropoda; family Patellidae; genus Patella; species Patella caerulea. The sequence continues at coordinate 61,405,843 of JAZGQO010000011.1, read as the reverse complement.
CTCATTGTTCCTGCCAATTTCTCTAAATGCTAACAATTCTTGTTAAGTCTTTTATTTGCAGTTAAACATTTTAATTAAGATATTAATAAGTGATTAACAAAATATAGAATAAGCAGTACATGAATTAATCAATCAATCAAGAGACAAACAACGCTTCAGATAAAGTTTCATATGCAATTACTCTAAAAACTGACAAATCGGATTTTCCATTACTGCAATTAAAAACATGAGAGATATTGATGAACGTTTAATAAACAATGCTGTATGACCGCTCATCAAAATATAAAACAAACAGTATAATTATCAATCAATTAATGAACACAGAGTTTGTATAAAGCAAATAATATTTCAGATCATGTTCTGTATATGCTTTTAACTTGATATGCGGATTCTTCTGTTTATTTTAGTTGAATAGATGTTTATTTTAATCATGATTTCAAGTGACATACAGTTTTCCTTTTTTGAATAGAGAATTCAAGAGAAAGACTGCTGCAATGTGAAAAGATTTTTTTGGATGTAAAATACAATAAAAACAGTCTAAAATGTCAATGTGAAGCAAGCTGCTTGCTACAATACGCCATCTAACAGTGTGTTCGGTTCCGCATTAAGTCAAACTTTTCACTCGGTAACAGTTAAGAATATTCAACAGAAAGTTATCTCAAAAATCAAATATTTACTCGTAGTTTCAAATAATGGGAGAAATCATTTTTTCTCAATCACAAACTGAGTTTACGATCTTAGCTGTCACTCAGGGAGCATTCATTTTAGCAGCCACTATTCTTAATCTAATATCGTGGGTTGTCTTCCGGATTATCCAGTCCCCAAATAGCCTGTTCAAACAAATCATTCTTGGTTTAGTTTGCATACAAGTTCTGGATATTTGCTTTCAACAAACGTTTACCTTCTTTGTTCTAGTTTTTGCTGATTGGAGCCTTGGGAATTATGTGTGTAGCTTCTCGATTAACGTCAGTCTGTCGTCAGTGACGATGTCATACTGGCTTCTGACGTTATTAATAATTGACAGATACTTAAATTCGCGATTTTATGAACAATACAAATATTACTACACCAACTATTTTAAACATGTCAACTGTGTAATCTGGTTTGGACTGGTTTTAGTAATTGTGCCCGTGAACTATGTCCTATCAAAAAACGTCAGCCATTTTGACATTGTCAGTAAAACATGGCACTGTCATCTGCCATTTGGCCTGACGACCACATTAGTACATTCAATATTCAGATGTATTCTGCCAGTGACAATCTCAGTGACAATGATTCTCCGTTTAAAATATTTTCTCAGGAAAAACAAAATAAATACATGCAGTGAGGAAGGACTAACAAATGGCAGGAGTCCTGAGTTCAGTGGCGCCAAGGTCAGAGTTTCAAGACCTAAAACACCATGGGGGGATGCATGGTGGAATGATATAAATCATAAAATAGATTCTGGACCAAATAACATACTTCCACCTCTTAATACTAATCTTCCAACACTACGACTTGAACCACTTCCACCTGTTACAATGAAGCGTGGGAAAAAACCGAAAGGAGTTGTCAGATTGAAAGGAGATATGGATGCTTCAAAACGAAATTCTATTTTCTCAAAAGATGTTACAACCTTATTGAAAGAGAGGTTATCAAGACAACGAAATAGTCTTCCGGACATTCGCAATGGATTCAATACCCAATTTTCATCTCCATTGGTAGCGTGGCAGAAATTGTTACATTCACAAAAAATGGAAAAGGATTCAGATGATCTTGACAGATCTTCGTCTAATTCTGAGGAAACAGACGACACAAAACAGGCAGACGTGGTTGAAGTACTGACAACAGATTCATACGCATGTAGTGAAAGTAGTCCAAGGGATGAAGATGATGAATTATTGTCCAATGTTTTTTCAACTGACAAGGATTCGGGAAATCCCGGGCAGAACATGGAAGACAAGGATTTACCTAGTTTTGGTGAGGATGAAACAAAATGGAAGGAAGGGAAATTAATTACATCGATTGCAGAAACAGATGGTTTGACAATGACAAATGACACCAAAAACTCTACACAAAAAATAAAAACAACTACTGGCCTTGATTCAAATTTATCAGATGTTTCTGATGATGCAGAAAATAGGGCAGGTGAAATTCCTGATCAAAAACCTGATTGTAAGATCACCAGAAAGAACAAAACACGGAAAAAAAAAACCTTACATCAATCAAAAACTAGGAAACAAGAAAACGAAAAATTATCAAAAGACAGTCAACAAATAGACTTAAACTCTGAATCTCTGACCAGACAAGGCCAAAATAGTGTTTCTACGACTACCAAGCAAGAGGAAGACATATTTGAAAATGTGAATTTGATTAACGTAATTATTGTAGTGATTTTGATCAATTTTATTATCTCTCTGCCTAAAGTATTTCTTGATGTTTATCTAGCTTTCTGTAGCGACTGTTCCATCAGTTTCCATGTTTTTCATTCACTGAGATTGATTGACGACGCTGGGCGAATTTTAAGTCCGTTTTTTATTGTCGTCTTTCATGGAAGTTTTCGATTGATCATGGTCTACTTTTTGACATGTACAAAATGTAAAAGTCGTGCAGTACGAAATGATTAACATCAATTATGTAAAAAGAATATTGTGAAAATAAAACTATTATCTCTTGACATTCTTTAATATAATGTATTTAGTATTTAGCATTTAGCCAGCACCAAAGGGGGGGGGGGAGAAAGGGGGTAAAATGGTGAAACATACTATTACCTCTTGACATTCTCTAATATAATGTATTTAGTATTTAGCCAGCATGAAGGGGTGGGGAGGGGGGATAAATGGTTTAAATGAAATGAAATGAGGTTTAATGTCCTACTCTTCTACACCTAACCTGGGCTAATGGAAGATGGCCATACGCCACACAGTGTGCTATGAGGGAAATTTTGCCCGGGCAGCGGCACTGTGGCTTACTCTTATTTTGAATTCCAACTGCCACTTAGAGAGGGATCTTTTACGTGCACTCCAATGTGTACATGGGACTTCAGTTTTCCATCCCATCTGAATGACTAGGCAGCTGTCCTTGTCAGGTCCTCTTTCTGCATCACTGACAAGGGAAATCATGCCGGAACAAAAAACACTTGGCTCCTTCCTTTCGGGACCAAACACCCGACCTCCAGGCTAGCGAACCAGCTCCTTATCCACTTAGTCACCGTGACCCCCTGGCAAATGGTTTAACATGTACACTTTAGATCATATGGTCTGATATTGCAGCAAGTAGCATGATTTTGATTCATCAACATGTACTTGTGGGTTTCCTCTAGGCTCTAGGTCCCCTGGTTTCCTCCCATTGCTAAAGACCCCCAACTTTCAAGCAAATTATTGAAGTAAATTGTGCCATATGTGAGTTCTGAAAGGAATTAGTTTCTCTCATTTTTACAGCCTGAGTCACATAAATAGCTGTCTGTCCACCAAGGCTTTTAAGTTGTCTGGGAAACTGACTAGGTATAAAAATGCTTGGCAAGTCTGAATTAACTAGAACTGTTGCTTTCCAAAAAATTTAACTAGTTTCACTTATAGTTTGTGTAAAAGCTGTGGGGTTGGGTGGCCAAATGGCTAGATCATAAGGTCTGTCACTCAGTCGTCTGTCCTCTGGTTCTTCACCTGCTAAAGACCCCTATATGCAAGTGATTTATTATTGAAATAAAATTAATGAACCATTTCTTAGACCCGAAATAACCTAGATTTTGTCCAGGGGATGTTAAACCCCATCTCTTCCATAGGGTTCCTTAGCAGTGGTAGGAAACCAGATTACCCGGAGAAAACAGGCGTCCCAAATCCTTGTCATGTACAACCTGGGAATCTAAATCTCACCAATTGAATCATTGACAGACCTTATGATATAGCATGCACGCACCTACCATTCAGCCATCCCAACCCCCTGTAACTCTTTCGAATTCATTATGATAAACAATATCTTTGTAATACACGAACATCTTATCAACAAAATACATGTAGGTAATTTCTATCCTAACACCATCCTTTTAATTTCTATGTGACTGGCTATAGAGGATATATTTAACCAAATATTGGAGCTCCTCCTACTCCTCTTCGTTTTTCAAATATCAAGGGTTATTTTCTACATTAAACCATTCCTATTATAAATATATTTATTTTAATTATTCTAATTAAACTGGAATTGCTATTAACATATTGACCAGATAGCATGTACAGAAAACATAAAAATGTTGTTAACATCTATTCTGGACTTGTAATGGTAAATTTATCAAAATTTTGCTATAATTTAGAGACAAACTGTCACAGTAATTTGTATATTAAATGACACCATTATTATAATAATAGTCTTTATGTTGTATAGAAGAACATTCATATACAGAATAATTATACCAAGCATACAAATATATGCAACAAGAAACTCAGTCATCACTTCCCCCGACCATGGATAAAAATTGCATACAAAAAGTCAAATTTGTTTCCATGAAACACAAAGATTATTAAACCCGAAATTTTTAAAAATTGTTCAATTATCAAGGTTGATGCGTAGACAACGTTTCATAAAGGTATCTTGAACGGTTTATCAGATATGATTTGAAAACAAAAACAGGACAGATGACATTTCAATGTCTCTCTCACGTAACTTTGTACTGAGGTGCCAATACAGTTTGCCTTATTCATAAAACCCTCCAAATCTGTGTATAGCCCAAATCACAAAGGATAAACTTGTTTTTCTTGTTTTATACAAATTGGTCTCCCAGTGGTTTTCTGCAGACACTGATATTTCAGTATTTACAACAGTCTGGCATTTTTTTCCAGAACTTTACTCAGTAATTAAAGATAGGTTATGGTGGGTAGGATAAAGAGCAGGCAGTTCTCACTATATTAGTTAAAAACTAAAAAATGAAAAGAGAAATTTTTGAAAATTTAAGTCAAATTGATCCACTCTGAACTGAGAATTTAACGATTGATTTTTGGGACTAGCCTAGATCATCATTACTAAAGTCGTAACAATAAAAAACATAGTCTTGATTATCCATTTTTGATTAAATCATGAATGACCACTGGGCAGCAGTTCGGATCCTAATCCAGTAAATATCGCAGACTTGCAATGACATCAAGAGTGGGTTTTCTCTGGGTTCTCCAGTTTCCTCCCACTGCTAAATACCCCTACATGCAACCGAATTATTGAAATAAAATTAAATCATATGTTAGTCTCTGTATAGATTTGACCTGTCGATAAGATTTCACTGGTTGTTATCAAGCATACAAACTTATATAGAGATGGATATAAGTAATTTATAATTAAATATTTATATTCCTGACTACACAATATATATTGCCCAGCTTTGGGGAAAAAATTTATTTCTAACTTTATTTATATATTTTCAGTCAAATAAGAAATGATATGAATCTTAAATGCCAACTTAGCATAATGGACATCTCGGGAGGAGTTTCTTATTATGATTTTAGTCTCTGGGCATTATTAAAGGGATATTGAAATCCCATGCAAACTACAATCTTGTAAAAGTTGAATCTGTTAAAGCCCCAATAACACTCTTGTTGTAACTGAATAATATGTCCCAATCTTCATTCTGGTCTACAAATCGTATTATTTTACAATATTCCAATTAAATGATGATATAAATATTATCTTAACACATCTATTTTAAAAAATTGGAAAATTCAACCAATTGATTTGAAAAGTCTAACGTAAACCTTTTCAAATGTAACTTGGATTTTAAAATATTTTTGAACCCTCTGGACAAGTAAAATAGGTTGTAATGGATAATTTACACAACAGGTAGGACACTTAAACATCTAGTACTTAGAATAAGAGTATTATTTATTTTTTGGAGCTACCAAGCCAGCAAGAATGTTATTGTCCCTTTAAAGGAATATAAGTCCAATTATGGTTCCATTTCATTCAGAATTACCAAAGATATGATGAACTGAAATTCCATCTATCTATGCTGCTTCCTTATAAATGCTACACCGCCATCTTTCTGTTTTGTGAAATTCAACTGATGGGTCTGTTTCTAATCCCAAGTCAGCAGATTATCTATCATTGATATTTTAACATGCATATTCAATAATTAGTATGATTAAACAGGAAACAGCTCATGCAGAGAATTTATTTCTCTCCTTCATTCATCAAAATAATGTCTAACAAACACACCTGCAAACCTTTGTAGCCGTTTTGGCCACACTCCACTCTAATCCACCTAAATGAACCGATCTCAGTATTTCCCCAGACTTCACGCCTAACTTGATAATGTCACCACCCAGGGCCCTCCCCTGTTGAAATGTCTAAACATGCCCCTGCTGAAGGTCGATTACTGGTAATGAGGACTAATTATTCTGGTAATATTATGCCGACTAGGTACAGTGTACTTCCATTATTATTGAGATAAAGAAGCTAATGAGCTAATCAATTGCTCTAGTTAATTGTTGATGAAAGGTAGCCAGGCAACCAAACATTCAGGACAACTTCACTGTCTTGCGATCTCAGTTTACCATGGGCAGTTACACTGCCCAGCCGACATATATAGTTTCATGATGTAATACTTGAAGGATTGCAAACCACTTTCGGCAACGGAGAATTAAAATGTCTTTTCAATTTGTAACAAACAGCGATGTGACATTCAATGATCAAAATATAGTTTAGCATGCAGGGGTGGATCAAGAGCGGGGTTTGGGAGTGCTTTATCCTTTGTCATCAAATGGTGAGATCGGATGGGCATTCAAAGGATGAAATGTAATTTAGACATATGTGATATCACAATTAATGATTTGCATCTATGAAATTGAATAACACTGTCATCATATAATTCATAAAAAAAAATTAACCTCAAATGGGTGTCGGATTTCTCTAGTGTGTATGTATGCTTATGTAATTTTGAGACGATGATGATGGCATCATACATTGTCATCTGTCAAAAAAGGATGATAATAGGAATCTGGCCAGACAAAGAGAGAGAGAAATAGGGTTTAACGTCCACTCGACAAAACTAGGTCATTTTGGGACTAACATATGGTTTCATTTTATTTCAATAATTCGCTTGCACGTAGGGGTCTTTAGCAGTGGGAGGAAACCAGAGTGCCCGGAGGAAACCCAAAGGTTGAGAAGGCACCCCTATCTCCATGCCACATACGCTCACACTAGGGCTCGAAACCACAGCCGCAAGCCAGAGGTGACCGGCCAGCTAGAGGTCGAAGCGCGGCACTCAAGTCCACTAGGCCATTCTACCCACCCCCTGGCCAGACAAACCCCCTACTTTAAAAATTCCTGGATCTGCACCTGGCATGTTGAAATTGTCCTTCTGCACATCACTGCTGTCATCTGGCGGACATTTTTTGTAAGGTGTTGGATTTGGTTGGGGTTTTTTTATTCACCAGTTGACTTGTGGACATTGGTTGTCAGGATCCCTGACTACAAAAATGTCATTTGTGAGATTGATTGGGTTTTTTTATCGACCAGTCAAGGTTCAAATATATCAGTATATTAACATACATCCCGAGTGCGAGTTAAATACCATTATTATCTCTGGTTTATCTTTTGTGAGAGTTATTCACAAGGGAGGTAATTACACATTATTTATGTTATCTTGTCCAAACGACCAAATAAAGAGCGTGTTAAGAATCATTTAGTTGATGAGTTACGCAGAAACGTAGCCGGGGGAGGGTAGAAATTGCTTTAAGTTTGTTAACATATACAATTATCTGCTGTTAATTAATAATCAATGAGAGAGAGAAAGAAAGAGAGAGAGAGAGAGAGAGAGAGAGAGAGAGATAGAGAGAGAGAGAGAGAGAGACTAATCAATACAAAACAAAATTTAGGCCATTCCAGGATTGAAAAATGAAATTGTATCGTAACACCTACTCCTCATTCAATTCCAACTGTCATGGCTTCTTTTACACAAGCGTCCACCTATTATAATATATATACAATATCAGAAATAAACAAGAAGAACAGACCCATAGAATGGTGCATACATGGACATTTGCTTTGAGGATAACAATATCACACAGATGAACAGAACAATTCCCATAATTGGTCAATACTCGATATTATATATGGATAACAACATGTGGATTACAATACAAGGATAACAATACAAGGATTACAAAATAAGGATTACAAAATAAGAATTACAAAATAAAGATTACAAAATAATAAAACATGGTCAGGCTATTGGCGATTTAGATGTCAATTACTTTTCATTTTATTTTTTTATGGTTTACTCCACTGGTTTTTGACACGTTTATTTGAGGTAGATATATATAGTGGTATATGGGGTTCAATTCTGTAGGGAATTATGGGAAATACAAATCCAAGGATATATATAAGAGTTAGCAACTGATACTTTTGATGTAAAATGCAACGCAAATGCAATGTAAATGCAATGTAAATGCAATGTAAATGCAATATAAATGCAATATAAATACAATATAAATACAATATGTGATGTGAATGCAAAGTAAATACAATGTACCATAATGTAAATATATAATGTACCGTAATGTAAATATACAATGTGATGTAATGTAATTGAAATGCGATGTAAATGTGATGTAAATACTATGCGCAATGTAAGTGCAATGTAAATGCAATGTAACTGCTATGTAAATTCAAAGTAAACACAGTGTAAATTTAAAGTAAACACAGTGTAAATTTAAAGTAAACACAGTGTAAATACAATGTAAATGCAATGTAAATACAATGCAAATAAAAAATAAATGCAATCTAACAATGTAATATAAATGTTATCAGTTCTTGATTAACCAGTAAGCAAAATAAGAACCTACATAGAGCATCGCATCTGCTTTGTGAGATGCCAAATTCAAAATATCTAATTTAGAAATTAATGAGAACTAGTTTTGGTTGTTGTCTATTTATACTGTCACCTGTATTGTTGCAATTAATAACGACATAAAATCCCAGATAACTCAGCGGTTTTTGAATTACATATACACATGGTCTCTGTGGGGTTTATTTGGCCCTGAATGTTATAATATGTGTGTAAGTTTTGTAAACGTGTTTTGTTTTTTTTAAATGACTTGCTTGTGACTTATGAGTGCCAGGGTGAGTATACCCGGGCCCGAGTTCATAAAGCATTCTCAGATTTAAGTTGAGAATTTACTCAAATTTGTTCAGCTTATTTCAACTAAAATAGAGCCCTTTATAATAATTTAGTTGTTTTTATGTATCAAATACATCGATAAGAAACTCTGTGAAAAATTTTGTGTTTCTGGATCAAAGATATTTATCATACACATTCTCAACTTAAGTCTGAAAATGCTTTGTGAACTCGGGGCCTGTTGTTGTCTAATGAACACTGACCTAAAGACTTGAACATCTGTTCATGTTTTGTATGAAATTTATCATACTGTATCATTATACAGATGGATTGTATCATAACTCATTGCATCTTGGATTTAACAGTGTTGTCAATTCCATGGGAGACAACTCTATATTTTGGTGCAAGATTTTGCTCTGTACATGTACGATTAGATTCTTTTTTTTTCCAATTTTAATAGGTTTTTTTCTTCAATTGAACTCATAATTTACACCAGGTTTCTGCGCAACTTTATGAGGTTTTTTTTATGAAACTGTTGAACTATTATTATGTGCAGTTACATACATTTTTAAATATATAGGGGTGATCAATTTATCTGTTCAGAAACTACAAAATCACAACTAGTTTAAATATTTGGCTGAATCTCTGCCTCTAAATAGGTTTTCTATTTAAATGGCTATTTTAATGTTTTTCAGGTTTTGAAGGTTTTCACCACCCCTTTCTATATCATGTATTTTTTTGTTTTATATATTTGTGTGTGAATCCACTAATTAGAGCTCTTTTCCTAAACCAGAAAGTTGCAATTTTAAGCTCTTCTCCATTCATAGCGGTTTTTATTTTCTTCAGATATGATGTTAAAGGAGCTGAACCACAGAAGAAATTAACAAATACAATCGATTTTATTTTAACAAGCCATTTTTAATATTTATTTGGAAATGCTTAAATAATAACATTACTTTTATATTCAAAATATGCAATGGATATATCTCGATTTAGAAAGGAGCTCTAAATGTATTATCAAAGGGAGGTAGCTAGAGCTTACCTTTATCTAGTCGAGGTGGTGGGCGATACTTTATTCCCGTCTGACTCCAATACACAGGTATCGAACCACGAACTTGAACAAATGACACAAGGTGTGGTGAAAACTCTATTATCTACAAAGGTGATCAAACCATATACAATCCCATCGAAACAATACACATCAAGATACGACCCAATCTAAACATAATCCAGGTATATGCTGTCACATGATCCATAATTTTCAAGAATACAGAAACTGATGGACCATGTTCTTTAATAATTAATTGTGTACCATTTTAAATTCTCAACTTCTGGATCTGTTCCGAACAGTGTTATTTCAATTTATCTTGTTAGACATTTTTAAACAAATATAAAGGGGCATAACTTTTATCTAAGCTGACTGATTCAGAACACAATTAAATTTCATGTGTCAGAAAAATATTTGTACGTAATAGGCGCACCTCGCTATTTTTCATATGTAATTCCCATACAGTAATTAAAAATTATGTCAGTAATATTCCTACAAAATTATTTGTTTTCATAATATGATAGAATCAAAGCGTGTCAATCCATACCTTCGTTTATATGGAAGCAAATGAAAGCAAAACATCCGAAATAAAAATAGTTTGTGATTGAATGAAAGCGTGCCGACCCATACCTGCTTCAAATCCACACCAGTTATAATCCTTCAATAGTATGTGTCTTCGTTTATATGACAGCAAATTAAAGCAAAACCTCCCATACGGGTGAATTTATAAAAAATATAAACTGAAGGCATGTCTATCATTTCAAATGTAACAGGATGTTATAAAATTTTGTAATAAGTTTTGTTTTAAATAAACTGTTTTTACCTGTTCAGTGACTACATAATTAGCACAAGCACCTGTTTCATCTAAACCACGTTTCTTAGATCTTGTACCTGTAAAATATATAACAATAACCTACTTATCCAACAACAACATTTAACAACATTGTTTATAACATTGGAACAAAGAAAAAGTAACTCTGATTACGTTTTATAGTTAAAAAATACCACCTTAATTCTAGAGATCTAATTGTTCCTTTTTGTTCGGCATGGGCATTAGACTTTTTACTAGAAGGTATAAGTTTCTTATCATGCCATGGGCCAAGAAATGCTTAAAGGATTTTTCACGTTCAGTTCCCAATTGTAGGGGGTAGCATATGCAGGGGTTGACAAGTAAAATATTGGGATGAAAAAGACCCCTTGACAGTTGGAATTCGATGGAGAGCTGTCAGAAACATTAAGGGCTCTTTTATGAGTATGTCAATGTATCGAGATACGTTTTTCATCCTACTATGGTCAGACACGGACGGATCATATTCCTGAAGCAATGGGCAGAGAGGGATTACTCTGGCCATTGATTTCTGATTCTTGAACTTTTGAGGGAGTGTTTCTATTCTTCCCTTTCAATCAACATGACAGTCCTACGTTTAATCTGGGTCTTCCCTAAAACTTTGGACAGTGATTTAAGGTATTAAAGACGGTGAAAGTATGTTTGTTTCCAAACAGCATTGTTTACATTTCATTCGACTTGATAGCCTTGTTTGTCACGCAATTAATTTTACTGCAGTATTCTGCTATGAACGGGTTAATTGGGCATAATAAAATCGTGAGCCATGACGTAATGTTATGTAAACATATTTGGTCCAATATTGGCACTTGTTTTAAATGAAAATCTTTTATAAAGCGGCTAGTCATTGGTTGTTAGTCAGACTACTGACCAATCAAAATTTAAAACAACAATATCCACTCATTACAGCAGTGAGTAGTGGGATTACCTCTAATCAAACGGAACACTGCGAGGATACTATTGGATACCTACCAGCTCGATGTCGACTTCTCCGTGACAGAATCCAGATATCATACTCCAGTGGTTCAACGGATGATGATATATAATCATCTGGTGAATCTCCTGGAGTTTTATTCTCATCAAAATCCATACAACATCTTTCCATTTGTATGTAGCCTTGAACAACAGGTATTATCCAATGATCTGGAAGGCCAACTTCTTCGCTCTGTAATACATTATACAATTTTGATATTAACAATCTAATAAGCTATGATTGTTAATATTTCTAAACATGTTACATCATTAATTCATCATACCAACTTTAGTAATGATGATCAAGGCTAGGTAAAATATTCAATGGCTGAAATCTTGGTTCAGAGTGGATCAATTTGAGTGAAATTTTCATAAAATTCCCTTTACATTATCTAGTTTTTAACTATTATAGTGAGAACTGACAGCTCTTTATATAATCTTCCATAATGCATTCTTAATTACTCTCACATTTATCTTTTTATAAAGCATCGAGCAATCAAATTTCTTATCCACCTGCTTATCGGGGGGTTGGGATGGCCTAGTGGTCTAGAGTGCTGCACTCCGACCTCTAGCTGGCTGGTCAACTCTGGCTTGCAGCTGTGGTTTCTATTCCTGGTGTGAGTGAATGTGGCATGGAGATAGGGGCGCCTTCTCAACGTTGTGGGTTTCCTCCGGGCACTCCGGTTTCCTTCCACTGCTAAAGACCCCTATGCGCAAGCGAATTATTGAAATAAAATTAAACCATATGTTAGTCCCAAAATGACCTAGTTTGTGTCAAGTGGACGTTAAACCCCATTTCTCTCTCTCTCACCTACTTATCCTGAGCATATAGAAAGTGTGACAGACAGACTGACCAATTTTAATAGTCCTTTGCTTTCTTCAAAAGGCCGGGGAGAATAAGAAGCAAGACTTAATGCCAAAAAATAAAACAAGGTCTTCTCAAAACCTACTTTAAAATCAATGAGTTCTTGCATCATGTATTTATTCCAGAAGAATCGATTATCACAACGTTTCCACATGGGCAAGGTCTCGTCATAATCAATGGAATGTTGCTGCTGGAGTTCAGAGGTCAAGTCATACGTTTCGCTGTAGTAAAATGATTCCTCTTCATTAAACATCTTCAATAATTCCTGTAAAAATAAAAATCAAAATTTGTAAGATGTTCAGTTGGCATTTTGTTTAAACGGCAAACATTATCGCTTAAATCAGTTTGTGTCAAATGGGTGTTAACTGTTAAACCCTATTTCTCTCGCCCCTCCCAAAGTTTCATCTTGCCCCACCCTGTAATTCAAACCTTGGAAATTTTAGTTGTGATTTCAGCATCAGACATCAACCATATCCCCAGACACATGTTCAGCTCTAAAAATACGGCATTTGTAACAGACAATATCAGACACAAATTCAGACTTTGTCTGGTACAATCTCTCTGGTGCCTGCAATTTGTGCCAAGCACTGATTTGTCTTTGTTTACATGTACATGTAATTTGTAACTAACTGACCTCTAAGATTCTTTTTTCAAATTTTTCTTTATCCTTTATCTCTCTCTGTAAAAAAAAGAAACAGAATGGATTATCTAGATTGATCAACAGATAAATTATTTCCATGGGATTTTGTATTTAAACTTGAAACATATATCTACAATTCCATTTCGGCATATTTTTTAATTTGTCATATGCTTGATAAATACTGGAAAAGCCTAGTCAAGAAGTGGTTAGAATTACAATTTATCTCTGATTTCTGCAAAAAAAAACACCTCTATTTCTTATTTCTGAAAAAAAAAATCACAGACTATTTCTGAAAGAAAAATCCACCCACTATTTCCGAAGAAAAAAAACCTACTTTATTTCTGAAAAACACCCTTTTATAAGTTTTCTCAATTTACCTTTTTTGGTTTGACGTTTTCTGCAGCTGATTTGATAGTATTCCAGGTTTTAAGTAAGGGCTTCTGAAGTAATTCTGGCCTTGATATCTGTTCAGCTTTTCGTATACCAAAATGATGAGTTTTACAAAACTATGGAGAAAAAACACCCCAAAATTCATGATATCTTACATATATACAATTAATTATTACTGATTCAGTGGTCTAGTTAATAAAATTACTTACTCATTCATGTTATGAATTAATTTTTACTCATTGTTGGAGTAAACAATTTATGATGTAAACAGTCATTTATTAATCAGCAAAGTAAACAATTAGTTATTATCTGTTACTTATTCATTGAGTTGAGGTAAACAATTCAATAAATTGAAGTAAATCCTACACATACAATGAAGAAAACAGTTAATTTTCTACCTTACTCAATACAAGGTAAACACTAACCAGACAATCAATTAATTATTACTTACTTTATGAAGTAAACAATTAATTATCACTAACCATAAGGACATTGAGTCAAGTGGCGTGGTTTAGATTCCCCACTTGTGGATGACAAGGAGGGATGCATGTCAAACCTCGTGGGTTTTCTCTGGGTCCTCCAGTTTCCTACCACTATGAAAGACCTTCACACGCAGGCGAATTAATGAATTGAAATTAAACCAGAGGTTAGTCCTCATATTACCTAGTTTGTGTCAAACTGACATTATAGCAAATTTTTCTGTCTCTCTTTTTCTTACGTGTTGTGAGTTAACAATTATTAATTTCTTACTCAATGAAGTAAAAATCTAATTATAAATAAATTATTACTTACTCATTGAAGTACTCATTACGACAGTGAACAATTAATATTACTCAATAAAGTAACCGCACCCCCCCCTCCACAACACACACACTATTAAATAATTTACCTCTAATTCTAACTCTGGTGGATCTGTTGAGTTTAATGATAGGACTGCGATTTTATTGATTTTATATATTTTATGTTTTCCCGCCATTTCTCCAACCAGACTCCTCTGTTTTATCAACAATAACGACCATTCTGAATCTGAAAAAATAAATCACACTTATGTCATCAATCCGAAACATTTAATCAAAACAAATGTTTTAAAACAAAAACACTTTGGATCGATACTTTCAATCTAGGTACTGACTTCAGGAGATTAATGATGAAATGTCTAAATTTCAGTTATTGAATAGTTTTGGTGTAAGGAATGGGGTCACTAAATCATCAAACTCATTTCTGGGCCCTGTTTCACGAAAACTTAACTAAAGATAAAATCGAAATTTTAGTAGATACTTCAATTTTGATTGGCTAAGCAATTTAATATTATCCAATCAAATTACTAAAATTTTGATGTTATCTTAGTCAAAATTTCGTGAAACAGGCCCCAGGTGTAGTAGACTGAAGACGGTTAGATATAATTCCAGTTCCAACTTGTAACAGGTATCACTTGTAGGTATGATAAGTAAAGTGTTTTCTTATTGTTTGGATGATAAAGAAAACTGAGGGGTGCCAACAGCATAGACAGTGTCGCGCATGTGTAAAAGAACCTTTGACAGTTTGAATGCAATTCAAAGAAAAGTAGTCGAAATACTGCTGTCTATGCAAAATTATCCTCTCAATCATTGTACAACCCATACGAGTCATATGACCATCAAAAATGTAACTTAATCTCAAATTGATCATCAGAATCATTTTAATAATAAGATATTAAACCCCATTCTATCATAACACTGCTAGATTTAATTCAAAATTTTGATTCAAAAGCTTGCAGAGGCTGTATCATATTTTCCAGGGTTTTTTTTCCCTTGTCAGAGATGCAGAAGTAGGACCCGGCAAGGCAAGGCGTGTAGACTGAGGGCTGTGTATATGCTGGCATGTATGTAAAAGTACCCTTGATAGTTACAATTTAAAAACCAGCCGTCAGAAAGGCAAATGTCTGCATGGGGTTTACCCATCTTCATTATACCAGTTTGTGGAGAAAAGTAGGACACTAAATCTCATGCATTTCATTTCTGCCAAAAGATAGTTCCTTTGAAATAGACGCTCGTAAAAAATCAACTCATTTTGAGTGTAAAATCACTTTAATCTAATGTAATATTAATGTAAAAAAAAATAATAAAAAAACAAACAGCTAATTAAACACTTATTGATCAATAATCTAACCTCATTCAACATAAAATCATTTTTATTATCAATGATATCATTCCATTCAACATTAAAACAACTTGTTAATCAATAATCTAACAACATCTAACATGATGTTGTTTTTTTTTTATTGATTAATGATCTCACCACATTCAACATAAAAAAAACCTTTTTAATCATGATCTAACTTCATTCCACAAATTAATTGATCTGTGTTGATTAGTGTGATAAGGAGGACAAATATTGATTTAAAAAATAATGGTATCTGATACTGATATGTATCTTCCTAACCATAACATGCTAATTAGTTTCATAATTATTGATGAAATATATTTAATTACTGGTATATAATATAGGTCTATATCTTCAGTGCTATAACATGTACATGTACCTAGCATAAATTACATGCTGTATAATTGTGAATGATCAGATTAATATCCAGGGTTTGCAGGAAATGACATTTATATGGTATCACAATATATGTAATTACTGTACATTCATCATAATTTATGATGAATAAACTCCTTATATTATATTTCATACTCATAGCTTATAGTAATTTCAATCTAATATCTGAATGAATGAATAAATTACCTGGATGTAATTTTATCTTTCCGATAATGCCATAACACAATCCAATACAAACTGGGTTCCATGCTGAACATAAATCACTGCCTGTAATCATAAAATATCAAAATCTTAAGCTTATAGTATGTATTATTTCGTGTGTATTAGACACACTTTTTTAATTAGAGAAAGGGAGAGAGAGAGCCTAATGTCCACTCGACACAAGGTTAATTTGGAACTAACATACGGTTCAATTTTATTACAATAATTTGCTGCGTGCAGGAGTCTTTTGCAGTGGGCGGCAACCGTAAAAAATAACAAGGATGGACAGAGGACTCTGAGAATCAAAACCTAACCACTTGACTCAGCGACACATCTTATGACTGAAAGCACACTTGATTGACCATCCCTCTCCTCCCCCCCCCACCCCAAGTATTGTAGACGGCATATATAATTAGGTGAGGTTTTTTCTATTTGACTAGTTTTTGGTCAACTATGAAATATCAAATAATAGTAATTCAATAATGAAAAATCATTCTGTAAAACAACAGTCTATGGTCATAGCCCATCTGTCATATAAGTCTGCCATACGACACACCTGTGCTTGCCTACTCCATGATCAAACACGATAGCAGATGGCTTCCATCTTGTTTACTGACGGTACTACTTATTTTAAGACAGACTCGGCTTACCAATTTATAATATCTACGTCATTGGGGATTTCCAATTTATACTCACTGGTTGCTATGACCCGCTATGGCGTTGTCTAGAAACGTGCGTGCTCGCGTTAGTTTAAAATTTTTGCTATACGTTTAACATGGACTATTTGATGTAATTTGCCTGATTTGATTTGGCCCCATTTCCATAAATTTAGGTTGTTTTTTTAGAAATTTTTAGCAAATGTTAATCTTAGGTGTTTTTTAATTCTAGCCGAAGTAAATTTTTTTACAATTTATAGCGAGTTAAGTTATCGTCTCTAAGAGGCGGGCGTAGTATTTTAAATGGCGGCCATTTGCCATCATGTGTATTCTTGAAGTAGGTACACATGATGTAATCGTATGATAAGTCTGCCTGTCATAATAATAGCTCTACTTTCAATTTCTTTTTTACATATATTTTATATGAAATCAAAATGTCTTACTTTTGGGCACCACAATCGGGCTACCAAACATGGTCATGCAGTGTGCTATGAGGGAAATTTTGTGGGGAGGGTGAATTCCCACCTACTCTTTGTCAAGGGTGTTTACACATGCACATCAATGTATACATGCTGCTCTTTGACTAGTAACTATACTTGTTACCTTAAACTGTGTTTAAGGTAACAAGTGGTACAGTCTAAGTCTTAGACTCTAAGACCCCTTACGCAAGTTCAAATAGGTTCAAACGCACAATTGTCAACACACATCATTACAGTTTGTATCAAAATAAGTAATTCTATCACAAATAGTGAAGACTGGACCATTATAAGAATTGACTTATCATATGTTAAGCTGCGTGCAGTACTGTTTTGGGTCAGTTTATTTGTAAATTAAGTGAGCTATAGGCTGGTAAACTTTTTGTAGTCATTTGACTAAAAAACTTGCGCAAAGGAACTCGGTAGGAAAAACCACTACTGCGACTGGAGTAAGACGGAAGACAGCAGTAGTTAAACCATTTCTACTCTTTGACATGCCCTGAGTTCTGCACCACTGACTGACAAGGGGGAAACCATGCTGAAAAATGCTGATGAACTTTCTTGACCAAATGTATTTTTTTTTTTACATTTCTAAACTGAATTCTTATGCGAGATTAGTCAACTGCACTAGTTAAAGTCATTATGATGTCAGGTATTGCAGATTGTGAGAAATAAAACCGGGATGGTGTATAAAACCAGGATGGTATATAAAAGACGTCTCTGTTGTAAGTTGGACAGAATATACAAGATTACAGTGAATCATGACAGAGAGCGCAGAAAAATTAAAAACAAACTTTAGTACATGTCATGTACTACATCACATCATGTAGGCCTACTTTACTTTTCAATAAATAATAAATAATAATATGGAGAAACAAAATACCACCCACCTCTTTTTGGCTCCAAAGCTCCAGTATTTCTGTTGCACCACAAACTAAACTCCGAATCAAGCAAAATATAGTGTGATTCAGTTTGGTACAGCTCCATCCTTTCAATTTGAAATTAATTAAATTCAATTTTGACAGAATATTGACATTTTTCAGCTGCTAAAATTTGTTAGTTATCTCCCCGTCAAACCGGAAATAGTAGTCAGACGTATCCAAAAATGACTTTACAATGAAGAGTTCCGTCGAAAATGGCGGAGCGAAACTGAAAGGCGTGAAGCTACGCTTGTCGAATCCGTTCGCATCAACGTTTACTAACAACAATTCAGCATTGAATTTGTATTAATTTAAAAGTTGAAACCCAATTTGATACATTTCCAAAATGTATGGGGAAGATGAAGGTGCGTTTTTGTCACAATATTTGATCGAAATAACCAGATTCATCACCGGCCATTTCCGCTGACTTGGCTTTGTTTACATTTTCAAATGACGTTTGTTTTTGTTGTTATTTTACATCAATTTGCATTTTTATATAGATGTCAGAAAAAATATATTGTCCTCAGTTATTAAGAAAACTGTCTAAACTGTTAAAACTGCTGGTTGTTATTTTTATACCTGGTCATTATCCTAATAGAATTATTGTTAGTTTGGTTTTATTTTTCTCCTCTTGACGTTCTTCCGATGAAATGTGGACTAGACCAAAATTTTCAAATCCCTATAATATTCCCTTGATCAAATTTTAAAAAAGAGATAATGTGGACCATGACAATCTTTATGTACTGGCCATGATACTGTACCATACTCAATTTCTTGTCCAACCTTGCCTCTCAACCTGTCTTATTATATAGGCTAAGTAATTGCGAGATAAGAGATGGTCCTATATATTTCCATGTAGCAAAGCCCAATGCGAATTGCATTGAGCATCAGTAAGCAAATTAGACATTATTTTTCATCTAAACAACGATTGATTACCGGTATTGTTTATAATATTTCTGCCACATCCAACTACAAATGAAAATAATACTACCTGAAATGGGTATGAATCATTGTATTTAAAATCGAGGCGTTAAGCCATTACTAAGAACAACATTTTTAAATGGTAGATGTATGATGGCGTATGTCAGATAAAAACAGCGCATCATTAATTTAAACACGAATATTTTGGAGATAAGCATTAAGTTGTGCCACTACATTGGCCTCTGTAAATTTGATTGATCATAATAATAGTATAAAATGATCTTATTTTTAAGATGTTACATGCATTAATAAAGAAACCAAGTTTGCCACTTGGAACTAACGGCATCCAATTATAGCTAAAAATAAACACATCAGTACCAGTATATCTCAATGTTGTAGTGTAGACGTAGGTATAGGCTACTGCTTATTCTAGTACACTTGAGTAGCTATAGGTCACTGCTTATTCTAGTACTAGTATATTCTACATTTAGAAGAATAAGCACCAGTAGATTAAAACTGGTGCCAACAAGAAAATTATAAACTTTTGCAGTCAAACTTAAGTTTCTGTAGTCACAGTTCATGTGTCTGAATATGCACTAAATGAAAATTGATTTTAACAAGGCAGATTGGAGAGATCATGTTCTAAAAGTTTTAAAATTATTTCACTGTAGAAATGTTTGAGGCGGAGGAGGAGAATGATGAGATCACGACTGACATGTGGCAGGAGGCGTGTTGGATTGTCATTAGTTCTTATTTTGATGAAAAGGGTCTGGTACGACAGCAGCTTGATTCCTTTGATGAGTTTATCCAGATGTCTGTTCAGAGAATTGTGGAGGACTCACCAACCATCGACCTTCAAGCAGAATCACAACATACATCTGGTGTCATAGAAACGCCGGTACATGATTTATTTATATTATTATTTTGGTATTTTATGATTCTATTGCCAACCTAAATGATGAAGGGCCTGGTAACTGGCAATCAACAGGCAATGGTACGGCAGACCGAGGTCCCCTGTACACTTTGGCATGTCTATAAGAGAACCCATGACAGTTGGAATTGGGTGAAGAGTACATGAAGGTGGAAAAGATCTCGGAGAAATATTTTCTTAATAGCACACAGCCAGGTGTACATGTATGCCAGACTTTGTTATCCCAGTTAGAGCCGAAAAGTAGCATATTAAACCCCCTCTGATTTCCTTTACTTTCATTTTCACATATTATATACCCGTAATTAATATGCAGTTAAAATTTCAATGAAAACATACTCAGTTATTCTCAAATTATGACTTAATGTTGTACAACTATTCATTTAGCTATTAAATGCTCTGGATGCCAGAAATATTCTCATTTTCTACAGTTAATGACTAAATAACCATAAGTTCACTTTAGATTTAAAAACTGACACAGAATCACATTGTATTCCACACAATTGATGCACTGTATTGAAAAGTAAAGTTCTTGATCAAAATGTTTCCAAGTTATGGATATAAACATCGAATAACACTAAATCTCATTATGGCTGAAAGCCTCCTGGATAGTTATTAATATTAATTTTTATTTCACTTTTTTTTTTTTTTAATTATTTTATAGCCTCGCTATGAATTAAAATTTGAACAGATTTATCTGTCAAAGCCGACACATTGGGAAAAAGATGGTGCACCAAGTCCTATGATGCCCAATGAAGCACGACTTAGAAATTTAACGTAAGATATCAGTTCCACAAATGATTTATTTTCTATTGTAATTGTTTGAACAGAGATTGATTACACACAAATTTTTATTTATAAGTTGTTAAATCTCTTTAGCCAGAAATGGATCAGAAATGGATTAGCCGAATGGTTAGAGCTTGTGCATTGTATCATAAGGTCTGTCATTGAGTCAACTGGTGTGGTTTCGTTTCTCTATGTGATAAGGGGGTTGGGATGGCTCTAATGGTCTAGAGTGCCACGCTTCGACCTCTAGCTGGCCGGTCTCCTCTGGCTTGCGGCTGTGGTTTCGAGCCTTGGTGTGAGCGTATGTGGCATGGAGATAGGGGCGCCTTCTCAACCTCGTGGGTTTCCTCCGGCCACTCCGGTTTCCTCCCACTGCTAAAGACCCCTACGCACAAGCAAATTATTGAAATAAAATTAAACCATATGTTAGTCCCAAAATGACGTAGTTTGTGTTGAGTGGACGTTAAACCCCATTTCTCTTTCTCTCTCCCTATGTGTCAAGGAGTAGGGTCGCCAGTCCAACCTTGTAGTCTATTGTATCAAAGGCTGAACATAAAATTGGTTGTCTCCTCTTTCAATTTATTTGAAGAAGATTTTCAAATGCTCTATCAAATCTTCATCAAGTCTTTTATTAAACTTGAATTCTTTATTTCTAGGTATTCAGCTCCACTTTACGTAGACATTTCAAAAACATTTCAAAAAGAAGGTGAAGACAAAATACAGACACTACATCAGAAGACGTACATTGGTAAAATACCTATAATGTTACGTTCCACATATTGTTTACTGAGCGGACTCACAGATCGTGATTTGACAGAGTTAAATGAATGTCCGTTAGATCCAGGCGGATATTTCATTATCAATGGATCAGAAAAAGTTTTGATTGCCCAAGAAAAAATGGCTGCCAACACAGGTACTGTATAGTATATTTGTTACAAATTTACATTTTAAGGGATGTTGTCCTTAGATTCTACTCTATAAATGTTACTGGGATTTTTAGATTTTATAGATGTTTTGGAGATTTTGCCAAGAAGGGTTTAAATATATCTTAAGGTGCTGTGAACAAGACTGGACATCAGGAACCTTTCACAGACTTTGTCCAGCACAATAAAAACATTTTTGATAATTTGTTTCTGACTAAGTCCAGGACAGGTACCTTCTGTCCAGCCTTGGTTGGGATGGTCTTGGAGTTTGGGATGCTGTATAGAGTTTTGAAACCTTTAAATGCCATTGAGAGATTTTGGATGATATTTGTAGAAGTTGTTGAAGTATACAGATGTTTTCGGGGGATTGCTTTTATTGATTGATATGTGAGAGATTTTATGGTGCTGTTCTCTTGCACTAACTATGTATTTTGAAGAAAATACTAAATTTTCCCCAAAGGGAACCTGGTTTAATTTAGAATTGTAAGTAAACAATGAAAGTTATTTATTTTACCCAATTGCTTTAAAAAAAAAAATGGTTTCCCAAACAAAATGTTTTTCTTCTTTCAGTCTATGTATTTCAACAGAAAGATTCGAAATATGCATTTAAAACTGAGTTACGTTCATGTTTAGAACATTCGTCCAGACCTACAAGTACTATGTGGGTTAATTTAATGGCTAGAGGTGGGGGCGTAAGTAGTTTAATATTGTTATTATCCAGTCTTTTTTATCCAAGAAATACTGTTATCATACCCATCAAGTATCTGAGAATCAACTGTGGCCAAGTGGACAAGATGTACGATCAAGGTGTTGATAGAGAAGGTTCCTCTGGATTTTTCAGCATGATTTCTCCTTGTCAGTGGTGCAGGAAGATTGGCCACTTAATGAACAGGGTCTAGTTGTTCAGATGGTGTGCAAATCTGAGGTTCTGTACGTGTGCCAAACCTCGTGGGTTTTCTCCGGGCCCTTTGGTTTCTTACCAATGCTAGTCCCGAAATTACCTAGTTTGTGTCTAGTGAACATTAAATGCCATTTCTTTCTCTCCTGTCTCTCTGTGGGGGTTGGGATGGCCTAGGGGTCTAGAGTGCCGCGCTTCGACCTCTAGCTGGCCGGTCACCTCTGGCTTGCGGCTGTGGTTTCGAGCCCTGGTGTGAGCATATGTGGCATGGAGATAGGGGCGCCTTCTCAACCTCGTGGGTTTCCTCCGGGCACTCCGGTTTCCTCCCACTGCTAAAGACCCCTACGCACAAGCGAATTATTGAAATAAAATTAAACCATATGTTAGTCCCGAAATGACCTAGTTTGTGTTGAGTGGACGTTAAACCCCATTTCTCTCTCTCTCTCTGTCTCTCTGTCTGCTATATATAGGCTGGCATTTGAAAGAGCCTTGACTGCTGGAATTTGATACAGAGTCAGTGAAAAAATTGCTCTGACAAAACTTCCGTCATACACACTCCATGGCATATGCTTGTCTTCATTGCTATTATTTGATCAAAATATTATGAAAGATTTTGTTTTTAATGTTTCAGAGAGTAAAATATTTGACACGGTTTTATTTTAATGTTTCAGGGAGCAAAAAGAAGTGCTATAGGTCAGAGAATTATAGCCATCTTACCGTATATTAAACAAGAGATACCTATAATTATTGTATTCCGTGCTCTTGGTTTTGTATCAGATAGAGATATCCTAGAACATATTATTTACGACTTTGATGATCCAGAAATGATGGAGTTGGTAAGATTTAATCTGCTATTTTTCTCTATTTGAAATATTTTATTTTCAGTAGAACTAAAAAAAATGAAAGGAAGATATCACCCTAAATATTCTGTAGAAGTAAAGTAGGATATAGACCAACGTGCAAGTCAAAAAATAAAAGTAGACATTGTCCTTCATATGAAATATTTAGTAGAACTAAAGTAGGACTAATATGCAATTCAAAAATTGAAACTAGACATTGTCACCCATATTCTGTAAAATTTCGAATAAAATGCAAGTAAAAAAGAAATCGTTTAAAGACATGGCTGCATTCTATGTGTCAATCTCATTTTGCTTAAAATTTGTTACATCTTATGTCTGATGTGTGGAATAGTTTTCATTTTACTAAAAAAATTAATAACATTATGTATATGATTGTCAATAGGCATTATGTAAATATTATGTAGTAGTGTGTCCCCCTTCATTTCTATTGTGCAGGAAATTCTGGCTTAGATATGTGGAATTTGAAATTTATACTAAAAACTGAATTTGAATCCTTTTATTTTGATTCTTTCAGGTAAAACCATCATTAGATGAAGCCTTTGTCATCCAGGAACAAAATGTAGCTTGTAATTTTATTGGTTCAAGAGGAGCACGTCCTGGTGTAACCAAAGAAAAGAGAATTCGCTACGCAAAAGAAATTCTACAAAAGGAAATGTTGCCTCATGTTGGAGTTTCAGAATTTTGTGAAACAAAAAAGGCTTATTTCTTAGGGTGAGTATACCGGTTGGAGCTGAAATCTAAGATTTAAACTATTTCATTTCTTCTTTTGTATATAGAGTATATGATTCCTTATACATATATGTAATATGGTTTCAAAGGCCAGCTTAGGCATGGGCCTGAGGAGCCACATGCCCTGCGGTTTAGGAATCCCCATGGTTCATGGCAAAAGGAGAGAAGATTCAAATTCCAGATGAAAGTTTCACGGTAACCGGTCTGGTGACACGAGGGCACAGACTGAACTATCCGTCAACCTTCTCTAAATAGTACCACTCAATCTGGTGATTTTATTTGTTATAATGGTTCCCCGACGTTATGTCATTTCTGTATACCATTCAGAACTGGATAGATTTCGTATGTGATCAGATATTATGTACTTATTCTTGTATTACAGACCGTTTAATTGTGTGTTACGCATGCATGCCATTCAAAAGGGTATGAAATAATCTTTTCATCATGTTTGAGCTTCCGCGATTCTAGTCAGACCCGAGGCCCCGCTCTTTTTAAGCTGGACTTTGTATGGTTTGTTATAGATATGCCATTGGTTTGTTTATATGTTATAGATATGTTATATTGGTTTATTTGTAGATATATGGTACATCGTCTGTTATTGGCTGCTTTAGGACGACGAGAAGTTGATGATCGAGATCACTATGGCAATAAAAGACTGGATTTAGCAGGGCCATTACTGGCTTTCCTTTTCCGAGGGTAAGTCATATCTGAATTAAGTTTGATTTTACTGCCCTGGCAAATTATGCTGACATTGAAATTTCTTGTGAACAATAAAAAGACTATATTTATGTAATGTTTACCTAATATTAGAAAATTAAGAAGTTAATTTCTATTTTCCAGTCTCTTTTCCCTTTATCAGTTGCGCATTTTTTCATGGGGAGGGGCCAGGGGTCATGGTGGCTAAGTGGGTAAGAAGTTTGCTCGCTCGCTAGCCTGCATTGGGCGAGAAAGTTCATCAGATTTTACGGCACGGTTCCCCCTTGTCAATGATGCAGGATGATGGGCCCGACGAGGACACGTGTCTAGTCTTTTAGATCGGACGAAAAAACGAGTTCATATTTGTGTGCATGTAAAGATCCCTTAGCAGGTGGAATTTGATATAAGAGTGTATTAGGCTATTGCAGGCAAAATTTCCCTCATAGCACACTGTATTGTGTGTGTCCGTCTCCATTAGCAGAGCAGTAGGACGTCAAACATTTCATTTGCATTTTGTCATTTATTTTAGGTTGTTCCGAAACTTGATGAAGGAAGTGAGAATGTACGCCCAGAAGTTTATTGATCGCGGTAAAGATTTTAACATGGAGTTAGCCATTAAAACTAGAATTATAACAGATGGTCTAAAATATTCCCTCGCTACAGGCAACTGGGGTGACCAGAAAAAAGCTCATCAAGCTCGAGCTGGTGTCTCACAGGTAAGTAATCGTAATATATTGTCTTGGTATTTTGAGACGAACCCTTCTCTGTCATTTGTTTTCATGTTCCGTTAGTAAAAAGGGGAAGGTGTTATTGTCTAGTTAATCATGTCTTCGATCCCACTGTTATACCTATAACAGGGAAAACAATTTGCCAGCCTTACCATGACAGTTTCTCACTCTCAAGTTTTTGAAAGGTCATCAGTACAGGTTTTTCCTGTGTGGTTCCTCCATATGATTGGTGTAGGACAGTGGGCCTGGCAAGGGACAATGTAGAGTTGTTTGGATGGGATGAAAAAATGGGGTCCCATGTACACATTGGCAGCAAGTAAAAGAACCCTTGACAGAATTAAAAAAAAATGCTGTCCTGGCATTATTTCCCCTCATAGCACACTGTATGGAGTATGCTCATTTTCATTAACTCAGGAGAGCAGAACAGTAGAAAGTTAAACCACATTTCATTTCATTTGTTTGTGTGTGGTGCAGTTTTCCTGCATTTACTACTAATAGTCTTGATGATTTTGTCTCTTCTCAAATATGGCCTCTATATTTTTTCAGGTATTGAATAGACTAACTTTTGCATCAACCTTGTCTCATCTTCGTCGTTTGAATTCTCCGATTGGTCGGGATGGTAAATTAGCCAGACCCCGTCAGTTACACAACACGCTATGGGGTATGATCTGTCCTGCCGAAACACCAGAAGGAGCTGCTGTCGGGCTGGTGAAGAATTTGGCATTAATGGCTTATATTTCTGTTGGTTCACAACCATCACCAATTCTAGAGTTTTTGGAAGAATGGAGTATGGAGAATTTGGAGGAAGTGGCGCCCTCTGCCATTCAGGAGTAAGCTATTTCTCCTTGTATTTTCAAGTTTGTGTATGCTTTTTCAAGTTTCAGCAATCCCTAGGGACTTGTGTAAAGATATTGTCATTCTCAGACATATTTATGGAAACTGATATCAAACATGTATTAAAGATGTATTCCCTCTTCGGAACCATTAACCAAGCCGCCATGACTGACTCGTTAGCCAGGGGTTTGCTGGTGGCCGGGTGTTTGATCCCTGCATTGGTCAAGAAAGTTCATCCAGATTTTCCGTTGTGGTTCCTCCCTTGTCAGTGATAGGATGGAGTGCCTGACAAGGACAGCTGTCTAGTTGTTTGGATGGGACAAAAACCAGTCTTGTTTACACATTAGAATGCACATTAAAGATCGCTTGGCAGTTGGAATTTTATATAATCCATCTCCCAAACAAGCCACATTGCAAGACTTATATACTATCTGTGGGCATGTGCATTACAGGTAGATAGTTTAACTATGCTGCAGAGTTTGGCCGATTGATAATGATGACTAATAAAATGTGACTGTAACAAGTTAACCTTTTAACACATTAATTTTTATTTTTCAGTGCTTCAAAGATATTTGTAAATGGATGTTGGGTAGGAATACATCGGGATCCTGACCAACTAATGAGTACGCTTAGAAAATTACGACGTGAAATGGATATCATTGTATCTGAGGTGGGTTAAGAAAATCTTTTAAAAATCTACCTTGTTTATGGTCAACAGTAGTTGAAAACCTTATAGCTTATTTTGGTGGCATTGTCCTTTGACCAAGAAAAATGTTAAGGATTTTGTTTGCCAGATTTTAGAATCTGTAACTTTGTTTCAGGTGTGTATGATTCGAGATTTCCACGAGAGAGAAATTCGTATTTATACGGATGCTGGTCGTATTTGTCGTCCGTTGTTGATTGTCGAGAATCAGAAATTATTATTAAAGAAAAGTCATGTTGAACAATTGAAATTACGAGAGTATAACAACTACAGGTACGTACAGTTTGATGTTTTAACAAGATGTGACATAGATTGTTTATAGGTGTAACAACGGTACTTGTTATTCAAGACTTAGCCTCGCTTTGCCATTTTCAAATTAAATCATTAAATGGCGACTGTTTTAATCTGTTTAAATCTTGGCAATCCGATGATCTAGCATTGATTATATGCTTGTCATGTGAATGAATGTCTCAATAATAGTTTACATAACCCAATAACACATTGACAGTAGATACAACTTGTGTGATAAATTACATAATCTACTGCGAAATCTTCTTAGAAGATATATCGCTTTACATGAATTTGATTGGTAAATCAAAAAGGTACTACTTCCTTTTTTTTTAAAGGAACCACATATTTTAAATAAAAAGTAACTTTTTTTGTTAAAAAGAAACTGTTTTTATTTAATTGACCTTGAAGGAAATGCTGGGACAATATATAGGACTTTGCAATCGGTAAATTGCTGTCAAAAAATGATGTATCACTACGCTGTAATGTAATCAGATTCAGCATAAGTGAAATCTATACCAAAGAATCATATTTATTAATTTGTGCATGTAAGAAAGGATTGGTGATAAATAAAAATCTCCACTGAGTGTGGATATTTTTTGATATCAAAAAAGACTTGTAGGAGATTCTCTATATATAACTTTGAAAGCCAAAATGATTATCTCCATTGGGCAGATTTACCTCTTATATCATGCATCTTTAAAAATGATCTTGTTTATGGATGGACGATGAGTTATGTATTAATATGTTATGCTGTTTGTTTGTAGTTGGCAAGATTTAGTGGCTAGCGGCGTCGTGGAGTACATTGATCCATTAGAAGAGGAGACAACCATGTTAGCTATGACCCCTGATGACCTATGTGAGAAAGAGGCACAATATTGTTCCACGTATACACATTGTGAGATTCATCCGTCAATGATCCTGGGAGTATGTGCTTCCATTATTCCATTTCCCGATCACAATCAGGTAAATTATTATATATATAATATGTACGTATCTTCGCTTAAAGGGGAGCCACAGTGACTCAGTGAGTAGAAAGTTCATCTGAATTTTCCAAGTGTGTTTCCCTCTTTTTAGTGGTGTGGAATGAAGGGCCTGGCAAGGGACAATGTATAGTTGTTTGGGTGGGACAAAAAATCAAGGTCCTGTAAACACATTGGCATGCATGTAAAAGAACCCTTGACAGTTGGAATTTGAAATGAGAGTTGGCCATAGCGCAGCAATCCATGCAAAATTTGCCTCATAGCATACTACATGGCTTTGTCCGTCATTCATTAGCTCTGTTGAGCAGAACAGTAGGACGTTAAACCCTATTTCATTTTCAATTCTTTGTTTAAAGTCTGTTCCCAACCTCATGCGTTTTCTTTGGGTACTCCGGATTCCTTCCACTGCTAAAGACCCCTACGCACAAGCGAATGATTGAAATAAGATTAAACCATATGTTAGTTCCAAAATGACCTAGTTTGTCTCAAGTGGATGTTAAATCGCATTTCTCTCTCTCTCTCTCTCTCTTAAAGTCTGTTCATGAACAGAGAAGTTCCTGTGTCTGCAGGGTTGACTAAAGGATGCTCACGTCTGGCTTTCTTGAATATTCACACACACAGAGACACCAATTAACACCACTTAAAGAATTTTTTGAAATATTCTTGCTTATATTATAGGAGGCCGTAATATTTTCTTTTGTTTTGTTACAGTCTCCTCGTAATACATATCAATCCGCTATGGGTAAACAGGCTATGGGTTTTTATATTACAAACTACCATGTGCGTATGGATACGTTGGCTCATGGCTTATTTTACCCCCAGAAACCCTTAGTAACAACAAGATCTATGGAATATTTACGATTCAGAGAACTTCCTGCAGGTGAGTTAGTTGATTTATTATTTTAGCTTGAGTTTATTTTATTAATATTTTTTCTTTGTAAAAATCAACTTGTTCCTGTTTTGTTCAAGAACTTAAGTTGATCATTATGTAACATAAAGTTTGCAAATTTCAAGAAGGCCAAACCAACTTTTAGTTGTTCAGGGTTTTGATGAATAAATAGCCATTCGTGTCTTGTAAATGATTTTTTTGTCAAAGATTTCAAAACTTGAAACTTAATGAATTAAGGCATTTGAAAAGAGCAAAGAGGTTTTTTTTAACTGGAAGCAAATATTTTTATAGGTGTTCAGTAAAAACCAAAATTCAAATTGGTGTAGACTTAAGTCTTAAAAATAATATCGATGGGACTACAATTGGTGTTAATGAGATTCATTTTATACAGAAAGTCTTCAAAATATATTTGCTTCTCAATCGACACTTTAATGGAAAAATATTTTGCACAAGATTTACACGAAAAACAAAACATCCTACATGTTAAACACTGAATTATCAAGTGCCATACAGAGGCATCCTAGTGTTTGTTTGTAAATAGAAATTTTAATTTGTGTGTAACATGTTATTTGTTTTGGTGCATATCTGACCCAAGGTATTTGTTTATCAATATGATTATGAAGTAATGAAGATCAAATCCGCCAGTAGCATTGAAAACCCTATTAAAAACACATGCTTTTTCCATTTATCAGAGGACACGAAAACTCTAAACCCATGAAGCAAAGCCCCTAGTGTATGAAAAGAAAGATTTATTAGTAATCACAATGTATTTAATTTTTATCCAGGTATAAATTCTATTGTTGCTATCGCCTGTTATTCTGGATATAATCAGGAAGATTCCGTTATTTTAAACAGTTCAGCCATTGATAGAGGTTATTTCAGGTTAGTGTTTTAAATCCATGTTTCAGGTTCCATAATATTTAAATGGACAGGGGGTGGATTGCCGAAAATACTGTTCTTTTAGATTCTACACCCACGCTTGTTCTAAGGCTATTTTGGAAGAATTTCTGACACAAATTGATAATATTCCATCACTGTGTTAGAGAACGGTCTGCAAGGAATTACCATTCCCCATGCATGCTCTGTGATTAAACAGAAAATTACCTATTTTGGTTACATGTTTGGTATGTTAAGTCGCTGGAACACCAAAAAGAACACGAAGATTGATTGTCATCCCACAAATAAGAAAAACAACAAATAAAATCCAGTGAAATCAACAATTTTATATTTTAGCCAAATCAAAGAATTCTTGTCATTTTGTAAAACAAAATCTATTCAACTAATCGCTTTGGAAATATATACCATACCGCTGCCCTCTTTTCCATGCTCATATAATTTCTTATGATGGTTCGGGGGAAGAAACCTGTTCTTACAGCTTTGGTATTCGTTACGTAATGTTTTATCATATTTTTTTAGATCATTTTTCTTCCGATCGTACAAAGATTCTGAATCTAAAAAAGGATTGGATCAAGAAGAAATTTTTGAGAAGCCGAACAGAGAAACGGTTCAAGGTGAGTTTGGATATTTGACCTACATTCTACATTGGTTAAAATAACTGGGTCATAAATATACTCTTTAACTATAGGTATGAGGGCTGTTGTAATATAGCTGACCTTTATTTACAGGTATGAGGGAGGTGCTATGATATATCTATCATTATCTGTCCATTATTTACAGGTATGAGAACTGCTATGATATATCTGACCTTTATTTACAGGTATGAGGACTGCTATGATATATCTGACCTTTATTTACAGGTATGAGGGCTGCTATTTATGATAAATTAGATGAAGATGGTATTATAGCACCAGGTACAAGAGTATCTGGAGATGATGTTTTAATTGGTAAAACTATAACTCTACCTGCCAGTGATGATGAGGTAAGAACTGATTGTTTTAATACTGTTTGGGTTAATCACTAAAACTCTACCTGCACATGATGATCCGGTAAAAACTGATTCAATTTTTAGTGCAGTTCTCCGAGTCCTCTGGTTTCCTCCCATTGCTAAAAACCCCTACGTAGAAGCGAATTAATGAAATTGAACCATGTGTTAGTCTCTAAAAAAAGGACCTGGTTTGTTTTGAATGAACGTTAACCCCATTTCTCTCTCTTCCCTGTGGGAGAAAGCCTAAGTACCCAGGATAAACTCACAAGGTTGAGAAGCTGGCACTATCTCCAAGTCAAACCTACCTGAGAACAAAAGCACAATCCCAAGCCAGATGTGACACTATGCCATCCAAAGCCCCTCAGTATCTTTTCTTTACAGAGTTTATATAACAGGCTTTTGATATACTTGCAGACATTTTTATACGCCCACATTTTTATGTGGACGTATATTGTCGTCGCCCCTGTCCGTCCGTCCGTCCGGACGTCCGTCCACAATTTGTTTGTGGACCCTCTACAGGTCACAATTCTTATCCGATTTTGACGAAACTTGAAATATAGATTTATCCCCAAAAGATCTCGGCTGCTTTCGATATTGGCATGTATCGGATGAAAACTTCATGGATTATGGCCCCTGATTGTACGAAAAATCACGTTTTTAGCTTGTGGACCCTATAGAGGTCACAATTTTGAACCGATTTTGATGAAACTTGACATGCATGTTTATAACCCAAAGATCTTGGTTCCTTTCGATATTTGCGCCTATCGGAATGTAATTTCCTGAATTATGGCCCCTGATTGTCCGAAAAAACACCCTTTTTAGCTTGTGGTCCCTCTGGAGGTCACAATTATTATCCGATTTAAAAATCCGTATGATTATATCACCATTACACCCTAAGGAAGGTTGAGTTCGAATTTCGGGAAAATCGGACCAAAATTGCCATACAAAATGGCCGCCGTTTGTACGCGAATACTGTTAAAAAATGGTATATCAAGGTTGTGGACCCTGTAGAAGTCACATTTTTTATTCGATTTTGATGAAACTTGAAATTCATGGTTATAACCCAAAGATCTTGGTTCCTTTCGATATTTGCGCATATCGGAACGTAACTTCCTGAATTATGGCCCCTGATTATACGCAAAATCGCCTTATTTTAGCTTGTGGTCCCTCTGGTGGTAACAATTATTATCCGATTTAATAAAACGGTTGATTATATTACTATTACAGCGTAAGGAAGGTTGAGTTCGAATTTCGGGAAAATCAGACCAAAATTGCCATACAAAATGGCCGCCGTTTGTACGCGAATACTGTTAAAAAATTGTATATCATGGTTGTGGACCCTGTAGAGGTCACAATTTTAATTCGATTTTGATGAAACTTGAAATGCATGGTTATAACCCAAAGATCTTGGTTCCTTTCGATATATTTGCGCATATCAGATCGTAACTTCCTGAATTATGGCCCCTGATTGTCCGAAAAATCGCCTATGGTCCCTCTGGAGGTCACAATTATAATCCGATTTGAAAAAACGTTTGACTCTATCACCGTTACACCCTATGGAAGGTTGAGTTTGAATTTCGAGAAAATTGGACCATAATTGCCAGAAAAAATGGCCGCCGTTTGTACGCGAACAGTGTAAAAGTATGGTATGTCAAAGTTGTGGACCCTGTAGAGGTGACAATTTTAATTTGATTTTGATGAAACCTGAAATGCTTGTTTATAACCTCAAGATCTTTATTCTTTTCGATATTTGCGCATATCAAATTGTAACTTAATGAATTATGGCCTTTGATTGTAGGAAAAATCACTTTCGGTATTGCTTGTTCTCTGTCTATCTCTCGAACAATTATTGTCTGATTTAAAAAAAAACTCTGATTATATTACTGTTGCACCGTAGGGAAGGTTGAGTTTGAATTTCGTGAAAATCGTACCATAATTGGAGGACGAAATGGTCACCGTTTGTACGCGAATAGTGTAAAAATATGGTATATCATGGTTGTGGACTCTCTACAGGTCACAATTCTTATCCGATTTTGACGAAAAGTAACATTTCTAGGTTGTGTACCGTCAAACCATAATCATTGTCGGCTTCGAATTTCATGAATATCAGACTGGAACTGACCAACAAAATGGCTGCTCCCAATACAGTATGAAATACAGGACTTAATGATGTAGGAAAAATCACTTCCGGTATTGCTTGTTCTCTATCCACCTCTCAAAAATGTGGGCGTATCCTGCCTGGCAGTGCCAGCCTATCTTTAATCTATAAAGCACCATTTTAATTTTGTTGTGTTTTAGTTGGATGGTACATATATGAAGTTTAGTAAAAGAGATTGTTCTGTTTTCATGAGAAGAAGTGAAACTGGTATTATTGATCAGGTAAGTGTATAATTCCAACTGATAAGAGAGCTTTTTCGTGTACACCAATGTATACACAGGACCTCGTTTTTTTTTTTGTCCCCTCCGAAGAACTTCGACAGCTATCCTTGTACGGCCCTCCGGAAATAATTTCTAGAGGACAATTTAAAATGGGGGAAGGAATTAAGGAAACCTGTGACCTCTGTGTTCAGCACTCCCTGTATCCATATATAATTCCCTGGAATACAATTCCATGTGTCTATCAGTATTCACTCACCTAAAGTTTGTGTTATGATTGGTTAATCTGAAGTTGTATTCACTCACCTAACATTTGTGTTGTGTTATATGATTGGTTCATCTGAAGTTGTATTCACTCACTTAACAGATTGTGTTGTGTTTTATGATGGTTAATCTGAAGTTTTATATCATGTATGTTACAGGTTATGGTCACTATTAACAATGATGGGTATAAATTTTGTAAAATTCGAGTTCGAACTGTGAAGAAACCACAAATTGGTGATAAGTTTGCTAGTCGACACGGACAGAAGGGAACGTGTGGTATAACATACAGACAAGAGGTAGGAGAGAATATAATTATTGTTTGTAAAATAATGTCCTGAGGTACCGAAACTAGGGTTGGCTTTGGAGAACATTACGATGGCTCAGTAAGTAATGTGCTGGGTCACTAACAAGTTATGTCCCGGGATAGTTCCTCTGGATTATCCAGCCTGGGGTTTGCATTCACAAAAACATACCTAAAAATATCTTAAGGATAATTGTTTCAGAGTTTAAATTCTACAACAAATTGTATCTCTTGGTCAATGAAAGGGCATAATTCTTATTATATTGAAGTTTAAGTTTTGTTAATGCAGCCCCTGATTTTCAGTCCGGGCCTTGAGTTTGGGTAGAACAAATGTACAAAATTGGCGCGTAAAAGTACCCTGCAATTTGAAGAGTATCCAGGCCAAATTGTTCATGTATTATTTTGAGTACATTTTTAACCCCATTTCACGAATATGTTTTGAGAATAAATTTAATTGTGTATTTTGTTTTCTGAATTCAGGACATGCCGTTCACATGTGAAGGAATATCTCCCGATATTATCATCAATCCCCACGCTATTCCCAGTAGAATGACAATTGGCCATTTAATTGAGTGCTTACAAGGCAAAGTAGCTGCAAATAAAGGAGAGATAGGTGATGCCACGCCTTTTAATGATACTGTTAATGTACAGAAAATTTCTAATTTACTCCAACAATATGGTTACCAACAGAGAGGAAATGAGGTCAGAAATTTTACTATATAATTTTAAAAAATTACTTTTGTCTTGATTGTTTTGTTTTTTTTCGTCCAACACAAAGAAAGTTGGGGATTATTAAAATGGGTTTCATCCATCTGTTCATCACACTTTTTTGGACGCAAGTACAGCTCTGAATCAGTCATGGTGAAGACAAATCAAAATATTTAATCAAAGATAAAGTGGCGTTACTTTGTTTTGATCATGTCTTTGTTTATATCGTCTGCATAGGATACAAAACTGGTGTCAAATTTTTATTCCCCGTATTTTTATTCCACTCAATGGAATGGAAACATTATTGGACTTTGAGATTAATCTTTCACGTCATATTTTACTCCATGGAAAGACAGTATATGATTTATTTTTATGAATTAAAAACCATTCTCTTATCATGTAATAGTTTAGAATTTAAACTTTCATATCATATTTTACTCCATGGAAAGACTATGAATCAATAACCACTCACTAATGCATGTAATAGTTTAGTTATAATAGTTTCTGTTATATTCTACAGGTTATATATAATGGTTTTACTGGTAGAAAACAAAATGCCCAGGTTTTCCTCGGACCAACATACTATCAACGTTTGAAACATATGGTGGACGATAAGATACATTCTCGTGCTCGTGGTCCTTTACAGATCCTTAACAGACAACCTATGGAGGGTAGATCTCGGTAATATGTGCTTTTATATTTAATGGGCAAGGGAGACAATTGGGAGTCTGCTAGACTGGCGTTATAAGCTTGCATACATGTACCTGGAAGGTTCTTTTCACAAGGGTTCCTTATGGTCTATTTGTTCGCTATTCAAAACTATGTGTAGCTGCAGTGGCTGGGTGAGTATTATGCAGACTCACTAGCCAAGAGTTCCTAGATACGATCCTGGCTAGGAAAAGGTGTCTAGTCATTCGGATTGTACCAAAAATAAAAGTTCTGTGTATACCATTGGCAGCACATTGGATATCAAAAAAAAAAAGGAGTAGACCATAGCACAGCTGTCAAGGAGAGTGAGAAATGGGGTTTACCCTTCACTTGACAGAAACTAGGTCATTTAGAGACTAACATAGTTTGATTTTATTTCAATAATTTGCTTCTGTGTACGGGTCTTTAACAGTGGGAAGACCCTGAGAAAACCCATGAGGTTGGATAGACAACCCTACTTATTGTCATGTACAACCGAGGAATCGAAACCATGCCAGTTGACATACCTTAAGATACAATGTGCTAACAATTCGGACATCAACCCCCCCTTCTCAGCTGTCGTGTGTGTCACATTGGATATAGCTTACGTCTGTCTTTATTTGGTGTTTCCATTTTGTATTTATTTTTGTAGTGATGGTGGGCTTCGTTTTGGTGAGATGGAGAGAGATTGTCAGATTGCTCATGGAGCTGCCCAGTTTTTACGAGAAAGATTATTTGAGGCATCTGATCCTTATCGAGTCCATGTGTGTAATTTCTGTGGTCTGATCGCGATTGCTAATCTTCGTAATCAGACCTTTGAATGTAGAGGCTGCAAAAATAAAACCCACGTAAGTATATAAATAAGTATGAATATTGTCGAATATTACATAGGTTTTCCTTAGTTTAAATTGTTGTGGGACTCAGAAATCAGAATGTTGTAGGCCAAATATTCTCTCTCGTGCATTGCACATGTAAATATAAAAATATATATTATTTACCATATTGATGTCTCAGTGACGGCAGTATTGTGTCAAATAGACCGTAAACACTAGTAAACAGAATTGTACTCCTTTCCACACCAGATGTTATATTACCCTGGTTTCGAAATATTTGAGGTGTCACGGTGGCTAAGTGGGTAAGACGCTGCGCATTAACCTCGATGTATGGTGTTCGATCACTGCATTGGCCAAGAAAGTTCTTCCACTTTTTCCGTCGTGGTTCCCCCTTGTCATGGATACCGGACAAAGGGCCTGATAAGGACAGCTGTCATGTCGTTTGGATGGGATGAAAAACCGAGGTCCTGTGTCAACAGTGGCGTGCACATAAAAGATCCTTTGATAGTTGGAATTCAATATAAGAGTAGGTCGTAGTGTCGCTGTCTTGAAAATTTCCCTCATAGTACACTGTATTGCGTATAGCGGTCTTCATTATCCCAGTTCGGATCAGAACAGTAGATCTTTAAACCCCATTTCATTTCATTTTGAAATATGTAAAGTATTGTGTTAATGAGATGTTAAATCCATTCCCTTCCATTTATATATTTGTTTTGTCTAATTTCAGATTTCCCAAATCCGTATACCATATGCTTGTAAATTATTGTTCCAAGAATTGATGTCGATGAACATCGCACCAAGAATGATGACATCGTAAATTAAATGTATTATATATTAATGAGAGAAATTATTAATTATTAAAAACAAAACTATGTCCAGACTTTGTATGGAGTGATCTACAAACATAATAAATCTTACAAATGTGTAAAAGAAATTATTAATTCATAAAAAAACGAACTACGCCCTGTCTTTAGAGTTAAAACTTGGTATATTATTGTCAACAAACTAAATAAAACCTAAAAATGTGTATAAGAAGTTATTAATTTACAAAAGTTATTAAGTCATCTAGAATCTTGTTAAATCTTACAAATGTTACTATAAAACATGGTAAATTCATCTACATTTCTCTTCAACTGATTATTTTTTTATATGTAGATTATGACTAAGTGCTAATTATTTTCTGGTCAAAAACCAAAAGTTTTGTATGTATATTGTTTGTGTGTCAATGAAAGCTATGTTGTCACTTATTTTAAAGAAAAATTATCTTGTATCAATATTGTTTGCAAGTCAAATTATACAAATATTTTGTTATTCTACATGCTTATATGTTCTAAATATACAATATTTTGAATTTGCTGTAAAGAAACCTATGTTTTAGTACATAATGTATTATTCTGTTAGACATCTCTAATTTTCAGATATTACAAAAGAATATTTATATCACATTTATATGGGTAACAAAAAGTTCCAACCATGAATATATTTTTAAACTTTGGTTGCACTCATGTAAATTATGTAGGAAGTGTATATGTGAGAATTATGAAGCAGATTATGTATAAATTGTAAATATCATTGTAAATAAAACATGTCATTCATTAAAGCAAAACTGTAAAAACAAAAATTACTGTGTGCTTATTATTTCTCATCCTTATCTTTCTATATATACGCTTCAAAAAAAGAAACGCACAACCCATTTTTCATCATTTTTTTATTTGACCGAGGTCTTTGTTTCGACAAATCTTACTTGTTTTTAATGCCATTATGTAAGGATAAAAGAAATTCATTATTGATTTTAAAGGTAGGGTCACTAATTGTGACTGGTCATCCTTTTTGTTGAAATTTTTTATCGCTTGATTGCACCAAGAAACATGAATTTAACAGCTTCGCGAGCTTTTCGCATGGAACCTAAATCTAAGGTCTTTAAAATCCCGGGGTTCTCGGTTTCCAAATCAGTTGGGCATGTACACACTCAAAGAACCAAGTGATGCCAAATCTGGACGAAGACCAACGCAACAACGCTATTCGTCGATTACAAGCAGGTGAATCCAAGACAGATGTAGCCAAGCTGCTGAATGTTTCCCTTAGTTCCATTTCTAGCCTTTGGGATAGGTACCGACAGCGGAGTTCAACACGTGCACGCCCTAGCCCAGGGCAAACAAGAGTGGTCCCACCTGTCCTGGATCGTCACTTCCGGTTACGTAATTGGCGTAAATGGTTTTCAACAGTGACCTCTACCGCAGCAGCAATTCCCTGACGGCGTAGAATCTCGTACCAGACAGTAGGCAAACGCCTACGTGAAACCGAATAACGAGGCAGACGTCCCCGTTAGAGCTTCTGTTTTGAAATACGCCGACACCATGAAATCCAACTTTA
Source organism: Patella caerulea (assembly GCA_036850965.1). Classification (NCBI taxonomy): domain Eukaryota; kingdom Metazoa; phylum Mollusca; class Gastropoda; family Patellidae; genus Patella; species Patella caerulea. The sequence continues at coordinate 61,366,627 of JAZGQO010000011.1, read as the reverse complement.
ATGGGTTCAGGGACTGAGGGTATGGCCACAGCAACACTGGATAGCAGTTTGGTACAGCAACGTGTCGTTGTTCTTGTTGCAACAAGGCGATAGCAGAGCATGGATGTACTGACGACGAAATGTAACTTTGCGTTTCTTTTTTGGGAGAGTATATTTGGATACTTTCAACACTGCTGCCCCTGTGGGTTTTCTCTAGGTCCTCCAGTTTTCTCCTACTGCTGAAGACCCCTACGTGCAAGCGAATTATTGAAATAAAATTCAACCATATGTTAGTCCCAAAATACCTAGTATGTATTGAGTGGATGTTAAACCCCATTTCTCTCTGTGTCAACACTGCAGTGTCAATGATATATATACCCTCAACACCTGTGTCAAATCATAAAACTAGGATCTACTAAAAACATGAATGCCCAACGTCATAGGATCAAAAGCCTTTTGTATGACCCGTAAAGTGATCTCCCATGTAGTGGAGGCCATTGAAGTATAAAAACCAGATTAATCAGATGGGGCCTCCCCACAAGCTTGTTTAAAGGAGCTAAATCGCTAATATTTGGGACCTAGAAATTAACCCAAATGGGTCTCAAAGCATATAATAATGTAAACTTTTTGTATATGAACTGATTTACATTCAATTGTTTCCATTTTGACTCTGTCATCCAGCCTTGTGGGTTTTCTCCGGTTTCCTCCCACAGCTAAAGACCCCTCCGCGCAAGCGAATTATTGAAATAAAATTAAAACCATGTTAATCCCAATGACCTAGTTTGTGTTGAGTGTACATTAAACCCCATTTCTCCCAATCTCTCTAATGTCAAATCAGTTATGTCCAGCAAAATACGGCATGAGTCTCAACCCAATAGAAATTTCTAGTGTCTGGTTATTCCAGTCTATTGTGGATGCTGAGTTGAGGAATATGTCTAGTCTTGTTCATCCTGGTCACTTGTTACAAAGGATGCTGAAATGCATACTATGGTACACGATTGTTCTGTTTTAAACAATGGATTTGTTTTCCTGTACATCAGTTTTTCCATACCATGTTATTATCCTGCGCCCAACGAAGTTAGGGATATTGTGTACAATTTTGTTTCCAAGCATATCTCATAAACCATTCACGATAACTTTATGAAATTTGTACACACCTCAACCTATTATAGTAGTTGTGCATTTTATAACTCATTTCATTTTACTAAATCTAAATAGTTATGTAAAGCAGTAATTTGTTGAAGGGGCATTGCATAAACTGCAGGGCATAACCAAGACTTGCATTTCAATCAAGCCTTTTTTGGTTCCATACAACGAGGTTGTTGTTTTCCCCCACCCCTATACAATGTATAATATTCTACAACAAAAATGATTTTAAAAGTTATATTTACTAAATTTAATTCTATAAATTGTCAGCTATAAAAAATAATTTTGTATCTTTTAATATTTTAATTTGTTTCATTCTCTTTAAGCCCCTGTCTATATTCATTATTTTTAGATTATCAAAATCTGCCAGTCCAAATGATGATGTTCCAAGTCCAGCAAATCCACCTTTCGCTGTGCCAGTTATATTTTGTTTAATAACAGTTTGTCCATTAATCATTGCTGTGGCCTCCTGACCCTAGAAATTACAACAAAAAAAATGCTATATTAAGCAGATGTCATTATAAGAAAACCAAAGTTCATACGAGTACCTGTCTTTAACAGGCCATTCGGTGCAGGAAAAAAAAGACCTTAAACCTAATTTCATTTCAACTAATACTAGCAAAAACCATAATAAAACAAGACAGCCCGATAGCTTATACATGTATGTTGAAAAGTTGCGATCAAAATTGTATTTTAAACTTACATATACAGCTAAAGACAGTTTATTCCATTCTTTAAATCCAGTAAAACTTCCTTTGAAAACTACCTGAGTTTGTGCTGAAGATTAAAAGAGTACATAAAGTAAAAAAAAAAACCCAAAGACTCAAACCTTTAATAATTTTGCATTACCAAGAACATTTAAGAAAAGATTCATTGAATACGCCCTCCAAAGAATCATAGTAAGGTGGGCTACCCAACATTAGTTGTATATTTTATGACACTGGGTTCATAACTAAAATGTATATAATAGGAAACGAAAATCTTGACACTGTGTCTCTCCAGCTGGGTCATTAGCCCAGTTGAGTGTTAAACACTACTTCTTTTCATTTTATTTTATTTCCAGGAGTTTCTAAAAGCAATTGCAAGGTAGTAGAGAAAATGTGCTTATAAGCTCAGATGTGCTTATAAGCTTTTTGTAGGCATAAACTGGAGCGGAATATGCTTAAGGTGGTAAATTTCTGGGCCAATGAGACCCCGTTTAACAAGCTGCCAAAGGATATTGTAAAAATTCCAGTAAGTAAATGTGAAGGTGACACAAGAAGTAGAGCTGATTGGTGGTTGGGCTATCTGACACTCATTAGTATAGTTTAACTGTATAGGTTGAGTTGATTGGTATTTGAGTTAAAGGTCCAATCTCAATTACATTTTGGAAAATTAAACTGCTTAATTTTGTGTTAAAAGCCCTTAAAATCATCTACCTTAGGGCCAAGCAACTCTACCTTAAGGCTGAGTCATTAACTCAATTTCTGACACTCTGGTCAGTAAAATAAACCCAATGACAGATCCAGGGAGGGAGGTCGGGCTTGGTACACCTATAGGCAAGGCAACCCTTATGACAGTATAAATAATAACCTCATTGTTATGTAAATTAGAGCTTTTTGTTGGTGGGGGTGATGTAGTATATGAAATTAAATGTCATATTCAGGTTCAGACCCTCATAACTAAAATATCATGCATTTCCACTGCATAAACCTACCTAAATCATTGGAGAGTTTGATTGTATTTGTAGAAGGGAATATAAAGAAATAAACTCCTTCAGTTTCAAATGTCTGACATCCGCCTTGAGTTACTCGAGCAGCTATAAATGCTCCATCTGTATTGTTGACATTACCAATTCTTACATCACATTCTATGTATAAATCAGCCCTAGAAATAAGTTATATTTATAGCATGGCTTTCATGAGTTAACATGAGTTAGTCTGGTACTAAGTTGAAAATGTCAGGTAGTATTTCATTAGTGCCCGACATTTTGTCAGGTTCATCTAAAACCGTTATTTCCAGGCCTGTTAGGCCACAGCCCTACATTATGTACATTCTAGATATTACGCAAGAACACCCTAAGTGCAAATTTATCCACCCTGCAAATGTAATATATTTAGTCAGCCTGCTGCAAGTTAACTTTATGTCTACTTTATGTCTACTCTCAGCCATACGTCATTCTGTTCAATTTTACAAGTCTTAAACATTTAAACGTTATTATGAAGAATGGGTGTCTAATGTTCACACGGTACAAACTACATGTAGGTTATTTTAATGCTTTTACATGTAGGTCTTTATCACTAGGAGAAAACCAATAAAGTTTGGCAGGCAACCCAACCCTGTGTCACTTACAAACTTGGGATCAAAATCACTTGACTTGACTCAATTATAGACCTTATGATCCAAATTGCATGTTGTGATAAACCTCTCGACCACCCAACACTGCAAATTTTAGTAATTGGACTAGTAAATAAAACAATAAGTTACCCACCAACTATGGTTTCCAATAACAGCCACAGGAAAATCTGTAGTAAATGGACACCAGTGTAAAGGGTCCTCCAGTACGGTCTGTCGTATAACAATGGAATGATTGGCATCAGTTGATTTAAAGGTTTCAAAGGAACCAGCTTGTGGTACAAGGTTGTAGGGCTCAACACCAGGTTTATATGCTGCAGAAAGAAATAATCACTTCATATATCAGCATGGCTAAGTGGGTAAGATGCTGGCTTGCTAGTCTGGAGGTCACGCGATCGATCACTGAATTGGATGGAGGGCCAAGTCATTTGGATGGGACAAAAAACTGTGTAAGCAGTATAGACATCGGTGTAGGCTACACGTTGAAGATACCTTTGCGATTGGAATTGTATATATAAGAGTAAGCTGTAGCACCGCTGTCTGAGTAAAATAGCACGATGTATGACACATGCCCGTCTTCATTAGCTATCTTCAAATGTTTGAATTTGAAGTTGAAAATGACATTTTTGCCAATTTCTCAACTAGCAATAATGAATTATAGGATTAATAAGATTATTCTTTAACAATGTAGGACTGTTTATAGATACCATCTATTTTAAGGCTTTATCTTAATAAATTTTAAAAATATAACATAAAAATATGAAATTGCAGCTTTAAAAGAGTATTTATGAGGAAGTAATTCAATCTTCAATCAAGGGGGGCATAGTGGTCTAGATATTAAACCACATTCCATTTTAAGTTTTGCATTTACTGATAAATGAGTAAAGGAACAAAAGTAAAAGTAAAAAAAAATCATGTATCATATAAATATAATCCAACTCACATTCAAAGTCATCAGAATAAGGTAGTGGAAATTCAGCTGAAGCTGGTGGTGGTGGAAAACTTCCCTTGACTCCAGTATTAATAGTAGTTAATGTCCATACTTCATCTACACCAATATCTAACTGACCTTGACCTTTAGTTAACTGCAATAAACATACATGTAGTTTGAAACAATTTGCATTTTCGGACAATATCTAATTGACAATGACCATAAAATAAATAGGGTCCCGTCTTCAGCCATATTGATTACAGTATGTAACATAAATAATCCAAGTCTAAAGGCACTGATCTTCATTAGTTTTTCACGACTTAATCCACATTCAAATGTACTTGAGCTGATTATTCAACAGTTGATTAAAAATAAAGAATACCCAAAACATTAATTATTGTTTACCCGTCAATTTGGATTTAATCAGATTAAAAGAGACCTGTCCAAAGATTTTATGTGGCATTGATTATGATGCAATATTTGCCTATACTGAATGATATTGAACCATTTCTGAACTGTACGTTAATTCAAATTTCTCAATAATGTAGTTTACAAGGGTTTCAAAATCCTCCAAATTACTATCAGACGCAGCTTTGATAAGGTTATTTCGAGACAATTTTAAGTAAAGATAAGGGAGGCCACAATCAGTCACTAAAAAATCAGGATCAATTTCTGTAAACTTACAATTATAGGCGCTTTTTTAAGAAATAAGGCATCGTCTGAAGCACGTGGTCGGCTATACCATGCATTTAAATGTGTTATTCCTGCCTAGAAAATATAACAAATAATTGAAAATTATTGAAACTTTTTTGGTACAGGGTAAAATATAACAGATTTCTCTGAAATTTGAAGTTTCCTATGTGTAATTTTTATGGACCTCTTCAAAACTTCACCTGTCAATCATAATAGTTAATTGAACTAATAGTTTCATCTGCCAATAATAGTTTCATCTGCCAATAATACGTAAACAAACCAATAGTTTCAGTAGAGATATCAGAAAGTAGACATACTAGTCTGTACATACTTCAGAAGAAGAAAAACCAGCTACTTACAAAACTACCTTTTAAATCTATGAGTATTTGCTGTGGTATTACTGTATTATTTGATGAGAATCTATTTGCTTGTAATGAACCGCCACAACTCTGTATAATAAAAGATAAATATAATGTAAATAGCATCCATTTGTATAGGAAAGGTAGAGATGGGATGGGATTATACATCGTTGACAGAGGATTTTAATCAGAAAACCAACGCGATTGGACAAATGACCTCACTCGTTATCACTTATAAAATGGGAATCAAAACCATGCCACTTGTCTCAAAGAGAGAGAGAAATGGAGTTGGACATCCACTCTACCTAAACTCAGTCATTTCAGGATTAACACAAGATTAATTTAAATAATTTGTTTGTGCAGTGGAGGAAATCTGAGGTGCCAAGAACCTGGCAAGAGACAAGTATAGTAATTTGGATGGGGTGATAAACTGAGATACCACGTACATATTGGTGTTCACTTTAAAGATCCCTTGGCAGAGGGATTTTATATAAGAGTAGGCTGTAATGCCACTGCCCGGGTGTTTGCCCCTCTTCTTTAGCACAATCAGAGCAGACATTAAACCCCATTTCATCTCATTTCATTTACAAATAAAAATATATGGCAATTATCATTTCAATAGGTTACCTGAATAAGGGGGTCATGGTGGCTAAGTGGATAAGGCGCTGGTTCGCTAGCCTGGAAGTCGGGTGTTCGATCCCTGCATTGGCCAAGAAAGTTCATCTTGATTTTCCGGCGTGATTTCCCCTTGTCAGTGATGCAGAAGGAGGGCCTGACAAGGACAGCTGCCTAGTCATTCGGACTGGACAAAAAAACGAGGTCCCGTGTTCACATTGGAGTGCACGTAAAAGATCCCTTGGCAGTTGGAATTCGATATAAGAGTAGGCAGTAGCGCTGCTGCCCGGGCAAAATTTCCCTCATAGCACACTGTCTTCCATTAGCCCAGGTTAGGTGCAAAAGAGTAGGACGTTAAACCCCATTTCATTTCATTTGAGATTTCATTTACATGAATAATTTCTATTGAACCATTTTTTTTTCATCTACTCTACTCTGCTTCAATTTACTATGGCAATGTATGGGCTAATGAAAACAGGCTACTCTATCAAATTCCATCTGCCAAGAATCTTTTATGTGCAAGTGAAGTGTACACAGGACTTCGTTTTTCGTCCAATTTGAACGACCAGACAGCCGTCCTTATCAGGCCCTCCATCCTGAACCACTGACAAGGGCTTTGTAAAACAAATGAAATGAAATGAAATGGGGTTTAACGTCCTACTCTTTTGGACCTAACCTGGGCTATTGGAAGACGGGCATACACCATGCAGGGTGCTATGAGGGTAATTTTGCCCAGGCAGCGGCGCTACGGCCTACTCTTATATCGATTTCCAACTGCCAAGGGATCTTTTACGTGCACTCCAATGTGTACACAGGACCTCGGTTTTTCATCCCATCCAAACAACTAGGCAGCTGTCCTTGTCAGGCCTTCCTTCTGCATCATTGATAAGGAGAAATCATGACGGAAAATCGAGATGAACTGCTTTGTAAAACAAGAAAAGTGTATCTCACCATTGTTTCAATAATAATAGTAATATTTTTTCTGTCTGGACTAATCAGAGCTACATGGCTTCCACCTCCATTAAGTTTTCCTACGCCTGCTCCATGGCGTAAATATTTCCAACCAACAGACGTAAACTGTGTAGTATGAGCTGAAGATATCAAAAATCTAAATGGACTCTTTCAAACTTGATTAGATCATCCAAGGTTTCTTGATAGTATCTTGAGATATGAGAGAGAGAGAGAGAGAGAGAGAGAGATAGAGAGAGAGAGATGGGGTTTAACGTCCACACGACACAAACTAGGTCATTTCGGGACTAACATATGGTTTTTAATTTTATTTCAATAATTCGCTTGCGCGTAGGGGTCTTTAGCAGTGGGAGGAAACCGGAGTGCCCGGAGGAAACCCACGAGGTTGAGAAGGCGCCCCTATCTCCATGCCACATACGCTCACACCAGGGCTCACAACCACGTCCGCAAGCCAGAGGTGACCAGTTAGCTAGAGGTCGAAGCGCGGCTCTCTAGTCCACTAGGCCAACCCCCTTAAGATATGAGACAAAACTGGGATGGAATTATGGTTATGTATATAAAATTTAATAAAAATATCTAGAACAGTTTATGGGATATGCTCCAGAAACAAAACCGTGGCAGACACAGTCCATTCAATATCCCTCCCTTTATGTTGTTCAGCATGGATAATAAAATACCAGCTGTTGAAGGGCAACATGTTTTATATCTTCAAGATGAAGAAAACATTATTATTATCACAGCATATTTAAAGTGAGCCCTTTCATATAAAATCTGACAATATAATCATAAAAAAAAACATGATTATGGACATGTTAACAGTTGTATACAGAGTCAGCTAAACATACATTATGCAAGAGCTAAATCTACCTATTGCAGGTCTTTCTATAGGCCTGAAATGTTATCTAAATTATTAATTAGACATTAATTAACTTATCCAGACCATAATCAACTCTAGTTGTCAATTCTAGCTTTCGATATTTATTGGATTAGGATCCGATTTGCTGCTCAACTTTCATTCATGATTTGAGCATGAAATGAACTTTTGTTTTTTATCGTACCGACTTTAGTAATGATGATCAAGGCTAGGTTGAAAATTCAATCGACTAATTCTTGGTTCAGAGTGGATAAATTTGACTGGAATTTTCAGCAAATTCCGTTTACATTATCTAGTTTTTAACTATTATAGTGAGAACTGCCAGCTCTTTATCTAATCTCTCATAATGTATCTTTAAAAAACTGTTGAAATAAATGTGCATTAAAGTACAGTACCTGTTGCCCATATGGTTGATTCTACAACATAGTTTCCAGACCAAGGTTCACTGGCTCTCATCAGTCCAGCGCCATAAAATGGTAAATAGTTATAATAACTAGTAATAAGGTTCCAAAATATTGTGCTGAAATATATTATCATTAAACAAATATTTAAAACATAATTTGAACAAAAGAAAATACTTAAAGTCTCTGTATGTTAACGTCTTTTTTTTTTTTTTCAAAACTATCAAATTTTGTACACAATTACTGTACATTATTTAAAATTCAATTAAGAAATCAAAATATTAACAGCAGACAATCTCCTCGCTTGAATGCAATTGGATTCAAAAAACCCTCATCGAAAGATTATAGAAAAGAATTGAGGCAGCATATCACAATAATAAACAAATGACTTTTTAGATGTGACTTAAAATTGTGAACTGAAACTTTTTATCACCAAATTGTTTTAGTTTTGTTTCAGGAATAGCAAGTATATTTTTTTTATACTTTTTCAAATTGTTTTAGCAAGTATATCTTTTTTATACTTTTTCAAATGTTCACACAAATATAATGGAACAAGTACATAAGGTATTCTGATTATACTGTCTATAGGGAATTCCAATGTTTATTATGTTTAGATTCATTGTATTGATTTAGGACCTTTTTTTAGACTTAGGGTTTAAAGCAAAGTTGAATCCTCATTAGAAGTACTAAGAGGTTAATGTTAGATCCCATTTCATTTTATTTAATTTTTATACTAATAAATATTATTTCATGTTACCTTGTTATGAATCCATTTAAATAATTCTGATTCAGAGTCTAGAAATAAAAAAAGAAAAGTATAAGAAATCAATAACCTAAATACTAAAAATTTGTAGTGTGATATAGCTATTACTCGTATTGTGATATATCCAACTCCTATTGTGACATACCTACTACTCCTGTTGTGATATACTTATACTCCTATTGTGATATAACTACTACTCCCATTGTGATATACTTAATACTCCTATTTAATATACCCACTGCTCCTAGTGGTGTATGGGGGGTTGGGTGGCCGAATGGTTAGCATGCGCTGTATCATACGGCCTGCCATTGAGTCAACTGGCGTGGTTTCTAATCCCTGATTGTACGTGGCAAGGAGTAGGGTCACCTGTCCAACCTCATGGGTTGTCTCCTGGTACCCTGGTTTCCTGGTTTCCTCCCTCTGCTAAAGACACCTACGCGCAACCGAATTATTGAAAAAATTATACCATATGACCTAGTTTAAGTCAAGTGGACGTTAAACCCCATTTCTCTCTCTCTCTCCCCTAATGGGATATACACACTACTCCTGTTGTGATATACACACTGCTTCACGTGGGATACATTGACTACTCCTATTGTGATATACCCACTACTCCCATTGTGATATACCTACTACCTCTAGTGTGATATACCCAATACACTATTGTGATACACCCACTGCTCCTATTGTGATATAACTTATACTCCTATTTTGATATACCCATTACTCCCATTGTGATATACCTGTTACTCCCATTGTGATATACTTACTACTGCTATATCGATATACCTACTAATCCCATTGTGATATATGTACTACTCGTAACAAAAATTTGGTACTATTAATAGAATGGGTATGCAATAGGTTAATAGATTTATTAATTCGTAAACAGACACTTCAATTCATTTCTATATTGTTCAGGAGATATTTCAATCTTCAATTTAGCAAGTTCTATTATGAAACTTTAATACTATATCGACTTTACTAACCAATATTTCAAGATGCATACAGGACCATACCAGAATAGAATATTGCCTGGCCTACAATGTTATAACGATTTTTTCTACGTGGTCTTTCCCAGAAACTTTATAGCCTGTAATCGTCCTATCCAAAGCGCTACTACATACCTTAGCCAAACATGCACCCTCAACAGAATCTTCTGATGCCCATAACTGTTTACGAGTTTCAAGAGCTATATCTGTACTATGTGTATTGGGATAATGGCAGCTAAAATAAATAATGGCAGCTAAAGAGATAATGACAGCTAAAATATAATGGCAGCTAAAATAGATAATGGTAGCTAAAGAAATAATGGCAGCTAAAATAGATAATGGCAGCTAAAGAAATAATGGCAGCCAAAATAGATAATGGCAGCTAAAGAGATAATGGCAGCTAAAATAGATAATGGCAGCTAAACAATAATGGCAGCTAAATTAGATAATGGCAGCTAAATGGATAATGACATTTAACATAGTAACAGATAATGGCAGCTAAAATGATTTTCATACCAGGTTATATTTGTCAGTGGTGCAAGATGGAGGGCCAGGTAAGGAAATGAAATTGGGTTTAACATCCTACTGTTCTGCTCCTATACTTGGCAATTGCCATATAGTGTGCTATGGGGGAAATTCTTCCAGGGCTGCGGTACTATGACCTACGCTTATCTCGAATTCCAACTGCTAAGGGATCTTTTACGTACACGCTTTTTCATACCATGCAAATGACTACACAGTTTTCCTTGTCAGACACTCCGTTCCACACCACTGACAAAAACAAAACACGTCGGAAAATCCAGATGAACTTTCTCAGCCAATGCAGGGATAAAACATGTGACCTCCAGGTTAGTGAGCGAGCGCTTAACCCACCTGACCTGGCAATCAAAAGGTATCCAGTTCAGATTGCATGTGAACCAAGCTCCAGCTGCGTAATTGTTGGCATGTACATAATAGTCCACTAGCCATTCAATGAAGAGTAAGCATCTATTCGCCTCCAATTAACCCAATTGGTGCACAAAAAGTAGGACGTTAATCCCTGATTTACGTCATTTCATTTTAATTACCAACAAATTCTCACCCAATATAACCAACAGCATTACTGAGACTAGGATTGTTTAATATATCCTCAGATACAGGATTCCACACAGCATCATCAGCGACAACTATCTGAACATTGCTTAAACCACTGGTATTCAACATCTGACGTAAAGTCTGAAATATAAGTAAGAAACACCATAAAGACTACTTTCAAAAAAAGACCATACTCAAAATAAAGACTATACTCAAAATAAAGACTATATTCAAATAAAGTCCATACTCAAAATAATGATCACGCTCAAATTAAAGGTGACACTCTCAAAATAAACACCAGTCTCAAAATAAAGACTGTAGTCTCCAAATAAAGACTGTAGTCTCCAAATAAAGACTGTAGTCTCAAAATAAAGACTGTAGTCTCAAAATAAAGACTATACTCTCAAAATAAAGACCAAGATTGAACTATAGACCATAATCTAAACAAGACAAGAAAGATGCATTTTTGAAATTTATTTGGTAAGCTGAACGCTTTTCGTCATCACAATAAATCAAAAGTTTTTCTTAGAACTACTCAATGATAGCTAAACAGTGAGAGTGACACTAAAAGGTTCTATTGTTAGTACTTACTATAATATAGGTAATATCATATGGTTTTTCATTCCAAATCTGAAATTTATAAAAGCGAAATGAAAATAGTCAAGTTGAAAAATGTATATCTATAAAGTACAGACCAAAACCATATATATAGTCGAAACATCACTTAGTAATAATTGTATTTCACAGAATTTTGTCCTCTGTATAACAATGAGTGTACGGTCTAAACCATTGTAAAGCAATATAATGAGTAATCTCAGTTTACATTTAATACTATGTAGCTGTCTAGGTTGGTTCTGTGTATAATTAAAAAACAATTATGAGCAGTCTCCCTTTTAATTAATTAATTAATTAATTAAAATTACAGTAACTGTTTTCCATACAGAGAGAGAGAAATGGGATTTAATGTCCACTCGACACAAACTAGGTCATTTCAGGACCAACACATGGTTGGACTCCATTTCAACAATTTGCTTGAATGTTAGGGTCTTTAGCAGTGGGAGGAAACTGAAGGATGGGAAGAAAACCCGTGAGGTTAGAAGGGCGAACCTACTCCTATTCACATACAACTGGGATATCGAAACAACACCAGTTGACTTAATGACAGACCTTACGATGCAACGTGCACGCGCTAACCATCCAAAACCCTGTTTTCCTTAGAACCCTAGTGTTTAATTTAATGCGTTCAACTACTACATGCTGCTTAAACAGTATAAACTATCATACTTACTCCAATATAATCAATAGTAAGATTATAATATTGTTTAGCCCCTTTAATCCATTTTATAATATAAGTAGATGTCATGGTTGGATTACTGTAAGGACTTCGTGTACCATCTCCAACCCAATCAGGAAAACCCCAAGGTAGTCCATATAATTTAATATCAGGATTTCTCTATAATAGATAGAGAAAGGTTATGGTCGATGGCATTAAAACTCATATAATTCAATATCAGAATTTCTCTATAATAGATATTAAAGGTGAGGGGCGAGGGCATTAAAACTCATATAATTTTCTTAAATATATCTAAGGTGGTGGGTATAAAAACTCAAAACTTTATATCAGGATTTTTCTATAATATATTATATTCAAAGTGGGGTCATACTCCTTGCAGTGTTTTGTTTGATTAGAGCTAATCCCACTTAAAAATGCTGTAATGGAAGCAAATTTCTGCTCCAAATGGGCTATTAAAACATATGCAATGTAAACAATACTGTTTGGAGACTAACTATACTTTCACCGTTTTTAAAACATTAAATAACTGTCCAAAGTTTTAGGGAAGACCTCAGATTAAGCGAAGGGCTGTCATGTTGTTGTACTTGGGATAGATTTGATTGAATGAGAAGAATAGACACACTCTCTCAAAAGCTCAAGTATTAGAAGTCCATCCAGCAATGGCCAGAGAGAGATTTCTATGGCCTTTGCTTTTGGAATATGGGTGGAGGTATAAAACTCGTATTAAAGTAAATTTAGGAATTCTCTATAATAGGTGGGTGTATATATAAGAACTCATATCATATAAAATTAGGAATTCTCTATAATAGGTTGGTATATATAAGTACTCATATAACATTAGGTGTATATAAAAACTCATATAACATTATATTAGGAATTCTCTATGATAGCTAGGTGGGTGTATATAAAAATTTATATAAAGTTATATTAGGAATCCTCTATAATAGATGGGTGTATGTAAGAACTCTTAGATATTCAGGGTGTGGGTATAAAAACTCATAACGTTATAACAATATTAAGATTTCTCTATAAAAGTCGAGAGTTTAACAACTCAAGACTTCCTGGTTAGATAGCCATCCTTTGACGCACAGAACCACTTTGGCTCCTTCTATTCAAAGAAAGTTATATACTATTTTTCCATTACCTTTTTGGCTTCCACCATTAACCACCATTCATAACCTCTTCCATAATTCTCGTCCCAACTATTGTGCATGTGAGATGCTTCTGTTCCATCTGTCATAAATACATGGGAAAGTAATAAAGATTATGAACAATAAATATCACTCCCTGGCATTACTAAAAGATGCATTATGTAAGCACTTACACTGCCTTAAGCAGGTCTTTACTTTGGCTTCAAATGTTATATAAATTATAATTTAGACATTTATTCACATGACAAGCTGTTGATCAACTCTCTAGACACTCGGATGGCAGGGATTTAAACGAATTGAAACATGATGGCAAAACTGTAGATCAAGACTTAGTCTTTAATACTATGTCCATTTTAACTTTCAGAGAGATTAAGTTAACCATAGTGTATGGGGAGAAGGGACGTAAAGATGGGGTGTGTTGTATAATTATCTGTATAGTATATCTGGGGACACCTGGGGAAGGGGGGGGGCTGGTCAGTCAAATGACCAAATTACTTCTAAGAATATATATATGTCATTTATTATGTTGTATATATGTGTGCAAATATATATCCATCTACCATACTAACATACAAATTGGAGTTCACGGGTTCGCTCCGGGTATTAGCTGAGAAAGTTTGTCATGATTTTCCGGCATGGTTTCCACTTGTCAGTCGCATGGACGGAGGGTCTGACAGCTGTCTAGTTGTTTGGATGGCACAACTGAGGCCCCATGCACATTGGCGTGCACGTAAAACATCCCTTGGCAGCTGGAATTCGATGCTGTAGTATCGCCAGGCAACATTTCCCCCATTGCTCACTGTATTGCGTATGCCCGTCTTCATTTGTTTGAGTGTGACAGACAATGACCAGGATATGCCCCCATTTCACCCTTGATGCAAGCTTAGGTCTGCCTTGAAAAATGATATTCTTTTCGAGCCACACCAGAATTTGACCTCAATACATTCTAGTTGAAAGTCAAAACAAAGAAAGCAATTTCTAAAATGTCAAAAGACCAATTACTATAAATGACTTCCATTAATTAAACATAATATTACCTGTACTTTGTGCATCACCACCAATTTCAACTTTTAATATCTGCAAAGATGCTCCAAACTTTGGCTAGAAAAAACATGTTGGTATCATTATTTGCTGAATCATTGAACATTGTTTAAGTCAAAGCTATATCCATGTTAAAAGACAGAGAAAGAGGAAGAAATCGAGTCAAATGTCCACTTGACACAAAATTTCAATAATTCGTTCGTGTAATGAAGGAAACAGGAAGACCAGGAGAAAATTCATGAGGTTGGTCATACAACCTTCCTCCTTTTCAGTAAAGGTTGGGAATCAAAACTACGTTCCATCTGACGACTTGACAAGGACAGCTGTCTAGACATTCGGATGGGATGAAAAACCAAGCTTCTGTGTATACATTGGCGTTCACGTAAAAGAACCTTTGGCAGTCGGAATTTGATATAAGAGTAGACCGTAGTGCTGTTGCTTGGGCAAAACTTCCCTCATAGCGCACAGTATAGTGTATGCCTGTCTTCATTAGCCCAGTTTAGGGGCAGAACAGTTGGAAGTTAAACCCCATTTCATTTCATTTCACGCTACTTAACTCTATGACAGACCTTATGTTATAAAGCTGCTGTGTTAGACCATTCGGCCACCATACTCGCCCCCCCTCCCCAACATCAATGTTAAAGAATATTACCTTAAATAAATAATCTAGTATTTGACTTCTCAGTTCTTGAGGATAATTCACTAATAATTTGGATGTTGCCTGAAAAAACAAGATACGAATCAGTAGGATGTGTATTTTCGAATTAACCCTGACATTTTTACCCTGTGATTACCCCAGATATTTTTACCCTGCTGTGCCTGGGTCTAAGCATGGTTCGAATCACAAACCAGGATGGATGAACCATGTCAAATCCTTTGGGAGTTTTTAGCCTCGTTTCTTCTTGGGGCCCGGACAAGCAAAGCATTGCATAGTCATTCAGATAAGACTTAAAACTGGGGTCTGTACGTAAAATAATCCTTGGCAGTTGGATTTTGACGAAGTAGAGTAAGCAGAAATGTTGCTGTCCTATGGAATATTTCCCACTTTAACTTAGAAATAGCCATGAAATATATTGCTCTTAGGAATAGCCATGACCGCACTCTGACTTAGTTCACGCTCATTTGACAGTGAAATGGGCTGAAAAACAAAATTCCCCCCACACCGATATGCATAATATTGAATATGAAGTCCACTTTTTTTACCAGAAAGTCAAGTGTATCACACCTGGACAGAAGGCACCTATCACTGACAAATTATCACACAACATTTTATAATAATATATATACTGGTGTGAAAATTTGAGTCTGACAAAGTCGGTGACTTAGTTTGTACTTGACAAAGTCTTTAACAGGTGCCTTTATATCCAGGCTTGTGTAACATCATTATGTTCCATATAATAATATATCCATCATTGACCCATAATTATCTACTCGGTTCTCTAAAAAAATTATGTAACTGGCACAAAACAATTGCAAAATCTGTTAGTAGGCCAACTAAAAGTATTTCAGACCTAAATCTTGTTGTAGTGCTATCTCTCTTTATCAATGATATCAAGATTTCCATATAATATATCTTCGTATATTTCTATCATATATATCATACTTCCATGTAAATAGCCTATTGTTGAATTACTGTCCTCAATGGATGTTTTGGTACAACAAAATCTTATCTTATCGTATCCTGGTTTGTGCAGAAAAATATGACTTTATATAAACCACATTTCATTTCTACAATTATTTTCTCTTTGATTTGCTGTGAAGATACATCAGAAATACTTACCCCTCCCCCACTGATAGCGCCGATACCGTCAAACTGTCTGCCAATGCCAACAGAATCATCAAACGTGTATGTCACTCTGTCACAAAGTGTACTTAATATACACAGAACAAAGGTCAGAATAACACATTGCAGTCCCAATAGCTTCCTCATAATCTTGCACTTAATCTTTTATATAAATATAGATCAATCAGTTTAGTTCGTAGATACTGTCACATGATATACTATCGTATTATAAACAACTGCGCTTGCCTACTCATCATACATTCATAGACAGGTATTGCTTTGACAAAAGCCATAATTTTAAGGCTAATCAAAAAATACCTATGTTTACAGTTACCTACACTTGGGACCCTAAAATGGGTCTGTCGGAAACTTTTTTTTTTTGTGTTTCTGGAGTAAGATTGGATAGAACAAACTGTCTAGTAAAATAATCGTTTAATAACCTACATGCATATGTTGGCATATCTTTATATTTGAAACAAGTATCCAATTTATGTTAAATTAAAGCCGTCTCTTTTTATACGTTTATTTTTAGGCTACTTGTCGCTTCAGTGACTATCAAAGCCCATGATGCACGTCAAATACACAGATTATTATCCATAGTTATAGGCCTGTAAATACTCCTAACTTGTTTAAGGTTCTGGGCCCTGTTTCACGAAATTTTAACTTACGATAAAATCCAATTTTAGCAGATACTTCAATTTTGATTGGCTAAGCACTAAAATCAATCTAATATTCAGCTCCAATCAAATTACTAAAATTGGGATCTTATCTTAGTTAAAATTTCGTGAAATAGGCCCCTGGTGCGGCTTCCCGTTGATAGTAGTGCATGCCGACGGGTGGTCTGTGCATAGTTGTTCGGATCATACGAAAAACCGAGTCACATTGCGAGCGACATTCATTTTTTTGTTTCTGTGACAAAGCTAGTTTCATTTTGTTAGTATTGTTTTATTAATAATCTAATCTGTAGACACCTAATATACTCGAGACTAGAAATACCTATATTTATATATAGGTCACGTTAGTTATATAGTGACGGGCTGGATATTTGATAACTGTATGGATAGTATATATGTTGATAGACTCTTTCTACGTTTTCTAATACTATTAAAAAATTGCTATCTGTCAAATTTTATAATTTAATAGAAACCCATACCTGGTTTATTAGCGAGTTTATATCCCTATTATATAAACTATTTTGTTGGAAATGCACAATAATAAATTATTACCTCAATGTGAATATTGTAGCTGAATATGAATACAGTAGAACTTGTATTAAGCAAGCACCCAAGGGAAATTCAAAAATGCTTGCTTAATGGAGGTGCTCTTTGACTAGAGGTATCCAATATTGCCCCAACCCCTCCCACAAAAAATAAAGATATAGATTGCATATATTGTTTTATTCATGTAGTATAACAATAACAATACATGTATTTTTTATCTAGTTGTGAATTCAAAGTAGTCGCGTATACGTGTTTGTTTAGTAATACTGGGTCTCTGGCCTCCAATACTTCTTTTACTTTCATCATACTCATAGCGTCTAAAAGCGTTTCAAAATGCCGTGAATTTGAGAATTTCCCACCCCAACTATTTTAGCGATTACGCGACCACTTAATAAAATCTCGGCGCTTTTTGTGCTGACATAAATTAATTACACTTGGGTGCATTGGGAGCGAACATCAATACTTGCATCGATAAATTTGAGCGCCGTTGAATCAATTATAATTTACATGCATATCCTTTGATTTATTAAACGTAACTCTGCGTCAACTTTTTCATAAATCACACTGTGTCCATCTGTTAAATAATGATGAATTTATATTGTTGACAATTGACAATGTATACTTTGTTTACGTAAGTCGCGTAAAGTTTATATAATTTTTCATAAGTTGGGAATGAATTCTTTTTATCCGTGCCAGGCGAATGGTCGCAGTTGTTCCCAGAAACAAAGCGCGTCATATTTCACCAGTTTTTCGGGAAGTGAAATTTCTGTGAATGCATGTCTGATTGATTGGTTGATTGGAGCTCAGGTAACAAAACCAAAGAAATAAATCTATATCTACAATGGATAATTTTCAGATAACTGTATGTTGGAAACCGCGTTTGCGCCGTTTTATTTTTAAAAAAATTCTGTAGGGGACGTTTACCATGAAAAAACTGGCCTTGAGATTTACAGCCGCACTAACAAGATTATAGGATAACATACTGTCGTACTAATGCACAATCAGAAAGGTTGACTTAATTTCAGACCGTTATTTGCTAATTGTCCGTGAAATAAGACATGTGGAGTTTGATTGCCGGACTGCCGTATTGGGGGACGACTGGAACAACGTATTGAACCCCCACCACCCAACCATCTATATCTAACTCGTGGACAGGCCCGTAGCCAGCTTGCTGGCTTCGGATGGGCAGTGAAGTTTATAGGAGGGGCACACCCGTTAATGTCTACAGTAGGTATTTTAGAGTTATGGTTGGCAAATTATCTTTTTTTGGGGGGGGTTTGGGGGCTGGGGGGTCCAAAACATTTTTTCAGGGGGGCATATACCACCCCACCCCCGCCTTACCACCCCCTGGCTACGGGCCTGCTCGTGGACCATGATTAACCAATCAATCCCATGATCAACCAATTTGTCCATGACTTGAATAATGAATGGGAAATGAAATGATATGGTGTTTTACGTCCTACTGTTCTGTTCCGAACTGGGCTAATAAAGACGCGCATACGCCATACTGTCTACTCATATATCGAATTTCAACTGTCAAGGGATATTTTAAGCGCACGCCTTGTATGTACTCGTGGACCTCGGTTTTTCTTCCCATCTCAAAGACTAGACAGCTGTTCTTGCCAGGCATCACAGCCAATACAGGGATTGAACATCCGCGGTCCAGGCTATTGAGCCAGCGTCTTCCCCACTTAGCCACCGTGACCACCGAATAATGGGTGGGTACAGAGGCCGATCCAGGATTTTGAGAAAGAGGGGGCGTGCCGCACCCACTTGGGAGTGCGAAGCAAGGAACAGTGACCAAATCTTCAGGTCCCAGCCCCTACCCTAACCCTAACCCACAATCTATATATGACGCCATATGTGCTAAAATGCGTAGGACCGTCTCTGATCTAGCCGAGTGCGCCCCCTCGCCTCTGGATCCGCGCCTGGGGTAGAATACTGAAACTCTACTGTTGGCGAGGAATCTCGGTATTGTGACATTCCGTTCGCATTTACAGATTTTTTTCTCTAATTGATGTGAAGATTTGGGATAATGAGAGGATGAACGCTCTTGGTTTGCCTTGTTCTTGCACCCTTGTTTTCCAAAATGTGGGCTTGGTAGATGGGTAAATACTCAGTCTGCGTACGTTTACTGTGACAAGTTAGAAAATGTGCGAACAATGCAAAATGCTAAAAATGACTGTTCTACTCCGACTGGAATAATGAAGACGGGCAAATGCTAATAACGGGAATCAATAAAATAAAGCAGTTCCGATTTAATGTATGTTCAAACAACGCATTTTAGGCATCGGAAGACACCATGTTGTATCGATGTTATAAACTATAACTTATGAACGACTAATTTATTTTGGCAACGTTTCAAATATAGGCAGTATTTTATGTGCACACTTAAAACTCAGATTTCAGTAACGTTGGCGTGTTTGCTTTGCTTTAGTTGGGAATTTTGTTTGAGGATATTGTTTTCGGCTTTTGGCAATTGGTTTCACAATTCACAGTGGCCTGGCAAAATCCGACGGCTTATTCTCTGCCAGTGTGACTTGGGAAGGGATTGTTATTTCTTGATGGTTTTGAGACCATTGAGGGGTTTTAACGTACACGACCCTACAGTTAAACGGAGGAAAAAGACGTTGGCAGAAGATAATCTGCTCTGAATTTAAATATAGGCTTCAATGTGTATTGAAAATGGACAGTAAGTAACGACATATACGCACTGAAAACGCCCCCCCCCCCCCACCTAACGAAGTTACGTGACAAACATGACTACTAAAAATAGTTTCTTTATATCTGGACAGTAAGTAACGACATATACGCACTGAAAACGACCCCACCCCCTAATGAAGTTACATGACCAACATGACTACTAAAAATAGTTTCTTTATATCTTGGGTAACTGCCTTATGAACACGATGTGTTGAGAGGGGTCTGGTGCAAATTTTTGATGGATTAATAAGTTTGAGTATGTTTTTAGTTCAAATATATCACCCAGTTTGTACCGGGAAGGCATCGTTAAAGGCGTGTTTTGGAATGCTTGCGGTGCCCATTGCAAGATCCGGTATTGGCACCATCTGGTGAAAGGTATTTAAAACTGGCAGAATGGTTGATGTATAAGCCTTGCTTCCACAGTAGTCAAATTGCAGACGCTGATGAAATGTTCATATTTTTGATCTTATCTCTATCCTCTTCTTGTAGACATTGCCAGTGTTAACGGAATTACATGTTCATGTCCGTAAATTGATGGAGTTCACAGAAAACCACAGGCTTGTTCTAGATGTAGTTGACCTTGTTTTAACAACAGACTTACCAGGTTGAAGTTGCTTAGCACTTCACCAAGTCTAACTCCAACACTGCATTTAGTGAAATAAACAATTAAACTAGCCAATATTGAATTATATTAATAACCACAAAGTTTATTCAACAATAATATTAATAATCAATGCAAAAAAAAAAAAAAATCTCATTAATGTAATAAAAAAAGCTCATTAATGTATAACAAAATCCATTTATTCATCTCATGTATCCTAAACAGTCAATAAAAAATACCCTGTTTTTATAGACAAAAATATAATCACTAGATAACAATGTCAATTATTGCTCGCTGGACATGATTCTATTCTAAACATAGTGTTGCCTGGCAACAATGATTTTATTTTAAATATAGTATTGCCTGGCAATATTGATTCTATTTTAAATATAGTATTGCCTGGCAACAATAATTCATTCACCTGTAGCTTTGTAAAGTGCCTTATAAAGGAACGATAATTTTCAGCAGTAGAGTTCTTCATCAAGTTTTATCAAAAAATCCAGACACCATAGACTTATAGTCATAGAGTTTTAATCACGTTTTAATAACATGGGCAATAACTCAATCCAAACAATTATTTTGCTACTCTGTTTTTATAACAAATAATCCTGGTAAGTATAAAACATAACTTACATAAACTGTACATAAACATATATGTGTGAGTGGTTTTTTATTTATCAAGACCCTGAAGAACTAAAAATTAAATTGGTTTGGCCTAATGTATATTTAGCTTTAAATTAACTATAAATAAAAGTAAATTCAATAAATATAATTAATCTAGAATTTGCCCGGTTTAAAATATAATTTGGTATCTTTTTTTACTCTTATTTCTTCCATTCTCTTTAATCCATCATCTATATTCATTATTGCCAGATTATCAAAATCTGCCAGACCAAATGATGAGGTTCCAAGTCCAGCAAATCCTTCATTTGCTTTTCCAGTTAGATTTTGTGTAAAAACTTTTTCCCCATTAATCATAGCTGTAGCTAGTTTTGCCTAAAAAAAAAAAAAATTCAAACTAACTTTATATACTGGTATCTGTGACATATCATGAGGTCCCAGGCCCTAGAGATGCCAGGCCCCAATAACAAGATGACACCCTACAGAGGGGATCTCCTCTTAGGGGCCTGGAGGATAATTTTTTTTTTTGAAGTTTCAAGCTGAAATGGTGATTTGTTGAGTATATTTCAAGCTTGTTACCTGTCAACCAGAAATAACATTTCAGGTTTCTGGTTATGGCAACATTTCTGTGGGTGGAACATTGGCACATGGGCCAGTTCAGGTGAGATGACATCGGTTAAATGAGAAACTAGACTACTTCCTGTCAACCAGAAATAATATTTCAGGTTTCGGGTTATGGAAACATCATTACTATCAACTTTCTGCTACTAACCTACCTAACATGGAATTGTTGATGTCATTTCTTTCTTCAGCCCGGTGCCCTTTGGGGCTCCCCTACCAATTCAAAACTCAAATGGCCACTATGTTTTTTTATGATTTTGGGAAAATGGGTTTCTCAAATTTTTATTCTACATAATATTATAGAAAAAGAATTAGTCACCAAATCGAATTTGCTTCTGTTGGCCTGGTCACTGACCAGTATATGCAGACCACTACACATTGGAGTCATGGTGCCTCAGTGAATATAGCATTGGTTCACGTTAGGAGATCTTTGGTCTTACAAACTAAGAACATTATTTCTGGTCCTGGTTGAAAACACTGCAATTGGTGATCAAGGCAATTTTGTAAATTTGTGGCATCAAAAGACATTTTGTATTTTCAACTTACATGTACAGCTAAAGAAAGTTTATTCCATTCTTTAAATCCAGTAAAACTTCCGGTGAATACAACTTGAGTTTGAGCTGAAAAAAAAAGAGAGAAATAAAAATGTTTTCAAAGTAAACAACTACTTGTTTGAGGTAGTAACCACCATCAGTATCCTGACCAGTATCATAGCTAGGGCGGGTGAACTACTGCATTAGAAAGAAAATATATTTATGTTTGAAACAAGATGCCCAATATAATTTTATTTCTCAATGGAATCATTGCTTACGGTTCGAGGAATCAAAAATCCACAAGGAGGCAACTAAAGGTAATTAGCTAATTGCTTGCCAGAGTATTTAGGAAAAGACTAATTAAGCATCTGCATTGGAGCTAGTTCACTATGTAGGTCAAACCACCAGCATTACTAGACTGTTAAACCTACCTAAATCATTGGAGAGTTTGATTGTATTTGTAGAAGGGAATATAAAGAAATAAACTCCTTCAGCTTCAAATGTCTGACATCCGCCTTGAGTTACACGAGCAGCTATAAATGCACCATCTGTATTGTTGACATTACCAATTCTTACATCACATTCTATGTATAAATCAGCCCTAGAAAAATAAACCCAAATAACGATTGTGATATCAAAACAAACTTGAATGGTTTGTTTATTGCCACAGCATTATACAAGAAATTTTCACTAAGCGTAATCAATTTAAAATACAGATCTATATTTCGTTTCGTTTTTTCGATGATATACTGTTAGTGAGATATAGCAAGGATACACCCTAAAATTTTAGAATTAAGTTTTTATCTATCGTTATTTAGATGAACTAAATATACAGATCAAGGCTTTCACTTCAATTTTTTGACACAATTTGTCTACTTCTAAAGAATAATATAGCAATTTTTACTATTAACACTATTTTAAACAATATTTCGAAGCCTTGATATAAACAGTAACCCACATTCAGTAATATATAAAACATAGAAGGAGCAGAAACAATCACAGTTAACATTATACTGGCATTTCCTTCATTTAAAAAAAGGATGAGGCCAAACCAATTCTACTTCTAGTTTTACAAGGTATTGATCAATAAAAAAAAACACTCAATGGTGGGATGTTTTGGTAAAATTTTAAGAGCAACTATAGTACTTTTCTTTTTAAATTATCTTTTTTCTGAAGAAATTGGATGCAAAAATTAATTTGTTTTCCCAAAGCACCGAAATTTAAATCATTGTGGCCTAATAATTGATACCTCAGATTCTATTTATAATATTTGAATAATTCTGTGGATTTCACTGATTTGTGAACAAATTGTGAAAGATTTTATAATAAGTAAACAAACTGTTGTTAGAATGTTAGGCATAACATTGGATGGTTAATATCTGTGTTTAAAATTAATTATTAAAGTTAGCATGCAAGAATATATATAAAAAAAAATCTCAGAAATTGTGCATATAGGGATCATAATAGTCAAAATTACATTTTTGTCACAACTGGAGTATATGGTGATCAACAGCAAGTGCTATGACTATAATACTCTGGTATCAAAGAAGATCTATTTTATATGTGTTTTGAAAGTGCAGTAAATATGGGAACATATTACCAAAATTTTATTTTTATTGCAAATGGCAAAAAAAGCTGGCAGCAACTGTGGTATCATACAAGATCTGTTTTGATACTTGTAAAACAAATTGGTGACTCAAGTTGAAACATGCCAGATCTAACCTCTATTTTGTATGACTCCTGGTTTTAAATGATTGTGATTCAGATAGTTTATTGTCAGGAGAATTAGCGTTCCTATTTGATGTAATAACGTACATGGCACTGATTTCTGAGTTTTCCTTTTATTTTCTTAGTTTGGCATGATAGTTTTAATGTATGGAAGACCGGTTTACCCACCAACTGTAATTTCCTACAACAGCCACAGGAAAATCTAGATTAATTGGACACCAGTGTAACGGATCCTCTATCACTGTCTGTCGTATAATAGTTGAATGATTGGCATCGGTAGATTTAACAGTCTCAAAGGAACCAATTTGAGGAACAATGTTAAAGGGTTCGACACCAGGATGATAGGCTAGGGAAGATGAGAAAGAACAAAAATCAAGGCGAAGGACGGTATGTATGTAACCAGCTAATGTTCATGTTTAGAATGATGATTTCAATTTCAATGGGTTGGCTAATCAAAGATAGGTTGCCAGACAACAAAACATATTCCCATAGCGGCTAAGCCAAGCAGTTCATACAAGCTGTGACATTTTTTTTTTGTCTTTTGTAGTTAATGGAAGCATTCGCAATACACAGAATAATGACAACAGCCCATGAAGTAATTATCAGAAATAATTAAATTTGATAACTACTGTTTAAAATTAATAGGAATTTTCCTCTCAGGAACAGTAACACAATGTATAATTACTGTTTTTAAGCTATCAAGTACCATAAATCGTTGACATTGTGTGGATTTCAATGAGATGATAATTTTTACCTTAGAGCTTTGCCAAGTAACTTAAGTAACTGTGGATTGTGGACGGATGAACAGGAAGGGACGACAGTAATATACAACCACATTCATTATTGTTGAAGGTTTATCTTTGAACATAGCTGGTTAAATGGTTACATACAGTTTTAACAGTGAAAAGCCAGCAACATAAAATAGCAAGCCCTCTGCAAACTGGTTCCACTTGAAAATGAATTAAAATTGTTCATCTCTACCCATGTGTGGAGTGAGTTTCTGTCTATTTTAAATGTCAGTGGATTTTATGTGTACTACTTATTTGATCACAGGACCTCAGTTTTCCCTTAAATATGAACAACTAGGCTGATTAAAAATCTTGAAGGTACTTTGTGCCCCAAAGAGAGAGAGAGAGAGAGAGAGAGAGAGAGAGAGAGAAATGGGGTTTAATGTCCACTCGATACAGACTTGGATCATTTTGGGACTAACATGGTTCAATTTTATTTCAATAATTGTCATGAGCACAGGGGTCTTTAGCAGTGGGAGAAAACATGTGAAAACCCATGAGGTTGGAGTTGGACAGACAACCCGACTAGGGTTACCAGATTAGTCATAGAAGAAACCGGGACAAGAATTTTTTTCATTTCTAGAAGTCGGGAGATGCGTTTTCAGCCATATTTGTGACGGTAGTTACACTAAAAATATGTTGTTGAATGGGCATTGATGGGCATTATTTCGATTGTCGCGTGTTGGTAATGTAGTATTTTTGCTGATGACCGTAACACATACGGTGTCAATTGAACAGGGCCCGTTCATTAGCCGGGACTATAACAGACAAACCAATAAAATTATACCCAAGATCATACGTCAATATATTCGGAACACCTTGGTTAATCTTCGAACGCTGATGTATGCCGAATGTATGTGTACTGACTACTGAACTATATTTAGATCAGAAGTGGTGTGCCTTCGTGTTGAAGTAAGAGTGTTTGCAGCAAACACTACTTTTATACATTAATAATCACTAGTTATTAAATGTTATGTGTTATTATTTTCAATTGAAAAAACACCTGATTTGAAAACCGGGACATTTAGGCACGTGAGAAGCCTCGGGACGGGACGACAAAAGGGACCCCCAAAACCTGGACTGTCCCGGTAAAACCAGGACGTATGGTAACCCGTCACCCGACCCTATTTTTGTTATGTTCAACTGGGGAATTGAAGCCACGCCAGTTAACTCAATGACAGACCTTATGATACAGCCCACACAAACCCTAACCATTCAGTCTTCCCCAACCCATTCAGGAATTTAACAACCTCTTGTTCATTTAAATAAATTCAAGCTGAGAGATTAACTATGGGTGTATTCCCCTAAATATCATCTCCAATGTATACCAACTGTTGGAAAAATTCACAAAATTTTATTTTTGATTATCAACAAGTTTGGTTGAGGAAGAACAATTTTAACAAGATTATTCTTTAGGATTTACCACCACCATCAACTAATAAAAATCCCAACTATAGTTACCACTTTGGGGTTCCTAAAATACTAATAGTTGTGTTGAAGTAAGGTGTTTCACAGCTAGGAACTGGATGTTCAAGAACAACTTGCTGTATGACATTGCCATGTGATGAATTTGAATGAAGTACTTCAAAACCACCTGTCTGTGCTACTAAATTGTTTGGTTCCTGATATTGTCTGTAAGCTACATTGATCAATAAATCTTATTCAACTGATTTAACCACATGGGGCTCTGTCATACACCTACGTTATTCAAAATAAAAAATTAATTCTGGATTTCTAGGGATTGAACAAAAAACGATTTGTCAAAGGTAGAATAGTAAGGCTAGAGGTGGGTGAGATGAAAGGGGAGATAACTGTGATTGTGTCTGCTTTATATTGTATGAGTTATCTCCTCTTACCACTGTGGATCTCCTATTACACTGAGTGATACATTTAACTTTTCTGCACTGCACCATGAAACAGGTTGCTCTGTGACAACTTGGCGCATAATTTTACCATGATCTCCAGAAGTGCTATTGAAAACCTCATAGGAACCAGTTTGCTGTGCCAAGTTACTAGGTTCCTGGCTATCCATGTAGGCTGCATGAGATACACATCATAAACAAAAAAAAACAATTTCAATTTTCAACAGCAAAGAGAAATGGGGTTTAATATGAAATCAAAACTAACGAATAGAGAGAAATGGTGTTTAATATCCAATGAACACTAACCAAGAAAGCAATGGGGTTTAACATCCAATCAACACTAACCCATAGCTCACTGTATGGCGTAGGCCTTTCTTCATTAGTCCAGTTAGACCAGAAGAGTAGGATGTTAAACACCTAGATTTAAAGAAGAGTAGGTGGAAACCCCTCCCCCCTGGACAAAATTCACCATAAAAATATAAATGACCTTATAATTCTCTAAAAATAACTTAAGTTATCTGTTGATGAGATATTAAACCCATTCCATTCCAAAAAGTGTTTTTGGACTTTTGTATTTACTTTTATAGAGAAACAAAAGTAAAAGTAAAAAAAATTCATGCATCATATAATCCAACTCACATTCAAAGTCATCAGAATAAGGTAGTGGAAATTCAGCTGAAGCTGGTGGTGGTGGAAAACTTCCCTTGACTCCAGTATTAATAGTAGTTAAGGTCCATACTTCATCTACACCAATATCTAACTGACCTTGACCATTAGTTAACTGAAATAAATGAAGCATAAAGCCAACGATCATAATTTGCATTATTCAGACAATATCAAGTTTTCCTGGGTTAATCAAGGCTAAAATGGGTTGTGTACTTGATAATGAGTTCATTCATTTATTCAGCTTTTTTCTATAGATTCACTTCCTGTAACCAGGGTGAAAAATTTATGCAGGGTAATTAATCAGACTATTACGCGTCCCTTTTGGAAGTAACATCTATGAACTAGAAAATATTTATATGGCACTGCTGTACTCTTTTCATGATGTAAATGAGAAATCTACAAGGCTAAAATTAAACCACAATCAACGTTTAAACAATAGTTTCACACTAAGCTGCACATCTTTCTGGTAAAAACATTTTCTTTTTTTCTTAACTATACTTAATTATATACTTACAGCTAATGGTGCTTTTTTAAGAAAGAAGATATCTTCTACACCTGTTGAATAGCTAGGTTTACTATACCATGTATTTAACTGTGTTACTCCTGCCTGGAAAATGCAAAAAAAAATTGATTACAGCATGTTCAGATTTATACATTTTGCTCAATCATATTGAACTTCATTTATTGGAATATTATTGCCATCATCTATTATTGA
This sequence comes from Patella caerulea, assembly GCA_036850965.1. NCBI lineage: Eukaryota > Metazoa > Mollusca > Gastropoda > Patellidae > Patella > Patella caerulea. The sequence goes on along the minus strand of JAZGQO010000011.1, from coordinate 61,338,170 downwards.
ACTTTGACCCTATTCAACTTTATCTATTCAATCATATACAACTTCATCTCCATCTATTGAATATGTTGAAAATTGATCATATTGAACTTTGCTGATATTGAACATTGATCACGGTAAACATCTATTCGATTGTACTGAATTTTGATCACATTGAACATTGATAATTTTGAGACCAAAATCTAAAATCTATCTATGATAATATTTAGCTTAAACATGCTCAAACCTCCCAATGTTAGAATTATTCAAGGTGGTCAACAAGCCACATAGGCTTAATGGTAGACCGAAGAAAAGGTATAAAAGGTATCTATTTGATCATATTAAACATCACTAATTCGATCATACTGAACTTGTCTATTTGATCATATTAACCTATTTAATCATACTGAACTTTGATTGGCTTGTAGCAACCTAAATGTGGTGTGAAATTACTCAACACTTTACTTTTTACCTAAATCAAAGAGTAACATGTTTCAATGACATTTAGTAACTTAACGATACATTATGTAAGATTTAGATTAAGAGTTGACCATTCTTACTATAATAGCTCAAAAATAGTTACTGTAAAATGAAAATACTGAAAATTTCATTTCAAATTACTTCATTATCAGCCAAGTTACCACTATTTGTAGTTTTGGCAAGATGTTTGCATTGTAGTAATCAAGGCACTGGTTTATTTGAGACTTAGCCTCACTCTCCCATTTTAAATTAGTTAAAATCTAGTTAAAATCTAGAGTTTTTGATGCCATCAAGAGTTGACAATGTTTTGTTAATAAATGTTTTATTAATAGTTTATATAAGACTTCGGGCTCAAAGAAAGACTTACAATAGGCAGAGTAAGCTGTTGCATAATGCATGTTTAACTAGACATACAGGACACAATTCTATAGAAAACAATTCCTCTTTATCACTGAGCGACATTTTGAATAAGATTCTTCACGCATGGTTTACATGTACGATTTAGATCAACTTTACAGTAATTGAGGCATGTCGCTGATTTGAACATCATTAACTTAGTCATTGTTTTTGTTGTTTATCCGGGGGGTTGGATGGCCGAATGATTAGCGTGCGCGCGCTGTATCATACGGTTGTACGTGGCAAGGAGTGGGGTGGCCTGTCCAACCTTGTGGGTTTTCTCCAGGTACTCCGGTTTCCTCCAGCTGCTAAAGACCCCTACACGGCAGCGAATTATTGAAAAAAAATCAAAACATATGTTAGTCTCGAAATGACCTAGTTTGTGACAAGTGAACGATAAACCCCATTTCTCTCTCTCTCTGTTGTTCATCCCAGCCAACACTTCAATCTTTCCTCCTGGTTAGTAAGTGAACAACATATTCATAAAAAATAAAAGAAAAAAGAAGAGAATTGAACTTACAAAACTGCCTTTTAAGTCAATCATTATTTGTTGTGGTGAAACAGTATATTTTGGTAATGGTGGACGAATACATATTGAGTGATCGTGACTCTGCATTCAAAAAATAAAATCATATATCATTTAATTCACCAAAAACAAACTTTTATCATTGAATTTCTTCCCCAGATGTTAGATTAAATAATTTAACATCTGGGAAGAATCTAGGTAAAATCTTTAAATTAGGAATTTTATTAATCCGTGTAATTTTAAAAATGAAATGGGGTTTAACATTTTACGCCAAAATTGCTAAATGAGGATTGAAGATGGGTATATGCCTAGCAGGGTGCTATGTGAGGGGAATTTTGCTCTGACCTACAACTACTGTACCAGAGGATCTTTAACATCCACAGGTCATTGGCTTTTCGTAACATTCGAAATACTGGAAGCTTTTCCTTACCAGTGACAAGGGACTTTTTGAATCAGTAAGAGGCTCAAAACCAGAACCTCCTTGTTATTTTTCGCCAGCAAGATTACCCTCCCAGGAATTTTATAACTCTACTAAAACTTACAAATGTTTCAATAACAATGGTGAAATCTTTTCCATCTGGACTAATCAAAGCTACGTAACTTCCACCTCCATTAAGTTTTCCTACACCTGAACCATGGCGTAAATATTTCCACCCAACAGACGTAAATTGTGTAGTATGCGCTGGAGAACAAACCAACACAAAAAACATTTTTCTGATGAATAAATAAAACTATAATTGATAATATGTGCATGACCACTTCAAAGATTCATCTGAGCACTCCTACCTTCCGCTGAAAATGTGATCATAGAAATAAAATAACTTCATGTTAGTATCAAAATTTTATTTGAGTGATAAGGGCTCTTGAATTCTTTAATCCAGTGGCCTTATTACTTAAATAATTCTTTGAATCTTGAAATCATTCGCGCTAGTTTTGACGTCAGGGCTAGCGCCTATTACTGATTGATGATGATCAAGCACTGATTGTGACTAGAAAAGCCAGGTCGAAACGTTGCTCAGTAATACACAGCAATTGTATTCCGTAGAATTGTGAGCTGTATATTTCCATAAATACCACTGAAACAATTGATCAGCTTTGCTAAGTGTACTAACCTGTTAACCAGATAGGAGATTCTATAATATAGTTTCCCGACCATGGTTCTACAGCTGTCATTAGTCCATCACGATAGAACGGTAGATTCATATAATAACTAGCTATAAGATTCCAGGAGATTGTGCTAAAAGGAAATCAAATTACGTCTATTTTTATTTTTCCAAATAATAACAACAAACGTAAAACTGATTCTTTGTTCTGATGTGAAATGATTCTACCACTGTATAAGAGTATCCATCTAATACAACCTGCAAAGTGAGCCAGCAATATGCTACAACATTTGATAGAACCTACGGGGTGACCCAGAATTATGCAAGAGTATTTGACCAAAAAATCATTCTAGAGTATTTGATAGAGTCTACAGGATGATCAAATGTTATACTTGACTATTTGATTGAATCTAGAAGCTGACCCAAAATTATGCTCAAGTATTTGACAGAACATAATAGCTATCAAACTATTTAAATTTTGACAAAGTTACTGCATTTGAGATTTTGGGACAAATTGTTGTCTGTGTGTCATTATTTTTATACTGTTTCCTCTTACCTTGTCATGTTTCCATTTACGTAATTTTGATTCAGAATCTGAAAAAGAAAAGATTGAAAATATCTTACAAACAATTGTAACATGCTTCAGGGTAAACCCTGCGTTTTGATTGGTCAATTAGACACTGTCTATTGGACAATAAAACCCTTCTGTTTTAGTAATGTCTTTTAAAATCCTAAAAAAGCATGTTACAATGTCGATAAACACTTCCTGTTTCGCATTTAGAGGGGTGTTATTGTCCAATAGACATGTCCTGAGATTTTACATTAGAACCCTCGACGCTACGCGTCTCCGGTCCTAATGATCTCAGGACATGTCTATTGGACAATAACACCCCTCTAAATGCGAAACAGGAAGTGTATATCTCCTAAATGTATAGCTACATGTTAAGAGTGTGGAATAAGGTTTTACTTTTCTTCACCACAATACTTTAGTCATTTTCAGATTTTAACAAGTGCTGAAAATAATTTGATACATGTTTAACTCGAAGTGAAGAATTTTGTCCAGAACATGATGTTAAGTCTGCTCTTTATTGAATTCCAGCTGCCAACCTACAGGTCAATGTTAACATGGACAGACCTTAACTTTTCATACCATCCAAATGACTATGCCCATTGGTGGTCTGTATCCATATGTTGCTATGGTATTACTTACCCTTGCCCAGCATCCACCTCCTACATTGTCATTAAATGTACTGTAATCTTCTGATGCCCATAACTGTTTACCTGTATTTACTGCTTGCTTTGTACTGTATGTACCCGGATAATGGCAACTAAAACATTTCAATTACAAGCTTATTACATGATGCAGGTAGTGCTCTATGTTCCTGAAGCAAAGACTGCAAGTTCTACAACATCTTGAAGTTGCTACATCACTTCACAATTCCTGAACTTATAGCTATGTTATATACACAGAGTAAAAATAACAAGAGTGGCAACTCAAATTGCGGCCTAATTAAACAAACATGTTCATCCATATTAATGAAGCAAAAACTGTGAGTTTTACAACATCTGGACGTTGCTAGAATACTTCACAATTCCCGAACTTATAGCTATGTTATATGCAGAACAGTAGGGTCCAACCAGAGGTTGTGAGTTCTTCTGCCATAGCGACATCCAAAGAAACCATAACATTGAACGAACTTTGAACTTGGCAACGCCATTATCACAGCTAGACATTTTAGCTTGATAGCGTGAGACTTGGTAATCACGACAAAATTAGTGTCAAGATATAAGTAGTTAAAGTGAGAACAAGTCTTCTATTGAAGATGTCAGTGCTCATGCAATTGATGCCCATTTCTGCTCACAGAAAAAATCATCTATTTTTGAACTATTACGACAAGAATGTTTAACTCTTTTAATAAAATAAAATAGTAATAAAGCACTATTAAAGAAACAAATGGTATTAAAGCATCATTTCGAACAAATAAATGCAAACCCTTACCCAATATAATCTATAGCAGCATTTAAAGTAGCATTTTTAAACATATCGCTAGCAATACTCCAGCTGCCATCTGGTGCCACGATGCGTACATTAGTTAAGCCAGAGTTATCTAACATATTACGTAAAGTCTGAAATGTGTAAAAAGTGAAGTAAGTATGCCAGGAGAAGAAGAATAGTCTTGTCCATTTCCCGGTCCTTTGGAGAGATCAGAAGCCAAGAAGACTAGTGGGAATACATGCAGGTGAATTTAGTTTTTCATGCCATGCTTTCTAGGCTCTCTGCTGCACCACTGACAAGGAGAAACCAGGCTTGATACATGCAATAGCCACTCCCAAGACAATCAGTGAGAATATGTGCAACACCACAAATAGCACTACTAAGAAAAACATTAGGGAATAAGTGCATTACCCAATATATTCAACAGCTGAAGCAAGCGTTGAATTAATCAAAATATCATTCGAAATTTCCCACTTAACATCAGCTCCAACTATTCTTACATGAGACAGATTTTTATCATCTAACATATTACGCAATGTCTGAAATCAAAAATAGTTACAAACATCAAGAAACAGTCTCTGAACTTCATTTGAAGGATTGAGGAATCCCTTGCAACTACAATATTGGGAAAGTTGAAACTCTAACAGGAATATCAGTCCAATTATGGTAAAAATTCTGTTCTGTATTTACAAAGATATGATGAATTAAATATTTGTCAACATTCAGTACCCCTTGCAGATGGTATACGAGATATAGTCATCATGAAATCTTTTGATGGGTCTCTTTTTAATACAACTGAATCTAAACCGTGAGATTTTATCAGTTATCTCCCTATAATACATGAAATGTGGTAATGAGGATGTACTTGTCTTTTACTTTTTTTATAAATAAAAACAAGTCGATCAACAGTTTTCAAGTAAAACAAGAATAATATTTTTATATGTCCTAAACCAAGATTATTACTTGATATAACAAGTGCATTCACTGTGGAAATAATAAAGCCCAAACTTACTATAATATAGGTGATATCATATGGCCTTTCATTCCAGATCTGAAACAAAAATATAAGACAGATTAATATACAAAAAAATAAAAGATGCATTAATATAACCATTAATATGCAAAAACAAAACCCCATTAACATACAAAAATATAAGAGATACAAAAATATTAGCAATCACAAGATATTTAAGGAATCTAAATAAAACTTTTAATGATTTTTGTGTGTTTGGCACCAATTACTTATCTACTTTATATTTGTGTGTATCTAAACATTTCCAAGGTTAACTTCATTCAAGCTTTGGTGCAAGACATTGCTAGATGTTGCCTCATCTTAGGTGGAGAGTGTTCAGCATAACAAAAATTTGGAAAAAGATTTGAGATGAGCAAAGAAACAAGAATTACTAGGAGAATATTTGGTGGTCTGCACCCAAATTGTCTCCCTTGACACATCATAAGATAATGAATTTAAAATATCCATAGAAGTTTCCCTAGCTATCAGAGATTATGAAAAAATAAATAAATAGAAAAAGACCAACTTTCATGAACAGTCTATAAAAATCTTTCTGATAGACATTGATATGAATGCAAGCAATCAAAAAACAATAAGGAGTTGTCTCCCTTGACACATCATGAAATTAAAGTGTTTAATTTCAAGCCATTTGTGGAGTTCAAAATACCCACTAGATGAATTAACCTGAACAAGGATAAGATAAAGGGTTTGAGTTAAGGGCAGGTAATCTTAACCCTCACCCAGATTTTCGATAGATGAATGTCTGTCTGGAAATATGCCCTCACCCCCGAAACAGAGCTGAAAATTCTAGTATTCTCAGTAGTATCTGTGACACAACATGACATTTAAAATATTTGATTATACTAACTCCTATATAATCAATTGTAAGATTATAATATTGTTTAGCTCCTTGTATCCATTTAATAATATACATTGCTGTCTGGGTAGGATTAGTGTAAGGACTTCTTGTACCATTTCCAATCCATCCAGGGAATGCCCAGGGTAGGGCGTATAACTTAATATCAGGATTTCTCTGTAAAATAAAATTAGTCAATTAGATCGCATGATACAATAAAGGTATAAGCAAAGTCATGATTAGTATGATTAGCAATTATTACAAGAAAATATTAACTTCTTAAATTACACAGAACAACATTTTTTTTTGTATCTTGTAAAAACCTAGACACTTTTCCTTGTCAAGCCCTTCATATTGTACAAGACATGGCAGGGAACCAGGCTAGAAAATCGTGAGAAACTGTCTCTGCCAACATTTGGATAGTGCCATACTCTCTGAGCGACAGTGACTTTTATGAGTTTTTCAAAGTTCTTTACCTTTTTGGCTTCCACCATTAACCACCATTCATAACCTCTCTCATAATTCTCGTCCCAACTATTGTGCATGTGAGATGCTTCTGTTCCATCTGTCATAAATAGAAGAATCAAATTTTATACAAGGCTTAAAAAAGTATCATTACTTTTGAACTACGAAAACCAGGTGCTATTTTACTGCCTCTTGGATTCACAATGTTTAATGCCACTAACTGTCAATTCAGGGATTTTGAATCCCTGGGAACTACAAGAAAGTATTACAAAGATATGGTAAATTGAAAATTTGTAAACATTAGGAATTGTCTGCAGACAATGTAAGACAAGCTAGTGCCACCTATAAGAGCTGGATAAAATCTTTCCACAGGCCTGTTTGGAATCCAAACAATGATATTATCTAACATTGATATTTTGGTTTTCTTTTCTTAATTAAATGATAAAAGTCCAATTTGTGTATATAGCGACTTTAAGAGGTACCGGTAAAACAATCAAAATAATATTACCTGTACTTTGTGCATCTCCACCTATCTCTACTTTTAATATGTCTAAAGATGCTCCAAAATTTGGCTAGAAAATATACATATCATGAAAGTTTTTGAAATAATTACATTAAAAAAAAATTTGATAATGACAGTAGTAATTAATTTTAATAATGACATTAATTAATTCTAACAATGACATTAATTCTAACAATGACATTAATTAATTCTAACAATGACATTAACCAATTTCAATTTCAATAATGGCATTAATTAACAATGACATCAACCAATTTCAATTTCAGTTTCAATAATGGCATTAATTAATTCTAACAATGACATTTATTAATTTAAATAATGACATTAATTGATTTTAAAAATGATGTTAAACATGCGTTGCAACAAAAAAATGTATACGATAGTTAATTTCAAGAAAAATATCACATATCTGGTAGTGTAATTGTATATATGGAAAGTAGAGAAGCTCAGTTTTACTAGAAAAATACTGAATTCCTTGAAAAACACCCATGGGATGTTTACATCACAAAAATGTAACGGTATCACTAAGAATTTCTTAAAGTCAATATGATCTGGACTTTTAATAAAGAAATAATTATTGGCTTTTTTCCCCCCAAAGATTTTTACAAAATATTCTATTTTCATTGATTATAAGCAGCTTGTTCATGTATGTATTATACATATTTCCTGAATAATCTATTTTCACTGATTATAAACAGCTTGTATTATAAAGGACTCATGAATATTAATTATATCATGCACCCAGACCATATATTTTCTAAATGAACTAAATGTAAACTTTAATCAAGAAAAGTTTCTTAAAATACATTTAAACAAGTCAAATGTCATGTACATGTATAAGCAGGGAATTAATACCACTTCAGTTGGAAATTGAAATAAGAATACATTGTAGCACAGAGCCCAGTCATTCAGACAATACAAAAAAAAAAGATTACAGGTGGGCTTGCACATAACAGATCCTTTGCCAGCTGAAATTTGATGAAGTGACGGCACATTGCATGATATTTGCCTGTCTTCATTAATGTGGTTAATACATGATGCCTTTTTTAATTATTAGAAGTTTCAGCCAAGCCAAATTATTTACCTTGAATAAAAGATCTAATATTTGATTTCTCTGTTCCTCAGGATAATTCACTAATAATTTTGACGTGGCCTGAAAAAAGAGATAATTAACTAGTCAGTTTACCAGAAGAAATTCAATTGAAAATTGCTAGAAATGGATATTTCGTAGATTAAGAGCTATATCTCTTTAAATTCTTTTAAAAGCCTTCCTGTTAGTTTTTTGTTAAAGATCAGTCTACAGCTTTGGCAGGGATGGACTGGGGACCGTAGGTTTACATGAGCCTGACGCCATAAGGAGCCCCCTCTCAAGCAAGTCCCTGTTGGAATCTCTTGCACAAACACCCCAAAAAATTGTAAAAACTGAATGTAAAAATTGTAAATATGAGTACCATACCAAACCACTAGAGATTGCAAACCATCAAAAAAACACTAATACACCAAGGAATAATAATACAAGACTAAAAAGGTTCCCCAAACTATGACAGAAAAGTAACTTCTTTAGGGGCCACACTCAGATTGATGTTGGCTAATCTTTGATTGAAACAAGTGTCACAAATCAGTGACACATTTCACTATTACTAGTGGCACCTAGCTCATGTAAATAATGCTCACATATATAAATATTTACTAATTTAAAGTCTCTAAATATCCAAGTCTTTGTGAAATCCAAACACAATCAAAAGTCTATTATCATTATAGGTACCGGAAAAGATAAATACCGCAATTCAATACTTACCCCGCCCCCACTCAACCCTCCAATACCATCAAAATGTCTACCCAGACCAACTGAGTCATCAAACGAGTATGTCACTCTGTCAGCAAGAGTATTTAACATACATAGTGAAAGGGTAATGATAATAGGGTATTTCATCATAGTCTTTCAAGTTAATTAATTAAAAAAAACAAAGCTACATGTAGTATGTACGATGTCCCAGTAGTGGCAATGGTCGGTTTGTATTTAATAAGTCACATGAGAAGTCACATGACTTTGTACCGTATACCGGATGTAGCACCGTCGTGGTTATCCAGACCCCAATTATATGCTTGTGAAAAGATATCGCAGCAGTCTGTGAAACATATTGGCCATGTAATGCGAATGTCATATTATAAAAATCATTATCAAGATTGGTGTTAATCTTCAACTGACAACTGCCCATTCGGTATCCAAATAAATTTCGATAAAAGGCGGAAATTTTTCAGTCGTGAAGTGGCGCAGATTTCCTCTGCTCACTGCTGCCGTGCTGGGTTATAATTAGGCCTATAGGATATAAATATCTACATGCCATAGTTCCCTGCCTAAACAGTTAAGTCAGACTTATGTTGTGTTGGCTATATAATGTTCATAAGAAGCCATAGTCTTTTTTCCGCATTCTATTCAAAGCTTCCATGGCTACATGAACACTTTCTCCCCAAATTTAAAGTTGGAACTCACACTACATGAATTATTATTAGGGTTTCACACTGCGTAGCTTGTGTGAAACACTATTGTTTTTGTTCGGATTATTATTCTTATTATTATTATTTTTTTTTTTCCATTTTGATCATATCTCAGAAACTACTTGTCGGATTGATCCAATTTTTTCGGTTTTACTGGGAAAGTGGGTGTGACTTAGAGATTAAAGCTATTTCAAACGTTCTGAGACAATGCGAAATGTCCGAAATCACCGAAGTTGTCGTTTTTTTAAATAATGCCGTAATATTAACAACACTTGTTGGATTGTAACGTTTGATAGATTTTGGCATAGCCAGAGACAAGGCACATGGCAACGGTTCTTTAGAATTTTGAATTTCGACGAATCTTCGGAAATATTAGGCGCCAAAGTTTGGAAATTTAAATTTTGACAAAAAACTTTTTTATTAATGAATATTTTTTGATGGCCTTTTACCCACGGTTAAAGGGTCGTCTGATTTGGGCAAAAATGTTAACATTTTTTGTCCCGATATTTTTCCGTGGCCGCTATTGGCTAATTCAGTTGATCGGTTATAGATACATTATTTATTACCCGATTTGTATAAAACAAAGTGCATATGCTTCGTGGCCCCAAGTGACATATTTTTTGTTACCGATGAGGTTGCCTGTTGGCACCGGAAGTGACTTTAATTTAGCAAAAACTACAATTTTGACAGTTCGGTACAACTTTTTGAAAGCAAATATCATTTTTTTCAAATCTTATGTGACTGAAAAGATGTGCCATGTAAAGGCGCACAAAACATCGGGCTCAGTTTTTTTAATTTCGATTTCGTTTTCAGGCAATTTGGATTAAAGGGTGAAAACAGGTGTCAAAATAAGCTATTTACAACCCATCCTGCGTCACCATATTAAAACATATATCTTCGTAACATTCATAAACTCGTAGTAATAACCCATACGAAGAGAATGTATGTGAAAATTAATTTGTAATATGCGCAGTTGCCGAGAAATAGGCAATTTTGCATGAGTCACTTTTCACGTAATTTTGGCTGTAAAAGAATCAATAATTATTCGATTTTCAATTTTCTTTCGCCATTGGATGCCTAATGCCATAGTGGACTATGTCAAATCATTTTACGTCTTACGCTGCCACCGGAAATGACGTCATTTGCTCAAAACTTAAATTTTAGCCCTCAAAAACAATCTTTTATTCAAATGAGTCGTACTTGTTATCTGTTTCAAATTATGATATTTGATTCTATTGATCAAATAGAATGAACCCATACGATCATACAGATACCACAAAATGGTTTCCAACTTGTACGGTTGCAGAGAAATGGGCGATTTTTCTTAAGTCACTTTTCAAGGTTTTTGGTCTACAAAAGTGTCAGTTATTATTCGATTTTCATAAAATTTTCACCATATGATATCTTATATCATTTATGATTTCATAGAACTATTTTAACATTTTCAGTATTACCGGAAGTAATGTCATTTTGGCAAAAACTGTATTTTTAGCCTCCAAAACAGATATTTTTTTTCAAATGAGTCTGATTTGTAATATATTTAAAATTATGATATTTGATTCCAATCAACAAATAGATTGAACCCATACGATCATATAGATACCAAAAAATAGTTTTTATCATGTGCGGTTGCCGAGAAATAGACGATTTTCTACAAGTCACTTTTCAAGGTTTTTGGTCTATAAAAGTGGCAATTCTTATTCGATTTACATACAATCTTCGCCATGTGATGCCTTATGCCATTTCTAATTTCATAAAACTAATTGAACATTTTCATTATCACCGGAAGTAATGAAATTTCGCCAGGATCACTTACAAGTAACATATGTATAAAATGAATTGATATTGCTGGATTTGGTTGATTCTTCGTCCATTTTATTTGATGTTTGCAATGCCTATGTGGAAACCTGTTTAATGGTTTCATTGGTATCGGAAGTGACATATGTTCAAGGGCAACGTGGCACCGAAAGTAACGTGGCACCAGTGAAACCCGTCATTCCTGCATGCAGGTCTAGTTATTTTTTATTTTTTTTTTTTAAAAAAAAAGCCAGGCTTAGGACCATTGCCTGTGCATCACGTGACTGAGGCTATTTTGGTCGGTAACTCTTCAGAAAGGGAGGTGAAAAGATACTATCTAGGCACCTGATCACGGTACGAAATTAGTAATTTGAGCAAATTATTGTGAGTATTGACATTTTATCTGCTAGGAATTAAGAATAAACGACTTCTTATCATAAAAAATCACCAATATAACTTGAAAAATGTATATAATTAATGAATAATTACCCAATCTCTGCACCGTTGACTTATTTTATTATGGCCATTATGGGGGTTTTGATTGGCCGGCAGCGATTGTACGCCCGGTACGTTCAGGAACCGTGTCGAAAAAAATCGCCCCCATCGTCGATTTTACTGGGTAATATTTTACTACTAAGCGGTCGTATGTCAGTCACTGTGAACGCCTGAAGAATGTAAAGGAACATTTTAGTGCGAAAATAAGACCTTGCTTACCTCGCTAGCTCGAGTCAGTATCGAATGGGTCGCAACGCAATGCATATATAGGCTAATGTTGAATGTATTTATTTTAAACTGATTTACATTCGATCGTTTCTGTTTTACATTGTAATTAACAATCAGTTCCTGCGAAATACGCCAGAAGCCACAAGTCTCAATCTAATGCCAATCTCTAGCATCTGGTTAAATCCGCATTGCTCTCCAGATAAGAATATGCCGTCATATATGTCTGGCCTCGCTTTTCGGTCCCTTATTATACAAATGGCAGAACGGCACACAATTCGTGTACCAATGGTAAAATGTTTATTTTGTCTTGAATATTGGATATCAGAAACCCATCTTTTCCCGGCGAGATCACAACATCAATGTTAATTTAAATTGACAAGTAATTCGTGTGATTTTGTTAATTTAAATTGACAATTAATTCGGGTGATTTTGAGTTAAAACTTAGCTTATTTAAAGCATTTGAATTAGTTCTGAGACGTTTCATTTGGAAATTGGTGTCTTTGTACAGTTTGTATTTTCATCTCTTACGGGTGTTACTTTTTACCGCCGACCACCGCCTACTACCGCCGACCAATACTTTTTACCGCCGACTGCCATATAATTACCGCCGACCAAATGTCTTATCTGACGATATTATTTTTTTAGAAGAGCATAACAAAAATGATATTCATTTGGAATATATCAGGCGCGGATCCAGAGCCCCCCCTCCCCGCTCAGCTACATAAAAAAAAAGAATGCCTTGCATCAATGAAATTACATCACAAAGTGATCCTACATCAGTATAAAAATTATTTCTCTGTTTAAAAATCTCAATTTGTATGTATGCCTATGTTATTTCGAGACGATGATGGCAGATTTCCGTAACAGAAACCTGGCAAACCCCTCCTGCAAAAAATCCTGGATCTGCACCTGTATATTTACAAGTTTTTAATAGATTTAATACATTTAATGCATAATAAAAATATAGAAGTCATTTCACAGTTTGTGCACAATCAATAAATTAAATACTTTATCTTCGCGTTGCACGAATGCTTCGTGCACGTTTTATTTGAAGCGGTTTTTTGGCCGGTAATTTTGCTTTTTTCACTACACTGAATTTTCTATTTTTTGAGCATATCATTTCATCCTCTTCCCTTTTTCTTTTCGAATCTTTAAGAACGTTTTTAAAACATTTGTCTTTTTGTTCTTCCCCGAAACAACGCCACTTCTGTTTCGAGACTGAATATGCCTTGTATCTGCCACAGAGTTCGTATTCTTCGACTCTAGGCATGTTAAGTTCAACTTCATTACTTAGTACATTTTTTTAACATTTTCATTCATGATTTTAATGAAGACGAGGACGTTTTTGAGATGGTTATGATGTACATCATAATAGATATCATATCGTTATCTCAATAGATCGTTGATGTGTATGGAAGCTTGGTTCACTAGATTTGGATGATTAATTATGAGGACTGACACAAGACAAAAAAATAAAAATGTACAACGACAATCCTACGAACAAATACGTGCAGGTCTAATTTTGCGATATTTCAATATTTCATGTTAAAATTAGAACTGTCTATGTTTTTGAAATAATTTTACTATCTAGTTTGACTACAGTTTTTATGTATTTTTCGATATCCGAAACTGTCTACTGTCTACAGAAAATAACATTTGCGATGGCTAATTTCGTAAATACTCAAGTCTAATAATTCATTCAAATCAGAACTTTCGTCTTTCGCTATATGTGTCTTTGAAATAAGTTTACTATCTATATCACTACACGATTTTAATACTTTTTAAAATTCCATAATTTTGCTTTGATAATCAATTCTTGTCCCACAGCCCCCTTACTGTACCAAAGTGCCGGCGCTCATGTCCGTTCGGCTCCGGTCTGGATTTTCCGGCGTGGTTCTGATTTGTCAGCAGGCCCGCAGCTAGCACAAAATGTGTGTGTGTGGGGGGGGGGGGCGGCGGGGGCGTTTGGTTCCTCATTGCAGTTGTCAGTGTTGCAGGACCGAGGGTCTGGCAAGGGACAGCGTATAGTCGTTCTGATGGGACGAAAAACCGCGGTCCTATTTACATATTGGCGGACACGTAAAACATCCATTGAACGTTGGAATTCGATAGTTCGGGGCAGAACAAGTGGACGTTAAACCCTTTTCATGTGGCCGCTTACAGCTTAGGCGTGTCTCAATAAGGGTGTTTGTCTCAAGGCTGACCCCCCCCCCCCCCCCGCCTCCACCTTGCTCTTCCTTTCAGATTATGGTTATGGGCCCTGGTCAGTCTTGCTTTAGGTCCGCGCTCAGGCTACGCCCAGTAAATGTGTAAAAAAAAATCCGTCATATGAGTGGACGAGCAAAAAGGAAAAACAAATTCTGCTCCATCGGCTAACCTGTTTAACTATAAGCAAAGAAAATGAAAGTATAAGCTTATATCATTATGAATCAAACAATCTGACGTTTTACTCGACGATTCTTCTTAATGCTTCGTTAATCTGATTGCATTCAAGTAATAATGAAGGTTATAAAATATTATGTTAGACATAATCTTTATTCATCAAATCTCTATCGATCTTTTCATATAGGCGGGAAACATGTCTAAACATAATCAGACGTTACCAATAGTTGGACAAATACTTTATACTTTATCAACCAGTCGTTAAAAGTTTCAACAGAATGACCAGCTTAAATCACACATTGTCTGGATATTCGTGATATTTCAATACCTAATGCGATACAAACCTTTTACGTTTGACAATAGTAGACCCTATACATGCATTGTGTGAGTAATTTCAATAGTTAACAGTTTATAGTAAGTATATGACCCATTAACCATATTACAGAAGCGTTGTAACCAGTTTTAATTAAAAGCCATACAGGTAAGGTTGTGCATATATTATATCAATGATATTTGTTAGGATATATATTAACTCATTTACTACAGACAGGTATTATTAAGGAAGAACCATTATTTGAATTTTTAAGGAACACTTTTCTTGTGCATTATTCGGAGAAGATAGTATTTTTTAAAGATATATATATTCCATGTTAGACAAGGCGTGCAGTGGATGCTTACGACTGGCCACCGGATCTACTCACTTGATTTGATATTTAATTGCCTTCAATGTTTGTGTTGTCCGTTGGTTTGTCTTAACGGGTTTCATTTGCGTGTAGTCTGGTCACTTGAGGAATGCAGTACATAAAAGGATCATGATCAATAGGGTCAATATAGACTAAATATAGAATGACAATATAGAGTACTTGCATATCGAAAGAATTGAGCTAAGACCAAGTTAATAAATCAACTCATGTATACATGCATATGTAAATAAATACTGACCTATTCTTTTATACCTATTAGCTGTGGAGTGTGTAAAGTTATTAAATATCGCATTCATTCTTTTCACAGGACCGACAAAAGTAATATATTTGCGAGGTCATTTGAATAGCCTACCGCCATCGATTCTTCTGGAAGCAAAATTGAGAATCTATCTTAATTATGGATTTTTCTAAATTCCGGGAGTCCGGTGAACTCTCTGATATCACGGTGGTCGTAGATGGTGCTGAATTCAAACTTCACAAATTCCCGCTTTATGCAAAATCGGACTATTTTCGTAATCTAACGAAAGACAAAAATTCGAAAGAGGACATTGTACGATTAAATGACTTCCCTGGTGGGTCCGAGATGTTTGGAATGATAGCTGATTTCTGCTACAATATGGCTTTACCTATGACCAAAAACAGTGTTGTTCAAATACGATGTGCAGCTTCCCGTCTGGAAATGGAGGGACCTGGCAATTTAGGGGATTTAGCCGATAAATATCTTCAAGACACAATCACCTCAGCCAAATTAAGTAGATCAATTCAGTCTATTGTGACTTTGTTGCTGAATTGTGGTAAGATTGGACCAGTTGCAGAGAAAACCGGAATTGTGTCTATGTGTGTCGACGCCCTCGTGGAATGCTGGTTGAAGCCACCCACAAAATTTAGTTCTTTTACTTCAAGGCTAGATTCGACAGAAGATAAAACTACTTCAGGTTTGTGCTCCCTGCCCGTCGAGTGGTTTGTAAAAATTCTAGTCAAAGCTCAAGAGGATGGGGTAAGGATGTCCGAGCTGGCTAGTTTGGCTGTCCAGTACGTGTCGAGGGTTCTTGAACCCGATGTGCCGATCAAGAAGGAAAACGCCGAAGGAGACACAGAGGAACAAAATGAAGATGATACAAAACCACAACCAACAGTGTTAAATGAAAAGAGAGAGGCCGAAGTTGCAAAAGTGCTGGATGCCGTTTTGTTAGCTTTGCCAGAAGAGTCCTATAATCTGCCTTACATTACCCCAGAATGGTTAACTAAAGTTCTGAGAATCGCCACAACGCACGGATGTTCTTGCAGAGATCTCCTGGTTAAGGTTGCTGGAGAAATGTTCAACACACTCTCAGCTGAAGATCTTTGTACCATTTCACCGTCTGTCGTGCGCGATATTGTTGTCGAGGCAGCAAAAGATCCAAATCAGTCAGAACAGGCCTGCAAACTTGTCGATACCTATACCTCAGAAATGGCCCGAAAGGAAGTTTTAACATCAGAAACATTTAAGCTTCTCACTTCAGCAGCTCCACAAGATGGAAGAAAGGATAACAACCAGCTTTATAATGTCTTAGAATATATTCTTAAAACAGGTAAGCATGGTGAAAATTTGATGATATTATCACTCGTGGTCAGCAAGTATGTCCTTAAATTTGTCTGTGTAGATTATTGCTGGCATTGCTCAATATCACAGTTGTAAGCTTGGGATCAGGTTCAGACTACATGGACTGTGTCATGGTCAGGGATAAATGCACAACAATCCATCTGTCTTAGGCGCCTACTTTCCAGTGCAGTCGGTGGTGTAAAAGGGAGGGCCCGACAAAGGAGAGCGTTTAGGACGTGTGTATATCTTGGCAGCAAGTGAAAGCTCCCTGTTGAAAATCGAAATAAGCGAAGGCCACAAGACCCGTCTTCGTTAGCCTATTTACTTGCATTTCATGTCACACACCCTTTGATTAAACCAGAATCGATTCCTTTTCAGAAAAGGACACCTTAACCGATGATCAAATTAAAGAACTGATTCAGTTGGTCAATTTCTCCCAACTTAATGAAGTTACACTACAGAAAGCCTTTGATTCTGATGTCATTCCTGATAGAGAGGTTGCCAAGGGAGCGTTGGCACTGTGTCAACGTCTGAAACGTGATATGGATAATATGAAATACAATGGAACGCTGTCAGATACATCGTCACCCGGTGGAGCTGTTAGTCTTTCTAGATTGAGTAGAGAGCCCAGTAAAGGTAGGGATAAATTTAAAAAATATTTTATTGGGAAATGGATTTTTGGGTTATTTTAGTCGTTATTTTTAAATGAAAAGGGTATTATCAATGCAGGACCGCTTCAAACAATTGAGGTCTGATGAGCTACTATTTTTGTTGTTCTAGCTTCGTAAAGATTAATTGGACCAATATGGGTGCTTGCTTGTGTATCAATATGTTTGTTTCCAAAAAGTTGGCATAATCTAATAACAGTTGTCTTGTAATGATTATTTCAGTTTTTAGCGAAAGTTTAAAGACGGGTACCGAAGGTGAAGATCCAGTAAAGGCCGCTGCAGATGTCCTAATGGCTGCCAGATCAAAACTAGCCGGTCCGCTATATTCCAGTTATTCAAGACAATACCATTCTCATCCTTCGGGCGCTAGCCATGTTCCAGCTGTTAACCCTTATCAATCCACATTAGATGACGACACGAGCCTTGATGATGATTACGATTACCGTTACGAACGCGCTTATCGCAATTTAGATGCTCGATCCCGACCTCGCTCATACGTATATTCTGATCATAAGAGTTACTTCCCATATAGTTCGAGATATTGATTGTTTACTGTAATATATCGACGCAATAATTTATTTATTATAAAAATGTGTAATATAACTTAATACATGTATGTATTGTTTATTAGAGAATATAGTCAGTATTTAATTTGGATGTGCCATAAGGCTGTAAATGCGGATTTGCAGACGGTATAACGGGATATTATCAAAAGCCAACTGGAACTGTAATTTTGTTGGGTCTCTTTTTAATCCCAAATCCGAGCCGGGAGATAATCCACTATTAATATTTTGATTTTGTTTTCTTAATTAATCAGTTTTGAGTTCATTGTGGCCTCGATTAAGCCGTGGAAAATTTGATATTTTCCGAATAATTTAATGACTTGAAACGTTTGTTTTTTGATAGGCCTTTGCCAATTAGGCCGTGTTAACACTACCATTTCCAAAAAGTTGTGTGCAAAGTAACGGGCAAGAAAAACGAAATTGTTAAATTTTTATAAAGATGACTGTGATATTTAAATATATTTTTGTTTAGAGATTATATATAAGTAAATGGCAGTTTGTTGTAGTGTTTTTGTTATTAATTTGTTGAAGATGGACCCACTAATTATCCGCTGTCCGTCTGGCCCTTGATGGTTTAACTTCTGCTTCGACAATAGTGATATCGTAGAGACGAGGAAGAGAAATCGAAACATGCACTTGCGTATATTAAAATACATTCTAAAAAGGTTTTTCAGGCTATTGCTATTTATGGGATATGATTTTGCAATCTCTCCAGCTTTGTCATATTCCCGAAGCACTGGCCCGAGAAATCCCTCTCTGGCCATTGCTGGAATAGCGTCTGTTTCTTGAACTTATGCGGGAGTGTGTCTATTCTTTCCGTTCAATGAAATCTAACACTTAAAGTTCCAATTTCACTTTTTCTAAGAAAGTCAAAATATAATTATTTCTGTTTTTTGCTCAAAAGGTTGTCAACTCACTATTATACGATCATGGACAAAATTTTTGGGGGGTTAGTAAGGGCGACACTGGTTGATTGAGGAAATAGTTACTCAATTACCTCCCTTGTTTTCCCATCCTTCTCCATGGACGGCCATCTTCAAACGTTTGAATTTGAAGTTGAAAATGATATTTTTGCCCATTTGTCAACTGGCAATAGTGAATTATAGGATTATTCTTTAACAAGGTAGGACTGTTTATAGGTTCAATCTATTTTGGGGCTTTATTTTAATAAATTTTAAAAATATAACTTAAAAAAATGCTATTGGAACTTTAAGTACAGCAACATGACAGACCTTCGTTTAATCTCGGTCTTCCCTAAAACTTTGGACAGTGATTTAAGGCATTAAAAACGGTGAAAGTATGTTTGTTTCCAAACAGTATTGTTTACATTTCATTCGACTTGATAGCCTCGTTGGTCACGCAATTAGTTTTACTGCAGTATTCTGCTATGCACGGGTTAATTAGGCATAATAAAATGTAAACATACTTGGTCCAATATTGGCACTAGTTTTAAATGTAAAGCCTTTGTAGGGCAGCTAGTGATTGGTTGGCAGACGGACTACTGACAAATCAAAATTTAAAACAACAATATCCACTCATAATAGCAGTGTGTAGTAGGATTACCTCTAATCAAACGCAACACTGCACGGAGTATGCAGCTTTGTCGGCCATCCTGTTTATACATGTACATGTATATGGGTAAAGGGCGACAAGCGTGTCGTGGTTCGCCATTTAATGATTTAATTTGAAAATGGCGATGCGAGGCTAAGACTCGAATATCAATTTCTTTGTTACTTTGTTACGATGATATCTATGCCACATCTTGTCAAAATTTCAAACGGTGATACGTCAGAATCAAGTAACTGGAATCAAATTTGATCATTTAATAATATTTATTTGCAAGTTACAAGTAGAGAGAAAGACAAGAATTAAGAATAAAGCACTAGCAGTATTTCTAGTTTTAGAGTGTTTTTCTTTCAAGTTATTTACATAGACATATATACATCTTTCTACATAGGATGTACCGTTCCCCCATGCAGGTTTTGCTGTCCGGCATTTAGTTAGTGTAAAATGCAGGGGAAGACAACTCTGCTTGGGAGAATGATGTTAGTTCAGTAGCATATATTATACATATATAAATACAACTAAAACATTGCTACTAGTATATACTACAGATTTTTTATATATATTCTATAACATTAAAAATTTTCTATTTCACAAAATTTAAAGAGGTGAAACTGTTGAAAGAAATTATATCATATACAGTCCTACACACAACCTAGGTTTTTCCTAAAATCCAACTTTAAACGGTTCATGTAGCATTAATTGTTTACATCGTTAACAGTCATTAATAATGACAAATCAACTATTTATCTCTGATATTTGATACCATTTTCCCCACTAGTGTATTGACCGCAGATCTTTAGAAATTCGACTTCAAAACATTCAGAATTGTGCATAGGACTGTATAAAGAATTAAACTATTACAAGATCGGAATGGAATGATTCTAAGAATGTGAAATGGTAATGTATAACTTATTTGGCCTGAATTCAATTCATCAAAAATTTACTGGCCTCAGGTGGGAAAACATGAAAATACACAAGACATATTTATGTTTTACTGCCATAATATCACAAGTACAATTCCACTTTAATGTGAACCACTTTTAACTTATGACCAAAGCCAATTTTAGCATAGCAGGCCATTGATTTATAGCTTGTGGCCCACCAAAGTAATTTGTTGTACCAGCTATACCATTGGTTCAAGTGTACACCAGGTATTTCATTATATAATATATTTAAAACCATAATGGCTCCTTAACAATAAATATAGGACCCAGAATATACTGAAACATGCCAAAATTTATATAAATTTGGGGGCCCACTGATGAGTTCGGCAGAGTCTCTGACAAGTAGGTAAATCTGATCCTGCTTTAAGACTGAAACGTACGGAATTACATATTACTAATAAAATATTGTGAATTTAATTATGAAATAATGCAACATTTAAACAAGTGATATTATTTTGAAGATATTAAAATATAATGATCTACATGTACATAAAAAGCCATATAATATAGTATTAAATCTTAACGCTTTGTGATATTACCTTATAAAGTATGGTTATATATAAATGCGAATATTTTTTTTTCTAGTAAGTATTAAATGAACAAAATAATATAGATATACTTGTACAAATAACGTCTTCCTTATTTGAAATTTATACGTAATATCTACTTATACAAGAGGGTTACAAACATGCAATAAAATAGGATTTAACATCCTATTTTTTTGCTCCAACTTGGCTAATAAAGACAAGCATATGCCATGCAGTGTGCTATGAGAGAAATTTTGCCTGGACTGCGGCTCTGTAGCCTATTCTTATTTCAAATGCCAAGAGTTCTTTTATGTGTACACAGGATCTGTTTTTGTCACATCCTAACAATTGTTTCTGACCAGCCTCTACATCTTGCAGCACTTACAGGGGGAGACTATGCTGGAAAAGGTTAACAACATGAAAACCTTTTATAACTTATATATTAAATGATACAAGTACATTTAAAATGTCATTACATCAAAAAACAATTGAAGACATTTCTGAATTTGTTACTTTCAAGTTTTGTATATAAAAAAAGGAGGCAAATAATGAAAAGTGAGAAAATGCGAACACAAATTTATAACTTATTGCACATAAAAACAAAGGCAGTTATCTAATGACACAGTACATTAAAACTCATATTTAACAGGTATAAGATAAAGTCATAACAGAATAAAACATAACTACTTTCACTTTCAGTGGTTATCTAAACTCCACTCCGTTTAAAACACAGAACCTACATTGTTTCGTTTTTTATATTACGAATTTCATTTTATTCGTTAGCCAATATTATCTGTTTAGTCAAGCTTTAGGTGAGGTGTGCACTGAGACAATAATAGATCAGTAAAGAACAAAATAAAAGACTGTTATTTAAATCATTCAAACAAATTTCACCTGTCTGATTCCGGATGTAAATCTCTCAAAAACAAGTCAGATATATATGAGGCTGAGAACATCATAAGTATATAAACGAAACAAAATTTAGATGTGTATTTTAAACAGATTGAGAAAAATCCATCTCCATTTGTCAAGGTAGGCTTATACAACATACATCACTGACCCTTGCTTTACACCTTGACAGAGATGCCAGAATTTCCTGAGATTTATAATTTGAACAGGCGGTCTGCTGGCAGTCAGAAGCAAAAGAAACCATTTTTGTTGCTGTTAAAGATGCCAAAACACATCCCATCTGTTGACTCAATTAACACGAATTTCACTTTAAAATTTTGGCAGCCAGACTTTTTTTGTAAGCTTATTATATACCTAAGACTAGCAAAGAATATGATGATTTTGAGCATAATTCCATTTTTAATATGATTTGAAGTGTGTTTACACATAAATAAATCTGTATTTATTGTGTTTTACGTTTAAATTCTTTGAAATTCTATGTAATCAGTCAATTCACAACCATTCAGTCAAGACTGGCAAAAATTACTGAAACATAAGCCCTGAACACATTAAAATACATAGGAGTAAAGCAGGCATCTTTGTCAAGATGTGTGCTATATTTGTATTCCATAACGAGTAAAAACAATTAAAAGCCAAGCAAATAACAGCCATTTTTACAAAATCTGGCCCTTGTGTTTGTGATGTCCTAAAATATTGAAACAAATGTACAACCTGCTATTTACATTTACTAGTATACAAAATGATAATTTATCAAAAGTTAACAGACTTTGAATTTTTAAATTGTATGTGGTTTTAAATATAAAGATATGTTGCCAGGTAACAAAACATACAACAACAGAAGCTAAGTCACCTGAAAGTCTATAAATCAGTATAAAGGATGTGATGTTTTTCTTCCTTATCAGGGGCAACAACCCATGAAGTAATTATCTGAAAGGATCTGAACATGGTTGACATCAAAATATGATCACACTAAATAAGGGTTTATAAAATGTCCTGGAATTCCCGAATTAGAAATAAAAGTTTCACAGTATCCAGTGAGGTTTTCCAATATTTAAATGATGCTTAAAACGGTTCCTTATTCAGTTGGTGTGGTTTATTCCTGTTATTATCCTGTGCCCAATGTTAAATTGAGCTCTGTTGAGTCTTGCCATGGTTTTGGAAACATTTCTCATCAAATGTTTAAGACATATTTATGAAAGGTCTACTTTGTAAACACATCAACATGATATTGTACTTGTGCTCTTTTCTCAGATCTAATATATGTGTTTCAATGGATTAATCCAACATAATTTTTGGTGGTCGAGGGGTGCTGGCTGATGATGATGACTGGATCCTCTTATTCTCAATAAAATTCCTAGTTGTTGTAAAAGAACATGTTTTCTTTAGGTGAATGCCTTTTTATCCACAGGTGCAAAACGATTCACAATAAAATATTATTTACAACCCATGTGAAGTTTTTTAGTTTATAAATGCATTATCTTGTAAAATAATAAACTTTAGAGTATTATAAATTAGAATAAATTCTTCTTCGGACTTAAAACCATGGCACAGCTACTTCTACAGTTCGGTCTGGCATTAGGAGCTAATCCATGCTGAAAGTAATGAAACAATATATAAATCACACATTTAGTTATTCTACATTAAAATGTATTTTTTAAAAAATAAATCTTATCGTTTTAATTTGCCCTTTGCAGACAATATGTTCACAACTTAAACAGTAGACAATCTCCCAGCATGAACTCAAACAGAATAAAAGATAGTCCTATTAAAAGAGTTTACGGTGGTTCCGAATTGTTAACATTGCAAAATTTTTAATTCATCTTATCTTTGTATGTACTGTTGTTATTCCTTTTAGAGATTGAACTTCCCAATATTGCTGTTTTCAGTGGATTCAGAATACCTCAAATGGCGATGCGTATCTTTAAATTAATGTTGAATACATGCAAACACTTCGTCGCAGTTTAGATTTATGCAATGTATAATTGGCCGTAGGGTAAGCATTACCAATCTCATTACAATACAGATCTCTATATTTCGTGTCTTTATTATATTTTCAAAGGTTTCCATAACAATAAGATCTGACCTGTTATACTGGGAGGTCAAATCAGGAGTCATACAAGCAAATTTGACCCTATGACATCAGTCATTTGATTAACCAATCAGTGGTTATTCATAAATATGTTTGCTTCCTTATGTTTTCTATCGGTGTGAATATCTACTCACAGTTTCGTGAGCAACATAATAAGAAACAACTCAACAGTCCCATTTGATTTGCTACAATAATTTCTCACATCATCAAGAAAATGGCTTATTTAACAACACTTCAAAATTCTAGTGTGGAGAAGACAAGTAAACAAGATTTTGAAACAATATAGTATATCTGTGTTGAAATCAGATTGGGGTGTCAACAATAGTGGAAAAGAGAATTCTTCATGCACAGTTGATTATATCAAAATAACATGGCCTCAGGATTTATTTGAATCCCAGTAGAGCAGGCATGGCATATATAAATGTATGACCATTTACGTAAATAATGCTTTTATCTCTCCCCTCCAATTTATTCTTTGGTCCCCCTAATTTACCCCATTCGAAGATATATAGCACATCTAAGTTGTATGTTTGAATGTAAAGTTTGCCAACCTTGCAGTCGATTCTCACTCGCACCAACACACTATCTAGCTGTATAGATGATATATGCACCATGATAATATATATATATAATATATATTGAAAGATACAAGACAGTGACAGCATTATAATACAAACCATTCTTTACTTTAAATACATTGTAGTTGATCATATCAAGAAACTTAACAAGCATAACATAGCAGGAAAAAAAATATATTGCAGAAAAGATATACAATATAGCAGAAAAGTAATCTAGCAGTACTACTAGCAGACAAACATAAAATATATGGTATTTGAGAAAAATAAAGGAAAATTGCAGACATATATAATACAGTAGAAAAATTAGCAGACAAAAATAAAATACAGAGTATTGAAGAAAAAATCAACGAAAACACAATAAGTAGACAGACAGAAATTGATACAGGTACATGTACAAAAAAAAGTCAAGCACACAGATGAAGAATTTAATTGAAGTTTAAAACAAGAGACCAATAGACTAGTAGAAAAACATTTTGGATAAGGAATTTTAAACAAATATTACTAAGTATTAGTGAGTGCATTTCAAAATTATTTTCAAACCAAAAACATTTTATTTTAAACTTCTGAATGTAAACAAAATGAATTTTGGCATGCTTTTAACAAAAAAATATATTTGCACTTCTGAGATTTAAAGTTGCTGATCACTATTGTGTCGTGTGTTGGTTGGAAAATATATCTAATTTCTCATGATTTAATCTATATTGTTAAAATATACTCAATTTTCAATATTAATCATGCACCATTTTCAGAAATAGGAATCACTTGCAAACCACAATATTGTAAAAGATAAATCTCTAATAGGGATATCAGTCCATAACGGTTGAATTCCTTTCAGTATTTATAAGATGTGGAACTGAAAAAAGACCCCGCCAGTTTGATGTCAATGAAATTTAACGATAGGCCTGTTTTAAATTCAATGGAATCAAAGCTGGGACATTATCTAGCATAGGTATACTGATTTTGTTAAATTAAATAAACAATTTGAGTACATATAATTAGCATGGATTAAGCTTGATATTTTAGCCAATGGCGCATCGTTACTTGAATTAAGAAAACAGAATCAAAATATAACGGTACATGATCTCTCATCTGGAATTCAAGATGATTAAAAAGAGGCCCATCAAAAAAGATTTTACCCAACACTTATTAGGTGGCGTAGGATTGTTTGTATCATCTGTAGAGGACGTTTAATGTTCCAAAATTTTCAATACATCTTATAAATCTTGTAAATCATGAAAGGAACTGAACCACTTTTGAACCGATATTCCATTTAAATTAAAGAATCTACTTCTACAATATTGATATCTAATAAATTTGTTGACAATGATGGTCGATTTCTTAACATTCTGCCTTTCTATTTTCTGTATATCAAATGTTCATAAAGTTGCGATAACATTTTATAAATTCATAACAAGAACATGATTTGACCAAAGTACGTGAAAATCTCAGGAATGACATTTTATAAAATCTACATGCCAAGAAAGTTTTTAAGCCGTGCAAAATATAACCATGGCTATCTGTCTTTGTAACTTTATAGATACCTTTCTAACTGACATTATACTTTAATTAGTCAGTTTGGCTCGCTTTGCAGGGATCTGAATGAATCAAAAATATTTATAAGAATGAAATTAAAAATGAAGGGAACTGTTCTATTAACCCTGCGACACTACTATTGCATGAGTAACATTAAAAATAACTTAATCGGCCAGGCCTTGACATGAGACAAAAGTAAATACTTGTTGCCAACCTATGCTCGTGTTACCTCGTGCTCCTGAAACAACGACTGCAAGTTTTACTATATCTAGACGTTGCTAGATTAATTTTACAATTCCTGAACTTATAGCTATGTTATTTGCAGACATGTGAACAGTAAAGTCCAATCAGAGGTTGTGACATAATGACCTCCACGGAATCCTTGACATTGAACGAACCTTGAACTTTGCAACTTGATTATCACGGGTAGACAATTTACTTGGAAAGCATGAGACTTGGTACTCGCGATGATCGAGCTATATGAATACCCAATTTAAATTTTGTAATGAAATATGCAAGGTATTATATGTGAAGTCTATTGAACGTGGTGTAACCCAAACGTGACTTTTCAATTCATTATCCTCGCACTGCTGACTTAATTTACTATAGATGTACCAAAGATTTAGGCATGTACTTCCAGACTGATTTCAAATGGATACTCTCTCTTGACTCTGGATAATCAACTTTTTAGCAAATCTACTGTTTGGTGAGGCAGTCATATACCTGCCATCCATTTGTTCATGTCAAGCCCTACATTAATAACCGATTCAATGCTAGTACATCTACAAACTTTCTTGACATGCATGATCAAATGTTATTCAAAAAGATTATTTTGTTTTTATTTAAATCGTTGAAATAACTGATTTATCAATGGATTTGTTCTGTATTAATCATGGATTTGAAAGCGAAAGTAACTGATATAAACATGAATTACAAAATGAAAGGGGCTGGATATTGGATGTGATATATTAGTATGAAAGGGGTTGGGTATTGATATATTAGTATGGAAGGGGTTAGGTATTGGATGTGACAGAGATAATATTAGTAGTAGAAGATGATTTTGAAGCATTATAACTTATTCTTTTTTTAAAAATAAACTTTTGAATCAACACATTCACACAAACAAAATGATGGAAAAGGGGGATCTGTGAGGGTACAACAGATTAAACATTCTTTTCAATTCACTTTACATACTAAGACATCCAAAATATAGATTCTATTGATATTCTAATATTGTTTAAACTAATATGATTGACACTCTGCAATATGAAATCTGGTATATCAATATTATAATTCTACTTTCATTTTTGATGGTCTGCAATATGAAATCTGGTATATCAATATTATAATTCTACTTTCATTTTTGATGGTCTGCAATATGAAATCTGGTATATCAATATTATAATTCTACTTTCATTTTTGATGGCCGTCTTCATGTAATTCATTTAAATTCAAATACACAATCAGAGTGTTTATGTGTCAGAATATGTATGGCTTTATATTGCAACGCGATTTGTGTCTCAATACAGTGCTATTTTATTAAATTTGTCTGAATGTCATTTTCATTTTTTGTGTATCTAATTCTAATTTTTCACTGCTTAATCCATGGTAAAATGTGCAGTATACAAATTGAGGATTTTGGATTTTAATTAAGACTACAAAATCAAAATATTACGATAAATATTCTTGACTAGGATTTATTCAATTAAACAGATGCACATCAAATGCTAGTAGCCAAGATTACAGGTGGAGATTGCTTGTTTTGACCATATATCATTTATACTGTATGCAGAGAAATGCCAAATTGTAATAAATTTCAATTCATCATATCGTATATACTGAACGGAATTAAATCATTTTAGACTGATTTTTATTTACATATTCAACCTTTACAATATTATTATACTTTGCCAGGAATTCCAAATCCATGAAATGAAACTCAAATTTAATTTTTATTAGATTTCTACTTTTTGACCTAGTTTTTTCTACACCAACTGGGTATATGAAGACAGGGCTTTTTGTTATATTTTTAAAACAGAATCAAAAGAATGTTTCTCTGTTGTGGTTAATAGAAAATTTAGCTGGTGCACTGAACTTAAAGAAATTTAAAATATACACACAGCAAAATCTTGATATGATCCCGTTGACGCTAGACTCGAATCTCCACTTACAGCACTGTCACCGCTGCTTACCGTTGTCCGACTGAACATATGACTCTGATCTTGAACCTGACTTTTCACCATCTTATTACGCTCCGATAAAATTTTGCGGTGTATTCGACTTGATCTTCTCTTTTGTTTTGGTGTCTGAAAAAATACATGATATGATCGTAAAATTCTTCTAGCCCTAATTAGAGGTCAAAACCAAGTAACTATGGCTCCTTAGACCGTCCCAAACCCTCTTGGTAACATGAATGGCTCTGGCTCCCTGTGAGCTATTACAGGTATATTATGTTCCTGCAACACAGAGAGCTATTCATATATCTTGAGTGGTTTGTGGCAGTCTAAGGAACTGTAGTTTGGAATGTTTGTGGAAGACCTTACAGTGTAGATATACCGGTATCATTTTTCATGGAACTGGGGTAGTCATGTTAGAAGTACCTAGTGCTAAGACAGAATAACTGAAAGGCTAGCATTCAAGGTTCACATTTAAAAAATAATAATATCTCCAATTACAAAATTCAATTCAAGAACTTGGAAATCGAGTCATGAATGAAACGAGAAGAACTAGCATATTATATATATCATTAATGCAAAAATCCAAAGATGACAGGCTACAACAAAGGTAGTTTGCCATGCAACGCAATATATGCCCACAGCTTAAGTCGTCAGATCAGTCCATGTGGCGTAGTTATATATTTGCATTACAGGACACTAAAAACTGATTATGGAATAAGTTTTATGTCATTCATTGAATAATGCCTATTATAAATCTTTCAATATCATAACGTATTATAAACCAATGCTATTTTGTTAGCATTTGGGAAACCAGGAAGTTTGTAAGATTCAATAAGGTTGTAGATTCCCATAATAATATAGCTAGTTTTTTTTTTATAATTGTAATGACTGCATGGGGATTGCCATTATAAATTAATAATATTACTACTCTATCTCTATCTGAAGACTGGGGGTGGGTAGCTATCATAAATTAATAAAAATATTGAAACTTTAACAAAGACTGGACATGGATGGCTATAACAAATTAATATCGAAATTGCTACTTTAAGAATTCTCACCTCTGTTTTTGATCGTAATTTTGTTACTGATAATGGTGCTCTTGCTAGTGGGGAAGCAAAAACACTTCGATGATGTAAGCGACTCATTGAACCTGGTGTTTTTGTTTCGTTCATCTGTAATGTTACATGCAGTGACGTTAGAATTTAAAACCACGGAACATATTAATATCAACAAGCCAACAGTGAGGCTGATGTCCCCCCACCCAGCTCCCAAAATAAACAGATGACACACAAAAAAATACTCGCAGATTTTGTCACTCTACTCAAGCATCATGAGTGATTGTGTTCTAAACCATTGAAAAATCAAATTACTTCTGTGCTTCAACTCAGAGGATGATGCTTATCATTTAACTTTATCAAGGTACTGATGTGATAAAACTATAAACCAAGTTTGATCACTTACACTCAAATAGAATCGAAGTAATCATTTCTTAAAGTTACATTATGGGAGATAAGATAAAGAGATGGCAGTTTTCACTATAATAGTTAAAAACTAGATATTGTAAAGATAATTTGCTGAAAATTTCAGTCAAATTGATTCACTATTAGCCGAGAAAAAAGCGTTTGAAATATTCACATATCCTCGGTCATCATTACTCAAATCATTAATATAAACAGCATAGTCTCGATTATCCACTTGATTGATTTAATTATCAACGGTCATTAAGCGGCATATAAGAATTTAATCCGCCAACATCGAAGGCTAGCCTTGACATAAAGAGTTTATTATGATCTGGATATGTTAATTAATGTCTAATTGATTATTTAGGTAACATCTCAGGCTTAAAGAAAGACCTGTAATAAGCAGATTTTGCTCTTGCATAATGCTATTTTAAAATCTTAACCAATCAAACAGTTAGTCTAACTAAGAAGCAAATGCTCACATGATCATCGAACATCAACACAACAACATTCACCAAGCGATCATCTGCATCAAGTTTGAACATTCTACCTCAATTGGGGGGGTTGGGATGGCCTAGTGGTCTAGAGTGCCGTGCTTCGACATCTAGCTGGCCAGTCACCTCTGGCTTGCGGCTGTGGTTTCGAGCCCAGGTGAGAGCGTATGTGGCATGGAGATAGGGGTGCCTTCTCAACCGCGAGGGTTTCCTCCGGCACTTCGGTTTCCCGTCAATGCTAGAGACCCCTACGCGCAAGCGAATTATTGAAATGAAATTAAAACATATGTGAGTCAAGAAATGACCTAGTTTGTGTCGAATGGACGTTAAACCCCATTTCTCTCTCTCTCTCTCTCTAAAACTATAAACCAAGTTTGATCACTTGCACTCATATAGAATCTCAAAGTAATCATTTCTTAAAATCTTGACCAAACAAACAGTTTGTCTAAGCAGCAAATGCTCACATGATCATCGAATATTCACGTAACGATATTCATCTATTGATCATCTGCATCAAGTTTGAACATTCTACCTCAATTTGAAGTATTCTGTCCCCAACTCTCGACAAAATGCTCATTAGTCCAGACAGAAAATGCTCATCATCAAACTCAGTCAAGAGATTCACCTAATGAACAAATACTCCTGTACACAGTATTTGTTCAGTCTACCTCAATTAGAAGCAGATTTATTGTGTTCATAAAATGTGATGGACAGACAGCCTAACAGACAATCCCATTTTAATAATCCCCATTGTTTTTTAAAAGGTGTGGTGATAATAATAACATTTCTCCATAACAACTGGGTTACTCACAGTCAGGAATTACATAATGTGAAAAGAAAGAAAAATAAAGTATTTTGGGACAAATCATAGTAGAAATATCATTAAAGATTTTATGCTTACAGTGTCAAAAGACATAAAAATAAGACATCATTCAAATAGAATAGTGTAGATCAAAGATGCATTATGTAAGATTTAGATAAAAACCAGGCTGTTCATGCTTTAATAGTACAAAAACAGACAAAGAAAAATGAATATCATATTGAAAAATACATTCAAATTACTTCATTCTGAGTGAAGTTACAACTAGATATTGCATAGATCGTTACAACAGTACATGACAACTGAGACTTAGCCTCGATTGTCTATTTCAACTTTAATCTCCTGGATGTTTAAATCTATTTAAATCTTGCCACACAATGTTTTAGAGAGTTGATTTAAGCTTATAATTATTTATATAACAGTTGAAGCCAAAAGACCTACAATGGTCAAATTCAACTCTTACACAATGCATCTTTAATGCACTATGTTTTCAATAATAAATTGTGAGAATATAAACAAAATCTGTAAAACAAAAGTAGTGACTAAAAAGCTGTGTAAGATTGTAAATTCTTAAGTGCTGAAACTAAAACCATAATTACTAAGTGTACGTTAACATGTGACTGATAGGTCCAAGTTTACCTTACAAACAGATAATTTCATTCTCACACTGGCAATAAATGTTTTTTCCACCTAAAATTTCAATAATCTATTCTCTTATTTTTATACCAGTCCCCAATTAACAATGAAATGAAATGGTATTTAATCTTCTACTCTTCTGTACCAACTGGGCTAATGAAGATGGGCATATAAATGCAGTGTGCTATGAAGGCAATTTTGACCGGACAGCAGCACTATGCCATGCTACTATTTTCAATTCAATTCTAGCTGTCCAATGATGTTTGACAAGATGTCAATGGAATACATAAAATGCTGTTCTTTGCCAAACCCTTCATCCCCCTTCTGTACTATGTACGGAGAGAAATTTTGACTGGACATTGGAGTTTCAATTCTAATGTTTATACAGGACTTTGATTATTTGTCGATATTCATTGCCAGGTCCCCCATCATGCACCACTGATACATGGGAAACATGGTTGAAAAAAATCGAGAGGAAGTTTCTTGGGACCTTTTGGGTAGTGAGCAACTGTAGCTACCCCCTATCATAATAATGACAAATCCTTTACTTATCAAAGATAAAAGTATTAAAATAAAGTTTTTAACTCATATAGATTAATTATCTACTGCATAACATTTATTGATCAAGTCACATAATGGCTGACACTGACCTTTCTTTGTTTATTTTGTGGTGTTTTTGTTGGCGTCTGTTGTTGAAATCGTCGTTTAACAGGAGTCGTAGGTTTACTACCATAATGCATTTCTTCAACAGTCTGCTTAGCACGTAATATATGCTGAAGTAAGAAATGAAAGTAAAACTTTGGAATCGTGCAACCAGGGACCTTTGGTTTTCAAAATCAGTCTTTTTTTCCGAAGAAATAGAAATTAAAATTTTAACAAGCATTTCCGAAGAACAGAAAATCGAATTGGTGTGACCTAAAGTTACCTTTGAACGTGCATGCAAGGACTTTGTTTTTTTTTTAAAAATTAGTCTTTTTCCTAAAGAAATTAAATTTTAGCAGGTGATAAATTGAATTGGTGATCTAATGATGTATTTTCTTACTCGCTGCTCTTTTTCTTTAACTTTAGATTCTTCATACATCTGCCATTGTTCAGCTATGTAAGTGTCATAATTGACACCACCAACTAAGAATGTCCTAGCATTCTCTTTCTCCCACTCAGCTATGGCCATTTTCACATTTTCTTCTACCTAAAAACAAAATTCAATATACATGTACATGTCGTAGTAAATAATCTATCCTCCAGGTTAGGATTCAAACAAAATAGGAAATGGGGTTGAACATCCTACATTTCTGTATCAACTGGGTATACTCCATGCAGTGAGCTATAAAGGAAATCTTTGCCCAAACAGTAGCCCTACGACTAATATTTTGATTAGTAACAACTTCTAGGGGATCTGCTGCTAATGATATCCACAAGATCTGGTTAGTCAGTGAGATACTCATATAGTTTTCATCCGTGGATTTCATGTTATGCACTGACTGGGCTAATGGAAGACGGGCATACCCAATATTAAATACAGCACTATGGCCTACTCTTATATCCTATATCAAATTTTAACTGTCAAGGTTTCTTTTTTTTTTTTTACAAGGTTTGAACTATATACGTTGTCTACTGCCAGATCTTCCGGCTTGCACCACTGATAAGGGAGGAAACTAAGGTGGATACTGACTAAAAGAAATCTTCAATAAGATTCATTGACATTCTATTGTTTTTATCACTGTGTCAAGTGGTGTGATTTTGATCACAAGGGATTTTTTATTCCTTAGGTTTCTTTTCGAATGTTTTTAAAGAGCTGGCAATAAATACTTACTTTTGGTAAATCTTTAGCTATTTTTTTTCTTGCCTTTTCTTCTTGTAATAATTTACCACCTCGGTTATTGAAGCGATTAGGATCTCGAGCCTTTTTCTGAAACAATTCAACAACATGTTAGAAACAACAAGATAAATCAACTTGTTCTAAGGAATCTAAAATCTTTTTCTGGTATTATGGGTTAGTTTAAATGTTAAATGATGAATTCAAGTACCTTTTAGAGTGGATTAAGTTTGAAAATGCACAATTGCAATTGATAAATCAATGACAACTTTCCATTTTTTCCAAAATGCACAAACAGGTATTCCCAGCTTCAATACAGGTCACAATCCTATCTTATATATTTAATACAATTACTGTTTATCACTGAGTGACGTTTTGACTATGATTCTTCAGTGATTTATCAAGCAATGAAGATACTAAAATATAGAGATAATATAAAGAATGCCATTGAAACAATACAATATATAGAATATTATAGGACATTAGAAATTACCTCAGCTTCCAGCATATCTTTAA
Organism: Patella caerulea; assembly: GCA_036850965.1. Classification (NCBI taxonomy): domain Eukaryota; kingdom Metazoa; phylum Mollusca; class Gastropoda; family Patellidae; genus Patella; species Patella caerulea. Next base: position 61,303,854 of record JAZGQO010000011.1, on the reverse strand, counting down.
ATAAGGATTCTCTCTGTGCCATTTTATCAAGTAATTCTCTGTTCTGTTGATAATAATCTTTTACCTTCTCTAATTCACGTTCATGTATTTCTAATAATTCTTCCGTAAATTCTTCTGTAATAAATATAAATTTATATGTGAATCAATCGAGGGAAAAATGGGGTTTAAAGTCTCATCGACATAACACTTAGATCATTTTCAGGCTAACAGTACACTCAGTATTTGTCATTTCTAAGCCAATACTCTTCATAGAAACCTTAAAGCCCCCCAAGTCTATTTTTTGCACCACCTGAAAAACTAGGCCCACTTTATTTGTCCAAGTAAGAGCTTGGGATTTGAAAAATTTCAAAGGATCTTCTCAGTCTATATCAGGATCTGATTCAATGTAAAGTGGGTTTCAGAGTAGTTTTGACCAATCTTTTTTAAAAAAAACAAACAAACCAAAACATTATTTTCCAAAATTTGTCAGAGAACTGGTGTCCATATTTACATGTATTGACATTGTATGCTAAAGGGTTAACTGGTGATTACAAATTCCAACAAGTTTATCTAAGATTCATGTATTAGTCTAGTAGTAGACAATGGGTATACGTTTGCTTCCACCTGGAGTGATATTGCAGACAATCCAGGATTCATATAATAGGAAACTTGGGTTTCAGTGATTGCATTTGTGACTGCTTCCACTTACGGTTTTATAGCTGACAATGTAAGATTCATATTTTACCTTCATTGAAAACCATTTCAAAATGTTCTCTCTGATCAGCACTATAGAAACATTTATCCCACCATTCCGTTAACTCCTTTCTGATGCCTTGCACGAATCTCTGGATATTCTGTAATTTCAATTGTTCACAGCGTAAAATTTCTTCTCGTAAAGCTTGGAGTACTTTCGATTTATATCCGTCTTTACCAGTACAGAATTGTTGTCGTTCACTTTCAGAAATGTCCAAACGATCCCATAAACTTTTTACACTCTGCCATAAATCGTCACAGGTCTGTTTAATTTCAGCTTTTTGTGTCGTTAACTGAAAAAGAAAATGAAAGGATCAAAACATTTGGCTGGCAGGTAAAAATGAATTGGGATTCAGGATGAAATGTTTAACTTTAGGCACCAACTCATCGAGTCACTGTTGAGTTTGAAAAAGGTCTCCATGGATGTCAAAATAATCAGATTGCTGTCAACCAGGTGAGAAAGAGAAATGGGGATTAAAGCCTACTCGACACAAACCGGGTCATTTCGGCACTAACAAATAAGTCAATTTTATTTCAATAATTTGCTTGCGGTAAGGCCTCTTTAGCACTGGGAGGACACCACAGGACCCTGAGAAAACCATCAAAGTGGGACAGGCTACCCTACTCCTTGTCACGTACAACAGTGGGAAAAACATGCCAGTTGACTCAATGACAGACCTTATGGTACAACACGCAGGGGCTATCCATTTGGCAATCCACCCCCTCCCTTGGTTTCCACCCTTGCCCTTGTAACTGTAGCCCTACAATATAACACAAGGCCATCCACAGACCACTGATAAGTTTACAAATCTGAAAAATGCCATAATCCCAGGGTTGGGTAAATTTACCTGTTGTTGAAGTGCTTTAAGTTTATTTAAGTTATCACTGGACAGAATAAAAGATTCTTCGGCTTCAGTAACAACTTCTTTTTGAAAAGAAGAATCAGGATCTTGCTCTAATTCATTTAATATTTTCACTATACTCTTCTTTGTACTGATGAAATCTGCATGGCGCTTTTCCTGAAAAAATAACATAAATAACTTAAATTAAATAACAAGTTGAGGATTGAACAAGTAGACTCTGCAGCTAGAGAAGGTGGCTCAGAATCATTAACTTGAGATTATGCCCTAATAACCCGGAGGTTCTGGATTGATCCCAGTGTTGGTTGAGAATGCTTTACAGCTAGATTTTCCAACTTGGATTTATCTGGTCAGAGAGAGAGAGAGAGAAATGGGGTTTAACGTCCACTCGACACAAACTAGGTCATTTCTGGACTAACATATTGTTTCAATTTTATTTCAATAATTCGCTTGCGTGTAAGGGTCTTTAGCAGTAGGAGGAAACCGGAGTGCTCAGAGGAAACCCACAAAGTTGAGAAGGCGCCCCTATCTCACACCAGGGATCGAAACCGACCGGCCAGCTAGAGGTCGAAGTGCGGCACTCTAGACCACTAGGCCATCTCAAACCCCTCATCTGGTCAGTGTTGCATAACAGAGAGCATGACAATGAAAGATTTATTTGTTCAGAGATTGAAATAATAGGCCAAATTTACTGATCTTTATCACTGTTAAGCCACTTGGTGCAGCCAAGTAGGACGTTAGACCCCATTTTAACTCACATTTCAGCCAACTAATATTTGATACAACCCTTACTTTTTGTGCTCTTAGTGTGGTAACATGTTTCTCTAACTCTTTGATCTGTTCTTTAGATGGTACGGTACCACTTGGTATATAATATGGCGTCATACACAATATTTCACATAAACGCTGATCTTGCTCTTTTAATGTATTCATCTCGGCCATTCTGTTATTCTTCTCTCTGGTTAAAGCTTCCATCTTCATTCTAAGATCTTTCTCTTTCTGTATCATGGTCAGAGAGGTTGGTGTCTAAACAATACGAAAAGAGACATATTATACATCTGCAATATGACATATGAACATCTGGTTTTAATTTTCAAGTTCAAAACATTTGGTTTAATTTTACGTGTTTAATAGCATTCCAAAATAAATTTCACCTTGTTGATATGTTTGTCATCTTGCGGCAAACCCCATCACTGCCATTTAAGAGACGCATTTGGTGCACACTGCAGCCGAACTTTTGTCTACTACTGGTTAAATCAAGTAACCTTTCCGAAAGAACTTGCAAACTGTGATCAGCCAGTATAAACAAAAAAAGAAGGGCCATAGTTTTGTTGATAAATACAATGAAAAGTGTTAGAATGTAGTGAATATTGTCAGATGACCTGGCAAGAAGGCAAGATAATTACCGTGTAAACTGGAAGTTTCAGTTCTTGACAGATAGACTTAACCTGCTCTAAATACTGACTGATACTATCTTGTAGCCTCTGTCGTAAACTGTCTTCTTCTTGTACCATTTCTTCTAACAAATTGGTTAAATGTAGAGAAACTGTCTCTGCTCTTGCCTTTACGGCATCGTCGGCTATACCAATTACATCCCATATTGTATAAAGTTTATTCAGGGCAGAATCCAAACTGGAAACAACTTCTCCCTTGATTCTATTTCTGAAAACAAAAAAATACATTTATAAGTATGTTACCATGCAACAAATACACCCATCAGGGGCCCTTGTCGTTATGATTTTAGGTTCCTGCATAAAATTGATGGGCAGGTCCTTCTACTTATGATTGCCATAATCCAAAAACAAAAATCCACCACATGAGGTTAGAAAGATCCCTAGGAATTTCCACTATGTACAGTCATTATCATAATCGGGGTAACAGTAAGTAAGTACATTTATTTATTGCATAAATATGCCCACGAGGAGAAGCATACAATTACAAAAAAATTACATTCATACAAAACAAATATACATGTAACAGACAAACGTATTATATATATTATAAAGCTAGAAATCAATTAAATATTAGAATAACAAAGAAGTGGGGGGTAATAGTTACTAATACCATGTGCTTCCTTTACGACTCTTGTTACGGAGTCAGCGATGTTAACTATTGAAATTTGTAAACAAGGTAGAATTAAGGTGGTGCAGCAGATAATTTTAATTTAATAATATACCCACTGGTCAATGCATCCCTCCCTGTTCTTAAATGCTTGACAAAAGAAGGAGCACACAAATTTGGCAACCGGTGTGGGTGGGGTTAAACATGACATCGAATGAGAATGGCAGACACTTTGACTTGGGTATAAGGCGGGGTAAACTACAAAATATTATTTTGAATGGTTTCATGTTTTGTACGTTCCATTAGACCATTAGAGAAAAGAAACTCATGCCCCACAATATCAAGAACTGTTACTGAGCCCTTTTTAGACTGACACTTGTTTTCTGAATCTGCTGATTCTCCTCTACTGACTACTAACTCTAAGTTTGTAATCATGTGAACATTTGAAACAGATCAGATGTTCATGTTAGGCCTAGTAATATCCGAGTATCATGACTTTACCAAATACCCTGGACACATCACTGACACCCTTTAGCCATTAGGCCTACATTACAATTAATATATTTTTATATGATGGGTGTGTCAAGTCAGTCAAGTTTTAGGGGGGGGGGGGGCGTCGCTGTGTAAAGCTATTTCTAACAACACTTGAATTTCATTGTCATCAGTCTAGAAGGTTGTGAAGTAGAATTAAAAATCAGGGATGGTTTTTATACAAACAAATCTGCGAACGTGTCAAGATAAAAAAAAATATATAGGCCTAGTTACCTAGTCTAGTATAGATCTAGTTACAAAAAATACAATGCAATGACAATCATTACAAAATGTTGTTGGTCAAAGTTTGTTGTACTCTTAGGCACATGCATGGGCCATCAGTTCAAAATAAGCTATAAAAGTATTAGATTTATACGCACCTTTCAGTCATATTATTATGTAATTATAAGTGCAATTAAAAACAATAGTAGTTGATTTTATTCCTCTATATTCATACTTCACACGTTCTATTTTTCTTGCCGCCGCTGTTTTAAACAATCCAATGTATACTTTAATTTCATTGGCTGATTTCAAAATTTCCCGTCATTCCCAAAGTGAATCATCGAAAGGGGAGTAACTCTAATTTAAATGGACATATTATGCAAAATATATTATCGCACAATTGTTTGAATGAATTTTAAAATTTTGTCTTACAAATCCCTATTACTTGTAACACAAGAAAGGGAAGTCTTGAGAACCTGAAAAAATTCTAGTTTCCTGGTTACATTCTGCCAACTGCTGAATAATCTTTTATTGAAATGATACTTACATTCAGCTTAATGTCCTTTTAAACAAGAGTTATTTCCCTTTCGTCGTTCATATTTTGCTTGACCCATAGAAATATCGACGCTCGATGGCTTGACCTATTCTGTCGCATCGGCTATCTCCGAAATAATAATAATAAAAAAATAGAACAGTTTTCATTAAAACAAGCACTGACCCACAAATTATGATTTGTTTGAAGATCTTTGTCACTCGCATAATTTAGAGAACAATTGACACGCAATCTGAATATTAATTGCAAATATTTATTTATTCATTCAAGAACTAACATTATTCTTTTCTTGGTATATACAGAGTGGCTGATTTAGGACACGCAAAAAACCCAAAAGAAAAATAATAATAATATATCGAGCGCTCAAGATACTAAGTCGAGCCACTCGAGATACCAAATCGAGCGCTCGAGATACTCTAAGTACCGAACACGTGTCAATCGATGTTTTAAACTATATGATTTTGTGTATTATTATATATTCAATGATAAACTTGCAATGCAGAATAATATGATTCATTTGTTTATTTGTATAGTCCATCCAAAGTTGCAGGGACGGAACGCCCCCCCCCCCCCCTTGCCCACGCACACACATACAATCCACCCTATGCCCCACCCCCACCACTAAATATTTCCCGTTATATTCATATACCCCCCTTCCAAGTGGGGAGTATAGCATGTTATTATACGAATCAATAATTGAAGGCTATACATAGAGGGTACAACAATTTGATAGGAGAGGTTGATTCTAAGATGTCGCGTTAAAAAGGAATTGAGATCAGGGTCTAAATATAAAAAAAAAAAAATAATTAGTGCTTCACGGCTTAACCGTATTTTTACTGAATTAACATTTTTGGTGAAATGTTACCCTAAAATAGAGTTTTCTCCCCTGTGCCGTCCATTCGACACGCACATTTTAAACCATCTTGGGTTGGTACTTTGTTATTTTACCCTTTTTCCAAAGCCATATTAAATATGCATTATGTAAGATTGAGACTCCGGACTGAGTTTCCTTGAACCATCTATTCAAAAATAAATAATGAAAAAAAAATAATATATTGAAAATTTCATACAAATTATTTTATTCTGACTAGCAATAGGTTGATTTAAATCTTACATAAAACATTTGTGGTAGAAAATTCCTCATTAAAAAGAGTATTCTCCCCTACGCCGTCAATAATTCTATCAATCTATTCAACGGAACAGCGCAACTGTTTTTGTTTTTTTTGTTTTTTGTTTTTTTGGTTTAAGAAAAAAAAATAGCCCTTTGTGAATGTTTTCTGTGAAATGTTTTAAGACTTTTCTCATTGATTCTATTTCCTACAAATATTTACTTGAGAGTAACTTTTCTCCCAAACATTAAAACCCCCCAATATATTAGAAGACAAAGGGGTCACCGCATAATGAAATAAAACTTCAGGAGATGCATGTATTCTTTATGATTCTTCAAATTATCATTCCAATTCGCTTCCTTTTTTTTAACAATATAGGCTATACTAGACTTACACAAGAATTTGGCATAGTCGTTCTCACGAGATACTAGGATGTATTATACCAAAAAGAAAGTATGTAACAGTTGTGTACTAACCCGGAAGTTTCTGGTTCTATGACTGTTTGTCATGAACGTTTCTCGGGATTTTCTAGCGTATAGTCGTTCGGATTGGAGGAAAAAACCGAGGCCTACGAGGCCACACCTGTGCCATATGCAGCACCTTAAATGTCCCTTGACAGGAATTGGAATAAACGTAGCGCAGATGATAGCACCCCCTCCCCCCGCAACCCCATAGCACAGTTCATTTTGGTTTTTGGTTTTTAGCCCGGTGGCTAAGTGGGTGAGATGCTCTCGCGAGCGTCTTGATTTTCCGGCATGGTTTCCCCGCATCAGTGGTAGGTCGCAGGATCTAACAATACTGTCTAGTCGCTGGGATGGCACAAAAAAACAATGTTCCGTGTACACATTGGGGCGCACGTAAAACATCCCTTGGAAGCTGGAATTCGATATATAATAGTAGGCCGTAGCAGACTGCTTACAATATTCGAAGCATGACGCAATGTGGATATTTTCATCTGTAGCTGTATAGCTTAATTACGTCTGATCCCGTCGGGTAATTTTCTCTTTCCAGATGCCATGTCTAGAACGCAAATGTGGTTTCTTCTTTTAAACCTGGGTTGATGTTATGTATGTATCATTCTTAGCGGATATCAAAACACTCTTATTAAATGTGCCAGAGGAAAGTTATAAGAAGGTTCTATCGAAATTTAGCAACGTTTTCCAGTTAGTTTTAGCCTAAATGTAGTTGCATTTTGTTAGCATTGGGTGATCAAGGGAGATAACTGGAATAGCGACCGTCACATTGACAATCACATTGTCATTTGCCTAACTATTTTTTCACGAATATTTTCTCTTTTATTTTTATATGATTGATGTTCAGTGTTAGTTTTTCACTATAATGAGGGGGTATCGGGTGATATTGGGTGATATTGGGTAGTATTTCGGTGTATACCTTTTCAAATATTGCGCCAGGCTTGTACGTGACAAGGGTAAAAGGGTCGCCTACCGAACAAGGTTTCTGTGTTGAGTGGTCGCCCCTCTCTCTCTTTCTCTCTCTCTCTCTCTCTCACGTATAAGTGTCAGCAACCATTTAAATATGGCGACTCGTGTTACGTGTAAGTCCAGTGTTATCATTTTTTGTTTACAAATCAACTCAGGGGAAGAAAAACAAATCCACACTGCTAAGAAAAGGTTTTATCTGTAGACTCAGATTAACATCACGGTGATTAATCAAACCCCTTTTATAACTCCCTCTTGGCCCAATTTCATTAAAATCTCGTCGAATCGACGGTTACTTAATTCCCTATACAGCCCCTTTATTCACTTCAGTTAATCCTTAATGAGGATCTACAATGGCTATCAGGGTCTCGTACCCTGTGGCTGGGGGAATACGTAACGACTTAAACATAATAACCATAGGGACGTAGATTCACGTCAGATGGTCTTGTTAAGCCAACACGTTGACGATTACTTGTCAGTCATAAGACTTGGTTAACGATTGAACCAAAGATGGTCATAATTCTATGATATCTGCTGGGATTTGTACGAATGTATCTGACAAGCATAAGACTGTATTTAAAATCTTGTTCCTCTATCTTTTAAGCTAACCCATTTACACGAAGGGATAGTTGATCCAGATTATCCCAAAATACCACAATCTTATAATGATTGTTTGAATGTCCTTAATCCCTGGATATCTGTCTGTGTTTGTAGGAACAGGTCTGACAGACACAAGACTATATTTATAAAATCTTGTTACTCCACTATGCTAATACGTATTTAAAAGTATCTACACAAAGGGATGCATGTTCTAGTTTTTCTCAAAATACTTTAAACTAATAATTATTGTATTATTGTTCATTAGTCAACGATATGAGTTCGGATCCGTGCGAATAAATCTGACAATCTCAAGATTGTATAATATTTAAAATCCAGTTGCTCCATCTTAAGATAATGTATTAGCACGAAGAAGTGCATAATTATTGCCTTAAAGGTATTTGTACCAATGATGCCTGTACTAGACTGACGCAAAAGGCTTTAGAATTCAAATCACTGTCTGTGAGGTTATCCCAATTCCAGAAGATTAGTAGAGATGCTTATTCTAAGACATGCCTCAGTAGATTTTAAGATAAGACGTTTTATCTAGATCAGTGAATCTCAAAATGGGAGCATTTGACTCTCACAGGATGATTTTTACATGTAAGGGGCGGAATGCATTTGTTATGCCTTTATTCAAACATTGCACACATTAGATACCTTTTAGATCCTTGCAGTTTGTTCCAACAAAAGTTGTAAACTATTTGATGCGTTCATACTGATGAGTGATCTGATTAAGTAATTAGAATGCATTAGTCAAATCATTTATAGGTACCATCCTAAATTCAAAAAAATGTTTTTCTGACTTTGATTAGAAACCATTTTCCTTTTTAGTACAACTTCATACATGTATATACAGTTTAAGGGTTTGAAAAGGTTTTACAACATTGGTGTTTAAGGTTCGTATACTAACAATTTGAATGCTGAATGAATGAATGAATGAATGAATTATTTGAGGTTTGACAACAAACATAATGAAGATATTGATTAATCTAATACAGAAATAAATTATACTTATTTTGAAAGATTTCACATTTCTTAAAGCGAAAAAGAATGTGTGTGTGAGGACATTTAACACTTGATTTGACGTGTTCCAGCCTATTAGATTTATGTTGTCTTCTTGAAACCCGAACTCTTCCAATTCCTTTAATATCCTTATTTCTTCTTCAAGGAGAGATTAAAATATTTTAAAATTATTTGTTTCTGCGCTTCGTTTCATGAAGGCTTTCATATTTAAATTTAAAACAGCTTAAACTTGATAGTCACGATTTTATGTGTCATATGACTCGACTTAAATTTGTCAGTTTGTCAGTTCCAAATAGAATACGTTAAATAATTCATTAAAGTTACATTGGCGCTAAATTGTAGTTTCCCTTTGATCTTTCAATGGATCAGTCCTGTCTTTCTCTATCGTATTTGAGTAATTTGAACCCCTTGACTTTTATAGCACGACCCCTGACCCTAGTTAAACATTGCCAAAATGTAATGGACTACTGCAGCGATAAGAAAGGAGATATCGATAATTAATAGATTATCAAGACGTAACTGGCTGGTCCGAATTTATTTTGCTTCCCCACTTGGTAAAAAGCAGACCAGGCAATGTAAAAGTATATCGGAACAATTGAAAATACAGCTTTACAGCAGCTACCTTTCAGATAGTTCGATAAATATAAATTATATTTGTATGTATAAGTTGAGATATGAGAAGAAATTTAAAGATAGTCTTGAGTTCCAATAACGATGCTCAGCATTGGCTCTTTATACTGTTTGCATAGCAACAACCTTAGAATGAATGAATAAATGAATATTGGATGACTTAATGGATGAATGAAAGAATTTTAGCTTCAAAGTCAATGAATATATTGATAAAATGATTACACGGACAAAGTAATTACACTATTAGATTTATTTAAAATTATTTCAATTTTATTAAGTTTTGGTTTTTGTCACATTTCCAGGTGGAACTTTACAACTTGCTGTCGAACCTGAAAACTGGAAGACGTAAATGTGAGATTTTCACAATGGGTGATATTTCTTATTTTCAGACTTTCTTGGGGTTTTTTTCTAGTCAAATGAAATATATATATTTGATTTGTACGACATTTTTAAAAAAAATCGATGATGCTGTGTACAAAGGGCAATGCATGTCAAAGGAAGCTATGTGCGTGTGTGTGTGTGTGTGTGAAATAGCTTTATTTAACGTCTGCTTCCACCGAGGTGATATCGCAGACAAAAGGAAAGCTATGCTCGGATCAGTAGATAAATGGGTCACTGGTTACATGACCTCGACCCCAACTGGTCATTTAAGGAGGTTGGAAGGGTGTCACCACGTGACATTAATAATGTCAAGGAATTTGAGAATGTGCGATGACCCGCGGCGTGTCGTGGATTTGAAACAAGTCTTGAGGATATTATTATATCATCTTGTAGATATATAATAGATTAATAGCTGACAGACATCACCTCTAGCAAGACCCTTCACCAAAATATTGACCTCGCGAAGAACATAATGAAAATACCAGATGCAACCATCCATCTGTATATGATAACAAACGCCATTGTTCCAGTACATTTCTATACAGACATGCTTTCTGACATTAAAACTAACATCTTAATAAACACAATGTATATATTTTGAGAGAACTTCTTCTCAATAATTGTCAAGTTATTAGTACTGGAATGTGGGTTTAAAAACTGTTTCTATCAAACATAAATACACTTCCCCTCCCATATTTCAGTGTGGTCCGGTCAAATTTTAATTTTATCGATGTTTTGTGAAAATATAGTTCAAAACATTTTCAGTTTCGTTGAGGAAGATAGACAGAGTTCTGCTGAGCCATTTTCAAAATTCAGTTTGCAATGTCCTTAGGGACCACATTAAGAGATGCATTATGAAAGAAATTTGAAAACCGGGCCACTGTTGGTGGTCAAAAGCAAATCCCAGCCGTATTCTGATTATCTCTTGGTTATAAATGACCCCTAATAATCTGACCATAAACAAACACTTCCAAAAGTTATAGGGTTATAATGGATTCCCTGTTTCTCCCAATGGATATTTCATGAGGGATAACGACCCCTATAGCACAGGGCAACCGGCACACATCAAAGATTCAAAAATGCTAGACTTGAGGGGTTGGATTACTTTCCCCACAAGACACCATTTTATTCTTTGATGACGACCCCCACCAATAAACTAATTCATCATTTAATTTCATCTAATTTCTATAGTTTCTCAAGTAATGTTTCTAAAAGATCTTAAGGGGCTATAACACTTTCATAAACCGGAGACAAATACGTAATATGGAATCTATGGATGCAGTGTAAAATTTGTCTGAAATAAAATTATCATGATGTCTTGTGGCATTTGGGTCTCGGGAATATTTTATTATATAATCGTTTACTTACTAAAAGTTCACAAGTTTTACCTTTGAAATTATAGAACCAAACTGTTAAAATTATCGAGGGTTGTTTGCGCATGAAATACCTTGCACGTTTTTTTCAATAGCCATTCTGACTGGAAGCAATAAAAGTAGTTATTGATATTAATAAAAAAATAAAAAAAAAAATAAAAAAATACGCTCAGTCTTAACATGGTGTTGCATGTACATTATATTAAATTATGACCATCTACAACCGTATCAAATCTTAAAAACGTTCCCTTTAGATGATAACCAAAATACATTAACGTTACGAGTTGCGTTATAGAGAGTATTATTCGATACTATTGCATCACGAGAACCAGAGCTTTATCTATTATAATTTCTAAATAATATACGTTATTCAATACTTAGTATGATAACAGGTTGCTTAATGACAACAAAAAGTTCCATTTTACATTGCAAACATTGCAACTTTCCTATGATCAGAAATCCGAAATGTGATCAAAGTTTTGAAAATTTTATTGAAGTACGTGAACCAGATTAATTTAAGGTCCGCTTCCACCGATGTGATATCACCGATTTCAAGCAAGTACAGTAGCCGTAATAAAGGATTATATCGCTACCAGTGTGCGTCTATTGCCTCCGGGCATTTCGCTCAATTGATGTGTTTTTAATTAAAGTAATGATGGCTGCGATACGTGGATAGTAAAAGTGGTGTTGATACGAGCTATAAGAGCATGCGTCATTTAATTAAATATTTATGACGTGTCAAACAATAATGGCTTTTATTCTAATCGATCGAATCCACATTTGTCAACTAATTTTTAGAAGGGAAAAGCCATAAATATGACCAAATTTGTACTTGACAACTATTTCAGTTTACCGGGAGTCATAAATATGAAACTATTTTAAGATACTCCATCAATATTAAATTAATCCAAGCACAGTAGCCAACTGTGTATAGCACGTCATAACATTGAGTTTCACAAGGAGCGCATTTAACTCCTGCTTTCTTTTATTGATCCATAGGTGATATACAAGATGTAAAAACTGTTTTCTGCTTGTCAGGAGTCATAAATATGGGACACTCCTAATATATCCAATCAATATTAAATTAATCCGGGTATAGGAGCCAACTGTGTATAACACGCCATAATGTTTATATCTTGCTTTTGTGTTCCTGTTCCGTAAAAAGATGTAAATAATTGTTCTCAGTTTGTCAAGAGCCATAAATATGAAAGTTTTTTTTAAAGTCCCATCAATTTTGAATTAATCCAGACACAGTACTCAGGTAACATGCTACAACATTGAGTTTCGCAAGGAGAGCATTTAACTCCGACTTTCTTTTATTATTTTGCTGGTAATAAACAACATCTAAAAAGATCAGATCAAAATGTGAATAAAGTTCCCATTGATATTTAAGTAAAACCACAGGGGTTATTTTTTTTACAGGAGAAACAAATTTTGCTGTAGCCAAAACATATATACAGATATATATAATATGCATTATAATTTATATATGCAAAGATAACAATATATTATCATAATATATGAGTGCATGTTTCCCATTAGCTAAGGTTACCATACAGTTTTCTCTAAATTTCCATTGAGTGATATAGATATTTTCCAAGATTAAGCAGTTTTATAATGTTATAACCGTCATTCGTAAGGGGTTTTGTCAGTTTTTGAAGAGAGAGATGGAAAAGACACCCGAAAATCGCGAAAAATATTTTCTGCAGGTGGATACATAGGCGGTACAAGCGCAGCAGAAAGTGAAATTTATCTTCAACCGTATTCACATTACAGCATTAACTGCATGAGTCTTTCATATCTTCGATTTTATTATATCGCCCGATTATTGAAAACGATTTTAACCTGCATCATAAGTGACAAGACCAAAATCCTTTCTAAAATGTTATGACGCCTGAATATAGAAATGTAAAATATGTCCCTCGCTTCCAAATGTCCCAATTTACCCTAATAATAGCTGTTAATTAACATCCATGGTCAAACCTTCTGCTATTTACGATACAATTTGTTTCGTCGGTGACCCTGATTGTTAAATGATTTAAAAGAAAAGCGAACCGTGTATTTGATGTGGTTATTTGATCTATCATTTAACAAAAACAAGGGTAAATATATCTTGACATTTGGGTTTATTTAATAGACTCATTCTATCACCGACATAAATAGTTTCATTCTTGATGCCCACTTTGGTGGGAACTTCTCGTTTATTGAACTTGATACAATACTTAGAAATAAAGAAACTATACACATACTTACGGAAAACAACCACTGACGGGGGCGGATCCAGAGCCCCCCCCCCCCTGCTTAGCTGCATGAAAACAGTGAAATTACATCACAAAGTGATCTTACATCAGTATAAAAATGATTTCTCTGTTTAAAAAGCTCAATTTGTATGTATGCCAATGTAATTTAGAGACGATGATGGTAGATTTCCGTAACAGAAACCTGGCAAACCTCCTGCAAAAATTCCTGGATCCGTCCCTGGCTGATTTATTTAGGCGACGTTCCAGAAGAGATATCGCAGACAACCTTTCCACAAGTACATGTGTGTGTATAGTTTATTTATCCACCCTGTTACTAAATGCCACTAAAGAATATGGTTGTCTGCGATATCGATTCTGTGGAAGCGGACGTTAAAGCGCCAGGTAGTAGTAGTAGTAGAAATAAAGATTACACCAATTAAACATTTCATGCGTGAATGTAGCGGTATAGAATCATCTGCAGACTACAATATTGTAAAAGTTGAGTTTCTAATAGGAATATCAATCCAAAAATGGTTCTACTCCGTTCAATATTTCCAAAGAAATGACGAATTGAAAATTCCATCGGTCTATTTTTGTTCGTTCCTGCAGTTTTACGTCCATACCTCCACCTGAAGTGATATCGTAGGTAGCCAAAAAGGGGGGAGGGGGCTAGGTTTTCTAGAGGCTGTGCAGGGTAGTAACCAAGGTCAGTTTCACCCAAGGGAGAAGCTCCGGGTGTCAATCGGTCTATGGATCTGTTAAAAATTCATTTAAATCAGTCGAGAGATTATCTAGCGTTGGTAATTTGATATTTTCCGAAAATGTTAATTACGTATCGTTACTTTAACAATTGAAACAGGTGAAACATGAAAATTATACCAAATAAGATGTTATACATCGTTTGTGTAATATATGTAATAATGATATATATAATGCAGGGAGTAAGAGAATAAAATTGATTGTCTAGCATCCTGCAATAACAGACATGAACTTTTTAGATTAATTTTATACCAATGTTCAATTCATTGATTCCGACAAATTTATGAAAGACATACGTTCTCTTATGTTCTGACGCAATCGATGAATATTTAGGGTGGTTGAGTCGCGTTGGGCGGAAAATAAATATGTCACATATATAATGGAAAGGGGGCGAACATTTAAATTCGAATCAGATGTTGACTTTCAAATTTCTTTTTGATATAGGTTTATTCGCTTTTCACGATCGTTAGTTTGTTCATTCGTCCGTAGTGTCTATTCACGTTACGTATCGCTGACAATTGACCATTGACGCAAACGTAACGAATTGACATAACACTATCTAACCCCATTCAATCCGATATCTACAGTATGAAATGTTTACATCGTCGTTACGTGAACAGTCGGTTGGCATGCTATTTATTTTTAGTGTACGTATATACAGATATAGTGAAGCGGAAAGCGCAACAAATCTCTCATTATGCTAAGTAAGTTGCGGCACTGCGTGATATGGATACGACATGAATGTCAGGTCCAGCGCTAGATAATGGAGCATGTGTAGTTGGAAGTCAAGTGTATATGTATCGTTATTGATGGGGATTAGTTACTATGTGTTTGTTTATATGTAACAGCGGTATATTTGCCGTCCTGGAGAGATAGAACTATGGGTTCAAACCTTAATTGAGTCCGGCCGATAAAAACTTGGGATGAGAGGGGGTGGGTGTTCATGCCGTCCACTAATTTGCAATGGGCCCCATATTAAGCATCTATATAATTAAAATTTCAAACAGAATCAACAATTATAAGAGCTTTGCCAACTTAACTTTCACCAGAGCCCAACCCGAAACCCTCTTGGACGCTGAAGAACGCCACCGTCCCCAAGTGCCTTCTTGCGACCCATATGCTTACACACACGAACAAACAGCTAGCCTTCGTTGGCTTTCGAAAATTGTGTCGGCAGTGATTTTTTAGTAAAATCCGTTTGCCTCAATTTCTTAATACTTTTCAATAAAAACAGATCATATGACCGGCTAATTTTGAATTTATGGCTGTTGCCCTCTAGGGTCGGCGCCTCGGCGGTACATTTGACTTTTGTAAAATGAATATTATGTACTAGCACTCTTTTCATGGAATAATTACCAAGTGACATTCGTAAAATCATTGTAACTACAAGTACACTGTCCTTTATCACCTCGTTGTATGATTATATATATATATAAGGATGTTCCTGGTTTCCCTCTTTTATTATGTAAATGTTATGATGACTTGTCATGCATACATTTATGTGGTAGTTGGACGCTATAGAAATGTGTACTAATAATTGTTAAAAATTATTAAGATTGCAATATTATTATACCTTTCAAGTAAATTTCAATTACGACATCTTGAATCAAATTTGGAATGTTTTTTTCAAGAAATGTTGATGTCCTTTAGACATTCTGATATTAGACCTAGAACAATGACAGACAATATCCGAAATAGATACCTTTAGCGCTGACGCTGTGTTTAAAAAAATGAAAAAAAAAATGGTTGGTATTTCACGTATGCTACGACAATAGTGATGTCACAGACAAAACTTGTTCCAATTAATAGAATATTTAACCTCTGCTTCCACAATGGTGATGTTGCATACAAAAGTTTTTCTTGATTAAACCACCAACGAAACCCGACACGTCTTGTCCATTATTCGTCCATGCACGTGGTCCATGTACGTGGTACCTTAATTGTTTATACTTGATAATTTGTTGACAATAAACAAAATAAAACAATATGACGTCATTGTTTACATTTTACAGAAACGGTAGGGAAGACCGGAGTTTGTTTACTTACTGCTCTATGACTTTTAATGGTAAAACCAAACAGCTTCATGACGAAATTTAATTGGTTTTCTCATCTAATTAACACTCTATTGTTTGTTTATAAACTCTAACACCATCAGTGAATTGTTTAATTATTGTTAAATTAATTGTTCATTAACACCAATGATGGATGCTTCATTTATAACATTATATAATTCCCATCATATTCCTTGGTGGTATTTTATTAATTTTGACCATCCCGAATCATATTGTCACCAAATATATCAAATTAAAATGAGAAATAATAATGAGTATATTTATAATGCGCAATATCCATAAACCAATTCATGCTCAAAGCGCTACACAATTATTATCCCGGTCTCTAGGATACAGGTAAAGCCTCCCTTTACCCCTGAACTCTCAGAAAGAGCCCCAACATATGCTGCCCTAAGGAGCGCAACAGTTTTTTTGTGTAATACATACACCATCCTACCGGTACCCATTTACAGCTGGGTAGACTGGAATACAGGGATAAAGTGTCTTATTCAAGGACACAAGAACTCGACGCACAATTCAGGTATCGAACCTGCAACCATTCGGTCACAAATCCTACTCTCTAACCATTGCGCCAAATCCCTCCCTGTCACGAAATGCCAAATGGACGCCGTGTCATTATATTCGGATATTCTGCTTCCTGAGAAAGTCTACAACGTGTGACAAACAAATAAACGAGAAAATGGGAATCAAGAATGAAACCATTTATGTAAGATGTTAGAGTGAGTCGTATATAAAAGTTTAGTAAATAAAACTAAGTGTTAAGATATATTTACCCTTGTTTTTGTTATTAATGATTCATCAAATAACAACATTAAATACACGATTTGCTTTTCTTTTTAAAGGGACAATAACATTCTTGCTGGCTTGGTAGCGCCAGAAAATAAATAATACCCTTATTCTAAGTACTAGGTGTTTAAGTGTCCTACCTGTTGTGTAAATTATCCATTACAACCTATTTTACTTGTCCAGAGGGTTCGAAAATATTTTAAAATGCAAGTCACATTTGAAAAGATTTACGTTAGACTTTTCAAATCAATTGGTTGAATTTTTCCAATTTTTCAAAATAGGTGTGTTAAGATGAAATTTATATCATCATTTAATTGGAATATTCTAAAATAATACGATTTGTTGACCAGAATGAAGATTGGGATATATTTTTCAGTTACAACAAGAGTGTTATTGGAGCTTTAATCATTTTTAAAACAATCAATGACGACCAAAGGCTTTAAAATTCACAATGTTTTCGGAAAGGAACTGGCCCAAAAGTTTACCCATTTCCATTTATTCTTTTCTTTTAAACTATTGTACAATCAACAGAATTGTTTCATTTCGTTCAAAGAGGTAATGTGCCAAAGTCGAATGTTTAATTAAAGATGTTCGATTAACATGTGAGTTTAATTAAACATGTTGAGTACTGACTTTACCTGGTATGCCCCAGGTTTCTATTATCTTACAGAGTTAAACTCGTCAGATTTTAACACGTTTTAGATTTGACTCAAGCGGCGCATCCAGGGGGGGGGGGGTCCAAACCCTACCCTGCCCAGCTACATAAAAAAAAAAATTAATGCCTTGTTTCAATGAAATTAAATCACAATTTGATCCTACATCACTATAAAAATGATTTCTCTCTTTAAAACGCTCAATTTGTATTTGTGCCTATGTAATTTGGAGACAGAGGCGAATTCAACAGTGAACTTTTTTATTACTGAAAGTGAAAGTGTATTTCAACTAGCTTTTTGGATCGATTTTGAGGCTCTTCTTCTACGAGTTCCGAACATTTAAACGAAAATATCAGCCAAATAGCTCTTGGATTGGCTACAGATGCAAGGAATTGACGGATAATTTTCTTGGGGCCCCCACCCCCTCTCAGCGGTGTGCCCCGTCTCCGCGGTCAGTGCCCTCATTTTGCGGCGCCCCCCCCCCCCTTTCAAAATTCCTAGATCTGCCCCCGAGAGACAATGATGGCAGATTTCCATAACAGGAACCTGGCAAACCCACTCCAGCAAAAAGTTCCGGATCGTTGATTTTATATAATTAACACAATTTGATCTATGAATTGAAGGCTTTACATTTCAGAAACTTAAATATCTCTGTATGAAATTTGTAAATATTTGGATACTATGTGACAATAAATAAAATCATGTTGCAACATGCAACTAGAGTGTTAACGATGAGTTATTCAAGAGCTAAATCTGCACATAGAAGAGATATTTTATGTTCCAATACGTTGGTTGCCTGGAGTTGACATACTTTGGAAATTTATGTATTTATTTGAATGTGGATGTGCTGCAAGTCCGTTGAAATAAAAACAAACACTGTCAGCAGACTCAGCCTGCACGCCCAAAGAAGCATCGAAGTAGACGAAATACATTTCACTTGCAAGCTAACAAACACACGTGATGTAAACAATTAGCCATGTGCCGTGAATTGGGCCACAGCGTACTGTTCAGAATAAGTGCATTTACACGACGGCTTTTGTGTACTAAACGTTAAAAAATCCCCATAAATTTGTGTTTATAATATCCTAACAAATAGCCCATTCGATAAGATTTTTTGCCCAAGGATGAGGCGTCAACACTATACAGCAGTAAACTTATGCCAAAACTGTGCTTACTATAGAACCCAGTGAGCGTGTTCATTATTTCTATATATATATATATATTTAAGAATTACGGAAACCTTGTTGAAATCGTTGGTTTTCCCCTTTTAAGCAGGCGTTAGAACACAAAACATATCGGTGGAAAACATGCCTCTGTAAGTTCTTTGCCATGAGGACGAGGATGGTACAGTAACGGACTGGACAACCTGGTCCACAACTCTGGAAGTAATGGAAACAAAACTGAAAGCATAAGAAAAAAATAATACGTGTCGATTATTAATATTTTGTTGTATTTGTAAACATTTAAACCGTTACTGTTTCCTGTTAATATTGATATATTTCAAAGAATGGCTATGTACGTGTATTATAAAAGACTAAACGAAAATAACAATACGTTAAGTAACTCATTACTGAATTCTGCATATCATGAAGACATAAAAATTTCGCAATCAAACCCAAAACTCTCCTGGTATCCAAAATATCTTTAAAAAATATGACATTTCTCCAACAACAATTTCGAGACAGAATATTAAAAGTTCAATAGAAAGCAAATTTAACAATCTCCTTGTTGAATCTTGCGGGCCAAACCATAAACTCAGAACCTTTGGATTATTCAAAAAGAAATTCAATAACACTCCAAAATATCTAGAGGTTGTTAATAATAAGAAGTTCAAAATTGCGATGTCTACCCCACGATTAAGTACTCACCAGCTTGCCATTGAAAGGGGTAGATATCTTAAGATACCACTCCAGGATCGCCTCTGTAAAAAATGCAATGCAAGCCAAACTGAATCTGAGCAACATTTTCTTATGGAATGTCAAAAATATGAAGATTTAAGAAAACAATATATAATATCCAACTCTTGACAATACTGGTCTAACCTTGTCATTTGAAAATCTATTCGACCCACCAAGTATTATAGCCACAAGTGTCGCAGCCTTTGTTTACTTCTCTTTTCTGAGGAGAGACATCTGATCTGTTAAATATGCCTGATATTCTATTTTCTTTTACGTACGCACGTCTTGTTTTGTATTTTGATAGATTACATACCCTGTATGTGGGCCTTATACTTTCGAGTTATGTGATTTTATACTTTGTACGTATAATACTGTCTATTTATGAGAACTTTTGTTTATGTCCGTCCATATTTTTGTACCCGTCCCTTTTTTTCCCTCACTTCACACTTGTATTTATTATATTGTATGTTGTCCTCATTAAGGGAGGTTTGTATGCAATACTGTGTGTATTGAGTTATAATTGTTATATTGTTTTATCTTATGTACATGTTTATATTGTATGCTGTCCTCAATGGATGTTTCGATGCAATAAAATCTTATCTTATCTTATCTTATCTTATCTTATCTTATCTTATCTTATCTTAATCTTATTTTATCTTATATAATTCCCTTGGCTACGTTTGGGTTTAAATGAGCTCTTTGGTGCCATTTTGGACCTAGTTTGGGACTGAATCATTGATATTAATAGCTTACATATTTAATAGTAGCCCATATTTGTTAACCTTTTTTTGTATTTCTAACCACGTGATCATTATCCAAATACACCAGCCATAGATGGTATGTGTATGTAGAAAATAATGTCAAGGTCGCTGTCAAAATAGCTGGTCTCCTTACAAGGAGTTAGCATCGGTTCAATATTTCATATTGATATATAATAAATATACGTGTAGATAAAAACCGTGTACTTATATGGTGGTCTATTGTGCAATAGGTTTTGATGTAATAAAAGTTTTGTACATGTCATCAGAAGTCAGTACGGTCTATAAATATATTCGACGTGTTTTAAGAACAGTGAATATTTGGTGTCAGTAAAATGGCTTGTTTTGGGTGTGAAACCCTTCTGTGGATTGTTGCCATAGTGATTTTACTTGCTGCAGCATTTTATTTGTAAGTTTTTATCTTTTAATCTTTGTGAGTTTAGCGTACTTTGGTCTTCATCCTGGTGACTTAAACTATGTCGAGTGTGGCCCTGTAGGATTCCTTAAAATTGTTGTAATTTATACAGGTGCCCTAACTCCGTTATAAACATTATTATGTATGTTTTTTAAACTTATCTGACGTCGAATTCCTCAGTCATGCAGTATAGGCTAGGTAAACAATATCGACAATACATGGAAAATACAACATTATAGAAACTTTGACCTGGGACGACTGTGACCTATAAGTATCACTAACAAGCACAAATTATTGTAGTAGGGTGAATTTCGACCCAATAGTAAATGTTTAATAATACGAGCCATGGGTCACCATACCATGGTATATTGTTTGCATATGTCATTCCTAAAAAGGCTTTTTTAAACAATATCTTTTATTCCGGTTGTGGTGAATGGGACTTTGGAACACCCCTCCCTAGAGAATATATATAGGCCACATAATATTAATGCAAACGGATGTATATATAGTATAGGCCAAACATAGTTAAAGTGGCAAACACTTATATATTATATAAATATCCTATACATATACAACTTGCGGTATTTTTTTCTTCGATGTCCATATCAGTTCTGATGGCACTCGGCAAACCTCAGCAGGGTACTGGAATCTGCTGAGGTTTGCCGAGTGTTCTGGTGGCTGGATCCTGGTTCATCGCATCCTCGATATCACCAGTTGTATCGTTCCGTTCTACTCAAAAGATGATATTGAGGAAGAGTTCATCGGTTATCGTATCGTCGTACTGGTTGTTTCTATTGATTAATACTAATTGTTGAATGATATGTTTATCAATTTAGAAATTTCTGAATAATCTCCCTTTATCGTCATGTATTGTAAACAAACAGTATTTTACTTGGATTTAACGTCCTTGTTCTGTTCCCAAACTGGGCTAATGAACACAGGCATACCCCATGTGTGCTATGAGAGAAATTTTGCTCGGGCAGCGGCATTCTCTTATATCGAATTCCAACTGCCAAGGGATCTTTTACGTGCACGCCAGTGTTAACACAGGGCCTCGGTTTTTCGTCCCATCCTAACGTCCAGACAGCTGTCCTTGCCAGACTCCCTGCCCTACATCACTGACAAGGGGGAAAACGTCAGAAAATCTGGATGAACTTTTTTGGTCAATGCAGGGATCGAACACCCGACCCTTAGGCTTGCAAGCCAGCGTCTTACCCACTTAGCGACCGTGGACCCACATTATTTTGCTGGATTGCCAATTGTAAGCCCCATATCTTTAATGACTTTTATCAATTGTTCTTTAAGTCAAAGCACAACATATGTTCCCCCATAGTCTGATATTTATAGTATTTTATTCACCTATTTCAGTTATATAACATGGACTCACCGTGTTTTCAAGAATGCCGGAATCCCAGGACCAGAACCAGGTTTACTAGGACTGGTTCCAGAGTACAGAAAAAGAGTAAGATCTGTATATTCTTATATTAAATAAGGTAAACAATTGAAACGGGGGTTAACGTCCTACTAAACGGGACTATGAAGATATTAATAAGCCAGGCAATGTGTTATAAAGGGAATTTTGCCCGAACAGTGGCCTTCACCATGAATTCCATATGTCAACTGGTATGCGCCAACGAGTACACGGATGGAACTCTGATTTTCGTCCTATCTGAATGACTCGATGCAGTTCCTTGCAGGTCATCCTTCCTGCACCACTGACAAGGGGTAACGCAATGGAAAATTCCGAGAAACTTTTCCGCCCCACCATTCCAATTAATCAATCAGCGTCTTACTCAGTGGGTCTCCGTGGCTCCCAAAAGAGACCAATGTTAAGGTGTGTAAGGTTTGTAAGTCAGCACCATACGAACTGAGCCACCTTGGTCCTCGGCACCAAAAAGAGACACAAAAGACTGGTTTGTATAACGCTACCTATAG
The DNA here is from genome assembly GCA_036850965.1 of Patella caerulea. Classification (NCBI taxonomy): domain Eukaryota; kingdom Metazoa; phylum Mollusca; class Gastropoda; family Patellidae; genus Patella; species Patella caerulea. Next base: position 61,280,824 of record JAZGQO010000011.1, on the reverse strand, counting down.
TTATAATATTTTATTTATTTACAGACTATGGGTGATATTGATATAGAGCTTCATAAGAAATATGGAAAAATTTTAGGGTAGGATTTTCAAAATTTAATAGTAATATTGAATAACACATAGCTGTTTGCTCCGGGTCTCTGAACTTTCGCGGGCTGTTCATTGGGTTCCCTATAGTTGTTTACCAGACACCCGATATCTTGGCGTAAACCAACAGACAGAAAAAACCTTTTGTATTATTAGCAGCATTGCTTTGCTTTCTTGGTTCCTATTGGTACCAGTTGTACCAAGCGTTGTTTTCTAGATGTCCGAAACTGAACGTAAACGAGCGAAGGTCGCGCCCGGGATCTGACGGCTCGTTTGTCCAGAAATCACCCGCTAGGGTTGAAAAGGTTAGATGTTTTAGTTTTCACGTCCCTGGCTCTTGTTTTGGGTTGGCTGTATGGATGGAACACATTTTGTTTCGTTTTTTATACTTACGATGGTCTACTCCACAAGTCGTATCGACAGGTCACGTCAGATGTCAGACGAGCGGTTTTTGACCCTGTGACGTCAGATATTTGATTACCCAATCAACATTGATGTTGTAGTGCATTACCAATAATTCCGTGAAACACATGCCTACAGTTCGCCGTAACAGATCGTTTCGTCGGCTAATCATCCAAAAAACCCAGAACACGTCAATGATAACAACTCTTCCAGATCCTAGTGTAGTAAAGACAAGTGGATCTGTGTTTTAAAGGGACAATAACACTCTTGGTGGCTTGGCAGCTCGAGAAAATAAATAATAGCCTTATTCTAAGTACTAGATGTTTAAGCGTCCTGCCTGCTGTGTAAATTATTTATTACAACCTATTTTACTTGTCCAGAAGGTTCGAAAATATTTTAAAATCCAAGTCACATTTGAAAAGGTTTACGTTAGACTTTTCAATTCAATTAGTTGAATTTTTCCAATTTTTTAAATTAGGTGTGCTAAGATGAAATTTATATCATCAATTAATTGGAATATTGTAAAATAATACAATTTGTTGACCAGAACGAAGATTGGGACATATTATTCAGTTTCAACAAGAGTGGTATTGAGGCTTTAATCAGATTGGGATAGTTTCGTTTTATAAATACTAGTCTGCCCAACTTACAGAACAACTTGGATATATATTCAGACGTATTATTATTAACCGTGTTCTTTATAATTTATTCAGGTATTTTAACGCGAGATTACCAGTTTTATCGGTGGCCGATCCAGACACAATAAAGGATATTTGCATAAAGCATTTCAGCCATTTTGCGGACAGACCAGTGAGTGTTTACTAGCTAATTTTGGTTGTAGCTGTGGGTGTTGTGCATTATGTATGAAATTCTTATATTATAACACGCGATGTCACTTCTCCAGTTGCATAGTACTCTTGTTACCTTGTACGTGCATATGTACATCGTAGACCAATTAGCAGGGGCGTAGCCGTGAAATATATATTGGGGGGGGTCCCCAACTTCGGCGGGAGGGGGGGGGGGGTAACCATAAGTCTCAGTCTTCTGTAAACATTGTTTGGCATAATTTACGGGGTTAAACTAAAATATCACACCAATACAACGTTTATCATGTTTACAGACAGCGGCACCGGTCTTCCCCGAGAGGCGAAGAAGCTGGCTTACCCCCACCTAAGAAAATTTTGGAATATTGAACGGCTGCAAACAATTTTTCCTGCTATTTTGGCCCATGAACAAAGCAATTTCAAAGTTGTCTAATATTGCCTAATTAAGGTGGCTTGCTGACTCGAATTCCAATCAATCGTTTACACCCACAGCAACTTCAATTTGGTCCAATATAGCCTACCTGGCTGCCCAGAATTCCAAACAACCAATCAATCGGAGCCTCACCCTCCCGGAGAAAATTTTTAAAATTTAACCACCGCAAATGCGTTTTCTGCTATTCTAGCCTGTTTGAGCAAGTCCAAAAGTATCCAATGGTTCTGTAACCAAAATCCCACTCTGCATTCCATCCAATCTCACTGTTGCAGTTGCATTCACAAAGTAGAGTGGCCCCAGACAAAATGTTTTAATCGATAGTTATCTCAGTATAAATTCGTGGTATTCAATAAAAAGAAAAGTGAAGGGAAGCAAAACTAGAAATGCCCAAAGCAGGTTTACGGGCGGCCAGTTTTCTTCGCGGGGCGAAGAAGCGGAGCTGACCTTGTATGGACCCCCAAGAAAATTTTGGAATATTTGATGGCCGCAAACGCGTTTTACTGCTATTCCAGTCCTAAAATTAGTGTTTTATGAGATTTCGGGCACTTTACTTTGCCAAATCTTGGGGGGGTCCAAGTATATTCAGACCCCCCCCCAGTAAAAAAATTGGGGGGGGGGGGTCCCGGACCCCCCCCCCCCCATGTGTGACGCCCATGCCAATTAGCGGTATAGGCTATGACGGGATACAGTATGGGTCAGAACTAATATCGGCGGTATTTTTGACTTGAGAACGATTTAAAGAGCCAGAAGAAGTGTGACGTCTCTATTGACTGCTACTGGGTAAGGGAGTTACAAAGTTGCACTGGTAATACTAGATATTTTTATTTGTTTCAGACGTCTAATGTGTGTAAACTCGTTTAATATAATTTGGTGCAGAGTTACCTTTCTTGATAACATTCCGGGCAATTAAAAATCAGTGAACCGGGCCAAACCCGGGCATCTAAAATTGAGCTATTTTGTCTAGTTAGTCCCAGGACTGTATAGTGGCGACGCACGTTATCACCATTTAGATTTATATTCTTTATTTCCATTAATAAGGTTATCGCCCTGGATAAAGCGTCTTGTGGACCGCTTTTGTTATATTGATCATTGGAACCACTTTACTGGATACCTTGTTTGTATACCTCTTTAATTCATCGTAAACATTTCAAACCAGATTGCTAATAGATCAGACCAAAAGTAGTCATAATTTTATTACAGAATATCTTCCCAATGGACAAGTATGAAAAGGGGTTCCTGACTTTAGTTCGGGGAGCAAAATGGAAGAGCTCAAGATCAGTCATGACACCAATTTTTAGTTCTGGTAAATTAAGAGAGGTAGGCTATTCTTTTAAATTACATCTCAACCTCAGTCAGAAAAGGGGCAGATAACTTCGAATGAATCGTCCATCAGAGAAGCGGGGAAATACCAGGTTTGGGGCACTCAATCTGGCTTTGATATACTCTTGTTTGTTTTTTGTTTACAGATGATGCCATTGATGCAGACATGTACGGAGAATCTACTTAAGCATTTAGAACAACATGCCCACAGTGGGAAATCAGTTGACGTAAAAACGTAAGGCATAGAATATTTTACAACAGGACCGTCACTTATTATAAAAATAATTTTTATATTACCAATTTTCGTTCAACTAAATTATTCATTTTCGCAATTTTAAAACACCATGTATATTGTCTAGTGTGATAAATAATGCGTGAAAATAGTATATATCTGTAGGCATAGTTTCAGCCATTGAGACACCTGTAACTGTAAACTGAAAACTAATTAGGGCCTATATTAGGTCCGAAAAATGTTTTTACCTTTGCACTGTGATATTGCACACTTTTCTCTGGCGAATAGCAATTTGGTGTACAGATTCGAATCACACGCGCCTGTAATGTGGAAAATATTTCAAAAATAAACATTAGGCCTAAGCTATATGACTTTTAAAACATCATGGTAGAGTATTGGTTTCAGAAGAGTTATTTGCCCTTGAATTAGAAGTCGGATTCAGACCACATGACCATAAAAGACTTTAAACATTACACATAGTTATAATATAGCTTAGGCCTCGTGTTATTTTTGAAATATTTTCCACGTTACATGATTTGAAAATCCAGTGCGATTTTCAAAGTGACACAGACTCTAAAATATAACCGTTGATTGCAGATTTATCAAGGGTTACTCATTGGATGTCATCTGCAGTGTGGCATTTGGTATAGATGTTGACTCTCAGAACGAACCCGATAATCCAGTGATCAAGGCCTGTATTAAAGCCATGAAATTAGAAATGACCGACCCATATATCCTATTGTGTGGTACGTATGCACACCTTCTATTGCTAAAAATGACGCTCGTAAGAATTTGTCTATAAAGCACACGAGTCTAAAATATTGATGTTAGGTTCCCACTTAATACGATAAGATAATAACGTCAAAATTGATTGAAATGCACCAATATTGGATGCTACTTATTCTTTAGGTCCATGTTAGATCCCAATGTCAGTGGTTCAGGATCATGGAGGATGTCATGGAAATGAAATGCGACTAGTCGTTCGAATGGGTCGACAAACCGTGCTTTAGTGCTTACTATTGACAGCATGTTAAATATTCCCTGACAGGTGGAAATTGAAACACGTCGGTCGTAGAGAAGAAGATGGCGTGCTTACTCGCTTATTTAGAGGCCTGTTGTTGCCCGTTGTGATGCAGTGCGAAGAGATCGGTAACGAATAACGTTTAGTCGTTTGTACTCATTGGCGAGCACCGCGGACAGTTGGAATTCGAAATAGGGTAGACTAGGCCTATAGCGCCGCTGTCCGGGTAATAGTGTATGCCTGTCGTCATTAGCTTGCACGTTAACCCCGATTTCGTTATTTATTTTCGAATGATATAGTCAAAAGGATAAAATATTAATTGCCTTCAACCCATTTCTTATATTTTAAGCTACCTTCCCGTTTTTAACTGGAGTATTCGAGTCTGTAGGTATTGGTTTTATGCCTAGTGATTGCAAGTCTGTTTTTACAAAACTTATTGATGATATTATCAAGGAAAGAAAAGAAAATCCAAGTGTAAGTACATGCTCACATTCGTATAGTTGGACAAGCAGAGCGATGCAAAAAGGTTTTGCATGTTCAAGGCATGCGCACCTTGTCTTGGGAACTCTAGTAGGCCTTCGGCGATTTTCGATAAAATGTCCTGACTTATGTACAAATGTAGTGCGTGGGAATCGTAAGTGTGGCTCACAACCCACAGTACGAGCTACTTCGGACGGTCGGAGGGTGAGATCTTAGGTAACCCTGCACATACAATATTTCACCTGGTTTCATGCGACTGATCTACGAGCTACCAACCCCAACGACTCGCGCGTGTCAAAACAAGTTCGGTGGGTTCGGGCCCGTAGCCAGCTCATAAAATTTAGTGGGGCTACGGAATTTTCTGGAGCTAGTGGTTTGACGCATGCGTGTGAAATAACAAGGATTGTCGTTTTATCAAGTGGCATTGTTTGGATTCTCCGCTTGTACTTGACAAGGAGTAGGGTCGCCTGTCCATCCTTGTTGCTATCTCCGAGTCATTCGGTTATCTCCGACTGCTAAAGACCCTACGCGCAGTATAGAAACAGAACAGTAATACGTTAAAGCCCATTTCATCTCTCTCTCTCTCTCTCTCCCTCTCTTTCTCTCTCTCTCTCGCTCTCCTATTCCCGATCATCATACTTATATACTTTCAGAAACGGAAAGATTTCCTTCAGCTGTTAATTAATGCCAACGAAGAAACCAAAGATAAGGAAGATGGTTTGGGTAAATATTTGGGTATATTAATAGAATAATTCCTTTATTACTTGTTAAAACAGACAGATCACGTGAAACAAAAAGAAGTGTTATCGTCGCGCGTATCCTTCCGTCCGTCTAATTTGCTGGAATTGTTCGTCTATATCCGAAGCAGAACACTATTTTCATTAGGCTCCGTACTTCATCTTTCTTGCAGAATTGTTGAAGTTTTTCGGTTTAATCTTAGGATGCACCCTTATTCAGAGTTGTTGTCGGTGCCATCGAAATCTATGAGGACGGCGCTTTACTGGTGACGGATTTTGAAACTTTCTTTTGTCAAACGTCACCAATTTTCACCAAGGTGACAGGATTTGAGATTGTATTCAAACCTGCAGGTTTTATTGCCCATGTCACAGAAACCTTAATGTCATGCCTCGACATTCTTTTCACAGCATGTTCGTCGTCTGGCAACCTTATTTACTTTATGTTATAGCTTTTACGTACTATGATATCTGGAGTGGCGCCGTGGTCTTCTTGCTAGCTGGTTACGACACATCATCAACTGCTTTAACATTTGCACTCTACAACCTCGCAACACATCCGGAAGTTCAGGAGCGTGTGGTGGAAGAAATAAACACAAATTTCGGAAAGGTACCATGCCACGATTATCGTTTATGGTTGATTCAGATAAAATGCAATATTTTATGTTTGATATTGAGTAATCATCTCTTAAAGCCCCAATAACACTCTTGTTGTAATTGAATAATATGTCCCAATCTTTATTCTGGTCAACAAATTGTATTATTTTACAATATTCAAATTAATTGATGATACAAATTTCATCTTAACACACCTAATTTAAAAAATTGGAAAAATTCAACTACATGATTTGAAAAGGTTAACGTAAACCTTTTCAAATGTGACTTGGATTTTAAAATATTTTCGAACCCTCTGGACAAGTAAAATATGATGTAATGGATAATTTACACAACAGGTGGGACGCATAAACATCTAGTACTTAGAATAAGACTATTATTTATTTTCTAGAGCTGCCAAGCCAGCAAGAGTGTTATTGTCCCTTTAATGGTTGATTTTGAATACGCAATGGTTGATATAGAATAATATTATCTTAATGGTTGATATTGAGTTAGTATAACATCTTAGTGGTTGATATAGAATAATCGTATCTTAATGGTTGATATTGAGTTACTATAATATCTTAATAGTTAATCTTTAAGTGGCATTTAGCGATCGGTTCTGTTAATCTTAATAGTTGAAATAGAATAATCTTATCTTAATGATTGATATTGAGTTAGTATAATATCTTAATAGTTGATATTATATAATTATAATATCTGAATTGATTTTCTTTTTCTCGGGTTATTTTCCTCAGTCTCTTTTCCCAGCATAAAACCTGTCTCCTGCTTTATTGATATTATACTAATATTTTTTTTACATTTGTACAGGATGAAGTAGCCGACCATGATAACGTGGGTAAATTAACTTATCTACAGATGGTAATAGATGAAACTTTAAGGATGTATCCACCTTTAACAAAGTAGAGTTATATTTCATTTGTACTGTCCACAATTTCATTTGTACTGGCCGGGGTGTTGGATGGCTCAGTGCAGAGGCGGATCCAATGGGGGGGGGGGCGAAGGGCGCGCACCTCCCCTAACTTTTTTCCTGCTGAAAGTGCCTTTTCTCAGACCCAAATATGTCCGTTCCGAACGTTAACTTAGGCGAAAGTATCAGCAAAATAGCTCTTGGAATGGCTACAGATGCAAGGAAATGACGGATAATTGTCAACCCCCTCGCAGCGATGTGCCTCATCTCTACTGTAGGTGCCCTCATTTTGCCCCCCCCCCCTCTCAAAATTCCTAGATCCGCCCCTGCAGTTTTTATTACTCGTTAATTAGGACGGGGTCACGATGGCTAGGTGAGTAAGATGCTCGCTCGCTAGCCTGGAGGTCGCGGGTTCGCTCCCGGGGTTGGCCGAGAAAGATCATCGTGGTTTTTCATTTCAAATAATGCAGGATGGTGCAAAACCGAGGTCCTGTGTTGGCTTGCAAATTGAAGACCCCATGGAAATAGATCCGTAGTTTTATGCCGCTGTTGGTCTTGACAGTTCCTCGGGATTTTCCCAACTGGCTCCCCTTTTCAGTGATTTAGGAAGGATGACTTGATAGTTGATAATTAGTCTTGGACAAAACAATTGCGACAGTACACTAACGATCCCGTGGCTGTTGAAGTCATCATAAAAATAGGCCCTTTATTGTTTTTGTTTATATATATATATATTTTAGAACTAGTCGTGCCGTTAAACAAGAAATGGAACTGAATGGTTACAAAATAACCAAGGAAATGGAAATCTTCTTGCCGATTTATGCCATCCACAGAGATCCTGATTATTGGGAAAATCCGGATAGATTTGATCCAGAACGGTTCGTTAGTTTCTTCCTCAACAATGTTATCATTGCAACAAAGGAAACCCGTAAAACAAATTAAATACAGTAATAAGAAGTCAGTTTTGAAGTTGTTCATATAATTCGGTTACAGTAAGCGCCGTCTCGGAGAGATCGTCATGATTCACGAAATTTTTGTAAGTTGATTGGATAATATTAAATTGATTTTAGTGCTTAGCCTATCAAAATTGAAGTATCTAGTAAAATTCGTATTTTATCCTTCATAAAGATTTCGAGAAACGGGTCCCTAAACAAAGATACAAGTAAAAGCAGAACAATTTCCCCAATCACCGCTGTTCATTTACAGTAAACGTTGTCTCATAGCGATTACCAAATGTCCGGTTGGTGCTGACATGCCATTAAACACTACTTCATTTCTTTTAAAGTAAACATGCATTGTCGATGGATTTTAAGAATGATACATGTTCGACTTATTTCGTTTTAATTATGCTTTTTAATATTTTCAAGGTTTTCACCCGAGCAGAAGTCTTCACGCCATCCGTATTGTTACTTACCATTTGGAGTTGGACCACGAAATTGTATCGGCAATCGTTTGGCTCTCATGGAAATCAAAACTGTGTTGGTCAGCATTCTCAGGAAATATCGAGTCATCTGTTCCCCAGAAACAGAGGTTGGTATTTATTATTTTATTGTCAAAATATAACGATAATAGAAATAGGTCCAGTTTTCATCTGCGAGTCGTGCTGCCCAACCTGTCTTTATATTAATATTAGCCCAGTCGAAGCAGAATAGTAGGACGTTAAACCCCATTTCATTGTATTTCATTTCTTTGATTGCCTGTGTGCACCGTCATTTGCCACAGTCACAAGATCGGCGGTGGTAATCCCTAAACCATTTAGAACCCAAAGCTTTAGTAAACTAAAACTTCATGTTATCTTTTTCAGAGACCAACCATAGAACTAACGCCTGGAGACTTCATGTGCAGGGCGAAAAATGGTGTCTTCGTAAAACTGGAAAAGCGACATGGATAAATATAATATGACCTGAAACAAAATAGGTCTATGACTAATATAATTGTTTGATGTTTATTTCTGTAAATATATTGAATTATGAAATCAATTCATTGTTTCTGTTCTGTTCTGTTATCTGCACAATACGGCAGAGTTGCCATGTGGTGTTCTAGTATGAATTAGCTTTCTTGATCTATGTCATGGATTTTCCCCCTCTGACACCTTGTTTTCTCTAGTTCAGGGGTTCCAAACCCTATTCCGTCACGACTTCTTGTTTTTTTCAGAAGCCGAGAAAGTTCTTTACCTCGTGACAACCGATACACAAAAACACATACTTATGGAATAACAACTACTTAATTTATTTGGGCGACGACCGAGTTCCTAACATTTTCCGTCCTGTTTACCCTTGGAAACTTTCACCCCATTGCATTGTTCAAACTTCTACCTTAATGAAGCAGTCTGGGATTTTTTTTAAAAAATATTGTTTTTAACATCATTGTTTTATTTTTAAATAAGAATAGATATCAATGTTGTTTCATTATTTTCTTCTCAACTTCAGATATTTAGGGAATTGTGATTTAAAAATATGTATATTGTCATTGTATTATTCAACATTCTACCTTATAATGAAGCAATCTGAGACATTTTTAAAGATGCTGTTTTCAACGTGTTATTTTTATGTTTAGATAACATTAACAATAGCAAATATCTATGTTGCTTCATTATTTTATTCTCAACTCCACATTTTTTGTGAATTATGATTTAAAAATATGTATATATTCATGAGTAGCAAATCTATGTGTAAATTGATGCTAAGGGTATTCATAGTTAAATGAGGGGAGGTTTGGATTTAGTTTTTTGTTATTTAGGTAATTCCAAGCGCTTTCTGCTTTATTCGAAATGTATCTTGCTTTCGCCATTATTGCTTTTTAGTTGTATTTCTATACTATTTAGTTGTGTTTCTATACCATTTAGTTGTATTTGTATAAAAGATTTCAGCTGTACATGTACATAGTTTTAGAAATTATAATTTTAGCGCTACTTATGTATTAACAGTTTATCTTTTTTATTAAACCATTTCATACTTTGTTCATTGTTTTTCTTTTTTGGAATGGCACTGAGGACAACTTTTTATTTATGACGATTTTTTAAAACATTTTTATTAAACCATTTCATACTTTATGTTCTTTTTTTCTTATTTGAAATGACACCGAAGGTTATATCTTATTTGAAGTAGCACCGAGAATGTTTAATTAAAGATGTTGAATTGACTTTAACATGTTTTATTGTGAGTTTAATTAAACATCTTGAGTATCTTTTGTACTGACTTTAATCACTGAGTAATGAACATTTATAGAAATTTTGTCACCTACAAGTTTCTACATTAGTCACCATCTTGTTGTTTATAATCCGATCTGATGGAAGAACAATACAAGTTAATTTGTTCTTGTTCGAGAGAAAATGTAGTTGTATTGTTACAATTTAACACATCTACTTACACCTACAAATCTATAGAAAATTTAAATTAAATAAGTTTTACCTATTCTGGCAGGGTTCTATTATCTTATAGAATTAAACTCGTCAGATTTTAACACGTTTTAGATTTACCTCGTTGGTTTTATATAATTAACACAATTTAACCATCAATTAAATATAGAAGGCTTTACATAGAATTGAATACATCACTTATACATACCTATACAATATATCTAAAACCTTTATAACAAATAAATGAAATAGCCTTAGAGGGAGTCGTGCAAACTATTGGCTCAATTTGCACAATATATCCACAGAAATTAAATGGAATAGGGTTTAACGACAAGGCTAATGAAAATCGGCATACGCCTTACAGTGTGCTCGGGGTGGTGGTTGGGCGGATTTTGCCTGAACAGCGGCACTACGGCCTACTCTTATATTGAATTCATGGTAATTATCACTTCAGCATATATTATGCAAGAGCTAAACCTGCATATTGTAGAGTGATTTTTCGTTAGGCCTGAAATGTTATCTAAATTATTAATTAGAAATTAATCAACTTATCCAGACCATAAATCAACTCTCGATGACCTCGCTAGCTGGCGATATTTACTTGATTAGAATCTCATTTGCTGCCTAACTTTCATTCATGATTAAATCACGAAATGGATAATCGAGACTATGTTGTTTTTTTTATCGTAACGACTTTAGCAGTGATGATCGAGGCTAGACTTAACATTCAGAACTTAATATTTCTGTTCATAGTATAGTAGAGCAATTTGACGGAAATTTTAAACATCTTCTATTTACGTAATTTATTTTTTAACTGTTATATGGAGAACAGTCAACTCTTTATCTAATTTCTCATAATGTATTCTGTGCAATGCGATGGAGCAGAAATTTGGCCCAAACGGCGGCGTGTCTGTCTCAATGTTTCTTTCAGGTGTGGACACAACAAAATAGAAGGTGTTTTCTTGTCCACCCCGAAGGTTCTTTTCTGATCAGACCGGGAACCTTGAATACTTTAGTTGAAAGTATAATTCCTCTGACGCTTGATGGGCCCCTAAACTGGTAGCACAAAAAACGATTAAAATATGCCAACACCATCCGATGAAATAACAATTATAAACAAAATGTCCGCCATATTTTAGAGCGTAGCCTCCTTGTAATTATCCTTACTTCATTAAACAATTCATCTTCAAATCAACCGGAAACTTGGTTCACAATTTCCAAAACATCTGAACTAATCTAAAAGATGTCGGCAACAATACATACTTGTCGTTTAGCTCAATTTAGGATGCAGGTTGGATGTAAGAATTGTTTAAAAGACAAAAGAAGCGGCCATTAATGAGGATGTAATGTGGTGTGGTTAATAAGAAAGTCATCAACATTAGATCTAATTGTCTATATATATATATATATATATATATATAGTAGGTTACATTCAGGTGAATGACGTCATTAGAATATATAGTAGAATCTTGTAGACCAACTGTTATACTGTATATCCTTACAATAGAACAATACTGTATACCACATCAAAGTCTTCTATATAGGTAAAACATTGTTACACTATAGGTATATAGACTATTATATAAAGGTGTTAATGGAAAAAAGATCGACTAACTCATTTACAGAAAGTGTCCACGAATCGTCATTTTCATTGAAAAATAATAGAACGCCTACTCTGTTTATCAGGTCTGTCTGAAATTCTAAACTCATTGACATTCTGGATGAAGGGTTGGATGACGTTCAATAGAGCTAATTTCGGGTGAAAATGGAATTGTCGGTAAGATGAAAGGGGTCTCGTAGATTATCTATTACTGTAAGAATTAAAGGCTTGATTTAATATATTTTGAAATATTTTCTTTAACGTAACGGACCATGTCTTAATCAAAAAATATGCTTAAAGGGGAATCCTTTAAAGATAGTATGCATAGTAACTTTGATAGATTTGAGCATTTTGCCTCTACTTTATTTTGGTTGCCATTTTCATTTTCTAAAATACTTCTTCCCACTTTATTCTGTACGTTCTTTATTTTAGTATTATTTGGATCTTATAATTTCGTGAATCAAAAAGAGAAATGGTTTGGGTGTCAAAAGATCTCATTACGTAATTGTTTTATATTAGCCCCGGCTTGTTTTCAGATCCCAATCATACATATAGTGTACATTTATAATATGTAAATATTTATTGAATAAATAGTGCACCCCCCCCCCCTAAAAAAATGCAGGCCCACTCGTCAGATAGACGAGAGTTGCCTGCGATATCCGCCCCTCCCCCTTTCCGAAATATGGCACCCCTCAATTAGATGTGCTATCCCCCCTTTAAAACACTATGTTTTATACGCATAGAGCTATGTCCTCATTGTTGTTATTCTATTCAAGTCACCACTGACGTCCGATTTTTCCAAACTTGTATGCCGCACAGAAGTAGAACTGCCACACCCCACACCCCCCAGCTTTTTGATTAATTTTATTAGTTTTTTAACCTTAATTTTGAACATCCCAACCAGGATGAAATTGGGATGATTTTGTGTGACCTTAAATAAAGCTAATTTCGGGTGAAAATCGATCTGTCGGTAAGATGAAAGGGATGAGGTAGATAGATTATCTAATGTTATAAGATTTGATTGCCTCAGGTAGATGTGTAACTTGATACAGTCAACACCTTTAATCTCTACTACTTATTCACTTTACTTATATAAAGATCTTACTATCTCTACCGACATTCAAAAGATCATACGCAACTCAACTAATTTACCCTATAAAGTCTTATTGAAAACTCAATTTAAACTTACTTATCTCAAGCTTAAACTCTTAATTGGCTTTACTTTTCAATTGGGTGAATGAATATTGTGGTCACGCGCTTATGTCATTTTCTTGCAAACCTGTCTCCATGATGACGCCATTATTATTTCTATAATAATATTTTTCTGAAAACTGACACGGTTCAAAAAATGGTAATCTTTGTATAAAGATATTTATATACAGTGTTATATATCAATCGTGTATTGCTATTATGTATATTATAATGGTGATACAAATTGTGTATTGTTTTTGTGTATATCATAATTTGATATTAATTGTGTATTGCTGTTGTGTATATTATAATGGGTATTGTGCATTGTTTTTGTGTTTATATCATAACTTTGATATTAATTGTGTATTGTTTTTGTGTATATCATAAATTTGATATTAATGGTGTATTGCTTGTGTGTATATTATAATGTGTACTGTGTATAGTTTTTTTTGTTTATATCATAACTTTGATATTATTCGTGTATTGCTCATTGTGGATGTGATAACTTTGAAATTATTCGTGTATTGCTTATTGTGGATGTGATAACTTTGATATTAATCGCGTATTGCTTATTGTATGTATCGTGTATCGCTTGTTGTGCATTTATCGTATATAAGTAACAAAAAATACCTGTAACTTTATTGAAACGTTGCATGTAACAAAATAGTAAGTACAGTGTAGTTGTGTTATTATGAACGTTATGCCCCTACTCTTATATACAGGACGTTAGATATAATATATTATGAATAAACTGTTGTTTTAATATATCTTACTTCATATACTCTACTATCTAATTAACATACACTACAATATGTTTCACGCACACACTTTAATCTATATTTCGTTTGTGACAACAATATAAATCAACATAACAAAACCCTTTTTTATTTCAAAAATGTATAAGTGGATAGATCTTTAAAATTTCTCTGTTGTGAAAGTATAATATTTCAGTAATGAGTTTCCATATTACTACAGTTTCAAGGGTTGTGCTTGCTGTTGAATTTCAACTGGGGGATCTAATTTGCATCTGTGGCCATCTGAAAGGTTTTCACTCAGAGCAGAATAACAAGAACGATTGTGTAAAACTATTGTTTTCTTATCATGAAAAAATCGTGTGATCTTACAAATTAAACCAATTGTCCTCTTTCTAAATTATAGACCATTGCCGAAATTGAAAAGACTTCATTTATTTTTGTGTAAAAGAGAAAGAGGTTTTTTCTCAAGAGAATTTTTCAGCAGTGTTGGTTTTTAATTAAGACGGCCACCAAAATGTCGATTTATACGTAGCAGGAACAATAAGTATTATTCAATTATTAGGTGATTTTAATATTGAAATCTTCTTCATTGTGTCGTTAATATTCTTAATGTTGTCTTATTTTTCTTTTTTCATTTGTAGTATAAAAAGCATTCTTTTTTTTTTTTTGAAATTAAAAATTGAGTCACAAGCCAAGAAATGGATATAGAAATGCTAATTCTTGACAAAACTTTCTGGAAATTCAATTTTAAGCAGCGTGTTTACCAGTTCGCCGCGAAATAAAAAAATAGTGCAATTCTGTGTATGGTTTTTCGTGTATTTGTTGAGTTGTTGATGCTGGTTTGTTTTTGTTAAAAAAAACAATGGAAGAACCAAACTAGTCCTTTAATGAAAACACGATATATTTCAGTTGGATTCTGTTTAAAGAAAGGGACAATATAGCTCTATCGTCGACAGATAGGCCTATGGGTGAAAGAGTGGCGTCTCCAAACGAGGAGTGTATATAGAGAAGTTATAGAATTGAGATTCTAGTACTGTTTAACAATGGGATCTTTTGTTTTTATTATTTAACAATGGCGACCGTGTAAGATAAAGGAGTTTTCTGATGAACAATAGTAATTAACCAATGAAGCACCTCTCTGTCTCGTCATTAGTCTTCTCTTTCATCAAACTAGTCTCGACTTTATAAAAACATCGAGTTTCTAATTCTACTACTGTTTACAACAAGGCCTTGTTAAAATAGGGAACCAAGTGCGTATTATTTATAAAGTACCCTTATACGGATTAATTATTCAATTTTAAACACGTCACAATCATTAATTTAAACCATTCGTCCATTGTTTTACGTAGTTAGACGCCATTTTCTATGTCCATTAACGAATGCAGTGCTACCCAAGTGGCATGCCCAATCGTAATAATATACACAATCGAGTTTTAATCAATTCAAATATTTCTTTCAAATGACCAGACATACCGAAGATAAACTGTTCTTATTATTTTGACACAGTACTCAAATAGACAGAAGAGATGAAACAGTACATTCCTCGCTTTGTTTCAATAAATTTGATCGTTTGTCACGCTTGCTGATTTTTCGAATTGTGCGAGGACTTAATCGGGATTAGGCTCCCAGTCGTTTTGGTGATGACGAGTGTCCGTAAAGGGTTTTTGAAACAAAAGATAAATACCCCTATTGTTCAAGTAGCCAGAAAGGGACGTTATATTTTTCACAGTTCTGTAAGCTAACAATACATCGTGAATCCACATAAGTCCAGATGTCGCCACAGACGTTTCCTTATATTCTAAACCGAGGAAGGGATTCAAAATGTAAACGCTATAAATCACTCCGAGCAATAAACTGCTTGTTTTATTTTGGCCTGTGAGTGAATTTCAGACAGAAAGATGTTGGTCCTGCTTTGTCTCGGAAGGTGTTTAAAGTCAGTTTTGGACTTAATAAATTTCCATTATTCGATTTTGTAGTAGCCTATCTTCAAATCTCGTTTTGGAGTCATAAATTGCGATACTTATTAACGCCGAAATCGTCGGGCATCGGTATTATTTAAATGTATATTGAATTGTATAAATTACCAAAGAAAACGTGAATAGGTTGAAGCCGAGTTCCGGAACAAAGCCCAGATTTAAAGACACTTATGTTGATCGTTTTCAAGAGTGTCATATATATTTCAAATTAGAGTAGAGTTCCACCCTTTTGGATATATTTTAAATATGTATATTGTAGATACAATTACTCCTGTTTACCTCCAACATCCGGTTATTCGTCATGTGACGTCATGTAATAGTTTCAGACAGATGACGCTTGACTGTAAATGTGACAGACGTAGAGTCACGTGATACTGCCTACTACGCTCCATTGTGTAAATTATATAATGGACACTCCATGAAGGGAGAAATAAAGACTAATTTAAGTGCCTGCTAACTGTGACCTTATTGTCAACTGACTTTAAATATGCCATCTCGAGGGTCGATTTAACATGAAAATACTGCTAGGAACGGAAGAGGCGGATGTGTTCTGTTGGTGGGCGATGACGTCGTAAATAAGTCGTTGTGATTTCTGATGGCCATTCATTCTCTTTGCACATTTTCCATTCATTTTTGTCTACATCCTTTTTTCATTAGTATCCTTTTACATCAATAGTTTTAGTGTCACATCCTAAGCTATGACAACAATTTCTACTGAAACTCAAAATATGCATAAATGAAACCTTGAATTCGTGATCAGTTAGCAAAACACTCGAATTTGTGGTCAGTAAAAATGACATGCGAATGTAGGCTACATGGTAAAGTTTGGACGTAGGAAATGTCAATGGCGAAAAGTTCCCCGGCGGGCACTGTGCACTGTGCACCAGCACTATTGACAAACCGGTAACGCTGACACTGCAACCCTGGAATTTATGCTTCTGTAATCTTTCCATGTATTTAGTTTTGCTTTTCTGCACAAAGCGTGCTAATAAAGAAATGAAAATGATATGAAAAGGGGTTTAACGCTCAACTGTTCTTCGATTGGGCTAATGAAGAAGGACATATACCATCAAATTCCAACGGCTAAGGGATATTTTACACGGGACTTGGGTTTTTGTCTCATCTGAAGAACTAGACAGATGTCCTTGTCAGGCCGTGCTAATAATGACGGGTATATAACGTTGAAATTCTTTACTTGATAAAGACGAGATAACCCTCGTCGAAACGTCACCAGAAATAATTCTTTTAGTAACTTGTATTGAATAGAATTGTGTCTGACAATATGCCATGGGGGAATTTTTCCCCGGCAGCGACGCTACGACATACGGTTATATTTTTAACCATTTATCAGGTGATCTAGGACGTTAAAGCCATGGTCTTGCGATACTTTACATTGTACAATACAAAGGGACTAGACAAAACTTCTAAACAAATTGTAAATGTTTTCTCCTAGTAAAATATTAATTGACGAGAATATGGCAGGGTTCGGATATACCTAGGGGCACCGGAACTCGGGTACCGGGTTAAACCAATGGTACCCTGTCCTTTACTGGGGTATACAAAATATATCCATGTTCTACTGTTGAAATTTTCGGCCTTTTTACTAGCCTATTCATTTTTGAATGTCTCTTTCATTATCACGTATTTTAAAGGGTTTTATGTTCGAATTTGGGATTCTAGAGGCGCTCTGAACAGCGTTCTAGGAATTGACAATTTTCAAAATTTTCTAGAGCCCGGGGGGGAGAGCCCCCCCCCCCATCTTTTTGTACCCTGGCCTTCGCGTCGTTTCGGTGCCCCTGGTTATACTCCACTAGTTGTAGAAGGGATTGACGCGATTGGTGATACCGAGAATGTCGGTAGACATAGTAAGATCTTTATATAAGTAAAGTGAATAAGTAGTAGAGATTAAAGGTGTTGACTGTATCAAGTTACACATCTACCTGAGGCAATCAAATCTTATAACATTGGATAATCTATCTACCTCATCCCTTTCATCTTACCGACAGATCGATTTTCACCTGAAATTAGCTTTATTTAAGGTCACACAAAATCCTTGAATTTAAGAAATTTACGAAAATGGAATAAAGGGCGTGCAAGATACTACATAAGAATAAGGGGTCCAGAAAATGAAAATGGCGACCAGATAAAGTAGACCGACACTTTCTGTAAATGAGTTAGTCGATCTTTTTTCCATTAACACCTTTATATAATAGTCTATATACCTATAGTGTAACAATGTTTTACCTATATAGAAGACTTTGATGTGGTATATAGTATTGTTCTATTGTAAGGATATACAGTATAACAGTTGGTCTACAAGATTCTACTATATATTCTAATGACGTCATTCACCCGTATGTAACCTACTATATATATATATAGACAATTAGATCTAATGTTGATGACTTTCTTATTAACTACACAACATTACATCCTCATTAATGGCCACTTCTTTTGTCTTTTAAACAATTCTTACATCCAACCTGCATCCTAAATTGAGCTAAACGACAAGTATGTATTGTTGCCGACATCTTTTAGATTAGTTCAAATGTTTTGGAAATTGTGAATCAGGTTTCCGGTTGATTTGAAGATGAATTGTTTAATGAAGTAAGGATAATTACAAGGAGACAACGTTCTAAAATATGGCGGACATTTTGTTCAATTGCTATTTCATCGGATCTTTAATCATTATTTGTGCTACCAGTTTAGGGGCCTATCAAGCGTCAGGGGAAGTATATCATCGACTAAAATTTGCAGGGTTTGAATCCTGGACTGACCCGAGAAGAACCTTCGGGAGTTTTCGAGCCATGGGGATGGCAGGCCCGTAGCTAGCAGAGGGGACAAGGGGGCAGCTGCCCCCCCCCACCGGAATATTTCAGCGCCCCCCGATGGACGCCAAACGACGCAATATGAGGCCAACAACGAACGTCTTTATATTAGTATGGGCGCCACATAAAGCCGAGTGGCATTGGTTGGGCCAGCAAATGACAGCCCTTCTTTTAATCTGGGGTCTTCCCTAAAATTTTGGACAGTGATTTAAGGTATAGTATCCGTAGATAGCCTCGTTTTTCACGCAATTACTTTTTCTGCAACATTTTTACTATGCACTGGTTGATTGGGTATACTAAAATCGTGAACCATGACGTAACGCTATATAAACATTTTTGGTCCAATTGATATTGATATTGTTACGCAGTCAGCCAGCTATTGGTTGTTAATCGAACTAGTGACTAATCATAATACCGAAATTTGTTTCCGTTACAGCAGTGTTAAGTGGGATTAACTCTAATCAAACGATACACTGCGAGGAGTATGGTTCGCCACCTAAGGTAGACTTTACATTGGGCCACATTTAAGTTGCTGTATTCACGGGCTGGAATAGCAGGAAAACACATTTCCGGCAGTCAAAATTTGCTCCCGACGGCCCCGTCTCCGTGGAATATAAACGATTGAATCAGCCACCTACGTTAGGCTATATCAGACTACCTACTGTATTCAGGGACTGGAATAGCAAGAAGACGCGTTTGAGGTCGTCAAATTTTCGTAGTTCTAGCCCGAAATTTGTTCTGGCATTTCAGGTTCTGCCCCCATCCCCATCCCTTACACCCCTCGAGTCGTACGTCTATGGCGAGCACCCTATAAGGTACCGCACGTCGGCGCCCACAGAAGCCCCACCGGCGCCCCCAGAAGCCTTTGCCCCCCATAACTATTTTAGGCTAGCCACGAGCCAGGATGGTGTTGACAAGAAAAGGGCTCCCATTTCCTTGATGTCCACACGTAAATGAAATATTGAGTCTGGCACGCTGCTGGTTACTGGCCTGCTTTAAACCCCATCCCATTCCATCTCGGTAGGTATATGGTGTTAAGTGAGACAATAGTTAACCCGACTCTGTCTATGGTTATGGGTTAAACTTATTTTATTTTATTTGTTTCATAGGTTTTAGATATATTGTAAAGGTATATGTTATGTATTCAATTCTATCTAAAGCCTTCTATATTTAATTATTGGTTAAATTGCGTTAATTATATAAAATTAAAGAGTCAAATATAAAACGTGTTAAAATCTGACGAGTTTAATTCTACAAGATAAAAGAAACCTGCCTGAACTGGTAAAACGTATTAAATTTATGTGTTACATAGATTGTGGATATATTGTATAGGTAGATGCAACGTGTTAAATTTTATTTGTTCTGTAGGTAAATCGTATCTGTAAATAACAATACAACTACACACAAAAACATCTTCTCTTTAACAAGAACAAATTAACTTGTATTGTTCTTCCGTCAGATCAGACTATACAGAAAAAGATGGTGACTAATGTAGAAACTTGTAGGTGACATAATTTCTATAAATGTTCATCACTCAGTGATTAAAGTCAGTACAAAAGATACTCAAGATGTTTAATTAAATTCACAATAAAACATGTTAAAGTCAATTCAACATCTTTAATTAAATATTCGGCTTTGCCTCATCAAATAAAATATAATCGTCGGTGTCATTTCAAATAAAATAAGAAAAAAAAAAAGAACATAAAGTATGAAATGGTTTAATAAAAAGATAAACTGTTAAAAACATAAGTAGCGCTAAAATCATACATTTCTAAAATAATAAATGTATAACTAAAAGCTATTATAGAAATACAACTAAATAGTATAGAAATACAACTAAATGGTATAGAAATAAAACTAAATGGTATAGAAATACAACTAAAAAAGCAATAACGGTGAAATCAAGATACATTTCGCATAAAGTAGGAAATATGAACAAAAAAATAATAAAAAAAATCACAAGTGTGTCGAATTACGTAAATCACATAAACTGAATCTAAACCTCCCCTCATTTAACTATGAATACCCCTAGTATAAATTTACACATAGATTTGCTGCTCATGAATATATACATATTTTTTAATCATATCATAATTCACAAAAAATGTGGAGCTGAGAAGAAAATAATGAAGCAACATATATATATGCTATTGTTAATGTTATCTAAACATAAAAATAACACGTTAAAAGCAGCATTTAAAAAAAACTTCTCAAATGATGTTAAAAACAATATTTTAAACAAAAATTCCCAGACTGCTTTATTAAGGTACAGGGGTGAAAGTTTCCAAGGGTAAACGAGACGGAAAATGTTGGAAACTCGGTTTTCATGGGCTTGATTGATGACGTTATTCCATAAGTATATTTGTTTTTATGTATCGGTTGTCATGAGGTAAAGAACTTTCTCGGCTTCCAATCTGATTAAAACACAGATACAATTTCGTTTCGTTTTTTATAGTTCAAAATTTCGTTTTTACTTGTCTTTACTACATGAGTGTAGGCCATCGAAAGAATAAAAAAAACGAAACGAAATATAGATCTATATTTTAATTAGATTGCTCGGTTTCTGAACAAAATAGGACGTCGTGAAGGAAAGGGTTTGAGCACTAGAGAAAACAAGGTGTCAGAGGGAGAAAAGGTTGGAAATCCCTGACATAGACCAAGGAATGCTAATTCATACTAGAACACCAGATGACACGTTTGCTGTATATGGGAAGTGCAGTTTCGAACAGATAATAGAACAGAACAGAAACAGTGAATTGATTTCATAATTCAATATATTTACAGAAATAAACATCAAACAATTATATTAGTTAAAGGCCTATTTCTTTCAGGCCATAGGTCTATTGTATTTAACTATCTCGCTTTTCCAGTTTTACGAAAACACCATTTTTGGCCCTGCACATGAAGTCTCCAGGCGTTAGTTCTATGGTTGGTCTCTGAAAAAGATAGCATGAAGTTTTAGTTTACTAAAGCTTTGAGCCCAAGATGGTTTAGGGGTTACCACCGCTGATCTTGTGACTAGGCCAAATGGCAGCGCACACTGGTGCAAATGTTAGTGAAGGGGTCGCCATTTTATAAGATCATGTGATATTTTAGCTTATGTATTAAACTAAAAAAACTGCTCCACGAGAAATTGATATCCGTTTTTACGTACACACTGGTGGTTTTTTTTTCTAGCGATATTGGGATAATTGCTAAATGCTGACAAGTTGCCTACGAAAACCGCTCGTACGTGTGAGCTAGTTTTAACAGACCAACACATTAGGCCTATGCAATTACAGGTTATGGGTTGGTTTCTGTTGGGCAATACAGAAATGAAATAAAGTGAAAAATGAAATAGGATTTTAAGTCCTACTGTTCTGCTCCGACTGGGCTAATATTAATAAAGACGGGTTGGGCAACACGGCTCGCACATGAAGACTGGACCTATTTCTACTCTTGTTATATTTTGACAATGAAATAATAAATACCAACCTCTGTTTCTGGGGAACAGATGACTCGATATTTCCTGAGAATGCTGACCAACACAGTTTTGATTTCCATGAGAGCCAAACGATTGCCGATACAATTTCGTGGTCCAACTCCAAATGGTAAATAACAATACGGATGGCGTGAAGACTTCTGCTCGGGTGAAAACCTTGAAAATATTAAAAAGCATAATTAAAATGAAATAAGTCATTCTCAAAACAATGCATGTTTACTTTAAATGAAATAAAAAAAGGGGGGTTTAGCATCAATCGGGCTATATTCTACCAAACATATACTAATCTGTACGAGACAATGTTTACTGTAAGAGAATTATCAGAACAAAACGAGCACACGTGACTGACGAAAACGTCCTTGCCATGGTTTTTACTGTATCTCTATGAGACAGTGGGGATGCTCGATTCACAGTCCAGAACGTCCCGAATCGACAGAATTACAATCGAGTGACGCGGAATTCAGTTCTGTCACAGTTCTGCCAGTCCCGACAGCTAACACGAGTAGAATCGTGACGTATTCCTAGGTAATAAATATGTTTCAGCTGTGATGATTGATTGAGATATTTTTTATACAGTCGACACGACACATGCGTTGTACTCCGAAATTCTCCTTTTCACTCGATTGACACCAGTTTTGGAATTCGATTCCGGAACTGTGAATCGAGCATCCCCCATGATTACTGTAACCGAATTATATAAACAACAGGAGAAACTGGCTTTCTTGACTTTATATGTTTATCAGCCTTCCTTTGTTTCTATGATAACATTGTTGAGGAAAAAACTAACGAACCGTTCTGGATCAAATCTATCCGGATTTTCCCAATAATCTGGATCTCTGTGGATGGCATAAATTGGCAAAAAGATTTCCATTTCCTTGGTTAACTTGTAACCGTTGAGCTCCATTTCTTCATTAACTAAACGACTGGTTCTAAAATATATATACACATATAGAAGCCAACACAAAAAAAACCGACCTACTTTTATTTAGATTTCAACTGCTAGAGGATCTTTAACTTCTTGCTGCATCATAAGGTCTGCCATTCAATCAACTGACTTGGTTTCGATTTTCCAGTTGTACGTGACAAGGAATAGGTAGGATCGCCTGTCCAACCTCGTGTGTTTTCTCCATGTCCTTTGGTTTCCTTCCACAGCTAAAGACCACTACGCGCAAGCAAATTATTGAAATAAAATTAAACAATATGCTAGTCCCGAAATGACCTAGTTTGTGGCGAATGGACGTTAAACCCATCTCTCTCTCTCTCCTCGGCCAACACCAGGGGGAGCGAACCTGCGACCTCTAGGCTACCGAGCCAGCGCCTTACTCACTTAGCCGCCGTGACTCCGTGCTAGTTAGCGTCATAGTCACTGAGCCACCCAACGCCCCGAGCACACCATTGTGGACAGTACAATGAAACATTACTGGTACTTTACCTTACTAAAGGTGGATACATCCTTAAAGTTTCATCTACTACCATCTGTAGATAAGTTAATTTACCCACATTATCATGGTCGGCAACTTCATCCTGGACAAATATGAAACAATTAGGGGCCACTGGTCTAATATCAAACTTTACGCTTAGAAACAATTGGGATTATTTCATGAGTATTTATTTTATTATAAATTCGTCGTGCACCTGGCAACAGTGTTCAATAGAAACAACATTCTTTTGGGCCGTGAAATGGTATACACTTTTATTCCAAGTGAATTTATTTATCAGAATTTAAATTTCATTTAAAAAACCCCAGATCGATTTTGATTCTGGAAAGAATCCAAACGTCTTGCCATTGTGGTAAGATATTGTGGTTACTCAAAATCAACCATTAAGAAATGTTTACTCAATATCAACCATGTCCATTAAGATATGCTTGCTCAAAATCAACCATTAAGATATGTTTGCATAAAACAGCTATTAAGATATGTTTGCTCAATATCAACCATCAAGATATTATACCTACTCAATATCAACCATTATTATACTTACTCAATATCAACCATTAAGATATTATACTTACTCAATATCAATCATTAATATAAGATTATTCTATATCAACCATTTAGATACGCGTATTCAAGTCAACCATTTAGATATGCTTACTCAATATCAACCATAAAATATTGCATTTAATCTGAATCAACCATAAACGATAATCGTGACATGGTACCTTTCCGAAATTTGTGTTTATTTCTTCCACCACACGCTCCTGAACTTCCGGGTGTGTTGCGAGGTTGTAGAGTGCGAATGTTAAAGCAATTGATGACGTGTCGTAACCAGCTAGCAAGAAGACCACGGCACCACTCCAGATATCATAGTACGTAAAAGCTATAACATAAAGTAAATAAGGTTGCCAGACGACGAATATACTGTGAAAAGACTGGAGAGGCATAATATTAAGGCATCTGTGACAGGGACAATAAAACCCGCAGGTCTGATAAAAATCTCAAAACCTGGGACCTTGATAAAAGGGGTAATAACCCATCATAAATTTGATGTTTGTTAATTTCGATAAGATGCCTAATCTTCTCCGGAGCAATATTTATGCACAAAATACATTGAATATCTATGGGATTGTCTTTACGATTTGGCTCAATGTATACACTACATTGAATATCTATAGCACTCTCTCGATGTTTGACAAAGAATCCCGGAGAAATCTGACAAAAGAAAGTCTCAAAATACTTGACCAATAAAGCGCCCTCCCGTTATTTTTCTATGGAACTGGCAACAATTCCGCATAATTTTAGTTTGCTTTGTTACTGTTGTAGTTCACATATCTGCTCTTTAACAGATGATATAAACATGATTTACGCATTGTCTCCGCCCAAACAATCCAAGGTTGCAACATATTACCCTTTGTTCCAATGTGTGCACCCCCCCTCGACAAAATCATGGATCCGGGCCTGATAATGGTGCCCCTAAGAACAACTTCAACAATACTGAATGACAATAGTGTTATGCCACGGATACAGAATGAACAATTCCAGCATGTTTGGGCACAATCGACAAAACTTGTAGGACGAACGTGGGTGACGATAATACGTCTTTTTCTGTCACGTGATCTGTCTAATATTCTAATAATATACCCAAATATTTACCCAAACCATCTTCCTTATCTTTGGTTTCTTCGTTGGCATTAATTAACAGCTGAAGGAAATCTTTCCGTTTCTGAAAGTACATTAGTATGATGATCGGGAATAGGAGAGAGAGAGCGACAGACAGATGAAATGGGGTTTAACGCCCAACTGTTCTATCCCTATACTGGGCTAACACAGAAAGAGAGAGAGAGAGAGAGAGAGAGAGAGAGAGAGAAAGAGAGAGATGGTCCAATTTTATTTCAACAATTCGCCTGAGCGTTGCGGTCTCTAGAGTGGGAGGTAACCCAATGACCCGAAGATAACCAACAAGGTAGGACCGGCGACCAATCTCCTTGTCAAGTACAAGCGGAGAATGGAAAACATCGTCACTTGTCTAAATGACAACCCCTGTGATTTAACACGCACGTGCTAAACCACTAGACCACCCAACCCCGCAAACTGAAAAGGAGCCTGTGGGTATGGTTGGTTCGGAGGCCTAAAAGGAGATCATGTTCGTACGTAATTTTGGAGCCCTTCTAAATTTACATCGTTTTGGATAAATTGGTTAAGCCTTACCCACAACCCGTCGTACGGGTCATAGGGTTCTGTAGATCGCAGATCAGTCGCAAGAAACCGGGTGAAAATTTTGTATGTGCAGGGCCAAAAGTCTCTACGACTCTAATACGGCCAGTCTGCAATCTTCTACATTGCCGAAAACACACAAGCGACGCGTACATATCGCGTATGGGTTTACTAAAACCTACCCCGTAGACTTTCCGTAGATTGCCATACGCTATATTTGGACATAAGTCAGGAAGTATTCCAGAAAACCGACCAAGGCCTACTGGCGTGGGATTTAAAGTATCCTTACCCTACTGCATTTATTTACAATCAAAGGACAAAATATTGCTAAAAACCTGTCATTTAAAAGGACAAGATGCGCAGGGTTTGAAAATGCATCGCGTCACTACTTAGTTCCTCTAAGAACTGTCTCTGAGTGGACGATGTCCACTGACAAGGAACTGTCTAAAAACGCACGATGTCCACTGAGAGTTCACGTCGCGCCTTATGTAGCTGCTATATGAAAATGCGGTAAAATACCGCTCTTCCCCACCTCTGTTCTCGGGCTGTTCTTGAACCACAACTTCTATTTTGTCCCTGTGATTCATTATTTTCCAGCAAAAGGAATCATTTTTCACTATATTTGACACAAATTTTCAATAAATCAACACTTTGAAATAAACATGCGGTTTGCGCATGTTCGGGACTCGAAATGGCTCTTCAGTTCAAACGTATTTTGTGTATGTTTCTAATCGCATAATTGTACTTGACAATAGTGTTGAATCACAATAAATATGTGCCAGCTGTGGCAAAAAATGATACCTTTGGCGAATAGAGTAGAATCAAGTTGAAAAATAGTAGGTTTGAATTCCAAAATAGCCTTAGAACAGAGGTGGGGAAGAACGGTATTTTCATATTGCAGCTATATAAGGCCAGACAGGAACTGTCAGTGGACATCGTCCGTTCAGAGACAGTTTCTAAAGGAACTACGCATCACTAGGCCAACATGAAATACTATATGAATATATAGCTATGCTTACGCTTGGATTTTCTTTCCTCTCCTTGACAACATCATCAATAAGTTTTGTAAAAATAGATTTGCAATCACTAGTCATAAAACCAATACCTAGAGACTCGAATATTCCAATCAAGAACGGGAAGGTAGCTTGAAACATAAAAAATGGGTTATAAGACAAACGCATTTAATATTTTCTCCTATTGACTATATTAAAATAATGAATTGGGATTTAACGTGCTAGCTGTTGACGACGGATCTAAGCCAATTGTCCGGACAGTTTCGAATTACAACTGTCGGCGGTTCGTTTAGCCACCCATCAATGAGTTCAAGGAACCCCCGATTTTAGTCCGATCCGAATGTCTAGACGTTGTCCCTTACCAGACCCTCCGCACTGCACCTTGCAAGAAAACCTGAAAAAACTTTTCTGGGCAACAACGGGATGGAACCCAGGATCTCCAAGTTACTGAGCCAGCGCCTGAAATCTGCCTGTTGAAATTAACCTGTCGGAGGTGACGCTGACATTCGGGGTCGTGTTAAACTTATGGAAAGGATATGTTTATTTGAATTATTTATAACATTTATGAAGCTATTCCATTGACCTTTAAACGGTGAATAGTTGTATAAATCCATGGTTAACCAGTTATATGTGAGGGAAAGTTTGTCTTTACCTTTACAACGACGCTAATGCTTACGTGTTTCAATTTCCACCTGTCAAAGGATCTTTACAATGCTCACAATAGTAAGCACTGGACCTCGGTTTGTCGGCCCATTCGAATGACTACATGTAGTTGGATTTCCTTCCCAGGTCCATCTCAAACAATATTGACGTTATTATCTTACCATGAAATATGTGAACCTAATATCCAATATTTTAGACACAACAAACATTTTAAAATCTGAACAAGACTCGTGTTCGAGCGACATTTGTAACGAACAAAGAAATACATATCCTTGTAGACTGTGTGTGTGCGGGGGGTGGGGTGTAATTAAACATGGCTGATTTACAAACGATAAAATAATAATAATTAGAACAACTGTGTAGAATGGAATTAGCAGGCACAAACGACTGTCGTACACGGAACCTCGGTTTTTCGTCCCATCCGAACGACTAGACAGCTGCTGTCCTTGTCAGGCCCTCGGCATCCAGGCTTGCTAGCCACTTAGCCACCGTGACCCCCCCCCCCCCGTTCAATTTGGATTGTTCGCGCATTTCGCCGAACCTAATTCATTTGAGATTACAATATGAATCACTTTATACGTGTATTATATACATACATTCATATCACATTAAAATCACATTTTCGTCTATTTTAAGGATGCAAGGAATGAGGCTATGCGCACTATAACCTGCAGATACCCCGGGCAATAGAAGGTGTTCATACTTACCACACAATACGATGTATGGACTGGCCATTTCTAAATTCATGGCTTTAATACAGGCCTTGATAACTGGATGATCGGGTTCGTTCTGAGAGTCAACATCTATACCAAATGCAACACTGCAGACGACATCCAATGAGTATCCCTTGATAAATCTGCAACCAACGGTTGAATTTTAGCATCTGTGCAGTATTACAATGCAAAAGTAAAGCCGTTTTCCGGACTGAATGGCTGAAACTAGGCCTACAGATATTCACGATTTATAAGTATAGACAATATTAACGGCGTTCCAAAATTCTAATATTTAGACAATATACACAGCGTTCCAAAATTGCAAATTGCGAAATTGAACAATTAAGTTTGGGCAGAAACGAAAAGTGCTCAAATATCAAATTATTTTTAAAATAAGTGACGATCCTGTTATAAAATATTATATGCCTTACGTTGCCACATCAACTGATTTCCCACTGTGGGCATGTTGTTCTAGGTGCTTAAGTAGATTCTCCGTACATGTGTGCATCAATGGCATCATCTGCAATCAGAAATAAAGAGGCTATATTGGAAAACTGCGTCCATTTATTGACATAGACACTACTAAGATGTTGGTTTGTGCCTTTGTTTAATCGAACTTGGATTACTGCAACTCTCTTCTGTTCAATTTACCTGCTTTGCAAATCAACAAACTATAGAAGCTCCAAAACCGAGCAGCTCGGATCGTAACTCAAACAAAACCACGTGAACACACTTCTCCTGTGCTTAAACAGCTACACTGGCTCCCGGTTAGAGAAAGGATAATATTTAAGATAAATGTCATTGTATATAATTCACAGAATAACATTGACTCTCCTAAATATCTACAAGAAATTATTACACTGTACACTCCCTCGCGTTCACTTCGCTCACAGAATTAGAACCATCTCGTATGTCCTCCAGTGAAAACTAAAAGTGGTGAGAGAACTTTCGCCCATAGTGGCCCAACATTATGGAATAGACTATCAAAAAAGACTAAAAACTCTAAAAACATGACATCTTTTAAGAAATCTCTTAAGACTGAACTATTCAACTCTGTTTACCCTTAGTGTTAATTTTTTACCATTTCAGACTTTTATTCTGTTCATTCCTTCAATGTGTTTAAATGTTTATTGTGTCATGGTTTATTTAATCTTATGTATATAGCGCTCTTGAGCAACTAGTTAGTTGGATATTCAGCGCTTTAAAAATAGATTATTATTATTATTATTATTATATTAATGAAGGCCAGATTGAGAGCCCACCCCACCTCGCCCAACATTTCTCAATCTGATTAAAACACAGATCCTATTTCGTTCCGCTATAGTTCAAACTTTTGTTGTTTTCCCTGTATTTTATACGCTAGGATCAGGAAGAGTTGTTATGTAACCTGCGTTCGGGTTGATGTGACGGATTAGCTAACGAAACGATTTATTACGTCGAATTCTTGGCGGAACGGTGGGTATTCCACTAGAAACATCAAGGCTGACGTCATAGGTTCAAGAGCTACCTCTCAGTATAGCCGACCATCGAAAGTATAAAAAAGCAAAACGAAATAAAGATCTGTATTAAAATGAATCAGACTGAACATTTCCCCGCATCTCCTCAAATGGACCTTTCATTCGAAGCTATCCGCCCAATTTTTGATCGGGGGCTAAGATGTAATTAAAAAGAATATCCTACCTCTCTTAATTTACCAGAACTAAAAGTTGGTGTCAAGATTGATCTTGTGGATTTCCATTTTGCTCCCCGGGTTAAAGTCAGAATTCCCTTTTCATATTTGTCCAATGGTAATATATTCTGTTATAATAAAATCAAAAGACAAATTATGACTTATTATGATCGGGTAGATATCTGATATGAAATGTTTACGGTGAATTAACAAAGTTTTACAAAGAAAGAATCCAACAAAATATTTCCACTAATCAGTATAACTAAAGCTGCATACAACACGTATTATCAAGGGCGAATGTAGTGCCAGTTATAAATAGACAAATTCCCCTATTTTTTCCTCTGCATGCTCTTCTTGCATTTTTGGGTTGACTTTTTGATCTAGAATTGGAGAAAAGGGATCAAGTT
Organism: Patella caerulea; assembly: GCA_036850965.1. Lineage (NCBI taxonomy): Eukaryota > Metazoa > Mollusca > Gastropoda > Patellidae > Patella > Patella caerulea. The sequence goes on along the minus strand of JAZGQO010000011.1, from coordinate 61,250,459 downwards.
TGCAATTTCATAGCAGTTTTGGGTAATACTGATGATATTACAGCGGAGGGATAGGGGATGTAAAGAGTCTTTCTGCAGATCAATCATTGTGTCGGAAGTGAGATTTTCAACCCAGTCAACATCAAATCCCGGTAGCAAAAAATCTAAACGGTCAACCCCCTACAAAATTATGATGAAGATGTTGCCAAATGTGGTCCCCATTGTGCCTATAAAGATTGGAACCAACTTAATGCTGAGCAAAAAGCAACAGCCTGTGGACAAATAATTACTAGTCTGGGTCCAAATCTAAATAGTGATAATGTGCTTCGCCACTATAAGATGATTCATTTAACGAGTCTAAATCAAGCATAAAATAATTCTTAAAGTGATCAAGAAAGGTAACTCTACACGTAATTACATTAAACCAAAGGATACATATCGACATAATAAACTGCTACAAATTACTAGTATTCAAAATTCCAAATTCGTATGACCATCTGGTGTCAATTTCGAGAGAGTGTGACGTCAGTATTAAAGTGATCAAGAACGGTATAATCGCACAGGTTGCAGTAAGAACGCGACTCTTTTAAGTTTGTAATTTTGGCACATATTTCTGCATTGTGTCCACGCCTGTCGGCGACCTTGCGCATTTTCTGGTCGCCGTACGTCTCAGCAGAGCAGTAAGGACACCAATCCGGTCTGACGGGGGCATAACAAAAGTAATGTGCAACTGGAGAAGTGGCATCGCGTGTTCTATGTAAGCATATCCTACATAATACCCAACACCCATAGCTACAACAAAAATTAACACTCACTGGTCTGTTGACAAAATGGCTGAAATTCTTAATGCAAATATCCTTTATTGTGTCTGGATCGGCCACCGATAAAACCGGTAGACTCGCGTTATAATACCTGTATAAATTATGAATAACATGTGTTAGAATAATACGTCTGAATATGGTGGTTCTTTACGTTGGACAGAATTCTAATTGCAAAACGAATCCATCCACCAAAACAAAAACTATAGCCAGAATCGTGAGAAAAAAAAATATAATCTTTTCAACCCTAGCGGGTGATTTTCGGACGTGACGTTGCAATTCCCCCAAAAAAGAACGGTCAGTTCCCGGTCGCGACCTTCACTTACGTTCAGACGTAGGACGTCCAGAAAACAACTCTTGATACGACTGGTACCAAGAGAAAACAAGAAAGCAAAGCAGTGATGTCCACAATACACAAGGTTTGCTCTGTTCGTTGATCTGACAACTCGAACGCATTGAATAGCCCGCGAAAGTTCAGGGACTCGAGGCAAACAAGCAAGAGTAATTCAATAATATTATATCATAAAATCCTACCCTAAAATTTTTCCATATTTCTTATGAAGCTCTATATCAATATCACCCATACTCTGTAAATAAATAAAATATTATAACTATAGGTCGTGTCGTATAAACCAGTCTTTTGTGTATCTTTTTGGTGCCAAGATCAACGGTGGGTCAGTTCGTATGGCACAGACTTACACGCGTTCGCATTGGTCTCTTTTAGGAGCCACGGCGGCCCAGTGATTAAGACGCGACTTCATGATTCGGAAAGTCTCGGGGTCGATCCCGGTGTTGGGCGGTAAAGTTCCTCGGGATCTCACATTATCTTCCACTTGTCAGTGGTGTAGAAAGGGTGATCTGGCAAGGAACAACATCGAGTCGTTCGGATGGAAAAAAATAGAGATCCATCCGTGCATTCGTCGGCGCATATATAGGTAACAGACCTATTTGACATTTGCAATTCAAGATGAAACACAAAATTCCGCTCATAGCACACTGCATGGCTTATTTCCGTCTTCATATCCCGGTTGGTTTAGGGCGTTTAATACACCGTTTCATTTATTTACTTTAACCAATATAAGAATATACAGATCTTACTCTTTTCCTGTACTCTGAAACTAGTCCTAGTAAACCTGGTTCTGGACCTGGGATTCCGGCATTCTTGAAAACACGGTGAGTCCATGTTATATAACTGAAATAGGTGAATAAAATAATATAAATATCAGACTATGGGGGAACATATGGTCTAATTTGGGTTCAATGTAAATCATTATACTAGTGAAGTAATCGATTAAATTAAAATGCGCCAGAATGTTAGCAAACTGCCTTTAAACCACGAAATAGTACTGTTGAAGTGTGCATTGTACATGTAATTGACACCAGGGCCGAGTTTATTTTTTCGTTATCAACGAGTGTAGATATTTTTCGATATCAAAGAAGACGAGTTGGAGATTCACCACCCAATCCTTTCTTACAAATAAATAAATATAATTCTTTGGTATAAATTTCACTTTTATTGAAATTTACCCATTGCAAAGTCCTATATATTGGCCAAGTATTTCTTTCAAGGTCAATTAAATAAAAACAATTTCTTTTAAAGAAAAAATAAGTTACCTTTTATTTAAAAAAAAGGGTGATTTCTTTAAAATAAAGATTCGCCAATCAAATTCATGTTTAAGCGATATCTCCTTTGGAGATTATGTATTTTATCACACAAGCGACATCTACTGTCAAATGTGTTATTGTCCCTAGAAAATTCCCAAGACAATTCTTAGTTAGCACAAGTCAAGTGCGAGTCTAAGCACATTTCTAGGGACAATGGTATCCATAGTCAGAGTAAATATTTCACAAATCCAACCAAAATTTTCCGGGCTTTCCCCAAGTCAGACCACGCCAAATATCGCCTCACGGGACCTGTAATATGGTCAGGTCGCTCTTAAGTATACTCGCGGGAGGGTAGTACAAGAACAGCTGTCTAGTCGTTCGGATGGGACGACAAATCGTGTACCCATTGGTGTGCACGTAAATATCCCTTGACAGATAGAATTCGATGCAAAATTCCCCTCATAGCCAACTATAAGCTGGTCCGTATCTACAGGGGACGCGCCTCGTGAAATGCTCGCCCCCCCCCCCCACCGCTCAAAAATTGCTAACATTCATTAAAGTATACATAGTTCCTTATATTTACCTAAAAAAGCCATTTTTTTTGTTTGAATACTTATTTTAAAATGCTTATTAGACGCCTAGGTAACTACATAGCATGATGATTACAACAGTCTGTTAGAATGACCTTTCCGAAAATTTCCTCAAAATGTTCGCCGCCCTACCGAAAGGTAATGCCCCCCCCCCCCCCGCTTAATGGTGTCTAGATACGGGCCTGACTATGACGTACATGCCCGTCATCAACCCTGTTCGGAGCAGAACAGTATCACGTTTAACCCCATTTCAGTTCATTCCATTTTATGCGTCAGTGTGGGGACTCTAAACTTATAAAAGGTTATAAAAAGATAAAGACTTACAAATAAAATGCTGCAGCAAGTACAATCACTATGGCAACAATCCACAGAAGAGTTTCACACCCAAAACAAGCCATTTTACTGACACCAAATATTCACTGTTCTTAAAACACGTCGAATATATTTATAGACCGTACTGACTTCTGATGACATGTACAAAACTTATTACATCAAAAACTATTGCACAACAGACCACAAGCTTTTTATGTACACGTAACGTTTATTATATCAATATAAATAGTGAAACAGGACAACCTATTTTGACAGCGACCTTGACCTTGATTTGTAGATTTCGTATTCCTATTTTGGGTACACGTTAAACACACAAAATAACATGTGCACTGGGTTATAAACTGGGCCTGAATATAAGCTGTATTTGGATAATGATCACGTGGTTAGAAATACAAATAAACAGTTAACGAATATGGGAAACTATATTTAAAGGAGCTATATCGCTAACATTTGGGACCTATAAATGCAGGCGCGGATCCAGAGGTGGGGGGGGCAGGGGGGTCCGGACCCCCCCCCTGCTCAAACTTTTTATGCGATTTTATTGGCGATTTTTAGACGTGTAATTTAGAATTTTACCTTCCGGAAATACGTCAGAATGCACCAAATTGAATCTAATTTACCAAATTTTTCCCCGTTAATCGGTTGAGTGCAATTAGTTGAGTAATTATCAAACCTAGACCCCCCCTGCAAAAAATCCTGGATCCACGCCTGAAATGGGTCGCAACGCATGCAATACTGTAATATATTAATGTTTATAAACTGATTTACATTCAATTGTTTCGGTTTTTACCTTAATTTCAAATCAGTTATGTTTCGCGAAATAAACCAGCAGTCTCAATCGAATGCAAATTTGTAGCGTCTGATTATTCCAGTCTATATGCGGCGTTTGATTTCGTGCAATGTGTCTAGCCTCGTTCTGCGAGTCGCTTGCTAGAACTGGGACTGAAACGCATTATGGTACACGATTCGTGTACCAATGATAAAATGTTTATTTTGTCTTAAACATTGGATATCAGAAGCCCATCTTTTCCCGGTAAGCCGGTAAGATCACAGGCCCGTATCTAGATACCATTAAGCGGGGGGGGGGGGGATTACCTTTCGGTAGGGCGGCGAACATTTTGAGGAAATTTTCGGAAAGGTCATTCTAACAGACTGTTGTAATCATCATGCTATGTAGTTACCTAGACGTCTAATAAGCATTCTAAAATAAGTATTCAAACAAAAAAAAAAGCTTTTTTATGTTAATATAAGGAACTGTGTATACTTTAATGATTGTTAGCAATTTCTGAGCGGGGGGGGGGGGGGTCGAGCATTTAACGCACGGGGGGAGGGGGGCATGACCCCCACCCCCGCGCCCCCTGTAGATACGGACCCGTAAGATCATAGCATCAAAGTTAATTTAAATTGGCAAATTATAATTCATGTTATCAAAGTTGAAGATTCTGAAGGATATTGAATTAGAGACTTAGCTACTTTAAGAATCTATTAGCTATTAATATCAATTATTCAGCCAACGCTCCATCGTCCTGAAAACTATTCAGACTTATTCCTTTTACTATGAGGATGACCTCTATTATTTTTTGGTACATACCCAACGCGTGGGCCCAAATTATGTGATTTTTATTATTGAGTATCTAAATGTTTACAAATTTCATGAAGTCGAATGGTTTATAGTGTGCGTTTAAGATCACAAAATCTGTCATTGAGTCCACTGCTATTCTGACTTCAAACACGCCGTATATATTTATATACCACCGACCTCTGATGCCATGTACAAAACTTATTACATCAATAACTATTGCGCAATAGACCACCATATCAGTACATGACTTTTATCTACACAAAAGATATATATAATAAATACAATTTTTTTTTTGACAGTGACACCAACTAGGTCATTTCGGTATATTCTCCCAGAGCAGTAGATGATCAACTCCCAGAGCAGTAGTTGATCGTTATATATACTCAAAAGAAGTTAATAGTCAAACACTTTTTTTCTATCAGGTAATTATCTATGTACATATCAGTTGTACATGAATGTAAAATTATTGGCGGAAATCGTGTCAAAATTGGTTCACGATATCCTGACGACGAAACCTGTGTACAAGGCATTTTCAAACAAAACGATTTTGAC